>OZ010667.1:2462137-4924274 GCA_963932185.1 Troglohyphantes excavatus
TCTTTTTAAATTGTTCCCCTTTGGCATCACACTTCAGGTCAAATTCTATTGGCACTAATAACATATAAACACAATTTGCTTGTTAAAGAAATTTTGCATGGTTGGGTGTGGGAGTATTTTGTTCAGTTCCAGTGAGTAATTTTTTTTAATTGGGATAACAAAATGTATAGAAATTGTTCAAAAAGAACTTCGAAATTTCACATTAAAATCAATACTTTTATCATAGGGTGTTAAATGTTTTGTGTTTTATTTCTCTAAGACTCTAAAAAAGTGCTTTTTTTTAAATATATATTCTATTCTTAGTTTTATTTTAAAATAGATGGAGTAATAAATGTTAAGTAATTTTTACTTTCGAAACTTGGATTTAATTAAAAAGTTAAAACGGGTTTTAGATTACTAATTGTGATTTAAAAATTTCAGACTCGTATATTTTAAATTTATTTGCCCTTGATGCATCAAAATGTAAAATATCATAGGTTATTTGTGATTACTTATCAAAAATGTTAATGTATTTCTTAAACTAAGTATAAGAATCAATGTTAAGTTTTGGTAATAACAATATATAAGGTACTTGTTTGCCTAATGCATCTTTGCAAGATATGAATTTGCACCTATACATTTTTACTACTTTAAAAGAGAGCCATTTTGAATATTCCATTTTCCCATCCTTAAATATTGTTAGAGATGTAAACAACAACAAAAAATTTATATTTTCTACCTGAAAAAGACGAATCTTATATATTTCAAATGCTCAAATTTACCATATACAATGTATATTGTACACCTCTATGTCATGTCTTTACATGACCATGTAACTGGACTTAGTTGTACTTAATTTGAAAAATTACTGCTGTACCTGAATTTTAAAAAATATAATAAACTTAATAAAAGCCTACTTATTTACAAATTCCGAAATTTTTATCGACAGATATTGATGAATGCAAAAGAAGTCCAGGTATTTGCTCAGATGGAACATGCACTAACATTGAAGGTTCCTACAAATGCACGTGTCACCCTGGGTTCCAGCTATCACCTAATAATGACTGTTTTGGTAGGTAGTTTTTTTAGTAAAATGTTTTGTTTTTACACACTTGATATTTTATAAAATAACATTTTTAAAGCATAAGCTTGATAATGATTTACCTATTTTCAAAATTAATTATAATTTTCTTGTAAAAACTGTACTGAAATCTAAAATTTAATATTGCATCAGTTTAGTAGCTAAACAATTTATGAGAAAATACTTCATGTGTTGTATAGAAAGTGCTGTATAAAATACTATTATTAATAACATTTAAATATTACATTTAGTAAAAGCAAAAAAAAAATTACACCATTATAAAAATTATTGTTACATTGTAAAACCGTATTTTAAAAAATTACATGATCGAGTAAAGACTGAGAAAGACACATGCTTTAAGCATAACAAATCTAATACATATAAATATTTCTTAACATATCCAGAAGTCCGGAGGAGGAGAGCATAGGCAACGTTGCCCATTACTCTATCGCCAGTAAATGTCATTTAAACGTTAAATGGTTGGACCCATAGAATGGCAGTTTCAAATGAATGGGTCCTTCACTACTGCTAACTGGAATAGCGTTTGCAAGAATGTGCCCATCTGGATTTGTGAGGGATTCAGGTTTTTCGAATAGAACAAAGCTGCTGCATCTTAAACAAGCCCTCCCAAACCACCAAACGCAAACTTTTGAATGAACAGTAGTGCGATTATGATAAATATTTCTTATCTAAAGGAATTCTTTTGTCTGAACTGTAAAAAGTGAATAATTTCTAAAAATGCAAAAAAGTTCATGTTTCAGAATAAATTTCTTGTGTAATTTATATATTTTCCATTTAATAACGAAATTATTTCAAATAACTTCTTTCAGACGTGGATGAGTGTCGAAATCAATTTGGAATATGTCAGAATGGGAGGTGTAGGAATACGATTGGAAGTTACACCTGTCAGTGCCAAAATGGCTACACTCTCAGCCCAGATGGACGGAACTGTATTGGTAAGAATGCTTTTTATCTCAAATATTGGGAAGAGCTTTTATCTTAAGTTTGACCTCAACATGAAATTGAAGTAAATGTGATTCTTATATTTGAAGGGATAGAATATATTAGTCCTATCTTAATTCTGGATAATATATAATATGAATAAGAGTTTCTCCAAAACTTTTAGTCATTTTATATGCCTTTTAAAAAAATAACTTTTAAAACCAACTTTAAAGTAAGTAACACAAAAAATTGTTTCTTTTTTAAACTCTTGATTTTATTTACCAACAACATGCATTCTTTTTTTAAATGTTGACATGACTTTTCCAGCAATTTTATACATTTTATGGAAAATTTGCAGTGTTCAATTTTTTAATTATTATTTATGACTTTTTTTTATTTTTTATCTGTAGACGTCTGGTACAAATCAGAAGTGTTGACTATTTTGATAAATAGCGGTAACAAATAAATATTTATTTTAAAAAAATTCTAAACTTTGTTAGCATTCAATTAATAAAAAATTGTATGCATTTCAAACTATAAATGTTGAAACGTATTCTGTGAAAACATATTATAACAAGTAGTAGATAGAATATGATCTTGAAACACCTATTCTAAGAAAATATTTTTTGATCTATTACGCTTTGTTATTGTATTTCTCTGTCAAAATAAACATTCAATATCAAAAATTACCTCATCCCATTTAGTTTGGGAAACTGTTTATATAAATAAATTTTCCTCTGAAATTCTTTTTTAATATAACTTTAATCCTTATTTTTCATCATTTGTATGCTGAACTATAATTCATAAAAATGGAATGATTCCAGACATCAACGAGTGCATGGACGACATGTGCTCTCGCGGCAGTTGTCGAAACTCTGAAGGTTCTTTTCTGTGCTCCTGTCCTGATGGATTCCAGCTGTCCTCCAATCGAAAACACTGCGAAGGTATGTTGGGCATCTACCGATCTCCCATAACCCTGTATAGTTGTAGCAAAAGTCTATATCTCTACCTCGGAGGTATAATGCCCTATATTAATTTTTTCGCTTTTAAGATTAAAACTGCAATATTATGAGTTTTTTGCACTCTTTACAGAGGTATAAAACACTATCTAATATGTGCCCATAGAAACCTGCAGACATATTAAACTTTGATAACCTCTCCTGTAAAATAGTGCAAATTGACATAGTATCATATATCTCCGATGTACATATATATATTGAATTTTTTTGGGGGGTTATCTTATTTGAAATATAGGGTTATAAAGCTATCTAGAAATCTATCTAATTTTAGAGGATTTTCAATTTTGGGTACTGTTTCTATACTTTTTGTGCTCCCTAATTGTGACACTGGGTTTTTCAACTCATTGCTTTTGTGTGTCTGTCAATGAAATATCTGAAATGATGTTTTTATACCAGCTGCTAGCGTACATGTATAAGTTGAATGGAATAGTTGGCAGTTCACAGAAGAAAACTAGTGCCATAACATATATTTAGTGTTTTTAATATTGCAATATACTATGCAATGACTTTTCTACTTTTAAATTTTATGCGACGTCATTTATAGCCTAAAAATAACTTGTTAATGTGTCTTTAAAATGTTTTTATAGATATTAATGAATGCCTAACTGTGCCCGGGATATGCGAGGGTGGCACTTGCACAAACACCGCTGGGGGCTTCACTTGCAGCTGCAACAAGGGGTACAGGCTGTCAGCAGATGGCAAAACATGCATTGGTATGGTTAACATGCATTGATATATGCATCTTATAATTTCATGCATATAAATATAGGAAGGTGTGATAAAATTGCTTTATTTCAGTTTTTGGTGTAACTTGTTTTCCATAATAACAATTTTACAAAAACTTTTTGTCATTTACGATTCATAAACTACATTCCTTATTTTTTAAATGTCTAAGTTTGAAATCGCAAGAAAATCGGCTTGCCATCTTTGAAAGAAAGGTTCCGAGGAAGATTCTGAGTGCCGTAAATGTTAATATGGCGGCATAAATACAACAATGAGTTATACAGGATATACACGTAGGCTGAAATAATTAAACATGTTAAAATTTATCTCATGAAATTTGCTGGCCTTATCTGCCAAATGGACCCCTTCTCCGTGACATTCAATATCTTCAATTACAAACCAATAGTAACCCGTTAGGGCTGACCCAGACTAAGGTCTGTGGACTGTGTGAATGATGACTCTAAGTGTCACCAACTAGAGTACCCTGGCCAAAAGAAGCACAGAATGGAACAAGGTTCTGACGAATGCCTTGGCTCATAAGGGGCTGCTGTGCCAATGGAATAATTGTGAATTCACAATTATTTGATTTGGCATGGTATTGCTGAATTGCTACGACAAAATGTGTCTTATTTTATTTTGCTAGGGAAAATTTTATTTGATTTGTATTGATATTTTTTTTTTCAAATGTGAATATTTTATGTATGCTTGAATATTGTACAAAATAGAACTTTTTTTATTCTTATATAAAATCTTTCTGCAGAAAAATGAGGAAAATATTTGACAAATGTGTTTAAATAAAGGCATTTTAATACATTTGATGATTTTGATAATTTTTGGTGCATTCGTTAACACAATGCACTTTTGCTGCACTTCTAATCTAAAACTGTGAAAATCAAGCAAAAACTGTTTAACTTAACCTACTCAACCTACAGGAATAAGCCTCATTTTGAATACAAACCAATCGTTTCAATTATCTCACTTAATTAAAGTACATTTAAAAAATTTAACTCTTTCATTCGACTCCACACATTTTCCAGACACCCGTCAGAACCTCTGCTTCCAAAGCTACAACAGCGGTGTGTGCAAGAGTCCTAAGCAGTTCAACATGACAAGGAAAGAGTGCTGCTGCATGAAAGGATCCGTTGCTTGGGGCTCCGAAAACTGTGAACGATGTCCCGATAAGAGGGGAGGTAAGACCACTTTTTCTTTACACAAGGTTTTCTTTTAAAAATGTTTAGGAAGGAACAAGGAATTTGGACAAAAATATGTTGTCCCAATGCCAATTCAGTTGTCTTTTAAAACTAACTACTCTTGATGAATTAATCACCTGCTCAGGAAAAATATTCCACTTGTCTATTATAAAAATAATGCTTTCTACATTTATGTTGTAATTTGTATAACTTGTACCCATGACTTATAGTCTCAAAGGCTACATTACATTTTATGCCTTCAACATCACCCGATTTGATAAATTTATGTAGTTGATTAAGGAGAAGTAGTATTTATGTAGTCCTCCTCTCCGTGAGTGTTCAAACACCTAAGCGTGTTACTATACTTCTTTCCCGAAGTTCCATGAACCGATTTGATACCGTTGTAACAAGTCAATATCTATTTTAAAGATAAGGTTGCAAATATTGTATTGCATACTCAAAAGGGAGCCTGACGGTTCTATGTTATGATCGCTTAAAGTACATCACTGTAGCCTGGTTGGCAAGTAGCTGGTTAGGCTAGTTGCCTGGACTGCTGCCCGTTTTTGTCGTTTTTAGTGTAAGAAGAAGCATGCATTGCGCATGCGCTTCTGGGGTTTACATGGTACCAGACTATCTCTTTTTCAGAAGTAAAAAAGTAGAACAGAAGCCTGCTTGGTTAGTGGTACCTTTCTAATGCTCAGGGGTGAGCTAGTTTGTCGTGAGTCTGTCATTCATATAAGTCAATTTCCAATAAAATTATATTATGATTACTTGGACTCGTATCTATATATAAGTTACCATTACGATATGGATAGACGAATATTCGGTTGATATTGTTCAGCATTCGGCCATATGCCAAAAATGTATGAACAAGAAATTTCCCAACTTAACTTTCCAATGAATACTTTATGTCAAAATTCTTTTAGAAACAATAATTAATTTCTTTGTTTCAATTCTAGAGGAATTTAAAAAGTTGTGTCCTGATGGTTTTGGATATGTGATAGTTGATGGTGTTATGGAAGGTAAGTACACAAACTTTTTAAATAATATTTTGTGAAGGTTGATGATGCACTTAAAATTAAAAGCTATTGTTTGGAAGCAATTTTTGATGTTCTTGTCTTATTCCAAAAACATTATCTCCTCTTACAATGTATTATGAAGTATAGTATATTAAAACTTATATTTCAACATGAACATTAGCTACTTTATGAAAATTCACTTATCTTGTCTCCAAAGTCTAAAAATAAAAGTCCTTACCTTATGAAAAGATAATTAAATTTTCAAAGATTTTTTTTATATATATATTGTTTATATTAAATTATAGAATGACCATATTAATATGTTTAAATATTATTATGATTATAATTATAGATATATATTTCTAAAACTTATACCAATTTATGTTTCAGATATAAATGAATGTATGATGGATCCTACCCTATGTGAAAATGGTATTTGTATTAACATGGATGGTAATTATCGCTGTGAGTGTCAAGAGGGCTTCAAACTGGACTCTTCTGGTTTCAAATGTGTAGGTTAGTACTGGATAATTTTACCAATATTTTTAACAAAGTAAAACATTATTTTGGGAGTTTAGAATCACAGGCACTACAAATATAATGGTTAACAAAGCACTGTAGCACACTAAGTGTCGATTAACTTGCCTAAAAAGTAGGTAATTTAACAGTCAAGTTCTGCCATTTGTATTGAATATTCAGGGTTTTACTGTAAAAGAGTGTATATATAACTTGCTTGACTTATTAGTGTATAACTTGCTAAGATTATCAAAAGGTGGTAAACCCAAAACACTTTCTCTGAAATATCACAGTCGTCATGCAATTCTGCCTGTAACATGTTAAAACGCATTAAATTACTATATCCTTAATAATGATCATTTATTTATTTTTTAAGATTTTGATGAGTGTCGAGAAACTCCTTCTGCCTGTGGCAATGGCACCTGTGCGAATGTCATTGGTGGTTTTGAGTGTGACTGCCGCGATGGATTTGCGCCTGGTCCGAGACAAACCTGTGAAGGTGCTTATTTTTAATAACATTTTTTAATTCTTTATTTATCAATGTTTTATAAAAACAATATTAAAGTTATTTCTTAACTTTATTACTTTTTATTAAATTTGATAAAAAGGTTAATACTCAACCTTTTTATTTTCATGCACTTGTGAAGTATAAAACTGCAGCATAAAAGGATTTTTTAAAAAATCAAAAGTTTTATTTTTTGCTGTCAGTATCCTTTTATTGGTTGTAACATTTTAAAACTAATTTTGTGTTTTCGCAGTTCAATATTAATGAATAATTTTAAAGATTGATTTCCTAAAAATTCAATATTAAAATTTCTTTAAAATGAATTCATTGATATTTCAGATGTTGATGAATGTGAAGAAATGGCTTCAATGTGCGCCTTCAGATGTCAAAATCTTCCAGGAACATTTAAATGTACATGTCCCTACGGATATAGCTTAGCTGCCGATGGAAGACATTGTGAAGGTGAATATAAATATTTATAACTTTAGCTTACATTGAAAAATAACTTTCTTAAAATTTGATCTATGTCTAATTTCTATGTAGATGTAAATAATACAAATTTTAAGAGTGCTTAAAAACAGTTCGTGAGCTTGAATTTTTAAACTCCGTCCATGTTTACTATTTTACAGGAATCTTATCAAATTTTATATGCCTGTAAGTTTTTATGGACATAGAGTTCGTTAAAAAATAATATTTCCATTAGTATTCGGTATATGAGATAGGATAGCGTTTTTTACCTTTGTAAAGAGTGGGAAAAATACATACATAAAATATTTACCTGAACGTCGAAATATTGACATTGTGTTATATAGTGTTGACTGGGGTACAAATATAATTCCATAACTTATCAATTTTACTTAAGGCTCAAACTATGGTAAATTTAAATGTTCGGTACAATTATCGCTCATAATGAAATGTGTACTAACTGTCTTATATTTGACATTTCTCAACAGACTTGGACGAATGCCTGACACCAGCCAACGACTGCCGATTTGCCTGCAAGAACCTGATTGGGTCTTTCATGTGCATCTGTCCGGACGGCTACAACCAAGTCGGCATGGGAGACGACTGTGTAGGTCAGTTTATGCTTGTTCTTCATGTGTGATTTATTTGTTTTTAATCGCAGGATGCAATGTGTCATAATGAACAAGATACATTGTGTTGTAATGAACAAGATCCAATGTGCCTTGTTCATAATGAATCAAGACATCATGAATCAATGACACATTGTATTTTGTTCACAATAAACAAGATACATTGTGTCGTAATGAACAAAATACAATGTGTCATAATGAACAAGATAAAATAGGTCATAATGAAACAACAGATTGGAATCTGTGTAGTTTACTCTTGTTTAACCCAACCTGGAAAATACTGGAATCATTAAGTTGTTTTTAAACAGTTCCACATTTAGAAGTGAATCACTCGAATTTCATCACCAGGCAGTTTTCACTATAGCTGATGATTCCGTGGTTTGCGAATTAAGCCAACAATATGCCTATAAGTTATTTTTATTTTATTGTTTTTATGGACGGGATGTTAAATATCACCCTAATGCAAAATTTTAAAAAATTAATAATAAAAAATAATTTAATGAATTAAAAATTATTTATTGCTAAGAAGAGTAAAAATTCTTAATCAGTGGCTAAAAAGGTTGAAACCTCATCTATTTTTAGCTGTACCTGTTGTTCACTTGACATAAGGCAATATTTATTTGGTAAAATCCAATCTAGAGTTTCAAATGACAGTTATCGACTTTAAAAAATCAGTTCATTATTAAACCCCCAGTTAGTTTACCAATATTCTTCATTTATATTAATTGACCTAGAATGATGATTGCCTGAATAATTCATCACTAACATCCCAAGAGGAAAACTGAACGCAATCAGTTATGTCAACAGCACCAACCTTGAAGTGCAAATTTAATATTTTATTCAGTTTTATATGACAGCTCTGCCCTCATAAGGAAGAAAGTAATTATCTGCACGTCCCAATTAACTATGTTTTAAAGTGAAAAAAATATTATTCGATTTGAATATTTTTTTAATGGATAAATCCAACTTGGAATAAAAAGGAATACTGTAGCATCATAAAAAAAAAGAAGGCCCTAACTAAAAAAAAATTCAAGAAACAAAAAGAATTATTCACCTGCATCAAAGTTATCATACTTTAAAAGGCTTTTATTATCTAAAAGTAGTTTTTTGCATGTAAAAAATTTTATTGATGATAGTTATATTTTCTTTTACCATGTACTGTTTACCATGTTTTTATACATACAACTCATCGTGGATTTAAGATATTTTTAGTATTTACTTGTAATGTAGCCTTCTTTTATCAAAAAATCCTCGAACTGGAATTAATCAATATCGATTCACTATAACTCACCATTATATTTGATTCAAGGATTTTTATTATTATAAAAAGGTTATTTTAAAGGAGAAATCAAAAAAACTAAAAAAAAAATCGCTTTTAAAAAATTTGGAGTTGGGGCTTTTTATGAGGGCAAAGCTTTATTATTGATTTTTACTTTGTAGGATAAGTCATTTGAATTTTAACTCGTTAAATATTATATTAAACTATACTCTTTATTAAATATGAGGCTAAATATGTATATTCCTTTAAATTGATATGTTAAGGAAATCCTCATTTTTCAGTTTGTAAGTAATGAATCTGATAAGTAAAGCCTTAAGCAGTAACAACTGAATAGCAGTGTTTTAACAAGATACTGGTTTTCCATTCTCCCCAGATGTTGATGAGTGCAGAACTGTCCCAGGTGTATGTGCCAATGGTCGCTGTATCAATACCAGAGGATCCCACCGCTGTGACTGCTTCAATGGTTATCAACCTTCCAGAACTCAGAAAGAATGCATTGGTAATTCACCCTGCATACATATTTCTTAACAAGATGGTTATTTGCTTACTTAATTGGATTTTAGAAAATACTCTTTTTCCCCCCAGTATTCTTGGTGGTTAATGTTCTGATGAGTGATAAAAATAAAAAAGTATTAAATTTGTTTTGACTGCTAGGGGTTACATTTTGCTTATTTTCTTTAAAAAAAAAGGAAAAAAGGTTAAAGGAAACCACATAGTTTGTATTCCCTAATCACAGAGGCATCTGCCAAAGCTAATGCACTTAAATGTCCCCCATCCTATGCGGACCTAATTGGCACGCATTTTTCAGATGGCTCCGAGATTGGTGAATACAAACCACATGGTTTGGCGGAGCCATCCGAAAAACCCAATGCATGTAATAGCATTCATGTAGAACAGGCCTAAATTTTAAAGTCCCAATGTTTATTTTTTCTCTGTAGATGTGCGTACTGGGAATTGCTTCAAGGTCCCTTCTTGTCCCCGCGAGACCCAGGACGTGCGGGAGATGACCCGAGTGGACTGCTGCTGTGGAATGGGAGCCGCATGGGGTTCCAGGTGCGAGATTTGTCCGCAGAGAGGAAGCAGTAAGTATATTACAATAGTTTTTCTCTGGATTGAAATCATAACAGCTATTATTAACCGTTTGCCCTCTGAGGACATGTTTGATATTTACGTTCTTTATATGGAACAGTTACACCCTGTTCCTGCTTTTTTTTATTAAAGGAGTATTCTTTAGTGTCTTCTTTTTACATTTATGGCGGATAATTGTGAAAATAAAAAAGTTATGTGGTACACCAAGAAAAACAAATCTTGGTATACCAAACATATATTGAGTGGCTTATGCAGGGACCGCAGAGCTCCTATTTTCTCCTATTTTCCTATTTTTTTTAAAGTGCTCCTTTTTTTCCTATTTTTCCTTTTTTTTTCCTATTTTTTAGACATTTCTCACCGAAGTTATAAAGTAGCGCGCAGATTTGGGTTTTTCCGATGAACGGAATTTTTTTTTATGAAACTACGTATACAAAGGAAACAACTGCGAACTTTTTCGCCATTACCAAGGCTGAATTTGATGCGCGCACACGGGCACTGAACAGTCAGTTTCTTATCTCTCGAGCGTCAGAGGTGGTACTTTTCTGGGTACAATCTAGGTGGTGTTGGTTTAACCCGGAATACTAATTTTGTTAAAATATTTCGGTACCTGAAATTCCCGGTGTTTTAAAAGTTTTGGAATGCGGAAAAATCTAGATTTTTTTAAACTAACAATTTCGCCAAAATTGCAATTTTTAACACATTTTCTAAAATTTCAAATATTTACAGAATCATATGCTACGATGCCGCGCTTTTGATCGCTCCACTCTTGTGTAAATATCAGACGTGGTACAATTCCACGGAAGCGCGGAATTCTGTTTTTTCAGTTCACGGATGCGCTGAATACTGCTTCAAGTCCACGGAAGCGCGGACATAAACATAATTCCGCGGAATTTTGTTTTTTCAGACTTTAATTTTATCATCGCTGGAATTGATGCATATTTGCTTTAAAATTTCGGTATGTCTTTGGTCGTGACTCTGAGATCCATGAGAAATTTTTTGAAGAAATTATATCCACAGAGAAAGGAAAAACCGAAAGCGCAAAAAGGTGGTGTTCGAATGCACCTCGGAAACCTGTTTGTAATGAGAGTTCTGAGAAAGCTCAGATGTTTCTTTCAGGGGTGCTAATTTTCCAAATCCTAACCCAGTTTTTAAATAATATTTGTAGAAATATAAGGTACTTATGGCGCCGTTTTGATCGTTATACGCAAGTGTAAATCGGCAAGGACTCGAGAAGAGAAAGACGAATGGAGGGACTTCGCATCAGAAAAAAGTGGACTTTTGATCCTTTTTGTCCGTTTTTTTAGTCAATGGTATTTCGTTATCATAAAACACTTCATCACTGAAAAATCTAAGTTCGTTTGGTAAGAATCGATACTCAATCTAGAAAAAGGGAGAAAGATCTTCGTCAAACGGAGATGATATCACTTGAAAGTTAAGATGGTTAAAACTCAAATTTCGATGCATCTGGCAAATGAGACTTCCAAATGCACTCTTGTGAGAATTTTTCGTTCATAAAAACTTTGAAATTGGAGAAATTCGCTTAACGCGATCTGCTGCGATCTCCGTTGATAAATTTACAATCCTTTTGCATCTGATAAATAAATCCTTATACTTCACTACTTCCTATTTCATCATGATATGATTTGCACTACTTAACAAAATTGCATTAAATTTTTCAAAAATATCATATAATTTACGAAATTGAAGTTTAGGACTTGTCATTTAAATTAATCAAAATTGATTTTTTGAAAAAAGTTTGTT
Organism: Troglohyphantes excavatus; assembly: GCA_963932185.1. Taxonomy (NCBI): domain Eukaryota; kingdom Metazoa; phylum Arthropoda; class Arachnida; order Araneae; family Linyphiidae; genus Troglohyphantes; species Troglohyphantes excavatus. Next base: position 2,474,335 of record OZ010667.1, read on the forward strand.
ACTTTTTGTTTGGCTGACAATAATTTTCTAATTTGTTGTAATGTTTATATATTTCATTAAAGTTATTATTTTTTTATTTGAAACTTTTCACCACATGGACTCTACAAAATTTGAGAACTTATAAATTTTCTGTTTGGGAAAACATTAGGTTTTTTGGAGTTTGGAAGTTAAGCCTTTTTAAATTTATTTTGTCTGTAACATGTCTGAAGTAAGCAATATGGCAAGGATAAAAAAAGGTGCGAATGGAAGGATTTCACATCAGAAAAAAAGGACTTATTTATGTTGTCCGATTTTTTTATTTATGGAGATTTCATCATTGAAAAATGTCACTTCGTTTTTTTTATTTTGTGCGAAATCGCTGCTCAACCTTGAAAAACGGCGAATTTTCACAAAAATATAGCATTTTTAACATGCAGAAATATTTGCAATCTTCACGAAACGCGGAGATGATTCACTCGAAAGTTGATAGGTAAAACTCTTTCATTACATCTGGTGAAGGTAATCTCAAAATGGCGCTGTTTTAAGAATTATTTTCTCTTGTGAAAACTTTGAAATTTTAGATAATCACTAAACACGATCTGCTGCGATGTCCGTGGAAATGTTTTCAATCCGTTAGCATCTGATAAATAAAGGCTTATTTTTCACTACTTCCTATTTCATCATGATTTGCTTTGCACTATCTAACAAAATAGCATTAAATTTTATTTTAGAAAATGTAATTTATTCATGAAATTGAAGTTTAGGAACTTATTTTATGTAAAAGCTATAAACATATGAAATAAGCTTGTTTCTTTTTATGTGGCTTGCAATTCGTCTCCGCATTAATATTTTATTTAAATGTTTATATATATTTTTTTAATTTGAAACTCCCCCTTCTCGCATCTCCCCCTAAAAAAAAAAAAAAAAAAAAAAAACTTTTTGAAAGTTTAAAAAAAAGTTATACAACTTGTTTTGTAAATTTTAATGATTTAGATTAACATGCTTAAGTAGGTAAATGTTAATAGAAATTAACATTTTACTCTTTAATAAATCTAAATTTTCCTTGAAAAAATTACAGAATTTAATTTCCCTTAGACATTAGCAACCTCCTTAATTGACTTCTCAATCTCCTTAATTCATGTACGTACAACTTATGCAAAATTTCTACAATGTGTTGGTTAATTAAAAAAAATAAACCGCATTTAACTTTAAAAAAAAATCAAGTTACGAAAATTAAGTTTAGTAAAATCTTTAAATTGTCTTTCAAATGTAGGCTCTTGCTTGAATGACAGACTTATAGAATAGATATAAATGCTTTTCCGTTTTTAATTTTTTTTTTTTTAAATTCCTATTTTTTTCCTATTTTTTATGTTTAGTATTCCTATTTTTACTACTATTTTTTCTCAAAATTCGGCTGCGGTCCCTGCTTATGACATTTGTCAAATGGATTTTTTAACAAAACAGGGAGTATGAGGAATTTCAATCTGAAGAATGTTTGTGATGACCCACATACTTGGTGTTCAAGATGACCAGAGACGTAAAGTTTTCAAAATTATTGGGGGGGGGGGGGGGGAGCTCATAGCTCTAATATAGCTCTAATTTATTTTAAAAGGCATAAACTTCTTTAGGGAAATTAAGCCATTTTTTTCAAAATATTGTGAGGGCTTGGGACTATAGCCACAAAATATGAATTTACACCTATGTAGATGGCAAAAGTAATTTCAAAGATAAAAAATCGTCTTGTAGAACATTGCGTTAAGAATTTTAAAATACAAATGCAACTTTAAAATACGTAATAAAAATCCAAAGATTTATATTGCGTATTTTAACTTTGCATTTGTATTTTTTTTAAAAAGTAATTTCTATTTAAGTTTATGAGAGATTAACTTTTTAAACTCAAAAACATCTTGTTCTCTTTCATTTTGAAGAACAGATAATATAAATAGCACATAATTATTTTTCTGACTTAAGGGCGACACTTGATTGCAAAAGTTTAATAAAAAATGTTAATATGTAAATAATATACTTTTAAGTGGAGTTAGATAGAGAACAAGCTAATGAGAGAAAGGCGTTTTTCTTGTTCAAAAACATTCAGTTTTCGTTTAATTTGAAAAACAGAGAACAAAGAACAGGTTGGTAACTAAGTATCACCATTCAAGTCCAAAGGGTTAACATTTATAAACTAGATTAATCTCTCCTTCTGCTAGTTAACTCCTCACTAAAAATTTCAGAAATATTCCAGAACACGGTTTTCCACATATCTGTAAAACCTAAAATTATAAATGAAAATTACTTCAAATGTTTTTTGAAAAAGCAGTATTTTTATTTGTTAGAAAAATCAGTATTTTTTTTTTAATTTGGAGTTAAAAGCATTTTGTGGTATTCTCCTTATACTATCATTAACATTATCATTTGCCCTTCAAAGTTTTATTTTGTAGAAAGTTGTCTCATTTATCAATAATTTAATTATTATTTAGAAGTGCTGCAAATTAAATGACATCGATATTACTTTGTGAAAATATTCATTATTTTCACTTGGGATTCTTATTCTGTTTTTTTTTTTTTACTGATAAAAGAAGTCCGTTAATTTTAGTTTTATTTCTGTGTAACAATATTTATACAGTGCAACACTCTAAGGTTAACATTCTTATTTCAGAATCATACACTGATCTGTGTCCTCATGGTATTGGATTTGATAAAGATGGAAGAGGTAATGACAGCATCCTTTTTGTACAGCATTTAAATAAAAGTTTAAATTGTAATTCACTTTGGATAATTAAACTTTTAAAATGCATATTTATTGACTAGAACAGAATTTAAAAATAGCACAGTTTATTTCAATTAGTATTTTAAAATAACAATTGATTTAAAACAAATAGAAAAAAATTGTATTTAAAAAAAGTAAAAATTATGTTTTTAAGCAGAAAATTATGAAATTATCTGTAATTAATTTTTAATAAGTAAAGGAAGCTCAGGGGCTTTTCATTAAGCCGTTTTTGTAATGTGCACAGCTTTTTTACTTCTTTGAAAAGCTCTTTACAGTTTTATTAATTCATCTGAAAGCAATCAAATTACCCTCATTATGTGCAATAATTAATAGAGACACATTAATTTATTTTTAAAAAGCAGTATTAACCCTCTGAGCGGTTAGAAAAAGGGCAAAATTGTAATGTTGTTTTCTCACAAAATAATTTACTTGATATTTTTAATGCATGTGTATTATGTATGTAGTTTATATTTTTATTATTTTAATAGATATAGCTCCCAAGTTATACCCCAATGCTGTAGATTTTAAAAATATTTCGACATCGCATATTTTTACGAATTTAAAGTTTATGTGCATTGCTAGAAAATCAGGAAATCCTTGGACAACTTAAGTCATTCAGCTCCGTCAGAGTGTTAAGTCTGTTTACTTACATTTGAGCCGTCTTGTTTCAAAACCAGATAGACCCATTTTCATATATTTTACAGGAGGCACCAAAAACGATTGCAAGCCACATACAATCGGATCTAAAGCCATGATTTTGAAGGCATTTTTAGACTGTATTCCAACACTTTTGGTCAATACCGCTTTGTCAATGGGATGTAGTGGATTAAGAACGTGTGAAAAAACGATTTTGCGAAAACTGCGAATTTATATCTGGTTTTGAAACTAGAGAGCTCATTTGAACAAAATAAAAATTTTAATTTATATAAATATGATTTATTAGATGTGGATGAATGTTCCCTTATGCCTCATCTCTGCCACAACGGGCGATGCATCAACACCATGGGATCTTATCGCTGCATCTGCAACAAGGGCTACAAACCGGACCACACAGGAACTAACTGCATAGGTTAGAATGTTTTACTTCACAGTATTATAACAACTATAATGGGTTTGGTTTGGTTTGATTTTGTTAATTAATGTCGCACTAGAGCTGCATAGTGGGCTATTGGTGACGGTTCGGGACCTATCTCGAAGGAAAGACCTGTGAACACACTCGTACATGCACCTCGTTATTTTAGAACCATGGTCAGATGACGAGGAAACACCTGAACTGGCACCCAACGCCTTCAATAGACGTCAGGACTTAACTGTAATAGGATGCATAGATGAGTTTTCACACTCGAAAAATTGCCGCGAGGGGGATATTGTTGTTTAGATAATTTTCCTTTTGTGCAAGGTGTTATTAAAACTAATTGCGCAATTGTTTCCTTAATAAACTATTAAGTGGTTTTTTTTATAAATATTATTAATTTCATTTTTTTTCCTGTACTACAGCACTTCGTTGCAATTGTGATTTACATAGTAGTTTGAGATTGAAATCCTTTTACTAAAGAGTTATAAAACAATGTTTGATGTTAATGTGACTAAATGTTATAACGGAGTTGGAAATGTACAGTTTATTTACATGTGATAGCTCTTAGCTGATTGTCCCAATTTTCCTCTTAAATTACATTAAAATTTATTATTTTTTTCACACAGAATAATGCATGAATTAAATGCATAAAAACTTCTGTCGCATTAAAAAAATAATATCTTTATAAATTTCTCATAAAGGCTTTAAAAACATAATAAATGAGTGAAACTCATATCTGCCATGTGTTTGTAAAATGTATGTTGGTACCTTTAAGCTTTTAATTCCCAACTTTTTTTTGTCATAGTAAAAACATTTCTTTTAATTGTATTTTCTAGTCATCTAAATATGACACATTTTTTTACAGAATTTTTGGAAAACTAAAAGCACTCATTTAGAAAAACAAAAGCGTCAATGAAGCAATATTTAAAGCATCCATCAGGCTTAATTAAGGCTAAAAATGTGTAACTAACTAACAAAAAAATAGTAAAAAAAATGATAGATTTTAACAAAAATCACAACAGCAAAAACAAGTTGTTTTTTCACAATTCCCCATGAGAGTGATTCTTAAGTTTTTCACTGTTATTTACTAGTTAATCTAAAATTTTCGCTATATGCCAATACATTGCATTCTACACTTCCTATTCGTACATGTGGTTTCTATGGAAACCACTTTGTCTTATCCTACAAATTTGCAAATAGTTGTCTTTAGTATGAGATCACCAGGAGAGAAAGGATTAAACACTTCTTTAACTTCCAGTACTTCATAACAATTGTAATATAACATTTAATAATTATTTCATCCTTTACAGATGTCAATGAATGTGAACATGTGCCGCCTCCCTGCAAGTTCTCATGTGAGAACACGGTGGGCAGCTTTAAGTGCTCATGCCCCGAAGGATATGTTCTACTTCCTGATGGAATCACTTGCAAAGGTATTTATTGTGGACATTACTTTGAATATTTGACCATAAAAGCATTCTTTCTTAATGGCATTTTTGATTTTTAAACAATTATATTTTATATTAGATGTGGATGAATGTAAAACGGGTCGCCATAATTGCCAAAACCAGTGCGTTAATACTGTCGGAAGCTACCAATGCACGTGTCAGAAGGGTTTTACTACCAATGGCGGTGGCCAGTGTACAGGTAAATAAATTATTTAGATTTTTATATATTTAGAAATTTATTTACTGAAAATTTTTATATACAATTATTGATTTTATATAAAAATTTATATACATACATTAAAATAAGAAATGTTTAGTCATTTAATATTTCACTTATGTAATAGAATTCAATTTATTTTATTTATAGTAAAACAATACTTAAGTTAATTTATTTTTAATTATCATTTATAAGCAATATTTTAACTTTATAAAGTATAACCATGTTGATTCAGGTTTAGTTCAAAAATATGTATGGACTTGTTTTTGGGGTTATGTTTTTAAAATTGCTGCAAAGGTAACTTATGTCTTCTTTGAAGTATTTATTGTGTGAAAGCATCTAAAACAAATCACTTTAGCATATATAAACAGTTTTTACAACCTTTGAACTAACAAAACATATGCTAATAAATAAAAATATAAAATTAGAATATTCATTGTAAAAGTGTTGTGAAGTTGCATTTGCTTGATTTTCATGTAATAATTACAAGGAGATCCTGACAGTATCCCAAGCAAGCATAGTAGCATAAGTATTACATGCAAATAAGGACTTTAAATTATATATACAACAAAAGATTTCCAATTGACCCTCATGTCTTTACATGAGCTACTATGAAGTCTAACCAATCTAAAAAAATTGGCTCATGAAACAAGCATACTATTCCTCATGCTTTTAAATGTAAAACTCAAGCCAGTAGTTCTATTCTTGTTTCAATCTGAATTATACTTAAGCTGCTCACTTATAACGTAATTTTATAGTCAAGTTTATTGTTCACACATGTAATTTTTATTCTTTAAAAACGTTTAGCTTTCAAATTATATGAATTTATAAAACAGACTCAATTTCGATTATTTTCCCGCAAACCTGTTCTTTTGCAACTGTGTAAAAAATTTTGTCTATCCCAGAATAAATCTTATTACGCATTGCGGCTTATAAAGCATGCATATTCTGTATTTTGCCCCATTCGTGTACCCTGTAATTTTATTTTCTTATCTTTCAGATGTGAATGAGTGTACAGACCAACCAAATCTGTGTAGCCCAGTTGGCACCTGCATGAACATGCCTGGAAGTTTCAAATGCCTCTGTCCAAGAGGATACAATTTGGACCCATCCGGAAAATTCTGTGGAGGTAAGAGCATTGCGTAACTGCCAATTTGGGCAAATAGCCTATTTAAAGTAAGATTTTCAACTATTTGGTGCAGTTCACTTATACATTTTATGTTTTAAATTTTTAGTAGGATCCTCATGTATCCCTCAACTGTATCCTATTAAAAAACATATAAAATTGTATTATCATTTTTTAACATTTTAATTTGCACATCTATAATATACAAAATGATAGAAAATAAAATTTTCATAATTTTAATTTATCATATTCTTTGATTTAAAAAAGTTTTCTCTAGTTAAGCAATTTGTTTCTCAAAATCACCCAGATTAGAAATAAACTGCAATTCAATTTCCACATTTCATATGCATATATTTTTATAATTATTATTAATATATATAATTATGTTATATTTTTGATTATTACAAAACCAAAAATTCACCTTTAATATCATATAAATATATATTTGAATAAAAAGGTTTTTTTATGCAAAGTATAATCATTTATTAAAGCTAATCATATGTTGGAGAACTCCATTGCTGAAATTTCCTCTTAATGGCTTTTTTTTTTCCTTCAAGACATGGATGAATGTCAAGACGATTCCCGTTGCCAATACGGTTGTGAAAACATGATGGGAAGCTACCGTTGCTCTTGCCCTGACGGCTACCAGCAACACCCCTATTGGAATCAGTGTGTAGGTAATATGCAATTTGGTACTTCTCTCCCACATAGTTGTCCTTTTTTATACCAGTGTTAAGATACGATTCATATCAATCTGTTTGTAGACGATAACGAATGTGCTTCTAATGGCGCATGCGGATCTGCAGCTTCTTGTGAAAATACGCTCGGAAGTTATTCTTGCAGTTGTCCTCCTGGATACATATTTGATCCCACTCATGCTGTTTGCATAGGTGAGGTATTTTAAATGACTATTTAAAAAAAATTAACTTTATCTTAGACTTGATTAACCTTTTTTCTGATAGCTGTAAAATATTCCAATCATTTTTTAATTAGTTGTTTATCAAGAGGTAAGAACTTGTATATATTTTCGATATTCCAATTACAGTAAACTTTCTTCATAATTGATTGCCCACAATATATATAGGCTTCTTCTATGAATGTTCAACCATTCAAATCTAAATTGGTTGATTAGTTTTTACGTAATTTTTTTTTAACTCGTTACTTTGACCTTTCATTAAAATTACCATCTCATATGGGTCCAGCATGTATTGGGGGATTGTTATATCGAAAGTCTACTGTATATTAATCTAAAACATCTAACTATAAATTTAAATGCATTGCTATATATGTTTATTTTAATATTTATTTGGAAAAATCCTTTTTAAAAATACAACACTTTTAACTATAGGTTTCTAGCTGTGTATATATACTTATCCCCAACAAAACTGAGGATTAGTAATTGTACACAACAAAATATGTTGTAGCTGAAGATATAATCAAAATTGTTAAAGACTAGCTGTTCGGCTCCCGCGTTATTAGGGAACCTTTTAAGGCATATAATTTTTTTTAATGAGCGTGTGGGATTTGAACCCGCGAATTATTGTTATGCGACCTATGGTACTGACTAAGCTACAAACGCATATTCTAGATCTTGCAAATTTTTTTACATTATAAAGAAACAGTGTTCACTCTAGAAATAAAAAGGGGCAGGGCGCTGTGGGCAGTAAAAGGGCACCCCATTTTTGAAAAGGCACTTCTTGTTTTTAAAAGGGCACTTTAAAAAAAATGTTGTGTGGGCATGGCCACACATTGACACATCGGAACCGTGACCAAACAAAAAAAAAATTCCGATTTGTCGGTTGACATTGCGCCAAAGCTGCATATTAGGCTATTGTTAACGGTTCAGGGCCTATCTCAAAGGAAAGACCCGGGAACGATGCCTCGTACTTTTTAAAGACCCGTACAAAATGATGTCTCTTTATGAAAATATTATTTGAAATCTAAAATTTGACATTTTTAAATTATTGTTTTCCATAAAAACCAATTCTGGAAGTAGGAATCCCTTGCAAAACTGATAACAAGAATACTAAAATCCAAAGTTTGGTAATAAAATGCCTAGTCTTAAAAAAACACAGAAAAAAAACCTTAGAATTTCATATGCAGGCACAGGCAACCAATAGGATTTGTGGAATGCCCCGTACTCGAAATTACCGCGATTTCACAACACACGTAGTTATAAAGGAGTTTATTTTTCTACTGTCATAATTCACTTAATTGCAAATTTACACACAATTTTTTTTACTGAAAAGGGCAAGAAGGGCGGAATTTTTTCAAAAGAGGGCAGCATTTTTGAAAAAAGGGGCATGAGGGCGCTATCAAGATGAAAAAAGGGCGGGCAGGGCGGACCGCCCTTCAAAAAACACCTAGAGTGAACACTGAAGAAACATCAGAATATTGCACAAAGAAACATCACATATATTTATTGCCTTTTATACACGGATGAAGTAGGTGTTTTGCGATCCGCAGAGAGACACTTTCTTTTATTGTTATAGATAAATGATATTTTTGTGATGTTATACGTAAATTTCATTACTTATATGTAATAATACATCTGATAATTACAAGTGTCAGTGTAATTGGTAAATATATTCTAAATTGCATAAATATTTTAAATTTAGAAATTGGAGGGGGAGGAGGTGGGTGCCAGAATGCCCCTTGCAGCTTTGGTTGCTCTCCATCAGGGCCACAGGGATTCTCGTGCGGATGCCCGGATGGATACCAAAGACTCGGACAAGGGTGAAGATGGATTTTTAATCATTTTGCTATTCTCTCCAAATTTGATAGTTGTACAATATAACTATTTTCAGTTTTACATATATATTTTCTAATAATTTTTTATAAAGTGTTTATTCACTATACAAATCACAAAATTTACTCTAACCAAGTTTAAGCAAAAGCCTTTTTAAACACATGCAATCATTTGTGATTTGCATATTTTATTTACCAACTTATGCAGATTTCCCTTACGGTGAACAGATTTTTAACATTTTGGTCAGATTTTTAACATTTTGCTTGTTTGTAAAGTTAACTGATAAAAGTGCATGAACTTCAACGGATTTTTTAACAAATTTGCTTTTTTGATGATTTTTTGTTAAAAACACTTAATGTTTTTTGTGTTAACATGTCATGTCTTTTTTTTTATTAGTGAATTACATTTAAATTTAAGTTGTTAAGTTGGGAGTAAACATACAACAAATTTAGAATTTAAATAATAAAATTTTATAAATAAAATTAATAATATTTTAATAAAATAAAATTTTCAAATTTCTGTTAATTTGCGAAAATATGTCAATTTGTCATGAAAAAACATGTCCATTTTGAAACGTTAGCATGTATGAAACACAAAAATGCGACTTAACATCAGAAACATTTAAGTTTTCCCTTCTTTGAAAATAAAATCAAGCATAAGTCATTCAACAATACAAAAACCCAGTAACAATTCAACAGTAGAGGACTAAAAGTGGTAAATGTAGTAAGCACCAAAAGCAAAAATTTTGGTAAATTGCATTAAACTGTTTGTTCAGTCCATATAGACAATAGTGACCTTTGTACATGCTCTTTTGAGCTACTTAGAGTATATAATTTTTTTTAGCACGTACACCATTTACCAATTTTAATCTTTATTTCCCGTTCCACAGCCACTGCCTGTCAGCCATCCCGTCCATCCCCTACGGCCTCCCCGGCCAGTTTGGCGATGGCATAGACAACACCCTCACCCAGCTGGGCAACCTCCACGTCCCCAGCGAGAGCGACTTCCTCACGCCCACCGGGGAGAAGGTCATCTCCACGGAGGGCTGCTACTCCTGCAAGCTCAACAGCAACAATCGGCAGAGGAGGGACGCTTCGGCCGGTCTGAAGAGGACGCTGCTGCTGCCCGGAAGGATGCCCCATCACGGTGTGAGAAGGTTGGATAAGAAGGTGGCTAATCGAATGGTGAGGAAATCACATATCTATAATAATAAAATTATGGGTATGTCTGTGGAAACCTACTTCCTCTGCATAAAAAGATAAACGTTTATATAAGCAACGGTTTTGTAAAGTTCTGATTATTTTTTGTTAATTATTTTAATAATGTCAGTGATATTGTGTAAAGAAACATTAAAAAAAGATTTATAGGATCACTAACTTGCTTTGCAGCTTAGTTGGTTAGATGTGAGGCTTCAAGCAATAAGCCTCATGCTCAAGTCCCGATAGCCTAGTGGATAAAGGTGTCGGCTGGGAATCAAAGGATCCACGGTTCGAATCTGTGCGAGGACTAGACTAAAGAATAGTAAAAAAGTGGTGATATTGCGATCGGAGAGTTGCCAACTTCGCTACCAAAATACTAGAATGTCGTCCAGAACATCCACAAAAAATTATCGGCGTGTATACGGGACTGGTGCACGATAAATCTGATCGAGGTCCAAAGTCCCGACGTCTATTGCAGGCATTAGGTGCCAGCTCAGGTGTTGTCCTCGTCATCTGACCATGGTTCAAAAATACGAAGCATCGTTCCCGGGTCTTTCCTTCGAGATAGGCCCCGAACTGTCGCCAATAGCCCACTGTGCAGCTCTAGTGAGACGTTAATTAACCAACCAACCCGATGGGATCCATTAAAATATATTTTTTTAATTATATGCGGTTATTTATAACAGCTTTCTGAGCAACGCAGAGCCAAACAGCTTGTTTTAAATATATCTTGAACTAAGGGGTTGGTCAAAAGAGTGTCAATCATGAGATTGGAGGATTGTGTGTTACACCCTCATCTTGGAAAGAGCAGAAAGTATATAATCGGAAGGTTGTGAATGCAATCCTCATTGTCGGCCAAACATTTGCCATGTAGAGGGGAGTGCGTGTTAAATTATTTGTCGTCCAGACAACCTTCAGCCTGCATATGATCTTTCGCTCATTATCTAACCAATGAATGATATTGGAAAGGCAGTATTCCTAAGTTTTGTTGCTCTAGTGCAATGTTAAACCAACCAGCCATCAAATATAACTTGAATATGTGACATGCTTTAAAGTTTTGGATCATACCACAAATGCTCAACCAAGCGTAGTTTTATGAATATCTATAGAATTAAAAATTTTAATGTAGAAGGTGAAAATGATGAGAGTCCACTTTTTGTGGTAATCAATATTCTAGCCACATGGATGATCATTATTTGTAAAGGTTGTTAAACAATAAGTATGATAATAGTCTATAAAAAAAATTTAAACTAAAACATCACTGTTACATATATAGAACATGAAACTATTTTTTGGTTACTGAAAAATTCCTCCAGATAGACCATCATCATTCTTTCCTTAAATCCTAAAATACAGACATATATATAAAACTTCTATATCGATCACCAGCAGATATATTATTTTTTAAATGACATACTCTGAAATATAGCATTTAAAACCTACTTCTTCATTAAAAGAAACGCACTCATTTCCAGCACCACGCTTCTCATCGTCTGAAGCACGCCCACCCGAACAAGGCACTGAACGCAACAGCCAAACCACAGCTGTGGAAGTCCGGCCTCCACACCACCGTCTTTCTTCCCCTCGACCGGCTGACGAGCAGTGGGGTGGACGTGCTGAGGATACAGCCCGCCCTCACCTACCTCGTGAACAACGAGCAGTTCCAGATTGTGGATGGAAACAAGAATCATTTATTCAAGATTTCTAACAGGTGACGTATTTCCTACCTATGGGCGGTGTTTACTGTAGAAATGATCAAATAATTGCTCTATTGTAAAAAAGAAGTAACTGCCCTGACAATTCGTAATCCTCTTTCTTCTTCCATATTTTCAGTTGCTTCTCAAAAAGTAACAATTGGATAATTATGAAATTTACTAAGTTTGTTTAAAAATGTTTGGAGAATAAGATGGAGGTATTTTTTTTGCAGTAGAACACCTAGGTTAAAATTTATATTTTGTTAAATTTAAAAAATGAAAGAAATTCGTTGTGTCAAGCAAAAGTATAGAAAAAAGAACATTCCATAATTCTAATTTTTTTTTTTGTGTGGAATAGTAGCCATATACCTGATTTAATGCATGATTTTCTTTTTTAAATATATTTATTAGTTTTTTATATATTTAGTAGTTAATATTTATTATTTATTTAATAATAATCATCATTTGGCAACTTAACAAGTTAAGCCAAAACTCAATGCATGGAAGCTACTTAAACGCAATAGCAATTCAGTAATTTATGGTAATTGTGTTGTTGATCAAGAATTAGTGCAGTACTTTCAAAATGGGCAGTAGAAGAATCAGCAGTGTGTTAGAGAAATAAACATTGATTTATGCATGTTGAAAGTTGTTTTATTATTTTGCAGGAGAGGTGTGGCTGTATTGAATACAAAAGAGAAAATCAAGCACCCCGGTCTTCATGTGCTGAAAATTCTTGGAATTGTGCGTAACCCGAGTATTGCCGCACCTGTCAAGGAACCTTTCCATCTAACTGTGCATTTAATAGTCCAGTGAATCTGAACAAAAATTCAAGTGTGCAATGACTTAAAAAACCAACAAGGCCATCAGTTTTATTTTAAAGCATTAACCTCAGTGTCAAACAAACACATGTAAAATGTCACCCCATATTTTTCAGCTCCAGTCTAATTTTGATACAGAAATAACGTGTTCGCAAAACGCGTAATGGTTTGTTGATATTAGGGCACTATTGAAATCGGTTCTATTTTTGTAAAAATTTACAAATGACCACAGATAAATTAGATGTCTTAACTTAAGTTTTACAAAAATTCAATTTGGAAATTACCTATGAGGCTTTTTTTTCCAGCACCAAATAAGTATTCCAAATAATCTGTGATATTCTGAGGTTTAAAGCATTTGTAGAACTGTGGTTAGTTGAAATGTTGATGTATATGAGTGAATATTTTTAAAAAGCTACTGGAAACAAATGCCAAAGATTAAAGCAAAAGCTAAATATTTGAGGTTAAATATAATTAAAATATTACTCAGAGCGCTGCACAGGGCACTTTCGACGGCGCCGTAAATAGTTATTCAGTAACGTACACAAGCTCTCAGCAATAATCTCATCTCTTATCATTTCATCGTCATTACTTTTGTAAGCTTTTCATGTGAAAAAGTGTACAGTTTTTGTAAAATGGTAAATTTTTTAATAAAGTTATTTATAGTATTGTAAAAATAAATTTTCTCTGTTTGTTATTTCATGATAATTTAGCACTGAACTAAAAAGGACAATTGGAATGCAGACAAAGCTTGCAGTTTTTTCAAGGTTAGCATTTTCCACCTTGTCTTCAGGAATAACGGCAGGGGAAATTCTACGTTCCTCCTATGGGAGTATTCCCCCCAGTTGTTCTTTAGCTCAGTGTAATTTTTAATTAACTTTTTTAATTTCTAGGTAAAATGTCCAAATATTTTAAATGAGGATGTTCTTTCTGAAAAAAAAGTGTGAGCACAAAATACCTTTCAAAGACCTGACAAAATATTTTTTTTTTAATTATTCGAAAACTATTTGACGCTGAAAGGGGCTAAATTTTCAATGTTTAGAATTTTATTTTTCCTAAGGTAAGGGTGAGTAAAATAACTTTTTCACATGTATATAAAATTAACAATTATAACACCATATTATTATTTAAAGAATATACTCTGAATCTAAGCTGAGTTGTGTTTAACCCCATACATATACTTTCTTCAGTCATATAAGTTATTTTAGAAGAAGCAAATGTTCAGATTCCCTGACGTTTTTGGTTATTAGGTACAAGACAGAATATTGTATTTACTTTAGATGTAGGAAAAAAAATTGTAAATACCCAATACAAAATTTCTTGTAATATATTTACAAACGGTAAAAAAAAAAATTCCAGAGTTACGAGTCTCGCTTAAGGTACAACAGGTCCAGGTTTAAAGAGCTCAGTACTATGGGTGTTTTAAATCTTGTTATACATTAATGCGCATAATTTTTGGCAAAGTACTTGTTAATTATACCATGAGTTACACAAATGTTTATGTATATTTACAAACAGTTGTCTTTATATTTGTGGAGTCACTCCATATATCCGATTCTCCCGCTTGGACTTGAGTAATCACTTTAGACTGATTGGTGGAGTATCATGCAATTGGTCCTCGATTCGAGTGACAGTCAAAAAGTGCATAGCGCTGCATATTGACGTAGTATCAATTTACCGATAGTTGGTGGAAGTTGTCTACCTTCCGTCTTAAACAACATGGCCCATCAGAGACCTTTTAGAGACTGCAGCTTCTTTATTTACTCTGGTGCAGCAGGCAAACATACTTCTTGAGGATAGACACTCTGGTATCTCAGATCCTACTCCAAATATATTCAAAATGTTATCGTAACATGCAAGAAAGACCAAGTTCTGTTTAAAGCTTCAGTGGTAAAGCATCCTGCGTTGCACAATCTTTAAATATGTACCAGCCAATTAGAGCATCAACATGTTTTTCCCCAATACAATAATAGTGATTAACCAATACGTTTGAAAGCTTCTCTTTTTTCGTACGAATAATTGTTGTTACCTTGATTTGTATTTTAATATCCTTAACGCAATGTTCTATAAGACATGTTTTTATCTTACTATATTTTTATACTTTGATTCATCAAATACTTAATTTTACTGAATATTTGGTTACAGTTCCGACTAAATAATCAAAATTAAACATGTAGAATCAATATAGCTTATATTCCAAAACATAACCAACATTCAAACCTTTTGCAGGATAGGAATCCAGCACCTAAAGTACTTCTATAGCTAATGAAATACTAAGAATAGACCAGACAAGTAACATACACAAGTACAAACTTTTAATATAAACTTGACAAAATCAAAACTGAAATATAAAATTATATAAAAAAATCAATCATTTTAATGTACAACAGCAAAAAGTACTTTACAATGAATGAGGAATGGAAAAAAATTGTTGTATATTGTATAGTCAAACATCAATCTCTTAATATTGTAAAGAAAATTGTTATTTGGTTTCTGATAGGACAAAAAAAATCTATTTTAAACACATAAAAGAAATTTTCAATTAATATTTTTTTAATATAACTGTTTGATACTACTGAATTCCTAAGTATGGATCATTATTTGTAAGTGATTCCCAATTTGTTGAGGGGAAAAAGTGGAACTTTTGCTCAGGAACTAAAACAATGCATGGTGATAAAAAATATTATTCTAAACTTCCTTTAACGTAATAATGATTATAAATATGTTAATTAGTTTTAAACATGACTTAAATTCATCAATTATGACTATTAGCAAGACATTTATATTTTTAAAGAGACTAAGTATTAATAAGTAAGTAATGAATAAATAAGTAAACATGTTACAATTCAAATACGTTTCTTTTAATTTATTAAAGAACACAAGATTTGAAAATAACATTATTTGCACAAATATATGCATTTCAACTGTTTCGTATCACAGAACTGTATTATGAAGTAAAAGTTCGGCTAATTTGAGTGATTTTTTTGCAAACTTGTAATGAAGAACATACACAAATATTTTGAATATTAAAAAATAATTCTACTTTTGAAAAGATTCCATTGTCCCCACAAAAATTTAAACCCAAAATGTAAACTGTTTTTGATTGGTTGATCAAGTGATTTGTGGGTCATGTAACATGCTCTTTCCTTCTAATTCCTGGGAAAACACAGGTGTGCACAAGTGTTAAAAAGTATTTTTTTTAATTAAAATCTTTATAGTACTTAATCTAAATAAAAAACATTTATATATCTTAGCGATTAGAATTCAGTTGTAAAAACTCTGTGCTTTTTACTAAAAAGCGACATTAGTGGACTTGCCATCCACAGTTCTAGCACTAAACTTCATTTGCTGTTACAAAGTATATAAGAGAAGTTTGTTCAGCAAAATTAACACATTCAGTATTAAAAATATTTTAATACCTTTTTAATTGGTAAAACTTGTTCTAAATAGCGGGGTTTATAAAAGAAATTATAATATGGCACATAGATTTAAAATAGTATTTGGGGTTGTTTATGTTAGGTTATAAAAAAGAACACTAGATTTACTTACAAAAATACAGGTTTCTAAAAATTTTAAATTGCATAGAAAGACAGTAGCGCCGAAACCAGTATAACGGCTGTCATACAATCTAAATAGTGTGTTGAGAAAATTATTTTTAAAAATTGCCAAATAGTAAAAACGTAATTTTTCCCACTGCTACACCTGTTTAAAATAAGTTCCGACGCCACTGGAGAAAGACTTCTTGAAATACGCACTTGAAAGTAACAAAGGCACATATGTTGTACATATCACATTCATTGTATGTTACACATACATTACATAAACTAAAAGGTAACAGAAATCAGTTTTTCTACAATATAGCACTATGTTCTACAATATAGCAGTATGTCACTGAAATTTCAATGAGAATTCAAATAGGATTAATTTCCTTTTCGTAATTGGACTAATCAAAAACTTTAATGCTAAAGATTATTTTGGTTTTCTCACTTTCAATTTTTTTTAATGGGTTATCATAACTTTTACTAAGTTAAATGAGGATTAAAAGTGGTAAACGTAAAAAATGTTAAAAGTAAAAAACTTCTTGTAAAGCAAATAGAGACGTTCACACTAATCACATCTGTATATGCTCTTTTGAATTACTTAGAGTCAGACGATTTTCAGGTTTGTCACAAAATAAACCATTGCTCATTTGACACTTTAACATGAAAAACGATATTTAATTATTTTTTTTTGTACTTACATTGTTTACCAGTTTTAGTCTTAAAATAAATGTAATGTAGTATTTTTAGAGTCATTAATAAATCTATTTCTATATATTTCAAAAATTCAATTAACAATATAGCTCCACTAAATAACCCAAATGAAAAAGGTTTAACTATTTCAAAAAAACGTCAGACAATACAATTGGTGATGAAGCTTTCATAAATAAATAATTGTAGTCTCCCTTCGTTGTAAGTTAACAATTTAATTGAGATAAATTAGCCAAACGTACCAAAATAAAATGTTTCGAATTTTACATCTGGGCTACTTTTATATTAGTAGTGGTGATAAAAAATAAGCTTAATTTTGTTTAAGGTCTATTGTCCATACCAGTACAAAAATCCATATTGCAAGTACACATAATGTATGTATATAAATAATCTAAATTGAATATCTAATTTACATATTGCAATTAAAAGTTTTTTCTTTTAATTTAAATATTTGCGCCAATGAAATTTTGTTGCTTTTATGCATTATTAATATATTTGATTATAACATATCTGTGGCTTGGAGCAAGAACGACCATTGACAGTTTGTGGGAAAATGGCTTCAGAGTTTGTGACTCCAGCTTTGTTGCAATCTTACGAAGATCACGAAATTGTTTGATTTGAAGGGGCAGAGAAGCCTAATGACATTGGTTTCCATTTCATTTAAAAGTTTCAAATTAATATATTCAAAATAGTTTTTTTTTAAATAGTGTTGGTCGTTCAAGCCACAAATATAAAGCTGCACAGTTTGAACAGTAATCAGATTACGTAAACAAAAAATAAAACAGGACTTAACTAAAATGCCACACAAAACCCACAAAATATTTGGTGCTTCATAAAAGTAAACTCGTACAAAATCGAACAATAATGCCTATGCCTTTTTTTTTTAATCTAAAATGAAAACTCTCAAAAAGAGGTGTCAACCTAATTTATACTAAATAACAAAATTCCAATAATATCGATAATAAAACTTTCATCAAATTGTCCTTACAAAGGATTGATTACATTGATGCCACAACATTTTACGAGAATTTTAAACAATTCATTTGCATTAGCTAGTATTATAAAATTCCCTGCAAGTTGACTAGCATGACAGTTTACACAAAGTGAATAAGTTATGGCAACTGTCTGAGGGTGCAAAAACTCAGGTGTATTTTATCCCTTTTAGGCTTTTTATCAAATAAAACCACTAGCGGAATAAAATCACAAAATGTCGTTCCTCGTAATGGGCATGCATATTTCAGAAGATACCTTTTGAAAGCAAGTATATTTAGTATCTTAACTTTATGTTTTATTTTACAAAAATATAAACACTGTTGAATATTGTTTATATTGTAATTACAAACTGAATTACAAAATGAATGTTTTGCATCATTCCATGGTAATAAGGTCATACGGGGATTACCCATAGTATAGGAACAAAGGTATAAGAGCCCACTCAATCGTTATAGTAACAGGATACAAGTCTTATGAGTCTACTCTTCAGAAATAATAGTAAAAATGGCAAAATAGTACTAGCACTTTTTTGTATATATTCTTTTAATATCCATTAAGTTCTCAAGGGACACTAATTATTTTTCGCATCCAGTGTTAATGAAAACAATTATCCACTATCATATTTTTAGGTATATTGTGTACACCATCATCAAAAGCACTATTTTAAAAGATTGAAAAATGTGTCAATCACAATAAATAAACTTTAAAAAATTCTGCTAAGCTTAATAAAATTGTACCAGTGCCAACTAATGATAATTTCAATATAGTATTTATCTAGTTGTTGTCTTCACACCTACAATTTAAAATATAAGTCAGTGTTGCCAGGTCTATTTAGTTTTAGAATAAAGCAAATATTTTTTAATAATTTTTTAGGGCTTTAGATTAATATTTTACTGATAGCTAATATTGAGCCATTTTTGAAAAAATAAAAACTTTCTCTTAAACGTAAAATTTAAACTTAATAAATTTGAAATAAAAACTTAATAATTTTGTACCTTATTCAAATAGTTGTCTTTTGAGCCACAACTTAAAATATAAGTCATGGTTTCAGGTACGTACATATGAAGAAAAAAATACATCCACCAATCAAAATCAACAGCCCTTTTGTGTTGCAGACATTTTAATTGGAAATTTGGGAAAGTTTGCTTAAATTTTCAAAAAGTAAGAAAATGAATATTGTCCCCATGATGTTTGTACTTTATGGAATGGAAAGTTGAATCTTTTGCTGAGATGAAGAGTTCCTCAACAGTATTGTTGTATGGTAGAAACCTTGAGTACTGTATAATGCCTTTGAGATCCCGATTGAAGTTTGTCATTATAAATGCTATTCACTACATAATCACTTGGGGCTCGGAGACAGACTCGGATATTGCTTTGTGCGGGAGCACCTTTCCTCCGTTGATGTACATCTCGTCCTTCACAATCACATCTTCGCCCAGGACAGAAGTGTTCTCCATCCTCACCTTTGGAATAGGCAAAATAAAAGGTTGTTAATTAAATAAACTTTATATTTAAATTTTACTTTCAATTTCAGTACATATCTGTGGCTTGGAACAAGAAAGACCAATGACAATTTTATCATTTTTTAAAAAACTATTTTGATTATATCAATTTGAAATTTTTAAATGAAATAGAAACCAATGTCATCAGACTCTTTTAACCTTTAAAATCAAACAATTCTGTGATTTTCGTAACAATGCAACCAGGCTGAGCCTCAAACTTGGAAGACTGCATTCTCGAAACAGTCAATTATGACATAGGTCTTTCTTATTCCAAGCCACAGACATTATCAAAACCGATCTAAAAACTACATATTAACCAATAGCTTCCTAATGTGAAGTTTTTTTAAAGAAAATATTATAAGGGACACTTAATTTGGCTGTCGTTAAAAATGAAATGTCTTGTAACAACATTTGATCAAGAATTTTTTTAAAAAATTAAATGTCTCGAAATGAAGTATTTTCAGGAGGATGGAGAAGGATAAAAAAACTGATAAGAAGTCCTTAGTGGGGAAAAATATTTTTGGTCCCCAATGCTAGTGACATTATTTACATGGCCACACATGACTTTTATTAGTTATAACTATAACAATGATGTTTTGAACAAAAGATACACAAAGAAAATTTCCAATAATAGTTTATCTGTAAGATTAAAGTTCTCACAATGTGCTATAACTCTTGAATGGTAGCAGATATTATTGTTAAACTGGTACAAGTTTTTTTTTTTTTAAAGTATGCCCAGTTATTTTAAAATTAAAATAAAACAAAGATGTAGATGGACAGAAAAAAATTGTGAATAAATGTCTTAATTATGAAGACAATTTAAAGTTAGTTATTTTGTTCAAAATTAGAAAAAAATCACTCACCCATTGGCCAACCACACATTTCCATCCAATGATGCAGGATTCAATCCAGGAATGGGACTTTATGTGGCAATCCTTTAGAAGGGTGCTCTTCTTGATGCAGACACCATCCTCCACAATGACATTGGGTCCAATCACAACATTCGGACCGATGCGGCAATTCTTGCCTATGGTGGCAGTCGGGTCCTGAAATTGAAAAAATAACAGGTTTCGCTATTTATTATAAACATGGGCATAGTGAACACTCACGAAGTCAATTGCTTTTAATTAGTTGCTGTTCATAAAAAGTACTAAAGAATTTTATTGCTAGGAAACTCAGCAATGAGTGTGGATCAGAAACAAAATTTTCAATTACTTGTTTAAAAAATACACTATTTGGGTTAGATGAGCTAAATGTCTCTCATATTTTTCATCTCTTAAACTAGGAATGTCGAATGTTTCAAGCACTGCTTGAAACTGGCGCACTGTCATTTTAAAACATTTATTTTCTATATAGTTGACTCATATCACTTCAGCTGATTTTTCCCAAATTCAGGAAATAATTAGTCCTTTATGGCTGCACACGTGTTGAGTGAAAGTGTTAAAGAGAACTGGTTTTGAAATATAAATTTTTTTAATAAATTTACTTTTCAGTCGGACATAATTTCTGATAAATGGATAAAAATGAGTCCGGTAAACGAGCCCGGTTTCTGAATTTTATTCTGGTATTTACTATTTTATATTCCATAACTTTAATTATAATGCTAACTCATGACACATATTGTACATATACAAAATGCAAAAAGTCATACATCAAAAATCCTATTTTTTTTATTACCGCTATATGTGGTATTTTGTGATTTCCACTTGGTGGCAAAATCTTTAGAATCACCATAAGAAAACAATTCTCCTGTTTGCTCTCATGACAAGTGTAAGGTTTAGACATACAACCTTTTGCACTTTTTAAACGACAATATGTTGAGATATTACATTTGTTGAATTGGGGGGGGGGGAGAGATTTTAACCAACCGACTTATAAGTTTTAATAAACTACTTAATTTATAAATATGCGAAGGTATCCCAATTCATATAATATCAGCTTACTAAACCAATTATTATTTTACTTAAAAGTATCTGCATTAAAGTATTAGAGGAGTTAAATTATTGAAACATTTTATCTTCTCAACTTAGTCCCTTAACGTTTTTACAAAATATACATTGCAACCTTGCAATGTTAGGTATCCCAAAGCAATTCTATTTAAGCTTTTAGAAATAGAGTCACCCTGCTCCATTTATATTCTACCATAATAATCAACACTACACTGCATTTAGAGTTATATTTCCGTTTTTGTTCGTCTAAATAGTATTTATAATAATAAAAGAAAGTTCTGTCTGTGGATAGCAAAACAACTACTTCCCTGTGTATAAAAAAGATTGAAGATTTATATATAATATATCCTGAACGTGTGCACCTGATACTCAGAATTTAAAAATTCCATTAATTTTTAAATGATTTTAACAATTTTAGAAATATTGCACAATTTTTTTTTTTAAATGTTTCTAAGACATAAAACATTTCTTTGTAGCAAGCAGAGTTTTGGAACAATAGGTTGTGGGTTCTGAGTTCCAATGGGGGTTCTATTCAAGTTGTTTTTTAAATGTATATGCCTTAACAAGTTCCCCATCTCAACTCAGAAGCAAGCAGCTAGTACTTTTATAAACAGGGGAAAAAACTCAAATTCGTACAATTTTTGATGAGCTAAATGTTCTAAAGTGTTAAAATCAGAACATTGTACGCACAACCCATACAAGTTAGCAAGCATGGAATGAGCAACCAGTGTGCCTCACCAGCAGGACGTTCCCGACCACCCCCTCGTCGTGGTGGAGCTTGTGGGGCTCCTTCAGCTTCATGTGGTGCAGGTAGTAGCACATGCCGGTCAGGAAGTCTTTGGGCTGGCCGACGTCCATCCAGAAGCCTTGCAGCTCGAATGCGTACAGCTGGTGGCACTCCACCATCTCGGGGAAAACCTCCTTCTCAATGGATGTGGGCTTCAGCTGAAGACAGAAAAAATATATACACTTGTTTAGTTGCTGGTACACTTCTTGATATTTATTATGACTCCATATAAAAAACTCTGTTAGCAAGAAAACTCTATATAAAAATTATTTTAAGAACATGCAACCGATTAACAATATTTAAATTTTCATTTAAAATATTATAATTAAAATGTATTTAGAAAATTATAGGAGCATCCATCTGGAGCTAGTGACCAACGCTCAGTTCTATGCATGCTCTGTCCATTTTCCAAAACATTGCTGCTTACATACAAAAAAACCTAGTCGCCAAATTGCATAACACTAGCTCTAGCTGGATTCTCTTTTCAACTGAAACGCCTGGTTGAAAGTGTTGCTTTTTTTGGTTAGAGTTTGATTTACTTGAGAGGAAGGACTGACACACTTGTAGGTTTTACATATAGTGGGGTACACTTGACAGTCACTCGGAAACGCCTCCATTCGACTTACTGGGAGGAGGGTACTATGGTGATCACTTCAAATACCCGATACTTTCTCTTGGATTGGAATCATTACTTTTACATGAGAGGAAAAGTATAAATGTAGCATGAACTACGTCATAGGTTCAGTTTTGGATGACTGCCAAAACCACTGCGCTACATACATTTTCCTCTGTGTTTATAAACATTTTAAAAATTCAGCTTATCGACGTTTAAAGTGCCAAAGGTTGTATGTCTAAACCTAGCACTTTTCAGAAGAGCAAAAAGAATAATTGTTTCCCGATGATGAGTCTATGATGGAACTTATTGACATTTGTTTATATATTTTATTGGATTAGCTGATGACATAAGAGATTTTGCCACCAGGTGAAAATCACAATGGCACATAAAGCAGTAATAATAAAAAAGGAATTTTTGACATACACCCTTTTGAACAACCTTATATACCAAAACTAATTAGAGCTTTTTAAAAATGTTTTAAATGCATAAAAAAAATTATCTATCATTTAATTACATATTGATTTAATTTTACTGCAAAATTAGAAGTGTTTTTTATGACCATAGTTTAAAAACAAAAAGAAAATTAAAGTAATGTCTCAAGTGTATACCTTCTTTATTTATGATTTGTGATTGATATTGATATAGACCTGATGGGGCCACGCAAATTTCTCACCATGGGTTCCCCAACAATGCAAGGGGTCAAACAGCTAGTTATTCTAAATAAAAAAAAGTAACAATACACATATTTTTTGCATTTGAGAAGACTTTCTTACTTGTATCCGCTCGAGAACAGATGGGTTCAAAATGTACAGTCCTGCATTAATCCTATTGGAAACAAACTCTTGGGGCTTCTCCACAAATCGCTCGACTTCCCCTTTCTTGTCGTAGACAACAACACCGTACTTGGAAGGCTCTTCGACACGTGTGACCTGTAAAGGGACACATGGTTGAGAACACATATTTATGTGTTGCAAAATCAAATTTATAATTTTTAAAACATAACTTCCGTATTATATAAAATGCAAATATCTGTATATATGCTTACAAAATAAAATAAAATGCAGACTTAAATTAAAAGGTTTTGTTATTTATATCAAGATTGCTCAAGATGATGTTTTAAATAATAAAATATCTCCTTTCAGTCTATATCATACATTATATCATATCATTAATTAGCCATCAAAACATAGTTGACAATGGTCGGTTTAATATTTGTAAGTAAAGCATAGATGGGCACAAATGGGTAGGAAAGGATATTGTTGTATGGGTTGTTGTCGTATGGGTAATTTTTTTCGGATTTATGCAGCATAATCAACTGCTAACTAGTTAATAGTATTCCAAACGTTTAAAAGAACTAACTTCATAATATCCAATCATTCGGAAAATCGTTTTTAAGTATAAATGTTAATAACAAAGACAAATAATGAAAGAATAAATAACTTAAGGTGCTAATTCCAGTTGATATTAATGGTTACTAATACACTTAGAAACTTTATTTTACCAAAAAAAAAACTTAGTCACTTGAAAATTCTGCCGATATATATTTAAGTAAGTTTTGGTTACAAAGCTATGAAAGATTGTTTACACTTCTATTTATACATAACAAAATAAGTATACTGGTTCCATATATATTCACTACAATTAGTTCATTTAAAATAGAAGGAGGGAAAATAATATTTATTTCTACAATTTGTTTTTCAACAAATAAAAAATAAAATTAACACTGACCTAATTTAAAACAAATTTTAATATTACTATATTCTGACGTTAACTGTGTGTGTTTAACCAAAATATCCATTTCGCCTTACAAAAGATAAATAATAATGTAAATTGTTTTCAAAATACTAGTTTTAGAGTTTATAATGATAGATTAACAAAGGCTCACCACAATCGTTCCTTCTTGTCCATGGTTCTTGTGGAATTCAATCATCTCCTTGAATGGAAAGTCGCACACAATGTCACTGTTTAGAACAAAGAATGGCTCGGTGCCCTCCAAAATCTTCCTGGCCAATGCTAGTGGCCCTGCAGTGCCCAACGGTTCCTCTTCTTGGGATATGCTAATTTTTATTCCCAACTGGAATGAATTGTAACAAGTTCAATTAAATACCACATTAACTAAAAAAAAATTTTAAGTGGGTACAACGGTCAATTTTTTTTTAATATTATAAAACTATAAGACCAATTTCTTAATTTGTTAAATTTTATTACATAGCCTTTCTAATGTGGTATAGAAGTCCTATTTCCAACAAATTCAAAAATAAAAGGGAAAAAAAACTGTTTTATTCTTTTGACCCATACTAAATCAATTGCACGGCTTTCATTAATATCCATAGTTAATTGTTAAAGTTAATTGTTATAGAAGTTTTTAACTAATTAAAATAATGTTAAAGCAATTTCTAAAAAAAAAAATTGAACAAAAAAAATAGCACTGGGACTTCAAAATCTTTAGAATCCCAAAAAAAGTACAACTTTCAAATGAAAACTAATTTAGGATGATTTTTAAATTTCTTTTGTTAATTGTTATAAAGAAAAACTTAGGATGTTAATATTTTAAACTTTAAATAACATTTCAAATATATAAATTTAACGAACTAAATGCTGAATTACTTTTATTTGCAAGGTACTTTTGAATTTTTAAAAGAATTTAAACATTTAAATTTTTTAAAGAGAACTACATTTTTTTAACATAAGTATATTTATTGCAGAGTTCACCTAGTTAGAGTAAAATATGAATTTATTCAATACCCAACAGAAACTGAAATAATCAACAATTAAAGTCACTCACCTTAACTTCATCCTTTTTAATTTCCTGTTCTAACATTTCAGCTCTATAACTCACGGCTAAGATCACATGTTCAACTCCGGCCTATGAATAACAATTCTACTACAAACATTTCTTTTTAATAAATTTGCAACATATCAAGATATAACATGTTTTTAGGTCAACATTTTAATGCTTCTATTTTTTTTTTTAATCAAAGGACTTATCAGAATTAATTTCTAGAATTTTCAAATACCTTTTAAAGGCCGTACTCAAGGTAAAACAAAAACAGTAAATATTTTTTTAAAGAAATATACTTTTATTAAACGTTCAAGTTAATAAAATATAACATTGTAATCGACTCAAAATAAAAATAATGAGCACTCGCTATAGAAAATCTCAAGACCCTGATTGTCCCTTGTTGATCCTGGGGGTTCAATTTTTCCTCATAAAATGAAACTCTTTTTAGATTTAACGAAACTCAGATTTAATTAAACATATTATAGATTTGATTAAACTCACTCATTATAGATTACCTAAGCTCATTATAGATTTACTTTGTAATGTCTAACTATTACAACTAAATATTGGTTAAATTCCTAGTGTACGGTGCCTCCTTGGCGCGATTCTGAAAATTGGCAAAACAATGTGAAACGGTGCGAGAAAAAAAATAGTAGGGTTGCCGTACATCATGATGAAAGTCTTGAAATAAGGTTGACAAAATATAAAATTTATCGCCCACCAATTGTCGCCAAATCACATTTGACGGGGGCACCGTACACTAGGAATTAATCAAATATTGTATTGTTAACCCACTGACAGACGAGAAAAACATCAAAAGTGTAGGTTTGTTTTTACTACAGGAGATTTTACACATCTAATACATTCCTGTTTTTATTTTTTATAATAAATAATTTCTGTAAATATTTTTTTTTAATACAGAAGTTTTCAAAAGTTTCTCCAATGTTTCAAATTAAAAAAAAAATCAAAATTGAGATTTTTCAATGAATTTTTATGTAATGCAAGTTGTTAAGCAAATTGGCGATACTCGAATCGATGTACACGTGCATATCCGTCAGGGTAATATGACATTTGGAAGAGGGTTAAAATTAAATTGCAAGTTTTAATTGATGCAAACAATGAAGCGGATTAAATAAAAGCATGACATACATTCTAAAAATAACAACTATGAAATTAATAAAAAATATCCGTGATATTAAGGGCAAACCTTGACAAGAGCCTCTATTTGGTGCAACATCATCGGCTTATTACAGAACTCCACAAGAGGCTTTGGCCTGCTGAGAGTGAGAGGACGCAGCCTCGTCCCATAACCACCCACCAAAATAAGAGCCTTCATCTCTCTTTTCAGGTGACCTGGAAAGGAAATTGTCACTTGTATACTTTGTATTACTTTGCATTTTAAACTTCTAGTGTGGGAGTTTGTAAGCTACCGATGGTGTGTGAGCATATAATTTCAAAGTCTATATAATGATACAAGCTAACATTTCAAGCAACAAACTGAAAGGAATGTCAAATATTCATTAAAGAATATTAGGTAAATCCCTAGTTTGCGGTGTGCCCTTAGCGTGATTCCAAAGCAGAATGGTTGGTTAAATAACGTTGCATTACAGCTGAACAATGGGCTATCGGCAACAGTTTAGATTAAACAAGGCTGGTTGGTTAAATAAAGAGCTGCACAATGGGCTAATGGTGACAGTTTAGATCCGACAATTATGCAATAAAAACATGAGAAGATCAAATGTCTTAAGAGCCCGCATGTACCGTGGTGTAATGTCACAGGATCATACCTTGATCTATATTAACTGGGCAATATTGGTTACATCAAATCCATTACACCCTTCGAGCCAGGCACGTAGGTATAGATTTTTCATGGGGGGGGTTCACTGACTGAGCAACGGATTTCTTTACTTATCCTCCCCCCCCCCCTTCCTGAGGGGGGGGGGGGATAAGGTACCTAAGGAAATCCGTTTTTTTTGGGGGGTCCCCCTTAGAGGGGGAATCCTTAAACCCCCTCCCCCCCAAAAAAAAACATCAACAAACTTCTCCTCTCCCCCCCCCCCCCACACACACAGACACACACAATTTTTTTTTTCCTCAAAAAAATTTATAAATTTTCATTAGTAAAAAGGAATACGTTGGCATTTGAATATCGAGGCAGCAACAGTTATCACTGTCATTAACTACTTTTAACAGTTTTCAATAACCGTACTTTTAAAATTAGTAACTCACTCCTTAATTATGAAATAAATTTAGAGAACAAATTTAAAGTTTGAGAATCCTTATAATATGTGTGGTAACGATTAGTTAGATAATTTATAGTTATGATAGTTTAAAGATCTAATAAGCGTTTTAGTTGACCAAAACTAGTAAAGAATAATATAAATTATACAGGCTACATGGTCTAAAGTATAGTGGAAGTAAAAACACTCGAAATTACATGGAATTGTGCAATCCAATCGCCACTGCTAATTTTAAATTAAACTTTAACTATACATAATTTAATACAGAGAAAATTATTTACTTATTACCAATAAATATTAACTTCCATTAATTAAATTTAAATTGTAAAGGTCATTTTAATTCAAAGATCTAAAAGAAACAAAAAATTTATCAACTTAACGGCGCCAGGTGTTGTCCTCGTTATCTGATCATGGTTCAAACATACGAGGCATTGTTCCCGGGTATTTCCTTCGAGATGGGCCCCGAACCGTCGCCAATATTCCGATATGCATCGACGTACAATGCAGTGTCCGTTCGGAGGTCTAATTTAAGTTTAATCTTACAAGTTGGGCAATTTAATCTTCCCTCGCTTTCATTTGCTATGTCTTTGGGCTTAAATGTTCCCAAATCAGAGATTTTTAAAACTCGCAATCGACCGGAAGAGAACCGCAAAGAGTAATAAAACAAGATTTATTTACGAAATAACGCTGAAAATGCCAGGACCGAAGGAAAATGCTCAGACGTTCGGCGCCTATAGATTACGCAATACTACATTTTAATGTAAAAAGTTTCATATACATATTTGATGAAAGAAAGTGTCTGATCTATTTTTAGAATTAAAAAAAAATAAAAAAGGCGATACAAGCCGACTGGTCTGCGTCCTGGGTTGATTCGTACAAAAAGTAAGAAAAAAAAACGCTCGATTGTTTTTCGCGAAATTTAGATAATACTCAAAGAGCCAGTATTTTCACGGGCCAACAAAAACAATAAATTAAAAAACGTTATAGAAAACATGGGAGATGGTTTTGTTTTAGAATAAACTGGCAACTTATATTGAAGTATTTTAAGATTAACGAAATTATGTGGTTTTTTAGCATCTTAGACTTGTAATTTTTAAGTCTTATTTTATGACCCCATTTGACGATCTATTCCCTTTGTTATCTTTATTTCAAATTAAACCTAACATGATGTCATCGTGTTTGGGTCTCAATACCCCATACCCACAATGGGGCACCCCTATCCCCCCCCCCCCTACTAAAATCTCTATTTGTATGATTTTTACAGTAATTCAGTATTTAATTTTTTTTTTATTTTACTTACAATGGGAGGGGTTTGAACTCCCTAAACCCCCCCCCCCCCTTACCTACGTGCCTGTAATTCCTCATGCACACAGGAGATTTTTTAACCCTACCCCGCCCCTCCCCCAAAAAATCTCTATTTTTATGATTTTTACAGTAATTTGGTTTTTAATTTTTTTTATTATTTTACTTACAATGGGAGGGGTTTGAACCCCCTAAACCCCCCCCCCCTTACCTACGTGCCTGCTTCGAGCAGTCGATCATGGGGCTTATAGGCAATCCTACAAGCAGTTGACTATGGTGAAACAATATGGTGCCATAATATAAACTTTATCGCTCACCAACTGTCACCAAATATATCATTCAGCTGTGACACCAAAAACTAGGAATAGATCGAATTTCAAAAATAATTTAGTAGTTTGCAGTCCTCATTTATTTTTTAATGTTCTAACTTTATTATTATCAATTATATTAGATTATATCAAACGCATTATTTTCTCAAATAGTATTAGTATTAGTATATTATAAAAACTGCATGATTCTGCTTTATACTCCTGGTCTAAATGCCCCTGTGTAGGTCAGAGTGTAAAAATTTAGAGAATTGTTCTCGACATTTAACTGTGGTTTCAAATATAGTAGCCTCTCTTCCATAGCTATTTAAATTCCTAAAACTGTAAACTAATACATAAATAGAATTAAAAATCTCAAATTTATTACTATAAATTAATTTTAAGTAAGGTCCACATTAGTGACTTTTCTGAAAAAATAATATTCGCATGCAATATGTTCTTGGCGACAAAAGCCAGTTTTGTTGTAAATTAAATAACTTCTATTTTTTCCCTTTCCCCCCTGAAGATTTGCCACAAATAGTAACTAGAATTGGCAATAAATCAGGTAGACCGTAGCGTACATTATAACCTTTTTTAACAAACTGTAAATTTTAAGTAATGAAATTTTGAATAAAATGTGATTCAATGTGAAAAGAAAACACAAAAGAAAATTGAAAAAATAGTACACAAACTTATCGCACATAAAATCCCCAAATAAAAGCTGATATTTCAAAGAGTTATGCCATGTCATCAAAAAAAGTATCTTACCTTATGAATTGATAGCAAAAAAAACCTTACGAACACTTTCAAAAAAACAATACTAGCATAAAAATAAATATTTCTCTGAATAGACGATTATATTGTATTTTATTACAACGTATTTGTATAAACCGGCAAATAATTCGACTGACACTTGTCTTGCTTATCTCAGCTCAAATGTAAACATACAAACTTTTTGTCGTCACCCTAATCTGATTGGCTCCGAAGAAGCGTCTGGTGGCGAGCCCTCTTTAACAATCATTGCCATTTTAGTAAAAGAAAACAATTGCGAAGATTACTTAGAAACTCCATTTATCGAACGTCATCAAAAAGCTTCACATCGTTTCTTCGTGTGTATAAAAAAAATCGTGAAACACGTGAAATTTTTTCATCAATGTAAAATAGATATCTTAAATAAAAAATGCATTTTCTCCAAAGAAAATAACACTTCTCTATAAATTTCAGCAATCTTCATAGATTAAGGTCAGGTGAATGGAGTGCCAGCTCCGGTGTTGTTCTTGTCATCTGAGGGTTATCTAGTTTAGTTCCGACAAAAGTTCAGATGTAGCGATCCCGTGATAGAAGAATTGCCCAGTGGGTAAAAGCGTTCGGCTAGAATTGCGAGTTCGAGGCCGACTGATGAATATGACAAAGAAAAGTAAAAATGTAGTGATCTTGTAATCGATGGATTGTCAGCTTCGCTACTAAAATACTGGGAAGTCGGCTAAAAATATCCAACAAATTACACTGGCACGATAAATCTGATCGGGGTACAATGTCCTAACGCCTATTGAGGTTGCGTCGGGTGCCAGCTCAGGTGTTATTCTCGTCTGATCAGGGTTCAAAAGTACGAGGCATCGTTCCCGGGTACTTCCTTCTACATAGGCCCCGAACCGTCGCCAATAACGCACTGTGCAGCTCTAGTG
This sequence comes from Troglohyphantes excavatus, assembly GCA_963932185.1. Classification (NCBI taxonomy): domain Eukaryota; kingdom Metazoa; phylum Arthropoda; class Arachnida; order Araneae; family Linyphiidae; genus Troglohyphantes; species Troglohyphantes excavatus. The sequence goes on from OZ010667.1 coordinate 2,505,815, forward strand.
CGACGTTAACTAACCAAAAGCAAATCTTGTATTTAAAAAACTGTTCTAAAATCCCGCACGCTACCGTTTAAATTACAAAGGCACGTTCTATCAAGAACTTAGAAATGTTTTTTAAAGATGCTTCTTCATGCAATGTTACAAAAATTGTTAAAATCATTTGAAAACTAAATAGAATTTTCCAAAACCGAGCCTCAGGTGCACGTCTTGAGGATGGATAGTACTTGTATATAAAGAGTTAAAACTTAATTTAGTAGGGGAAATCAATACAAAAAACATATCCAAAAATTTTAGCAATATTTTATTCACTATATGCCTTTTATTCAGAATCTTTCATCACTTTCCTTCGTCATTTACACAATTCAAACCAGAATTAAAAGTACATAGAAAATGTAGCTTTAGAGATCAGACAGTTCATCACATCAACAACACAACTTATACATAAACAAAAGTTACATATGATTTTAAAGAAATTTCTCTTTCAATATCCAAAGAAATAAAACATTACCTTATTTTTAAAACCTGGTATTTTGGCACAAGTAGGACAAAGCATTTCTACGTGTAACCAAACATGAAACATTAAACGCACGAATCCTTTAAAATACTACCACAAAGTTAAGACAAAAATGCAGTCACATATAAAAACAATATCACAAGACCTGGGTATAAAAGGATACAGTGCTACAATTTTCCTAACAGTCTGCATTTTTACTTTAATTTCTTTTTAAAAAAATATTAAAACAGGAAGAAAACGTGTTTCTTGTTTAATACAACCCCAATTAAAAACCACACTTAAAATTACAAATTTAGGAACTTATAACAATAAGGAATTTAAGCAAATTACAGTGATTAACAATTATTTTTAAATATATTTCTAGGAAATCTTTACATTTTTTCTTTTAATTCAGAGATTACTACATCCAAACGATTCTTCTATTTTTGCACTATTTAAAATTGAGCTCAGATATAGACATTGTGGCAATCACAATTGAAAAATAATAATAATAAATTTGAATACCAGTATAATCATTTTCAAAAGAACTTGTTAAAATACATGACTATGATTGAATATTAACAAAGAAAAGTAATTTTATTAACTTTGTTCGGCTGAGGATATTCACACCTCTTCAAGGTTCATCCACAATTTATAAAATGTAAATAAGGAGTTCATGATGGCATTAACAAAAATATTTGTTAAGGTTGTTAATTCATAAATGAAAAATTTTGTTGTTTTTTAAATAGTTAGTTTTTATTTGGGAAATTGAAATATAAACATATCTTAATGTAATAAATACTAAAAAAATATATTGAATCTTTCTTATTTTTTTGACTGCTTTAAAAATATTTTTAGCCAACAAAATTAAATATAGGTAAGAGTTTAAAAATAAAATTATATAAAAAGTATTTTTACTACTTTTGTAGGTATAGAAATTTAAATAGTTCTAATAACACAAATAAGGACCTTTTAAATACTTTATAAGGTGTTATAAACATTACACAAAAAATAAGAAGTGTTTAAGAAACCCCGACTTCTGCATAATGAGTTTTTATACATTTTTGGTATTATAAAAGAACAAGTTATTTTAATCCTGTAACTATGGCTGTTGTCTAGTGACAACAACTGGCAATAGCGATTTAATTTACCATTTGAATAAACACTCATTCAAATCATATATCTTAAATATTTCCTTTCTTATAATAAAACCTCCTAATTTAATATTAATTTCTTGGAAGTCAAGAAGGAAGCCAAATTTACATTACTTCATCTACAGCTCAATCTTTTAACAATTCTCAATATACAGCAATTGAACAGGTGAGTGCTAGAAATATGCAAGTCTGAATTCGGATAAATTGAATTAAAATGTATATTTCAACATTCAAATAGAGAAATATGATGCATGTGCGAGATCAGATTATTTGAACAAAATGCATTTCCTGACTATGGAGCAAGTAGGTTTGCTGGCAACCTCAAAAACAGACTAGCACATTTCTAGTTCCCAAATCGTCAATTATTAAGCAACTTCACATTATATAATTTCAAACACAAATGTAACAGGTTCATTTTGTACATCTATATAATATATAACTTTCATAAACAGCATTAATTGCAACAGTTTTACAACATTGAGATATAAAACACTTTGTGCTTAGGCGTTCCCCATACAATCACGGAAATGTTTCCAACAATAATTTCATTGTTTTCTTTCACTGTACAATACTCATTTAAAGCGATTGGTGATACGAGAACATCGGTAGCAGGCTCACCGATTAGGTGGGCACAAATCTTGGCCCAGGAGATACGACTCCCATAAAAAAAAATTATACAGTTTAAAAATAAGCAATTTTTTTAACAAAACCAGCAATCCGGTAACTACAGAATGGAATATTTCTATATAGTCTGTACAGGAATATTTCTATATAGTCTGTAAATAAAATTTCTTTTTAAATAATTGTGATTGGACACAATTTTCTGTTATTGCTTCATAGTTCAAACGTTTTATTCAAAACAATAATTCCTATCATAATTTTGACACTGGTGATAAGCAAGTACCTGCTGAACCCAATAGAGCTGAATCGGAGGAAATCAAACGAAAAATAAATTACATAAAAATAAGAAAGAAACTTACAATTTCCTTTTTCAAAGCTGGCAAAACATGTTCAAGAGCATTTTATTAAGCCAAAATTAACAATACTTTATCGGTTGTAAATAAATAATTACTTAGTCTAATAAAAAAATATAAGGTATATTTAAAACTGAAGATTTTAAGCAACAAGACTACACATTTTTTTTTACTTATCAGTATCAAGTATATAACAGAAAAACTATTGCAGCTGATAAAATAAAATCTAAATTAGTAATTTTTTACTAAATCTGCTTTTAAAATAATTTTTTATTTGAAAAGAAATTTTATTCTTAGGAATTATTTCTTATTTATAAGAATAGGAAATTAAAAATTAAAGATTAGATATAATTATAATTTTTTTTAAATGAACTTGTATTCTTTTCCATTATTAAATAATAATAGCATTAGTAACAAGATTACACAAAATAAATTATCTTTGCATTTCTGCATCAATTGAAATATTCAAAACTAAATATTGAAAAAAATGGATTTCTGTTCGTGGAATTAGTTAACTTCTCTAAGTTATGGCTCAGGATATAAAAATACAGCATACAGGGCCTGTCGCTAACAATAGTCAAGTTTCCTTGAATATCAAGTTACCGATTTAAAGCAGTGATTTTAAGGATTAAAAATATTCTATATATACAAGTCATATCCACAAATGTTGCATTTTAAATAAAATAATCTCACTATGTTCTTCCTAATATCATGGATCGAGAATACTAACAGGTTATTTAATTACATGGGAGAAAATGTGTGTCACTTAAGGCCAAGTATATAGAAAACAGTGTATTGCAAAGTTCTACTTACAAAAGGTTCAAAGGCATTTGTTGCAAGTTTGTTTAGCAAAATTAATTTTTTGCTCGACAGATGATGCAATATCAAGTAATAACTAGTGGAGGGATAAACTATCTAATCCTCAAGATTAAAAACAGCAATTGTTTTTATTGTTGCATTTAATCAGCGGTTCTCCATCTGTATCCCCCATGGCAACCCCATGGGGGTATGCCAAATATTAGTAATGGCAAAAATAAAATAACAAATTAATGTAATAAATCAAATCTAAAATGAAAGCCTACAAGTGGCATCAATTTGAGTTGTTTGGTTCATTTGCCAACTAACCTAAGAATATTACTACATAAAGAAAACAAACTTTTTTTTGCAAAGGGGAATGTGCTACGAGAGAAGGGAGTACTCTTAAGTGAAAAGTTTTATCAAGAGGTACGCGAGAGAAAAATGTTGAGAACCACTGCACTAAATGGTTTCAATACTTTGTACAAGTGGCTAAATTTATGATATCAAGTGAAAAGTCTTAAATTGTAATTATCAGACTTTTAAATTAATGAACTGATTCACTTCCATCCCAACTAAGTATTTTACTTTTGACAAGAAAATACTGGCATGTTACAGAGCTAAAGAATAAAATACTTAATGAAAACTAATAAAAGGTATCTGAAAAAAAAATTAATTCAATTTAAAATAAAACCTAGCCTGAAAACCAAACAATTGATAATTTAAATTCTGTTTTAATGTGAATCTAAATTAGAAAGTTTACTACAATTTTTATTTTATTCGAAGAACGGTAATAAAAGAAACGTGCAATTACCTATTTTAACTAGTTTTTTTTTTTTAAATAGATAGATTGAAGAATAATTTATGTGAAACGAATCTAAGGCAATTTACATAGTTTATTGGTTCGAATTTAGACAACTTTAAAATCGAAAAGATTGATGAGGTTAGTGATAAAAATGGAACAAGTAATACTTGACGTAGATTAAATTATGTTGTTCGTTTCAGAATATAAATATTTTTCAATTAAGAAATATCGAATATTTTTATATGCAAATACTATTTTAAGAAAAATTAATGCAAATGATATTTTTTACATTACTTATTTTCAATGTTGAATTACAAACATGTTGTGTAGAGGTATAAATCAAAATCGAGTGCATTTTAAACAAGTGTTTACATCATTTAAAGATGGAAGATTGCAACCATATTATCTCAAAGAATAATGGATTCTACACCATAACAGCCAAATAACATTACATGATAATTAATAACTGAAGAAAACAAACCATTCAACATATTGCACTTCACATTAAAAAAGTATTTTAATTGGAAAAACAGTTTTCTTAAGTATGAACAATGAGGGCTATAAACAGTAAGCAAAAACCCTATTAGTGCAATCATAACTAATGAATAAATTTTGGTAATAAAATATAATAAAATTCACGTTATCTAACAAGTGATTTGACATTTAATAAAGTTATTATCAACATTAAAGATAATACAATGAAAGTTTATTTAAGAACTAAAGCTTAAAAAAGATAAGTGTGCATATGGTGACGGAGGCATAAATCGATTTATTCTCTACCTAGGCATTGAAGATAATGAATTGTTTAATGTTGGCCAAACACAAAAGCAAACTTTGGCACTATTTTTAAAATTTTAATAAAGGGAATATATATTAAAGGAAAGACAATTCTGAAAACATAAAGCCTAATAAATTATAAAGCCCAATTGTTTGTTTATTAAAAAAAAAATTAGGAATATATTTATGCTAATTCAAAATTAAATATTATTGAAAAAATTAGTTCAATAATTGTAATTGATGCAAATTGGTTTGATAAAAGCAACTAAATAATAGTAAAAATAACTGACATTCAACAATACTTAGAAATCAGCTTTGAGATTAATTTTACAACACAGCAACAAAAATAAACAAAAACCATTTCTTAAACTATTTATTTTTTTAAACTTGATTTTATATAAGCTCAACACAAATGAAACAACGTTTCTTAGCTTTAGTAAACTATAAACAAGATTGTACTTTAAAATATAACCAGACACATTTTCTAAAATAAAACATGTCACACAATGACATTTTATAAATTTAAAATAAAAGAACACATTTCCAAGGTGCATTTGATACAAATAAGAATTTTCGTTTTAATCCGATTTCCGGCTTTCCTCACATTTACAATGAGATTGCATTTTCAAATTAATCAAATGTTTACCTCACCAGTGCTCGGTACACATTTACTATACGTTACAAGCAACAATTTTGATTGGATTTTGGCAACTTCCCAACACAGGCCTTTATAGTTCGCAAGAATAATAAAACATGGCATGAATATGTACTCAGAATGTCTATGCACTTATTTACAAATGAGAATAGGAAAAAATGGGAAAAGAGTGCACACTTTTCCTCTTCAAACTGCAAATGAAAGACCAAACGAGGCAATTCCGCAGTGGGCAACTGGATGTCGCATGAGTTGCACAACTGAAGATGTTAGTAAAAGAACAAGACAGATTCAGTTTTCAAAATAGTTCAGGAAAAACCAAACACAGTTTCTTGCATCGTATAATACAACAGTCCAGCTCCTTATCATTTAGATCTCCATAGCCATTGCTTATAGAGCTGTCTGGTTCTTGCAGCAATCGATAGAGGATTCTTTTCTTTATAGGAATATAAGTAAAAAAATGTAAATCAGAAAAAAAGTGTATCTGTCTGGTTCTTGCACTCACATCTTCAATTGCATTCAGTGTCATTAATTTGTATTTTGCAAAATGCTGTAGGATTCATGTTGAGTCATAGATATAGTCTTAAACTGAATTACCCAAAAGAATTTTTTTAGTTACTAAAGAAACATTAATATTGCCAAAAGGGTGCCCAAAATGTTTTCCCAATAAACTTTTTCTCATATTGTATTGCAAAGGTGGTGGGGGGGGGGGGGGGGGGGTTGGAAATGGCAACCTTAAGCCTATCCTATCATCTATCTAAATGGCACTAGTGTTACAGTTGTGAGCAATGTACTATATGCTTATTCATTTTTATCATGGCTTTAAGGACTTTCACATTTAGAAATTTTACATTAATAATATTAACATTACTTTAACTTGTTTTGGTGTTTTTAAATAATATTGTATTCTAATGGGAACAAAATAATGAAGATAATCTAGAATTTTCAATTAAAACAAATAACATAAAGCTCCAGGCCCACTTTTACGGTCAAATTTTTAATTTTAATCAGTGTATATTTTATTTCAGAAGTTATTTGGTTTCCCAATACAAAAAGAGTTTTAAAAACTTGCGTCCATTCCCTGATTGAAAGTTAGTTTTATTAAGAACAATTCCGTTGAAACTTTTAATTGATAACATACCAGATAGGCAAAGCCTTTGTTGTATTTTGTTTAACAATATAAACTATTACTGGCATATAATAGCCCTATTTGTCTTTTTATAAATATTTTTACGAGCTCAATTGAATAAGAGAACCACAAATGTAACCTCTAGAACTTATTATCCTGAACTTAATTATGATTTTGTTTAAAAGAAACTTCCATGATCTTATTTATGTTCAACTGATATTCCTACAACACCATATTACTTATGTTAACCCTTTGCACTCAAGGAACATGTTTGATATTTACTTTTTTTTTTATAGAACAGTTACATCCCGTTCCTGTTCTTTTTGCCTGTTCTTTGTTCCTGTTCTCTTTGCCTCAATGATACCCAAGTGATGCCAAACTTTTAAATTGAATTAGATAAAGAACAAGCTAACAAAACAAAATAGTCTTTTTATGTTCAAGAACATGAAGTTCTCGTTCAGTTTGAAGAACAGGGAACAAAAACAGGTTGTTATTTTTGTGACTGAGAGTCACATCTCGAGTGCAAAGGGTTAAGAAATATCAATCACAACAATCCAGACAATGGAATTACTCAGTAAAGGCCCTCATTTTCACAAGCTAGTACCGTCTTCCTTCGGTGGGACATTGTCTGGCGCCGACCACCGCCTTTTCCGTTTCCCGACTGTGAAGGTCTCTTCGCTTTTGGCCGCTATCAGCTTCTCTATCTCGGACTTACAGTCATTTGAGGGAAGACAGAGCGTCCGAGAACCTTCCATTTCAACTGTGTTGTTGAATGAAACCCCTCTTCCTTTTTCGGGGGTGCTAGTAGAGTTTGGCTGTTTTTGTGCTCCGTTCAGGGTCGTTCGTGGTTTGTCCGTGAGGGAAATGCACGTGTCGCCTACTTTCAGTTTGTGGCACTCGAGCCCGTAGCGCTGGGCGGAGCGCTCGGGGGAACAAGAGGACCAGCCTCGCTTGTAGACGAAGAAGGGGTGCTCCAGGGGGGCCTCCACTGTGATCTGTTGGGATTGAGTGTGTCAGAACATTCAAACTCATTATTCTCAAAAAAAAATTTAAGTATTTTTAGAAATTTCATGATAAAAAAAAAATCTTATATAAAAATATATTTACAGTATTTCCTTACTTATCTAAAAATGTTCCCTCCTTGTTCGTGAGCATGAGATGCGCCATGTTAAAAACATAAATAAAGACTCACCTTCGATCAGTTCGTTTCACTTCAGCTTTCAATATGTTGGAACTGATCTGCTTTGGTTTTCGTAACTCTATTAAATTACATTTCAGTATATTAATTACCTTTATGGCATTTTTAAAATCTTTCTTGTATGAACTTAATTATTAGTGAACTTTTTTTTCTTATATGTATTTTTGTATGGGTGTTTCAGTGCAATAAGCAAATTTTTAACAATTGTTTGTACTGATTTGTATTGGTTTATGCAAATTAACTAAGAATGTATAATAGCGAAGCATTCGTCTTTGCTGTTCATTTCTTTTATCATTTTCTTCAAACTCTTGTAATTGCATGTCGTTGTAGTGCAAGATGCTTCAATGTTTTTTTTTTTTAACTATGCTTCATCGTAAATAAAACGAATCTTTATATTTTAGAACTAAGTCTTTTGCCAATTTTAGACATTTAACTTTTTGTTAAATGTATAAAATTGGGTATTGGGATTTAGTAGGCGACTTTGAATTTACTCTGCTGGATTTTTTAATTATTAGCTAGGTTAAAGAACTATCATTGCTTTCATTAACCTATCATATCACATTATTTCTATAGCATAGATCCCTTTTATACCCCTTACCCCAAGTTTGTTCATTTCATAAATATTAATTGTTTATTTACAAAAATGTGTTTAAAAGAATTATTGCACAAGAAATATTTCTAAGATGTCCAATGAATCACACAATGTAGATATTTTTATACAAACTTGTTTATCAAGTTGTCAAGATTCTTAAAAATTTATTATTTTTTTGCAAAACAATGTATTGCATGTATTCCAAGAGAATAATTATTCTCCTGAACAGAAGTTATTATTCCTCAAAAGTAATTGGGATCATCACTGTTTAAGTTAAAACTTGAACTTCAAAAATGCCATACTTCAGAAATTGAATTTAAATTGAAAACACGCATTATTTTTTAACCGAAAATGCCATTTTAAATTAACAAAATACTTGAAACTTTTTACATAATTAGAATCTCCTATTTCCTTATTAACACATTTGTTGCCATACAAGTTGTATTCAACTCACGGCCTTGTTTGGCCAAGAGGTTTCGCGAGTTAAATATACAACTCCTAACAGACAACACCATTCGTCCTGTGAATTGCATAAATTTCATACATGCCATGCAATCCTAGCATAGGCACATTCTACAAGGCCTCCCAGACCAAAAACTTAACTTGGCGAGGATTTTTCCTTGACTTTTTGTAACTTTAACTTTTTGTATGTTTTGGAGAACGCTCTTTGAGAAACAAACTACAATCACACACGAAAAGCATTTTTTTTTTAAAAATTCCACTAATATTGATAAATTTGAATAATTAATAAAAATCATGAATTATTATTTGAATTTTAGAGTCTAAAAACTTTTGTAAACACTTGTAGAAAAACCATAAAATGGATAATTAAAGAAGATGAAAATTAATTGTGAATGCAACTAAAGCAAGAAAAAACGACTCATTTCTTTGTCAGGGAATTTCAACCAGATTGTATCTCCAAGTTGGGTTTTTTTTTTATTGGACTGTAGGCATTTTAATCTAAATCAAACAAAGCAACTCCAAAATCTCATGAAAATGGAGTCAAATACAATACACATGAAAAATACATTTCATTCAAGCAGTACAATGCAAGTTAGGGCTGCAACCATGTTATTGACTCCATTTGATTTAGAGATTTAAAAGGTTGTAATTTTTAAGGTAAAGAAATAAGTTGATGACTGCCATGGAAGTTAGGTAACAAATGAATTTATTGGTGTGAGCATAAGAATTAAAGATTTACATTTAAAGGCATTACAATTATAATAAGGAGCACGTGAGAAGCGTGTGGTTTTTTGCAAGTCTAGGAACGAGTTCTGTCAAATCAGTGTTTATCGGAATCATCCGCTCCTTTTAGGGGGCCTCAATGCTGAAGATCTCCCATTGGTTCTGGGGTATAAACACTGGAGAAGTGGAAATGCGAATAGCTTGAGAAAGAAAGATGAATTAACTGCAGCGATGCTACAAAATCAAATCAAATTCTTCTATTGTGGCAGCAAATGTTAATGTTTTTCTAATGTATTTTAAAACAAAGCAATACATAAACTAATATCTTTGATCAATTCTTGTTATTTGTAGACTATTCACACACCTAAGAAATCAAAGAAAAACCTTTTCACCTGTATATTGTCTTGACCGACCTGGAAACCCAGCTTAGCGGCCCCAGTCGCCGGCATCTTCTCGATGCTGGTCACTGTGCTGGAGTCTATCCTCAGAGTCGAACTGAGTAACCCACACTCCACAAAGTCCTCTGTGGTCATGTCCTCCACCTGTTTCAGCTTGTTGTTGGCCAGCTGGATGATGGCACCCTTCATGAAAGACTGAGGGTACTTCAGCTGGGCTGTGGTGGGAGAGGGGGGTGGAGCAGGGGACGGTGAGCCAGAAGATATTGAAGAATGGTGGTTGGGGGGCACACTGGAAAAATAGGGTTTACACTTCAGTGAAAGAAGACTAATGGAAATGTAATTTTTAAATGTTTAAGTTTCAAGCAAAAAGTTTAAACTTGAAGACAATTTAAGTTGGATCTAAAGCAGGGTGTCAATGATTGTTTTTTAATCACTAATTTAAATCAATTATTTTAATCGATTAAGAATTTCTGTTAATAAAAATCTCACTGGTGGAACCTTTTTCATGGTCACTTTAATTTTTCTTCCTTATTCTGGTCTTTTTTCTAAGGTTTATTTTTCATTTGCCCATTCTTATCTATCCCAGCCCATTTTTCCTTACCTTACATGCCTCTGAGATAATGACAGTTTACCATTATTTGTCTAAAAACCAATGTTTTCCAGTTTTCTACCTAGAGTTTTAATTCCCAGTTGCAATTCCTTCCTATCATATGTTATAATCTGCTGAGAATGAGTGTTACTACTTGTTACTGAATTATTTTATTTTCATAAGAAAGTCATTAGTTTAAATTAATTAAATATTTCTCTTTCACTGGCGATTGTAAGAAAATTGTGTGAAAAAAATCTAATTTGGTTTCATTTTAACGATAAATTTGAAGTAGGTAAAAAAGTAGTTTAAATTCTTAAATAAATAGAAGTAGATATAAATATTTGAATACACAAAAAAATTTTTCTTTCATAAATGACCAAAGTATGCAAAATCCTGGGTATTAATTAATATGGTTTCAGAATGGTCTGTAAAATATAATATGCTACAAAATGAATATACATTACATAAATACATCATTCTGATTTGTTTAAAAAAATATCATGATTTTTTTTACACCTTGATAGCTATGAAAGTAGTAAAGAAATTATACACAACACCTAACAAATGCACGAAACATGTAATTTGGGACAAGTGTGTACAAGCTGACGCTATATGATCCAATAATTAGTATACCAAAATACCCAAAATTTAAAAGTAAAAACAATTTAATTTCAAAATAGTATTAATAATATTCAAATTCCATTGAAAGTTTGATTCATTTTCCATTGTAATGTTTTAAGGGCCCTTATGGACATGAAACCAAAATAAGAAGTTTCGAAGGAATGTATGAATCCTGATCGAGTTCTTTAAAAAATAGTATCTCAACTGGTCATCCATATGTAGGAGATAGTCTATAAAAAGTTTGAAATCACATAATATTGCAATTTTAACCAGAAAATCAAAAAAATTAACAGTGTCTTATATTAAAATACAAATGCAACGTTAAAATACGCAATAAAAAGTCTGTATAATCCGGACATGTTTCGGGAGATACATCACCCTTCATCAGCGGAAAATACAAAGTCTGTGTGTAATGAAATATAAATAAACCCAAGAAATCTAAAATGTTGCCAAAGACCAAAAAACTATTACAATCGGTTGGAGTTAACTATTGTGTGCCAACAAGCGGGAAAAGCTGGGACCGCAAACGTTTCATTGACAACCGAATCAATATTGCTAAAAATATGAAACGCCTCCAGGAAGTCAAGTTCAACTGGAGATTTAGGTTTGCAAATTAAATGTGAGTTAGAAAAATTAAATATATGATCATGTTCCCAAGAGTGCTTGGCAATGGAGGACTTCTTTATTTCTTGTTTAACAGTACGTGCTTGGTGCTCCCTGATACGAAATCTTAATGCTCTCTTTGTTTGACCAATATATGACATGCCACATTGACATGAAATACTGTATATGCCCCAGTTATTAAGATCGTCAATAGGGTCTTTAAGTTGTGTGAACGTGATCTTATTGATAGGGGGAAAAATGGAACGTATGTCGAATCTACCGAGAATTTTAGAAATTTGATGGTGTCTTATACTTTTTAGGTACAGAATTATATAAAAAAAAAGGAAATACATACCCCGAAGGACTGGCTCCACTCGAGGCAATTAAAGACGAAGCAGAGCTGGAAAACGACCTGTACCCAGACGACGGCACAGACCTTGCCTGCTTTGGGGAAGGATCACGCTGGTTCCTGATTGGCGGAGCGGACAACGGGGCATCCAGCACTGCAGTCAGGGGTGGGTCGACAATGTTGATGCTGGGTGGACGCAGGATCCGGTGCTTGAGGCTGCCCTCTTTCCCCGTGGGCATCCTGTATCCTGGGGACATGCGCGGCATGTCGTGAGTGGGAGGCTCGGTGGCTGGGCTGCAGGTGGGGGAGCGGTGGTGGGTGTCGGTAGATCGGTGGTGTTGTGGGTCCTCAACGACCTGTTGGAGATTCAGCATGGTAAATATGGATACCTTACCGGGGTCAGTCCAGAAGAATTTTGAGTCCGTTTTCATACATTTTGCAAAATTTTATTTACAAAAAACAGTACAGTCACAAAATTCCATTTCTGGAATTGATTACAATTTATCACAAAAGATTTTTTTTAAATTGTGAAAAAATTATGTTCTCAGTTACAAGAAACATTGATCAAAACATGAAGTTAAATGAACTTTAACCAAACTAAAGACAATAGAATAACATAACGTCTTTTATACCTGTGTGACGATGGGGGAAAGCTGTATCCTTACATGTGTTGGAGGTTCTCGTTCCACCGCCTCTTCAGGGAAGCGTCCAATGAGAATGCTGCGTCCCTGCTGGAAGAGTCTGCTATGCCCAATAGTAGAGGAGGGACTGGACGAGAGGGCAGGGTGTTGTTGCAAGTAGGCGGGAAGCTGGGAATGGGAGCTGACTGATTGGATGCCAATCTGCTGTTGGAAATTATCAACCTGCAAATAATTCATTCATATTGATGAATTAAAAATATGTAAAATATATAGCAAAACAATATATACTAATATGCCAATATTTTAAAAGTGTTTAAGTACATAAATTAATTTAATTTTGGGGCACAACCATTTTATGCACAAGCCTGTCTAATAAATGAATTAGTTGGGAAAGATGGAGCCAGTGGCGGATATAAGAGAAAAGGCACAGGCGACAAAACTTTCGAGGGGCCCAGTTTTCAATTTACTTTAGGTACTCTTGGGGGATGGGGTCTATCATGTGGGACTGTGGCGTCGTGACATGGGGGCGGAGGTCTCGGTGTGTATAAGATGTTGAAAAACTGTAGAATTTTTTTGAAACTTTACTTTTAACACTAGAGCTTATAAAAATCACCATCTTTTTAATGGGATATTTGGTAAAATACCTAGAATGGAAGTTTTAATGACAGTTTAATAAAGAAAAACCTGCAAAAAATTATTGTGACGTGAAACGGGGGGATGCATAAAAGGAGGAAAAATAACGGTAAGCAATAAATAAACGCTCCCTCTCAGAAGATATTTGTAACATTAATACGCAAAATTTACAAAATTTGTTAAATAATTGTAAATTAATATTGATGCCACGCCTTGCTTTTTGTTTAGCAAAATTTCTATTCTCAATTTCAAGTTAATTTTATGGGCAAATAATCGTTCGATGTTTAGAATACTTTGTTTCGAGTATAATTAACCATAGTAGAACGGCAGTATTCCTTAATAATAAAACGATAATATAACTAAAAAATAATCGACTATAAATAAACAAAATATTGAAATAAAAGGAACGAATATATATCTTAAAATAAAATATTAAAGTCAGACTCAAAAGGTTGAGTTTTGTCCTTTAGTTTGAAAATATATTTTCCTAAGATAAGTGGATAATAAAAAAAGTATGTTGAGCCTGAGTGAGAGTCAAAGACTTGACATTGCATGGTATTGTGCTATTGATCTTTATTTGTACGATTTATATTGTACGAGTCATTATAATTCAAAGTTCTAAAAGATAGAATAACCAAATTTATCTTATTATAAATATTAAATTAAATATAAAGTATTTTGTCGTAACGACGATAAAAATTTTATTGTGGAAGTCATTAGGGGGGGGGGGGGGGGGTTAACAAATACAGCTATGTTCTGAAAATTGTAACGTGATCTGTAAATAGTGGGAGTCAAAGGGACTCCACAGTTGTGCCAACCCAATAGCCATTGTTAATCTTAACATAAAACATAAATAAAATAATATTAAAAAACAAAAAGTACCTACATACCAATATGACCATATTTATCAAGTAGTAATTAAATTCTAAAATTTTTAAATTAATAACCATTTGAATTCTAAATTAATCAATGCAGGAAAACTGGAATTTAAATTATTATAAATAAATTCAATAAAGTTAAAAGTATTCAAAGAGAGAGTCCTCCAAAGTTAATGTTAAAACCAAACACATATCACATGAAATTAGGTAAAGAAAATAGATACTAAAAGATGCGTTTTCCGCGCATTCTATTAGGAACCGGTAAAAGGTAAAAAGCTAAAAAAAAATATATATTTTTATAGAAAAACAGAAAGGAAACGCATTGCATCAACATTACACAATATGGAAAGATTCAATTAACCAATCACAAAACGAAAAAAAAAATCCTAGACACGAGATTTTCGAATAAAATGAAGGGGATTTTGATTTAGACAATCATCTAACACAATTAAAAGAGAAGTTATTTCAATAAAAAAAAAAAACACTGTGTGACATTCGCGTAAAGAGCAACGTCTTATATTTTAAAATTCTTTTTTAAAAAAATTTCGCTTGACACAATAAAAAAAATATAATGAAATTTATAAAACAGTTCCGAAACTGGCGTTGTGTTGGCTGCAGACTGCTTTAGTCAACTCCATCTGTAGCCTTGGCAGCCTTAGCGTCATATCGGTCGTAAGTGTGCCTGGGGGGGGGGGGGGGGGGGGCATATATTTTTGAGTCCGACCAAAACCAAACAATTTTTTTTATTGATAATTGATTAGAACAATTTTTAACTAATAATTTTAATTAATCTTGTCCCGTTGTTACATTTGCATAGGGTCTTGTATCTGCTAAGGGGCCATGCGCAGGGCCCCGAGTTAGCTTGTAGAGGATTTGAGGGTTTATCTGAAATGTGGAGTGTAAGAACTGCCTCCACGGGACTTTTCGGTAATCGGACCCTGTAAAAAGGTGTGGGCCCCGGCCAGTCGAAGAAGGGCCCCTATCTACTCGTATGAGAAAGCGTAAAGGAAGCCATACAGAAAAATACAGTGATCTGTTTAATAAAATATGCTGAAACATTAAAGAATTATTTTTGTTTTATCCTTTTTTTTTTCATTTTTGAAGCCAAGGGGGCCCCAAATGGACTCAAGGTAAGGGGCCCAGGCGGCAACTGTCCATTTGCCGCCCGTTAAATCCGCCACTGGATGGAGCCCAGCCATTAGAGTCTGTAAATGGGAGTAATATAGCAATCATATTACATGGTTCATACAGATTTCCAAAAGTAAAAATTAAGTAGTTCTTAAGGACTTTTTAAGGACCTCTTAAATTTTTTGGCGCCGTTAGCGGAGAATCGCACGTTGTTTGGTGCAAAATTGGCACATAATCACATGTCAGTGGGGTTTTGTAGCAAGTTGGCACAGGATACCACTTCCGGAAAACTCTGACGCAGAATTCCCATCTCTCAAAGATGCTACATTCTTCTGAATTTCCTCGTTTTTCTAGAATGAGTATCGATTCTTCACAAAACAACAAACGAACTAAGATTTTCCAATGAGGAAGTGCAGTGTACTATAATGAAATACCACTGACTAAAAAATCGAACAAAAGAGATCAAAAGTTAACTTTTTTTCTGACACTAAATACGTCCATTCATGCCTTTCTCTCCTTGCCGTTTACTTACGTAAAACGGTCAAAAGTGTGGACACGATCAACGTAAAATCCGGAATTCTACATTTCAATAATTTTAATGCACCCGGAATTCTGAGTTCGAAAATTTAAAAAACTCAGAATTTCGGGTTAGACACGGAAAAATATCACCCATGTGAATTAGTAAAAAAAAACATGTTTGACAAAAATTAAGGACCTTAGTCGAAAATTAAGGGTTTTAAGGGCCCTTAATTAAGGACCTACTGAAATTAAGTAGTTCTTAAGGACTTTTAAGGACTGTGCGAACCATGTATTATACAAAGCTATAATAAAATCAAATATAGTTTTCCCAAAGCAAAATTAAATTTTTATAAATTGTATTAATCTTTTTACACTTACATACTAAAAGCTTTTTACACGAATATATTTTAGAATTTTTAAAAAGGACTCCAGACAAAGAGATAGGACTCAGGCAAAAATTTAGAACTCTAGAGAAAGAGATAACACCCATTGTCTGGAAGAGCAAAAGCAATATTAAAATTACAAAAGAATAATATTCTATATTTGATACTTCAATAAAACAAAATTGTTTGTCTGTGGATTGCAAACACCTACTTCCTCAGTATATAAAAGGCTGAAAATTTATATGCAAGTACTATTCATCCTCAAGATGTGCACCTGTGCATCGGATTTGTAAAATTCCATTCAGTTTTCTAACTCACAGACGCTTACACAAGTTTTGTAAATAAATAACATTGTTTTCCCTGCTGGGAAGTTTATATTTTCCAGGGCAAGCTTTTTCTATATTATTTAAAAAAAAGTTCATTGTGTTTAGGTAGTTTGTAAGTTATATCTCGCACCTTTAAATTAAAAAAAATTATATTTGAGCATTTTTATGAATTTAAAATGTAAAAGTAATTCTGTAAAAACTAGAGTTCTCTCGACATGACATCAAGTTCACGAGTGTCAGGGGTTTAAATGATTTTAACAATTTTAGAATGTAACGGATAATAATTCCAGAATTACTTGGGGTATATAAAGAAAGAAACACCTTAAAAAATATTTCCTAGCTTTTGGATGAGCCTTTGTATTTTAATCAATAGTGAGCACCGAACTTCGGATTTGTAAAATTCCATTCAGTTTTCTAACTCACAGACGCTTACACAAGTTTTGTAAATAAATAACATTGTTTTCCCTGCTGGGAAGTTTATATTTTCCAGGGCAAGCTTTTTCTATATTATTTAAAAAAAAGTTCATTGTGTTTAGGTAGTTTGTAAGTTATATCTCGCACCTTTAAATTAAAAAAAATTATATTTGAGCATTTTTATGAATTTAAAATGTAAAAGTAATTCTGTAAAAACTAGAGTTCTCTCGACATGACATCAAGTTCACGAGTGTCAGGGGTTTAAATGATTTTAACAATTTTAGAATGTAACGGATAATAATTCCAGAATTACTTGGGGTATATAAAGAAAGAAACACCTTAAAAAATATTTCCTAGCTTTTGGATGAGCCTTTGTATTTTAATCAATAGTGAGCACCGAACTTCGGAACAGGAGATTGTATAGGTCCGATTTATGATCGAGAACACAATTTTTTTTTTTAATGTACAGGGTGCGTTCCTTAAGTATTGCGACTAAATTCATAAAAAATCATTTATTCGACATATTCGTACTATTAGTTAAAAATCCTCAAAATAGCACCCTCCTGCGTCGATACGTTTATGGAGGCAGTGTTTCCAGGCCTGGAAGGCATCCAGGAAGGCCTTTTCAGTGAGGT
The DNA here is from genome assembly GCA_963932185.1 of Troglohyphantes excavatus. NCBI lineage: Eukaryota > Metazoa > Arthropoda > Arachnida > Araneae > Linyphiidae > Troglohyphantes > Troglohyphantes excavatus. The sequence continues at coordinate 2,523,683 of OZ010667.1, forward strand.
CCTTTAGAGCCAATGTAACATGAGCCTGGATGTTTTCAATCGTGTCCCAATGTTTCCCTTTCAAGGCTCCTTTTAAGCGAGGAAACAAAAAAAAAGTCTGGGGGAGCCAGGTCAGGACTGTAGGGACGCTGGGAAACCAGTGGGATATGGGTCCTGGCTAGAAAGAAGGGTCACGTGCTGCCGAAGTGACATCAAGGACGCATGGAAACTTCATCACGATAACGCGCCAAACCACAGCTCCTTCGTTGTCAACGATTTCCTGGCCAGGACGCATACCCCACTGGTTCGCCAGCCTCCTACAAGCCGGACCTGGCTCCCCCAGACTTTGTTTTTGTTTCCCCGCTTAAAAGGAGCCCTCAGGGAAACATTGGGACACAATTGAAAACATCCAGGCTCATGTTACATCGGCTCTAAAGGACCTCTCGGAGAAGGCTTTCCAGGAAGCCTTCCGGGCCTGGAAAAACCTCCTCCATAAATTTATCGAAGCAGGAGGATGCTATTTTGTAAATTTTTAACTAATTGTACGAATATGTCAAATATATGATTTTTTATGAATTTGGTCGCATTACTTATGGAACGCACCCTGTATATGCCTTAATGAGTTTCCCAACAATGTGGGGACAAAAAACAAGTTATTTTACGTTTAACAAGATTACCTGTAGGTAAGAGCGCTGCTGCCCCTCAGGCAAAACGGAAGTGGTCGTCACTGTGGGCGATGCTGCGAATGTCATAGGAGAAGAATACGTGGCCGGAAAGAAATTAGAGTAGGTCTGGTTTCTCGGGGCCTGGCTGTAGTACAGGGTCGTGCCCCCTGTTCCCCCAACAGGCACAGAGACGGGCTGCATGTGCCGCGTGCGCTCCGTCTGAAATAAAAATAAACTTATATATGTAGAACTGATGAAAACTCAGAGACTAATCAAGAACAAGATTAACAGTTCAAAGATGCTTTTTATTAGATATTATTACGCTGATAAATCGTATGTGATTATCAAAAGAAAAATACACTTGTAGGTTCTATACACTTTTCCCATCAACCAACACAAAAACGATTTTGTCATTAGTACTGTGGTGATCACTTTATAAGCTTGATATTATCCCTTGGGGTACAATAATTTTTAGCCTAATGAATAGAGTATCGGCGTAGCATGCAAAAGGCCCTGGGTTCAACCTTGGTAGACCACACATCACTACATTAGTAACACTAACAATGTTGGGCAGAACATTTTATCGTTTACAAGCACTCACAGTTCCTTTATGCCTACAATTTAAGTCTGCATTCATAGCAAAACTTAACTTTTCAACAAGAAAACAAAATTAAATTGATTGCTAGTATAGTTTCATTTAAATTAAGAGGTATTACTTCCCGAACCTATCCGTGAATGCAAACAAGCATTTCCCGGAAGAGATTTTGATTTAATGTTCATTGGTGGCTAAATGGTTTTTAAGGGTCTGTCCAAACTACTTTATTTTTAAATAATGGTTTCCTTTTTGCCCTTTAAGAACATTAATGGCCTTCCAGCCTTCAACAAATTGTTGAGTATGCAAAATGTAGTTTGAATAGTATTACCTTGTATTATATTTTGTTAAAAATACTAAACATTTAAATAACAGAGCAGCTTGTCACAAAAAGACCATAATAAAATTCATCCACTGTAAATATCAATGCAACAGGTTTCCTGCCAAACAGAGCTATGCAAATAATACAAATACAAGTTCAAATACAGTTACAGCATACTCCTGATTAGTAGGACAATAGCTAAACAGATAAATTTAACAAGTATAACAACAGGACTAATCTATATATACATATATAGGAAGAAAAGTGCATGTGGGTTTATTGTTTTTTTTATACAAACCTATAGTTTGGCCATCATTCTTCGTAAAGCCCAGGCAATGCTGGTCTTTACGAAGAATGCTGGCCGATTTCTTTACAAGTTAGTAGGCAATAAGAAAAGTTAAAAAGTTAGTCAGTAGGCAATAAGGACGATTTTTTCACAAATACTTCAGTTAGTTGGTAATAAGTTCACTGACCTGAAACGTAGGAGCAAACATCCTGGCATCCAAATTCCTCGTCACAACTGCAGGTGGCGAGAAAACCGGCCCAGGGCTAGGCAGGAACAACGGAGAGGAGTTCCCTTGCTGAGGAACAGCACCCGCATTCTGCGACACAAACCTCCCCTTGGAGACTGCGGAAGCCACCTCCGAGAGCCAGCTAAGGTGCTCAGCGCCAGGGTTGCCACTCCCCGTCATGGTGAACTTGTCTGCACCATTCATCAGCGCATGGGACGGGCTGCATGGGTGGTGCCGGAACGCAGTTGTCATTCACACGGGGCGGTGGGGCGGGGGCGGCTGCATTTCTTTTGGTGGTGTACAAAGTCTGACGTGGGGGTTTCGGGTTGATTTTGGTCAAGTATTAGTGTGATGTGGTAACTAGCTTGTTGAGAATGTCATATTTATTGATAGTGTAAAGTGCTGATGTGTCTTAAGGATAGTATGCTGTCAAACAGAAGGAGTCTAGAAATAAAAAAAAATAATATTGTTATTTTCTGTAATTTTTTAATTTGTAAGAAATAAAAACAAGTAAACCAAACCTCTCATAAAATTTATGAAGTTTAATAATAACTTAATAATACTGATTTTATTGATACAAATGACAAACAGATGTATCCAATTATTATATGACATTTTATATCCATGTTATAGACGGGATTCGAACCCGGACCCATTGCCTGACAGCCCAGTATGTTACAACTTACACTGTTGTGCGACAATAGAAAAAGTCTTAAAGATCCTCCTTACAATGACATAATGATATAGCAGTGTTCAATTTAAATGAAAATGGGCAGGGTTGTGAAAAAGGGCACTACTTATCCTTTATAGAAGACGTAAAATTGATTTTTGCAAAACGATAAAAACCAATTTACAACTTTTGAAACGTGAAAATTTGTTTAAATGTACAGAAAAACCTTAAATTTTCCATCTTTAAAATTGCTAAAATGCTGATGACAACCAAATACTTAGTAAATGCATTAAAACTGAAAGGGGAAAACACACGTTTCACTAAAAAAACAGCAATAAATCTGCAAAAAATTCATTTTATTCATCAAAATCGATTTTTTTAAGCTTTACATCACATTGATTATCTGTTGATAATCTCAAAAATCAAAAAATTACTTCAAAAATCTTTTTTTAAATTAATGCAAATATCATTCTCAAAGGAAGGAAAAACTGATTTTGGCCGTTGAAGTGAAAAGTATGACAATGAATATTTTCATAAATAGTCAAGTGAATTGTAGGATTTTGAGAACAAGAAAGGCAACAATTCGTATATAGCGGGGTAGAAGGGTGCGATTTTCCAGGGAAAAAAGGTGGTCTACCCTTCAAAAATTATTTAAAGTGAACACTGATATGATCCCTATTGTAAGTCCTAATCAGTTTGCATTATATAAATTAATTTGTTACAACCTATTGTTACAAAGACCATCTTGTACTGGGTCATTCCATGTCAAATCAACACACCCATTTGACCTCACCATCTCGGATTTTGATCAAATTTGGCAAATGAGTAGCCCCCATATAGACTAAGAAAAATACCAAATTTTATTCAAATATATCAACCCGTTTGGAAAATACGGCTGTGCAAAGTTTAAAAAACACACCAAAAATCGCAAGACTTGCATATGTTTAACTTGCCATAGCAGCTTTCCTAATTATGCTAGAAAGGTGGGTGATGTGTCATTTTTCAGAATTTTTTATGGCCTTTCTTATGATATGCAACACTATACTGGTTTGAAAATAAAAAATATTAAAAATTTTAAATAAAAATTTAAATTTTAAATTTCGAAAAAAGCGTATTTTTAAAAAATTTCAAATTTTTTTAGAAAATAGTTTATACTAATGTTAAATGATATGCAAAGTTTCAGAGTGGGCAGATAAAGGGTTCATAGTAAAATAATTGAAAACCAAAGCAGTTTTTCATCAAAATTCTGACCATATGATAAAGAAATAGCAGCAGAAAGCATAATACATGAATTTTTAAAAAAAAAAATTTGAAATAAGGAAAATAAATCAAACATACTTTATATTGTATTGTTCAATTGTAGTTGATTAATGGTTCATTTGTTTCCAAGGTGTCATTTTCAGATAACACATTCCATTGTACAGGATTTACTATACATAATATGTCAGAGGCATCCAAAACACATTTGGCTTCCGTGGATATGAAAGTGATTGGAATGGTCCAGCTGGATGAAGAAATGTTACTTTTAGTTCATCAAGTTCTTCATTTATCTCAAGAACATAAGCTAGCCACCAGTTCTTGTGTTATATAGTACAACAGTGATATAACTATTAACGTCTATTAATTTAAGTTTCTATGGTGATCTTACAATTACTTGTGATGATTGTGTAGCTTCAGAAAATGTTTTCACAATTAATTTTGAGGTGTTTAAGTCAATAGGTATAAAGTCATGATATCGTTAAGTCCTTTGGATGGTAATTGCCTAGTTGAAACGATCGTTTAAGAATGTTTCTGACTGTACTTAATCCTCCTGTGTTGTAAAAGTGAAGTTAATAGCAGAAATATTTTCTACTGCTCATTCATAAAGCTGGAGAGTGCATAAGATTAGTTTTCGTTGGGTCGCTGCAATCTAGTTCCAGCTGCTGATTTCTTAAACACTAACTCCATCACAACGCCTTTTTCCATGTGATGTTGCTGAAAAATGCCATTTGCCCTCAATATTGAAGTCTTGCTTGTGAAAACACAAGTTGGTGAAATTTTTCTTATTTTTATATTGTGAAGCATGCCCATAAGAAGAGTGAAAGATCTCATGATGAATTTTTTCAAACTTTGCATTCAAAAAGGAAATAAGTTTTCTTTGAAAGGTGTAAACTACAACTGTGTTGAGTTCTAGCCAATCAGAAATTGCAATATAATATATCACAAAAGGGTGAATTGTGGCTTGTCCACTATCCCAGTAGTAACACTGGGACTCATCTTGAACAACCATACTATAGTTTTCTGAAAAGTCGAGAGTAACTGCAAATTTAGATTCTTTTAAATTTTCCTTTATGAGGTTCATGAAAGATGTCTGTTGTTTAATCTATAAAATCTTAATCTATAAATCTTCTGATGATTTCTGAAGAATCCCTAAATTACAACAGTCGACGGAAATCCACTGCCGAAATGTGATTTTTTGTATTATGTTTTCTTCAAATGACGTTTCAAGGATGGTCCATATTGCAGTATCACCTGGACAAGATGTGCTATTACCCATAGCGCAATCTATTATTGACAGATTGCATATCATTTTTAATAGGTAATGTTTGTAGGTTTTTAATGTACCATTTGTCAGTACTTCCATTTTCAATCATCAGTTTTACATTTAGATGTAGTGTACATACACACAGTGTGTATACCACTTGGTCTTGCTAAAATACAATGCTAGAGTCTTATATTTGGAAAAGCCAATTTTAAAATCCAAATTTGGAAATTTGTCTTTGAATAATAAGTATGCTGCTTTCAGGTTGCACAAAATAAGTTTTTTTTGAAATTTTTATATTGTTTCCTTTGGTTCAATAACTGTTAAGCTATCTTTAGAGCCTGGCATCGCTCTACTAATTTTGTCATTTTTGTAAAACAAATTAACAGCTTCAACTACTTTTTCCGAGAGGCTTTTCCCCAGTTTTGGGTTGGGACTTTCTGAAATTTCTCTTCCTCTAAGTTACCATGTAGTTTGTAGCTTTAAACTTGCACAGGATTTTTATTATTCCCTAGTTTTCTTGTAGGCAGGATAAAGTCATTCATGAAGTAAAAGTCACATTTATTCACAAGTAATTGTAAGATCACCATAGAAACTTAAATTAATAGAAGTCAATAGCTATTTCACTGTTGTACTATATAACAAGAACTGGTGGCTAGCTTATGTTCTTGAGAGAACTGAAGAACTAAAAGTAACATTTCTTCATCCAGCTGGACCATTCCAATCACTTTCATATCCACGGAAGCCAAATGTGTTTTGGATGCCTCTGACATATTATGTATAGTAAATCCTGTACAATGGAAGAATTTATGTGTTATCTGAAAATGACACATTGGAAACTAATGAACCATTAATCAACTACAATTGAACAATACAATATCAAGTATGTTTGATTTATTTTCCTTATTTCAAATTTTTTTTTAAAAAAAAATCATGTATTATGCTTTTTGTTGCTATTTTTTTATCATATGGTCAGAATTTTGATGAAAAACTGCTTTGGTTTTCAATTATTTTAACTATGAACCCTTTATCTGCCCACTCTGAAACTTTGCATATCATTTAACATTAGTAAAAACTATTTTCTAAAAAATTTTGAAATTTTATAAAAATACGCTTTTTTTTAAATTTAAAATTTAAATTTTCATTTAAAATTTTTAATATTTTTCCTTTTCAAACCATTATTATGTTGCATATCATCAGAAAGACCATAAAAAATTCTGAAAAATGACACATCACCCACCTTTCTAGCATAATTAGGAAAGCTGCTATGGCAAGTTAAACATATGCAAGTCTTGCGATTTTTGGTGTTTTTTTTAAACTTTGCATAGCCGTATTTTCCAAACGGGTTGATATATTTGAATAAAATTTGGTATTTTTCTTAGTCTATATGGGGGCTACCCATGTGCCAAATTTGATCAAAATCCGAGATGGTGAGGTCAAATTTTTATTAAAAGTGTGTTGATTTGACATGGAATGACCCTACTTATAACAAGAAGGTTCGTTACATGGAAAGTCTGTGAAAAAGTAATATAAGAAACTGTCTTGCAACTAAAGTTAATGACCGAACAAGTGTTTTATATGTAATATGCTGCAATAAATCTTGAAATTCGTAAAATCTTACATGTTCAGCAGCAGGTTAACGATTTATTGTGTACCTTTGCTATTGGGTCATTCCATGTCAATTCAACGGGACATGACACCCACCCCCCTCCAATTTTTTTTAAATTTGGTGAAAACGCTTTCCCTGTGGATCAAAGTAAATATCCGAAATTTTTTTGCTGTATCTCAAATAGTTTTTATTTTACAGCCATTCGAAATTTCAGAAATTCAGCTCATCTTGCACGTTTGAGATTTTTAAAATCAGTCGCATATATCTAGAGATAAAATTATTTCTCCAGAACTATTCATTGGATCTCTAGGAAATTTTTTTGGGAAATCAATAAAAGCATATTGGTGTTACAAAAAAATAATTAATTCCCCAAAATCAATAAAAATTTTCAGGAAAAAATTTGAAAGAGCAAAGTATTTGATTTTTTTATAGAAAAACTTACTTTATTAAATCGAAATTATCAAAAAGAGGGTCCTCTACAATTTTAATTTTTTATATATGAAAATAATTGTAAGAACATGTTTTATCATAATAAAGAATAATATTGATGGCTATTTTCTCTTTATAGTAAAAATTTTCACTTTTGTCGGCCATCTTAAAAAATCACATATCTTGAAATTTTTTAAAAACAAACACATTTTTATTTAGCAATATAATTATAATACTGAAATTTTTATACAATCATTTGTTATTCTGATAACATTCATAAAATATTTTAATTAAATAATTTTGAAATAACAATTTTAAAGCCCCTTTAATTAAAACTTAATTTCAAGAAATTTGTTTTCTAGTCTATATGTCAGTTCAACGAGACCATGACACTTACCACCTCCGTTTTTTTTTTTTAATTAATGTAAACTCTTTCTTTGTAGATAAAACTATATATACAAAATTATTTTGCTGTATCTCAAATAGTTTTCGTATTACAGCCATTCAAAATCTCAGCTCATCTTACACATTTAAGATTTTCAAAATGAGGCGCATATATCTAGATATAAAATTCTTTCTCTGGAACTATTCATTGTATCACTCTGAAATTTTTTTGGAATATCAATAAGAGCATACTGATGTTACAAAAAAAAATTCACTCCCCAAAATCAATATAAAATTTCAGGAAATAATTTGAAAGAGGCAAGTATTTGATTTTTTTGTAGAAAAACTTACTAAATCTAAATTATCAAAAAGAGGGTCTTCCACAATTTTACTTTTTTATATATGAAAATAATTGTAGGAACATGGTTTATCATAATAAAGAATAAAATTGATGGCTATTTTACTCTTTATAGTAAAAATTTGAGCTTTTGTCATTCTGGAACTTTTATATAATTATTAGTTATCCTGATAGCATTCATAAAACGTTTGAATTAAATAATTTTTATATAAACATTTTGAAGTTAATTTAATTAAAACTTAATTACAAGAAATTTGTTTTCTAGTCTACAGCCATACTCAATTTTGCAACTTTCTTTTTTTTTGGTGATCACAGACAAAAAAAAGGGAAAATTCTCATAAATGTATGTGCCTCCCTACAAGGGCCTCCATGTGTTGTAGACATTTGATTGGGACATAATGTAAACACTTGAAGCCACTTGAGCTATGGAATGTTCACATGGAGATGGTTGAAAGAGATGGACAGAAAAGAAGTTGGGAATGAACTTATTGGTCACACTTTTATAAAGAATATCTTGGAAGGATAATTTTAATTTTGGTTAGTTAAATGGTTTTCAAATTGTAGTTAAGTTTAAAACTGAAAAGTGGAACCTTTAAAATGTAGTGTGGCAAAGGTAACATCAAGTGAATGCCATTTAAGTTATCTTTTAGTGTCAATAAAGGAACTGAAGAAATTATGATAAAACATGTTCTTACAATGAGTTTTATGTATAAAAAAATTAAATTTTGAAGGACACTGTTTTCGATAATTTAAATTTAATAAAGTAAGTTTTCTACAAAAAAAGATCAAATTCTTGCGCTTTCAAATTTTTTCCTGAAATTTTATATTGATTTTGGGGAATGAAATATTTTTTTATAACATCAATATGCTTTTATTGATTTTCAAAAAAAAATTCATAGAGATACAATGAATAATTCCGGAGAAAGAATTTTATATCAAGATATATGCGCCTCATTTTGAAAATCTTAAATGTGTAAGATGAGCTGAGATTTTGAATGGCTGTAATACGAAAACTATTTGAGATACAGCAAAATAATTTTGTATATATAGTTTTATCTACAAAGAAAGAGTTTACACTAATTTTTTAAAAAACGGAGGTAGTAAGTGCCATGGTCTCTTTGAACTGACGTATAGACTAGAAAACAAATTTCTTGAAATTAAGTTTTAATTAAAGGGACTTTAAAATTGTTATTTCAAAATTATTTAATTAAAATATTTTATGAATGTTTTCAGAATAACAAATGACTATATAAAAATTTCAGTATTATAATTATATTGCTAAATAAAAATGTGTTTGTTTTAAAAAAATTTCAAGATATGTGATTTTTCAAGATGGAGGACAAAAGTGAAAATTTTTACTATAAAGAGAAAAATAGCCATCAATTTTATTCATTATTATGATAAAATATGTTCTTACAATTATTTTCATGTATAAAAAATTAAAATTGTGGAGGACCCTCTTTTAGATAATTTCCATTTTATAAAGTAAGTTTTTCTACAAAAAAAATCAAATACTTGCCTCTTTCAAATTTTTTCCTGGATTTTTTTATTGATTTTGAGGAATGAAGTATTTTTTTATAACATCAATAGGCTTTTATTAATTTGCTAAAAAAAATTCATAGAGATCCAATGAATAGTTCTGGAGAAATAATTTTATCTCTAGATATATGCGACTGATTTTAAAAATCTCAAACGTGCAAGATGAGCTGAATTTCTGAAATTTCGAATGGCTGTAAAATAAAAATTATTTGAGATACAGCAAAAAAAATTCGGATATTTACTTCGACCCACAAGGAAAGCGTTTTCACCAAATTTTAAAAAAATCGGAGGGGGGTGGGTGTTAAAATCCTTTTTTTTCCGTTGATTTGATATGGAAGGACCCTATTGGAGGAATTATCAGATAATAATGTATTAAAGTAAAAATGACACCTCCTTGTGCTCCACAAAATTGTTAATTTCAGTAAAAGACAACTGTTTAGATGTAACATTAAATGTATTTTTTATACTTTCAATAATTTTTTTAAAAAACGGCTAAAAAAATTATCTAAAAGTGTGTATGTCTATGTTTTCTATAAAAAAAAACATGACTAACTTTACAATATTTGTTGGGAAAAATGTGTTCGGGGAAAATTTTAAGGATCTTAACTTTTTTTTTTGCATCCCAGCTTAGTTGTATAACATAACTGACTGACATATTTCAACTATTAACTATGGGTTAAGATTTTTTTTTTTTTAGGTATGAATTCATTTCTATTTCATGGTAATAAAACTCAACAAACAGAATTTTTTTTGTAAAATCAGTACACTGTTAAAAGAAATGTTTACAACTTTCAAAGTGAAAGAATATCATACAAATGTATAGCATACAAGTCAAAAATTAAAAAAAATGTTTCTAGTAAATTCTGGGAAAATATTACCATGGCACTTAAAATTTTATGTTGAGTCTTTTGTCATATACCATTTTTTTTAGAAATATATTAACTTTTTAAATATTAACATTTGAATTAATTCAATGACTTTTAAAAAATCAAGGTCAAAGTCACTTCTTTACTTTACGTTTTTGCAGTGCTAAAAATCTATATTTTGTTGCAAACTCGACTCAAATCCATAAGCTAGGTGTAATAAATAGGTTAACTTTAATACTTTATTTATGTAGTTAAGCTTTTTATTAATTGGTTTTTGTAGAAAAATATTTTTTAACCTTGAAATCAATATCATAAATAAGTCAAAACCATAAATGTCCTTTCACTACCAAAGTAATATATTTCAACCACCTCACTAAGAAACCATTGGACCTAGAATTTTTGTACAAAGCAGACTTATGGCATTTATTAATTAGAAAGTTATAATTTTACTGTGTTTTAAATTTAGATGTTTTTAACTGTATCAATATGGTAATATAAGGACATTTTTACGAACCGATTTTGACTCAACTTTTAAGATTTCTACAATTAAACAAATTTTCAATTATTATTTTAATTAAAAACACGTAAATATTACATATTACATAATAACAGTATGTTCTTTCTTAAGCCCCTCACCCACTAATTTAAGAAATATGTCACAAATACATTGAGTTTTAAATAAAACTGGTGCTTCTTTTCTATTTATTCACTATATGGGTTGTTTCTGCAATAAAGCCACAAAATGCGAAAAAGAACAAATTTAAGAGTGATGTATAGATACATGTTTGCTTGTGAAAATAAAGAAAATCTTACAAAGAAAACATTAATACAATGAAATTTTTCAGATTTTATAAAGTTTAATTTTAATTGCTTCGAGACTTATTGTGTTTCATGTTGAATCATAAAATCAAGGAATAAAGTTTGAAATTGGTTGAAGGATTAACATGACAATATGGCTACAAAAACAGGCTATTAGCGACAGTTTCCTATTTAAATCTAAAAAAAGACCTCGAAAACTGCTTCGTAATTTTTAATCACTAAAAACTGACGAGGATATACGACATACTTTACAATCATTTTGAAAATAACGGATACACCATGCACAGACGAGTTTATGATTAAACTTGCCTGGAATCACACTCAAGTAAGTACCAATTAAACATTCTTGGCAACCAAACTGGTTTTTGTCGCCTAGAACGTGTTAGCATTGCGAATATTGCTTTTGCAGAAAAGTTGACAAGGCGTACCGTACAAATGCACTTTAAACCCGTTTTTGATATAATGATAGTTAGACATTATAAAAGAATAATTATTACAAATATTTAAAAATGACACTAACTTTTAGAGGGAATTTTCTAAAAAGAAAAGCATTATAATTTAAAATGAAGAATTTTTAAAAAGACGAAATTGAACATATGCATACATTATTTTTTAAAGCAGATCCATACAAATGCTTCATGAAATCAACAAAAGGGCATGAAGTCCAATTTAGTTTTTGCACATTTATTAACCAACAAAAAAAGTTAAGGTATTGAAGTGTATGTGTCACAAGCAGTTGAGGAAATCGAGCAATTCATAACATAGTCACTTCACGAAATGCTTTACTTTTCCAAAAAACATTTCTTGAAATACTCGATTACCAGCAATTGCTTGCGACACTTTCACTATCATAATTCTATACTACCGTGTATTTAAAAAACAAAAAGATTCTCCGACACTAGCAAACATATTAAATTTTTAAAAACAATCTGAAAAACGGATGTGTTGTATTTTAGCAAAACACGCAATACCTGCTAATCATCACGATATAACGGCAAAATTTACACACACTGCAATAAAAGGTTTTGCAAACTGTCCAAAACAAATCTGCACACAAATATATAACAAAACCGAAATCCCGACCCTGCAATCCGCCAGTCAACACACATGCAATGCATGCAAACACATGCAATGCACGCGCAGGAATGTGCACATGCACGATATGAAAGTCCCATATTGGACATAACATTTCAACAAACAATTACCTGGTCAGCCCTCAGCGATCCCAAGCAAATCCCCGGACAGCATTCGAAGTGCAACAGTAAAAATGTGACAGTATTCTAATTGAGAGATTGTCACAAGGCGCATAGCAACATCTCTCCTAGGTCATGCAGGCAAGGCAGCAGCGGTTCAAAACGCTTTTTAAAATTAGTAGCCTTCAGGCGTACTGACGAGTCTTCTTTGGCAAATGGCCCATTGTAGTATACTACATTTCAGCTAGAGCCGGGAGAAGGGGGGGGAAAGGAGTCCGTGCTTTCCCCTTCTTTATTCCTCCATCATAATCCAATGACCCGCTTGCGGCTGCAACATTTTTCCTTCGCTTTCTCCTCGTCGATCGAGTAAAAAGAAAATAATTATAAAAAAATGCAACTCACTACGCCAGTTGTCCGGTCAGGGATTGTTTTCGGATTGCAAATGTGAAGGGTGTTGTTAGTGTGTAGTGCCATCTCTTGAGTGATGTCTGTACTACATTTTAGTAGACTTTGGGCTGAAAAAACGGGACCGCAATGATCAAGAAGTGGGGGAAGGGGGTATTCCCGGGGCATATCAAGGATTTTTTTTTTTTTTCATTTTCAATTAAAATATTCCAAAGTTGCATCAAATTTTTTCTAAGGATGGTGCACGGGAAAGAAAAAATCCATTAAAAATTTAGCCCCCCCCCCCCAAAAAAAAAAATGTCATTTGTACTATTTAAAACTTTATGTAACCATTCAATTTTGTACATAAAATCGTACGATAGAAGGTCATATTTTATATTATTATTTTATTTTTTAGATATACCGGGCGAAATTATTTCTTCTTACAGTTTACAATCATTTGTTTTCTGGATATCTAGGCGACAGAAATGGGTTTCGCATGTGCATTGTGTTTCGTTTGAACCTAGAGACCAGTGGCGTAGCCAGGATTGTCCGAAGAAGGGGGGGGGGGAGTCATAAATTAATTTTGGTCCTACCAAAAAAAAAATTATTTATAATTAATTTGAACAATTTTTAACTAATAATTTTAATTAAATTTAATTAATAATTTTAATAAAATTTAATTAATAAATTTGAATAAAATGTAATTAATAATTTAAATAAAATTTTATTAATAATTTTAAATTAGCAATTTTAATTAATAATTTTAAATGAGCAATTTTAATTAATAATTTTAAATTTGCAATTTTAATTAATAACTTTAAATTAGTAAATTTAATTTATGATATTTTTTAATTTAAGCAGTAGTTTTAAATTAAAATTTTAATTAATCATAATAATTTTTAAGTAGTAATTTTAAATCAGTAAATTTAATTTATTATATTTTTAATTTAAGCAGTAGTTTTAAATTAAAATTCTAATTAATAATTTTAATTAATTAAATATATATATAAATTATAAATAAGATGTAAAATAAAAGCTTAATTTTCGCAGGTTAATCTTCAGTCATTTCCTAATTTAAATTACTAACAAACCTGGCGGACATTTTACTGGGATTTAAGTCTGTAGCAAGATATTGATGGGGGGGGGGGGGGGGGGTTCGGATTGAAGCAATTTTAAATTAGTAATTTTAATTAACAATAATAACTTTTAAGAAGTAATTTGAAATTTGTAAATAATTCTTTATTATATAATTAAAAATAAAAGAATAATAATCTTTATTTTTCGGTTAATTTTATCATACATGACTGTGGCGTGACATTGGTTGCGCGACGCAGCAAAATAGCGCATTGTGGCAAAATCATAACAGAAAATGGCGTTGCTCGTAAAAACATCAAATAACTGAATAAAAATATACTATTATAAAAAAAATACTGATTTGTAGAATCTGTGAAGCTAGACAATGGAAAAATGCTTGCCTAATCATCAGCACGAGATGCAGCGCCACAGAATCCACTGCCACCGCGCTTGCTGTACAGCTCCAGAGCGACGTTTTTTCAACCAACCAATCAAAAATCCTGTTGAAGTTCGTTTCCCAAATGCTAATGAGGCAGCTTATAGATTAGATGGATTAACGAAGTTTTGGAATGCCATACCACAGTTTATCGAATAGAAACCCTCTTTAGTATACTCACTTCGACCTAGCCAGGACGATTTTTTTTTTAACGTGTACGTGGAGAATAATTCTCATTCAGAATTTCAAAACGTGTGCTCTTAAACAGGGGTGCCCACAGGGGGGGATCATGGCGCAAGGTGCGCCATCAAAATTTTTGGGGGGGATTTTTTTACATAGCTTTTTTATTATTATTTTGTTTTAGGGGGGAAATGTTTTGGGGAAAAAATTATTTAATAAGTATAATACATTATATAATGTGCCTTCAATCACTGGAATTTCCAGCGAATTCGAGAAACGCCTCTTCGGCACATAAGCTGGATGACATTGTAAAAAAAATTACGTACACGTTTACTCATGTTTGTCCGGTTCAAACATTCAGAATACACTTCAGTGCTGAGATTGAAATTAAAAAACGTTGTGAGGCAATAAATTTTTCATTATCAAGAATGTATAAATAATAATAAAGATGAAGAGTGCTACAAAATCAGAACCTGGAATCTCATTTCATATCCTTATATCATAAATTACGATTACATTACAAAACATCTAAGCAATTGCTGTAACAAATTTAACTTTTCCGCTTGTGATGATGCATATGTTTTTAAAAAAAACTGCAATGAAGCAGACTGTCTCTTCATCTCAATAACAGGTATAACATAAATTACGATTTTTATATACAACTCCACTAGAAACTAATTACTTCCATTCCAAACGTTTGTTTACTAGTAAGTGTAGATGATTTTACTGTATTTGGGTTTCGTCTTGGCATTTATTTTATAATGCGGGAGTGATTTACTAATTTTAAAAGTACATAGTTATTGACAACTGTTAAAAGTAGCTAATGACAGTGATAACTGTTGCTTCCTCTGTTGGATGAAGTTGGTAACGACTGTTTATTTTCTGTATTTAGTTCTAGTATGTGGCAACGTTATATCTATTATTATTGTAACTCAAGACAAGTAAAAATGTGTTCGTAGGTTTTTCAAAGCGTGTTTATTGAATATAGTTCTGTCTGTCTCACACTCTTCCACTTATGTTCTGCGAACAGGTTATGTAGCCCAGCGTATGTTGCCTAGTATAATTTAATTTAGTGGTATTCTTTTTATTCGTCAAACGAAAGACGTAGGTAAAGAAACTGAATTAATTTTGTTCAAAATGGCGGATCTTGTGAGAGTAGGCATTGATAAGTTGAATAACGACAATTATCAATCATGGAAATACGAAGCAGAACTGATTCTTAGAAGAGAAAATACGTGGTTTGCTGTTACTGAAGAAGCGCCATTAATTTCAGATGAAAAAGCGCATAAAGATTGGAAAACAGCAGATAGCAAAGCTATCGGAACTATTGGATTGCTAGTGGAGAAAAATCAACATATTTTGATTCGAACGGCAGCTTCAGCTAGACTTGTGTGGCAAAAACTAAAGGAGCACCACGAAAAAGCGACTTTATCAAGTGCTGTACACATGTACAGAAAACTCGCAAGTATGAAGTTAGCTGAAAATGGAAATGTCGAAGAATTGATTCATGCAGTTCAAAGTATTTCTGATAAGCTGGTTGCTGTTGGCGAACCATTAACAGAACGTTTTACAATGGGTATGATGCTTGCTAATTTACCTAATACTTATGGTACATTGATTACTGCTTTGGAATGTCGCGCAGAAACTGATTTAAATATCGCAATGGTACGCGAGAAAATTCTTGGCGAGTACGGGCGACGGAAAGAGAGTGAAAGTCTCTATTCAGTAACAGAACCCGGGGAAACTGTTTTGAAAGTTAAAAATGATAAATCTTCTTACAAGAATAAAACAAAAGCTATTTGTCATTTTTGTAAACTGCCAGGACATTTTAAAGCAAATTGTTATAAGTTTAAGGCATTTCAGAAGGAAAAGCAGCAAGTTGCTAAAATTACTACACAGACGACAGTGAGTGATTTGGAATCTGAAGTTAATATGCAAATGGAGCATTATTGCTTTCAAACACAGTTTTCTGAGAAAAGTAAATGGTATATAGATTCAGGAGCTACTTGTCATATGACAAATTCCGATTTGTATTTGGAGAATATCGACATGAGTAAATCTGAGATTATAAGAGTTGCAAACGGAGAAACTCTTAGTACCAAAGGCATCGGAAATTTATGGCTGAATTGTGAAACCAGTTCTGGACAATCGCACAAAGTTTTAGTTACTGGTGTTAGATATGTTCCAAATCTAAATGGAAATTTACTTTCAGTACGTGCATTAATTAAGAATGGACTTTCAGTGAGTTTTAATGAAAATGGGTGTGACATAATGAAAGGTGACAAAGTCATCGGAATTGCCAAAACGAAAAACAATCTGTATGAATTGGAGTGCAAACAAGATGCTTTATTCACGGGATTCACAGTAAATGAACATTGCTTGCATAACTGGCACCGTAGATTTGGCCACAGAAATCCAGAATCGATTCGAATGCTAGAAAAGAAATTACTCGCAACTGGAGTTCGCATTGATGATTGCAGTGAAATTATGTTTTGTGAGACATGTGCAAAAGGAAAGTTGGCACGTACTCCTTTTCCAAGAGTTTCAGAGACAAACACGAAATCTGTTGGGGATTTAGTTCACAGTGATCTTTGTGGACCATTACAGACTTTGACGCCCGGAGGCAAAAAGTATATTCTGACTCTCATTGATGATTACAGTCGTTACTGTTACGTTTACTTACTTGCTAAAAAGTGTGAAACAAGTGAGAAGATCAAGGATTTTGTACAAATTTGCTTCAATAAATTTGGTTACAAGCCGAAGATCATCAGGAGTGATAGAGGAGGAGAATATCTTAATGAAAGTCTGCGTTCTTTCTTCAGAAGCCAAGGTATTGAACATCAAATGACAGCTCCACGATCACCGCAACAAAACGGTTGTGCTGAGCGTAAAAACAGATCTTTGATGGAAATGGTCCGTTGCATGCTCATTGATGCGGTACTACCAAACCAATATTGGGGTGAAGCTGTAGTAACCGCAAACTACTTACAGAACCGTTTGCCAACAAAAGCAATTGTGGGAACACCTTTTGAGAAGTGGTATGGTGAAAAACCTAATTGGAAGCACATTAGAGTTTTTGGTTGCAAGGCTTTCATGCATGTGCCGGATGAAGAAAGAAGAAAACTTGACAGTAAAGCTCGAGAATTAACTTTTGTAGGATATGCAGGAGGTTCAAAAGCTTTCCGATTGCTTGACAGAACAACAAATAAAATCTATATCAGTAGAGATGTGAAGTTTGTTGAAACGTCGCATAAGGGAATGTCAAGTAGAGTAAATAAAAATGAAGTAAATTCTCATGAAGATAAATATCAAATTGATATGGATACAACTGATGATACTTCGAGTGAAGCAGAGGGGACTCAAGAGGAGATTGAGACTGTTCGAGTATCGTCTAGAGAAACAAAAGGCGTTCCACCAAAGAGACTAATAGAGACCTGCAACCTTGCTATGCCTGCAAGTGAACCGGCGAGCTATAGAGAAGCAGTGAATAGTCTTGAAAGAGAAGAGTGGATAAAAGCCATGCAAGAAGAAATGCATTCTCTCAACTTGAATAAAGTTTGGGATTTAGCAGAATTACCCGATGGACGTCAAGCCATAGGAGGAAAATGGGTTTTTAAAAAGAAGCTTGATGAACATGGAAATGTTTGTCGTTATAAGGCAAGATATGTTGCAAGAGGTTTTTCTCAAAAATATGGAGAAGACTACGATGAAGTTTTCGCACCTGTAGCTAAGCAGACTACATTCAGAACACTTCTTGCTGTTGCTGGAAAATATGAA
Source organism: Troglohyphantes excavatus (assembly GCA_963932185.1). NCBI lineage: Eukaryota > Metazoa > Arthropoda > Arachnida > Araneae > Linyphiidae > Troglohyphantes > Troglohyphantes excavatus. Next base: position 2,541,995 of record OZ010667.1, read on the forward strand.
ATGCAAGTAAAGCATTTAGATATCAAAACTGCTTTCTTGAATGGAGATATTGAAGAGGCCTTATTCCTAAAACAACCTGAGGGGTTTGCAGAAAGAGGGAAGGAACACTTAGTGTGCAAACTTCATAAGAGTATTTACGGCTTAAAGCAATCTGCTCGAGCGTGGAACAAGAAACTGCACGAGCATTTGACTGAAGAAGGTTTTTCTAGATCTGAAGCCGATCAATGCTTATATTCAAAACAAGAAGAAGGAAATTGGATCTATTTAATGGCATATGTTGATGACATTATTTTGGCCTGCAGGGAAGAAGATCTGATCCCTAAAGTTAGCAGAAATCTGGAAAAGAAATTTGATATATCAAATTTAGGGGACTTGCAATTTTATTTAGGGATCGCAGTAGATAGAAATTTAGATGGAACAGTCTCAATCCATCAGAAATCCTATGTGAATCGCATTATCGAAAGATTTGGTTTACAGGATTCAAAAACGTCGAAAATACCATTGGATCCTGGATATGAAAAACGGAACGAAGTTGACGCTCAATTAAAAGATAACACTCAATATAGAAGTGCAATTGGTGCCCTGCTCTACATATCAAATTGCACAAGACCTGACATATCTGTAGCAATATCCATATTGAGTAGAAAGGTAAGCAAACCTTCTGAAGCAGATTGGATAGAGGTAAAACGCGTTATTCGTTACCTCAAAGGCACTAAGGAATACCAGCTGAAACTTGGTGATTCTAGTGATGCTGCTGGTGAAAATGCTAATCAACTTATCGGATACGCGGATGCTAATTGGGCCAGCGACAAAACAGATCGTAAGTCGAACAGCGGATACATTTTCAAGATTTTCAATGGGAGTATCAGCTGGGCCAGTAGAAAGCAACAATGTGTTTCGCTGTCAACAACCGAAGCGGAATACGTATCTTTGTCAGAGGCTTGCAGAGAAGGAGTCTGGTTGATGAGACTCTTAAAGGACTTTCAAGTTGAAATTCCGGAATCATTCATGATGTTTGAGGACAATCAAAGCTGCATTAAACTACTGGAGAATGAACGAGCATCTAATCGAACAAAACATATTGACACTCGATTTCATTTTATTAGAGACTTAAAAGAAAAAGGACTCGTACAAGTGGTTTATTGCCCTACAGAAAGTATGATTGCGGACATTTTAACAAAACCGCTCGAGGCTGTTAAAACTCGAAAAATAGTTTCCTTGATTGGTTTTTTGTAAACATTGTATATTTATGTATTTCCTTATATGTAGTAGTGTATTGTACATATAGTCGTTGAGAGGGGATGTTGGATGAAGTTGGCAACGACTGTTTATTTTCTGTATTTAGTTCTAGTATGTGGCAACGTTATATCTATTATTATTGTAACTCAAGACAAGTAAAAATGTGTTCGTAGGTTTTTCAAAGCGTGTTTATTATTGAATATAGTTCTGTCTGTCTCACACTCTTCCACTTATGTTCTGCGAACATCCTCGATATTCAAATGCCAACGTATTCCTTTTTACTAATGAAAATTAATAAATTTTTTGAGAAAAAAAGATTTTAAGGGGAAGAAGTTTGTTGATGTTTTTTTTTTTTTTTTGGGGGGGGGGGGGGGGGAGAGGGGAGAGGAATAAGTACCTAAAGAAATCCGCTGCTCAGTCACCGAACCTCCCCGCCCCCATGAAAAATCTATACCTACGTGCCTGGCCAAAATTATACTTTATTTATTTAACTTTCGATAATTTGATTTTCTGATAAATACAATACTATCAATACAGATATATTTTTTACTTTTATAATATCTTTGATAAAATGTTCTAATGCCACAAAGACTTCTAGAGTTTAAATGCAAAATATAAATTGACATCATCACGAAAATATTTTTCCTGAAATAAAACAATTAACATATAATAGTCTATATGATTAAACAATGTTACTATAAAAGTTTTTAAATAGTTAATTTCCTCAGTTAGCACCAAATAGAAGCATTAAAAACTGTAATTTAAATGAAAATATTCTTGTTTTAAATTGTTTTCAACACATTGTGACCTTTTGATCTCAAATACATGTCTAACAAAATTTTACAAAAACAAGACCCGTCACTTAATACTATAATTCATCAACTCCTATGGCAACTCATGGCATTACAGCTGATTGTATTGATTGGTCGCCAACAGACGAAAGATAAACAAGCTGTTCGTCTGACGCCAAGGTTTCTCGCCCCCCCCCCCCCCCCCCCCCTCCATCTCATATGTTTTGTTTATATCATGAATTTATACGCATGAGCTCCTATTTCCTATTAAACGAAGCTAAATCTATGTAGTGTGCTATTCGTCACGTGTCGAAATGGACACCTTATCGTGATATTTCTATCCCGATTTCCCATGCAAATGATTTAAAGACGTTTCACGTTAAAAACCGATTTCTAATTTTTTTAAAGAAATTGTTTCCTTGTCAACGCGGGGCCCCACATAAAGCAGCGGCACCTGTGGCACACCCTTAATGGTGACCCTGCTAATATAAATGCTTTTGTTGAAAATGGATATGCAACCAGGAGATTATTGTAGTTTCTAAAAGTTGCTGGTCTGGTACATGTTGAATAACAATAATAAAAAAGAAAAATTAGAGATTGAAATGGAGAGTGAATTTACATAATATAAATAAGATGTGGGGGACAAGTTTACGCGGAGGGGTAAGGTATCCCCCCCCCCCTTTGGCTACCTCCTTGGGGAGGGGAGGGTAAAGAAAAAATATGGGGGGGGGGAGGATTTGCGCCATTGGGTTTGGGGGGGATGGGCACCCCTGCTCTTAAATATGCATGAATCTTTTTCTTCTTCCTCAACTCCGATCCTTTAGAAATTAAACCGGTTGAAAAATGTTGGGAACTAGAATAAGTTAGAACGAAATTTTTATTTGAATCTCGGATTATCTTTTTGGATGGTTTCGTTGAATATTTTCCATCTTTTCTAAATATTTCGCACATGATATTAGTCAGAGAATTCGTGTTTATAAAGTTAAACTAGTCAGTTAAGATTTTACTAAAGTCCAAAAAGTACTATGTAAATCCTGTCTAGAGTGAGCCAAATTTATGTGAAATAGAGTAAATATATAACGATTTCAGTTGCAAATTCGTATTTAATATGTGATTTAACTGATTTATATTTTTGACTAGCAATATGACCCGGCGTTGCTCGTGGTAAGTTTGTGAAGTACTATGCTACTTTTTCAGTCGAATATCGCTCTCTATACCCTATGTAAATTTATTCAATTACCTTGAGTAGTTATGGAGATATTTAACGTATTATTTTTGAATTTTTATATTCACGACTTTACATGCTATCGCGTATAAACCGATGTTTTTTTGTTAAATACATATATTTAGCAATATAAAATCCCTAAAAATTAATAATTATAAAAGCGGTTTTCGTAATATTAGCCTGTAATATGATGTCGATAAAAATAATATATTTTGCAGAAAATGAAAATAAAACACTTGGCAATGTTGTTTGAATGCCAAATGGAGTTTAAAGCTTATATTATTTAAAAAATTGTATATTTTTTTTATAGAAATTAACCCCTGTAACAAAAAGATGCACTAATTAAACTTCACATTCATTATTTTTAATATTGACAATGCAATAACACATCAATCAAAGTCAAAAAAAAAATTATATTCTTCCAATTGGAAATAATTTATCGTATTCGGCAAAGTGTTTTGGGTGCCAATTGGCGACCGGAGTTTTGGAATGGAAAAAGTTCTATAATCTTTGAATGGTTGCAGATACCCACATGAAACAAAGTGCAGATTTTAAAGTGAGAAACTATTGTTCAAATGGTGCAAGTTTTATAAAAATTCATGCAATAGTTTTTGAGTTAAATACGGACAGACAGACAAAAACAAATTTAATGTGATTTTCTGAATCAGTGTATCCTAATTCGTGAAGAAAACTCAAAATGAGGGGTTTTGTTCGATTCCACAGACAGACACTCCATTCTTATATATAAGTATAGTTAGGACCATATTTTAGCTTATTTGGCGATATTTTTATTCATTTGGCAATATTTATAATTCATTTAGCAACATTCGGCGATATTTACTCATCAGCCAATCAAAATACATCGTTTATCCCAGTATTGTCGAAAAGTAATTTTGGTCGTCAAGGTGATTTAAAAAAATATTATTATGAAGGGAAGATCTAGATGTAAATTTCCCCTTATATGTTGACATTAATTTTAAAAAAATTCTACTAATTTCACCAATTGACATTAATATTATTATTTTAAAACTAATTTCGCCATGTATATTATATTTTTTAAATATAGAACCATATTTTAGCTTATTTGGCAACATTTTTATTCATTTGGCGATATTTTTAATTTATTTGGCAACATTTGGCGATATTTTTAATTTATTTGGCAACATTTGGCGATATTTTTAATTTATTTGGCAACATTTGGCGATATTTACTCATCAGCCAATCAAAATGCATCGTTTATCCCAGTATTGTCGAGAATATTTTTGGTCGTTTAAATTGTTTTATTTAAGATTAATTTATTACTTTATACCTGTATATTACGTTACAGAAGTTTAATTTTATTTTATTATCTGGGAAAGCAATCTTTCAATACCGCAGATATGGTCCCCAAAATTGTGGAATCTGGCCTTGAGCGAAAATAATACACGAAAAGTTCGCAAATCGACCAGGTCGGCAATTAATGCACTCCTCCCTGTGACCTTTGTACCGGGTATGGGGCAGTGGCGGCTCGCCCACTACAGCAAGTACAGCCGGGCTGCACCTAAATTCATTAGTGTATTTTAAAACTAAAATAAGATATTTTACTAATTTTCTTAAATGCAGATTAGAATTGAAAATGAAATTTCTATGGTAATAAACAAAATCTCCGATAAATAGCAAGCATGTTACCGTAATGCACAATTCAGGAGGGACTGCAGCTAAAAAGCGAAATTCGAAATCGGCTGCATCGTTGCCATGGCAACCTCTACGTAGTATGGAGATTCCCCCCATGCTAATGCACTGCATTTGTGAGAAGGTACAGCCGAAATGGATTTTCTTGTTTTAGCTGCACTTGAGGTTCGACATGCTAATTGGCCCGTGGATGAAACGAGAACTTACGAGAAAATCTCACAACGGAAATGGTTTTCGTGATACATTTACTGTGTGCTGTTGTTTCAGGACATGGTCCTGCTGTTGTTTCGTTATGTAAGTTAATACTAAAATTGACCGATTTGCATTGGTTTAAAAGAAAGCAGGATTGCTTTAATTTTCAAAAAATAAGTAAGTGTTTTCTATTTTTTTCGCATGTTATCATTTCGCAAAAATTGAAAGGAAACTTTGATTTGAGTAGTGAATAATAAAGAATTTCCGTTCATGTATGGTTTTGTTTTTGGAAAATAGGGGGGGGGGGGGGGGGATTCACATGATTTCGGCTGCACTAACATTTTCGACCACGGGCCGCCACTGGTTGGGGGGATTGCTTCCTAGAGTATGCGTTTAAATTTTAAGTGCATAGTATGTAGTACATACTATATGCAGTGGCGTGTGGTGAAAAGTGTCATAGAATTGAAAATTGAGTGTGATATTATATGTTTCACACCACATATGTTTTGCACCCACATGTATATATTAATGCTTATTTGCCTGTGGTTTTTGCATGGAAAACCATTGTTACAACCAAGGAGCAAAAGGCAATCCTTTCTTCCGACTGGAAGGCGGGGTGAATCATTCCATGATGACGTCACTCCCTGGAATCGCAATCATGCGTTCGCGCATCGCATGACGATTGTTCCTTTTTGCGGTTTTCATACCAGCATTTGTTTGTTTACTTCTTCGGTTTCCGAACTTCTTTTTTTATTATTCTTATTATTGTTCTTGCTCACGCGAAATACTTGTGGTATCTTCTGATTATTTTTGCGAAGAGAAACTTTCGCTTTCATCATGGTGTTTTGTTGCTATATTCTACTGCTGCTCTTCGAACCGTGACATTAATGCAGCAGGTGGTCGGAGGTTAATTCGTATTAGTGGTTGGGGAAGGGCTAGTAGTCAGTCACAAAGTGTCACGCATCACTATACCCCTTCTGTCACATGGCACGTTCTTCTACCAACCAGGCCCGACGCCAGGCACGTAGGTATAGATTTTTGATGGGAGGGGTTCAGCCCCCCCCCCCCCCTCCCAAAAAATTCAAAATTTCCCCTCACCCCCATTTTTTAAAAAAAACTTATTAATTTTTATTGAAGTACACAGGAATACATTGGCAGATAAATATCGAAACCGCAACATCATTTAATTTTTATGGAATCGTTACCAATATCAGTCATTACCAGTGGCGTAGCCAGGATTGTCCGAAGGGGGGGGTCCATAATTTTTTTTTGGTCCGACCAAAACCAAATATATATTTTTTATTAATAACTTATTTGATTTTTTTTAACTAATAATTTTAATTAAATTTAATTAATAATTTGAATAAAATTTAGTTAATAATTTGAATAAAAGTTAATTAATAATTTTAATTAATCATTTTAAATTAGCAATTTTAATAAATAATTTTAAATTAGCAATTTTAATTAATAATTTTAAATTAGCAATTTTAATTAATAATTTTAAATTAGCAATTTTAATTGATAATATTAAATTAGTAATTTTAATTAATCATAATAATTTTTAAGTAGTAATTTTGGAACACATGTAGTATAGGACATTTGGCGCGTTTTTGTTTTTGGCGACGAAAAATTGCCGTTCAACAGCGCTATGACGTCATAGGGTTGCCAGATTGAAAGTCGTCACAAAAATCGGAAGATCCCAACAATCTCAGGTGGGAATGCTATACTATAAATTTATCGCCCCTATAAAACACGCCAAAAATAACCTCGCGCGCCCAGTGTCCTATAGTACATCTGTACCGTAATTTTAAATTAGTAAATTTAAATTATGATATTTTTTAATTTAAGCAGTAGTTTTAAATTAAAATTATAATTAATAATTTTAATTGATTAAATATTATTTATAAATTATAATTAAGAAGTAAATTAAAAGCTTAAAACACGTAGGCAGTGCCGTCACACAAAAATATTTGGGGGGGGGGGGGGGTTGAGACAAGAAATTTCCCAACTTAACGATTCGAAATTCCCAACTTAACGGCGTAGGGTACGGATACCAGCTCGGGTGTTATTCTCGTTATCTGACCATGATTAAAAAATACGAGGCATTATTCCCAGGTCTTTTCTTAGAGATAGACCCGAACCAACGTTGTGGCACGCAACATTTGTTGCACGCATGTTCCAGTGCAGTGTCCGTTCTAAGTGCGATGTTAATTAACCAAACTTAACGATTGGAAATTTTGAACACAACAGTGCTAAAAATTCCTAGTTCCAACTTATCAACTTTTTATAGGATAATTTTATTGTGGAAGTCATAAGGGGGGGGGGGGGAGGGATAACAAATACAGCCATGGTCTGAAAATGTAACATGATCTGTAAATAGTGGGAGTGAAAGGGACTCGGCAGTTGTGTCAACCCAACAGCCATTGCTAATCTTAACATAAATAAAATAATATTCAAAAATAAAAAGTATCTACATATCAATATGACCATATTTATCAAGTAGTAATTAAATTATATTTTTTTTTATTAATAACCATTTTAATTCTGAATTTAATCAATGCAGGAAAACAGGAATTTAAATTATTATAAATAAATTCAATAAACTTAGAAGTATTCAAAGAGAGAATCCTCCAAAGTTAATGTTAAAACGAAACACATATCATATAAAATTAGGTAAAGAAAATAGGTACTGAAAGATTTTTCGTAGCAATCAGGGTTGCCAGATACGACAAGGCAATTTACCGTATTTAGCCCCAAAAATTACCGTACATTCGGGAAAATTACCGTACATTTTTATTTTCCTTGAAAAGCCTTTTTTTGCATTGTTTATGTTAGTTAATGCTTTTAATACAAGGTTTATGCTTGGGTTGGGGGTAATTTTTTTGGATTACAAATTATTTCAGTAATGCTATACATTTTTTTCTGTGGCGCCCACGGAGTAAAGAAAAAGGTAGAGATGATTTGGTGAGTTTTCATGAGACATAACTTAGCAACCCCAAACTAGGAACAAACAAACCTAGTTTGCAGTAGTTTTTCTACGAGGGGTGCACTATTTTCAAATTAAGAAAACGCATGCTAATACTTAAAAAATGACTGTTTGTGCAGTTGTGGGATGCAGTACAAATTCCAAATCGATAAAGGATGCTATTATTTCCAATTCATAGGTAAGTTAAATTATAAAATAAATTATCGCCAAGTACTACAAAGTAGTGCTTTAGAATAGCGCCAAATACTTCGCCAGTTCCTACTTTTTAAGCAATTGCTTACTTCACATTGCAAACCGGTTTTTAGACTTGTTCGCACCTCCACCTTCTTCTTTACTCCGTGTGTGGCGCCACCTAGTAGAAAAAAAATGCAACCATGCTCACTGCTCAGTTTGCTTTATCTCTGTTATCCCACGGAGTGCTATTATCCATATATGCTAGAAATTACCGTACAATTCTCATTACCGTACGCTTCATTACCGTACGCTCACCAAAATCAAAATTACCGTACGCCCCTACCATTACCGTACGGTCTGGCAACACTGGTAGCAATCGTATCGAAGTCCGAGATTTTTTTTTATCCGAGGGGTGATTTAAATAAAAGAACCCATCGAAAGTTCTGGAAGTTTCTATTTGAAACTGGTAAAAACTAAAAAAAAAAAAATTATAGAAAAACACACAGGAAACGCACAGCGTCAACATTACACAATTTTGTGATTGGTTAATCACAAAACAAAACAAAACAACAAAAAAAATCCTAGACACGAGACTATAAATTTATGGGACTGACGCGCCAGTCCCATATATTCGAAGCGCCATGGCGCTTTGAATATTAGCTGAAAGAAATTTTACATTGTGGAAGGCAAAACCAATAGGGTTATATGAAACAAAAGTGATTTTCGAATAAAAAGGAGAAGATTTTGATTTAGACAATCGCACCTAACACAATTAAAAGAGAAGTTATTTTAATAAAAAGAACACTGTGTGGCGTTTGCGTAAAGTGCAACGCCATATATTTTAAAATTCTTTAAATGATAATCTAAACGTTAAAACATATAATATAACTTTGACAATAACGAACAACAGAATGAGCAGATGCGACCATTTTTTAGTCGCCTGCTGGAAATCTGAAAACATTGCTCCTTAATTTAAACATCTTATTATATATTTAAAATGTGGGATTTTTTTTTTTAAAGAAACGATACCACGGTTAAAATTTGTTTTCGCTTGACGCAATAAAAAATACAATGAAATTTATAAAACAGTTCCGCCACTGGCGTTGTCTCGGCTACAGACTACATTTGTCAACTCCATCCAGAGCCTTAGCGTCATATCGGTCGAAAGTGTGCAGTGAACTCTGAAACCAAATACACGAATTTAAGTTTAATTTTACAAGTTGGACAATTTCTAATTTTCCCTTAATAACCTTGGTGTTTTTGCTTTCATTTGTTAAAAATATTAATTTTCTTCCTTCAGACATAAATTTTCCCAACTCGGGTATTTTTAAACCTTGAAATTCCCAACTTTTAGGGTTTCCAAATTATTGGGGGGGTAGGGGGGGGGGGGTCGGACTCCCCCCGGCGCGACGTGCCTGCACGTAGGAGATGAATGGGTCAGGGAAAATACCTTACTTCAAAGCAAGCAATTTCTGGATTGATTCACTGTGAATTCCGGCTCAACTGCCGCCCCATTTCAAGTGTTAAGAAAAGTATCCTTTTACATGTACAAACAAGCAAGACAATCATACAGCCAATCATACATAAGATACAATCATACATAAGAAGTGTATTTTTTTTTGCATTTGTTATTTTTCAAAAAAAAAAAAAAAAAAAAAAAACTGGCTATGGGGGGGGTTCTAACCCAAAGTAACCCAATGCTGGCTACGCCACTGGTCATTACCTATTTTTAAAATTAGTAAAAAGCACTCCTAATTAGGAAATAAATTAGAGAACAAATTTTGGGAATCCTTGTTTAGAATAATACATGTTTGGAGCATCTTGTTTACATCCCAAGTTTGACGTTATTTTCCCTTTGTAGAATAAACCCAAATACTGAAACACGACGACGTCATGCTAGGCTTGGTTTGGGATAAAAAATGACCTCAAAACATGTTTTTGACGCCTTTTGGAAACTATTTTCTTAGACAAGACCCATGAAAATACTAGGTTTTCTCTTCCATTACTCAACAAGAAATGTATTACGAGAAATTTAATTTTTTCTTGTTTTTTAAAGTATTTTTATGAATTTTACAGTAATTCGATTTTTATTTTTTTTCTTGACTTTCTATGGGAGGGGTTTACTTACGTGCCTGCCCGACGCACCAGGGGAGTTTGGGTGGGGAGTCCGCCCACCCCCACCCCACCCCCACCCCAATAATCTGAAAACCCTGAAAGTTGGGAATTTCAACTTCTAGAAACCCCGAGTTGAGAAAATTTATGCCTGAAGAAAATTAATATTAGTATCAAATGAAAGCTAGGGAAGATTAGAAATCGCCCAACTTGTAGGATTACATTTAAATTAGACCTCAGAACGCTCACTGCATTGGAATATGGGAGCAACAAATCAATGCTTGTGAGAGAAATGTTTAATATTACCTATCTAATATTAATATATATTAAAAAAGATGAACAATGTCGATAAGTTGGAACCGGGAATTTTAAGCACTGTTGAGTAGGAAATTTCGAATAGTTGAGTTGAGAATTTCGAATCGTTAAGTTGTGTGACAATTTAGATCACCAACATACTTGGTGCTTTTAGACGACAAAAATAATTTCCATTAGAGTTTGTGAGAAAATAACTTTTTAAACTTAAGAATAAGTTGTTCTCGATCATTTTGAATAGCAGATAAAAAAAAATAACATGTTGTTATTTAGGTGACTTAAAGACAACACTCGAGTGCAAAGGGTTAAAAAAATATGTTGATACCCAAGTGATGTCATACTTATAAATGGAGTTAGATAAAGACAATATATGTGTATTTCAAGAACATGCTGTTCTCGTTCAATTTCAAGAACAGGGAATAAAATAACAGGTCGTTATTTTAGTGACTGTGATTCGTCACTTGAATTAAAAGTGTGAATGAGGGCTTTCCCGAAACTGAATCCCGACTGCGCCCATGACCACCCTTAGGGGTGTGCGAAGCGTGTCACCGCACTTATTGATGGCCCCCCACTGAGTTATTAATAATCACTGGAGGCAGGGGTGCCCATCCCCCCCAAACTCAATGGCGCAAATCCCCCCCAAACTCAATGGCGCACCCACCCCCCCCCGCCAAAAAAATCTCTACCCCCTCAAATTTAAAGCATATAACTTTATTAGAATCTAAAATTTTCAACTGAATTCACACAAAGCTGAACATTTCGTATATTATAAATCAGTTGGAGATAAAATCAAGATATAAACTTGGTTATACTTTAACTTATATACATTAACTTATATGTATGGAACTTATATATTGAATTAAACTTTCTCTCCGCATCTCTTTATAACGTTTCATTGATACAAACAAATGGTGCTTAAAGTCAGGTTCGTCGGTAAAATATAGGGTCGGAGGTTCAGATAACATAATTTTGTCGAATAAAACTGTAATTTCAGAAATTTATTAATTGTTAAAACATGCGTTAAAATTCATAATAAATTCCATAGAACTTATTATTGTCTGTTCGCTAAGAATCGATCGATTTCGGTTCAAGAACCGCAGCTTTGTTATGGTCTAAAAATCTGGTGTTTTCTACAAAATGTCATCGATTTGTCTAAGTTGTTGATTTCAATTCCACCAAAAAATATAATTTACAAATGGATATTTAAAAAATTTTAAATCCCTGTTTTGGAATTCAATTTTGTAAACACCTAAAAATAGTTACTGTAGAAATGCTGACGGTAATCTCCGATTGTTCAATTTCAGAAAAACCCTTGCAATCGCTCCATTTAGACTAAAATAACTACCTACAATATTTTATTTGTCAGTGATATATGCAAAATCACTCTAATTAGCAGAAACACATGATGTAAATAGGTTTTACTCTAAATGCTCAGAAACAATTGCCTCTTACATGTCAGCCAAATGCCACTGAAAATGCTTAAATACTTTATATATAAGAAAGAAAAACTTTCTGATTGAAATATAAAAAACGGCTTTTTTTTTAAAACACATCATGACATCAAAGAAATAAAATTGATGTTATTTACGCGCGTTAGATACAGATGGTTCTACGAGTGTATATGTAAACCACATAGTTTGTATTCCCCAATCACAGGGCCATCTATAAAAGCTAATGCGCTTTAATAATGTCCCCATTCTACACGGACGTTATTTGCGCACGTTAGCTTTTGCGATAACTCTGCGATTGGTCCACCACGTGGTGTGAATGCACCAATCAGATGCTTCTGTAAAATGCAACGCGGCGTAAATAGCGTCCGTGTAGAATGGGCCTTAGAATATCTGTTTTTTACTGTTTAAGTATACTTTCTCTTACCTAATGGTATAAACAAAACTGGTATATATAAAACACGGCTACATATATGGTCAAACAGAAATATTTATGAAAAAGGGGGAAAATTCATGTCTTAACGGTTAGAGATGTCAACATGAACTAAAGTACAAATTATAAGTAATGAATAAACTTGTGAAAGTTTTATTTAAAAAAAACATCTATTAAACCCCAACAAAATAGACAGGTAAACACAAAGATAGAAAAAAAATTATCGACTAAATTCATGCAAAATACTGAACGCTATTGGTTTTGTTTAAAATCACTCGTGACCTTCTACTCTTATTTTTGGCTTTTTTAAATATGACTATCAAATGCAAAAACTTTATTTTATCGAATTTTAAGAAATCTTTATTTAAATTAAAAATGTATTAATAATGAAATTTAATTTCAAAATGCTGTATGATATTTATCCACTTACCAGTACAGTTTATCAAACTCAGAAAATACTTTTCATTTAGTTATTTTTTTACAATTTAAATATTCTCAGCTTTACTCCACATTTAAACTGCATGTTCACAAAAACCATTCGTCCTTGCTGACTAAAATATATTATCCGTTCTTTTATTGTAACACCATTGAAATTATTTAAACTGATTCGACGCCAAGACTAAACTGAAATATAATAAAACCACCTACGCTCAGTAGCGGCGATTGGGTTCTAAAAATTCAGTTTGGCTTTCATAATACTACTGGTATTCAATGTAGACAAATATCGGCGCCAATATGTTTCCCGCTAAAAAATCAAGACCTATGGTCGCGACTATTTCCTTTGGCTTTTTTTGTTTTTGTTTTATTTGAACGATGAGTATTTTGTAATGACAGAAGTGGCTCCTAAATGTCTGTTAGCTGTCTGTGTGCTGGCAGAAGATACAAGATAATACGAAAAAATAAATCGATTGTAAATGTAATATAAGCACCAGAAAAAAATAGGAGAGGGTTGGGGTAGGAAATTTTTCTTTAGTTCGTCAATTCAGTAACACAATTTACTAAATATTTTTTTTAGTTTAAATTTAAAAAGTATGGGAGGGGGGAGCGTCCCCCTTAATCGCCACAACTGTTGCTTATTAGTGAACAAACGTATAAAAGTAATTAGTTTCTTATTGAGTTGTATATAAAAATCGTAATTTACGTTATAAGTGTTGTTGAGATGCGGAAACAGTTTATGCTTCCATCATTGCAGTTTTTTTTTAAAAACATATGCCACATATTAACAAACAAAAGAATTAACTTTGTTAAAGTCACCGTTTTTTTTCTCCAGTTTTTGTTGCAGTCCTGAGTTTATAGCAATCTTCATATTTATTTTTAAATTTTTTCTTCATAACGGAAAAGTTATTGCCTCGCAGCGTTTTTTAATTTAAATCTTAGCACTGAAGTGTATAGTCTGAATGTATGAACCGGACAAAGTAAACGTGTATGTCCTAGATATATGAGCAACACATATTAAAAAAAATACTAAAGTTTTAAAAAATATGATTTTTTCTCTGAAATAGTTTTCTCTTTTTTTTTACTGACCCCCCCCCCCCCCCCCAAAAAAAAGCGAGGGGTCCTGTGAGGTGGCATGCGCCGCACAACCCTAAGATTCTTCTATATCCATTAATCAGATAATTTTTGTAATGTATTTTGTAGATCTTTCTAAAATGGCATTTAATTTTAACAGAATAAAGACTTGCATTTTCAAACAAGAGTATTTTTTTACAATTTCGTCAGCTTTTGTGTCGAAGAGGCGTTTCTTGAAATGGCTGGAAATTCCAGTGACTGCGGACGTGTTATATATGCAAAATTATTTTTTGCCCAAAACATTTCCCCCTGAAAATTAAATAATAATAAAGAAATGAAAAAAAATCCCCCCCAAAAATTCTGATGGCGCAACTTGCGCCATAATCCCCCCCTATGGGCACCCCTGACTGGAGGGAATAATAAGCGTGCGCGACCTCTTTACACCTTTTTGAGCCAAGGTATAAAAATATAGTCCTTTCTCATGGTGTTTGACATAGGATGAAATGCACACAATCTAGTTTAAAAACTACATTTATGGCTTTCAAAAATACATTAAATGTTATATATGCAGTGGCGGACTGGCCATAGAGTTGATCTGTAATTTTCCCGCGTGGCCGGTTAATATTTTTAAAATGTGCCCGGTGATTTCTTGAAAAGTAAAAAATTATTTAAAAAATAATTTATTAAAAGCCAACGCAGGTTTTTCAATAATGTTTCAAATTTTAAAACAGGAAGCCATGGTATCTCTAAGAAGTTGAAATTATTTCCTTATTCGAAAATACGTTCCAGCTGTGGCCTATGGAACTACGGCCAACGTGAAGTCAGTTTCAAATGCGTCGAAACGTGAGAATGTAAAAGAGAGGCCGCGGGATCCAGCCCCCACTTCTTTCTTTTGACCAGTGCTTCTCGGGTTAAAGAAGGACGAATTTTTGTTGAACAGGACCGTTGGTGGCTTCCTTTTAAAATGCTTCCAAACGTATTAAAAATATAAATTATAAACTAAAATATTATTAAATTTTAAAAAATTTTAATACATTTTAAAATATTTTAATAATTTTTTTAATCTTTTTTATAATTTTTTTAATCTTTTTTATAATTTTTTTAATCAATTTTATAATTTTTTTAATAATTTTAAAAATATTTTAAAGGATAATAATGAATTTTATATAAAAAGTTAAATGTTGATATTATTTTGTTTTCAAATTATAAACTCATTATTTTAAAAACGAACATCAATTTCAAAATTTTTTTGGTGGCCGAAATTCAAAATTTTCCCGGGCCGTTTTTGAGTGCCAGTCCGCCCCTGTATATATGTAATGTTTTTCCGTACTTACGTTCTTACGTACAAGAGGGGGGAGTACGTGTGAACTCCCCCCACCCCTCCATAATCTGGAATCCTTAAAAGTTGGGAACTTTAAGTTTTAAAAATTCCTTGAGTTGGGAAAATTTATGCCCGAAAAAAATTAATAATTAATATTATTAGGAAATGAAAGCGAGGGTAGATTAAAAATTTGCCAACTTGTAAGATTAAACTTAGTTTAGACCTCAGAACGGACACTGCATTGGAACATGCGTGGTACAACAAATCAATATTTTTGAGAGAACTGTTTAATCTACTATAAAAAAGTTGAAAAATATCAATAAGTTGGAACTGGTAATTTTTAGCACTGTTGAGTTTGGAATTGGGAATCGTTAAGTTTGGTTTGGTTAACTAACGTCGCAGTAGAGCTACATATTGGGATATTGGCGACTGTTCGGGACCTATACCTCGTATTTTTTAACCGTGGTCAAGTAACGAGGACCTGGCGCCATTCAGTTGGGAATTTCGAATCATTAAGTTGGGAAATTTCTTGTTTCAACCTCAAAAAAAAAAAAAAAAAAAATTGTATGACAGCATTGGAGGGGGGGGGGGGTCAGATATGCATTAATTTAATTTATTTAAATACTTTCATCAAAGGTTCCAGCGACGCCCGCGGGGCTAGGTTCGCACAAGGCCGCGCGATAGCTAAATGCGGCCCTGACTACGCCACTGCAGAAAATCGAACAAAAGGAGGGCAGAGATCCCCACTGAGATTGCGGGTGTTCTCTCTGTGACTACGTGCCGTCGTTCCCGAGAACCTCCCCCCCACCCCTCCTCCACTGCTCGATTCTCGCCGTCACAACAGAGTCTGTGACATCGATCCGCGTGTAACACCCTCCGAATCATGAATGGAGGGCCTCCTTCCCCCTCTACTCCACGCAACACTCCATCGATCGCCCCTTTGCACTCGATTCATAACTTTCGTTCGAAGAGGTCAGTGGTTGGTACACGGAGAAGTGCTTCCATTCTTTGTTTTTCTCCCCCTTTGCAGTGGCGCAGGGGGCTTATTTCAAAAAGGTATGGCAGAGAGAAAAATTATGTTTCTATTATTTGGCCTGTACAGCACATTATTTGTGTAAAAGTAGGTATGGCAGCATCCATACGGGTTCCGACGCCACTGCCCCTTTGCCGTCACTTCCAGTGGCGTAGACAATGGGGAGGAGGGTTGAATGCATTGTAACTAAAGGGGAAGCGCTGCTGCTGCCAGGGCCGCCCTTAAGCTCGGTGCCAACCTGGTAACGGGGCCCCTGTTATCCTTCACATAATCTTATGAATAAGTTTGAATAAAAATGATAAATTACGAAATTTTTTAATAAGTTTGTCAGATTTTCCAAAAGCCGATCAGGTTTTGTTTATTAACTACAAAATATGTAGTAGTCGACAATTAAGTATAAATATTAGATGCGGCTACATTTCATTTACATAGAATATATTTAAGAATATAGGGGGGGGGGGGGGGGGGGCGACACTCCTTCACCTGTTTCTGATTGTCACGTGATCGGTAAATGGAAGAATTTCCAGTTCAGTAAGATCATAAATAGAATTACTGAGCATGCGTAGAACTAAGTCAGAATGACATAACAGGGAAAAAGGGAATATGCGCTATACGATGAGACCACTGACCGAACGCCACGCCATCTATCGCGTGCCCTGTGAAATTTACAGTTAAGTAAGATCATAAAAAGGATTACTGAGCATGAGCAGAACTACATCAGAATGTCATAACAGGGAAAAGAAGTCACGGGAGATTGTTTCAATTGAGTCTGTCGAGCAGAAGGGAGCACCCAAATAGCGTAACTAGCGTTTCTATCCTAAAACTCAATGTATATTTTTAATAGCTGATTTTAACGTACGTTGTTGATGTTCTGTTCAAAATGAGGCTTTCTGGTGCTCAAAATACCTCAATGTGGTTCCGATTTCGGCGAGTATCCTGCCAGTAGCATTGAAGTGCGTGCGTTCCATCTCGATTCCGGGAAAAGCGAGCCCCCAGAAGGTCGAAAATAAACGCTTTTTCCTGCAGATAACGCGTTTATTTCGGTCACCTTCTGTTTGTAACACTTATCTGCGACCGGTGAGATAAAAAGGATCTGGCATCACTAACAGACTCGTCTGCTATCTTATCATCGGCCGTGAAAAGGCCCGTACCGGCCTTTTAGGAAATTGTGTACATGCTAACATCGTCGCGTACTACATACACACTTATGGAAAACTTTTTCTTCTCAGTTCAAAGCTTTTATATCATATATCTTTCAATAAGCAATGCTATATCGATTGATTTCGTTATCAAATATTAGGTACTGAACTAAAAGTATCTATGAATACTACCTGTGTGGTCCTGAGTTTCTGGTAGCCGTTAAAAATTCTATAGATATCATAACATTTCAGGAAAAAATTCATGTTGCATGTGTATTGAAGCGAAGGACGCTGACTGGGGTTTCGATACATAGCAGAACGCGTAATATATCGCGGTCAAAACGACCTCCATGACGGATATTCGGATATGATATTTAAGGCGTACCACCAGAGTCGTAATAATTTTTGTGAAGGAGGGATAAAATAAATAACTGTACTTGAAATCGCGCAGACTTTACTCCGGAAATTAGGAACAGCCGCAGTACTCTTACATCTTGCCACACAATTTTTACTTTTACCACATAAACATAAAGGGCGTCGGACTGTGCGAATAGAACAAATAAAATATTTATTAAAAAAAATATCACATGTCTATTAAAATAGCTCGATATTTGACAATTAGACATAAATGTTTTATTTTATTTAATGTTTTGAATTGAAGCGTCTTTCAAATTAGCTAAGGCCCATTCTACATGAACGGGAAAAGCGCGCGGGAGCTTCTCAGTGATTCGAGAATGGATTCGTGGAATGAATTCTCGAATCACCAAACAGGGACTACGTTCGATTCCGGCTGAATGGACAATGTGAAATCACATTGTTTCAATATTTTAGATAAGCTAATTGGTCAACTCGCCGGATAACTGATTTTAAAAAAATCATTGCAAAAGTGGATTTTTCTCTATTTAACAAAAAAGAATTTTAGAAATCGGCAATTTTTTTTTTTCAAACCGTCCGGTTAATTGAGAATTCCCAGATATTTAAATGCAGGATAACTGGATATATTCTTTAACAGGTGCCCAAGTGAGACATCTCCAATCCAACAATTTTTATTTCTCTCCAAATATCTGAATTAGAACAGAAATCTAGCGCGAACATACAATAATAAAAAATAATTAACAATCTAATGGATAATGTATCTTCTCTTGGCGCGCTTTGGCGGTTTTAGTTGGCAAGCTTTTCAATCGGTAACAAAGCCAAATAAAATACTTTACGTCTCATGTAGTGACGTGTCTTAAACTTTGCAGGGGAGCACCAGTAAATAAAGGACAAAAAAAAAATTAAGTGAAACTTCTTTAGCGAGGCTAGTGAATCTGAATTATCTTGTCACGGAAATCAAACATGTAACGTTAGTGTGAATAGCGCATGCATACGAGTCAACTACAACTTTTAAGTCGGTATCAATCAACAGAGTACGTCAGTTGTTGTGTTTTTGTTTGATATAATTCAAGTGTTTAAACAAAAGTGAACATTTTTGGGGGGTAATTTAATTTTTTTTAAACAATCTGACATTTTGAAAATAGAAATCAAAGAAACAAAGTGAAAAAAAAAATAGAAAATTTGCGCTAGAAGTTTATTAATTATACATTTCAGGGTGAAATAAAAAGAACACATTCGTCCAACCCTGACTTCCAAATGCATGAAGGCTTATTGCAGATTTCCCCTCATTCCTTATCGCCGTGCGTTTTCCTTCTTCTTTCGTTTCAGGCGACTTAAATTGATTATATTCGGAGTCATTTTCAGGCTGAAAAGGATTGGACCTGTGCGGTGAAACTAAATGAGGCGCTTGCGTCATGTTCAACATCCTCTCGATTTTTCAATGGAACGAATGGAAATTTTTCACTCGAGAACAGGCCACAATTATCTAATGGCGCTTACTACAAAGAAATAAAAAAAAATCAGACTGTGTCAGGAGGGTTTTATACGAAAAACCAGAGAGTTGTAATATTAAATAGAGAGCGCCTTCAATACCAGACTCTCATAAGGCCGTGGTGTCAACATTCAAAAGAAAACTCACATCACGTGGTTATAGCGCTGCCACATTTGGCGTTCAGACATCTGCAGGAGTTTCAAATTTGGCGCACTTTCATCTCTTTTGGTGATAAGGAGTTCTGTCCGTATTCAACTTTTTAACATATATGCACGTATTTACTTATTTTCAAACAATATGCGCTAAATATTTCCTCTTCATTAATGAAACGAAAATATTTTATTTGTGTTCAATACTCGAAGAAGCGAAACTCTTTATATTTCTCAGGTTTTATTGTTCATATTTTCTTATTGAAGTTGAAGTATACAAAATAACAATTGAAAGAACTTCGCTTATGGTAAATTTTTTACATAAAAACGTATTGCAATTATTTCAAAACTACAAAGTAAGAAAAATATCCTTAATATATCTGTTAAACTCCCTTAAATTGTGCCACTCGTTCAGAAAAAAACTATATTTAAATACAAAATTAAACACAAAACCATATTACAATACTTCGATCTCGTTTAGTTCTTAAAGCCGCCAAGGCCTGCCAAGTAATATTGGCGCATGAATGAATTGGCATTTCCACATATCACGTGGTTTCAATGATGGACACACGAAAGTCAGCATTTTTATTCCTCTATTTGTATCATTACTCTATGCGAAAAACTTAATTTCATTAGATTAATAGAATATATAATTCGTCGCCAACCAAAACCTCGCTGACAGAATATTACTTTACTATCGCGCTCTTCCGTCCAAGTAAGCCTTGGTGAACGGGGAAAACTTCCAACCCATTTTTTGAAGGGGGAAAAAATCGGACAGGAAACAATCCCCATTGTACGTCCGTGAATATTTAATACGCGTCTGCTACTTCTTTGACACAAATTTCATTCATCCCCCCACAACCATGTGGTACAGAGGGAGGAGTGAAATAATTGCCAATATAGTCGACGCCCCTAACCTTCCTCTACACGATGATAAGGCATTTATCTCCATATGATTATTTCTCCTTACTTAGTGGCGTGGCCGAAAGCGCATACTGCAGGCAAAGGCTACATTCCACCCTACGCAGTATGAACATCATAAGGGGGAATGGGTTAGCAATCGGCCTGGTCGAAACTTTCTACTTTCCATTACACGATGGTAGGTCAGATATCCCAATAGCTTGATTCCTCCTGGAGATATGGGAATTTTATAAACGTCGCTTTTTCGGTTTTGCCCTGTACGACTATGTACTCTACCGATTTTAAAGACGTATTCACGTCAAAATCTTTTCCGGTGTTTTTGGTTTGTAGATGTATATTGACACGATTCATAAAAGCTTTTCTGGCTCAGTCGATAGCGCGCGTGACTTCGGAACAAAATATCCCTGGTTCGAGTTTATGCCGTTGATTTTTATTCGAAATAGTCCACATTTTTGACGAAATAAATTTTTACAACTAAAAGGACTATATAAATTTCCTTTGTTGGACGAAATATTTAATCGGAGAATTTAGCATGCATCCATTTCGTCAAAAATTCCAAAAGTTTCTTCAAAAATGAGCATACATATTTAACAGTGTGTTAAGTGTTATATGCTTTGTTTTAATATTTTACAAGCATTGCAACTTAATTTCTTAATCCACGAGACCAAATTTACGTTAATAATCGAGTTATTTTGTCATTATATTTTAGGAATGGATCACCCTAAAAGCGTACAAGTGGTGTTTCTATGCTGCAGCTGATTTTAAAGCCGTTTCACGTAAAAATTCGCGTTTAAAATATAAAAGGAATCAGTGGCGGCCAGTGATCGAAAATGTTAGTGCAGCCGAAATCACATGACCGACCCCCCCAACACACACTTTCCACAACATACATTCTTTAATATTTATTACACAAACTCAATCACAGTTTCTTTTCAAATTTTACGAAAGATAACATACGAAAAAAATAGAAGGAAACACTTACTTATTTTTTTAAAGTTAAGTCAATCCTCCTTTCTTTTAAACTTGCGAATCCGTCAATTTTAATATTAATTTAAAAAACGAAACAACACACGTGTAAACTTCTCACGAAAAACACTTCCGTTTGGAAAGATTCTTGGTTCCCTCCGGCCCGCGCGCCGAATCACGCGCGAACCAATTGTTTAATCAAAATCCCAAGAACAGCAGATTTGAAAAAAACCTTTTTGGCTGCGTTTGTGTCGTCACATCCTCCATTTTAGCGTTTAGGGGAAGCAGTGCATTAGCATGGGGGGAAATCTCCATACTACGTAAGGTTGTCATGGCAACGATGCAGTCGATTTCTTATTTCGCTTTTTGGCTGCAGTTTTGATTGAATGGAGTTTTTCCCCCTCCTGAATTGTGCATTACGGCAACAAGTTTGCTATTTATCGGAGATTTTTTTTTAACTTACCGTAGAAATTTCATCTTCATTTCCAATTCTAATCTTCATTTAAGAAAATTAGTGAAATATATTATTTTAGTTTTAAAATACACTAATAAAATTAGGTGCAGCCTGGCTGTAATTGCTGTAGCCGCCATTGAAAGGAATATAGTTTTTTTAAAAAATTAATTTTTTTTGTGTGTTCAATCGGATAGCAACAGAATATAATGCGTCCATTTTTTTTCTTATCTTGTTGCTTTACTTTTTACGTCAAGGTTAGGAAAGACCTGAGTTATCGCGAAAGCTTATCGAAATTTTTTCGCCGAATCGCGATAACATTTGAGAAGTTAAACTGTAAAAGGGTATTAAGTCACCTATTTGAATTTTCTAGTAAACACACACGACTGTTTATTTCAAGATTTTCAACTGTTAACAGAGAAAACATGGATACTATTTTTCGTCACATTCTTGATTTGTAATTTTTGAAGAGAGTTGAAACTTTAATTTCAGAAATTAGATTCCAATTTATTTGGTGATATTGTCTCATACGTTATATAATACTCTTTTGAATATAGGGAGGAAAAATGACCATAAAAAATACCGCAAATCAAAATTATCTAATTTTTAAATACATCAAAGTATTTTTAATCAAATTTTAAAAATTACGTTCAAAACGTTAACTATAAGGTCTAATTTTTAAATGTGTAATTGAATTTTTTTTTTAAAGATACTTTTTTAAATACAGCGTTTTAAGTAACGCAATTGGTATGCAAGTATCACATTTTAAGAGGAATAATGACATTTCTAATATTATGGAAAAAATGTTTGGTATTTTTTATATGAATATAAAATTTATATGGGGTTCCTCCCCGCACGGAGTCATAGGCTAATAAACACCACTTGTCAAATCCTTATAATTCCACGTTGGAACATCCTATACGGGAATAAATGACACACCATCGTCTAGAGAAAAGTTAGACGCGTCGACAACGTCGTTTTTTAACACATTCTCCCTTTGACCTATATACTGCGTGGAGGGGAACGTCGGCCTTTAGATGCAGTATGCGCTTTCATCTTTTTAAATCCCCGGGACTCACCCTATGGGGAGAAATGACGTACCATCGTGTAGAGAAAGGTGCGCGGCGTCGACCAGATTGACCATTTATTCACTCCTTCAATGAATTTTGTACCGTATGGAGCCCAAAAATATTCATGAACCAAACTTTACGATACAGTGTGAAATTTTTTACCCGATTTTATTCTAATAACAGGAAAGAATTTTAAAGCAATGAAACATGTTAAGAAAAAAAATAGGAAAGGACCTTTATAATTGAATGTCGGAGATTAAAATGAGAAAAAAAAATCCAATTGGATTCTAAAAGAATCTTTTCCTTTTTAATCTCACGAATTCGATTATTTTGCTTTTATTACTAATAATTGTAATTCGTAGAATAATTTTCGCTGTACAATAATACAAAAGGGTAAAAAGGTATTACTTGTAGTTATCATTACTATTTAACAAATAAAATTGCATCATAAAGTCGGGTAGGTTCAATGAATTTTGGTAATCCAAGCAATCATTACTTTGACCCTCTAATTTGCACAAATCAAACGTTATTTCGGCACTCTAATTTGAACATTGTGTCAACTTGTAGGCTACCTGTATAATATATTTCAGTATTGGAGTTTTCTAAATTTGTCAGCTAATATATATATATATATATATATATATATATATATATATATATATATATATATATATATATATATATATATATATATTGATTTCAATTCAAAGTTAAATATTCGATGTAATTACTGTTCATTTTTTTCAGATAACAAAATAAAATCCAATCAATATGTCCTCCAAAAGATTAGAAAAAAATTTAATAAATGATTGCCAAAAAGAATTATTTATATGTAATATATAATTTAGTTAAAACGATAATTTTAAAATATGCCAAATGTATACTTAAAAATTCCCACAATAAACATTTAGATTTTTACTTTTTTCCCGAATCTTTGACACAAAAAGACACATTTTTTAAACAAAAAGACCCTACACTTACCTCTCTCAAAAAGTTCGAAACTTTTGGGAATCCTAAAATCCAATCTATTTGTAAGAGGGAAGGAAGAAAACAATCCAAACAATGTCTGTGTTCCAAAAGTAGGCCAAAATAGAGGTGACGAAGAACACATGCGCCGGTGCACTTTAACGGAACAACGCCAGATAAAAACACGCGATCTTGAAATTCTTTTTCAGAGAAGAATGACTGAAATATTCCAGGCGCTCTCAGCTGGTAGCTCGATGCGGGAGATTTGTACGCGGCTACGATCCGAAAGCAAATGACTACTGGGTTGCAGCGCCACAGTTTCTCGCCAATGTCTTGGCGATGAAAAATACACTTCGGAGCAGGGCCGCTGTTAGGGGTGTGCGACGTATGCCATGGCACAGGGCTCCGCAAACAACAGAGAAAAATACATAAAATGATAACGCTACAGATATTATAATGAATTTCTTGTTTGTTTTTAATTTAAGGATTTTTTTCTATTTTAAAAGAAATAACTCAACTTTTCCTTATCTACAACTATTTAAACTGAGTTGGGTGTCTTAGTTATTAAAAAAAAACTTAATTATCTCAAACTTTTTATTTTTTATGTGTATTTACACACGTTCTAGTTCTAAATATATAAGATTCAATGTCACTCATTGTAAAGTCGAAAAGTCTATAAAGAATATTTATAATTTTCAATAAAAAAAGCATTGCAAGACTTTTTACGTAACAAAGTTACCTACTAAATATTTTAATCACATGAAATGTAGCCGCATCGAACATTTGTAGTTGGTTGTCAACTACATTTGTTGTTGATAAAAAAAAATCCCTGTTTAGTTTTACATTCATACTACGAATCGTAAAGGTAGATGTTAAATGGGACACAAACGTATGATCTTCATCTATGAATCTACAACTCAACATAGATTTATGTTGAGTGTAGGTCTTTACTTTAACCAAAATACAACTCAGTTAAAATAAGGAAAACCCATAGTATGCACAATCCTCACTGTAGTGTTATGTCAGGCTTGTTAATAGTTTGTTGTGCTGTTTCTTCTTTAGTCGAAATCCTGCAACCCCCCCCCCCCCCCCCTTCAGAATGGATTAATTGCCAACCTGGTCGTCGCTGCCCGTCTTATTCTATTTATCACCACAGGATAATTTCCCATGCAGTAATGGGACCGGAAGCACATTACAAACATGGTAGGTACAAAGATTAATGGCTAATAAACGACCTGGTCACGTTTCACTCTTTTCTCTACATGATGGTAGGTCATTTATCCCCATTGGTCGATTCCACGTGGAGTTGGAACGGAAGCGTATACTGCAGCCATTGGCGACGTTCTCATCCATGCGGTACAAAGGTCAGACGGGTGTGTATAAAGCAGTACATTGAAGAAAGAGGGCATGACTAGCATTACATGAGGATAGATGGGGGTAAAAAAAAAAAGGACAAACAAATTCCGTGATGTAATCATAGAGTAATGATATTACTACTCTCTGGATGTAATAAATGAACAGTGAACGCTCACTAATAGGGCAAACAGATTTTCACTATCTGACGTTTTCAAACATTAAAAGGCACATCTTCAAGTACGGTTGAATTGAAACTTTACTGAAGCGTACCTAACAATGATATATCTACCATTCTATCAGTAAAATCTCAGTGTTCGGAATATTTCCGAATTCTCCGATTAAACCACTTTCCAGAATAATATTTCGTTTAACATTTGGAATTCGATATGCATTTAGTTAATCTGAATTTGCCTAATCATTTTTAACCAGCCACCGTAGCTCAATCTTCCAAAGAGACAGAACATTTGAATATCGTGGCTCGTGTGCGACCTGTCACCTGGTGCATGAATGCTAATAAATAAAAAAAAACAGCAATTCATGTATGCAGGTGGCATAAAATCGAATCCCACTATAGGATTCAATGACATCATATAAATTTGGCGCTATTGGCGTGCAAACGTGTTCAATACCCTATTATTTTGTATTTAGCGAGTTTTTTTGGCGCAATTCGCATTTTAGTATAAATTTCGCAGATTAGAACAGTTATGAGTGTATTTTGTCAGTAATAATCATTTAAAATTTATATTAATGTTTAATTTATATACAATATCATTATATTTGGTAAATATTTTTTTTTAATTTGTTTTACTTCAAACAGTTTACTTCAATGCGATTTCATTGTAATTATTATTTTTTAATCCTCTGATATATTTCAAAAGTTTTTCAATAAACAAGACTGTTTTTTTTATAAATAACTAGCTGAAGTGTACCCAGCGTTGCCCATGCTTTATCCAGATTTCTGGAGTGTTGTTACAGCGGTTCAACAGGCCAGAATATGTCTGAAATGTGTCTCATCCTCGCCACACACAAGTACCAAGGTCAAAAGGGGAAGAGGATTAATGTCCGATCTGTTCGACGCGTTTTTAGCTTCCTCTACACGATGGTAGGTCATTTATCCATATTGGCTGATTTCACCTGGAGTAATGGGACTTTGAAATATCAATATTTTTGGTGTCGCGCAAGTTTCTGCCGATGACATTTTGAACGGACAGATATAAAGACGCTGTCAAAAAAACACAAGACAATATTCAACATTAACAAAAACAATTTTTCGCAGTCTACTTTTCAAATTGAACCAGAGTCGTACAGTCCTGTAAACAGGGCCTGATTTAGACATTTCAAGCCCAATAGCACTGAATGGGGCTCCTCTCATAAAATATAGTTTGGAAAAACGATAAATTTCGCATTACAGTTAAATATTCTCTTAAAAAACAAGAAATTACTAAGATTTTGGAAAAATTACTAAAAATTTATGCAAAATTGCAATGATATTAACGAAACTTTCAAAACACAGGCGGCTTTTCAAAAATTTCGGCGTAATTCAATGTAAGTTAGGGCCCTTAAATACGGGAGCCCCAAGGCTTGGGCCTAATGGTAAATCAGGCCCTACCTGCAGTGTTGCCTTTAGCTCTGTCGGGGCATGTGCGAACATAGCTGCAAGGTTCTTTAGTTTGGACTGTTGAAGAAATAAGATCAATTTTTGGAATGCCCCCCCCCCCCCCCCCCACTGTAAATTATCAAACTTTTTGTAGTTAATTTAATTTTTATAGTGATGTAGTGGAATGCATTTCTTATGCAGAATCTTCGGAGAAAAGCTCCACAGCACGATTAATTCGTACACTGTAAAAAATAATTTTGCTTAAAAATGAGTACATGAACCTACTTATTTTTCTTTGAGCACAATTGCATCATAAATGAGCGATGACGTACTCAAATTAAAGTAACTGTACTTTCTCAAAAATGAGCAATGTGATTTAATATTGCCAATATCAGCTTTTGCCATATTAACAAAGCAAGCTGACACACTTAAAATAGGTGTTCAGAAGATGGTTTTCCAGATTATTTGATGTCGATTGCTTAAAAGGCTGAGTTATTACAACTAAATCACCTTACTTCCCATTCTTTTGACACAATTTAAAAAAAAATCTGTTTATAATTTCTTCATTTCGTCCTGGTAGTACAACGGATAAGGCATCGGGCTGTGATCCCTGAGGACCTGGGTTCAGTTCCCGGTAAGTCTTGGTTGTAATTGTTGACATTTATTGAAAGTGATTTATGAAGACATATTATGAAGGCCAGCATCTGCTCTTTTTATTAATTTTTGCCCATTGTACTTATATTTGAGTACATTTTTTTTTAAATTGAAACTTATGTATTCGGAGCCATGATAAGCATCGAATGTATTCAAAAATGAGTACATTTGACTTATTTTTGAATACCTGTTTTTAACAGTGTAGACATGTATACCTAGATAAATAAGATCCTGTGCGATGGCACACGTCGCACACCCCTAAGGACGTCCCTGTAACCCCGAAGCACGCTCTCCCATCGGTTTTCGATAATCCCATAGTGGGATAAGTTTTTATTTATGCAGGTGGATTCATTTGAATATGTCTTCATCCATCCATCAGCAAAGTATTCCCCGAAAGGAGAGGAAACATTGTAACCAGCTAACAGGCCTTGACGTCTCCCGGTGCCGCCATTTTTTATTTTATTTTAATCGCATCTAGAATCTGGAGAATGCACGCTCCGCCGAGTTGAAGTGTTGCCATCTTTCAGGAAGGTTCTTTTTAAAGAAAAATAGATAAATCGATGCGTAACGTTTGCTTTGGATTAGAAGTCACCGAGTGACAATTTTAATCGTAAATTTATTCAATTAGGATTTTCGGTAGGTTGGATGGTTGAATCAACCTGCGCAAGACCTACGCTGTGGGGCAACAAGCAGGGCCCGTCGCACCGGGGAGGGGGGGGGGGATCCGAACCCTCAAATAATCTGGAAACTCTGAAAGTTTGGAATTTGAACTTCTAAAAACCACGAGTCGGAAAATTTATGCCTGACAAAAGTTAATATTATTAACTAATGAAAGCTAGGGAAGATTAGAAATCGCCCTACTTGTAAGATAACATTTAAATTAGACCTCAGAACGAACACTGCATTGGAATATGGGCACAACACAAATCAATGCTTGCGAGGGAACTGTTATATATTACTTAAAATATATATTTAAAAAAAAAAGATCAAAAATGTCGATAAGTTGGTACTGGGAATTTTCAGTACTGTTGATTTGGGAATTTCGAATAGTCGAGTTGAGCTTTTCGAATCGTTAAGTTGGGAAATTTCTTGTTCCCCCCCCCCCCCCCCCCCCCCCCATACATCTATATGTTTTGTGTAACGGCACTGGATATATATATACAGGCGACAGTTCGGGATAAAGCCAGTGGCGGAATCAAGTTATAGAGCAACTCGGGGCATATAATTACTACCGTGGCCTAAATAAACAAAAAGGTCAGTACTATTGTCACAGCATCGCTGAGAGGGTCAACTGTTTAAAACAAATTCATGGGTAGTGTAGTACAGGCCGCAAGGTTTGGTTCGTAAATCCCTTTGGGTACCACTTCACGCCGTGCAAAAGTCAGAGAGGGGAGTTGATAAATGGCCAACCTGGTTGATGCGGCTCGCCTTCTTCTGCAGGATGGTGGGTCATTTATCCTCAAAGGCTGATTACCCGTGGAGTTTATAAGGCAGAAGCGCATACTACACTCGAGGGCCCGCCACGCGGTAAAAAGTCAAAAGTGGCAATGGGTTAACAATCGGTCTGGTCGGCGTTTTTTCTACTTTATAACAGTATTCACATAAAAATACATCTCCCTCGCACATTAAGGTAACTAAATATCAATGTTAAAAATATATTATAAAGTTTTGTATAAATATTGCAAATTATATATCCAAGGATAGATGGAATTATGGAATTGATGCATAGTTGAATGAAATTTTTTTACTGCACTCAAATAGGGTGCTCCTCACAATTTCTTATGGGGGGAGAAATTTCCCGACCTAACGATTCGACATTCCCAACTCCAGTGCTAAAAATTCCCAGTTCCAACTAATCGGAAATTTTCATCGTTTTTTATATACTATCAGATAATATTAAACAGTACTCTCACAATTAATTAAATTATGCAGTGTTCGTTTGATGTCTAATTTAAATGCAATCTGACAAGTTGAGCAATTTCTAATCTTCCCTAGCTCTCATTTGCTTTCTTCAGGTTTAAATTTTCCCAACTCGGGAATTTTTAAAATCCCCACCTTTAAAGGTTTACAGATTATTCAAGCAGGGGGGAAGGGGAGCGCACGTCTTCCCCCATCCTCCAAACCCCCAGGCGCGACGGGCCTCAGGAAAAACCAGACGATGATTATTATTGGGTTCCATTCCGAATATAATTGATATTTTAATTGTTCTTGAGCAAATTTTAGTTAGCAATAACAAGCTGTTTTTTTAATGCAGAATACATATCAATAGAACGTTATCAACAAACTTAATACGGTTGAACACAGCAAAACTTTGAAATTCGAAAGAAACGCGTGTGCGTGCGATGTAATGATTTTGCGTTGGTGGAATTCAACAGGCTGTGTCGAAAAGCGTGACTTCCGACATCTTTGGCATTCTCTGCTACGAATTGGACACTCCCAAAGATGGCACGAACGATCAATGTAACAAATTTAAATCGTTGTTTCTGGAACATGTTCCAGAAACATACAATTTAAGTAGTCTTTTGTACAAATTGATGTTTTCTTTTCTTTAATTTGTGCGATGCAGGGCTGTCCTTAGCAGAAGCGGGGCCCTGTGCAAAGGAACCAGCGGGGCCCCTCGAACCAGATTTTAAGGTTTTTTATAGCTTGACCAGTTTTGCACCATTCTTTTTACCAATAAAAAAGCGAACTGAATAAATTATCTGCAGCAACGGGGTAACTTTTTTAGTTTTTAAATTATTATTCAAAATATTTTTTAGTTAAAAATCTGTACAAAGTAGTCTAGTTTAAATAAAATTATGGATAAAAAAAACCGAAGGGGAAGATATCGGAGAAAGACCAGAAGGAAATATTCTTTCAGCAGATTGTATTGACAGGGATTGATCGACAACTCCAAAAGAAGGAAAATAAACAAGCTGTTTCGTCTGAAGCAGTGGTTCCCATCCACGAACCGTATATGCTTTGCTTTATATCATGATTTTATACGCACGGGTGTCTAATTTCCGATTAAACTAAGCTAATTTTATGTCACTTGTACTATTCGTCTAGGAGTGGTGTCGGAATGGACACAATAACAGGATATTTCTATCCAGATTTCCCATGTAATTGATTTAAAGACGTTTCACGTTAAATAGCGATTTTTTTTTTTAAAGAAATTATTTCCTTGTCAACGCGGGGCCCTGTGCGACGGTACCTGTGGCACCAGTGGCGGATTTACATAGGGGCTAAAGGGGGCTATAGCCCCCCCCTTGGGCTATGGCCCAATTTTTTTTTTTTTTTTTTTTTTAAATTAAGATTTTTTTTTCTTAAGGGGCTATAGCCCCTTATATAGTTAAAGTTTTCAGGGAGTGAGGAGAGGACCAAGTTTTATTATGGTTCTCATTGGGGATGGGAAGAGGGGGGGGGTGTGGCTACGCGTCTTGTCGCACTAAGATGACCTTGGACAATGCAACGACCCAGAAAGAAACACATTGCCTGGAAGGTAGTCTTAGGGGTAGATCGAGTTTTATGACTCTCTCTCTCTTTGGGGGGGGGGGGGGGGGGGGCTACGCGTCTTTTCCTTAGAGTAGGGTCTTTTCGTCTTATCAGATGACCTTGACCCTTGCCTTGACACTGCAAATGACCAAAAACAGCAAAACTGAAATTTTTTGTTATATCACCCGAGTACGGTCATTCGTTAAACGTTTTAAGGGAGGCGGGAGATTTTCTGTAGAGGTCAGTGGATCCGAGTGTAAGGAGGGAAATAAAAACTCGCGTCGCTATGGTTAGGTTTGATGAGCGAAAACATCGGAAAAGGCGAATTCTATGCTATTGCTTCATTAATAGCTGGGTTAGTCAGGTAATTTTTCTTTCTCTTGTGTTTTATTCGTGTAATTTTATGTATTTTAAGCAATGCAAAAAGCGAGACTGCAGTTGTAAATACTATTGGGTTTTATTCAAGTATTTGAATGAAGTAGTGATACCGGAATCACATTATCCTTGACAATCAATTCTTAACCTTTTATATGAAAGTTGTTCTGTTTAAATTAGGAAAACCGAACCAAATATCTTTGAATCTTATTTTTTTTAAAACATCAATTTTACGTAAATTGAAAATATAATTCAAAGAACTGAAAATGCTTAATGATGACATTTTTAAACTTTAGTTTGGCATTTACATAAGAAATATTGTACCATATATGAAAAGCAAAAATCAAAACTTATTTTGCTAAAAAAAAAAATTACATCACCTGATTTCGCCACCGAATTTTCTATCTAACAAAGGTATTTTATTTGTCCAAAATACGTGTTGTAACATTTGAAATTAACTTGCAAAATTGAAATCTGTCTACGCGAATTAGAAAAATTAATTTTAATTTACCCAATATTCGTTTCAAGTGACAAAACACGTTTTGAATTTTTTCTATTCGTATATCAATCATTTGTCTGAGTTTGTGTGGATTGAAGCAAGTACTAGTAACTGCTAGTTGGTATTCTTATTAAAAGCGTAAAGTCTTCCCTTGCATAGTTTAACGTAATTTATTATTTTGACCAATCTACCTAACTATTTCAGTTCTTATCAAAATTTATGTACAATGAGGATATTTCACATATCACCATTGTACTTAAATTTTCGTAATCTACGAAATTTAATATTCTTCGAGAGATTTTGTGAGATATTGTTTGTCTTTTGCTCTGTCAATTAACCCATGAATATTTATATTTACATGATTTCCACAACCATACTTTGATTGATAGAAGTATTACTCATCAGTGGCGAAGATAGCTACATATAATTTTAAATGGAATCGAAGCCAATTATAATTAAAGTAAAAATCATATGGGCTGGACAAAAAAAAACTGGAACAAATCAATTAATATATATTTCCGAAATTAAAATCTCTATTATATAAAAATTCAAATAAAAATAATTAATTGCACTGTTAGGGAGCATTCTTTTATGTCATAATATTTTTCACCTTTTTGTACACCCCCTCCTCCCTATGTTACTTCATTTTAAATTTATGCAGTTAAAAAATAGTAATTAAAACTTTCATTCTGTGTATTTTACAAAACATTTCAACTAATTAGAAAGATATAGTGATTTCTATAAAAAGTTTCTTATCTCAAAATTTGTGAAAGGAATGTTTCAGGAACTTTTGCTACGTCACACAATCACCGAGACCGTTTTCCCTCATGTCACACCACAGTCACGTATGATGGACCCCCTTCTTCAAGGGTGTGAGTCGTAATAAATAAACGGCCT
Organism: Troglohyphantes excavatus; assembly: GCA_963932185.1. NCBI lineage: Eukaryota > Metazoa > Arthropoda > Arachnida > Araneae > Linyphiidae > Troglohyphantes > Troglohyphantes excavatus. Next base: position 2,574,822 of record OZ010667.1, read on the forward strand.
TTTAAGATTCAAATAAGATCAAATTAGACTTAAACAATAATTTTTGTAACATTTAATTTTATATTTTAAAACACAAAATTCAATTTATATTTAAACGTTAGTCAACATTTTTCAATATTTGTTATTTTCTTCGTGTACATGAAACTATTTTTGGTGTGCTTTTTTTTATGTTGTATATTGTATCTTACGTTTGCTTACGAAATAAAAAATATTCTCAATTAATCCATATAAGGAATTTTCGGCCCACATTTTTACGTTTTTCTAAATCGATAGGTAAATTCAACTGCAAGCATTATCTGTTCTTTCACGCAATATATATTGTAGGCAAAAGATTACTAAGTCAACTTTGGCAACCCTGTAAGCTGTTGTGATGCAAATACTAAGAAAAATACATTGTTTAACCGTGTATATAAAGTTATAAAATATGGAATTTTTTTTTATTATTTGCGAAATCAGAGCAAGTTTTTTTTTTTTTTTTAATTTAGGTTACATTCATTTGAAAATTTTGTTATGATACGAGAATCCCAAAACGACTACGCAAAAGGGAGTTGAGAGGACAAAATTGACTGCTCGATTCAGGGCCGGATTTAAGCATAGGCTACAGTCCAACTAACCAATAATAATATAGATTACTGAAAAAATGGGTGTCTCAATACTTCGAAATTATGACAACGACATGTTTGAAAATAAATCTCTTAGACAAAAAAAATTATAAGTATACCAAACAAGTTTCTAAATAACTAATAAATCAAACTAAATCTTAATGAAAATAATATTCTACAAAATTTTTATGATGCGAAAAGTTCTATTTTTCTTAATGGATTTGTACAATGCAAATATAACAACACTTTTATATTCTTTTAAAATATGTGTTTAATTTGTGATTATTTAAAATGGCATTGTGTTACTATTTTTGGAAATAGTTGTTTTTATTCTACACCGTAATTCTGTTCATGATGATACGGAGACGAGTGCAATATTTTATTGTAATTTTCAAAAATTCCAAAATTACATCGCACATTGAAATTCTTTGAAATTGTTGAAATATTTAACTTAGTATTGGAAATTTACAAAAAAACAATGCATCCCAAAATTATTAAAACTGAAAAATTAATTAGTTTGCAAATTTTCAATTCTTGTATTTCAAAAAATTTCCGATCTCCCCTCCCTATTTCGATTTACGAAGGAGTATTCCATACCACCGAGGGCCCGCACCACATATTTGGCCTAGGGGTCCATTAACTCTAAATCCGGCTCTAGCTTGGTGGGAATACCCCAAGGGTGAACCAGTCGTTTATGAGCAGCGTGGTGGGCCAAAAATTTCCCTTTTTTATTATCAGAAGGCGTTGAGACAAAAATTATTCTTATACAAAAAAAGTACATTGCACCAGAATAAAACACAACAAAGTTGCTTCTTTACATTGGAGGCATTTATCTCGCTAGGGTATCAAAATAACATTTTTAGGCGGAATTTACACATACCGTTATCTTTAATGAATTTACACAAAAAAAGAAAAATTAGCCCCCCCCTTTGGATGACCCTAGATCCGCCACTGTGTGGCACACCTGTAAGAGCGGCCCTGGTGCGATGTTATTGTTAACGTGAGTGGGTATATTTGACTTGAAAATAGTTTTAAACATCCTCGTTTCGAAAGTTTTTTTTACAAAAAATTGTCTTATTATGCAGATTATCTTTTGGCACTAACCTGACAAATAGCACATGGTCGATTAGTTTCCGATATTAATTAATAATTCACGTGGTCACCATCGGCCAATAATATGTACGCATGAGACGTCTCGTGTAATTGCCATATCAAGTCGAGCAGAATGCCCTAATTAAAAAAAAAAAAAAACTACAATCCATATTTTTTCACACCAGAGTTTTCTTTTTGAGACCATGAACACTCTTTGATAATAGCGCTTAAACTTATTTTACCAAATTTCTATTCATGAATTTTATTGACACGTTCCCATGGATAACCCTTTTTAAAAAGATAACTTTATTTAATCAGTGGCGGCGATTGACCCCTCGCTTTTTTGAATACAGGACTTGCGTTAATTAACCAATTAAACGAAGGAAAAATTTCATTCCGCGCCAGCTTTAATTTTAATAAGCGACGAATAATTCTCCAATAACACCTTAAATGGCATGTACTGAATTTGATTCAGATCTATCTAGTACAATTTTGAGGAAACCTGTGATAATTTTAAAATGATGGTGTTAGCTATCGAACAAAATCACGCAAGTTTTTAAACGGGATAATAGAAAGTTAAGTAGTCCTGCCAGATTATTTTTATTTGCTCTAAATCGTTATAAAAAATTTCAGTAACAATAAAAACAATTGTGAATATTTTTTTTTAAACTTTCATTGATCACTTATTAATTTATGCAAAAGTCGAAAATAGGGGGATTTCAATGCTCTACTCATAAAAAAAAAAACGAACAAAATTTCCATTTACACAAAATAATGAGTATATATAATGGGCTATATTTATTATAATTTTTTTATTCCAATTGTAGGAAAGGTGGTTAAATAAATAGCCCCTACTTTTAGCACTCACCAATTGTAATTGACTCGAGCTACACTACTGATTTAAAGGGGTTAATTATTTTTTTTTGCTGAACCAAGGCTAAACTAGTCAACGCGCGTATCTAGTTTAGCATAGGATGAACACGCTAGATGGAGCCACAAATGCAGTTATTAACTTTAAACTCATCATTAAAATAATTGCGGTTTTTCTTTTAATTTCGCGTTTTCATAAAATCCTAATTCAAATAGAACCAGCTTCCTATTAGCAATTTTTAAACAAACTAAACCCTTCAAAGATGTATATTCAGCCAGTGGAGTTATTATTCAATCAATTTTTTTTCTTTTTAAAATTTAAAAACAAGAAATTTTTCCCCGAGAAGCATTTCTTAATAAAATTTTTAAATAGGAAATGAAAAATTATTTGCTACTAGCAATATGGACCTATGTTGCTTGTGGTCAATTCACGAAGCAAGAGCTGTTTTTTTTTTTTGTTAGCGTAGTTACCGCATATCACTTTGTGCAATGTGAAATTTAAACGTTATAAAAATCAAAACTTATTATTCAATTAACTAGAGTAGTTTTTGAGATACCTCAACCTAGTACTCTTAATTTGTTTGTCCACTTGACATGCTATTGTGACTATTTAAACAGATGTTTTGTTATATAAAAAAGCCTTTGTGAACATTAGCTTTATATGTCGATGAAAATATATTCTGCAAAAATAAAACATTTGGCAATGTTGTTTTAATGCCAATTCGCATTCATTAATTTTAATAATGGTGATGCAATCAAAAGAAAAAAAAATATTGCACTTCCAAATTGAAATAATTTATCGTATTTGGCCAGTATATACCAGTCTTGGCACATAATTTCGGAAGAAATATAAATTAGGAATTATTTATAAACTGTTCACCTTGCAATTTCAGAGAAATGTAAAATATAAGTTTAAATATGCCTGCATCAATATTTGATATTTTTTTTTAAAAAAAATTTCAATAAAATGTTTTTAAGGTGAAACTTTTGAACAGCGCAGATATCCACATGAAACAGTGCATATGTTAATTTAGAAGATTGACAAAATGACGGTAGTTTCATAGAAATCCGTTCAAATTCTCAAGGTAGACAATACAAAAAAATATGCAATATTCTGAATTGGTGCATTCATTCATGCAGAAAACTTACTTTGTTTTGCTGGAATCCACACACTATTCTTTACATATGTTGGTTAAGAAATAAAATATAATGCATTGAAATAATTAATTTAAACCTTCCATATTTATTACAATTATCCGTAATTTTTACGATTAATGTCGTTGGCGACAAAGTCATTGTGCTGATTTAATATTCAACGGACTAACATCTTTAAAGGGGTTTTACCTCGTTTTTAAATGTATTTGTCTTCTAGAATATGTAAAACAAATGCAAACCTAAAAATTACATTAAATATTATTGCATTTATTTTATTAGTATACTATATACATACTACCTGAATAAAGTTTAATATCTAACATTTGTACCTAAATTTTCATTTAGTGCCTGCGCTTTTGTAGATTTTTCGTCTTGGTGTGGTATCATTACGCATGTTCCATGTAAACACTAAACTTGTTATCACTTTCCATGTGCTCAGCAATTTAGTAAACCAAACTTGGTTGTTCCATTAACTGCTCGTTGAGCCAATTAAAAAAAAACTTCAACAAGTTAAAATATGCAAGTAGCCATAAATTCATTTGAAATTTTGACAAGAAAACAGTATTTTCATTGCTTTATACTCCATATAGGGTTATTATAAGAATTAAAGCACTGATAAAATATAATAACTTCCACACAAAAAAAAACCTATTCTCACAATTAATATTAAAAGTACACTTTCAAAAAGTAAATTTTTTTTGCAAGTATACTTCAGAATGAAATTACTTTTAACTAAAAATTCACTTTTTAATCCATATTTCCTTTTATACTCCAAATTATTTTTGTCTTATTTTATGAGAAAAAATAGAAGCAACATATCTAACAAAATGAAGAAGGTTCATAAAATGGAGCTGTAAAAATAAGCAATAAATTACAAAAGCAAATAAAAATATACAAGGACAAAATATTGGACTTCCCACAAAATTCGTACATTTTCTTTAAAGTAATTGCAGTCAGTTACCAATAAGAATCCCATCCCTGTGGCTTACATATCTTTGTACTACACAGGGAAACAAAGCATAAACCGCACAGTTCAGTCGTTTGATATTATTCCCGTTTCAAATGTATTATTTTTCAATATTATGTGCAGCTGTTGAATAAAATACCAGCTTTTTGGCACTGCATTGCTGGGGAACCCTTCAAGAAATGCCTTTATTAAACAAATTTCGGCGACCCCAGCCAGGACTCAAACCAATGTTCTTAAGTCCCATGCACAGTTCTCCTGTAAGCCCTACTATTCCTATTAAACAGAAACTTTAAATATTAATTGAAATAACTAAAATTTTTAAATTCTCGCTTTCAGGTGCACCCAGATCGAATAGTATGTCTTGTGCACCAAACTTTTTGTAGATTTTTATTGTAAAAAAAATGAAGATTCTTAAAAATCGGGTTGATTTTAAATATTAATGTGTAACAATATACTAACCCTAGATATTAGTCAATAGACTGCATTTGTGACATGTCCTCTGCCAAGGTTTCCTACCTGTCACAATTTAAAACAAACATTTTTGCTATACAAGAGTAACTTTAGAGAAAGATACTTTGAATCCAATCTAAATACGAAGTTATTTAATAAATCGGCCAATACTGACTTCACAAGTCACAAAAATTACTGTTCATCTTACAAAAAAAATATTCAAATTTACAAAAAAAAAATCGTTTTTTTATGCACCATATTTTACTAGCTCGTTCACTTTTAACACTTCGTTTTCATACTTCATTTAATTTTAAATTAGCACTTTCATTTAAAGTTATTTTTATAATGTAACAATACGACTATATTTTGTGTCAACCATTATTAATGATTGGCTATATTATAAATTGACTATTGAGCTAACAAGATATGATGAACTTGGCAATTAATCAACGTCTAACGAATGAAAATTTACTATTACAACCGTAGTTAAAATTTCAATTAGTCGTAAAAATACACTGAAAAGATGAGTAAGTTCAGAATGTTACCTCAATTCAAATAAAAAAAAAATTAACTTTCTGAATTCACTTCATATCTTAAAAAAATATATTTAATATTGCTTTTTAAAGCCAATTCCAATCAAGCTCAACCAAAACAACCTGTAAGCAACTTAAAAACTTAGAAGTAAATAAGGCAACGATAAAAAAAAACACATTTATATTTGTTCTGAAAATGCATCACATGGCGTGTGCGACTACTAACAAGAATTCCTTTTATTTGGAATGTGCCTCGACACAGACAATTCATATATATTTTTTTTTACAACACTGGAGGAAACCAAGCATGGACATGCTACTTGAAGAGATAAGAAAAAACAAAGATAGAATAAAGAGAGTTCTGCAACGGATTATGCAAGCGTAAAGAGACGAGAAGAAAGTGGATAAAACACACAGGCTATGTACACCTTCCTGGGGAGGAGTGGGAACAACACGAGAAACTGCGGAGACGGCTCGACTGTTAAACTTTTAGAAAGTTATCAGTATGGCTGATAGCCCTGGCCTGTGGTGGTGCCGCGTCTGGCCTTCCCTGGCGCTGGTGGCTGCTGAGCACCTAGTGATCAAACGAGAGAAAAAAAGTTTAAAGGAATGTTATGGAACACAGAAGATCGAATTCTAAATATTCACATTAAGAAACTAGAGTAAAAGGTCAGTTGCTCAGAAAGAGACAAATCGATGCCTCAATGCACAGATGCAGCAATTCACTCTTTTTCCAGGACAATTTAGTTGAACTATTATAAAGAATGGAAAACAGGGGATCCTGAACAACAATCGGGTAACAAAGTAGAACTCCAATTATCCAGATCAATTGGAACCAGATCCAATCCGGATAATTCAAGAAAACAGGTAATTTGTTAGTAAACCTAATTTTGCCTTAGTGTGAGACATGTTGAGTAAATAAGAAAACAATTTAGCTCACTCTCTACCACCCGCCGATAAGAAACGTTTTACCGATTATTTCTCTCTCAAAGTGATCCAGAAAACCAGAGTTCTACTGTTAATAAACAATTGGATGATTCAACGAGCTGTTAACCCTGATTGCACTCCACCACACCTGTGCACCAAGGCATCGATCGATACTACAAATATGCTTCAAGACTGCAGAACACCCTTTAGACTAGCCAGTGATGTAAGTTCTTTAAAAAAAAACAGCGAAAGAAAACCAAAATGAAAAACAAAAAAATAAGACGACAGGGTTTCTTTGAAAATATTTTTTATTCAACACAAAAAACAATGCCACGAAATATGTTGCAAGCCCATCAGCAGCAAGTATATATCTCATAGTCCATTCATAAAATTTCACACCTGAGATGATAGAGTATGTAACAACACTTTAGTGACACAGACAGAATGTACAATAGGGCCCATGCATTTGTATCACCCAGTCTTAAGGGGGTTACTCACCATAACCACCGGAATAGCCATTCTGTCCATAGCCACCCCAGCCATTATAGGCATAGCCACCATAACCACCGGGTCCTCCACTGTAGCCAGATCCATAGCCACCGCCATATCCGCTGTAGTCTCCATAGCTACCGTATCCACCATAGCCTCCCTGGCCGCCATACCCACCGTAGCCTTGCATTCCATAGTCAGAGCCCCAACCGGGACCACCTGAAATAAAAGGAACTTGATCAGCAATCTTATAAGATTTTCAGTAACTCTAGCTTGCATATGTTAAATATAGCTAACCTTCAGCTCATCTTAACATTCTACACATACATTCATTACTTATTTAATGTAATTTTATCTCCTTAATTTGAAGTTTTTCGTCCCTATTTTCGATAACTAGAAGTTTCCTCACAAATCAAAATTTTGTTTCCCTCTCAAAACTACGGATTTTGAAGAACCTTTAGCATATATGTAATTGCCACTTTCTTCTTTATCAGTTCTCTTTCTTATTGTGCATTATTGAAAGGGTATACTTACAATGGATTCCTACCTGTGCCTCAAACTTTTGTTTGAATGTGGCCAGACTGGATTCCCTGAGTTGTATCCCCTCCTCTTTAACCCAGAGTCAGTCCAACAAGGAAGATTAATAATTTATCGTTCCTCAAGCCAGCTGGCGTTTTCAGTAAAGTGCGAGTCACTTTCTTGGAACATTACCGACCGTCCAGAAAGCAACCCACTTAAAATATGAAGACAACACTCGACCCCTTGTCACTTTTGTTTAGGCTTTCGTGTGGTGTTGATTTGTCGCTGCGAATAATGGCGACAAAACGAAAATGCAATGCACTCTCTATAACAGCTTTTGGTGAGAGATCGCTCTCAGAAGACGAATGAAAATGAAGAATACGAACCTCTTCCAAAGATAACTTAGTAAGAGGCTCCATCTTCCATAAAAACTATGCATGCATTTGGAAAATACAATTGATTCCGAAAAAAATAGAAATACTCATTAAACTATATTGGATAGATACTTTAAATAAAATAGTGTTGTAAGTATACATGTATTTATTTTTACCAAAACAGCTTTTTTTTAAAATAAGATTTCCGATAACTAAAATTTTATACACTTATTTTTGAGTTTGAGATAGCGAGAGTTGACTGTATCTTGGTATTGGACCCGCTAATGACAAGAGGGATTTTGGCACTAAATGGAAATCATGAAATGCCACTTATAACAAAAAAAAAGGGATTTTATTTTACATACGAACTTTAGCATTGTCAACAATGATATACTAGCTTTGATTTAAATATACGTGAAATTTGAACCTTGGAACAATAGATGCAAGTCCTACTAGGACTTTCGAAAGCACTTCGGACAGAAGGAAAAAAACCTCTATACGATCGATACTTATCCACAGTATATAAATTCCTTCTGAAACAATATCTTATGTTCCAAGTTTAATAGACATTTAAACGAAAGTTCCACGAACTAAAACAATTTAGCAACACATTTTGAACACCCCTTTGCACTCGGGAAATGTTCAATATTTCCTTTTATTTATGGAAGTGATTTAAAATACTTTAAATTTGAAAAATAGTTTGTTCATTTATATTTAATGTCTTACTGGGAATACTAGCTATAAATGCCATTTCAAGTCAGGAGGTAATGGGTTAAGTCAACTTAAAAGTCTATGAAAAGTTTTTCGATAATAAAATTTAAACCACTCAATACTAAGATGATATTTTTTTTCTTTTAAGGTTTTCCAGAAATCATTTCAAGAATTCTAAATTGCATACAAAAAAAAATATTTAAATTTTTTTTTAAATTGCATCTTTGTAGAAAGTAATTTGGAGGGAGCATTTCCCATAATGAGATACAAATTGACTACTCACAACTTTGAAATATACACCAAGCATTTTTTCTCCAAAAGAGAAATTAGTTGACAAATAATCAATTACATAGGGATTGTGGCAATGAGAGTTTGGCGATTGCAAAATCAGTTGGAGCGATTTTTTTAATTGTTCAATGCTAAAATGAAAAAGCCTCACCTCTCCCCCGTCCCCTGCCAGCCATGCCTCCTCCTCGGGTCAACCTGGGGTCAGGCTTGGTGGTGGCTTTCTTGACGTCACACTCCTTGTTGCCGATCTTCTGCTTGGGCTGCTTGCACACCTGGTCCACGGTCATCTCATCGTCAAAGGTCACGAAGCAGAATTGCCTCCTCTGGTTCTTGACTTTGTCAAAGGGGAGTTCGACTGCCTCAACCTGCACAAGGATACGCTGGTTAGTTTGATGAATAATTCACAAAAAATGCACAGTAGATGAAAGATACAGGTCAACTCTGGCTTCATGCACATTTTCAGAATTAAAACAGCTGCTCGATTCAGACGTGTTTACATGTTTGAAAAATGTTTTACCAAAATAAAAATAGAAATGCCTTTAAAAAACAAGACTTGTAACGAGAAATTTAAAAACGTTTGTGCAAAAATTATTTTAAATTGACATATATGAGGTGAATGAAAGATTTGTCAGAGCCTGGAAAAATATATTTTTATACCTTAATTTAAAAAGATTAGTCTCGTGCAAGATGCATAAGAGATTTACACTATTGGATATACATCGCTTCCTTTTACGTTTTTTGCACGCAATAAATCTTAACAAGGCACAAAGAGAAACAATATTCTTGAGCACTGACGAATCGCACATTCATTTCGAATTTTAACAGCTTCTTTTAAAGAAAATACTGCATTAAGAAAGCAGGTTCCCAATTTACATCCAAGAACTACAATAGAATGTGCTTTTGCAGTGCAATCAATAGCATGCATGACCTCAAAACAATAGGTTGCCGGTTCGAGTACCTACCAAGGACAATTGAATTTTTTTTAAAAAGCGTTTTCCTTAACAGATTTACAAGCAACACAGGGCCAAACAACTAGTAGAAATATATACAATTGAAATATCCTATTATAAGATTAACGGATTTACAATAACTTTATAAAAAAAATTGGCAGGTCCAAAATTAAAACCATAATATAAAAAAAAGGTGTATACAAGAAACTTGATTGGAGGGTCATAACATACCTTTCCAAAATGTTCGAAGTAGTTGCGGATGTCTGCCTCGGTCATGTCGGATTCAATTCCACCAACGAATATTTTTTTGATGCCAGGTCTGACTTTGGCTCTTTTGGCTTCAATTTGTTTACCTTTAATATTATGAGGTACATTGTGTAATACCTAGAGGAGAAAAGGGAACATGTTTCAAATCTCTCTCTCTCCCCAACACAATCAGACATTAAATCGAGTTGCAGGGTTACCGCGGTGGGACTTACAGAGTCAACAGAGTCTCTGCTGGCAAAGGCTACGAATGCAAACCCTCGAGATCTACCACTGGTGGGGTCTGTTTTGATGTTTACTTCTGTCACTTCACCAAATGTGGAAAAGTATTCCTTTAAATCCTCTGAAAAGAAAAATAAGAAACTTCAGAGCATGTTCAATCAACTTTTATACCTCTTTAAGAAATCAAAAAGGGCTTTTAAATTCACTACTTTTACCAATTTAATATATATCAAATGCTATATGCAACCCTAATTAAGATGCGGCCCAAAACTAATTTTATATAGATTTTTCCTTTTGAAAATTCGACATCTGGCATTAAAATTATAAGGCTCATAAAAAAAAAATTGTAACTGATGTAGCTCTGCTACTAATATATAGCTTTGATATCATACACATTTTATATTTCATTCCCAGTAGCAGAAAATTTCTAAACAGTTTGCAACAACTTTAGTAAGTAAGACTTGTCTGCAACTTAATTTATTACTTAACTATTGGTATACATTTCATGCTGAAGTATAACAGCAATGATTAAAGGGAGAACCTTAGTATAGTAATATTTTTGGATAAATAAAAGCTAGATAATTTTTTTTGTCTTTTTTTCACTATCTAATTATTTCTTTTTCCAAATTGGTCCCCCTCCCCCCAAATGGTTCTGTTAATTGAGAATTCCGGATAACATATTTTGTGCAAAAGGCTTCCAAGTGAAAAAATTTCTATCAACAAAAAATTTATCCAAATATCTTAATTAGAAAAGAAATTATTTGTGAACATGCATAAAAAACCCATAAAACTCAAATTGATAATCGGTCCATCCTTGGCATTGCTTATTTTGATGAAAATGTAGGGCTTATACTAAAAAATAGGAATAGTAAGACCACAAGGATCGTTGTAAATCATCTAATGGAAAATGACTATATAAAATACAGACAATGCTTTACTATAAAATAAAAACAACTTACTTTGGTTAGTGTCCCTACTTATTCCTCCAATAAAAAGTTTTCTGAAATACAAAAGTAAATGATTAGATATAAGGACTTTTATGCCAGTAGCATAAAAACAAAGTTACTCACACAAACATGATATTCAACTAAAATAGATTTTAAGGGGTTACTTTATAGGTTGACATGCAGCCTTGTGGCACACCCCCTAAGGGTGACTTTGATCACAAACCCAACTGTACAGTAAACACTAAAAGTCAAGGCTATACCTTAAGCGAAGGCTTCAAGGGTTAAAAGAGCTATGGCCCTGACTGGCTAAAAAAACTCATCCTCCGACTTAAAAACAAGTGAATGTGTGTGTATGGAGTAGCCATATATTTGATGCCCCCCCCCCCCCCCAAGTAGTTATGTCAAAATAGGAATTCATTCGTGAGAATTCTTGAATCTCAGTGACGCTATTGCGTGTTTTCCCCATTCGTGTTGGGTCCAAGGTTCGTTGTTCCATCACCTAAACGTTTGAAGAGGACTGGTGCACACTAACTGTAGGTTTAAATGTTCTTGCGTTGCTTAGGTCGGACTGACCACAGGGAATCAAAGTTCGAATCTCCCTGTGCCAGAATAGTGAAAGCATAGAGCATACGATGAGTGCACGTTCAATCAGCGCACACTGCATAGCAAGCCACATAGCCCACACTTTTTATGTCACAAACTGAAGGCAAGTTTCAGTTTCTGGGTGTGGCATTGTAACCAACAGGAGTTGTTATTTTGTGTTACAGTGGGGGTGGTTAAACCCATTGTGATTTTATGTCCTCGAGTCCATGGAAGTTGCCATATGCCAATTAAGGTTTTGTCCGCGTCCACTGACCATAGTTCAAAATTACGAAGCAGCATTCCAGGTTTTTCTTCAGGATAGATCTCAAACCGTCCCCGATAGCCCACTGTGCAGATCTGGTGTGATGTTAATTCGACCTCAAGCAATAAAAAATTTATTTTTGAAGACTGTTTTAGATAGTAATAATTCTTTTACTGTTTGTTGTACTTACCTCTGAAATGAAAACAGTGAAGATTTAATTTTTTTAATTTCAAAAAAGACTAGAATTTTGTAAAAATCTTTACATTGCATCTACTTGAGAACTATTTGTTTTAAAGAGCTGAAGTTTGTTGTTTTGTTCAGTTCTATATGGCATTTACTAAAATATACAAAATGACCGAGTTACTTTTTTTTTAAATATATTATATTTAACCCTTTTTTAACATTTTAGCCAAATTTCATAATGCAGGGATGGGAAGTGCTAAAGACCAGTTTGGAGCAATTTTTGGAGCAGCAAAATTTAAGTTTTGTAGCAGAAAAACGACAAATTGTAGCAGCAAAACTGAATATTTGTAGCAGGAACGCAATAAATTGTAGTGTTTTGGAGCAGCAAAATTTAAGTTTTGGAGCAGAAACGCGACAAATTGTAGCAGAAAACTGTAGATTTGTAGCAAGAATGCAATACAACGTAGCAGTGAATTTTAGCATATTAAACAATAAAACGTAGCAGTGAATTTTAGCATATTAAACAATAATTGTAGCAATTAAAATTTGTAACATGCGATTTTAAATCAGATGTGGTACACTACCCAAGGTGTAAAAACCCTGAAGGTCTCTATTGCTTATTTATACCATTTTTTTATGCAATAAATCAAAACCGAAAGAGGCTATAAATGAGACATTTTAGAGACAGTTCAAAATATTCAACAAAAATTAGTTTTCGCATAATATCGCATACCTTGTGCATGAAAAAGACAATTTAGAATGTCACCATTGTCTAAGGGATATAAAATTCCTTAACTTTTCCACACAAACTAGATTTATTAAATAGTAATAAATTTATAGAAAACATACCTTGCTATATTTTAAGCATGTTAATATAAATCATTAAAAATTACACTTAAGTTACTATCTTAAAAATTAGTTTAATAAGAAATTTAAAAACTTTCAAAAAGCTAAATAAAAGCCATTTTTTTTTTTTTTTAAGTTGGAGGGTTGTTAGAAAGAAAAGTTTCCAATAAAAATAATTAATTTAATAAAATATATGAACATTTAAACAAAAAAGGATTAAATTGGAATTTTAATTCTATCCAAACAAGAAACAAGATATTTTTTTTTAATCCATTTTTATTACTGAAAATTACAAGTCCTAAATTTCAATTTCGTGAATTAAATTATATTTTCGGAAAATGTAACGTAATTTTGTTAAGTAGTGCAAAACAAATCATGATAAAACAGGAAGCAGTGAAATATAATGAACTTGTATATCGGATGCAAAAGGATTGAAAGTCTTCCAACGGAGATCGCAGCAGATCGCGTTTAGCGAATTTCTACAAGTTCAAGGTTTTCATGAATGAAAATATAAAACAAAAGAGTGCCAAATAAAAGTTGCATTCGGCAGATGCGACGTAATTATAGTTATAATCATTCATCTCAAATTCAGAGGGATATCATCCCCGTTTGACGAAGATCGCAAATATTTCTACATATTCAAGATGCTAAATTTTTGTGAAATTATCTGTTTTTTTTTTTAGATTGAGCATCGATTCTTCATAAAACAACAAATGAACTGAAATTTTCCAATGATCAAGTGTCTTTTAAACAAATACCCTTGACTAAAAATTCGGACAAATCTCAAAAAGTTATTACCTTAAATTTTACAATTCATGTTAAAAGATGCTCTATTCTTTTAAAATTCTCAGTTTTTCAAGATTGAGCATCGATTGTGCACAAAAAAAACAAAAACGATCCGATATTCCAATGATGAAATGTGTTATGACAATTAAATGCCCTTGTCTAAAAAGTTGACCATCAGGAATAAAGTCATTTTTAATGACGCGAAATTATTCCATTTAAGCATTTCTCTGCTTGACGTATAGCATGCTTATACTCCATTCGTACCTTACATTTTTCTACAAATACTATTTAACTTCAGAAAATATGCTTAAATTTTCTCCCATCTCCTCTTTCTAAGGTTGTCTTAACTTCGTTTATGGGCAGACAAACGGGCACCAAGACTTGGCGCAATTGGCGCACGTGTTTAACAAGGATTTAAAACAAAATTGGCGCAGAATCGCACATAAATGTGGTTTTGTAGCAAGTTGGCGCAGGATACCACTTTTGGCGCTCTCTGGCGCAATTGGCGCAGAATTCCCATCCCTGCATAATGGGTAACAAACAAAATTATGTATTAAGTTCATATAAATTTGTAAAAACCATGTTACGGTATGCAATGTTAGCTCAATGGGTTATATACAAAAAAAACAATACAAAACAGAGAAATTTAAAATAACCAGTAATTACAAGCCAAAATATAAATTTTACTTGTTTTAATGGCAAATCTTCAAAATGTTTTGTCCAGTACGCATTACAAATGTAATATTTATTAATTGCAATACTATAGTGGCTTATAAAACTATTGTAAAAATTACTCACTTTGTCACTATGCCTCATTTTTGTCATGTTACCACAAAAGCCCAATTGGGTTAAAATTAGAATATGGCTTTAAGATATATGTATTTTTTCTTGTATAAAATACGAGCCACTTTTGCCATCACTTTTCTTTGACTTGGTACGCAACATAGCCCATAACTTCTTCAAACAGAATGTAAGTGTACGATGGCGTACAAATGCCACTCAGCCTCAAATCCATTAAAACCTTAAATATGTTTGAAGAATTGTAGATACAGGTTTCGGTTAATCTGTCTTAAACGGTCGCCCTTGGCAACTTTTCTAAACATCCTATATTCAAAACAATAAAACATTGCTTGGCGACAAAAACCGGTTTGATTGCCAATCAAAGAATTCCTCCCTGCATCAAGTTTGGTGCCGGGTTGCCAGATTTGGAGAAAAATCAGGGCGACCGTGAAAGACAGATTAACCCAGTTTTCAAAAAAAAAAGTATTGCTGCTGGCATGTGAATCATTGTGATCGTCAAAACCTACTGCATCAGCCTTGCTTATTATTTTTTAAACATTTACTTTACCATGGTCTATTTTGAGACTTTCATTAATAACAATTAACAAGATAATTAGCTAGCAATTAGGCACAAGGTTAATTTAATTCCTAGTGTCCGGTGCCCTTGCCAAATGGGATTTGGCGATAAAGTTTATATTCTGGCAACCCTACTTGATGCCTGCAAAAAAATATCATGTTCTATGGCAACCCTAAATTTTTTACCCATGTAGCTGCGCTTGATGATGCGAGATGCATGAAGTTAGATAACGCTACACTAGTAGCCTTGGTTTCACGCATTTCTGAATGGACGTTCGGCAGGTACGTGGTGATTTTTCTGAACTAACGATGTATACGCGGACGACGTTTATTTGAATAGCTGGTATTTTTGGAAATTGGAGATGAAAGGCAAACGTGCCGTGATTGAGTGGTGCATGGATGCCGGATTATGAAGCACATGCGCCTAGCGAAACAGATAGTCACTGACTGGATGATGTTCTGCCGGGAGGTATGTACGGAGTGGTTCATTCATAATCCTGAGCATGTCGTTGTTGAGATTGACAAGTCGAAGTTCGGCAAACGCAAGTACAACCGGAGCAAGCGTGTGGAAGGCCAGTGAGTGTTTGGAGGGATTGAATCCGGTACCAACAAGTGCTTCATGGTTGCCGTGGACAATCGTAAATCGGAAACTTTACTCAACGTTTTGCAGTAGTTCGGCTTGCCTGGATCCGTTATTGTTTCCGATTTCCATATAAAATGTTGATTTAACGATCAACGACTGCCCGAAGGATTGCCTGTAAGCACCGTGATCAACGGCCCGGAGGGGGGTCACGGATGTAATAATGAGTAGTCGGAGGCCGAAGGCCAGAGACCATAAAATCGACCGCAGGAGTCTGACTTTAAGCGCGCGGTACGCGTGTGCACTTAAGAGTGCCATCGAAATGCCCCAAACAACTGCCCGAAGGATCGCCTGTAAGCACCATGATCGACTTCCCGGACAACGCAATGATCGCCATTTTGCGTCATCTGTCCATGGTTCAAAAATACGAGGCATCGTTCCCGGGTCTTTCCTTCGAGATAGGCACCGAACCGCCGCCAATAGCCCACTGTGCAGCTCTAGTGCGACGTTTATTAACCAAATCGCCATTTTGATTTGTCGACAAAAAAAAACCATTTTTACCTTGGCTACAACGGAGCACTGTGCACTAGGAATTTACCAGGCATAATATTACTTGTGTTAATTACTATAATTGTTATTATTACACAATTACAAATTTCACAATAACACTTTTTTGAAAATTTAGATCGACTTGCTTGAATGGAAAAATATGAATATTTTAAATATAAAAACATTTTTTTAAACTCAAACAGCACATATTTATTTATACAGAAGTTACACGAACGCTAATACAGAAAATATTTTTCCTTTCATGTTGCTGTAGGAGTACTATTATGAAATTTGGCTGAAATGCAGCTAAGAGTTTTAAAACATTTTTGGAAATATATTTTACTGCAAAAGGAATACTCCTACAATAAATGTATAGGCACAAGATTATGAAAAAAATTTGTTAGAGGAGGAGGTTATGGTCCCCTGATTTTTTTTACCAAATCGCAACCCTTTAAGCAACCTTGCTAGTGGAAAATGGAGGAATTCTTTGATTGGGGCATAAACCAGATTTTTGAAAGGAAAGATGTCATTGGAACATTGCTTTTTGGTACAGATGTAGTATAGGACATTTGGCGCACAAGTTGTTTTTGGCGTGTTTTATAGGAGCGATAAATTTATAGTATGGCAACCCAGTCATGGCTGGAATTTTCGGCACAGATGTAGTATAGGACATTTGACACGCGAGGTTTTATTGGCGTGTTTTATAGGTGCGATAAATTTATAGTTCGGCAACCCCACTTGATATTGTTTGTGTTCTCCGATTCTTGTGTTTTAAACTGGCAACCCTATGACGTCATCAAGCTGCCCGGAACCATGCTTAACGGCAATTTTGCGTTGCCAACTGTCCTATACTACATCTGTTCCGAATTTTCAATTCTTGTGGCGACTTTTAATACGGCAACCCTATGACGTCATCGTGATGCCTGATCGGTTTTGTGTGTTACCGGAACTATTTTTGGTTAATCTGTCTTATACGGTCGCCGTTGGCGACTTTTCTGAAAATCGTATAGTCACAACGATAAAACATTGCTTGGCGACAAAAACCGGTTTGGTTGTCAATCAAAGAATTCCTCCATTTTCTACCAGCATCGCGTTTTGGAACCGGGTTGCCAGATTTAGCGAAACATCAGGGCGACCGTGAAAGACAGATTAACCTGGCTGCCAATCAAAGCCAAAAAGGCTTTTTCGATTTGCGAATAACACGCCAAATGTCCTACACTACATCTGTTCCAGCTTTTTTTGCCAAAAAGTCTCAAGATAAAAAGTTAACTGAAATTTAAGTCTTTGGTCATAGGACTGACTATACTGTCAATACACGCAGTATAACCTTAGTTAATTACAAATAGTTTCAGATTTTAAAAATAGTTAAAATGTAGAAAAGTAATACTTGGCAACTTTCGCTATGTTAATAAATAATTGTCCCTTATAGCAACATTATAGTAAATTTATAATAATAATTTTAACTACTAAGGATTGGGTAAGAGTTATAGTGCCAGACATTCCTCTGGCAACTAGCCATTCATACCACGCTTGAACTCGAATGTACACACAGAAAAATAGAAATTTTAATTCAAAACAATACTTGCATGCTTTGCACTTTATTATAAAGAAACAAAGTAATAAAAACATGAAAATAAATATTAAAGAAACATAAGGACTAGTCAACAAATAGCAGTTTGAATGTAAACATCGTTGGAATTGAAAATAAGTTATTATTGTATTTATGAAGTATTATTGTATTTATATAATAAAAAACAAATGTGCGATAGGATGCGTGTCCTAGTTTAAAAGAGCGTACTTGTTATAAACACAATTACATGCTTCATATGACCTAGAAAAATTATAGTAAACAAACGAATACGATTGGAGCGAAAGCTATGACATGTGAACTGTCAAAATATTTACATTTATAACTATAACAATTGGAATTTAAAAAAAAAATTGCGACATGTCGATCCATTTATACTCGGAAATAAGAGTCCCAATCTATATAAATATTTGGAGTTGATATTATAACATAACGAATGTCGTCTAAAGAACGACATGTGTGTAACATGTAATGTGGTGGCGCAAAACTATTTGAACAGGCGTAAAAATTGAGTCAACAAACAAACATTACATTAAAAATGTCAACCTCCAATTGGCGGGAATATTAATAAAACATGCCCAAGCGCCATGTGCGATATTGTTTGGTAAAAAAATTTTGGCATATTAAGCTAACGCAACTTTTGAAATACCTCTTACAAACGAATTTGAAAGTATACATTTTAAAATTTATGCGATGATTTCTGATTTAAATTTGAATCTCTCGCATCTCCTAACACGCCGCCATTTGCGATTGCCCGAGACCGGCCGACGCTATTGCAACAACTTGAATTGTATTATGAATTTTTATGCTAAGACAATAATTTTTTCCACTTATAAAACACACAGCGATGTATACAGTATCTTTGATATCAATTTAAAGCATTGTGGATATTTAACACTTACTTATCTTCTTCGGAAGACGATTTACTAGATGAAGCGGCATCTCCACCTGCACCGCCTTGATCTTCCACGTCGCCATTAGCTTGTCCTGATTGTTGTCCTTCATTAAAATCAGTACCATAGTCCACATAAGTTTGATCTTCAGACGTAAAATTGTCTTCGTATTGTTGCTGGTCTTCCATGATTGTAACAAAATTATGAGCCTCTTTGTCACTCCTGTAGTAAGATTTGGGCGATACAAAAAAAAAGATGAAAAGACCAGAGTTCAAAATGTTGCCATTTAAAAGTAAAAAACTTTTAGTGCGGCTAAATGAAAATTATACACTACACACCGGCCATTACATCTGTTGGTTTATTTAACATCGCACTAGAATTAAAAACAAATGAGTTACAAAACTAATGATATTCGGCAGAAAGTTTTTTTTAATTTCTTTTGTATGCTTGACCTGCAAAACATGAATGCTAAAGTAATCTTTGTGTAGTGTATAAAAATTAAAATTGTAAGCTTAAAAAAAAACATTCATTACAGCTATATATTTATTAAGTGACATTTTGGGAAAATTAAAGTTTTTTTTCCTGCAATTTCAGTTTGCTTTTTTCAGATAACTTATAAATCACATGTTGGTCGTGGTGTAGTTTGAGAATGGGACTCTGGTCCATCTTAAATTATTGTTCTCTGCATCTGACCATGCTTCAAAATCACGATGTCTTTCCTTTAAAGATAGAACCCAAACCTTCAATAAGTGTCTTTTATGTTGCTTTAATTTGTTGATAATTCAGCCAACCGTTGAATTAGAATCAGCAAAATTCGACCACTTTAATGGAGAGAAATACTTAGAGTTTTTTTTAAATATATATTTTAATTTTATCTAAGCTTTTAAAAAGTGGATAACATCATATTACATTTTGAACTGGAATACAGAAGTATTTTTGTAGAATTCACGCAATTTTAAAAAGGGTTCAGGGAAAATGCTGGATCCATCCATTCATTCATTTTGTAGAGAACTCCAATAAAGAAGTTTCACGCTTTAGCGTTTCCGATACATTAATCTTATCTTAGAAACCTTTTTTTAAAAGTATCTAATCGTTCTTACCGTTTAACAACTTGGGGCCACGGAAGCAGTCTTTCAACTAACATAAGCCATTGGAATCTCGATTTCAACAAACAATGGACAATGGATAGTTTTTCTCCTGGATCATATTTAATTATATCATATTTATATTTGATACAGTGGATATATGGTAGTAGGTCACAGTAACTTAAGAAACTGTACGATATTGTCGTATGGACAGGGATTGAATGGTACCAATCTATAGATTGTTAGCATTGCCAGGTAGGGATAGCTGTGCATAAGAAATCTTTCCATTAAATCAGGATTCATACATATTTAAAGAAAAGAAAAACCAGGAGCCAAAAGAAAAAAAATCCAGGAGGTATCGGAAACTCATTTCTGATGCATCGTGATCGTTCATTATAACTAAAGAATGTTTCCAAATGGGCGAATTGAGTTTTCTAAACTGAAAGATCATGAAACATAAAATTACACTTCCCAAACTTGCAAAGTTGCGATCTATATATAAAAGAAACATTGCAGAAATTTAATTTTTTTAACTCTAAAATTTTTCCTTTTAATTATCATCAACGCCTTATCCACTTGTACATTATTTGTATTTATTTTATGATTGAATATGCACCAGCGCATTATCTCATATCAACTGTGGTCATCGTATGCAATTTTTTACAGAGTTAGTGTGCCAAAATGGACCACACTAAAAGTGTAACATATAGTATAAAAAAATACATGTTACTTATTCTAAAAACCTTCCACCAGCAAAAAGGTTTTTAATTAAATTTTTTATATAGCAGTCTCAAGGGCTTATCAATTAAAAAATTATGGAGGGGATATACTCTAAATTATGGAGGCCTTGGGTATACTCTAGATTCATACTCAGAATATTTATCAATATAAAAAAAAAATATTGTGAAAAAAATATTAAACTGGTATAATGTAGGTTAAAATTTACTGGACAAAACATTCATCTGTTGGATGATAAAAAAAATTATTCATTGCTGCAAAGGTTAATGGAAATTAAGACTCCAGCACATTTTTGCAATTTTAAACTAAAATAAAGTTAGCAAATATAATAAGTAATTTCGTTAAATGGTATAAAGTTGATTATAAAAATCTATATTTAATGAAAAAAATATTCATTCATCCATTGGATCAAAAAAGATTGAACATTTCGTACCGAACTTTCATAAAATCAGAAATAACTTTCCAGGGAATGTTTTCAATTTGTGGTAATTTTATAAAGTAAATGCCTATACCTTAAAATAAAGTCTAAACAATCTTTTATACAGGATCTGGATGGGATCATTCAACATAAGAACTTGAAGACGAACTCGGCGACACTAAAAAGTCAGAAGACAAAATTGAAGATATTCTCAATAACAATTCCGACTATTCGGTGCCGCTTTAGGTTTTTAAACATTTCAATATTAATTGGAACAACATATAAAAATTGGCACATATTATACGAATGTCGAAATTATTTATTGTTTTTTTCGCGAATTATTTTAATCCCCCCCCCCCCCCCCCCCCATTTTGGATTTGTATCAATAAAATCCTGGAGTAGAAATAACTTTTTTTTTAAAAATCCAGGCTTTAGAAAAAAAAATGTCGATGTCGTACGAACACTGTTAAATTTATGAATTAAAAAATATATTTGTTGTCCAAAGGTTTAAATTGTGGTTAAAACAAAAATGTTAAAATACCAAATGTACATAATTATTGGATGTTTTAATTCCTTCGATAAATTTGTTGCAAAGTGTGCCACAGACATTAGTAATTTACCAAACTTCGTCAGTGCAACATTAATTATTGATTGGGGTATTTTTGAACAAAGGGAAAGGATTCGAGTTTTTATTTTGTAGGTCAGTTACAGGATTAAGGGCCCTTACATGTTAAACTTTTAATAGTTTCTTTGGAAATGCCACATTTAGAGACTCGGATACTGTATTTTTAAGATCATAACGGAGTATAACTAGATTGACTTGTCTGAAATAGACACAATTTGCAGTACCATTTGTCTTTTTACACACAAGTTTTATTTTTTAATTAAATTACATATCCCATTAATTATTTATTATATTTTTTCAATGTGTATAATATTTTATAAATGTTTGGATTTTATTTGAAAAAATCCTTCATGACGCTTCAAACAAATTTTGGAATTTTAAACCTTATTGCACCAAAATTATATTTAATTGTGTCCAAAATACTTTTAGAGTTACTCCTAAAGATACAGCAATAATTCTATAGATTTAATTCTAAAAAAATGTAAACTTGATAAATTATGCAGATTTTTACATTATTTTGAAATGTGAGCACCCTTAATGTAAATCACTGAAGTGCTTAGAAACTTTCCCCTTCGACACGCTATCAAAATAAGCTTTTAAATATAGAGGATATTTACGACAAATGTATTTATCCAATCAAGAAATCATTATTTAGTGAAAAATATATTTAATTTTTTTTTATGACAAAATGATCAATTAAAAAAAATCAATAATCAAGTAGAAAGATAATTTATAAGGGTGATCCTATCTAAGGGTTTGTGCCAACATTTCTGAGAAGTTATGGTTTACATAATAGCTTAGAATTAAATACTTTAAATTTCGATTTTTCAGCTAAATTGCCGAACTTTAAACATTGTTATAATTAAATAAAACATCCATTCAACAAGCAGAAACACTTTAAAATTTTTATTTCAAGTTGTTATTCCAGGTACATGTAAGCTGTAGTAGTATGCATAGCAATCATTTAATTATTCACGAAATATGATATTAATGATATATTTGGTACATAAATTCACTTTCTTTACATGTATTAACCCTCTGCCAGATGCGAAACAGGTCCATGAAAGAATGCAAGATGAATTTCAAATCAAATTGCACTATGTGTATATATAAGATGCATATTTATACAAATTTCATCTACATGCTCCTAAAATACGAGAACCGAAATTCATAAATAATTTTCAACATAAAATCTAAGATTTACAAACATTGAAGACAACATGCTATTGTCAGTAAGTCAAATAATGTACAATAAATACAAGATAAATTAGTAGCTGTACAAGTAAGTAATGCTCAGTATGACAGAACATAAACTATAAAAATCATATCACTAAACAAACTTTAAAAATACATCAATAGTTCCAAGTTATATAAACATGCTAATAGTTTTTTTTTAAAAATGTAACTCATTAAAATCCAAGAATAAAAAAGAGTTAATTAACTACTAAGAATAAAAAGTTAGGATAAAAAGCTAATAAAATAAATTTAAACAAAAATGATCTAGCTGGCAAGTGTACATTTCCTTAAATGAACGCATTACACAATATTTAATTTTATTCGATAATCCTAAATGGGTTATCGAAAAAAAAAATCATTTTATAATTACAACAGTTAAAATTAGTAAAGGCCAAGAATGCATATATAAATTTAAACTGACCAGATTTTTTTTACGTTTTACATAAATATACATTCAATGTATGCAAATTTTGATAATTAGATATAATAGCTAAACCACTCCATATGCTGCACTTTTCAAAATATCACATGTAGAAATAATATAAAATCCAAATATAGGTAATTATAATTTTTAAAAATAATGTATTAATTTGTTTAAAAATATCCAGATTGTTGATTTTTTTTAGTATTACCTAAGTATGACAAGCATATTAACTAGAAAATTTAATGCTTAATTTTCAGATACAATTGAAGTAATATTTTTGAATTCTGAAGCTAAGCACAGGAAACAATTAATATAAGTGATCTGAAAGAAAGCTCTGATAACTATCCAAGAAGTGGGCAAATATGCTTCACAAGTAGTATAGGTAGGAAGGTGAAAGGATAAGACTTAAGTATAAGGGCACACTCTGCCAAAACAGGTTTTGATCACAAACTTTGTTTATAAAAGTCTGGGGTTACACTTTCTAAAACCATTTAAGTGGAAGAATTTGTTTACCCTAGTCAATTAGACTATAAATAAAACCTTCATCGCTGCATTTAGAATAATTATATTAGCAAAAAAGAAATAAGATAAACTTTATACTACACAGGAGAAAAATTGATTAAAAAACCTAATTCAAATTCTTCAATAGGGAGATGCGATTAAACAGTATCATGCAATTGTGCTTGTATGTAAAATTTATACTAGCAAAGTATTGGGCAGGCTTGCCAAATGAAACTTAACTAATTTTTGACAACAATGAGTTAGATGCTTTGCCAGAGCACGTACACCTAAGTTTAATAGTATAGAAGAGTTCACACGCATTTTCCGAAAATAAAAATAAGGAGTTTCTAAGGACTTATTTTTTAATGTAGACAAGCTTGTTAACATTTGTAACGAAAAGTTAACTTAAAAATCGCACATTAGCTCCTCGTAAAAAAATATTTCAATAAATAGGCGCAATCAGCTAAAAGCCATAGAGTGCAAAAAAACAGAGTTTTCTACTAAGAATCCTCAGTTGTGTTTAATTTACATTAAGTTAAAAAAAATGTAATAGAGGTTTAATGAAATAATTTAAATTATGGTCGTTTTAAGGACTTTCCAAGAGCCTTCGGTAACTTGAAAGTTTCTCAGGACTCTTCCGACAAAAATAAGGAGTTTATAAAGTACTTTATATGGGCATGAAAATAAAGAGTATTTAAGGACTTTTAATGACCTTACAAATCCTGTATATGGCTGACATACTGAGTGTTATTCAACCAATAAGCATAAAATAAAAATGTATGTAGGTTTTTGTAGTATTGAAAATATATTATTTTTTATATCTACAATAAGAAAATTTCACACTAAATAACAAAATCCTTTGACGTAATTCCAGATTTTACAGAATATCAAACAATTAGTCTAAGAATTAGGAGTCGAAATATACAAAATTTTTGTATACCAGAATTTAATTTAAAATTTAAAAATCAGAATACTATCCCATTAAAACTTTTGCAGACAAAAGAAAATTATATTACTGATAACAAAACTGAACATTACAAAGCATACATAATTTTTTAGATAAATAACTTGACATTTCAAGAAAATTAAAACTTTATATGCATATTACCTGAATTCTTCAGAGATTCTACAATTTCCCAGACAATTCAGGTTAATTCTATTAGATTTAAATTACATATTTGATAAAAGCTATTTTATTGTATCGATACCAGTGTTAATGTAATTTATCTCATGAATGTACTATTCAGGTTTTTTTTTTCTCTCTGAAAAATAAATTCCTATTATATTTAATGATATACACAAGAGGGACTAAAGGTGAAATCTTTTATAGCATACATGCACACTTAGGTGTGTATACAACATACATGTGTATGCATCACACATGTCTGTCATGGCTACATATGCTAACATATGTATAAGTGTGTTTTTAAGGTAAATCCTATAATCCCTACAATCCAACTTTTCAGCATACAACATTAGCAATCTTTGATATTTTCAATAACTTTTGAATAAAAAAAATGACCTGGTTAATGTAATTTTGTAAATCTTATTTAAACCAAAGTCTAAAAACTCCATAAAACACACTGAAATAAAGCAAGCAACAAGGGAAAGTGAAACTATTTGCTAAGAAGAGTAAGAGTACAAATATAAAGCAGCTGCTTATTTCTTTGCCTTAAAAGGTTTCGTTTTTGTGACAGTCAAAGCATAAGGTTTGGTTAAAAACAGCATAAAACTCAGTATGCAATTCATTATGGTACATGCAGTATCCTATTTACATGATGAATCCAATAATTTTTTCATATTTACTATTTACAAAATCTATTTAATAAAATCAAGATGTTTCATGACTAGCTTCACTTTGAAGATGAATGTTTCATAAAAGATGAATCTAGGAGGTCTCCCTATCACTGAACATCCATTTTTGAAACTGTAAGAGAGAAATTCTTTAAACAGGAATTGAAATATTTCAGCAATAGATCAATGTCAGTGGAACGTGAAAATAAGGTTTATGAATGTCAATATATCGATGCCGTAAACATTGATTTAATTACCATTTAAAATACCCAGCATTGTTAATATTAATCCACTAACACTCGTTTCTCATGGACAAGATATTACGATTTGAATTGACAAATTTTATATTCTTAATTTTATTTTTAACTATTTTCGTTAAATTTAATGTCTTGAGGTACAATTTAAAAGCTGTATCATTACAATTAATTAAAATTACATCTAAAAGAATACAACTGGAAAAATTATTTAAAGTAGTAAATAGTGAAAACAAATTTACAATTGCAAAAAACTTTTGAATATCAGTGAGTTACACTTAATTGATATAAATAACTTTTGAGATGTCATTTTCCTGCTGCTGAATGTACTGAAAAGAACATCAAACCACACATTATGATATTTTATATCCTTATTTTAACTATACAGCCATAAATAAAAACTTCAATCAGAACAATCACAAATATTTGCATAATTTTCACTGAATGATCATATAAGGCACAAAAGGAAATGTCATGCCTTTTTCATAACAATTTAGCAACTTTTTTAGTAAGTAATGGCAAATATAAAGTTATAAACCACCATCAAGATATTCTTTTCAAGTTCACGGATGTATCCACAGCTTAACTTTTGAAATCCTACTGTAATATGGCAACCCTTTTGCACATTTCACTTTCAAACTTGAATAAACACTGTTCACCTGTGCCTACCTTTTGTTTTATTTGCACAGTCAATGATACGAACGAGACAACGCCCAAATTCTTCCAGCACTAATCGCTCGATTTCTTCTTCTGAGGTGTGGGACTTTTCTGCGTCACTTGCATGGGCAAGAAGGCAGAGACAGGTGGCTTCTAGGACGCCTTCCGTCACAAAGGCGAAGGGAAGTCTGCAATCAGATGTAGGGATGTTATATTAATTGCAAAAAAAACATGCACATTTATTTATACGAACAAAGTTATAAAGTATTAACTTATATAAAAACCAATTTAATTTTTAGGAGAGTTCCATACTTTTGTTTAGAAATCAAATGTAATGGTTTAAGGCTAGCCCCACACTGCCAACAATTGGATTCCCAACTTTTAATTAACTGACCAACTAAAAAATCCAACAACTGCAGGCGCTTAATTAATTACATCCAAGTCAGGGTTTCTAGGTCTCAGACTTCGAAATTACAAAATGAAGGTGAAAAATTCACCAAACTTGTATTCATACAAAATCGAAAAATAGTTGATTATTTGCCAAAGTTACTAGCACAGCAGCGAGAGAAAGGATATTTTAGGCAATTAAAGTTGATTGGTGAACAGATACAATTTGAGTTTTCTAGTTGCATGCAACTAAATAATTTAGTTGCATGTTCAATAGTTGCCAGTGTGCAGTGCTAAAGGACCTTAAAGAGAAGTCTAAAATTATAATTAAACATAAAATAATAAATTCTTTATATCTCAAATCAGTATAGTTTTAGATACATTTGAGTAGTTCCAGATATATTTGTTGAAATTGTATGAAAGGTTTCAAATTGATTTACTTTTTCAGGTTAAACGTATAGAAAAAACAGGCCAGCATATGTAAAAGAGGCACTTTTCGATTAAGTTTTTAATAAAAAAATTCTTTTGAAATACATCTAAAACTATTGTTAATTTAACAATTTTCGTTTACTTGACTGATATTATGCTACCACATTTTGTTCATATTTACAAATATATATATATATATATACATTTCTTGCTTATCTTGTATCAACACAGTGAACATTCTTTAGAATTTATCGTACTAATAAAATAAGAGCCAATTTCTATATTGAAATTTTCTGAGCATCTCTTTTACCAATACACTCCTCTTTCCTCAAAATGAAAGATATACTTATTTATCAATTACGTAAAAACTTTAATTGTTTATAAAATTAAATTATATTTGAATTATTTAAAATATATAATATTTAGTAAACAAATAATAAGGAAATAGGGTGAATGCACCAGTTACTGACCATTTGGGAAAAAATAATAAAACTAGGACCATATCCTTATGTTTTTAAAAACCCCTTCAATCAATGTTACTCAAAAGGTTTTTAAAATTTAGGTAAATTTAATGTTAAAGTCTAATGCGAGTTCAGTACGATAGGAATTTCTTATGTTTGACACTGTTGGGAAATTGGTACATTTTCAGCTGTTACTCCGATCTCAGAGTCGCGCCAGTTGCGTGTTCCACATTTCCGAGCAATGAGCCGGCATTAAGATTGAGCTGAGCTCGCAATGATGTGATTAATATAAACACAACATTTGTTATTAGGGGATATAAACAGCTTCTGTTACTGGTGATAATGTGGTTCTGCTGCCATATTCCGTCCCCAAGTTGAGCATGATGTTGTATTTTTAATTCACTCTTAACCATTTTTTAACCGACTGATCAGCGCGCCAACCAAAACTCCAAAATAAAACCGCCAGAAAATTTAAATTGAAACCGCCAAATCGCACGCCAAGTCGAGAGGTTATAGATTCAACCTTTATGTATTTTTTTTTTATGTATGTCTGTGCGGGATTTCGGTTCTACTTTAGATGTTTGCAAAAAAAAATTTTGTTGGATAGGGGCTGTTTCACTTGGGAGCAATTTGAAAAAAATATCCGGTTATCCGGCATTTAACTATCTGGAATTCTCAATTGACCGAACCACTTGAAAAAAAATATTGTCCGAAAATAATTTTTTTGTTGGATAAAGAAAAATCCACTTAGGCAAAATCTGCAAAAAATAATCGGTTATCCGGCTGTTATATATCCGGAAATGTTGATTTTCCGGAGTTTTTTATACAATTAATCCGATTTCATAATATTTTCATTGTTTAACAGAAGTTGTACAACAATGACATTTCATTTAACCAGCATTTATTGGTATTGTTTTACAATATACATTGTTCAGCAGAAGTTGCTACTTGAATTTCTTGGTGAATAAGAGGTGACAAAGCCCCCTGTTAAATTAAAAACGGAAAAATAAAATAATCTTTCTAGAAAAAAGGAAAACCGACTTTAAGGAAAATGCGCTAAAAAGTAAAAAATAATTTTTAATTGAGTTGAAAAATTGATTATCAATTTTATACTTAGTACAACTTTTTGAAGTTGGTGCCAATTTACAAAAATCATACCCGAATTTTAGCGCCGATATCATAAAGTTGTACTAAGTATAAAATTGATATTCAATAATTCAATTTTTCAACTCATTCGTAGAATTAAAAATTATTTTTTACTTTTTAGCGCATTTTCCTTAGTCGGTTTTCCATTTTTCTAGAAAGATTATTTTATAACTATTTACTGTTGATTTTTATTAAAAGGGGGAAGTTTAAAATGCTGTTGTCTTTTATACATTTGAAGTCAATAAATAAGATTCGAAGAAGGTTTTCGCATTCACCCCAAACTCTTTTCTTCAGTCAATAGAAATATTTTTAACTACAAAAGTTGTGTTGAACAAACCTTTCTCCACTCCTGGACATGACAGGTGGCTTGGTGGGAAAATCGAAGATGTCCGAGGAGAAGTTGGTTTTGGCAGCAGCCTGCTGCTGGACTCTCACTTCAGCTGCATCTGCCAGGTGCATCAGCGTCTTCCTTTCAGAGCTGTCTTCAAAGTTCTTGCAGCCGATGCACTTACAGATGCTGGTGCACAGAATCTTAGCCTGTTAAAACAACAAAATAACTTTAATTTTGTGATCCTGGTAATTGGTATTTTCTAAAATGCTTAGATCAACTCAATATATTTTCAAGGCCCTTAGGAAAAAAATGAGTCAAAATGATTAAATGAACAAAAATTGTGAATTCATAATTACTTATGTTGGTTGAACTGGATTCGTACGCATTCTCATAAAATAAAAATAGGGAGTTATTAAGTATTTTTTTTTAAAGACCTTAAAAGTAATTATAAGGAACTTACTTTAATTATAAATAAAAATAGTTATATGCAAGAAAAATATCCATTCCTTAGAAAAAGTTAGTTCTGAAGCAGGAAAGAAACCTCTTAATAAAAACATATTAAAAAAAACCTAACCCAACAAATACCTAAATGAGAAGAAAACAGATGCTATTGGGTGCAAAGAATTAGAATTTTCTATTCAGCAACGAATTTGTGTGGAATTCACATTAAGAATAAACATTTTTAATAGAGGTTTAGAAAAATGATTTAAACTATAGTAGTTTTAAGTATGTTATAGGAAAGAGCTTTCAGTAATTTGAAAGTTCCTACGGACAATTTAGATAAAAATAAGAATTTTGTAAGTACTTTTATAACAGTGAGTCCCAAAAATGGTCTGCAGGATTTGAAAGAAAAAATGGTTAAAATACATTGAATAGTCACCCTTGGTGACTTTTCTGAAAATAAGGATTCCACTTAACATTAAGACTAAAATTCCATGGCTTTTCCAGAGGATTTAAAAAAAAATTCCAGAATGAAAAATAACGAACCTTTTTGCCGATGGTAAGGAAAGAAATGATAAGGAACTTTGATTTAAAATGTTTAGAAAAATTCCCGGAATTTTCCAAAAATAGAGAGTTAAGAAAGTGTTAATTTTCCTTCACAATTTGTTTTCAAGGTACGTGGGAACCATCTGAAAAAGTGATATTTGCAACCGTAACACGTTCTTGGCAACAAAACAAGAGATGAAAATTATTAAACTTCTGATTGTGGTGTTATCTTTTCTATGAATTTGTTGGGTAAATTTGTGCCCATATTCTTAGTAAAGGCTGTGTAAAATAAAAAAATAATTTCAGAATTTTTTTTCTTTCAAGTTTAAACAAAATTGAAAAATACCAGGGATGAAACGGATATACGGTAACTATCCGATATCTGGAAGAAAAGTGCCGGATATCCGATTTTCCATGCCGGATATCCGGATGAATAAAACATTGAAGATTTTTTTATTGTGGCGATCAATTTTCTTTGTTCTTGCTTTAAGTATTTTCCTGAAAATTCTACCAATGTATTCACAGTGTGCAGATTCTCCCTTTAACCAATAGCCTTTAAAAAACCCACTTTTTTTCAAATTTTTAACTTTAAAATTATATTTTTAACGAATCGTTATGGTGGAGGGTCATCACATCTCATAACTAATATAAAGTTGAATTAAAACATAAATTTCTCAAAAGTTTAAGCAAACTTGAGTTTTCATGTTTGGAATGAAAAGGCATATGGTAAAACTACAATTATTCAGAAATTAAGTGTAAAATGTACAAAACATACGACCATTGCTAGCAGTACCCTATCAAAAATTTATTTTATAGAATATCCCTTATATAGAATAGATTTTTATAGAATATCCCTTTGTAAATAAAAAAGTTTTTTGAATGTTTATTCCATTTTGGTATCACTTTAAAGATAAGGAATTGGGAAATATTACAGAATAAAAAAATATTTTTCAATTTTTGACCGATTTCCATTTTTTATAGTGTGTACGAGAAGTTATTTTCATAAAAAATAAACGGCCGGATATCCGTTCGGATATTTGGCAAAATCCAGTTTGGATATCCGATATCCGGTTTGTAATATCCGGTATCCGGCAAAACCACTATCCGGTGCATCTCTAAAAAATACAAATGTCCAAAAAGCAGGAGGCCGTTATGGACATGTATGAAAAAAGGAATCCTCTGTCCTATTTTAGTTTTAGCTGGAGGTCAATGGCTTAATAATTGGGAACTGAAGACCCTTATGAGAATGAAATGAAAATTAAGGATATTATAAACCCTGTTAAAATAGGCAAGAGAAAAAAAATATATTTAATAAAAAGTTTTGATCATTATAACAAAACAAGTAAAGTTTAAATGTTAAAAGGTTAGCAGCAACATCTAAACTATTCAAGTCTACACTTTCAATGCAAATTCTTTAAATATAAGGATAAGTATACAAAAATATCACCTTGTTATATAAATGGGCCTTTTGTTTTTTTACTTACCTCATAGCACTCGCAATAATTTTTCAAACAGTAGGACCTTTTACAGTTACAACCTTTAGTGTGGCGCCTTTCATGGTCGCCTTCTCTGCTTTTCCCTAAAAATTCACACGTTTTATTGTAAATAACTTCCTTTTGAGTAAGTACATACAGTGGAATACTTTTTAAAAAAAACTTATATAATTTATAATTAAAACTTTAAAAAAAAAACATTATAATTTAAATAAATCCATAGCTGCAATTTTTGTAATTTTTATATATAATCTATCTCGAGTAGCAAAAAAGAGGAGATGTTGCATATTTTAGACAAAGGGCTGCAAACAAATTTTTGCTGAAGTCGGTCATAAGTACTTTACTATGGTTTCACTACTTGTAAAAACAAAAAATACAAGATTGATTCTTTAGGCATACTAATTTATTTTTAGCCATAATTTTTTTACAAGTGATGTATACCGATGTTTATGTAAAAAATTACTTGCAGACAATTTTTACTTTCCAAAATCATGTTGCAGACTATCAAGAAATTTTCTGGTACTGTATAATTGTCAAAGTCTGAAATAATCATTTATTTTAATCTGAATATATATATATTTTAAATTTCTAAATAAATCAATAGCTGCAATTCTTCCATTTTTACATATAATCTATGGCTTACATTGTCCGAAATAAATAATTTAACTTAAGTAACATATATCTATTGTTGAAAGAACTCAATGTTGGGATGAAAATTTTATTTTCTAGCCAAATTAAGAAGTAAAACACAGTAATAATAATTATATATTAAAATTCCACAAATTGGACAAAAAAAATATTTTTCAAATGTTATGCTATAAATAAAATAACTATCACAAGCAAGATAACGTACTCCTACCGATTTTCGGGTGAAAGGCCAATGGGTTACGATCCAGACAAGCCTTGATAGCTTTCTGCCTTTCTTCTTCGTGAGCCAAGTTGTTGTAGCAATTGTTGCAGTTGCAGTTATTGCAAAACTCTCCATTTGCAAAGCAGTCACAGTACCTACGAAATTGAAGATAATTCCAATTCTTATTCAAACACTCAAAGTTTTGTTTTAATATCACAAACGAAAGAACTCCTATTTAAAAAAAAAAAGTACACAACAGAAAACTTCACTTACAATTTCAGGCACTGTGATTTAGTACAATTGCAAGGTTTTCTTTGTCTATTATCTGTTTCAACTGGTGTTGATCTCCTGAAAGGGAAACATATGAAAATATATGGAATTTATCAATGATTCAACATGTTGAAGAAATTCAAAGCTTATCATTAACTCTCAGTTTATTATTTTATTGAAAATAAATTCCTGAAGAATATAAGCTAGTTAACAAAAATTTAAATACTTGAAATCCTTTGCCAAATAAGAATTTTTGACTTAAAAATACAGCCACTGTGGCTATTTGCCCAACAACTCGATTGTAAAGTGGTGATCTGCTAAAAAATCAATTTTATTTTAATTATATTTTGACTGTGTATATATACTTTTCCCCTTCTATTCCCTCAAAATGAAAACACTTAATACAATACTTCTAATTTATCTTAGTTCCGAAAATCAATTGCCAAAACACGCCAAGTAGCTACAGTGTGCTTTACTGCGAGTTCAGTATTAAAAAACTTTAAAACATGTGCCCCACCCACATAAGCACACGTGGGAAGTGAAACTTCTTGTTTCTGTATTGGTCATTATCTGTCTCATAAGTCTGGATCACAGTCGTTGATATTTTGAGGGGGTATTTTCAAATGTTTCACACCCAGTATACTTCAGTGTTCTTGCTAGACGCCGCTTACTTAAACATTGCGCCTTTATGCATGAATCGCTGTCCTTCTTGACTTCCCCAAATTCCTCTGACCATTTTATGAGATATTCGTTCTATTCTGGTTCACTTCATTAGCAAAAACAAAGCTGTTTTTCCTTTGGAAAAAGGAATCTGAAGGCCGGACTTTCAAACACGATTTTTTGGCTTTAGAGATGAAAAAGCTTGTTTCCTCTCCGATTTACTATGAATTTTTTAAAGCTTTAATGGCATTTTTCAGCATTGATTAGTTCTTTAAGTATTTGATTATCAGGTGATAATCATTAATGTAAAGTTTATGCAAAATCGCCAATTTGACGGCAAAACAACAGAAAACTAATTCCATCCCCATTCAACTGCCCTTTTCATCTCAAAATAGAGGCCCTGCTTCTATTCATTTCTGAAAACTGATTTTTAAAAAAATTTAAAATCAGTAAATAATTTTTTTTTTAAAAACTAAATTTTACAAATCCTAACATTAGGTGCACATCTGAAAGATGAATAGTACTTATATAAATTCCCAGCCTTTCACATGCAAAGGAAGTAGGCATTCTGCGATCCACAGACAGACACTTTTTTTTAATTATAGAGTGATGAACATTTACTGAGTATGGCAATGTTTCAAGTTTGATTTTTGTGTCAAGGTCTATCAGATTCTCAAAGAGTACTTTACCTGGGCGAGTGGTGTGCAGGGGGGCCAGCAGAAGAGCGGTAGTTGTTGGGGGGGTTGGAGGAGAGGGAGATGAAGGCCGACTGGGAGGAAGTCGATTGAGCGGCAGATGTGGGGGCGGGGAGGATGTTCAGCATTTGGGTCGTTCCAGAGCTCTGGCTCGAAGAGGGCTGCTGGAGCTAGACGAATGGAAAAGAGGTTGAGGACTTAAAGGTAATTAACCAGTTTTTGAAATATTAAATTTCTCTAATCTTTGTATTTAAAATGTGACAATGATATAAGTCATTTTACAGTGATACAAGTCAAATATATAGTAAATAAATGTTTTAGAGGGGTAGAAATAGTCAACTACCATACAAATACCCTGAATAGCGTTACTTGCCATTGTACGTTTGATTAACACTCGGTATTTTCAATCAAGTGGTTGAAAAATGTAATCAGTAATTCCATTTACTGTTTTTAGTGATTGTAAAATGAACTTAAGACTCCCTATTTAAGGATTTGTTCCAGTAGAATAAAAGCCCGTTTTTAATACCTGTACGTATTGTGCTGGCAACATGACGTAGCTCGAGTTGCTCCCGCCCACAGGAATGAACGTCCCACTGGACAGCTGCCCTAACTGAGCTGTGGAGATAGAGGTGGTGCCACGGATCTGCGAGCCAGAAACTGTGGGCATCAGAAATTTGGGAGTTGTTTGTTTTGGAGCAACCTGAAATTAAAGGTACTTACAAATAAGAGATGGTGTGTTATTAATAATAATACCAGCATTTTAATAAAATAAACTTTTTTTCACAAAACACAAAATTCCGGTTTAAATATGCAGAGGTTTTACAAAAACAACTATACCAATTTTGTTTGCAATCATTATTCCAAAACCTTTTCTTGGATAGTTTAATGTAGAACGGATAAGGTAATGGTCACACGGTTGTGCATGATTTAAATAAACTGAAGCTTAAGAGCATCTAAACTCTACAAAGAAATGTTTGTCTCTAAAAAATTATTAATCTGCATGGGACAATTAAATTCACACAATCGTAATTCACTTTGAATTTTTTTATTTTTAATGCTTTCAGGTCTAAAAAAGCATTAATATACGATTAATTGTTTTAGTTTTAATGCATAAATATAAAATTTATGATATCACAAACCTTCAATCAAGTAAAGCTTTTATATTTGCAAACCTACTTACCAGTTTTGCAGGTGCAATAGGTACCGCAGGACGAATTTGGCTCAAAGTGGACGACACCGAAGACGTGGTTACCGTAATGATGTTTGTGCTCAGAGGTGTTGAGCTACTGACAGGAAGAATAGTGGTTTCTTTCCTTCCTAAAGTACAAAGAAAGGTTTTCAGAATAAAGGCTGTTAAGTAGTACTCACTTTAATCAAATCTACATGAATATAATCAAGTATTTTAAGAAATGTTATATAAAAGCTCTTCCTTTCATCATAAGCTAAGGACCTTTAACTTTTTATGGTTAAGAATTTATTTTAACGAATATGCTACAGTCAAGGTAGGAAAGGATAAGGTAGGATAATCAAAAGACTGCTTATTGTGTGATATCCATGAGTTGATTTCTGCTGAAAAAAACTGCACCTTGATAGTTGATTATTTTTCTTATTTGTTTTAAGGAAGCACAGTCTTCTTCAACTTTTTTAATTAATTTAATACTTATTACAAGTTTTTGAAGTTGATTTTGCTTTCTGTGATTGCTTTCAAAAAGTGATTAATAGTTATATATTTTTATTTATTCCACTTGATCAGGAAATAAAATGTACATATTTCTTCTTCATACAGTTTTTTCTATATATTTTTTTTGTGTAATCATGTGAAACCACAGCCACACTAGATACAATTGATTTACTCTGTAAGTGGTTTGGATGTCAATAGTTGTCTCTATGGAAATCCAGTTGTCTCTATTTTGGTACCATCATTATTATTTGTTTTTAAAAACTATTAATATATCTATTAACTGAACTAAAAACTTTAACTTAACCAACCTGACAAATACGGACATGTCTATTTGCGTATATCTATTTGCGGATTTCCAGTTTTCCAAATAGTTTGCATAATTCAAAGCACTTGAAATTCTTAACCAACAATAAAAGAATCTTTTAAAAAAAAATTAAATTAATGTCTTAGGGATATATAAATATTTAAATCTCCAACAGTGAAATAAACCTAAAGATTCCATATTTTGCTTATCTGTCATAGCGTAAATAAAAACTAATTTCATTCTGCTGAGGAAAAGATAAACAAAAATATAACAGATTGTTTATACGACCCTGTTTGGCGATCAGGGTTTTTTTTTGGTCACCAAAGGTAAACACGATGATGATTGAAAATGATAGTACCATGTTAGGTTAATGTTAACAACAGATTATTTGAAATATTTTACCGTTGTGAAATTTAAAAATATGTTTAATAATAAATAAATGAAAGATTAATTAAAATATGGGTTATGGAAATATATAGTTTAATTTGATTAAGTCAAACTACAGTTGCACAAAAGGGTCATTAAAGTTTAATCAGAATTTGTAAAAAGGGGATATGTTACATAGACTTAACACATAGAACATATACCTTTTTAAAAAATTTCAGTTGGCACATAGAACATCAAATTTTGACAACAGTTTTAAGCGTTTGTACATACTGTGCTTCAATGTCACAGACCCTGAGGTCGATTTATCGATCCGAGCAATTGTGGTCTACGGCCTCCAACTATTCAGAATAACAGCTGGTACCCCCTTCAAACAATCGATTCTATACTTAATGTCCTCTCATAACGAGAAAGACGTGACAGAATTCCGTTGTCCGGCAGCTGCCATAGGAACGCATGATTTTACTACATTTTGGCGGAGGAGCAAAGCCTAAAAAAAAAGACTAAAATGCAAATTTAGATTTCTTAGAAACACATCCTTTTCACATTCCACCCCCAGAATACAGTAAAATCGTCTGTTTCTATGGCAGTCGCCAGACAACAGAATTCTGTCGGGGTGTCTTTCTCATGATGGGAGGAAAGTGCATGTTGTGTACATACCTCCTGGCAGGACAACCTCCATTTTTCTTAGTCGGGAATGTGATATTAGTAAAATTATACTACATTTTGAGAGGGGACAGCTGCTTACCCACATTATTTATTATTTAGCACTTTGCTTTTGACAACACGTTTTTGAAGACAATATGTGCCAAATGAAAACATCGCCAAACGGGTGCATATAAACAAAATGACAATAGTCAAACAATACCTGAAGCACTATTTGCGGAGGTGGAGGGTGCACTGACCAGCCTGACATAATGGAATTTGCTACCAGGAACTTGAATCGACTGTGCAGATCCTATCGAAGAGGGATGCGAGGTGGAAGCTGTGGCGACAGAAGAGCCAGGGACGCTCGTGAAGGTGGTTGATGTTGAGTTTGTGTTACTTGCACTCATTAAAGGTTTTAGAAGAGTCTGGAAATATTAAAATTAATTATTCTGTTTTGATATTAATAATCACATAAGAAGTTTGAGTATAAACTCGGTCTATTGCTGGGATCTGTAAACCAAGTTACGTAGTAGAACATGCATGCAATCATTTACAATAAATGACATTTTATATATACAGAAAATATTATTATTTATTATTATTATTAGCACAGATGGAATTTCTTTCAAGAGCTCTAGTATCTTATCTCTGGCTTCCATATATTTGGACATACATTATAGAGGCGTGTGCCTTGGTTACAAAGCCATATAGGATGATTTTAGTACATATTCAAAATCCAAGACTAATACAGTAGTACCAGGTGATTTCTATATTATATAAAATCCTGTATCTATTGCAGGTACTGACACTAAAATTGTTCGCATTTTTAAGAGTAAAAGGCGAAATTTAAATATAAATGTTTTAGTGATGTGTAATTTTAGACATAACTCTGTTTTTTGAGGAAAATTTCATAAAAAATTATTTTGCGTGTATGGAAGTTTTTATCTCTAACTTGAGCATCCAAGATCAGACAGAAACTTCAATCCTGATTCTTAATTTACTACCCCCTTATATGGTTGAAAATATATACCGGATTTAAAATTAAACAGTATGTTAAAAATATTTTATATAGATGATCTTTTAAAATAGCATTTACTATCTAGCAATTGCAATTTCATGTGTACAATGGGACATACTGGTGAAGAACCCCATGTTTATTTACTTTGTTTTCCAGGCAGTTTTATTTCTACTACCGTATATACTCGCGTATAAGCCGACCCCCTAATTTTAGGATTTTTTTTTGTCAAAAATCGGAAACTCGCGTATAAGCCGAGTTGTATTTTCGTACATTAAAATCGTCAAATCCTCGACAAAAGAGTGAAATTTTAATTAGAAAAATAAATATTTAAGCCTAGAAATTAAAAGTTTAAAAAAAAGTGGCTGGAGAAATGGTCTTCCTAGAAGTTGGTGACGATTCATCGGGCTTAAAAGTATGTACCACTCGCGATGTTCTGGTATCTTTCAAACCTCCATCGGACTTCTTAAATTAAATCTCCCTTATTATCAAATAAAATATTTTAAACCATAAACTTAAATACCAAAATGTGCAATTTCTAATCCTTAACATCGTTTTGTAAAGATTTAAAAACTTAGAAAACGTCAACTTTCAGTCAACATTGTTGAATACTGTCGCTATTAAACACGGATGAGCATTTTTTTTTATCCATCTCGGAAGGAAATACTACTACTTTATGGATGAATATATACTTCTTATTAAAATATTTAGTTTTTAATTACTTGAGTTTCCAAGATTCGTTTAATTCGGGTAATGTACCAATAGACTGGAAATTAGCAAATGTCACTCCGCTTTTTAAAAAAGAGGCAAAATGTGAACCTGGTAATTACAGACCGGTTAGTTTAACATCAGTGTTATGTAAGATTTTTGAAACATTAATAAAAAACAGCATCATATCATTTTTGGAATCAGAGAGCTTGCTGTCAGATAATCAGTATGGATTTAGGAAGGGAAGATCTTGTACAACAAATCTTTTAAAATTCTACGATAGGGTTACTGAAGAATTAGATAAAAGGAACAGTGTAGATGTAGTATACATTGATTTCCAGAAAGCATTTGATAAAGTTCCCCACGAGGCATTGCTGTTCAAGTTGGAAAGGTTAGGGATTGGGGGTGAAATTTTACAATGGATAAGGAATTGGTTAATTGGTAGGAGTCAGCGGGTGCAAATTAAAGGTAATTACTCTCAGAGGGCAGAAGTTAAAAGTGGAGTGCCACAGGGTTCTGTGTTAGATCCACTTTTATTTATTATTTTTATTGATGATATTAGTTGGGAGATTGGGAGCACGGTCAGCATCTTTGCAGATGATTAAAAAATTATGGGGACTGTGAATTCTGGGGAACAAATAGAGCAATTACAAGGTGATTTAACAAAAATATCAGAATGGGCTGTTAAATGGGGTATGTCTTTTAATATCAGTAAATGTCAAGTGTTGCACATGGGTATCAAAAATAGTAAGGCTGCATATGTTTTACAGGGTGCAGAAATAAAAAATAGTGAGATTGTAAGCGATCTGGGTGTGTTGGTAAATGAGGATTTTAAAATGAGTCATCAATGTACAGTGGCTAGCAAAAAAGCTAATAGAATGTTGGGGTACATCAGGAAAAGTGTTTCATCAAAATCTAAGGATATTATCTTGCCATTGTACAGAGGTTTAGTAAGGCCACATCTTGAGTATGCTGTACAGTTCTGGTCACCATATCTTAAAAAAGACATTGCATTGTTAGAGAAAATTCAGCACAGGGCTACTAAAATGGTTCAAGGGTTTTCAGGCATGAATTATGAAGATAGATTAAGAAATTTGAATATGTATACTCTGGAAGAAAGAAGGGTTAGGGGAGATTTGATTCAACTATTCAAATTTATCAAACAAGGAGATGTGGAGGGTTTAGATTTTAATATGAGTGATAGAACGAGAGGTCATGGGTTTAAGTTAAACAAATCCCATTTTAATCGGGAAGGGAGAAAACACTATTTCTATAATAGGGTAATAGACAAATGGAACAACTTGCCAGTGAATATTGTTAATTGTAAAGGAGTAACGGATTTTAAGAAGAAGTTAGATATGCATTGGGGGATAGTTAAGAGGTACTAGATGGACCAACCTTGTTGGGCCTTGAGCCTGTTGTTGGTCGTCAATATTTGTATTTGTATAAATGACTTGAAAGTAGAACTTGAATTCACCGATTAGCAACCCCGATTTTACCGCTTTAAAGCCAATTCCATCCAAAATACTAATGAAACAACTATTAATATCTGTACATAATATTATCAAGGAATAAAATCTGCATTGGGGAAATAAATTTTGTTTAATTATGGCAATCGAGCAAGAAAGACATTGACTTTAAAGTGGTGTCATTCGCTACGCACAATGTCAACTTCTTAGTCTTCCATCCAAAATTCTTTTAAAGTAGCATTTACTAGCTTCATAAATTCTACAAATCAATGACATATTTATCAATATATATACTTTTTATTAAGTTAAACTGATTATTTATGTGAGTAGTTAAATTTTGTGCCACGAGTCTTCAGTCAGCACATGACGCACATTCTCGATCTCGGAAATGTGTTGGCGCGTTTCAGAAGAATCCGCTAATTTCAACTTTTCCCATTTTAGGCAAATTATATTAGAAATTTTAATGACCCGCGTATAAGCCGACCCCCCTACTTTTTGATGAAAATTTTGACTTAAATTTCTCGGCTTATACGCGAGTATATACGGTAATTATGCTACATGTCAAGCTTCCACTTATAAAAAAATATATGTAAAATATGCACATAATTAATATATTAACTTATCCCAAAAAGATAAACTGGCCTCAAGAATTATAGTAATCATATATTATCTGATTTGCATTATTAATTTATTAAGTTCACACACTTAAAAAAATTGACATTGAAATATATTTTTCTTGTCATTGATTTATTTAAGCAGTTACAATTATCAACATATAATTTCAGGATATTTAAATGTTTTTTATCCTTTTTAGTATTATACAATAAAATATAAAATGATTGGCTCACCTGTGTCACTGGCTTTAAAATAACTTTAGTCGGAGACTGGGAAACTGATATCTTTGTTGCGGAGGATCCAGCCACAGAAGAGGGACACATGATTGTTGTCAGCTTTGTACCCGTATTTATAGTGCTCATTTGCGACACTGAAACGTTCGTTGCAGGAGCAATCCTGCGCGGGGAACGGGCGTAGGTTGCAGGTGCAAAGCCCGTCTTTTGATAAGGTCTCACCGGGGACAGGACATACTGAAAATGCTAGTATATTAATCATATAGCATATCTTATCAAGAGATCATTAACAGTTAAATTCCTGTCAAAGGGATATGTAGACATAATTTCTTTCTAAAAAATACCCGAATTGTTATCAAATCTGTTTAAGCATGATTAACGTTAAATGGACATTTTATTGACTATAGGATATGCGGATTATACAAAACACTGTTTCTGTCTAAAAAAAATAGGAAAGGTGCATTTTTCGCTTTTAAAAAGAGCAAGGCTCATTTCCACATAAAAAGAAGGGTAGGGCATGGTTCCCTTTGAAAAACAAACAGGAACACTATTTTTAATAGTAGATTTAATGACGATAAAAAAAAATTCTACATTACATGCTTAATTTATAAAAAATATAATAATGAAAAAAAAAACTCTTCTAACAATAAGTATTAAGTTCAAATGAGGAGCATGCATGTAAAACCAAATATGTAAAAAAATATAGATATTGTGATAAGTATTGAATTTTATAAAAGATTATCTCGGTCCGTTTATACAATTTTTAAAAAAATAAATCCAAAAAAGTAATCTTTTCCTTCTAAGACTTGAAAATTCGGAGGTCCATAGAAATTTATGCATTTACCAAACGTTTTTGCGGGTTTGCTCGATTCACAAATGCGTGACATGTTTGTTATTGCATGAACGCTCCTCAAATAGGCTTTGTATAAAAGATATGTCTGATTTTAGAATGGAAATTTCTGTAAGTGAAAATGGCTGAATCTTATTAAAACAGTTAGCAGCATACCTGCAACAGAAATTGCTATAATAAAAGAAGCATGTTATTTAATGTGAATAAGGTCAATAAA
Organism: Troglohyphantes excavatus; assembly: GCA_963932185.1. Taxonomy (NCBI): domain Eukaryota; kingdom Metazoa; phylum Arthropoda; class Arachnida; order Araneae; family Linyphiidae; genus Troglohyphantes; species Troglohyphantes excavatus. The sequence continues at coordinate 2,617,372 of OZ010667.1, forward strand.
TATCGAATTTTTAGCTTTGTTTCACTACAGAAAAATTTAATTCATACTTCCAACACATAATATTTAAAAAAAAAAATATTTTTAGTTACTTCAGTAGAGATAAATTTAAAAAGTTTTACTAATGCTTTAAATTTGAAAAATATTTAAAGTAGAGATTTTTTAATGAACTTTTATATTATATGTGCTTCTGGGAAAACTGGAGCTACACAAATGGATATACATGTCCATATACGTCAGGTGGTTAAACTATTATATACAATGACATTTTTAGTTTCCGATTAAATTATTCAAAAAATAAAATTTGTTTATTTGCTTGTGAAATACTAAAATTTTCAATCGAATCTGCAGCAGCAAAAACTCACCTGCTTTGCTGGCGTTCCAAGTATAGGCTTCAACATTTGATGGGAATTGTTCAAATTAAAAATGTTATTCCGAGACAAAGTGTATGTTTTGTTCGGACTAGCCAATAAAATCGATTGCGGTTGACCAGACGCAGAAGGAGTTGTTATGGTCGCAGACACTGGCACGGGCGTCATCATAGAAGCGTTCGACACAGTATTGTTCGTTATAATAACCTTTGTCACCATCTGCCCACTAGAAGATGGTGTTACAGCCCTCTTAAGAGGAACCTGAAGAGGGTTAATGCAACCAGTAGAAGTCACTGGCTTTGCAGTGACAAATGTGGGGGACGAGGTTGGAATCTGGCTCAATAAGATCTTAACGTCATTCGATTTGGCGGCGCCAGACGAGTTCCCACTCGTATTCAACGACAATATATTCCCGCTTGCATTCAGTGACGGCAACGTCAAGTATTTGGTGTTGCCTACTGTAGAAGTTTGAACAATGGCCACATTGGACGCTGAAACAGTAGGGACGGTTTTCGCTCCGGAGAGCATCGTTTGAAGGTTGGCATTAGGCTTTTGAAGGATGAGCAGTTGAGCCTGGCCGGGCTTATTGGTGTTGATCAGTTTCGCTGTTGTGGGCCACTCGATGGTTTTAGCAGGAGAAGAAGCAGTCGTTATAAAATTACACGCCGCCGTTGATTGCACAGTCGAGATTGGATTCAAGGATGAATCCCCCATTGAAAAGTCCGTCCCGTCAGCTAATGCGTTGATGAGTCCTTCGGAAGGCTCAGAACTCAGACTGCTCTTATCAAAGTTGATGTTGAAGATGTCTTGAGACGAGTCCATGATGCTGCTCTTTAGTAGGTCCGTTGCGTCCATTTGGGAGCATCCTTCCGAATTCAAGGAGTCGGGAAGCATGACCGAGTCATCGTCCTTGCAGGACAAGCCGGAGATGAAGGACAAGCTCGTGTCGTTTAGGTCGATATCCACCTTAGGTGATAGATCTGAAAAAAAAAGTAAAGAATTTTAATTCAATTTGTTGTAACAGACTGATGGGAATCCAATTTTTAAAAAACAAAACAATAAAGCTTAATTCCAGAATGGATGAATGCTGAGTGAATATTCTATGGATCCCCCAATCCTCATATCTCTCCTACTCCTATGATTGGTTTGTTGGTTGTTTGGGTTTTAATGGCGCAAGGGCCAAAAATGGCCAAGCTGCGCCAAACTCTAGATCAGCGGTTCTTAACCTATGGGTCGCGAAGCATATTTCTTGGGTCGCGCTGAGTCGAACCAAAAAAGTTAGTAATACACCAAATAATAAGTAATACCAACACCTCCTAGAAGAGTTATTCCCTAATACAAGTTATTCCCTAATACAATGTTTCGGTTTTACCGCTCTTCGCGAATGGCCTTCCGGAAGTGACGTCCAATTCCTGTCCTGAGGCTTTCTCTTCTAGGAGGTGTTGGTAATACGCACGCCATTGCTTTGCGTGCGCGCAGACTCAGTAAGCTCTCTGTCAAAAACTCGTTTCTGCGCATTGTGTTGTGAATAACAGTGAAACGTGTAATAACAGTGAAACGTGAATACAAGCATTTTAGAAACAAATTTTGTCTTATTATTAATAGTGGAGTGATCAAGCTGCAGTGCGTATTGTAAAATTGTAATCACCCTAATAATGGCAAATACAAGGAAGCATTTTTAGAATTAGGTTTTACTTGCATTTATGATCAAGGAGTGAACAAGCCGCAATGCGTGTTGTGCAGTGAAATATTAAGTAATGAATCGATGAAACCGAACAAACTTAAAAGACATTTTGATGCAAAACATAAAAATTTTTCCTTTGAGGGAAAATATCGTACTTTTTTCGAAAGAAAAGAAGCCCATTTAAAAAGACAGCGTTTGGATGCACCAAGTAGTAATGGTTTTATAAATTCTGCCAAACAAGCTACACTTGCTTCTTTTTATGTGGCTTGGCATATTGCAAGACAAGATTAAATTGGAATCAGTGTTTCAGTATTTGCACCGACGGTGCAGCTGCCATGACAGCATCTCAAAAGGGATTTTCGACAAGAGCAAAACAAATGAATCCACAAATTATATCGATTCATTGTTTGTTACATAGACAAAATCTTGCTTCAAAAAAATTATCACCCGAATTATGTATCGTTTTGGATGAAATTGTTGCGGTAGTCAATTTTATCAAATCAAGAGCTCTTAACTGTAGAATTTTCTGCGAACTGTGTTTCGAATTTGGTGCAGAATACGAACATTTATTATATTATTCTGAAGTTAGATGGCTGTCCCGGGGCAAAGTTGTTCAAAGAGTATTATCATTGCGGACAGAAGTCGAATTTTTTTTGAGAGAAAAGAAACACCCATTAGCATCTAAATTCTCCGAGTTGAAGTGGATTACTCAAGTTGCTTATTTGTCAGATATTTTATTTGAAATAAATAATCTAAATACGTCTATGCAAGGACGTAATCATACTATTATTGAATTAACTGAAAAAATTACATGTTTTAAAAGTAAACTCAAATTATGGAGAAATAAGGTTGAAGTAAAGAAACTTGCTTCATTCCCGAGTCTTAATTTACTTGTTGAAGACAATAATATTGATATCACAGATTTTGAAATACAGAAAATTGTTATTAATCATTTAGAAAAACTAATAGCAGACTTTGATCGATATTTCCCTGCAGACGATGTTTTCAAATATAATTGGGTTCGAATGCCATTTAATTTTGATGTAAGTGATTTGCATGAGGAATTTGTTAATATTAATCAATTTCAAGAACAATTAATAGAAATACAAAGTGACCAAGCACTTCGATACAATTTCTACAAAAACACTGAATCTTTATGTGCTTTCTGGTTAAAATTAAAAACCGAAAAGCCAATAATTGTTAAAGAAGCCCTAAAAGTATTATTGCCCTTTTCAACAACATATATGTGTGAGGCTGGTTTTTCGGCTCTGTGTGTAATCAAAAACAATTACAGGAACAAGTTAAATCCTGAAATAGATATAAGGTGCTCCTTGACAAGCATTCAACCAAGGTTTGAAGATCTTTCAAAATGTATTCAAGCACAAGGTTCTCATTAAAACTGTATGACTTGCATTTAAAATTTAAAAGACTTAACATATGTATTGATATTTTTTTTTTTTTTTTGGAATAAGTTAAAATGTCAATTATTTTCAAAAAGTTATAAATATATTTTAATTTGGTCAATAAAAATTATTAAAAACACTTGATTATTAATTAAATTTTCCTTGGATCGAAAAGTACTTATAAGTTGAGCGAAGCGTGCGGAGTACCGTAGGGGCGAAGCCCCTTTTACCTCCTGTATGACTATTAATATTTGAAAACATGACGATGAGAATTAAATTTTGAATGACTCGCACTAAGCGACAAAGTACTTTTGTTTATCTTTATTATTAAAAAAATAAATACAAAATTTGTAAGTTAAAAAAAATCATCATCGTAGGATTGAAGATTTTTTAAAAATACGATCTAAAATAAAGCAATGAAAAAATTTTGACTTTTTTTTGGGTCGCGACATGAACATATTTCTCAAATTTGGGTCGCGGCTTAAAAAGGTTAAGAACCACTGCTCTAGATGATTCAAACCAACATTAAAATTTACACATAAAAGAAACAAAATTTTAAAGCAAAGGTAAAAATCCTGCGTAGTTTAAAAAGATAAATAGCGACGAATGATGTGGATGATTCAATAAATAAGACAAATGGGGAGATGAAGTATTAAAAAAGCGATTATATACAAGTCTAAGACGAGGACAAGAAGTTAAAATATGAATTATGGAGAGGGGTTGTTGGCAATGATGACATGGCGAGGTGATTTCATTTAGCAGCAAATGCCTATGCGTTGCTCGCGAATGGCCAATGCGGAGACGAGTCAATAGAACGTCGAGCCGTCTAGATGGCAAAGACGGTAGGAGAGAGACTGTAGGAAATATGGAGGCTAGTTTATCTTACTCCTATGAAGGTGCAGTCTATCTTTTTACTCATGAACAAACATTGTATGTCACTGCCAAATAATAATTTTTTAGTGTAGGTTAAGCTTTGGATTATAAAAGTGGATATTAGGGATGAATCGGATATACAGTAACAGTCTGATTTTTAACTATCCAATATCCAGAGAAAAGTGCCGGATATCCGGATGAATATAACGCTGCATATTTTTTTTTCCGATCAGTTTTCTTTTGTTTTAAGTATTTACTGAAGTTTCCTTTAAAATATTTTACTAAAAATACCACCAATGGACTGCGGATTCTCCCATGAATTTTTCTTGTGCTATTCAGGGCCTTACCGGGTGCTTTTCAGACAAGGTGGGTCACAGAGAATAGATAGTAAGAAAGATATCCCAAAAAGAAAAAAAAAATAACAATGCACACATAAAAAACAACAGTGTACCCATAAAACCTATCTCTAGAAAAATACTTTTTATGTACCTCTACAAGTAAAAACCCAATGGCCCCTAAAAGTTAAAGAGTCCAAAAGTATAAAAAAAAATGTGCCCCTCCCCCTTTAAAAAATAGATCAATGTATCCCTTTAAAAGAAAAACTAATGTCAAATGTTAATGTACCCCCCTTTCTGTAACTTAAATATATTCCCAAGACCTATATTCCAATGTATTCTAAAAACTAAATCTAAGTGTATTCCAAAATATATGAAGTTTTAACTAAGAAAAAGTAGCCTCCATACAAAAACTATCATGCGCCTTTTAATTTTTAAAGTACAAAGTCAATATGTCTTCATAAATAATAGATTAGAGTATATGCAACAAAGTATAACTTTGCAATGAAATCAATGTACTTCTTCAAAGTCCATTACTATCAGAATATTTAAAAGTTTGCTATGTCCTCCCTTCTCTTTAAATTAAATCTAAAGAATTCGTGAAATTATGAATATATTATACAGTCAAACCTCGGTATAACGAACCCGGGATATAACGATCCCTCGGTTGTAACAAACTTTTCAATTGGTCCCAACCGAACTCCTATGTCACTAATGTATTTTCAAATGCTTATAACGATCTTCAAAAGTAAGAAATTCGGATGTAGCGAACTAAAATTCACACTTTTCCAGTTTAGTTTCAGGTTTTTCCCATACATTTTACTCGCCCCGACCACATTCCTTACTCTTTGTTCCTTTGACAGAAGCCAGGTTCCTCAAAGGTGACAATGGACACCCCTGCTCAGCTCCTCCCCTTCCCCCGTTCAACTGGTTTAGCATACATTCTTTGCCTATTTCTTTCATTCTACTGCTGAAGATTATCGTTTAACTTGTGGACTTCGCGTAGGTTTAAAATCGCTCCTGTTTGCTAATGCCTTTTCCATTGAGGATAAAGCGAAAATTATTATTAAGATAATAGAAAATTATTAAGATATTGTATTAAGATAATAGAAAACGGCGATTATCGTTTATCTACAGATATTGCATTCGAAGGGGATGTTAGTTCAGGTTATACAATTTCTGATGCTAAGGGTAAGGCAGCTGTGGACATTTTGCATAATTTCTTTTCAACAGAAACTGTGGATAAGAATGTAATGGACTCTTTTGATGCTTTCAACAAAAAAATCAAAACTTCTTTTCATACTTTAGATAAATAAATTTAAGTAGTATTCAAATTAATTTAATTGTTTAATTTGTTTTTTAAAAACAAATATTTTTTTTAACTTTATTATTACCCATTACTAATTGCAATTCAGTGTTCAGTGTAAGTAATTTGTTTCACAAAACGTGTTTAAGGACTTTAGGTAGTTTTTATATCGTCAATATTTGAAAATTCGGATATAGTGAACCCTCGGCTATAGCGAACTTCTGAACCAGTCCGTTGAGGGTTCGTTATAACGGGGTTTGACTGTAGATAAAAATTAAGTAGAGGGCTATATTTACAGAAGAGAAATAATTGTATTCTATACATAAGGTAATAAAATTAAAATTAGCGGCAAAATTATAAATTTGGGGCAGGTTTGGCTAAAAAATAAGTGTTTAGGAGTAGAAATCGCGAATTGGCGCAGGTGCAACACCCCTGTATTTGCTCTGGAATAGTAATACCGTTAAATTTAATAATAATTATTGTTAATAACAGTATATATTAAATCTATAGTCAATTTAATTTGAACTCAAAATACACAAAATCTTTTTTCTTTGAAAATCTTCAAATTAAAGAAATTTTAAATATCAAACTGGCCACATTCCTAATATAAATATTCACTTATAAATATAATTTATGACAATAGTCATAATACCTTATAAAACTCAGTCTCATGGGCGTAGGAAAGAGAGAGGCTCAGGGGGCTTAAACCCCCCACCCCCAATAACATTTTAAATCAAAATTTCCTACCAATATCTGAAAATTATGCTATTTCTAATTTTAATGTTAATCAACAATTACATATTAACAACTAATTGATAATTAATGGCATGGGATTAATTAATGACAATTTTGAGACATGATTTTTAATCCCACATCATTTTTGAATTGCTATGCTACTGTCTAGTCTAGATAATTTTTAAAAACCAATATTAAAGAACTCAAAAAGTTAGTATTTAACAACACTTTATTACAGTGATACCATTTCCCCCCTTCTCAACCTCTATTACTCTAAGTAAAATAGCCCACACAATGATTAAACAAGCTGAATATTTCTGAAAGTGATTAATTCAATAATACATTTCACAGAAAGTTATTTTAGTTAGTCTAGACTTCTTTTTTTTACTAATTACAGCAAACAATTTTTCAAATATGATATTTTTTCCTCTTCTAAATACTGTTTTTACGCCTTGTTACTTAGTGTGAGAAATAAGCGGCAAATAATCTCAAAATATTTAACTTCCGGGTCCTAACACTAAACTTTAGGAAATGATTAAATACATATTTAAGACTGAAAATTCACTGGGAGCCAAGTTAAGAAATGGTAATGCCACTTGTTGTGACATTTTCAAGATGGCTGCCATAGCAGATATTTAAAGGTTTTAAACTTATGCTGGCCACCATTTTGAAAACGTCGCTGCAAGAGACGTAATCATTTTTCAGCTTGGCTCCCATTGAATTTTTAGTCTCACATGTAATTAATTAATCCTCAAAGTTTAGTGCTAGGGTCTGGAAATGAAATATGTTTACGCCTGTCCTATGCACTACCTATGACAACTATTCGGCCGACGACTGGCCGAATATCAAAAGTAATGGCTCTCCCATACATTGTAATAGCTTACACACATTGGTGCTTTTTGGAATATTATAGTCTGTTTGCCTTTTCTTGAGCTATAATAACACAGTTTAGTAATATTTCTTTTAGAAGATCCTCATTCATCATATCCAGAGAAGGTATCACTTTGAAAGTGAAATTTTCATGCTTAAACTTTTCAACCCATCTTCAAACATTGTCACAAAAAGGAGCAGTTGCCACTATAAAAATTTTGTGAGCTGCATGACCAGCATTTCACACTTTTCTTTAAATAAAAGAATATAATACAACAAAATGAAAGTTAGGATAATTTCATTTCCTGGAACAGCCCAGAAAAAAAAAGATGCCATATTACAAGAGAATACCGAAATGAATAACCAGTTTTTCTTATTACTAAAAATCAAAATCACAATAAACAAAACTTTCTCAAGGACACATACAAAAAACAAGGGGGAAAAAGCTTGGATTTTTATATTTACAAATTTATATTTATGATATTACATCAATGACGTTAAAAAGAATACAATTGGCATTTGTGTCCAATGTTTTTATAAATTTTACGACTTTTCCAGAGATTTTCCTGACAATTCAAGGTTTACCACTTGTGTGGAAATCCTGACGGTGGACCACAATCTGATTTAACATGCACGAGTCACATATAAACGCCAGTGAAATTGTGGTTTGGTTAATATAATTTTATTCAAGGTATCTGGGTCTACAAGGGACTATAACCTCTTCATCTGAATTTTATCTAAATATTAAAATCGAAAAGAATAAACTAAACTGGTAGTTACGAACCCATCTATCTCTCCTATCTCTCACAAGGAAAACACCCAACCATGCCAGGACAAAACACAGGAATGGACTAACACAAAAAGAAAACCCAATCACACGGGGGAAAAATGCCCAAGGAACATAAGGAAATGTCAAACACTACATCTAAATTTAAACAAGTGGAATTCTGCAAAATGTTATTTAAAATATAACCATAAACTATCTCAAAATAGAAAATTAAAGGAGGTATTCTATTCAATTAAAAATTAACCTAGCTAATGATTGCAAAAATATTTTGAAATGAATTGTACTCTTTCTGTGAAGTCAGTTTACTTAATTTCAATATCTTCATTAAATGAGTTTTCGTAAAATCTTCAAAAAAAAACCACTAAGTCTCCAAGTTACCCACGAATTTCATGATTAGGCTATTGAGCATGTTTCTTCTACACTTATTCGTGTTCTTCAAATAAAATCAGAGTTTAAATAGTAATTATAATTTATATACCATTTGATCAAAAAAGGGGCAGGGTAAAACTTCCAAGTCTGACCTATTTGGAGATGGGGCCCTATAATAGGTTGCTCAGACTGGAGAGTGAGATGGAAGCAGGACTTTTGAAATGGTAAGTTAGATGTTATTTTGAATTTAATTAAGTTCGCAAGGTTTAATGAATATGAAATTGGGAGACTGTCCGAGTTGCTGTTGTACTGTTATTAGATCTATTGATAATTCCAGAGTTCTTAAGATGCAAACTGCGTTATTGCAGTTCATCAATTGTACGTCTAGCTTCATCAACAGTGTTATTCAATACAGAAGTAATATCATTAGTTTCATTAGATGGAATTGTGAATATTTTTTAGATAACTTTTGTACTTCAAGAGCACATTTAACAACCCTTCAATCGCAAGATTGCTACAGCTTAATTCTCCCCAAACCACATTGTATTTGAACATTAAACCCTCCGCTTGCTAGCAGGACACTGCACCACAACTGGGCTCAGTTCAATAATTTAGTGACAAGCTACATTTAATTACCACAATTCTACTTCTAGCATAAATTTGTTGAATTCTATTTTTTAAGAATGGAATATCGTAAAATAAAATTACAAATACAAATAATGTCTACCAACTACAGGCTCTAGGCCCAGCAAGGTTGGTCCTGTCAATCCATCATCCTCACGATTCCCCAATGCCGATCCAATTGTTTTTTAAAACCACTCACCCCTGAAGAATTAACAACATACTCAGGCAAACCATTCCATTTGTCAATAACCCTATTAAAAAAATAATGCTTTCTAACATCCCGATTAAGCTGTGACTTGTATAATTTAAATCCATGACCTCTAGTCACATTGGCAATATTAAATTCTAATCCCGCCACATCTCCCAATTTGAATAACTGAATAAGATCCCCTCTAATCCTTCTCTCCTCGAGTGTATACATATTTAAAGTTCTAAGCCTTTCTTCATAATTCATTCCTGAAGTACCCTGAATCAATTTTGTAGCTCTATGTTGAACCCGTTCTAATAAATCAATATCCTTTTTGAGATAAGGTGACCAGAATTGTACTGCATACTCTAGATGGGGCCTAGTCAAACTCCTATATAGTGGTAAAATTACGTCCTTCGATTTAGATGATACATTTCTTTTAATAAATCCCAGCATTCTATTCGCCTTCTTACTGGCTGTCCCACAATGGTGTCCCCATTTAAAATCCCTACTTACTGAAACGCCAAGATCACTAACAATGTCACTGGCACTAATCTCAGAACTTTGCAGATAATAAGAAGCCTTTTTATTTTTAAGTCCCATGTGCAAGACCTGACATTTTTTAATATTAAATGACATACCCCAACAAACAGCCCATTCGGAAATTTTAGTTAAATCGACCTGCAATTGCTCTACCTGTTCTTTGCTATTTACGGTGCCCATGATTTTTAAGTCATCTGCAAAGATGCTAACTCTACTTGTAACGTTCTTACTAATATCATCAATAAAAATAATGAACAACAATGGCCCCAATACAGAACCCTGTGGAACTCCGCTTTTGACTTCTACCCATTGAGAGTATTTTCCCTTAATTTGTACTCTTTGCTTTCTACCTGTTAGCCAGTTTCTTATCCATTCGAGAATATTGCCCCGAATCCCAATCCTATCTAACTTATACAGCAGAGCTTCATGCGGAACCTTGTCAAAAGCTTTCTGAAAATCGATATAAACTATATCCACACTGTTTCCACCATCCAAATCTTTAGTAACTCCATCATAAAATTGTAATAGATTAGTAACACAAGATTTATTCTTTCTAAACCCATACTGTATACTTGAGAGCAATCCCCCTGTCTCTAGAAAGTTCATTACATGATTTTTCAATAAAGTTTCAAATATCTTGCAAATGACGGAAGTCAAGCTAACTGGTCGATAATTCCCCGGTTCACATTTTAAGCCCTTTTTAAAAAGTGGAGTAATATTTGCTAACTTCCAGTCTAACGGTATTCTACCATAACAATATGAAGAATTAAATATTATCATCAAAACATCCCCCAACTCCTCTGCACATTCAACCAGAACTTTTGGATAAATATCATCTGGCCCAGGGGCCTTAAAAGGTTTAATACTCTTCAAACAATGAACAATATCCTCCCTAGAAAATTTGCATTCCCGTATTTCCTGGCATAAGTTATCTCCCATGGTTAAGTGACCTCCGTTGAAATCTCTGTTGAAAACATCCATAAAAAACTCATTCAAAATATTTGCCATTTCTTCATCATCTTGAACAAAATTACCCTGATTATCTTTTAATGGACCCAGATAGGTGTTTACCTTATTATTCCCATTGGCATACGCAAAAAATTCCTTTGGATTTTTATTAATATCCCTAGCTAGCTTTTCCTCCAATGACCTTTTCCGTTCCCTACTGATATATTTGAAATCCCTTCTAGACTTTTCGTAAATAACCTGATCAGATACCATACCTGTCCGCTTAAAATTCTTATAAGCTTTCTGTTTGTTCTTAAGAGCTCTCTTACAGTCCTTAGAAAACCACATAGGAAATAATTTTTTAGCTATACTTTTTTGCCTAAATGAAATATGTTTCTTTACAGCCCTATGCAATTTATCTTTAAACTCTACCCATTGATCCTCAATATTTGACTGTTCTAACCCATTTATAAAAGTCTTACTTATCTCGACTCTTAATTTATTGAAATCCGCATCTTTGAAATTTGGTATTAACCTATTACTATTAACCACATCTGTCTGAAACTTAATATCAAATCTTATAGTATTGTGGTCACTATCACCTAAGTGTTCTCCCACTCGTAAATTACATACCCTGTCTTCATAGTTACTGAAGACCAAGTCCAAAATAGCAGCACCCCTAGTTTTCTCAAAAACCAATTGTTGTAAAAAACAATCCTGGGTCACTTCTAAAAAGTTTGTTTCCCTATCGTTCCCACCTATGTTATTACACCAGTCGATGTTAGGAAAGTTAAAATCGCCCATTAACATTATTTCACCTTTGCAGCATGCTTCCGTAATATGCTTACACAACATTTCATCTTGCTCTTTGCAAATATTTGGTGGCCTATAAATGTTTCCAATAACCAATTTATTTCCATTAGAATCCGAAACTTCCACCCAGACTGATTCAATCGCCTCCGGTTTGTTGCCAAACGTTAACTCCTTACAAAATAGCTTTTCGCTAATATAAATTAACACCCCGCCTCCTTTTCTGTGAAGTCTATCCTGTCTGAATAATAGATATCCCTTAATTTCCAATAGACATAAATCCTCCGCATTTGCCCAACTTTCAGTTATCCCCACTACATCAATCGATTCTGCAGCTAATATTCCCTTTAATTCGTCCGTTTTATTCCTAAGACTTCGTGCATTGCTATAAAATATCCTTAATTTATCTTTTAAATTTGTAGATTCAACCTTGCTGACATAATTACTACCGACTGTTAAAGAATTAATTAATAAGCCAGAAGACATTCCCCCCCAATAGAGACCCTTATTACCATTGCTCATCTCCCATGATTCTACTCGGCACTGGGGAATCCCTCTATCTGAAACTAGTTTTTTGAACCCAACAAATCTTCTCAAATTACAAATCTTCGCTTAAGCCATGATACGACATAGTATAAAATTTTAATAATTATCCAAAAAAGCCTAAATTGTATTATGTTTTATTAAACATTTATTACTACTAGTGTAAAAAAATTAACTCATTAATAAATTTATATTTAAAATAAAATTATATTATAACAACAGAATTTTGAATAAACTTCAGATGAGAAAATTTATTCTACAAATTCATTATTCAACAACCGTTCAGTTATTATAAATAAATGTTTTTAAATAATCTTTAAAATATCATAAAAATCCTGCATATAGTGTTTTTTCTTAAAAAATATAACTTCTTTCATTACAGTTAGTTTTAGAAAATTAATTATAAATTATCCCAATTTATAATTAATATTTTAATATGAACTTATAAATAATAAGTATTTTATTGTTATTCATGATTTGAATTTTATTTGTATGACGAGTTAAGATGAGATGTTATTTCAAGTGTAAATTGATACCACACTGTGAAAATTGATTTTTTGACTCAATATTGATAGGCTATACCCAAGCACTACTCAAGACTTTTAAAGTTACCAACACGTAGTTGAATTTTTTATATTTTATTAACAAAATATGGTTAAAACTCGAGCGCAAACAAACAAAAACAAAGTGTCAACACAACACGAACACAAATAAAAACAACTGCACAATGTAAACAAATCAAAAAATATTTTACTACGGGATGAATCGGATCTATTCATATCTAAATTTAGGACATAAAATTTAATCCAAAACAATTTTTGGAAAGTTTTAGAAGGTTAAATTAACCGCGAATCTTGCCACGAAAGCGCAAATTGTCATTAGTTCTTAAATGACGCGCCATTTGCACAGTCTTGAACAGGGAAATTTGAACACGGATTCCGATGTAAAAATGAATTTGTTCAAGAGTGCAAACTTTAGTTTGTATTTTTAGTATTAAGTAGAAGGGATAGAAACTCAATGCATTTGTTTATGTAGGTACAGATATTTCACCCCTGAGGGTACGATTGCGTGAATTAGCACAACTGCGCCTGTACAGTATTAGTAAACAAATCGCTTTTTGGAAAATGCAGGTTTCGGAGCTTAGAGTTATAAATAATGCAATTTCTTCAACTTTGATTCAAAACTGCTTTGTACAGATACCGAAAAAAATATTTAAAAATTAATCAAAATATTTATTTCAACTTTACCCATTTTCTCGTAAGACATCCCGTTTAACTTCAAAATCACGCGCCGACCATTGCCATTCTGAATAAAAGCCCCCTCCCTTGTAGAAATCGAAATGTTTTGCAAAAACTTTGTAGTTAAATTTTGTTACCAAATTTAATTTTTAATGACTTTACCAGTTAAAAATGTGGAAAGAGATTAAGATTTATGTTTCTTATTGTACCGAAACGAGTAAATATCATGAAATATGAACAAATCGCGCCCTTTTCAAATGGTCAAAATTGACATTCCACTGGAATATTTTCTGTAATTTAAAAATGAATTGGTAAAATAACCTATTTTGAACTTTTATTTTATAAGCCTAAATTACATAGATTCCGTTTTATGAAATGTTGCTTTTATAATGTTTGTCGCAAGTTCACGAAAAGATTTTTTTAACATTTATTTAAAACTCAACTTATCTTCTTTTAGCTAAAAAATTCACGATAAAAATATTTTTTTAAAAACTAATTTTTGTAATTTAATTTTCTTAGATTCTTATGCGTTTCAAAATTATAAACGTAAAAATTAAAAGTTTAAATAAACCAAATAGTTTCTCATATATGTATATATTTCAATATCTGACACTTTAGGGTGGCATCGCTTTCTAAAGCGTGAAAGTTAAACATGGCGTCAAACATCAAACAACATTTGTCCGGCTTTTCAAGTTTAGGTGGTACTCCTAAAGATCAGGCTGATCGGTTCGTATTAATTATCAGTTTTAAAATTCTACAAAACTAATTTTATGTAAATTCAAAAGTGTAGCAGATATAGTTTTCAGTATGTTTCGAACAATTTACTTTCAATACTATTTTGTAGAAAAAAAATATTTCTATTTATTGTTAAAAATGTATACACATTTGTAATTTTATTGTATAGTTTCTAAATGTTTTGTTTGCATATAGAGTTGTGTGTATAATAAACAATAGAATGTGATCAAAACAAAACTGGTCAGGTTTACTGTACGGTCACCCTTGGCGCGATTTTTCCGCATTTGGCGATAATTTTTTTTAAATGGCAACTCCCATCCGCAACGACAAGGAATTGCAGCAACCTTATTGGACAAAAGTCGCCAAAATGGCGAGATTTTGAAAAAGTCGCCAAGGGTGAACGTACAGTAAACCTTTACCCAAAACTGATTAAAGGAGTTTTCACTTTCACCATATTAATATTATATTTGTTTGTGTACTATCCTATATATATTTACATTTTTGTGTTTTCCTTGCATAAAAGGACTGTACATATTTTATTTGTTAAACAATTTGCGATATGATTGAGTATAAAAGACTCTTATTAAAAGACTGAATTAATCGTATCGCATCATATCATTAAGAGTACATAATACATTCTAGATGTCAAATATCGCACTCCCTTAAACAATGATCCAAGAAGTAGGTAAAATTTAATGGTTGAGTATGAAACGGTATCTCCCGATTGTACATGGAATTGGAATTGCTTGTTGAAACTTAACACTACCAAATAGCCGAATGTGTACAAGCTTACAACGATCGCCGCTATTTAGTTACTGCAATAGGATCTACACTATCCTTCTTTATATTTCAGACAAATTTATAGCCTAGAGTAGTTAGGAGGGAACCAAATTCATGCCATTGATTTCTGAAATTGTTAAATTTCTGATTATTAAAATGGTTGAAATACGCGGTGGTGACTGCAGCAAAATATGTCTCCACTTTAAAAAAGCTAGTTCCCATGTTTCGAGTGTCGACTGTGAGTTTTCACCTTTTCTACTAGCTAAAACAATGTGCACTTAAATCTTGATGATTACGTTAAAGTATTTACTAGAAGGAAGTCGAGATGTCTACTCGAACCTCTTTAAATTTTAGTATCGTTATTTTTAACTTTAATGTGAAAGATTACTTGTCTCAAATCAGATTTATTGTAAACTTATATATAATTTTTCCACTGGGTTATTGGGTTGGTTGAGTAATGTCGCTATGAACTACACAATGGCTATTGTTCACGAGAGTTTCGGAATTTATCCCAGTAGTTCTATTTATTTTGGAATTGTGTTGCACAAAGGGATTCCGATGAATTGCGGTAAAGGAAAACTAGTTGTAATGGAATTATTTTTAGTCTATAAGCAAGAAACAGCGAACAATGCGATTGTAGAGTGATTTAACAGGACACAAATTCGAACTATTTTCCGTTATGAAATTTCACACTATGTTCAATAAATAAATTTAATGTTTATTAAAATAGGGGTTCTTGCCTTTCCCAAAATCCATTGCATTCATCTGACTATGTTATGAAAATTACCTTTCTTATTGTTTTCACTTCATTACCAAAAAACAGTTTTCCTTCCTAACTGAAAAATAATTTGCCTGATCTACTTTGTGTCATCTGTTAATTGAATCGGATAATTAGAATGGGCCACGGAAACCTCCTTGGTTGGTGTGTTGCAGCAATGAAAGCCATGTATAAATTAGATATTTTTAAAAACCGATATGTAGAATACTATTAGTTATTATTCTTACCGATTTTTGAGATATCTACATACTCATAGCTATCATTAAATAAAATGTTCTGGTCAAAATGTAAACTTTAATGTATTTCTAACCTTTTATATTATTTGATTTTAGATACCGTGCTGTACTTGACACTATTGTTAAGGCTACTGGAGATGAACTAATTGAAGGACTACAAGGCTTTGTTGAATCAAGTATGTATAATTGACATGTATTTTTTTGTACAATATTAAGACTTTACATTGCGAGTTTTTAGTGCTAGAGAGTAATTATAATTTATTTCTGTATGAAGTTGAGCAGTTGGTAGAGCAAAAAACCTGTAATCTGATGAATATGCATGGTTTTAAGCCAAACAAAGCATTTGCTGTGTAGAAGAAACTGGAGCATGTTGAAACTGCGACCTGAATTTCACCAAGGTGTTTAAATTTGGAGATAAAAGTTTCTGCATAGATAGGTGTTGTTACTCTTGTATTTTGACAGCAGTTTTATAGTTAATGGAGCAGATGAAATTTCCATCCATTCTTCAGGTAAAAATGCTAGAAAAGAGCCACTAATATTCAAACAAGAAAAGAGCTCATTGGTTCTTTCTGTTACAAAATATCCAAAGCTGACATCATTTTTAATTGTTCTGTCCATCTTACCTTTTGCATTCTAGATTCCACAATCAATTTTGCTTTTATTTTTGCTGGAAATCTGTTGCAAAATTGGGTCAAACCAACCAATTCATCAGATAGATATAACAAGTGATTTCCTACCACTTGCCTTGCTGCTATTCCAATTTCAGAATAAATTGTTTCATACTTTTTAAGGTCTTTCCATACGTTCACATCAGGCGCTTCAGCAACAAGTGAAGCTTCCATCCTTCCTAAGGTTGGTGATTAGCAAAAAGCAAAAGACGGATAAGAAGTGTATTTTAGTTTATTCTGATTTTATGTCTTAAATCTGTTTCATATTTCTACACTCACTACTTAATTAATTGTTTGTGGATATTAATGTATTTCCTTTTATTATCTTTCCACAAAATAACCTTTTAAAACTTTTGATCACATTCCATGTGTCTTTTATAGTTGTGAATGAAAACGTGAGCCTGGTGATATCAAGGCAACTTTTGACTGATGTTGGAAATCACCTCACCAAGTTACCTGATGATGTCTCTAGAACGGTCTCGCACTACACTCTCGATAAAGTCCAACCCCGTGTCGTTTCCTTTGAAGAACAGGTTCGTACTTTTGTTTGAATTGTGTACTATTTTTCTTATTTCAGCAGCTGTTTGGAGGTATGTGGGTATTTTCAGCTGAGAGATGCAAACTGAGAGAAAGCTTGAATATGAGTCGATAGAAATGAAAAGTTCTTTGTCAACTTTACAGTTAAACATGTGAATAAAAACTAAAAACACCTAAATTTTATTTTAATAAAAATTATTATTAAAAACAATATACTTTAAAAATTTCCAAAGTAAAAAATTTTGTAAAGATTTTTTTTTTTACTTGTTGGTGTATCAGCAAAAAGCTGTTATGTCACCTAGTAGAAAATCTTAAAATGATTTTAAAATAACCTTAAAAGTTAATAAGAAATGTTTTTTTGCTAGTGTTATTTCAATTGATATTTTTGGAACACTCAACAATACTTTTTATATAGCTTCTAATGTTTTTAGAGGAATAAAGAATTTTATCATCAACATTAAATAATTTTTTTTAAATGTTTTAACACTTCATGGTTTTCAAATTAAGTTAAATCTAACATTTGAGTATTCAATTAGGACATTTCAACACCTTTTAGCAGTATATTAGATTTGTTAATTTTGTAGTAAAATATCCCCATTTTGGTCGTCGCTTGAAAGTATAAAAAGTGGCTCGTGTTGTAGTTACTGTTACGGGTTACAAACAAAAGCACTAAACAAAAGAAAGAAAAGATAGAACGATAATATTAATCGTTGTTTAATTTAAGAATTTACCTGGCGTGATCGTATAGTTTAGAACAGACAAAAAACACAAGACTAAAAATTGTGACCAAAAGAAAACAAATTTATTAAAACACTAAAATTAAAAAGGGAACGGAACACTTAAGAACCTTACAAAAAGCCAAACAAGTTAAAACTAAATAAATTAAAAGGGGGAGGGTAAACTAAAATTAAAAATTACTACCTTCAGCTGATTTCGTCGAGAGAGATGTGGCAGGAGATCAAGGCGAATACAATACGAGTGCCCCCCAAAAAAAAGAAAACAAGGCCAAGCCGCTACGGCCATACCAAGTGTCCAAGATTGGGAGGTGGACAAAAAGGGGGGTGGTACTTGGCACATCCTTCGACGGAGTGTCAACTCCGATGTCAGCTTCAGAGGTGGTCGTCTAAGGGCGTCAGCCAGTGGTGGTCGTCTAGCAGAGAAATCCAGTTCAGAGGTGGTTGGTGGATGGGACCTTCTCTGGGCGAGGATCACGGGCCTGACGGGTGATGGGGGAGGCGTCCAGGGCTGACATCAGAGGCAACGGCAGAGGACGGGAACATCCCTCTGGGTGCTACGTCGATGAGTGGCTGGGGTTATTGCAGTTAACCCGGCAACATCTATTGGAATGGGCGACTCTCGAGCATCGTTGAGGTTGGTGGCGGCGGTTAAATAATTCTTCTAACCCCGCATCAGCATCGGCGGCTATTGCACAAGATTAACCCATCGGGTTTTGAAAAAGGACACACGGTCCGCGTTTATAAGACGGGAGCTACACTCCTGTACGTCTTGAGGCTTCGAAAGATGCGTTAAAAAGTCGCGTCAAAAGGTGCGCTTTCCAATAAATCGCCAAAACCTCCTTGCCAGATCCCTCAAAACTAGCACATCAATTTTCCTCTCAGCCAATCAGAGAATTTAAAATTACAACTTCGGTTACAGTTAAACACAATTCCAGACCAGTACGTAAAACGGTCTCAAAAACACGAAGTCAAACTGACATACCAGACCCCAGATGTGTAACATGATACAGGAGGAGAGGCCGATGTGGGGACCCAAAAGGGTGGAAAAGACTTCAGACAGGGGTTATCACCCCATTTACAACTAAAAAGCTCTTAGGGGGTTATGAAAAAGGGGGAAATTTACGTTTGGGCTTAAATGGAATCAAAAGTGCAGGTTCCCAAGTACAAGTTTGACAATTAAATAGGATACATCAATATTACATAAATTAATTAATACAATTAGGGGAGTCTGAAATTAAATTAAATAAAAGAGGAATTAAAAATTAACCAATTATGGTTTTAACCATAACATTCCCTACGCGTACCTCTTAAAAAAAGTTAAGAATTAACTTTTTTTTCACAAGAATAAAAACACAGATCTAGTCAAAAAGTAAACAGCAGCAGACTCTCCCACCAAAAATTATCGTCCCCTACATGGGGTGTTCACAAATATGGCAAAACTTTAAAAACTAACACCATAAGGTCACACAATGCATAACAAGACAAATGGGATTTAACCGGACGAGAAAATCTAAAAGTTAAACTCAAACATTTAAAATTAGAAGCCCTACAGTAACTAAAATATATTAACAATTAATTAAATCAGAAATACAACATTAAATTCAACCTATTGCTTAGTTAGAGTCCTTGAAGCAATTTAGGTTTTAAGCAAATAAATTACTATCAAATCAATCTTATCAAACAATGCAATTACAGATAATCAACAAACATCTTAAAACAAGAAAATTATTAAATAGTAAAAAAATGAAATCAACCGAGAATTAACAGTTTAAGTCTGAGGATGGCAACCCTAAACAAAATTTAAAAAAACAATTAAAAATCAGAACTCACTCCAAGAAGAAAAGTAATTGACCACACTTCAAATGTAAACAACTTGTTTAGAAAAACCCATATCAATAAAGATGACAGCAAAACAACCAGCTCAAAGGGTTGTACAGGTAAGAAAATACCTTGTTAAAATTAAAAACCTAAATAAATGCATTCAAACACAAACAGGAAAGTTCAAGCGAGCAAGGAAGAAGGGTAAATTTAAATGTGTGCTAAAACAAACAAAAAACCAACCAAAAAAAAAAACATGTGACCCAAGACCAGCTTAAAATCACACGGTAAACGAAAGTTGGAAGGGGGAAAGTTACTCGCAGAAACAGACCTAGCTGCTATTGAATACAACAAGTGAAAAGAACACAGCAAAAATCTAAATACAAGTAAATTGGGCAAGCCGGAGAGGGCTTCAGGCACGAAGACAACTTAAGATCATTTGTAAAGTGACCACAAGTTTAAAAAGTGGGGAACGATGGTAGTACAAAATACACAGAAATACAATGACACGATAAACACTTAATAGGTAGTACTTCTCTACTTTCTAGGAGACCTCTCTGGGGCGTACACTACACTATTTTCTCTACTACACAGAAATACAATTTTAATGTACCAACAACTATTTTACCCAAATTTAACATCAAAGTGTCCAAAAACAAAACCAGCAAGTGGTCAAACGTTCAAAAGAACAATAGAAAATGAATGTCCCAGGTTGTATGAAAGTCATTAGACGTTAAATCACACGATTAGGTCAAGACACTTCTATAACATGACCAAAAATACCAATATCCAGAAAATACACAATATTCAATCACAAAATTAACAAACTAAAATTTATTGAAGGTATATTAACTCATAACTCACATAATTGCACCAAGCAATTTTACTCACAATTCCTAACTCTAAAAATTTCATTACTCAAAAATAACCTTCCAATAAAAAAAAATTAAAACTTCCCTCTTAAAACAAAAATAATCTAAATTCAAAATTAGGCAGTTCCACAAACATTACTCAAAAGGGTCAAAACACTTCATCAAGGCAAAACTTTAAACAACTCTTAAAACATTACAATTTGTATGTAAACAAACCGATTATCAAATTCTTAACTCAAAAATAATAATTTCATAACTCCATTAAACTTAAGATAATCAATTAATAATCCTCAAACACAAATTAAAAGCAATTACAGTTCAATTAAATCCCTCAACACAAAAAGAAAGAACACAAACACAAATGTAAACAAACATCGCGACACATCTCCGGTCGGCGAAATATCGCTGAAGTTAGGCCTAGCTAAGCCGCAAAAATGCAGATTAATAACTAAAAACATCCTAGGTCACTGCACCACTGTTGTAGACGAAAAGGGGGGGTGGTACTTGGCACATCCTTCGACGGAGTGTCAACTCTGATGTCAGCTTCAGAGGTGGTCGGTCAAAAGGCGTCAGCCAGTGGTGGTCGTCCAGCAGAGAAATCCAGTTCAGAGGTGGTTGGGCCCTTCTCTGGGCGAGGATCACGGGCCTGACGGGTGATGGGGGAGGCGTCCAGGGCTGACATCAGAGGCAACGGCAGAGGACGGGTACATCCCTCTGGGTGCTACGTCGATGGGTGGCTGGGGTTATTGCAGTTAACCCGGCAACATCTACTGGAATGGGCGACTCTCGAGCATCGTTGAGGTTGGTGGCGGCGGTTAAATATTTCTTCTAACCCCGCATCAGCATCGGCGGCTATTGCACGATATTAACCCATCGGGTTTTGAAAAAGGACACACGGTCCGCGTTTATAAGACGGGAGCTACACTCCTGTACGTCTTGTGGCTTCGAAAGATGCGTTAAAAAGTCCTGTCAAAAGGTGCGCTTTTCAATAAAATCGCCAAAACCTCCTTGCCAGATCCCTCAAAACTAGCACATCAATTTTCCTCTCAGCCAATCAGAGAATTTAAAATTACAACTTCGGTTACAGTTAAACACAATTCCAGACCAGTACGTAAAACGGTCTCAAAAACACGAAGTCAAACTGACATACCAGACCCCAGATGTGTAACATGATACAGGAGGAGAGGCCGATGTGGGGACCCAAAAGGGTGGAAAAGACTTCAGACAGGGGTTATCACCCCATTTACAACTAAAAAGCTCTTAGGGGGTTATGAAAAAGGGGGAAATTTACGTTTGGGCTTAAATGGAATCAAAAGTGCAGGTTCCCAAGTACAAGTTTGACAATTAAATAGGATACATCAATATTACATAAATTAATTAATACAATTAGGGGAGTCTGAAATTAAATTAAATAAAAGAGGAATTAAAAATTAACCAATTATGGTTTTAACCATAACACTCGTATGTTATTCCTTCCATCTTTCTGTGATAGGAAATTAGGAAGTCTTTAATTTTTGGTAGATCTCGATCGTTTGTCAATAGCCCAATGTGTAGGCTCTAGTGCAACTTCATTTCAATTGACAAAACATCTTTTGGGAATTATCCATAACTATTACCCCATCCCCTATGTCAGGTTGTGTGGGGTGCCAGTTCAGGAGTTATCTTCGTCATTTGAGCATGGTTCAAAATCAAGAGGCAGTGTTTTGGGTTTTTTTTCTTCAGGATAGATCACAAACTGTAGCCAATAGTCCACTGTGCAGATTTAGTGCAATGTTAATTCAGCCAACTATAACCATTACCAATAACCCATCGTTAATTCAACCAACCAAATATCTTTCTAAATTAAACTCGACTGTCGCCAACATCCCTTTGTGTAGCTCTAGTGCAAAATTCTTTCAACTAACTAAACATTTTCAACCAATTAATAACATTTATCAGTAACCAAAGTGTTTTCCACATCATCCAATCATGGTTTAAAATTATGAGGCACTCGGTCAATTAACTAAATTCACTAATGAACACTTGAACTGGCACACAATACTTCGACCAAGTGTGAAATCAACATGTGAATGAGAAACAACCTTGGCTTTGTTTTGTTTGCATTCACATTAGTTTAACCGAAAGGTACAGAATATTTTAATATAGTATTTTTATATTTATTGCCTTCATTTTAGGTGGCCAGTATTCGCCAGCACCTTGCCGAAATTTATGAGAAAGAACACAATTGGAGGGAAGCTGCTAATGTTTTAGTGGGCATACCATTAGAAACTGGACAAAAGTAAGAAGTGTTCTAATTTGTTTTGTAATGCGTGTTACTAATAAATGAGTTTAACTAATTCTACTTATTGTATGTGCAAATAATAAATCTTTAAATATGCTAAAATTCATAAACTCTGAAACAGAAATGCAAGCTGCCCGATCGAGGGCATAGTTTGTAAGGCCTTATATTTAATTTGTAATGCTTAATAAGAACAAGTATCTTACCCAAATAGTTTTAATAAACATTGAAATAATTTTTTTTGGTATAAATAGCAGGTTTTATCAATGAATAAAAAAAAAATTCAAAAATTTATCTGTTCAATGAAAATTGATATTCTATTTTTTATGTGCCTTGACAGTCATGGAGCAAAAAAAAAGTTAGACACTGCAAAATTTTACAATTTTTTTTTTACCCTGACATTAACTCATTTTATTATATACTCATTAATAATTATAAAAACTAATTTAAAATTTTTTTTATTCCCTATTGATTTCCTTTATGTACTACTTATTGTAACATTGTTCCATACTCAGCAGTATCACAGCAGAGATTATGAGGTATTGAAATGGCTGAAATTGAACATATTGGAAACGGCTTAATTCCTATGAAGAACTTATATAATTTTAACAAAACAATTATGCATTTTTTCTATTAAATAATTTGTATAAGGTTACTTTTTTTTGCAATTATTAATCAGGATTGCAGAATATTTTCAGTGTAACCAACTTTTAAATTGCGGAATGGGCATACTCGTAGGATTTCTATTGTTTTGTTAAGCTATTTTTCCTTTAATATATATATATATATAATTTTCGAATAAAGCATTTCAACATGTTTTGTAAATTTAAAAATTGGCTGATAAGAAAACTGATTTTAAAAAACTAAATGTTCATTTAAACGTTTATTATTTGTAGGCAATATTCCGTTGATTACAAATTGGATACTTATCTCAAAATTGCCCGTCTGTACTTGGAAGACGATGATCCTGTTCAGGCGGAAGCATTCATCAACAGAGCCTCCCTCTTGCAGGCAGAATCAAAGGATGAACACTTGCAAGTTTATTACAAGGTAGTTTTGGTTCATTTGAGGTCCATAAGAGCCATGAAACTCAGCTTACTGAGCCAGTATTTAAGTTGGGTTTAATATATCTTTGACTTCGTTAGCTCAAAGAAAAAAATGTGTCTGTTAATTTGATCTTATTTGAAGATACTCACTATATTTCGACACAATCAGGGATTCTTGTCCTGGCACAGATAACTAACTTAATCCCTCAAAACTTCATGAAATTATTGTAATTGCTCGAATGTCTGAAATATATGAGTAATGTTTTATTATTTTGTATAATTATATATTATATTATATATTATTTAATATAATTGTAAATAATATAAAATAATTATGCAGAGTTTAGTTCTGAGATTATTTACCAGTTTTCTGAAATCTTACTTTATGTTATTAGGTTTGCTATGCCAGGGTTTTGGATTACAGAAGAAAGTTTATTGAAGCTGCTCAACGTTATAATGAGCTATCGTACCGCACTATTATTCATGAAGAAGAACGGATGAGATCGTTGAGAAGTGCTTTGATTTGCACAATTCTAGCCTCTGCTGGTAATTTTTTTTAAAATTTCATACATTTAAAGTTAGTAAACTGTTATCTTGTATGCAAAGTATCACTTTTCTTGTAGGTTTTTGCAAGGTCATTGCTGACTGTTGATCCCAAAATGAGCCTTATTACACAGGTTTCTGGAAAATGGGAGCAAGGGATTTTCTTATGCCTTATTCTGAAATTTCTCTATCACTTATTCAACTGCTCTCTTATGCTCCATCCTATGGGTCAACAACAACCACACACTCTAAAGGAAAAAGCTACCTCTGTCTTTCAGACAGCCGGCAATTGTTAAAAAAAAGAAAACAATTGTGTGTTTTATATTTTTTCAAAAAAATACTGCTGCTACAGCCAAAAAAAAAAAAAAAACCTCGACAATTAAAAATTATTTGATATAATCAACTTATTTCTTTACATTTTGTTTTCTATACCATGCACTTTTTAAAAGGTATTTTCATTTCTAAAGCTTTGTATATACTTAAGTAATCTTTTACAGAATAATTTATGCAGGTTAAAAAAAATATGAATTTGGTTTTCGAAATGACTAGTAGATATGCAAAGTCTGTCAAATTTCATATTAATATTTATCTTATAACACATAAATATTTTAGGCCAGCAACGATCCAGAATGTTAGCGACATTGTTTAAAGATGAGAGATGTCAGCAATTGCCAGCTTGTGGAATCCTTGAAAAAATGTAAGAATTCTCATTCTGAAAATATATTTCATACATGGGATGGAGTGGGGCAAGTGTGGCCATTGTTATTTTTCAAAAACCTTGATATTTCACTAAAAAAAAAAAAACTTTAGGTATACAGTATTGGAATTTACTAGTGTTCCTGTTATGCGTTTTTCAAAGGGCTCAGCGCCCTGCCCTTTTTTTGTAAGTGCTGATGCGCCCTGCCCTTTTTAGAAGTGAAAAATGGGCCCTGCCTTTTTTCACAGTACCTTTTTGGCACCTTGCAATTAAAAAAAAAAATCCGCAAAAACGTAGGTGTGTAGGATTAGCTTGGTATCCCAATCGCACCCTCAATACCCACGTGATATTTGCTGAGTTTAGGACTTGTCATTTGGAGTTATAAAAATTGATTTTTGGAAGAAGCTTGTTTCTTTTTGTTTGGTTGGTATTAATGTTCTAATTTGTTTTACTGCTAATATATTTTGTTAAATTTTTTTTTATTTGAAACTTATCTCTCTCCCACCTTTATGAAATTTGAGATGGTAAAAACTTTTTAACAAGGAACTTTAGAAAAATTTTAGGAATTAAAAATTTTCTTTTTGGGAAAAAAACACTACTATTAGAGATTAATGAGTTAATGGTGCAGTTTTTTAAAT
This sequence comes from Troglohyphantes excavatus, assembly GCA_963932185.1. Taxonomy (NCBI): domain Eukaryota; kingdom Metazoa; phylum Arthropoda; class Arachnida; order Araneae; family Linyphiidae; genus Troglohyphantes; species Troglohyphantes excavatus. The sequence goes on from OZ010667.1 coordinate 2,643,358, forward strand.
TTTATTTTTTGTGACATTTTAAACATTTCTAGAAAAACACTAAATTATACAAACTTTAAAAAAGAGAAAATTCTGGCCCTCCTGAAAAAAATCCAGTTTAAAGTAAGGAAAGTGCCCTTTCAGTCAACAGAAAGTGCCCTTTTTGACAATTTCCCCCCCCCCCCCCCCTGCCCTGTTTTTAAAACTATGTGAACACTAAATCTACTCTATTGATGTTCACCAAAAAGTCTGGTAATTTGTACCTTGATAGTGTTTTTTTTTTTTTTTTTTTTAATGCTTACATTTTGGCACTTAATGAAAATTTTTCATTTATTTATATATTTTTTCCCACTACCTAGAATATTAAAACTTTATTTTTATTAAGTTTAATGTGTAGTTTTCAGCCATGTACCTTATTTTGGAATTAAACTAATAGTCGACAGCTGAGGTTACACTTGCCCTGTCATTTTTGCACGTAGGACAAGTGCAACTGTGGATTATGGTGCAAGTGCAACCATGACTATTACAACATAGGTTAAACTTTTACTTGGCCTGGATAGGACGTTATTCCTATTGATGCTGATGACATTATTACAGTAATCCCTGTAACAGCCATTGGCATGCAAGGAAATTTGGCATTTCCAATCGTTTTCTCCACTTGCACTTGTCCAGCTTTTCCGGGACAAGTGCAATCGCGCCTTGACATTGAAAAAGAAATGTGTAGAAAATCAATGGTAGATTATATAAAACTGTTCAAAGAAATAACAACTTTTGTACTGCCATAGTGTAGTTTTGAGTGCAATTGAAAATTGTAACATACTTTAAAAATGCAAATTTGTAACATTTAACTTTGTTCTGTAATCCAGGTATCTCGATAGGATTATTCGTCGTAGTGAATTGGAAGATTTTTCTGCAATGCTCTTATTACACCAAAAAGCATATACAACTGATGGTATGTTGCTTTTATTCAAAGAATTAAAATGGTCTATGTAATTTGATATAAATTCAATATAAAGTAAATTAATATGTTAAGTAGTAGTGCTTCAGCAGATATTCATAATATTGTGCCAAGTTAATATTTACTATTTTAAAATTCATCTTAAAAATTTAGAATTTTTGTCATAATGTTGAGTGGTTACACTGAAAAGTTAAACATTGTTTATTAAAAGGGTATACCTAAAAATAATCCAACATGTTTACTGATTTATTTTTGTCAGAATTATTTGTCTATGATTGTTAACAGTTTTCATCCTTTACTCAGTATATGGTAAATACATAGTAAAAGACCCTTGTTAAATGGGCAACACATCATCACCTAACTTTAAAAATAGGATTTTTTAATGGAAATAGTTGTATGTTTAATACTGTTTATACAGATAGAAGTTATATTAGAATTATATTTGAGGGTTGTCAAATTTATTTAAAAAAATATATATATTTCCTGTCACCTTGTACAAACTTTTGAAACTTGGGAGTCATAACATACTATGTTATGTGCCTGGGCTACACTATACACTTTTATTGGTTCATTTATTAAGTTTTCAACAGCCCTTTTTTTCAAGTTTATCCTACGAAAAATTAAAACATATTTCTTTTCAGGTTCAACTATTTTAGACCGAGCTGTAATCGAGCATAACCTTCTGTCGGCTAGTAAGCTCTATAACAACATAACATTTGAAGAATTAGGAGCCCTGCTGGAAATACCTCCATCAAAAGTAAATTGCTATATGAATTAAAATTGTTTGAATTTTCTGCTTTTTCAACTTTTTACTAAAAAAAATTACTTTTGATCATTGTGCATCGGCTAACATAAGTTTGGAAACCCGCACTATTCTTGACTCCATTTAGTTTAGATTCAGAAGGTTAAGTTTAAAGATAATAAATAAGTTGGTGAGTGACATAGTATTTAAAAAACTAGTAAAATTGAATGATGAAAGTATAACAGTAAAAGATTTACATTTAAAGGCCTTTCAATTATGATGAGAAGCATGCGAGAAATGCGTGTAGTTATGTATGTTGCCAGTCTGAGAATCTTTTTGTCGGGTCAGTGTTTATCGCAATCGCTCCTTTCAGAGGGCATGGTGGTATAAAAACATCAAGTGTTTGGCGCAGCTTGGCCCTTGTGCCAGTAAACCCCAATAAACCAACCAACCTTTCAGAGGGCCTCGGTTGTGCAGATCTCCCATTGGTTCTGGGTTATAAACACTGGAGACTTGAAAATGCTTTCTGTGAATTTCTTGAGGCAGACAGGAAGGTGGTTGCAATTGTTTGTTTTTAATTTGTATATTAAATAAAAAGTCTGTTTCTGGTTGTAAAAATTGACATTATTTTTCCAGGCTGAAAAAATAGCATCTCAAATGATAACTGAAGGCAGGATGAACGGACATATTGATCAAATAGACTCGATCGTTAATTTTGAAAGTAAGTGTATTAGCATTATGTATTGTTTTCATTAGGTGTATAATTTAATTTGTAATCACAATAGTTTATAAACTATCACAAAAACATAATTAAAAAGTTATATAAGAAATTTGAAGGGAAATTTTTTTTTTGAATAGTGTATGTCATTACGTATACTATAACTAAACTTAATTTCAGTAAAATTCAAATAAAAAAATTATTTTTAATTAAAAAAATTTATTTGACTGTTTTTGCTTTACTGACATCTGTACTGAACGTCCCATTATTATAAGTTCACTGGTTCATTTTATGGAAAATATCAAATTAAATACCATTACTAACTACTGTAAACATAACTGGAATCTTAAGAACCACAAAATGTGTTAAATTACAGATAATTCCCCAATTTGTAATACAAAGATTCAACTTTTCTACTATTTATATATCTTTATCATGTAGAAAATATCGATATCTGTATTTGATATGAAGATTTCCAGCCATTAAATGTTAATACTGTTGATCTGCGATATAATTTTTCCCGAGACCATTATGAGTGGTTGTAATGAGCTGCATTAGAAACTAATCTAACAATTGCGACTTTAAGTGGCAGTCTTTATGAAGAGGAGGTCGCTACATTGAAGGGTTGTTGTAATTGGGTCTACTGTTATTACACTTGTGAAACACTTTAATATTATTTTTTAGGCAAGGAAGTTCTTCCATCGTGGGATAAACAGATTGAGAGCCTGTGCTTCCAAGTCAACAACATCATCGAAAAGGTGACGCAGCATGCGCCAGAGTGGATGGCGCAAGCGATGGAAGAACAGATGATCCATTAACCTACGTCATTCGAATAAACTTCACCGTGTAAACTATGTACATTCTGTAACATTTTCCCCACGTTCTGTTGCGTAATATAAAATAACAGAAAATTTGTGTAAAGTGTAAACTTTTATATGTGTCTGTAAAGTTTGCCTATGTTGTGTTTTGCGATAATAAATTATTTCGAAAGCAAATTGTTAGTCATTTTTTAGTTTACTAAATAGGCTCTATATGTTTTCGGTAGATTTACATATGTATTTATATGTACTTCAGGGTAAATCTACTGAACCTTGCATATGTGACCCTATTGAACTTCAATACATACACTAGATTCCTGAATGTGAAAAAGTTGAATATTTTATAAACAAGATAATCTCTAAACATTTAAAAATCCTTAATTTTATATATTTTAAAAATAAATTACAAAAGTTAGTTATTCGCTTAGTAATGATTGTAAAAAATATAACTATAAAACAGCTAACTTGACTTAATAAACACAATTCCTCAGAAAGCTTCTATATAAACTTTTTAGATCAAATAGTCAAACTTTTTGTAGGGTTTCGTTGAGTTTTTATTTAGTAGTCGTAGTAAAAATAAATATGTGGCATTATAATATGGTTAATTTACTTAATTCAATTTAAATTTCTTTTTAAAGACGTAACATTCGTTTAAAGAATTTTAAATTACCATCTACAAGCAAGGCCATAAATTATTGAATATAAAGGTTTAATGACCAAAAAATTTCTTCAAGCAAATGAATATACTTGAGCCATGCGGGACTGAATACAAGTTTTAAAAATATTTAAACTTTACGCTCCCATTAAATTAATTTTAAATCTAAACTAGGGTAACAAGTTGTATTTTTTTGACAAAAAGGGATCTTATCGATGAAGTAACTTTCTAATATTGCTAATTGTTTTTATGCATATAGATATTAAGAAATTTTTCTATAAAATACCAGATGCTTACAAATATTTAAATTACATAAAATATTTCAACTTCGACATTTTTTAAAAACCATAAAAAATTAAATTACTGATATACGTCACCGATATTATGCATTTAAGACATGGATTGGTTGGATGTTGTTTAATGCCAAAAGAGCCAAACACTTACATTATTACGAATCTTCTACATTTTAAATACAATTTAACAAACCAGTGTCGTAGAGAAACTCGAACAAGTGGGGATGCGGGTCATCATTTATTAAATCTTTCAAAATGGGATTTGCAGTGCCGAAATATTTTAGTCTGGCATTCCTAAAGTTGGGACAAATACACATAAAATGTTTACCGGACAAAACACAGTTGCACCGGAGACATGTCGGTGTTGATTGCGAAACTAAAAGGTGGTTGTGGGTCAATCGGGTGTGGCGTATTCGAAGCCTTGTCAAAATGACCTCATTTTTTCTATTGCAAGTTGTATTTTTAAAAGCTTTTAGTGTTGGCTTTATAGAATGCAATTTATTATTAGTTTGGCTACCACATTGTGTCTGCCATATTATTTCCTGTGCTTGTTTAACTGCCAGTTTTGAATCATCGAGAGGTACAAAGTTGTATGAATTAATGCAAGCATTTTTTGCTTGGATTTTCAATTTAGCTAAAACTTAAATATCAAATTTGATGTTTTATGAAATCAGTAATTGTCAGAATTCATCCGGTCTTGCAAATGCTAAAAAAATATTTTTAATTTCAATGTATCTGACCTACTTGGATCTGAAGCTCGTCATATATATCTATGGCTTGGAACAAGGACAAATCCCATGACTGATAGTTTTGAGAAAAAAAAATTCCAAAAGAAATCGTAGTAGTATGCGTGTAGAGAGGGTTATGCATGGCGTCTACTATGTTCGAGTTCTGTAGTTGCAAGTTAAAAAAATATTTTTTGTGTCCTTCATTCACAATTATTTCAGATAATTTTTAAAAATATTTTTTATTTCCTTTCTTTAACATATTTTATTCTTTGCTATTTCTCTCTTTTATTCTTTGATCTCTCTATATAATTTTCATCAAAATGAATTGAATTTTTTATATTAATTATATGTAAAATATTAACACTGATCACATGTGCACTTATTTTTCCAATAACTTTATCTCTAACACTTTTTTTAATTAAATAGAAATACTTTTCTGTGAACACTTTTTAAAACTTTATTATTCTTCATTGATTTTTTTTTTAAGTCCAAGATGAAACAATTATATTTCTCCTAATCATATTAGGGGAAATATTTTTAATCTGTAATAATAATAAAAGAATGACTCTTCCCGTGGCACACAAATCCCCTACTTACTCTGGGACAAATGGTCGAGGGTTCAAAACCCGACGAGGGCAACTTTATTTTTTAATATATATGACTTAACAGGTTCCCAGCAACGAGGGACCATGTAGCTAGTATATATATATATATATATATATAAATAAATAAAGTTCTGCGATATCAAATTCAATAATTTTACAAAATGATAACTTGGATTTGACATTTTATTTATTGATTTATTTACTACAGCTAAAAAAAATGAATGACCTTTTGAAGTTTTCACAAGTCTCATTTCATAAAAAAAAATGATGAAAATAGAATGCTGGGCGTGAAAATGTTCAATGTAGCGATTCACGAGTTTAAAAAATGATGGACACGAATAATTCTGCCATCTTCAAGATCTGATCAGGCATCTAAAAAAATAAATTTAGGTATTGAAGCTATTGTTAAATTTATAATAGACATACAGTTGTTTGCAAAACACATGAACTTATTGAGCATTTCATGAAATATTACAACTTATGAAAGTCATTTACCACTGATTGTGAAACATACATTTTGAAAAGAAATATAGCTTGGTTTTGTTTCTTTAATAATAACAAAGGAATGAGGATACTTAGGTTTATTTTCTAAAAACTTTGACATGGGACAATTTAGCATAATTTTCTCTATTTACTAAAAATTTTATTGGTCCATTACACATGAATTTTGAATGCTTGCTTAATTAAAAAAAAATATGAATTTCTTTTGGGTACTTAATACAGGCAACAGAATCCTGAGAAAAAAAAAAGTTATGTGACTGTCACTAAAGTTTCCCTGAATTTACAATTACTTTAAGAAATGTTGCAATACAAGCTTTGTACAGAAACAATGTATCCATGCTACAATAATTGAAAAATCATAAGCAATACTTATAGTCAGTTAAAATAATAATATACCGATACAACACAAAATTATACAAGTGTGACAGGCATAATAGTAATTAAACATGTTCTCTGGAAACAGATAATGGAAAAAAGCAAGATTTTTCAAATTATTTCTTTTGTAGATAATTAAAAAAAAAGTTTTATATGCTTCCTATTCCAATTTTCAATAAATTCATTATCCTTGCACATTTTGTTTACAATCCAGTAACCAACTGCTTTGCTAATTACCTTCAGGATAGTTGCCTGGAATGGTGCTGCTTTGAAGCATTTCGGTCTTCAGTTGCTGTTGGATCGGGGAAGTCGAAGGGAAGTTGGTGGGTTGGATGGCCGATCCGTCTTGGCTATTGCTCATTGCTGCATTTACAAATGCCCCATTCTGAAACGATTAGAAATGATAATGAATTAGTAATTTATTTAATAGATCACCAAAGGATTCATACTTGCATTTAGAATATAAATTTAATAAGTTGCTAAAAACATAAAGATAACTTTTAAAGACCTTAAAAATTAATTTTCTGGGATTTAACATATAGGTACTAAAAAGATAAAAAAATAATTTTGTTTTCATTATTGAAGTAGGTATATATAAAAAGGCAAAAATATTTCAAAATGACAATAAATTAAATATATATTTAATTTATCCGATAACTTTTAAAGAACTTCAATTAATTTCAAGGGATTTAGGACTTTCAGAATTTAAAGAAAAAGGGCCTTCAAGAACATCCAAATAAAATAAGTAGTTCATAAGGACTCAAAAGGTAAAAAACAAAAAATGAACTTCCAAGTAAACATACCTACTTATTGCGTACTGTACTTTTATAAACCCCCCCAAAAATTGGAATCGGTTTCTATACACCGATTCATTTATCGTTATAAAGTAATTATCAACTACCTGTTCTTTAGGAGACGATCCTCGCTCGTCTTCACGATCACTCCCCTTCCCCTCCTTTTGCGGCGCCTCCCCTTCCACCTTCACCGGATCAAAGGCGTACTGTGTGTCCATCTTCTCCCCCTCCCCTCCTTCCCCCTCGGAGGGTGGGTCCTGCTGGGGCGTGGGGGTCCCGGACTCGCTCTTCGGACGACCCTCTCCCGACATGTCTCGCTTCAACTGCTCCGTGGCACGCTCCACCATCTTCTGGTAGGCGTCATCGTCCACGACCTTCGTGCATTTCTGAAAGTCAAAAGTTGAAAACACAGAGTTATGTCTTACAGTCATTTTAGCTTTAAACAGTTTATCTAAAATATAAAATGTTAGTATTAAAAATGTGCATATACAATGTTGGAAGTACTTATAAACAAAATATTAATTTAGAATAATTTAATGACAATAAGGATTTTGTTTATCTATGCTATAAATAAAGAATAGAAATATTTTTTTTCTTCAACTTTCATGATCAATATATTATTTTGGGGAAAAAATGTACTTAGAAATTTTTTTTGTCTAAAAATCTGTTAATTAATAAACAGATTTTTAGAAAAAAAAAACTTTGTATTTAAAATTTGCCTTATATTAATAGAATTTACAATTGATCTAAAAAACAACTTGAACTTATATTATTTAATTCTACATATTATTAACCCACTGACAACACATGCTTTTTGCAATAGAAAATTTGTTTTCACTGCTTAGAAATTTAAATAATTTGTCCCGTGCTTGCTCTTTTATATTTTAAAATTTTTAGTTATTGGGTTGGAGGGAAAGTTCTGTCGTATTTTAAAGGAAATATTTGAATTCATTTATAAAAATATGTGTTTAATATTAATCAATTATATATGCTCCGTTATTTATTACAACCTGTTGCCATCTTTCAGGTAACCTGTGAATTCCTGTTTTTTCTCATCCTTGGAGTTAAAATAGTCAGCAACTGCCTTAGAAACACTTTCAAAAGACGTGATTTTTTTTTCCCGTTAGATAATTTTGCAGGAAGATTTTTTTCTCTTAATATTCTTGTAAAGAATCCACTTTTCATCTCCAGTAACCAGCCTGTCCAAAAACGGTTCCACATTGCGTCTAATCAGATGTGATGAACACATTCTTACACGATCAGACAAATTCTTTTCCGTTAATTCATGTGCTACCCAAACACTTTGCTTTAACACAAACCCAACAGATTTAATGTGATCTCCAACAGTTGTGTGATGAATGCCAAACTCTTCTGCAATTTCTCGACTTGTTAAATGTGGATTTTTTTCCCAACATGGATCGCAAAACATCATTATCGATCTTGGATGGTCGTCCAGATCGATCACTTTCTTTGAGGCTCAGATCCCCGGAACGAAATTTGCTAAACCATCTTTGACAAGTAGGAACATTTACAATATCTTTTCCAAATACCGCACATAAATTTTTACATGCAACCGATGCATTGCTTCCTTTTTGGAATTCATATAAAATGCAGTGTCGTAAATGCACTTTATCTACTGACATGTTTGTCACTTTAAATATCACAAGTAAATGATGAACGGTAAAAAAGGGCACCTTTTATTTTATACAGCAGTCTAAAAAAAGAAGAAAAAAAATCCTATTGACTCACTAGCCAGATGTTCTTTTTATTTACAAGAAAAATCACCTGCCTATTTAAAATATGACAGAACTTTTCCTCCAACCTAATAGTTATAATGAGATAACTCGTAAGTTGCAACTCAAACCTTTAAATTAAAAAAAATCGTAAAACGGAGTATTTTCATGAATCTTAAGCTTGGATGCATTACAGGACAGACTTCAGAACCCTAGACCTTATATACTGTCCAAGAGCGTTAGGGGTTTTAAAAAAAAAAATGTTCCTTCCAAAGTTACCCAATTACTTTTGAATCATACATGGAAGTAAACTGGAAGAGAGTACAAAACAACTTGCCTTTTTTAACTCATCCTGGAATTTATCGCTTGCTTCCAAAAACTTTCGTTTCTTGGCTTCAAATTTCTCTTCAATCTGCTGAAGTTCTGCTTCTAACTTTTTCTAAAAAGTACAAGTTTACAAATTTTTTTTACATTGTGCCTTGACATATAAACTTTACTGATTAAAGATTAAATTGATAACTTGCGAAAATATTGTTCATTTCTTGAGATTACACAAAACAAACTAATTAAATACATTTTCAGTCCTCTAAAGTCATCTTTTGTATATATCAATTTAGACATTTTTGCTTGATGTCAAAATGTATAGACAAAGTACAATTTACCCCATGTAAAGACATTGTCATCAGCTTAGAGTGAAAAATCCTATATTAAAACCACAGATTTACAGCCCGCAGCAAAAGTTAAATGGAGATGAAATCCGAAATAAGGTATTCAGATTACTTCTTGCTTTTAAACAGTTCCACATTTATAAGTGAAGTTGGATTTTGTCACCAAGTAGCTTTTACTACAACTACTAAATAGGTAGTTTGAAGTTACAAGAATTTAATTCTAAGTTGACGTTATGTCGTCAAAGTTTAAATTCCAGAAAACAGAATTCTGTCGCCAGGCATTCTCATTGTGGTAGGACAGTAATCTCATTATATGCATACTCCATTCACATATGTTTAAATTATTTTTATACTTGTCCATGAGTAGAGATTTCTATAAGCATGTATTGAAAATATAAAGAACTATGATTTTTTTTTTTTAAATATACCAAATGACTAAAAATATTTTTTTTGTCATTCACAATTAAGAAATCATTTGGCATTTCCAGATGATTTTTAAGACATGCTTATAGAATGCCAGAATAAGACAATGTGTGACAATAACTGATATTTTCTCATATCAATACTGAAGTCAGTTATAAGGGAAAACATTTAAATAACAAAGAAGTAAAGTATTGAGGTACTAAAATTATTTGAGCCTATTTTCCAGAGAAAAGAAAACTCTTAAATGGATAACAAGAGGGAACATCATACAACACAATTACGGAACCTTTAAATTAGTCCCTAATTTTTTTCAAAACAATGCGAAACATTCTACATTTTTACTGCAAACCATTTAACTTTTTAGGTCTTTCCATTTGTTTCAGACAATTGTAGAAATTCCTTGATATCCAGGTGCCTAGAAACCTTACTTATTTGGTATAATCAGGTTATATTTTCAATACGTCACTTAAGAAAAAACAATGGGATTGTTTATTTTTGAGAATTCTTAAGGCACATGCGATCCCACAATCTAAAATAAATTTGGTGTATCAAACACAATGTCAACATTGTGCAATGCATTCTTATACCACGGGCCTGTGCACGACTGGGTTTCGAATAACCGCAAACGGCGAAAATTTAAATTCACTATTAGAAACTCCAGGTATAAAATTTTCAATTCAACAAAGTGCTGTCATTTTGGCATCAAATTTTAAAATTGAACCAATTTTTCAAAATATTATAAATAACAGTTATATTAATGCAATTATGAATTTTTTATATGAATTATTATAAAAAGGTTGAAAACAACCCAATAATGAACACTTTAATGGTCTTAAAAGAGCTTCTGGGATAACTAATGGGGGCGTACAAATTGTGCAAAGTCCAGTTAATATACAGGTATGTGTTTTATACATCTTGCAGCTAAGTACGCTGAGCTGACGTTGACTCAGGAACCTTCCACTAGCAAGAAGCATTATTTTTCGGTCATGCTGATGACCGTGTATTCGGATCCGCTATTTAACAGACATCACTACCTTTTGATGTAGTGCCATGGACCAATTTTGTCCTTTTCGCAGACTAAATCTAAGATTCATGAATCACAGACTATATATCTCTACCCTAAATCAACCACATGCAATCTGAGAGCAGCTAAGCAAATAGATACTGTAATCAAATAAATTCCAATAGCTTTACAACAATACCTGTAAAACAATAAGAAACTAAAGGCGGCTTACCTGATGCATGGTTAGAGATTGCACCTGCCTCTTCAGTACACTCATTCTGGCCGTGGTTACAACCGACCTCACGTCAGGCACAACGGTGTCGCTGAAGATCTCGTTTATCAGGCGATGGTTGCGCAAGTACCTCGCGGAAGCCACATGCTTCACAGAGAACTCATCAAGCTCTGTGGACAAATTCAAAAACTTAATATTTATTAATATAAACAGGTGATATTTTAAGTCACCAATTATTTAACAAAGATCATTTATTGAAAAGTATTTGAATGAAGTTGTGATTGGATCAAAATATCAAAATGTTTGTTATTAATTTTTTTTCCAAGGTTTAAAAAAATAATTTGCACATGATTTTGAATGAAATACTAAATAACCTGTCATGTCAATTTGTATTTCCCATTTGACCTTTAAGAAAAGGAATCCATTGATTAACCTTTCGAAGGCGAATGTTTGGATTTAATTTGGGATTCTGGTTGAAATATCGAAAACCCGTCCTGTAAAGGTTAACATGTTAATTGCTAACACTTTTATGAAGGTTTTTGCGAATATTTTTTATTATTGAAAATTAAACCTTTTAAATCAATTGTAATTTTTAAATTTTCTTTAGTTCATTATTACTGATACATTTTCAATTGATTCTGATGAACTTTCTAATTATTATAACATTTTAATGACATTCTTTATAACATTAACAATAAACACCCATTATGTTTTTATATAATATCACGCAATAAAGTAAAAAGTTGTACTCTAATACTATAAAATTGTGAATGATGCAACTATTTTTCGTATAACACAATTCTTCCTAAAAATGCTAAATACAAAAATAAGACTGGTTTTGGTAACAACCTTAGCCAACCTTTTGGTGGTAGAATTATTTGGGAAAATTTAGCACTTTTTGTGATGTATGCATATTTTAGAGAAGAATAATGATAACTATGATTGTGGCAAAATAAATTAATTAATCTTGTAATTAATTACTGACCATCATCATCCTCAGTTGGCTGAATGCACATCTTTCCATCCATTTTCTGGGGTTGAATCAAAGACTGTTAAAACAAGAGATAAATATTACAAATGGTCAAAATACAACATTAAAGCTAATTAAAAAAAACATCAAAGTTTTAAAAAATTGAATGTTAACAAATTATTATGAATCTGATTTAAATAATCATTTATTTAAACTACTTTTATTCAAAAAAAATATCAAGAAAATTACAGAATAATATTCAGTTCCTGGGCAGTTTCAGTATCTAATTTTTACCAAAATAAAAATATATCAAAGATTCAAACTTTCCATCTTCATAGCCAGGATGTTGATTTTCCATGTCAAAATGCTAATTTTTGAAAATAAGATTTTTAATCAGTAAATTGTAAGTAATAGCTACATTCTGCATAGGAAGCACAAGATCATTTCATTATATTCTCCCTTTGTCAGAAGTAAATTCTAAACTATTTTTTTTTTTAAAAGGGAAACTTCAAGGCTTTTGATGAAACTTTCTTAATCTCAGTTCATATAAGTTTTACTCTGTTTAAAAAGTTGTCTGAGATTATATCCTAAAAATTGTTGCAATAGCATGGTAGCTCTTCAACCACCAGGGTGCACTGCTGTGCAGCCCCAATTAAAACTCTTGTACTAATCACACAATGGAATGCTTGTGCTCAGACTGATGCTGGCTAGAGAGCCATACTATCAACAATAAACAGAATTACAAAGTCAAGTAAGATGTAGTTTGTAAATAGATAAGACACACTATAGTTATAAGCAAAAGCCAACCTTACTTCTTACTAAAGCAGATATCTAATTGGCTTAAGAATCATTTTAAAATACTAACAATGGATGACTTACTGCAGCTGGACTTCGTTCCAATGCTTCTCGTTCTTCTGCCGCTTGTTGGGCTGAAAAATAAAAGGGAATGCATGGTTAAACTCTTAAATACAAAAAACATTTATTAAAATCTAAGAGAACTTATTAACTACATTTTTTTATTCTTGAAGCCATAGCTATCAAATGCAGTGTTAGTCAAAATCACTAATATAATAACCATTTTATATTAATAAATTGAAAGAAAATATTGACTAACACACTAAATTAAAAAAACTTGTAACTTATAATTGATCAGGGTTCGTACACATTTGTCGAAAATAAAAATGAAGAGTTTTAAGGACCTTAAAATCAATTTATATAGACCTTATGTTTTAACGCAAACAAACTTGTTCACATTTGTAACAAAAAGTTAGCTCAAAAATCGTAAATTAGCTTCTTACTAAAAAAATATTACAAAAATTTAAATAAATTAATATAAAAGAGGAAGATATGTGCAATCAGCTAAAAATGTTTCATTCACATTAACAAACATTTTGAATAAAGATTTAGTAAAAGAATTTAATTGAAATTAAAGGACGTTCCAAGATCCATTGGCAACTTAAAAGTTTCTAATGACTCTTCGGACAAAAAAAAGAAGTTTCTAATTACTGTGCGAACCCTGTTGTTTATGAATTATACATTTTTTCAAACTTAGTCTGAAGAAAGCAGCAGTACTCTATTAAATTTTATAGCAATCATTTTGATATTAAAATTTTCTAGTGCATCTTCTGGTTTTTAATATTGAATTAAGTAATAATTCCCCTGCCTTGGTAGAAAAAAGACTAATGTAAATTACAATTTTTGCTTAAGTTTTCTTCAAAATTAAAAAACTTATAATCTAAAAATAAAAACTTAATACTAATTAATTTTAAGGAAGTTAGAAACCAAAAAAAAATCCATCATTTACAAGAATTAACCTCCTAATATATATTAATAAAGAATTCTTTTTGCAACAACAATGATTTCCTACCTCTAACTTTCGCAGCCATCCAGGCCTGATACGCCGGAGAATTGTGATACGATTTGAGTGCTTCATTATATTCAATCTAATAGGGGGGAAAATTGCATTTGATATTATGCATAAATTTAACTTTTATATAAAAAGACATTGAAGTTTTTAAGCACATAAAAGTAATAAAAATTTTAGTAAAATATGTGTAATAACTATCCTGCCCTTAAGGTGTATGTATACACTTTAATTTTTTTTTTATTTATGAATTTAAAAATCTAGTTTTTTCATGTAGAAAAACACCTTAAAAATAGTGATGAATCATTTAAAAAAATCCTGAATAAAATAAAATACTAATTAGCATTTTATATGTTAATTAGCATATTTTTTCAAACGTGATTGCGCAAGTTGTAATTAATATAGAAGCATAATTTTCGTCGGAAATTACTCGCAGTATCTTTCTTAATGTTATGACCCTCCAAAAATATTATAGCATTTAAAGTTTTTTTTTAAATAATTTTTTACCTCGACAGTCCCTTAAAAAAACACTTTTTTATTCAAATTTTTAACTTTAAAATTCTATTAAAAATTATTTTTTGAACGAGGGTCATAACATCTTACAACTAATATAAATTTAAAAGAAAAAATTATTTTTTCAAAATGTTTAAGCAAACTTGAGTTATCATGTTTCGAATGAAGAGACATATGTTAAAAATACAGTTCTTCAGAAATCAAGTGTAAAGTTTACAAAACATATTGCCATTGCAAGCGCGGCCATAGAATAACTCTTTGTAAATAAAAAAGTTTTTGGAATATTTATTCAATCTTGGTATCATCTGAAATATACTGAATTGGGGAATACTATAGAACCAAAAAAATATTTTGGAATTTTTGGCAGATTTTCGTTTTTTATAGTGTGTATATACACTTTAAGCCAATATCAGTATTCTTTCTTGCATCGGCCCCAAAAGAGAACTTTCTTTCTGATCTGATTGTAAAAAGATGTGCAAAAGATGCATCTCAACTCTTACCATATATAGATGTATAGCCTCTGGAAATGACAGGTAGTAAACTTCAGTTAAATGGGGTGTCATTTGGAAGAAGTCACAACACACATCGTATTTTATATAGAATTAACCAGACCCCCGATGCTTTGTATCGATGTAGTATATTTTGTCTAAATTATAATAATTCTATTGCTGATGACGACACAGGTCGAGGTGCATAGAAACTTGGTGTAACTTATATTTATTTACATTTAACTATAAACATATATGCCTTGATTTAGATGGTTAATAACCTATACTTTTTTAGAGTGAGTAAAAACATGTTCTCGTCACAGGCCGGAAGCGCAGCCAAGGGCAACATTCCCTGTGGTCCAAAGGTCGGGGAGAGAGAGAATTGGTTAATAATCGGCCTGTTCGACAAATCCCATTTTTGTCTTCACGATGGTAGGTAATTTATCCCTATAGGCTGACTCCCTGTCGATTTATAGGAGCAGAAGCGTATACTACAGCCAAGGTTTTCATAAACAGTGTTAATCTATGTTTTTCGTAATCAGTGTTAACTGTTGCCAAATATAAAACTAATTAGCTTCGAAAAATGTGATAATTAAATCAAATGAATTGCAAAAAAAGTGGCATTAATTAACATTTTAATGATGTAGCCTAGACAACGAAAAGCATAAGCTGAAATATTTAAATCTACATCAATGAATTTTTAGCTGTTGTTGTTCTTAAATTCTGTTTTTAACCTGTAAAACAGAATTTAAAATGTGCCACTTTATGTAGAATTCCATTAAAATATAACTCTTGTCGTAAATCCACTGTAGTTCGAGGTAAATATAGACAAACATTTAAAAAGTTCAATAATGTCCTTCTGCCAGCTGTCATATTGTTTGTGGTAGATACCACTTGGCACAAGATCGTACGTTGGGGGTACAAGTTAAAAGGCGTTACCTTAGGTGTGAGTTAGATGGCCCGAAAATGATAAATTACACAGTCAAATAATAACAATAGCATAACTTTTATTATTTATTAACATAAATACGCCAGATAAGCTTTCGGAACAATAATGGTACACACAAATCAATCCAATACGGAAGCAATGTCCAACTGGAGTTCGGGCTGGTTGCAGAGGTTCGATAATTACAATCACTTACGTGAAGACTGCTGGGAACAGCAGAGGACTGTAGACAGACGGAGGCGCACCCGGACAAATGACGGCGCCGAAAGATCTTCAACATTCGGGATACCACAACTCCATAAGAAACGCCGTATTCTTTCTATTCTCAACATACAACCACTAACCATGCACAATTGATACGCTCTACCTCAAATATTATGACAAGACTGGTAGGGTGAAACTCTTCGTACATTATTTTACTACTGAATACGTGACCGCCTGCATAACTAATGGCCCCTCTTTCAAAACCACTCAAGCGTTTTATAGCTAACCTGCACCGCGGCACCGCCGCCAGGTGCGCAAATCACGTCGCGCGCAATCACCTGGCGCGCAAATCAGGGACAACGTCACATACTCCCCCCAGGCACAAAAAAATATATGCATATTTTTAAATTCTTAATAAATATATCACTGTAAATACTTATCAAACTACGTCCACAGTCCAGAGTTTCCCAACACTTACAATTTTTTTTTTTTTTTTAAAAGATACACATCAGCGTAACATACAAAAAGGTGCCATACTAATGCACATATAATCATATCTAAACATTAGTATAAAAGTATTATTGTAATTACATATAAACAATATACACAAACGCAATCAGTATACACATACAACAATTTAAACAGTACCTTAAATAAACTCGGTTCACACTTGTTGCACAACAGATTCACCCCGTGTTGACACATCCCTATAACACTCCTCTCGAACCCTGTTACCTTCCCAATCTATTCCGAAAATTGTAGGAATGGCCAGGCTGACTTTTCGCACCCTCTACCTGAGTAAGGCGCGAAAACCTAGCTGGAGCAAGCTTAAGCCTATTAACGTGAACCCTAATTGGTTTGGAGTACTGATCATCAAGAATAGCTATCGTATAATTCACTTCACTATCTTTTGAGACCACAGAGTAAGGTCCGGAAAATCTGGGTTTAAAAGTATTTCTCGACTGAAGATAAACAATGTCCCCAACCTTGAACGTTCTTAGTTTAGCCCTCTTTGTCTGGCGACTATTTTGCTGCACCTGTTTACGCTCGAGGGCATTGAACGCAGTATCATACGTTTCTTTCAACTCCCTTAAAAGATCCTTAACAAAGTGTGACGTGTCTAGTTGCATTGGCCGTACATTAGAATCATAAGTATCGAAAAACAGAGACAAATTTCTACCAAAATGCAATAAATTGGGTGTAAAACCCGTTGAAGAGTGCACCATTCCATTATATAAATTCTGATGGACCAGCAACGAATTCTTAAACGAAACACCCTTTTCATTGAGAATCAGTAGCGACGATTTTATCGAACTATTAATCCTTTCACTTTTGCCATTAGTCTGAGGATGGTTAGACGTGGAGTGAACCAACTTAATACCCAAAGCTCTATTAACTAAATCAAACACCTCTGACGTAAACTGAGTTCCTAGGTCCGACAATATCACGGAAGGCCTGCCATGCACGGAAATGTAACTAATGAGGTGGCCCGTGACAGTCTCTGCCTTTATATTACTTAAAGGGTACAGGGAAAGAAACCTTGAAAAATGATCCAGGATAGTCAGTACATAACCACAATTCCTAATCGGGCCCAAAATATCCATCGAAATGAAAACTCCCGGTACCCTAGGAATTCTCATAGACACAAATGGGGCCTGCACTGGGGAAAAAGGTTTATTCCTGATACAACTATCACACGATAAAACAAAATTCTTTGTGTCCCTATAAGCACCTTTCCAAAAGTATCTTTGAAATAAGATTTCGTACGTTTTCTGGAGGCCAAAGTGAGATGTATGACAAATACCCAGCACCTTAGCCTGCAGAGTAAGAGGAACCACTATAACTTCAACATTGTTACTCCTCTTAAACATCAACAACCCATTATCATTATTTATAAAAAAATCCTGAATTTTACCAGCGTCTACCAGGGAGGGAGACGTTATAGCTTGAATAATCTCCGTGACATGTGGATCCTTAGCCTGTTCCATGACAAAGGTTGATATAGATATTTCACTCCGGGGATCCTCCATTGTAACTACATTTACCTGGACAACAGACTCTTCAGTATCTACGAAAGGTAATAACGTCTTACATCGAGTCTCATCAGATTGGAGCAACGGAACGGTTTCCCTATTGCCAGGCTGCTGCATACGCGATAAGTAATCTGCCAAAATATTTAACTTTCCAGGTATATGCTTACACTCAAAAGTGTATTCGGAGAGCTCTAGCAACCAACGCGTTACAATATCCGCAGGTGACGTAGTCCTTTTGTAATGTAAAAGCGGCTTACTATCCGTCAATATGGTAAACCTGCGATTGTACAAATACGTTTTAAACGATGTCACTGCTTTATATATTGCATATAGTTCTAATTTTATGGCCGGATAATTACGTTCCGAGGGAGACAAGGCCCTACTATAATAGGATACCGGATGGAATGCACCATCAACCTCCTGCATTAATACTCCCGAAATGGCTGAACCACTAGCATCTGTGTTAAGAACAAACTCTTTGTCCCAATGAGGAAGGGTAACGAAAGGACCAGAAAAGAAAACCTTTTGTAATTCTTCGAAAGCCTCCTGGTGTTCAGTTGCCCATTTAAATTTGGTTCCTCTGGCCGTCAACTGTACCAAGCAACTTGTTAACCTAGAATATTCCGGAATTAAATTCCGGTAAAATCCACATAAACCCAAAAACCTTTTGACCTGCCGAACAGTCTTGGGTGGCTGAAATTTCGTTACTTTAGCTATATTGGTAGAAATAGGTTTAATAAACTTATGTGATATATTAAATCCCAAATAATCTATCGAATCCTTAAAAAACACACATTTAGATGGAGAAAGGGTTATATTGTATTTCGTCATGATTTTAAGAACTGCTGTGACCCTATCCAACATTTCCTCAAAGTTTTCTGACCCAATCAATATATCATTCTGATAGGCATGTATCCCCACCGTGCCTTGCTCCCTAAGTTCATCAATCAACAAGTCCACTAACGCTTGAAATGTAGACGCCGCAGTCTTTAGGCCAAACACCATTCGACGATTAGCAAATGTTCCAAATGGGGTTGTAAATGTCAATACATCCTGTAACTCTTCTGGCAACAAGACCTGCCAATAAGCATTCTTTAAGTCTAGTAAGGAATAAAATCGGTATGATGATACTTCATTTATTAATACAGAAATTTTTGGCAAGGGGTATGTTGAGTGCTCAATAATTGAGTTAAGCAAACGAAGGTCTAACGCCATTCTATACTTGGGAGGAGCATCTGGCTTATTTACATCAGGTTTCTTTTTAACAAGAAGCATAGGGCAGGCCCACTCAGCAATGTTCCTGTGAATCAGACCTGCTTCCTGAAGCTCCAACAACTCCTGTTGCACACTTTGTTGAATAGCATGAGGAATTTCAAACGGTAGAGTCTTAATCGGATTAGTCGATCGAAAACAAATTTTAGGTACAACCCTGTTAGTACATCCCAGAGTTCCCAAGGATTTAGAGAAGGCATGATAGTTTTCCAACAAAATTCTAAGTATCCTATCTTTCTGATCCGGCGCGAGATGGTCAAAATTAAAATCATTAGCCGACAACTCCTCTTTGCGAAGCCTTAAAACCTCTGGGCTGGCCTGAACATAACCACAAAAGTCTTCCCCGCCTGTTTCGACAGCAAAAAGGCCATAAGGGCTCCCCAACGAATCATTCTCTACCTGTTCGAATTCTATATTAGATGTGCAACTTCCACATACTTGCCCCTTATTTAACCGAACTTCTTCCAGTCCATTATTCCTAATCACGGTTAAAAATGTCCCCTTTTCAACTGAATTCAAAGAAGAGTGTATCTCCAGACCATTAACTCGTATTGAAGGTTCGAATAACACATTATTCACCCCCTGATAATTAACTCTCAACTGAATTTGAGCCGACTCCTTAGGTTGTATCGTGACCTTCTGTACAAGAACGGCATTTAACTCGACATCCTGAATGCAGTTTAAGTATCCAACCTCCCGCAAAAAAGGTACCTCGAAATTGCAAAACCTAACCACAGACTTCTTCGGACACAACAAAACATCATATTTAGACATGAAATCAAACCCCAAAATTCCTTGAAATTCCGGCTGCGAGAATTCTGCGATGTAAAAAGGATGCTTAAAAAACTGTTTTAAAATCTTAAACGACACTTCAACACAAGCAATGAAACTTAGATTTGAATTAACCGTTTTAATTTTTACTCTAGTGGATAAGGGCCTGACTTTAGTACCCTGACGAATCTTTTCGTACGCCTGTTTGGACAATAATGAAACAGAACTACCAGAATCCATTAGCATAACATGGGGATTCGGTCCGAAATCAACAGAAACGGTGGGCAATGCGGCATCAGAAAACACATTATTGACACAAACCACCTCATCGATTAATTTCTTGTTCCGCGAAAAACCCTGCAAAAATTGCTGAATAGTTCCAAAAGGCCGTCCTCCAACTATCATATTCTGTTCAAGTAGCTCAGCAGAGGACAACCTCTCCACAGTACTCGCACAAGTTTTCAGTGACTGAGATATACTAGAAGAGGCAGAAACGTCACTCACTAACAGCCCCTTCGGAAGTTTAAAGCGCGAGCACTCCGACCCCTATAACCATAAGGACGACGAGGACTATACTTGTTATCACTGTTATAGGAAGGTTCCGCATAGTGAGGAAGGTCAACACGAGGT
The DNA here is from genome assembly GCA_963932185.1 of Troglohyphantes excavatus. Classification (NCBI taxonomy): domain Eukaryota; kingdom Metazoa; phylum Arthropoda; class Arachnida; order Araneae; family Linyphiidae; genus Troglohyphantes; species Troglohyphantes excavatus. Next base: position 2,664,274 of record OZ010667.1, read on the forward strand.
GTTACATAACCAACATTATACCCGTTGTCATACCTACTATTAGGGTATGTAGCCTCTGGCCGACTAATATTTGGATTATATACATACTGGACATTATCCCAGGGTTGTGCTACATTTACTGCAAATCTACCAGGCCGAGTAGATGCACAATCTCTCGCACCCGAATTTGACCCAAGGTAAAGCCTGCACTGGGCCATAGAATGTCCTCCCTTTTGACAAAACACACAAAAGGGTACAACTGGTTCGAATGTACTCACGGATGTGTTCGCATGTATATTCTCTTGCACCCCAGGCTGTCTAACAACTTCTGAGCACATACCCTGTGGTTTTATAGCTTGTCCAAATGCCTCGCAATTTGACATTAGGTGGTCCGCTGAACAGTACGGGCACCTGGTTTTATCTACCTTTAAACTTAATAACTCTATCTGTGAGCGCAATTTCTTTAACTCATTAGGCTGTTCACTTTGAATCTCGCGTGCAGCACAAGTGGGTAACGCATTAACCTGCATATATTGTATGTTTTGTTGGGCCAGTGTTAGCTTCTGCGCTAACTTCACTAATTTTTTTAAATCAGTTTCGTCCTCAAACATTAACTTTTCACGAACACCTTCAGGAAGGGCATTTAAAAACTGAAGAGCCTGAATCTGATTTAACGCATTCTCATCCGTTAAGGTTGTATACGTTCTAGAAGCCATAGTTTCAATTCTATGTGCTAAATTTTTAACAGTTTCCCCAGGTAAAAGTTTAATAGCCTGGAAAGCTAGCATGCTAGACGAAGGAGTAGCTTGCTCCGAAAAAAATTCTCGAATTTTTGCACATGCTTGCTCAAACGTCACCTTTTGACACGAAGGAGAGGTAGAAAACCATTCCTGAGCTGATCCACTAAGTTTACTTTTTAAATAAAGTAAGGAAGCGTCATTTGACCAAGAATTAATCAAGCTTAGTTCAGTAACTTGATTTAAAAACCACGCCACCTTATCCGGATCACCAGAAAAAGGACATATACTAATAGTTAATGACCTAGCACTTTCCCCGGCTGACCCATCCGGTACCTCAACTTTAGCCATACTCCTAGTAACAGGTGGCATTAACCAGATAAATATATACACTTGGTTAAACACTCAAATATACAGAACAAGCAATGCAATTTTCAACCCAAAAAATAAAATATTTTGTATTATACTACAACAAAATACTTGAATAAGCACATTAAATCACACAACAAGCCACCCAACAGCCACCTCTAACAACGACCTGGTCAAATTAACGGCACCATGTCATATTGTTTGTGGTAGATACCACTTGGCACAAGATCGTACGTTGGGGGTACAAGTTAAAAGGCGTTACCTTAGGTGTGAGTTAGATGGCCCGAAAATGATAAATTACACAGTCAAATAATAACAATAGCATAACTTTTATTATTTATTAACATAAATACGCCAGATAAGCTTTCGGAACAATAATGGTACACACAAATCAATCCAATACGGAAGCAATGTCCAACTGGAGTTCGGGCTGGTTGCAGAGGTTCGATAATTACAATCACTTACGTGAAGACTGCTGGGAACAGCAGAGGACTGTAGACAGACGGAGGCGCACCCGGACAAATGACGGCGCCGAAAGATCTTCAACATTCGGGATACCACAACTCCATAAGAAACGCCGTATTCTTTCTATTCTCAACATACAACCACTAACCATGCACAATTGATACGCTCTACCTCAAATATTATGACAAGACTGGTAGGGTGAAACTCTTCGTACATTATTTTACTACTGAATACGTGACCGCCTGCATAACTAATGGCCCCTCTTTCAAAACCACTCAAGCGTTTTATAGCTAACCTGCACCGCGGCACCGCCGCCAGGTGCGCAAATCACGTCGCGCGCAATCACCTGGCGCGCAAATCAGGGACAACGTCACACCAGCAAAAAACCGTGCATCAATCCAACGGCTACCATAGAAATAGACTGTTTTACTTAATTCTGGGGGTAGAGCAAAGCATTAAAAAGACGAAAATGCTCATTTAGATTTTCTACTAACCTATCCTTTTTACATTTCCAACCTCAGAACTGAGTAAAACATTCCATTTATATGGCAGTAGTCAGACAACAGAACTGTTTCACTGGTGTAAGATAGTACACACCCATAATAATAATAAAAAAGCAATGTCACCCAAAATAAGTATAAATTATTGATGTTTGCTATAAACCTTGATGAAATATTATTACCTAGTAAATAATTTTGGCTTTCAAATAATAAGTGAGCTAGAAATTGCACAAGAAAGAATTCAGTTTACCTTCTCAGCTTCATAATCGTCAATGTACTCCTGTTTAGATTCATCGGGCAACTCTCTCCACATCTGACCAATGATTTTTCCGATCTCCCATAGTTTCAAATCAGGGTTCTGAGCTTTCACCTGATCCCAGACCTAGAAGAGAACATCGCAAATGTGTCACATGCAAAAAACAACTTAACATTTCTAGTCAGTAGAAGGTTTGTTATGTAATGAAATGAAATGGAAAGCATTTTGTACACAATTACCTTTCTGCTATATCTCATGTATGGCATCAAAGGCTTATCTGGAGGTTTAGGTGGCTTTGGGACTCTGCTATCAGCCTGGAATAGTAATTATACAATGTTTAATAACAAATAAACATATAAAGCAAAATTTAAGAAAGTGATATTTCAATTTTTGTAAATAACTAGAGACATTCCCATGTAAATTGTCTGCTACTATATTTTTTTTAGATAAACCACAAGTGAGGAGCTTATTTTTAAATGGGAATATTCTCCTGGCAGAGGTTTAGCAGTCGTAATGTAGGCTCTTTGATGATGAAATTCAAGCTACTCTATTCTATTGTTCTAATTCCACAATTAAAAGTGAATTGCCGAATTGCCAAGCAGTGTTCGTTACGGCTACTGAAACCATGCTGGGAAAATTTTTCTTTCGAAAATAAGCTCTTCATGTAGTTAATCTTCCATACTGAATGTCTTTAGAAAATAAATAAATAAAATTAAGCTTACTAATGCCTCTTGAAAATAAAAAAGAATGCATGCAAACTCATTGTGTGTAAAGGATAAACTTACACCTTACTCAAAAGGTAAAAAATTATCCTAAGTTAGCAAGATGATACTGTACTCTTTAGGGTACACAGCTATAGACCAATGTTGCCACTTATTTTTAAAATCTAACTTCCTTGACTTTTTCCAGGCTTTGGTAGGTTTTAAAAAAAAATCCAGAATGAGTATTACATGTGAAAATAACCAATTTTTTCAAACTTTCTAATTGAAGCCTGTGAAAATGAAGTCCTTGTAAACAAACTATAAAAATATATTAAATGAAATAATGAACATTTAATTTATTTTTTACTTTTATGATGATCAGAAATGATTAAAAAAAATTATATCAAATGATGATAAAAGGAATATGACGGGCACACTCACTTAACGTTTTTTATGAAAATTCCTTGGCATTTCCAGAAAATTTGAAAAATTATTCATTTTTATATATGCTAACTGCTACGGAAAACGAGAACGTTACAAATACTACCATATATGCTGTGAATTTTATACGCCATGTTCTGGCGAGCATGGAATTCTGTGAAAAAATAGATTAATCTGTTTTATTGATCATCGCCATTAAGACGAATGCACATGAACACTACTACAAAACGCATTGGATCCATGAAATCTTGTGAAAATCATTCATATGATTGGTAGTTGGTATACAACGACACCTTCACACTTATGTACAGGTAACAACCCACAGTCAAATGTCGTCATGTCCCTCGGCGAATTCAGGATTTTACTGTTTCTTAGATGAGGGGAAAACCCTGCATAGTTTCTGTACTTTAATTACTCTTAAAATTAAATTAAAGTGTGGTTTCAGTTAAAAGTTGTGTCCTTTTTTCCAACTACAGCAGGTAGATTAGAATTTGTATTCAAATGCTAAAATTACTTATTGGAATAAATGTTTATAAAAAAATTTCCTTGTTATTCATGCATATTTAGTACTCATTGTAACACACCATAGAATAATATCAATTAAGAATAAAAAATAATAAGTAAAATATCAAATAGAATAATTTTTCTAAATTTCCTACAGTTGAAAGTTCTTTACTCACTCCACTAGAGCCTCGGGAGCCAAGCTTGACGGGACTGAACGAAGGGTGCCCATGAGCCGATTGCACAAAGGGACTGCTGGAATTGGAGGACTGCTGAAAAGAAAAGTGATTAACATTACTGATTCTTAGATGGAGATTAGATAATGTTCTTGATATACAGGTGTCCAGAAATTACCAAATAAAAAGTTATTGCAAAAAAATGTGGAATTAAGTGACAGAAAAGACTAGGGACCTCATCTTACTGAAACGATACATAGGACTGCATATCCACTGCTGTTTTGATTGCTTTAAAAAATATAAATTAATTTCCACTCTTGCCATGCATAACAATAATAAAGTTTTAGCTAATTATTGATATAAATTGTTTCTATTAGAGATGGGACGAATACTCGGATAGGGCGAATACTTTTGATATTCAGCCAATTATCAGCCGAATAGCTGTCATAGAAACGGAGAGTAATAAAAATATTTGGTGGGAAAAAAATATCATATTTGAAAAGTGGTTTGCTTGTAATTAGCAAAAAATCTAGCTGAATAAAAATAAGTTTCTGTGAAACATACTATTTTTTTTAAACTACTTTCAGAAATATGCAGCCTTTTTATTCCCTGATTAAAATAAAAATATTATTAAACCTATTCAGAGTAATTTTTTTAAAGTCTCATCACGTCAAAACAGGTGTTGATAAAACGGTCATAAATTTTATTTATAGGTGAATATTTATATTAGAAAAGTGGCCAATTTGATATTAATTTTTTTAAAATTTAATTTTTTATAAAAAAGGTGGAGGGGCGTACTTTAAATTTAAATTGACTAGATTTTATATTATTAATAATTATTATTAGATTTAATAATATTACTATTTTATAGTAAATACTATATTACATATATGATAATTTTACAAACCAAAATTTCATTTCAGGTACTTGTTTAGTTTACCTGCATAAATAATTTGAAAGGAAGTTGTTATTCGGCTGCCGAATACTCAGCAAAATAACTATTCGTTACATCCCCAGTATCTACATATTTTTTTTAAGATTTTTAATGGATTTTTTATCCGGTCATGAAATTATGGACACCTGGCATGAATACTTTAAAATAATACTAATACTTTTCTTATAAATTTTAAATAAGCAATGATAATAATTGGTGGAAAATTATTTTCAGATATTTCTTGTTACAAATCTCCAGAATGAAAATAACTACTATTATTTTCCTATATTAATATGAAAACTTCATCATGCACTTTTAAACAAGAGACAAGTAAAACAGTTAAATTTATTAAACTTAGCATTTCTACTAATTTATGTTTCACTGATGAAATGAAATATTAAAATGAATTAAGCCAATTTAAGTTTTAAAACAGTTCTTAGTTTTCTTCCCCATGAATTTTTATCTTTTTTTTGTCTAAAATTCAAGATTTATCATATTTTCAAGTTGCATGATAACCCTAAAATGTGAAGTTTAGTGTTTTTCCTTTCTATATTCAAAAAAACATTTATAATATTTTTATCTAGTTGTTAACGTTTATAGTTTGCAGAAATATCAGCTGTCAGTGTTATATAAAATTTTATGTGGATAAATTATATATATATACAAGTTCTAACAAATTTGACTGCAAATTAAAAAAAAATTATCACTTATGGACAAATCTCACTATTGTAAAAAAGAATATTGCTGGGCAATAACTCTCTTGCCTCTCCCGTATTTTGACTCATTACCAAAAAGTGTAACCATCAGATAATTATAATATTTACTGAATTTGTTTATAAATGTTTAGAGAATATGATGATATTTTTATTGCAATACAACACTTGTGTTAGAAGATAGTTAACATTAAAGTTGAAAAATGCAAGAATTTGCCTTGTGTCAAACAAAATGCATAGAAGCAAACATCCCATAATTATAATTTTTGATATAATAGTAATCATATATCTGACCTAATGTATCTAACTTTTCGTTTTAGAAAAAGTTATTAGTTTTAAAGTTATATACTTTTAAAAATTTGAACAATGTTTCGTCATTTTATCCATATTGCAATATAAATATATATATATATATATATATATATATATATTCATTTTAATAACAACCATAGAATAGAATTAAATGTAAAATTTTGAATGATATATAATTAAACTGCATAAGTTAAGTAATAGAGTTGATATCAAGTACAAAAGGTTCTGATTTAAGCAGAATTTTGTTGGAAAACTCCTTGGGAAATTTTAATTTTGTATTTACGAAAAGATTTGATTTTTTTAAAACTATTGGCTTTTGCTTCTTTTAATATAAAAACATAATATGTATAATTGATATTTCTATACTTTAATCAGATCTCATATTAAATTAATGTATTTTCACTGGGCACAGATAACTTCTCAAATAACAGATTTATTTTCTGTGTGAATTTTACACATAAACAAAATTAATTTTATCCAAACTTTTAAGAACAAAGCCACTTACAGTCTGATTCGAAGATGAGGAAGAATTGGAATTTGAAGCTGTAGATCGAGGACGCTCTGAAAAGAAAAATAACATTATAATTAAATTAAAATATTAATATTTAATGAATTATATTTTTACAACTTATCTGTATTTGAAATAAATGTATATTACACTCATAAAGAAATATTGATAATCTCTTGGTCTATTTTAATATTTAACAAAAGCATAATATTAAGCCAGTGAATGACAGGAAAAAAATAGCTGATATTTTTATTCTTTTACATTTAAAAAGAATTTATGGTTGGTAGTAAGTATAGCACCTGCCTACCAGTATATTAAGCACAAACAAAAGATACTAATATAATTTGCAAAATCCCTTTACAGTGTTAAAAAAAAGCTTTTTAAAAGACACTTCAAAGTCCTACCCCTATGTAGCGAGATCACTATTGATAGCAAACAAAGTCACGTGTTGATCATACCTTGCTGTTTCCTGAGCAATGTTCTCCTGTAGGTTCAAAACAACCAGACTAGTACATATCATATAATTCGCAGTGTGGGTTCGGTCTGGGGGTCACTTCATATACCCGAAATTCCTACTTGGGTTTGAGTGATCACTTTAGCCTGATTAGTAGTGTATCTGCATAGCAAGCAGAAGGTCCTTGGTTTGATTCCAAGCGACAGCCATTTGGTGACTTCCGGACTGCAGGTCAACACTACTTCCGAACACTTGCGACACCACATCAAACCAATAACAATGACTTCAATCTATGTATATGTGATAACACTTCACGGCATCGCCCACGTGCCACGTGATAACACTTCAAAGGCATCTCAATCATTCGTTCGTCAAACTCACCGAATGGGGGTACTATGGGGGATACTACATATACCCAATATTCACACTTGGGCTTGAGTAATCACTTTAGCCAGATTGTTAGAGTATCGATGTAGCAAACAGAAGGTCCTTGATAAGATTCCGAGCGACAGCCAAAAAGTGCATACCGGCACAGGGAAGAAATTTAATGCTGTAGGTATTTGTGAAAAGCTTCTCGCTTATATTTATTAGTTTCGGTTTAATTATGAGATATTTCATCCCATGCTTATAGCTTTCTATATGTAAAGGTCAGAGTAATTGTAATCCTTCGAACTCCTATGCTAATATAAAAGGATTCAGTCACAGCATTTGTTAGCTTAGAACATGTTAGTAAGATAGGGAGTCCCTTTAAACTCCATAGATGGCAGCACAAGAACACAATCTAGGTCTGTGACGTCAGGAATTAAGGGTGTATTGTTGTCCCCTAACCCTTTTTTGTCTGAATCTTTTCACGGGAATAGATACAGTGTAAAAAGCATTGAAGGACCTATTTAAACAAACTATAGGTCAGGAAGTTTAGAAATTGTTACTGTTTAAATAATTAATTTTTACAATTTTCTTTGTCTAGTTGAATCAATTTAAAGAATACAACAAAACATATAAAACTAAGAATGATAAACAAAACAAAAGATACTGTTTTTTTTTATTATTATACTTACGAGTTACAGCTGGAGAAGGTGCAACCGCAATTTGGGCTTGCCGATAATTTGCTGGCAAAGCCATTGGAAGCTACAACGAAACAAATTAAAGCTTATTTACATAAAAAGTACACAATTATAATACCAAATCGTTAGCAATAAATAATTATGATATTCCATAATCCTTTAATCACAAAACTAAATTAGATTTCTTTAACTAGGGATGTTTCAGAATCTATCAGGGAGGAAAACTAGGGAAATAAGGCTCTTAATTTTAAATCAAAGTTAGATGATAAGATTGACACAAGCTGGCAACTTACTCTCCAAACTTTCACACCATGTGCAACATAACATACACCAGCCACACACATAACATACACCAGTGTGGACTGCAACAAATTTAACATACACCAGCTGCCTTTAAACTGCGAATGTTAGCAGACCGAACCAGGCACTGCAGATCCCAGGAATTGTATAGAAAATTAAGGTTTAATTGGGATTAGTGAAGGCTATGGATTAGTGAAGGCTGCTAAGGCTATGCTGCACCAAACGTTAGGTGCTACGAAACACAAGGTAAAAAGTATAGAATAATTTCATCATAAAATGAATTTTAAAAAAATTATTAAGAATAGGATCAAATTTCGGTTATAAAAGAAAACAATTGGGGATTCGGAGGCCTGGACTGTGTTGAATTTAAATAGCTAAAATTTGCAATTCTATTCAGTGTAATGGCTGGACAGTCTACTACAATATATTTAACACTTAATTAAACATAGCACATGACATGGTAAGTTCAGTAAAATCATACAAAAATGATAAATTAAAAATAATTTTAACAAAATATTTCTGTTTGTTTATATGTTTGCAGTTTTGCTAATAAAAAAAAAGGAATGGGAACGTCCACCAAAAATGAAACTTTTTGCTAAAATTAAAATTTTAACCAAACTGTAAGTGTGACATATCAATTTAATCCTAGAAAGTTGCTGGATATGAATTTGTAAAATATTATTTCATAAGAATAATAGTCTGCAGTTAAATTGTTCTGAAAGTTGACTTATTTCTTCACTTTTATTGGGGCCAAAAATGTCACTTCGATAATAGTATATTATTTTCTTAATTTTGTTCATTAATTGAAATCATTATATATACAAATTCATAGTCCATTTACATATTTATCATATATATATATATATAGTTGAAATATTTTAGATTAGCTTTTGAATAAAATTTTAACTCTATTTAATAGTGATGTTTAATTGTCACAAGAGTAACAAAAAACATATAAAAGTTTCAAATGTGTAAAAACTACTTAACATTTTTACTTGAAACCTTTTAACCTCTGATTTGGTGGAATAAGACATATTTTACACCATTTATTTTTTGTGTGTCATGAATAGAACATCCTCTGTTATGTTGTCACAAGAGTAACAAATGACTGTGTCACAAGAGTAACGCATAACATTTCTGGCAAGTAAATCAAATAGGTTGTCTTCACACCAAAACAAAAACAATATTTTAAGTTTATTTAGCTTTGCCCTTTTTAAGAATAAGTTCTTGAGTAGTTTTTCCATAATTAATTATATTAATAATTAATTTAAAACAAATTAAGTTGCATTCATTTATGTTTTTAAAATGAATGAACTTAATTTTTTATTTACTTTAAAATTACAAAACAATTATGACAGCAGGTCCTCAGAATGTGTGTATTTGTGGTTTTCATAAAAACTTTCAAAGTAATTCATAGGACAGTTGCAGATATATATTCTCCATTCCTAAAGGTTTATTGATTTAGAGTGCTGTGCAGGCCCGGGGGGAGCACGGCCCCACTATAATATGGAAACCCTGAAAGTTGGGAATTTCTACTTCTAAAAATCCCCAATTTGAGAAAATTTATGCCTGAAGAAAATTAATATTATTAGCAAATGAAAGCTAGGGCAGATTTGAAATGGCCTAACTTGTATCATTACATTTAAATTAGACCTCAGAACGGACATTGCATTGGAATATGGGTGCAACAAATCAATGCTTGTGAGAGAACTGTTTAATATTACCTAAAATGTATATAAAAAAAAATGAAAAATGCTGATAAGTTGGAACTGGGAATTGTTGAGTTGGGAATTTCGAATCGTTAAGTTGGGAAATTTGTTGTTTCAATGTTGTTATGTTGCTGGTGCTTTGATACTTTACTTGAATGTTGGTAGACATTCAGAATGTGCATTTTGAAAATATATCACAGAATGACTATTATATAATACAAGACAGATTTTCTGTAAATGTGTTTGCACAATATTTTAATGCAGCATCTCCAAGAAAAGGTATCGGTCAAAAGTGTATCCAGTTTTTTCTGATGGTTGCACAGGCCAATTTAAACAAAAATATAATTTTGTAAACATATCAGCACTTAAATATTAACAGTTTTCATGGACATTTTTTTTTCAACATCTTATGATACGAGTGCTGTAGATGGAATCGGGGCTGTTTTTCTTTTTTTAAGTGATGTCTATGAAATGAAGTGCATGGTAAAAAGCAATTATACAAAAAGCTGCTGATTTTGCAGAACTTGTACATGGTGCAACAAAGGTAAACATACTTTATATATCAAATGAAGAAATCATAGCCAAAGAATTAATTTGCATATTACTCTTGGAGAAATTGTATAGTGAAGGGCCCACAAAAACACTTTGTCGAAGCTACCAAAAATGCCACTATCTACCATTGACCATAACACACAATAATTCCTACAAAGAGTTCATATTTTATAAAGGAAACAACAATAAAACCGCAAGTGAAACTGATGATGAAGACAAAGAGCAATTCTGATCAGTAACAGAACGCAAAGAAGCCGGGAAATTGCAATATAACCAGTAGGTGAATGTAAACTATGTTGTGGTCTGTTAATTCTAACAGTATATGATGAATATCAAATAAGGTGCTTTAATACACACAAAAGTAAAAAGAATTCAAAAGTTTGAACCTTATGATCATGCTATTTGATACAAAAGAAACCAAATTGTGGCTAATTTTGTTGCTCTTATATTTGTAAAATATTTTTTTAGTAAACTATTTTTTAATATAATAATTCTATACCCTTTTAAGCTATTTTAGACTCCTATCAATGATTAAAACTGTTGTATATTAAAAAAATTGAGAATTAGCTCATACATTAATGATTTTTTGAGGTTTTTAAGCAGAAATCCAATTGTGGACAAAATGTCACAAGAGTAACGTCACAAGAGTAACGCTTAGCCTTTTACTTAAAACAATGCCATTAATTCAGATTTTGTCAAAGAGAGTCAAAAGTTTTTCCCTTTTGAAGAGATATAATTGCTCTATTATATTTGTAAATTTGAGTTTTGTATTCTCATATAATTCACAGGAATTCTACCTTAAAAACACTTTTTGTATTTTGCCTTTTCCAGTGGTCACAAGAGTAACAAAAGTTTGATTTATTTCCTAGACAACAAAAATATACTAAATTACATATTAGATATGTTTTATAAAGCGGAATGACATGAACTTTTAAATAGTAATTTTGAATTTTATCCTAAATATGTTTAGTATTGTAAAAAATGTACGTTTTTATGAAAATTTTCTCTGACCGTCACAAGAGTAACAATGGACGTTCCCGAATACAAAAATATAGGTTTAATATTTTGAAATATTTATAGGAGATTTCAAAATACTTTGTTGAAAATTCTTGAAATGGACAACTGAAATGAATATATATTTTTTCCTTTTTTTAAAATAAAAAGTGTTATATTTTTCTCATACAAAATGTGTAATGAAAGGTTATTTTAATACATATTGTTTTGAAATCGACTGTGAGGACGAAAATTATATTTAATCATTAGTATGGAAGAAAAAGGAAATCTGCCAAATTTATTTGGGTTATCACTTTGGGTTTTAACTGGGTAATAAAATATGCGACAGGGCTGTTTTGTGATTTGCAATATATATTTAATTCAAAAAATGCAATAATTTCACATTCTTTTGAAAAATATACATTTTCGAAATTTGTGCGATAACAGTGACAGTTATGAACCTAAACTATAACCGTACACTTCTTGAAAGATATAAACAATCAATCGAACGTTAACAACAAATGTTTGAATTCTCTAACACCCAAACACTTATACAAAGGTTTATAATGCATACATACCTATTTATTATGCTCGTTATAGATATTTTGATTATACAATTAGCACTGTAAAGTTTAGATAGAAAGACTGATCGCAACGTACACTCTACACTACACATTTAATTCTTAACGGGAAATGAACAAAAGAGACTTCGACAAGAAGACACTTACCTACGTGTTGAAGAAAACTTCCGTTTTCAACACTTCCGCAATAATATATTGGTTTACATATGTAAATATAGTTATATTAGTATAAAAAATTAAGCTGACATCCAAAGCCGCGATAAAATTTATTACAAACAAGCTTTGTATTTAACCATGCTGAGTTGAGTTGTTCTATGCTTTCTACTTTACGTAATTAAAACATAATCACAGTTAAAACGTCATAGAAAGAATTACCTAGGTCAGCCCTCCACTTTTGACACCGAGCCCCAGTTGTTCAGTTGGTAAGGCGTTCAGCTACTAATCAGAGGATTGGTGGTTCGAATCCATGAAATGGACTTGACATAGAAAAGTAAAAAAGTAGTGATCATGCGATCGGAGGATTGCCAGCTTCGCTACAAAAATACTAGAAAGTCGTCCAGAATTTCCAACAAATTATACTGGCGTGTATACGGGACTGGTGCACGATAAATCTGATCGGGGTCCAAAGTCCCGACGTCTATTGAAGGCGTTGGGTGCCAGTTCAGGTGTTTCTTCATCATCTGACCATGGTTCTAAAATAACGAGGTGCGTGTATGAATGTGTGTGTGAATGTGTATGTGTTCCCGGGTCTTTCCTTCGAGATTGACCCCGAACCGTCGCCAATAGCCCACTGTGCAGCTCTAGTGCGATGTTAATTAACAAAACCAAACCACTTTTGACACCATTATAAATGGGAGGACATTTGGTTACTTCAAATAAATATCGCACAAGAGCTGCATTGGTGACGAGAGAGTACTTTTGGACCACAATAGATTTAACATGAACTAGCCTCTTCTACACGAGGAATATTTTTGCAATATCTAGCTAGAAAAGTTATCTCACACATAAAATATAGCAAACAAAAGAAAGTTTGAGCAACAATGTAATATAAATGACAAATAAAATAATCTTTCTAAAAAAAAGGAAAACCGACTTTAAGAAAAATGCGCTAAAAAGTAAAAAATAATTTTTAATCTTACGAATGAGTTGACAAAATTGAATTATTGAATATAAATTTTATACTTAGTACAACTTTTTGAAATCGGTGCCAAAATTTAGATATGATTTTTGTAAATTGGCACCAACTTCCAAAAGTTGTACTACGTATAAAATTGATATTCAATAATTCAATTTTGTCAACTCATTCGTAAGATTAAAAATTATTTTTTACTTTTTAGCGCATTTTTCTTAAAGTCGGTTTTCCTTTTTTTTAGAAAGATTATATTATTTTTCCCTTTTTAGTTTTTAATTTAGCAGGGGGCTTCGCCCCCTATTCACCAAGAAATTCTAGTAGCAACTTGTGCTCAACAATGTAAATTTTAAACAATCCCTAACAAAACCAATAAATGCATGTTAAACGAAATGTCATTGTTGTACAACTTCCGTTAAACAATGAAAATATTTTGAAATCGGATAAATTGTTTTAAAAAACTCCGTTTAATCGGCATTTCCGGATATATAACAGCCGGATAATCGATTATTTTTTTTGCAGATTTTGCCTAAGTGGATTTTTCTCTATCCAACAAAAAAAGAATTTTCGAAATCGGAAGACATTTTTTTTAAACGGTCCGGTTAATTAAGAAATCCGGATAGTTAAATCCCGGATAACCGGATATTTTTTTCAAATTGCTCCCCTTTGAAACATCCCCTATCCAACAAAAAAAAATTGTCCAAATATCTAAAGTAGAATCGAAATCCCGCGCGCACATACATAAAAAAAAAAAAAAAAAAAAAAAAAAAAAAAATACATACATACAGGTCGAATCTATAACCTCTCGACTTGGCGCGCATTGGCGGTTTTAATTTAAACTTTCTTGCGGTTTTATTTTAGAGGTTTTTTTTGGAGTTTTGGTGAGCGCGCTGGGCAGTCGGTTAAAAATGGGTTTCTACAAAGAAATCTTTTCGAACAACAACATTAAAACTCGGCAATGTGGGTAGGGTAGGAACCTGCTTTAAATTTAAAAAAAGAAGACATGTTTTTTTGAAGACCGTAACTAAATATAAAATGTTTAGCTACATTGATGGAGAACCATGTAAAGGAATATAAATTAAAAAAAAATCAACGACTCCAGTCGGAACTTGAACCCGCAACCAATTGTTCCAAATTCAAAGTCATCAATTGATATCATATAAAATGCTACAAATGAAAATTATCTCATGCAGAAAATATTTTGCATTAGTCTTCAGAGTTTTTTTCAGCAACGGGCCAATGTATTATACCCGAATTTCTAGCAATGGTTTTTTTAGTATATAGTAATAGATTAAAACCCAACTCGAGTTATTTCCAAGAAGCATTGTTTTTAACCGACTGGACAGCGTGCCACCAAAACTCCAAAATAAAACCGCTAGAAGCTTTAAATTAAAACCGTCAAATCGTGCTCCAAGTCGAAAGGTTATAGATTCAACCGTTATGTATTTTTTTTATGTATGTACATGTACGCGCGGGACTTTGGTTTTACTTCAGATCTTTGCACAATTTTTTTTTGTTGGATAGGGGCTGTTTCATTTGGGAGCAATTTGAAAAAAATATCCGTTTATCCGGTATTTAACTACCTGGAATTTTCAAACGGACCGTTTGAAAACAAATATTGTCCGATTTCGAAAATTCTTTTTTTGTTGGATAGAGAAAAATCCATTTAGGCATAATTTGCAAAAAAATAATCGGTTATTCGGCTGTTATAAATTTTTCAACCCATTTGAAGAATAAAAAATTATTTTTTACTTTTTAGCGCCTTCTCCATAAAGTCAGTTTTCCTTTTTTCTAGAAAGATTATTTTTTTTTCTTATTTCTGAATTATCCAAATGCATGATTTCGAAATGCAGTATCCAAATTTGCTTTTCTTGTAAATTATAGTTCACAAGCTAAGCTAGTAAAGTTTTTTTTTGATTATTTATTTGTTCAATTGCTTTCAAATTCATAAAACAAAAGAAACTGAATCACAGAAAATGTGTTAATTTTAAAATACAATTATAAATATTTAATGTTCAAATATAGATTAATGAGTTATTTAATCATTTTGATTTGAAAGAATTAATTTATTAAGATTAACAAAATTGTATAACATAATTTTGTGAGTAATCCTCAATGATGCTGTGATCCACTCCTAGTGTTGTTCTACATAATAAGAACCCAACCAAATATTATAAAAGGGCCTCCCGAAATTTTTCAACCTGATACTTTTTCTTAAAAACACATTTTTCTAAGTACTGGAAATCTCAGGGGTACAGCTTTTGTCCATATGTTGTTTTGATTTCAAGTAATATTTAGTAATCACTAACTTGCATAATTGAAGCCAAATAATACTTTTCCAAAACAATTCAGTTTTTAAATACTTTATTTCCTTTTTGTAGATGCTGTAGTGAGAAGTCGAATAAGGCTTTGGAGGGCGAGTTGGCTCTTGGCTAGCTAGATACAAAAAGCATAAGCCTCATTACAAGATGAATGTACTTCTAAATAAACAAAATCCAAAACAAAAGTAAAGAAAATAATAGAATTCTACAAAATGGATTTGTGATAGTCCGTATATGCACGCATTATTTTCTTTTAGAATTTGTTTATTTAGAAATAAATATATTGTATATATATTTGCCTCTAGGAAACGTACATAAGATGTAATCGAAATGTTTTTGGATAGCTTATGGATGGATGGATAATCTTGGCGATGGCGTTTATTAGATATCATGTGGACGTTTGTGTGTTGCATGGGTGACACCCGAGTTGGCGTCTATGGTAAATATATGTTATCCCGGTTAAATGTTTACGGAAGCAGCTAAAATAATAATTTGCATTTTGTTGTAAAATTAGTTTATTTTTGGATTATTAACTTTTTTTTTTTGTATTTACTCAACACTCTTGGAAAACTTATATAATTAACTTATCATAACTAATATGGTTTAGAGTACGATTAAAATTCTTTTACTTTTAGAAAGTTATAGAATTCAATATAAATAACAGTTTATTAACAATCTGGGAAGTTTAATTTTATTGAGTGAATATTTACTGTGTAAAGAAACGCCAACTATTTGTTTGGTGTGATATTTTACGTGTTGTTACAAATCTAGAGATTTCCAATCAATATACAATTTCTTAACTCTTAAAGAAATAACAAGACAGTTACAAATGTAATTTTATTAAGCAAAAGAAAAGATAAAACACTTATTCATCAGCAGATTTAGAAACACATGGCACATACTTTAAATATTTTAAGTAATCAAGTCAACAATTTAAATTTAGCAAATTTTTGGTCAATATAAATTTATCTTTAAAATATTTTAAATGATAATCCAAGATCAAAATCAAACACACATTACATATTTCTAAGCTATTAACGCATTTACAATTTTAAAATTTCATAAAAAAAATGCACAATTATTTTGAATATGATATTTTCCTTCACCCCATTTGAATCAATAGAAATTTCCAATTTATTTGAAAGCTTATACTGTAACAAAATATATATACATGCCTATAAATACAATTCTGAAAAGGTTCACTCTGAACATAAAGCGAAAAGAACCGAGACAATCTAAAAAAAAAAGGCAAAAAGCAGATCTAAAATGTGTATAACTACGAAACTTTGTGGGGTGAAAATAAATAAATCTACATTAGAAAAAAAAAAGAAACATGAAAGACAAATCTATGAGCATGGTTTTATTTAATATCTAAAAAACACATAAGTAAATACCTAAATACAGAGAGGGGGAAATAAACAATCAAGTAGGTTTACAAACAATACATGAACGTAAATACAAATGATACGAAACTTGGTGCCTTTGTGGTAAAAGGCAGGGTTCATGCACAAATTTTACAGATTACAAAAAAAATTTATTCAGGGACAATGTCATTTTTAAAGAAATTAAAAATACTTGATTGGTACTGAAAGGATTAAACTTATAATTTTGCAAACCTGTTACAGTTACATAGAAATTTCAATTGTTTAAAGAATCATTTGGATAACCAGAATTGTAACTAAAAGATCATTAAAATAAGTCAAAATAACCATGCTTGACAATTTTGCCATTCAAACTCTGCGATTTGTTTCAAGGCACTGAACTCCTGCGACTTCTGGAAAGCTCAAATCGGTTTCACTTATTTGCATGGTGGAGTGGAAGCCAATTGAAAGCAGCCATACTTGATCCCAACTAATATTTGACAGTGATCTAGTGATTTTTTTTAATGTCAAAACGTTGTAGGAATGTTAAATATTTATACTTTTATATTTACAGAATTAATTTGTATTGTATATATATATATTACAGTGCTCGATTTCTAGAAATAAGAGGTGCCGGAACTGTAATCTTCCGTGGGGTGTGGGAGTGCGATGCATCAGCCATCAGCCATCAGACCCAAGTCTGGAATCGTAATTTTGTTCTCTTAAAGAGAGGTAACAGAACACCGTTCCGGCCCAAATCGAGCCCTGTATATAGTTTTTGCTCTTGTTTTTAAACTAATTCAACTTCTGAATGACTATTTTAAAGGCAGATTACATTTTAATTGGGTTCCAAAATAAAACAATAAAAAAATCACTACACGACTGCTAATTTTAGTTTGAAATATATGCAAAATATAGCGATAGCAATGAAAGTGGAGTACTAATCCTTCAATTGGCTTCAAGTTAACAAACTGTCTTGTCCAATCCAGAAGTTATAATTAGAGATCAGTATTACAAGGACTGCAAAACTACAGATTGTTTTCCAAGTACTTTTCATAAACTCTTCAACAATAGTAAAAAAAGATAAATTACATTTTATATAAACAGTGTGCAGTTGTAGAAATTACTTTTGATATCAAGTGTAATCAGAACCTAAAAACACGTAAAAGCCCTCATGACAAACACAACTTACGAAAGGACCAAAATTGCTTATGCAAGGTATTCAATTTATGTAAAACCGTAGAATTATTTCTTTAAAGAAATACCTCTTTGTATTGTTTCACTAGAAATAGCTGGTAAGTTTTTCAAACTCTTTCTAATTTAAATATCTAAACCTAAATTTTATATTGTCACTTTAGAGATTTCTTTTTATTTTAAGACAAGCTCTAATTATATCAAGAAATGTTTTATAACTACATAAGCAGTAAATTTACTTGTGATAGTAACCAAGGTAAATTTCTAGTTAGTGTGATACGGTATAAATACTAACCTTTCTTAACTTCAGTAACATTATTTGGATTGCTTATAAGCCTAAACAAGTTTTTAGAACGTACATTAATATTCATATCTGTTTGCCAATTACATTTCGATAGAACATATTTAAGATAGATTTTTTATTTGGAGGTCAGTTAAAAAAAAAATTAGTATACTTTATATTTTCATCACAAGTTCCCATAAAATACAAAACTATTTAATTCTTGTATTTTGGTCAAAAAACAAACAGTCATTAAAGTTTTTTCCCTTTAAATTATTGACATTAGCGAATCGCTATATGCTTAAGTGTAAGTGTTTCAGCAATATAAAAAGGTTATTCTTTAAAGAATTCTACAACAAAGAATGAGTGAGTGGATAAAGGAATCTCAATGAAAGTCTTAAATGACAGTGAACACAAAGTTATCAGATCTAATTCTATAAAAGATATGATACCGTAGCGACTTAAATTTTTTTTTGCTTGATAAAACTTAGCTTGACATCAACAAATATTTTAATTCTATTCTTCAGAGCTATCATTTGATTGGGATCAATACAAAAGGAACATTTTTAATATATATATACATGCTACACAATTATCTACATTTCATATTATAAAGCACATTGATTTTCATTAGGTGTCATGCAGAAGCAGAAAAATCACTTTGTCAAAACTGAGCAACTTAAAGGAACTTCCATTGTTTGAACACTTCATAAAACACTGTACAAAAATTATAACCGCACGTTTCTTGTCAGATGACATGATGGCTAAAAATTTTATGCGATAACTGCAGCCTCATTAATTGATGGTCAAGTTATTTCAGTGTTAAAAGTATTCAACGGGACATATACTTTCAAGTTTAGCTGGCAGACTGTTATTTCTTGATATACTTTTACTATAGTAAAAATGCTCCAAATATTGAAAAAATATATATATTTTGTTTAAAAGCATATCGATTGCTCAAATTTCAAATAATTCCAGTAACATGTACAGTAAATGTAGAAACTTCAATTAGTATATATTTTGTGATTTTTTTTTTGAAAAAAAATATGCACAAATTTAACTATTCATCTTAGATTCAAACCTTAATGTTTTATTTATTTATAACATTAAAAATTCTGAGTTTTTATAGATTAAAAACTCAAGATATTTTTTTTATATAATGTACCATAAATCTTTTTTAAATGTTTACTATTTTTAAAACATTAAAAGATCGAGGCAAATACTTGATTAAGAAAGCAGTATATTGAATATAAATGAAATATTTAGTGCATTTTTACTATGGAAGAAATTTGAAATTACTTCATAAAAATTCAAAAATGGACTTGAAGCAATAGAAAGCCGCCAGCACTTTGATTGGATGCCACAAGACTAGCCAAACAAACATACAAGTAGCCCAGATGCGAAAGCAGTTATTTTGGTATAATCAGCTTTATAATTTAGTTCTCAAAGGAAAATCTCCCACAGCTTTGAAACTAGAGTTACATTGTCTGACGGTTTTTCACGATTTTCTAAAAATACTTAAAAGTGCATACAACTTTTGCAAGGTTCATACACATTTTCAGAAAATTAAAAAAAAGAAGTCTCTAAGGACTTTATAATCAATTTATAAAAAATGTTTTTTTTTTAAATAAAGTTTAAATAAAAAAAATTTATGCAAACATTTTTTTAAAAATATATATAAAAAAATTAAATACCTAAATTAATATAAAAGATGAAAATTGATGAAATAAGTGAAAAGTTATTGGATGCAAAAAGAAGTGGGTTTTCTACTCGGATACAAAATTGTGATTAATTGACATAAAGAACAAATATTTTTAATAGAGGTTCAGAAACATGATAGTCATTTTAAGGACTTCCAGTACCTTAGAACCTTCAGTAACATTAAAGTTTCCAAGGACCCTTTGGGCAAAAATAAGGAGTTCCTAAGAACCGTATCAACCCGGTTTTCAACCTGGGCTACCTGTATATATGGGGATCATGTCACTTGCAAGTCTATGCAGAAGTTATGCTTAAGAGGTTATAAAATTATAAAGCAGAATCAAGATCACACGAGTCGATATGCCTGCATGTACTGCAATTTCAGTGGGCCATCGCCCTCCCCCCCAATAAAGCCTGTGCATTACCTTCTATGCTCTCGACTTGGAATACACAACTTGAACAATTATGCATTGAATCACACACTAAAAGTGACAGTATCTACGAAAAATTTGAAGATTAGAAATTCAAAAAGTTAAATGCTTAGTATAAAACAAAATTCATGCTTAAAAAGTAATACGAGGTGGTTAAAGTGGCGCAAGTCCATTTTGACTCACACCACAATGACTTTCACCTCAAACCAAAACTGGGATAAATTTTGCTTATTTTCAAGTTGCGGTGGAAGTAATAGGTGGCGTGAATCGAAATGGACTGTTACTTTAACTGCCTCATATATAGGGTGACCTCATAAAACAATATAACTCAAAATTACATCAAAATTTAAAACATGAATTTTTATGCAGCTTTGTAACTATTAAATATAAAGGAAATTAGAGATAAAATATTTTTAAACCCGAAAGAAACTAAAATTTTTCTGTAAAACAGGAAGTATTTGTACCAACTCAGTTTACTCACAAAGTATCATCTGCTCAAATATGAATGGTAACAATTATCCATCGGCTCGTTGAAATATTACCCGATTTCATGCTTTAGCTTGGTAACACAGCAAAATGCATTGATTAAAAGAACATGCTCTTATTTGTAAACAAACACAACAAAAGGCAAATGCGGCTTACATATAATACAACCTCACTTCTTTGTCCATTTTTAAAAACAAATCACTTATCTATAAAAAAAAAATGAAACACAAAAGGGGCCCCTACAAAGTCGTTTTATATATCCAGGAAATGTGAGCGTAGCTGTGGCCAGGCCCTTTTGAGATGCAGCAAGAAAACTGGCAGACGGTTCGAGACTTTGGGACGTTGTTGTTGTGCCTGGCGGCTGATCCAATGCACAAGAGTCCATAGGGTTGAGTGGGCTCTAAGGCAAACAGGCCCAGCCAGGCAGATACAAAATGTAGTAATTTTTGTTATATGTATGGAGCACTGCAAGCAGATGTCCAAACAGCAGTGTATGGATGAAAAAAGGCAAGTGTAACTATAGATCTGAAAGGACAAGACAAGACCTATTAGAGTAAGAAACATTTCATGAAAGTTTATTTCAATATGGAGAGCAGCGAACTCGCAACTAAGCTATTTAGTCGAGTGCAACTGGACAACCCATACAAGTTAGCAGGTACAGACATTCATATATAGTAATGTGCATTTCAAATAAAAAAAAGTCATCAATATACAATACAGTTATGCTCTAATACTTTACAAAACTGTTTATGCAAGAACAAAAGAATAATAAGAGTCAACAAGTTAAATTGAAGCATTCACAGTGACAATATCATAATTAGTCTGCCCCAATTTATAATATAATTCCCCATTGTCAACAGGTTTTCATTTAAGAAAGATAAAGCTAATTTGTTCTTGTTAGAGAGAAAATAAATTAAAATCATAACAGTAATTTCTATACACTAACTTACTATTACTATGCATTAAAAATTGCTTTGTTTTGTACACTTTTTTAACAAAAAATTTGGTTACAAAATATGCAAATTTGATTAATTAAAACACAAATACCAAATTATTGAAAATTCCAATGTGTTATAAATTTTACAAAATTCTTTTATTCTTAATTCCGAATACACGTTTGCAATTTACATTACTTAACAGCCTAAAATTTTAAAAAATAAACCATGTTTCAATCCTATTAGGACAGCCTATACATTAATTACAACTAATCAAATTATACAGAATTTGTGTCAGCTAAAAATTAAGAGTTCGAACTTCACTGTGCGTTGTTAATACATCTCAAGTCAAAATTAAACCAGAGAAATATATTTGAAGCATAAATAAAAAGTTTTGTAGAACTAAATTTATAATCTCCAAGAAAGAAATGAGTATGTTAGTAAACCACTGATAATGAAACCGAAGTTCGTACCCTAGCAGCATTTTCGTATTCCTCTGATGTCTTGTGTTGTAACTCTCACTTTATCTGGATAATCTGTCTGTTCTTTACCAGCCATTTGCTAAAAGAGATTAAATTAAATATATGTTAATTCACTAAAAACATATTTTTATATTATTTTTTTACAGATATATTATAATATAGCAGTATTATAACTTTGGGTACTGTTAACCCATGAGCAGTTATAAAAGGCCAAAATTCAAAGTATCTGTTTTGTTAAAGGTAAAATAATATGTTATCTCCATAATAGGAAAACATAATAATTCTATGTAAGGCAACAACGCAGAGGCAAAAACATACAATTTTATATTAGGTTAATTACTTTAAAGACTTTAGGACCCATTTAAGGGTATTTCAAAAATTGTAAAGTTGATAAACTTACCTTATTCAATATAGATTCTGCTAATTCCCTAAAAGCTTTCTCTATATTGATATTTGCCTTTGCACTTGTTTCTAAGAATCGAATGCTATGTTCTCGTGCAATCTGTAAAGGAAAAATATTTTAAAGTTAATTGCCATCTAATACTAATTTCGGTTTTAGATAAATTTTTCAATGAATGAATTGAATTAATTTTATTTAGGTGAAAAGTTATATTTAACTTGTGTTATTTTAAAGTAAATATTCACATAAAAATATTTTTTTAAAAATAAAATGATTTAAATGATAGTTGTTTTAAGGACTTTTGTAATTTGAAAGTTTCCAAGTACCCTTTGAACAAAAAATACGGAGTTTCTAAATAATTTTTAAGGGCCCGAACGGACACGAAACCAGAAGAAGTTTGTACATACTTTTAAGGACTGTACAAACCTTGTTGTTTTAATAAATGAATAGTTGTTTAATTTATCATTAGGACAGTCCTTACTATATTTATTTTATTGTAAATTCTATCTTGTGGTTTTATGGCACAATATCAGATAAAAAAAAGGGGTCTTAGACCTTGCATAGATCAATCACACGAATGAATAAAACAAAACGATTTACTAAAAAAAAATACTATACGTATTCCGCAATTAAATGTCGATTCTTATTCCGTACTTTCTGGTCTCTTGACCAATCATCAATAGATATTTGTAGAATTGCTCAGTCCAGTGTTTAAGCTGTGATAACATCAAATTAATAAAATCTGAAAAACTTCCGACTTCATCTTTAAAAAAAATACAATTTTATTCTTTTCTGTAACCACAGCAAATGGGAAAATACCAATGTAACAGATATAATTCTCCAAGCACGAAACTGACAAAATGGAACCGTCTACCACCCCCTTTCATTCTATTTGAACTTTGTACATGTATTCATATGCATATTACGAATCTTTTTATTGTAACCAGAGGAAAAAACCACTCTCTAACTTCTTACTAAAAAATAACCTCTTGCATTGTTTTTACCCTAAATCGATTCTTAATTAAGAAGAATGTCTTATTCTAATCATAGTTTAAACTCTTCTAATACCAATAACATATCAATTATAAAAGAAAATAGAAGCATACTAATAGCCAATTTCTATGTTACCGGGAAAAATTAAAACTTAGTTTAAAGGCATATGCAGAACAAAGCAATCATAACATAATAGTTGTGCACATAACTTTCAAGAAAGTTAAAGTGAAATGCTTAAAGGTTTTTGAAAAGAAATAAACTATTTTAGAATTTTAGCTAATAACTGTCAAATATTTCACAAAAGCCATCTTTCTTTAAACACTGTAGTTCCAACCCTTTGCAATCAAGATGAGACTCTCAGTCTAAAAACTAACAAAAATGTTCTTTTGTTCCACTTTCTTCAAATTGAACAAGAACTGTGTGTTCTTGAACAAAAAAAAACTTTTCTTTCATGATCTCTTTTGTTTATCCAACTCCATTTAAAAGTATGATAAATATCAGTTTGGTATATATAATTACTTCATAAAAAGAACGCAAATATCAAACATGTTCCTCCAGTGCAAAAGTTTAATACACTTTAATTGAACAATTGATTACCATCACAAACAAGACTTACCGCTTCTCCTCGCTCTTTACTAATCATTCTTTTGTCTTCCATGTCACATTTATTTCCTAGAATCATTTTTTCTACATCCTCATTTGCATGCTAGAAAATAACAAAAAAAGTTACCAAAATTGAAGCGCACCTTGCATGCATTCAACTTCAATAACATTTGTATTTACATGTTCAAAAAACATTAGAAATGATTGCTGATATTTTAAATAGGCTGCCTACAAAATATGGACATGCTTTATTTATATACTTAGAGAAACAAACAATTTAAAGTGCTCAAAATACCTCTTATTTTGAACAGTTTGAGAAGCCATGGAAATATAAATAAAAGTCACTTTCAATTTATGTTACTAATTACAAATCTTAAACATTTATGAGGTCTTTTTTTTTTAAAGTTGAACTAGAAGGGTATAGGATAGACTGCTTACTGATATAGTTCAATTTTAAATTAATAATAGTTACATATATCTTACAATAAAAGGGCTATTCACTTTAACCATTAACACGTTCACGCCGGCGCCGATTTTAATTTGTTTTTCTGTGAGGCGGCGCTCAAATTAATGCCGCTCTTCATCTGGCGGCGCACGATTTTTGCCTGATCACACCTGCACATTATTTCATCATCAAAAATAATAAATAAGGATGTTATAAATAGAGCAATGTAGAATTATTATGTTAATTTTGTAGAATTTGAGTTGTATTTAAAATACTGTATTATTATGTTTATGTTATTGAACAAAACTTATGTTTATGATACGTTATTAATTTTAATTGTAATTAAAAATAAATGTTTTTTAATGAAAATACGTTAAATTTTTATTATTTTAATTTTTAGCGTCTAATAACAAAATCTAGTGCGTACCACCGTTGGTATGCGCCGCCCGATGAGACAATCTAGCGCAGGGCCACCGGTGGCCCGCGCCAGCGTGTTAATACACATTTATCTTTGTGATTTTAACAATTACCGTATATACTCGCGTATAAGCCGACCCCCTAATTTTAGGCCGATTTTTTGTCCAAAATCGGAAACTCGTGTATAAGCCGAGTTGTATTTTCGTACATGAAAAATTCCGATTAAAATCGGCAAATCCGCGACAAAAGTGACATTTTAATTAGAAAAATAAATATTTAAGCCTAGAAATTAAAAGTTTAAAGAAAGTGGCTGGAGAAACGGCCTTCCTCAAAGTTCGTGACGATTCATCGGGCTTAAAAGTATGTACCACTCGCGATGTTCTGGTGCCTTACAAACCTCCATCGGACTTCTTAAATTAAATCTCTCTTATTATCAAATAAAATATTTTAAACTACAAACTTAAATACCAAAATGTGCAATTTCTAATCCTTAACATCGTTTTGTAAAGATTTAAAAACTTAGAAAACGTCAACTATTTTCTGTCAACATTGTTGACTACTGTCGCTATTAAATACGGATGAGCATTTTTTTTTTATTCATCTCGGAAGGAAATACTACTACTTTATGGATGAATATATACTTCTTATTAAAATATTTAGTTTTTAATTAAGAGATAAATGACTTGAAAGTTTTACAGTGGCGTCATTCGCTACTCACGATGTCAACTTCTTAGTCTTCCATCCGAAATTCTATTAAAGTAGCGGTTTACTAGCTTCATAAATTCTACAAACCAATTAAATATTTATCAAAATATATACTTTTTATTAAGTTAAACTGATTATTTATGTGAGTAGTTAAATTTTGCGTGCGATGCGCAGAATGGTCTTCAGTCAGCACGTGACGCACATTCTCGATCTCGGAAATGCGTCGACGGGTTTCAGAAGAATCCGCTAATTTCAAATTATCTCCTTTTCCCATTTTAGGGAAATTATATTAGAAATTTTAATGACCCGCGTATAAGCCGAACCCCCTACTTTTTGATGAAAATTTTGACTTAAATTTCTCGGCTTATACGCGAGTATATACGGTATTAACGAATTTGGTGGTTAAATATTAAATAAGCCTTTTCAACATAAAAATTGATTAAAAAATAATAATAAGTAGAATACTTGAAAATAAAACTATGGAATGTTGCTGCAACTAACCAAACTTTAGAAAAAACACAAGGAAGCAAGGAGTACCTCATCGATATTTCGCAGCCACTTTGCAATATTGTCGAAGCTTTTTGGATTTGTGATATCATACACCAGCATAATGCCCATGGCCCCTCTGTAGTATGAAGTGGTGATGGTGTAAAACCGTTCTTGACCTGCAGTATCCCTAAAAAATAAATGTTGGTTAAACACCTTCCAAAATACCTTTTAAATACAAATACCTATACAGTTTTATTCCGAGCTTGAAGACATTTTCATTACATTTCAAGACGTTATTTTCGCGTACCCCAAACGAACCACCATGTATCTCTCAGGATCGGCATGCCACAGGTTGAGAACACCTGGTCTAGAGCATTTAAAAGCACATGGTTCAAAATATCTGTGCCAAATGTATACATTTTGGGTCTTCTCTTAATTGATTATGGGGTACATTTTAAAGTTCACACATAATCAAAACAGGGTTCATACAGATTTTCAAAAGTAAAAATTAAGTAGTTTTTAAGGTGCTGTAACACTGTATTTGTATTTTAATATTCCTAATGCAATGTTTTATGAGATGAGCTTTAACCTTAATATTAGAATACCTTACAGAACTAAAAAAAAAAAAAAACACTGCCTATAACACAAGTTTGTGAAACACGTCCTTATATTCATTCAGAAATACAAAACGTAACTGTTTTTAGAAGAGCAATTTCCTTTATATTTTATTTTAAAATTACATTTCTTTACCGTCATATTTTAACACAGTTTATTGTCTAAAAAGTCTTGTAAAAAAAATTATTGCATTTTTAAAAAACTTCAAATTTAAAAAAAAACAAAAAAACTTACCATATCTGCAGTTTTATTTTCTTTCCTTTAATATCTAATGTTTTAATTTTGAAATCGATACCTAGAACAAAAAACATAGAAGTTACAAAATGAGTTTATAGTGTGGTACACAAAAACATTGTAGCAATAAGGTAAAAATGAGAGGAGGGGGGGGGGGGGGGGGGGGGGGGGGGGAAGGGGGGCAATCCTATAATAATAATTATGGAAAAGAGCCTATAAGGTAATTCCAAAGTGACATTAATCTAAAAGTTTATAATTGAAGAATTTAGTTGAAAAACTGGGAAGAGCATTTAGACATTTTCCCCAGCAGCTACAAAAGTGAACATGTACTCACTGTAAAAAAAAAATCGCACTATGTAAAATATAATTGAAGATGTAGGTGTAAGAAGATGTAGGTGCTCCAGCTGTTTCATTGTTCAGGGCAGAGGAAAAACAATTCTTGCAATGCTTGAGGAGACAAAAATACAGCTCCTTTTACTTTATATCTCTATATAGTCATTGCCTAGAGCTGTCTGGTTCTTGCACCAATCTATAGAGGATCGTATTCTTTATAGTAATGGGGGGGGGGGGGGGGGGGCAACAAATAAAGGAAGGACCCCTAAGGTTCATGGGCAACTTCTGAAACTACAATATGTAATACGATGACTAAATTATGCATTTATTTTTATGCTTATTCATACTTTAAGAAAACATTGCACACCTTGATTGTACAAAAGGCAGCAGTAAAGCCATATTCGATTTTTTTTTATTTGTAAGCGAAACCCATCAGCCACTTCATATTTCGTGACAAAAGCAAAACGTGAAATTAAAAATAACGCTTTCGGGTGGGTTGGCGGGAAAAGTGCGACAGAGGCAACAATCATTTAATTAAACGCACGCGACGAACGAGGGTTAAAAATAACTTCCTCTCGATTTTTTTTCTTTCTTGCCATGACAGAAATAATAACTAATTACTTTTAAATTAAGAGAACAAAATTAATTGCTTTATCAAACGATATTTAATATCTTGACGATTCGAACTTCGCGACGCCATCTTCTATTTAAGTAGTTTTAATTATTTTCTTTATTGGTAAAATAAGACAGTCGATTCGAACTTGAAATGTAAATTCCAAGCACGGACATAAATATTTACGACGTAATTATAAAAAGCTAAAAACTGCTTTTCAAAGAGAAATATTTTAATCAGTGACGTCACGATCGCGTCAGTCGAAGAAACAGACGACCTTGAGTGAGAGCCTCTTTGAATATCACGCGCTCGCAGCAACTTCCTTCAGTACTTCTAACACAAAAAGTGCATAAAAAAAAAAAGAACGACTGAGATTCCTAATTGCAATTATGAATGTTCGAAGAAGGCATGACTCATTCACCTCGTTTTCCCTCCTTGTCCGCAAGGGAAACGGGAAAAGATAAAAAAGCAATTCGAAACAAAGAATAGAATGTCAGAATTCTTAAATATCCTTTGATTAATCTGGGGTTATTCTGCGACTGACTTATAGGAATAATTTTATTTAGGAGTGACTAATCAAGTGTCAACAAAGATTGAATCGAAATAAAACCTATTGTGTCTTGTTTGTAAGTTAAAAAGAAAATTTTATGTTTTTTTTATGTGAACGTATAGCAATTAAACTAAATGTTTGCCTTTTTCGACAGCAATAAAAAAATCTTTAATTTAAGCTTATATTATAGGTGTGAATCGTAAAAGATGAAGCTCGATTTGCATGAAAATCAAATAATCCGAAAAGATACTTTGGACAAGCTAATCATGGTACATAAAATGCACTGAGATCCATCTGTCTGTAGAAGAAATTTCAAGGACGAAAAACTACCCTCACTGAATGAAACTTAAATTTATGAAAATAAGTTATTAACCTCCAATAAAGTAAAATCGTAATCTGGATACCTATAGTATAGACTGTCTCTGATTAATTGGCGGATGTGTAACGAAATCACCCGAAGTAACCTCAATAGGAGTTAGGACCCTGATGGAAGGACCCCGAAACACTAATGAAACATGAAAGTAAATATATGATTAAAAATTATATTCCATATCTTTAGGGTAACCGGTTATTTTACCAGAAAAATATAGAACTGCAGAACAAACGCTTAGAGTTCAGTGGCGGCCCGTGGTCAAAAATGTTAGTGCAGCCGAAATCATGTGAATCCCCCCCCCCCCCCCTACTTTTCAAAAACCATACATGAACGGAAATTATTTATTATTCACTACGCAAAGCAAAGTTTCCTTTCAATTTTTACGAAATGATAACATGCGAAAAAAATACAAAACACTTACTTATTGTTTGAAAGTTAAAGCAATCCTGCTTTCTTTTAAACATGCGAATCGGTTAATTTTAATATTAACTTACATAACGAAACAACAGCAGCGGAAACTTCCAGTTGCGGCTATTGGCAACCTTTTTCCTGAGCGATAAAAAACACCTGTTTTTCCTTCCCCCTTGTATTGAAAATAATTTATTTTGGAAGGAAAATTTTTGCATGGTCGAAAAGCGGCCATTTTTGGACACACTAAATTTATCTTTTAAATGTATTTCCTTTTACGAGGGAATATGTAACAAAGTTGTAAATGCGTTTTTCGGGAGGTTTTATTGAATTTATACATGTTTTTTTTCTATATTATTTGCAGAATTTAATTTGGATTCAATTTAATTATAATTTCAGTGAAAAAAAATTAATCTTATAGAAGACTCTCAAAACGACTATCCGAAATGGGGTTAAGGGGCAAAAACGACTGCTCGGACAGTGGTGGCGCCAGAAATTCCCCGGTGGGCACGGAGGCTGACTTTCGCCGACGGGGGTGCTAGTATCCTCGACATAAGTTGTACATATAAAATTATTTCATCCTAAAAAATTACGATGTGGCTTTGTTAAAGCACTTTCAGAAGGATTATACGTTAAACGTAATTTTAGCAAATATCATCAAAAATAGGAAAGAGTCGCCAACCAAAACATATCCAATAAATGAAGATAAACAAACTGTCCACGCCCATCCACGTTCCGTACACGCTTTGCATTGTTACCACATTTTACACGCATTGGCGACTAATTTCCTTTTGAACAAAAACAAATTTATGTAAATACATAGTTATATTTTTCAGGGAATAAAAGTGTTGGAATGGATTATCCTAAAAGAGTAATATATGGTGTTCAATCTGATGCTCCAAGTATTAGGTGATTTTAAAGGTGTTTCACGTCAAAAAATTAATTATTAATCCAAATTGTAAATTATTTAATGCCGTTTGAGAATAAATATCTATAATATTTTATGTTATTTATATGCATTGCGTGATGAATAGTAGTACTTTGTATAGGAATTATTCACATAGTTAGTATTTCAGGATTAAATTTTTTAAATTAGTCTTGTTCAAAATCAATAAGTATGATTTTTATATGTTTTGATATTTTAGTACTATCCCAACTACTTACTGCATAAACCTAAAGCAGAGTCCAATTAATTATCCACAAAATATTTTTTTTGATATTTTTGTTATATTTTACTCTTATATAATAAATAACCAATAAAGTGCTTAAAAGTTTTTAAGATACATTTTGCCACTTAAAGTCAGATTAATTTTTTATACTTCTGAGAACATAGTATAAATCTTAAAGATCTATGTCAGACAAACGTTTTATTTTGTCTTCAATTTTCATAAATGCAATTCAATATTTTACTTTATCGCTCTCTTGGGAAAAGTTATTTATTTATTTTACTATTTGATATGCATGAAACTTTCAAAGATTGCGTAAACTCATTTGTGTTACAAATGAAGGTTAACTTATTGTGCCCAAAGATGGCTGTCTTTCGACCTTGCGTACACTTTCTTTTCAATATCGTACGAAGGGGAAGGAAAAATCGCATTGTTTTTCTTTTTTCAAAAAATATGGTAACCCGGCTCCCTTCGGCCGCAACTGGGTCATTCCCAACAGCAGGACCATGTCCTGAAACAACAGCACACAGTAAATGCATCACGAAAACCATTTCCGTTTGGAGATATTCTCGTAAGTTCTCGTTTCATCCCACGAGCCAATCAGCATGTCGAACCTGAAGTGCAGCTAAAACAAGAAAATTCATTTCGGCTGTACCTTCTCACAAATGCAGTGCATTAGCATGGGGGGAATCTTCATACTACGTAGCGTTTGCCATGGCAACGATGCAGCCAATTTCGCTTTTTGGCTGCAGTTTAATTGAATGGAGTTTTTTCCCCTCCTGAATTGTGCATTACGGTAACATGCGTGCTATTTATCGGAGAATTTGTTTACTACCGTAGAAATTTCATTTTCAATTCTAATCTTCATTTAAGAAAATTAGTAAAATATCTGATTTTAGTTTTAAAATATACTAATGAATTTAGGTGCAGCCCGGCTGTACTTGCTGTAGTGGGCGAGCCGCCACTGGCTCAATAGCCTCCCAATAAATAGAATATAATTTCCCCCCCCCCCCCCTATGCTACAACAAATGTCACACATGGAGGACTGAAAATAGAACTTTTAATCTGCATCCTTCCGTCATCAGCACAGCATCGATTTATGAAGAGCATTAGATTAACTTATCGCATATAAAGGAGGAGAAAGGTCAGCTACTTTAGATTTCTACAAATAAAAAATCTATAATCGCACTGCTGAGATAAATAAGTGATACAAGACCCACTCGCAGCAAAATTTACGACCAGTGGCGGTGATTAGGGAGCTCAGTAGGAGAAGAACAAAATTATTTATGTAACTGGCGAGATCTTGATGCGGGGGTGTATTATCAGTAAAAAAGGGGGTCCCGTAAACACAGCTAATGAGAGAATTGAATTCTAGAAATATTTTTCTCCCAATAAGAAAGCTGCCTGCTACGAAAATAACATGACGCCAAAATGATTAACAATGTTAAAAATTCGAATTCGTACAGGTAGCACTATATGGTAAGGTTTGGTTTGTGTGTAGTTTTGGGTCACACGAGGTACAAAGGTCAGAGGGACAAATAATCAACCTGGTTGACGCGGTCCTCCTTCCTCGACACGGTCATTTATCCCCCAAAGCTTAATGATTTGTAAAATGAACTAAAAAAATATTCCATGTGTTAAACATTACATTTCAAGGTTGCCACTAAAAATTAAGATTAAAATTTCCTGACTTTTCTAGAAGGTTTTAAACAATTTCCAGGAGAAATAATACGAAAAATTACCTGATTACCTAATTAAAACTGATTTTTTTTAAAGATAAATATTGAGAACCGTAAAAAGGAAGTGCTTGCAAATAATAACCTATCAAACAAATTTATATTTTTATAACGAAAAGAAGATTTCATCGATGGTGATTAAAAGGATTTGGCAAGGCATCTTCATCTAAAATTTTTTGAAAAATCCCCCGTCTTTTCCAGAAAATTTGAGAAATTGTTTATTTTTTCTGATAATTCCAGGTGCGTGGGAACCCTGTATTTGTTTGAATCTATTATGGATTAATCGAACCTTATAGAGAATCTATTACCTTATAGAGTGAGGTTGGTAAAAATCGTAGTGCATATGAAATGGGAATAAAAAATGTTTTTTTTGTGCTTCTTGTAAAATTTCGTATATATGCCAGTCAGTCCTTAAAAAAGTTCCCCATTTAACTTTGCGTATAACCATACATACATTTTAATCAATTGCCTATTAACCTTTAAAATAAACTTTCAATTGACATTATTGATATACTGGGTTAAATACCAACTTTTGTTACATAAATGTGGGGACATCTAAGACTTCTACTGGGGGCCCTGATCAGAAATGTTACGCCACTGGGAAATCCCAACCCATTTTTCGGAAATGTTAATAAAATTCCATTAAACAGAAATTGTTAACAGAAATTCAGCATACAATTTCTCATGGGAGCCATGAAATTCCAAAATATTTTTTCCAACCAAACATTTCCCCAACAAATATTGTAAAGAGTTAATCTTGTTTTTCCCATAGAAAACATGTGTCACGTGACAGGCGGAAGAACTTCACTCTAACATGTGCCTAGAAAGACGAGTGCTGCGTTCTTTAGCGTTAATAAAATAACGTAATTAAATGAGTTTTTTAAAAATGAATATATTTAGAATAGTCGGTTCTGCATTACTCCAATTCTGATAGTTATAAAAAGGGACGTGGGAAAAAACGTAAGATGTCTTTGGTGTAATGTAATTTTTATTGTTCGTCCTTAGTAAAAAAAAATTCCAAGGGCGGCCCAAATTTCCTTCGAACCTCTTTCGGGCATATTCGGCAACCCTGAAATTCCTATAATCTGCTGAAGTGCTGTTTTACTTACAAAACCCTTCTGGCCGTGCTCCGACACCGTTAAACTAGATTTTTTTTAAAAAAATCATTTAATTTTTTTTTTATCAAAAGTATTGTGTGATTCTTAAATTCGAACAATTCTATAAATATTAACCAGACAGAGAGGAAGGGACTCGAAGAGGCGAAATCGTCCTCGTCGTTGATTATGGGCAAAGGTTGAATAAAAAATATTTAAATGAAGAACGACCTCGACACACATGTTTACGACGCCACACGCAATTCAGCAAAATAATTCCAATTAATTTACGATTCAGTCACCGGCGGGTGCACTTGATTATACTTCTAAAGCCCGCCCGAGGGTCCTTCCGTCTAAATATTACGCGAAAAGAATGAAACATCTCAACACGGAGAAGAAGAAAAAATGACGCAGAGAAGACACCTGACGCAGACAGCGAGCACCACTCAGCAGCTTCTATTTGACGGAATTAGTAACTCCGCTCCTTCCAGTCGAACAAAAGAAAGAGAGCCGCGAAACAATGCCTGACGAGCCGTTTAAATGTGTTTTAAGGACTTTAACCTTTTTTTCCCCGCTGGAACTACCGTCCACTGAATTGGAGACAGACTAGGATCTCGCAGTTCACGTACCTCGGCCCTCATAACGAGCACGGAAATACTCAAAGAGAAAAACCGCACGAAAAGTTTTTCTTTTTAACAGAATGAAAGTGAGCGAGAAAAGGACGGCTAGTCTTTTATGAATCGCAATTTTTTTTAAGAGTTTTCGCCGTTCGTATGTCGCTTGATTCAAACTATGCATGGATGGTTCTGTTATTTTTCAAAAATTGTTGGTTGGTTAATTAACATCGCATTAGAACTGCACAGTGGGCTCATACGACGGTTCGGGGCCTATCTCGATGGAAAGACCAGGGAGCACTGCCTCATATTTTAAAACCATAATCAGATGAAGACAGCACCCGAGCTGGATCACCAGAAGCAACCTCAATAGGCGTTAGGTCATTGGACATTCGTGGTCATGGTCGATAAAATTTAACGTGCACCAGTCCCGTGTACACGCTGCTGAAAATTGAGAATATTTTCGGACAAATTTTGTAATTTAGTAGTGAATCTCTCAACCTTCCGATCAAGAGACCGCACCAGGGACCGACTTAGAAGCTTAGGGGCCCAGGGCAAAAGAACATTAGGGGGCCCCTCGACGCAACGCAAAATAAAACTGCTAAATTTATGCACAAGCACACAATACAAAATGAAGTAATCAGTCAGCTTTAATGCAAATATATATTTTTATAAACTACTAATTTTCTTCTTTTGAGAATTTGAATTAACGTTAATGGTAAATTCTGCAACAGAGTTATTTCATACGTTTCTAGTTCTGTTCGTTCTTCCTTTTTTAGCTTATTTTTAATTGAGCCAGATTCGAATGTTCTAACCATTTAATAGCTAGAAAATCCCTAATGATTACAATATTAGGAAATTTGGTATAGGAAAAAAGTATCCGTAAACGACAAATTTACGTGAGATTAGTAAACACAGCTTGTTTATGGTCTTGGAGCTTGGTCATTAATTTAATTTTACTAGTGATCTAAAGCGCATATCTTTGACAAACGAGATGCAAAAGGTGACATACATCATGAACGTGCTGAAAAGTGAAATTGATTTAATTGGGTAAAATATTATAAGTTTTGCAAAACAATTCACGAGTGATTTTAAAAAAAATTGATTAAAATAAATTTAATTGATTTTTAAAAAATTCGTTATTAAATTTATTTTTAACTTTTTCACATATATTTAGCATTAAATCACTTTTGGGGGCCCCTTTAAAATGGGGGTCCTGGGCAAGTGCCCCGAATGCCCTCACGTAAATCAGTCTTTGGCTACAACTTAAATTTTGTTAAGACCTCGTGCCGATTCGAACTTGCAATCTTCAGATAACTAGCCGATTTTTAACATCTCGGTCACTGGGCCGACTTACAAACATAATTACCAAAGCACACAACCAGCAATTGTAATAAATTGATGTGAAACTAATCTTAATATTTTCCAAATAAAAATGGGCGTCGTCAATGGCCCATTGAATAGCTAAGTTGTCCGACCAATCCAATACAAACAGACGGTTATTTATCTTTTCAAAATAAAATAAAAAATATTTTTTTAATAGCAAAATGGATTTGCACAAAAGGGAGATGGTGAAAAATCGAGTGTGGATGTATCGGAGCGGGGCCAGAAGGATTGGTTTTACGTGAAACGTCATTTAAGGAAATAGAAATAAAAATTAGTCGCTAAGAAGGACTGGTTTGGTTAATTAACGTCGCACTAGAGCTGCACAGTGGGCTATTGGCGACGGTTTGGGTCTATCTCAAGGAAAGACCCGGGAACATATACACATTCATACATGCATCTCGTTATTTTTAGAACCATGGTCAGATGACGAAGAAACACCCGAACTGGCACCCAACGCCTTCAACGGACTTTGGACCCTAATCAGATTTATCGTGCACCAGTCCCGTATACACTCCGTTAATTTTTGCGGATGTTCTGGACGACTTTTCTAGTATTTTGTAGCGAAGCTGGCAACCCTCCGCGCTAACAGAAGGAAGATAAGCAAACTGTCACGCCTGAGTGACTCCGCGGGGCCCAATACGTGATTTGCTTTATTTCCAGATTTATACGCATCGGGGACTAATTTCCTATCGAACGACACCGAATAGCGTCAGTTACACTCCGAACACCGTTAGTATATAACGAGCGGACGCATTAACAGCGTTGCTCAGTGGATAAGGCGTTCAGCTACTAATCAGAGGATTGGTGGTTCGAATTCGTGCGATGGACTTGACAAAGAAAAGTAAAAAAAGTAGCGATCTTGCGATCGGAGAGTTGCCAGCTTCGCTACAAAAATACTAGAAAGTCGTCCAGAACATCCAACAAATTATACTGGCGTGTATACGGGACTGTTGCACGATACATCTGATCGGGGTCCAAAGTCCCGACGCCTATTGAGTTTGCGTCGGGTGTCAGCTCAGGTCTTGTCGTCGTCATCTGACCATGGTTCAAAAATACGAGGCATCGTTCCCGGGTCTTTCCTTCGAGATAGGCCCCGAACCGTCGCCAATAGCCCACTGTGCAGCTCTAGTGCGACGTTAATTAAACAAACCAAACTTAGCAGCGTTCACTCTAGAAATAAAATGGGGAAGGTTGGCAGGAAAATGGCACCCCGTTTTTGAAAGGGCACTTAAAAAACTTAGTTTGGAGTGGCCACCCCCCGTTGACACATCGAACCCCGGAGGGTCCGATGCTTTGGGTGCTCAATTCGTAGCACGAGTGTAGCCAGTTGCGGCAATTCGGGGGGGGGGGGGGGGGGGGTGAATTTTGCCCTCTACTGGCACTTTTTGAAAATAAATTATAAGTCAATTGTTTTTCTCCATGGGATCCTTTGCAAATTTGGGTACGCGGTATATAGGTTAGAGGGGCGGTCAACGCGTCGGTCAAAATCTGTCCGATCAACGCGTCCAACTCTCCTCTACACTATGGTGTGTCATTTGGGTACTTATGATGTGAATAAATCTATAAAATAGGTACGGGGTACCTCGCTGCAATGATTCGTAACCTACAAAACGACACCTGTCAAATCCTTAGAACTTTACGCGAAATCAACCTATGACGATAACTAACATATCGTGTACAGGTCGAAAGTGAGACGTTTACGTTTCGAACTTGCCGATTGTTAACCCATTCCCCTCTCTTACTTTAAACCGCCTGTGGGGAGTGTAGCTCGTAACTGTAGTCAGTGGCGTAGCCAGGATTTTCCGAAGGGGGTGGGGGGGGGGGGGGAAGGGGGGGGGGTCCATAAATTATTTTTGGCCCGAGAAAAACCAATTTTTTTTTAAATTTAATTAATTATTTCAATTAAATTTAATTAATGATTTTAAATTAGCAATTTTAATTAATTTTTAATTTTAATTAATAATTTTAAATTAGCAAGTTTAATTGATAATTTTAAATTAGCAAGTTTAATTGATAATTTTAAATTAGCAAGTTTAATTGATAATTTTAAATTAGTAATTTTAATTAATCATAATAATTTTTAAGTAGTAATTTTAAATTAGTAAATTTAATTTATGATATTTTTTAATTTAAGCAGTAGTTTTAAATTAAAATTATAATTAATAATTTTAATTGATTAAATATTATATATAAATTATAATTAAGAAGTAAATTAAAAGCTTAATTTTCACAGGTTAATCTTTAGTCATTTCGTAATTTAAATTACTAACAAACCTGGCTGACATTTTACTGGGATTTAAGTCTGTAGCTAAATATTGATGGGGGGTCCGGATTAAAGCAATTTTAAATTAGTAATTTTAATAATAATAATTTTAATAATAATAATTATAATAATCATAATAATAATAATTTTTAAGTAGTAATTTTAAATTTGTAAATAATTCTTTATTATATAATTAAAAATAACATAATAATAATCATTATTTTCCGGTTAATTTTATCGTGCATGACTGTGGCGTGACATGGGGGAGGAGGTTTCATTGGTTACGTGACGCAGCAAAACGGTCTATTGCGGCAAAATCATAATGGAAATTGGCGTTGCTCTTAAAAAAATCAAATAACTGAATAAAAAATATATTATTATAAAAAAAACATTGATTTATAGAATCTGTGAAGCTAAACAATGGAAAATGATTGCCTAATCATCAGCACGAGATGCAGCGCCGCAGAAAAAAATTCAGAAAAAGGTTATTAACACAGATTTAAACGGGAATCTGTTGACCCCACCCTTCGTAAATAGAGCCAACTTTTCCATTATGTGACCTTCGTATTTATAATAGTTGAATATAACTTTTTAATAATCCCCCATAAAACTTTTCAAACGAATGTGCATCAATCTAGGGAATGATCAAAACCCAAATTAAAAAAGCGGAAAACCGTATTTCCGCGTGAAAAGTAACACGTCTGAGTGACAGAAAACTAATTTGTAAATGTAATTGAATAAAAAATTAGTTAGTTTTGGTTTGGGAATTTTCAACGATAATCTCAATAAACAAAAAATATTTGAATAAGAAAAGGAGTACATAATACTTTAAACACATCAGCAAATTTTTTGCACGATGCTTCTTTCTTTTGTCTTGAATTTTTCAATAGTTTATGATTTGTGAATGAGAGACAAAAATGGCAAATGAGAGACATACTACTTCTCAGAAAACTGATTTTTGAGAAAGTGAAAAAATTCCACTGGCATTGTGAGAGAGCAAAGAGGATCACAATTAGGGGCGTTATTTTTTTGACAGGGGTCATTTACAATCCTTTCTTAAAACACGTAGGCAGTGCCGTCACACAAAAAAAAAATTGGGGGGGGGGGGAGTTGAGACAGGAAATTTCCCAACTTAACGATTCAAAATTCCCAAATTAA
This sequence comes from Troglohyphantes excavatus, assembly GCA_963932185.1. Classification (NCBI taxonomy): domain Eukaryota; kingdom Metazoa; phylum Arthropoda; class Arachnida; order Araneae; family Linyphiidae; genus Troglohyphantes; species Troglohyphantes excavatus. The sequence continues at coordinate 2,703,431 of OZ010667.1, forward strand.
CGGCATCGGGTGCGGATACCAGCTCGGGTGTTATTCTCGTTATCTGACCATGATTAAAAAATACGAGGCATTATTCCCAGGTCTTTTCTTCGAGATAAACCCGAACCAACGTTGTGGCACGCAACATGTGTTGCAAGCATGTTCCAGTGCAGTGTCCGTTCTAAGTGCGATGTTAATTAACCAAACTTAACGATTGGAAATTTTGAACACAACAGTGCTAAAATTTCCTAGTTCCAACTTATCAACTTTTTATAAGATAATTTTATTGTGGAAGTCATAAGTGTGTGGGGGGGGGGGGGGGATAACAAATACAGCCATGTTCTGAAAATGTAACGTGATCTGTAAATAGTGAGAGTGAAAGGACTCGGCAGTTGTGCAAACCCAACAGCCATTGCTAATCTTAACATAAAACATAAATAAAATTATATTCAAAAATAAAAAGTATCTACATACCAATATGACCATATTTATCAAGTAGTAATTAAATTTTAAAATTAATAACCATTTTAATTCTAAATTAATCAATGCAGAAAAGCAGGAATTTAAATTATTATAAATAAATTCAATAAACTTAGACGTATTCAAAGAGAGAATCCTCCAAAGTTAATGTTAAAACGAAACACATATCACATAAAATTAGATAAAGAAAATATAGGTACTGAAAGATGCGTCCTCCGCGCATAAGATTTTTCGTAGCAATCGTATCGAAGTTCGAGAATTTTTTTTAACCGAGGAGTGATTTAAATAAAACAACCCATCGAAAGTTCTGGAAGTTTCTATTTGAAACTGGTAAAAACTAAAAAAAATATTTTTTATAGAAAAACACACAGGAAACGCACAGCATTCAAACGCACAGAAAAACACACAGGAAAATCTTATGCGCGGAGGACGCATCTTTTAACCGAGGAGTGATTTAAATAAAACAACCCATCGAAAGTTCTGGAAGTTTCTATTTGAAACTGGTAAAAACTAAAAAAAATATTTTTTATAGAAAAACACACAGGAAACGCACAGCGTCAACATTACACAATTTTGTGATTGGTTAATCACAAAACAAAACAAAAAAAATCCTAGACAAGAGACGATAAATTTATACGGGACTGGCGCGCCAGTCCCGTATATTCGAAGCGCCATGCCGCTTCGAATATTAGCTGGAAGAAATTTTACATTGTGAAAGGCAAAACCGATAAGGTTATATGAAACAAACGTGATTTTCGAATAAAAAGGAGAGGATTTTGATTTAGACAATCACACCTAACACAATTAAAAGAGAAGTTATTTTAATAAAAAGAACACTGTGTGACGTTCGCGTATAGTGCAACGCCATATATTTTAAAATTCTTTAAATGATAATCTGAACGTTAAAACATATAATATAACTTTGACAATAACGAACAACAGAATGAGCAGATGCGACCATTTTTATAGGCGCTTGCTGGAAATCTGAAAACATTGCTCCTTAATTTAATAAAATTTATTATATATTTAAAATGTGGGATTTTTTTTTTAAGGAAACGATGCCACGGTTACAATTTTTTTCCGCTTGACGCAATAAAAAAATACAATGAAATTTATAAAACAGTTCCGTCACTGGCGTTGTGTCGGCTACAGACTACATTAGTCAACTCCATCTGGAGCCTTAGCGTCATATCGGTCGAAAGTGTGCAGTGAACTCTGAAACCAAACACACGAATTTAAGTTTAATTTTACAAGTTGGACAATTTCTAATTTTCCCTTGGTGTTTTTGCTTTCATTTGTTAAAATATTAATTTTCTTCAGACCTAAATTTTCCTAACTCGGGTATTTTTAAACCTTGAAATTTCCAACTTTTAGGGTTTCCAAATTATTGGAGGTTTTAATGTACAAACAACCAACATGTACCTTTACATGTACAAACAACCAAGAAAATCATACAGACCTACTACCCCATCGCCCCCCCCCCCCAAAAAAAAGTCGAATTTTCTGTCTTCAAGGTTTTTTTTTGCATTTGTTAAAAAAAAAAAAAAAAAAAAAAAAAAAAAACTGGCTATGGGGGGGGGGGGGGGGGGGGGGGGTTCCTAACCCAATGCTGGCTACGCCACTGAATAGAAGCACCAGAAAAAATTAGGAGGTGGGTTGGGGAACGAAATTTTTCTTTAGTTCGTCAATTCTTTCTAAAATGGCATTTAGTTTTAACAAAATAAAGACTTTCATTTTCAAGCAAGAGAATTTTTTTAACCCCCACAGAAAGTCAGGAGATACATGTGGGTTAGACCAGGAAATGCGACGCGTGTTTTCTCTATAAAAATCGGAGAAAAAGTAGATTTTTTTTTTTTTTTTGGCACTTGTTATTTTTAAAAAAAATAATTTTGATCTGGCTATGGGGTGGGGGGGGGGGGGGGTTCCAACCCAAAGTAACCCAATGCTGGCTACGCCACTGACTGTAGTATACGATTACGACCCATAACTCCATGCGGTATCAGCCTATGGGCCCCGTAGACTGATTCCACGTGAAGTTATAAGGATTTTACAGGTGTCGCTTTTTAGGTTACGATTCAGTGAGGCGAGGTACCTATTTTATAGATTTACTCGCATCAAAATTTCCCAAAAGTAAAGAACTGTGCCTTTTTAAGTCTCCAAACTCATCATTATCAATTTTTGTAAAGTCGCCTAGCCTCCAACCGGGCTGGTTAGGATATAAAATCAACCAACGCCGGGAGACTTAATTTGGTATTTTATTGGGGTTGTGGGGTAGATTCAGAATAGCACACCGCGCAGCTCTTCTGCTGTTATAATTTACTTAATTCCGATTTACACAAAATGTTGTTATCGACGCCCAAAGACATCTAGGGAAGCAAGGGCGCTTGACTGAAAAGGGGTGTTTTTTTCCCCATAAGAGGGCAAAAAGAGCTATTGAAATGAAAGAGCGAAAAAAAGAATGCACACTGCTAGATAGATTATTTAAACAAATAATAACAATAACCTTAATTTATTAAAAATAAATCATGTAATTAATACCTAATTATTCAATAACATACAATTTGTAATTAATGAGTAATAATTATAATCTAATTAACATTTATGAATTAAATTACAAATAACATGATCACTTTTTTGCAATAATGGTGAATATATTAGTTTAAATTTTTTTCTTCCAATATTGGTGAATATTTTAGGGGGTTACTTGCATACAGAACTAATTACAATGAGTCAAAAACATTTTTAAGGTATTGTTGAGAAATAAAGTGACTTTTATAATATCCATGACACAATTTCAAATATAAAAAAATCTTGGCCATTGCTGATGTTGAATTAAATAAAAATTACTCTCATTTTGTTTGAAGTTGCTTGCTACTTGTTACGAAAAAAACTACAGATATTTTAATGGAGATAGAGAAAGAAAGAGCCACCTAACATTATCCGAGTATTGTTAATTGTAGAGCTAAAACCAAATACACAGTTTTAAAAAGAATAAAGTTTTCTACAAATCGATGCACAACAATTTTGTATAGAGGGTAGGTAGTCTTTCACCTCAGAACGAACAGGTGGAACTCCTCCCAGAAGGGCTTCAGGATGCACTTTTGTATGTAAAAAAGGTTGCAGTTGGAATTTTTAAATTTTATTTTTTTTGTGCTAACCGAGAACTTTCTGGTTCAGAAAATTCTGTCATGTTAAAAAGGAAGAAAAATCTCTATATGATCGTAAAGTCAAAAATTTTTCTACCAATATCTCAAATAAGATCTGGGCATAACATTTTCATACAGTTTATGAAAATTATCTTAATCTTAAAAATAATAACTATATTGTTAAATTTCTAAGAAATTTATGCAATTAATAAGCAATTAACAAATTATTTATATTAAAAATTATTCATTAGCATAATTAGCAAATTTATTTATAATTAGAAAATATTCTTTGTATGGAACATTCCTACCACCCTCAGCATTAGATCTTTTACATTGTGACAGATTTACCATGCATTAACCCCTTCTAAATAACAGATATTTGGCAGATAATGAGGATCCAAATACAAATTCTATCAAGATGAGAATTTAACAGGTAACTCTCTGATTACAAGCTCGAAAGAGTCCCACTGAGCTTGGTGCTTTTTTGATGACAGTGGGGGCCCTTACTAGCATTGGAAGATTAGATAATATATTCCTAGGTTTTGTACCTAATAAAAGCAATTATTAAATTCTACAAAATATAGTATATTTAATAATTATTGACCGAGCATTAGTGAAGCCCCTGTTTTAATCTTTACAGGACGGGTGGTTGATATTTTTACCAGAATCCCATGTTAAAACCAAACACACCCCTTGTAAAGGTTAACTCGACCTTTCGCCTGTAAATTTGTTTATTATGACCAAACGCCCTGTTCCATTTTTTTTTCTTCAAATTTGGCAAGAATGTTCTTTGAAATCATTCAAAACAATGGTATATATTTTTTTTTGGTCGGGAGGTCTACTGTTCTCATAACAACTCGTATTTTTATCGATGTCCTGTTTTAACTAAACCAGAATTTGTTTTTTTAAAAGGGATAAAACTGGGAACAGATGTAGTATAGGACATTTGGAACGGTTTTTATTTGGCGACGAAAAATTGCCGTTAAACATAGCATAGGGTTGCCAGATTGAAAGTCGCCACGAGAATCAGAAAATACCAACAATGTTAGGTGGGGTTGCCATACTATAAATTTATCGCCCCTATAAAACATGCCAAAAAACCACCACACGCGCCAAATGACCTTTACTACATCTGTACCTAAAATTGTAGTAATTGTTAAAAGCACTTGGCATATGTTAGTTGGTTTGTCAGTGATGTTTCCTCTCTTCAAATCTAAAAAGAGCAGATGTACAAACATGTTTGTCAATGAAAATTACAAAATTACATTAGTTATAAGATCCCATTAATTATCAAACATCTATATTTTAAAATAATTTATATATTAGTACATTTTAATTTGAGAGAACAGTCATTTGAAAACTTATAATAAATAGCACATTTTACACGAACTAATATCTTATATTAAACACAGTTTTTTATATTATTTTAAGAACACACTACTTTTTTTTATCTGTCCTTAAAGGTGAAAAAAAGTTGAATTTTTTAAAGTTTTACTGAAACCACCAAATATGTTTATTTTTGACAATTAGTAAATCGGTTCAAATGCATTGAACGTTTCCCCTGATGTTTCATAAAAGCTGGTAATCCTTTTCAGCAACCCTGCAGAGTGAAAACGGGGAAATTCTTTGATTATCCATCGAATTGGATTTTGTTGCAAAAGACGCATCAGCAGAGCAGATATTGGTTATTTAAAATAGCCCCCCATCCAAAGAATGTCCATTTCAATGCTTTTAAACAGGAAATCTTAAGAGGAGTTGCCTCAACTGCCAAGTGGTATAAGTATGAAACCCCTCCCATTGATCTGTCTGTAGTTGTCAATAGGATAATGACATACAGTCTAAAATTTTTTGTTTAAGCTGTTTCACTGTCATATAATTAGATCTTTCACTAATTACATAATTCAATTATAAGTTGTTATTTTGAATATTCTACAAGAAATTTTAATAAAATTACTATACTTAAATTACAAAAATTCATAAAATGCTAATATAATGCAGCTGTGTTTGTTAAAAACATAACACAGGTAACTTTTACCTCAGAAAAACGTTAGACTACACAATATATTTTTTTTAAAGCAGCATTTGTATAAAAGTAAAAAAGTGTTTGAACTTTTTTTTTTTTGTACCAGTTGCTTTATTTAATATAGACAAAATACAACAATGCTTTCAAACATTTGTTTTGTAGTACAAAAAAAGTTGATGAAGGGCATTATAATTAAATATGTAAGTTTGCTGCAAGAGGAATCTGAGGATATTGTATATAAGGTACAAATGTATTATCACGGGGCACCGAAAAATTGAAATTTAGAAATGCATAGAAGTCGCCAACATGACTATTAACGGCCAACGATGGGCAACGGCGATAGGTTGATGTATGATGCCAGTTTCTTCGGTTTAAAATCGGGCCACGGTGGCTGCGATGAAAAGTTCGATGATTAAACGCGATTGGTTGGATGGAATGCACGGTAGACTATTGTACAATGGGCTATTGCACGGACACATTTGAAAAGTAATTGACATTTATTAATTGTTTAAGTAACTTTGTTTTGGTTTAGTTAAGGCAATATTTAAGCCACACAATGGGGTATTAAAGACGATCCAATGTTATTATGTAACGAATGGTTTATTGAATAAGCGTCGCATTAGGGCTGCGCAATGGGCTATTGGAAATGGTTCCGAATCTATCCCGATTGGTTTGGTTTTGTTAATTAACGTCGCACTAGAGCTACACAGTTGGATCTATCCCGGGAAAATGTGGAATTATTTTAAAATGACGGACCTGTGGTTTTACCCCACTCTCTAAACTTTTGCTCCACTTTGATTGATTTGAGAATTACTGGGATAATTTTATCGTCTGCGAATTTGTTTCGTATCGTCTTGGAGCTTTGTTGCTATACGAGCTCTTCTTTTTTTTTGTTATATTTTGCATGGCTTTTTTTTACAAATTTCATGACTTTTTTAATCCTGATGACGCTCTTTGAAAATTTCCGTTTGGTCTAAAGTAGCCTCTTTTTAGTTACTGGCGAATTGTTTCAACTAAATACGGTAATGTATCTGTTTGAAATTTTCATTTATATGTCTAATTTTTTCATTTTATATTCTATGTATAACTATAGTTTTATTTTAGAATATTATGCTTTATATTGAGGTGTTGCCCCAAACGACTGCCCGAAGGGCAGTTGTTTAAGAGTGCCATCGAAATGCCCCAAACGACTGCCCGAAGGATTGCCTGTAAGCACCATGATTGACTGCCCGGAGGGGGTCATGGATGTGATCCTGAGTAGTCGGAGGCCGAAGGCCGGAGACCACAAAATCGACGTAAGGAGTCTGTGACTTTAAGCGCGCGGTACGCGTGTGAGCTTAAGAGTGCCGTCGAAATGCCCCAAATGACTGCCCGAAGGATTGCCTGTAAGCACCATGATCGACTGCCCGGAGGGGGTCATGGATGTGATCCTGAGTAGTCGGAGGCCGAAGGCCGGAGACCCCAAAATCGACGTAAGGAGTCTGTGACTTTAAGCGCGCGGTACGCGTGTGCGCTTAAGAGTGCGTCGAAATGCCCCAATCGACTGCCCGAAGGATTGCCTGTAAGCACCATGATCGACTGCCCGAAGGGGGTCATGGATGTGATCCTGAGTAGTCGGAGGCCGAAGGCCGGAGACCCCAAAATCGACGTAAGGAGTCTGTGACATTAGCGCGCGATACGCGTGTGCGCTTAAGAGTGCCGTCGAAATGCCCCAAACGACTGCCCGAAGGATTGCCTGTAAGCACCATGATCGCGGAGGCCGAAGACCACAAATACCCGGAAACATAAATCGACGTTAGTGCCACGGTACGTGCGTGCGCTTAAAACAGTGTATGGCATTCGTGATGTCCACACGACTTGAAACGACTAACCAACAGCGGATCAACTGATCGCGAGTTCTAATTGCAACATTTGCTTTTAAACGCATTAACTTAATGTCAGTTATTTGTATATTTCCGATATGCGTCGATCTGTAAAATATCATTTGACCAGGGTGCTAAATTACGAGGCAGTATTCCCGGGTCCCGAACATTAACTTTCCATTAGAAATAGCAACATCCGTCCTTTAACCATGGTTCAAAAATACGAGACAGATTTCCCGTTTCCTTGTTTCAAGATATATGCGAACTGTTTACAATAGCCCAAAGTGCAGTTCTAGTGTGCGCTAACCAATCAATCGCGAAAGCAACCAACAAGGCAATTACCGACCATCCATTTTAAAGCAAGCAAAATGTTTGGTTTGGATAATAAACATGATCTAGAACAGCACATTGGGCTATTTAATACAAATGTAAATAAAAGTATTACTCTTATCAAAGTGAACTGGCAACGATAAAAATTATTTCATGTTCTAAAGTTTGTTTATATTTTTAAAACGGCGATAGTTTACTCTTATTACATTAATTTGTTATTAAAATATCAGAAATTACGAAAAAATAACATTCCGATATTAAATCAGTAAATTATAACATTTATAAATATAATATTTAGCATCGTTCCATTGTACTACGACTGCATAATCGAGGGTTACCGTCTCGTTTGGCGGGATTAACAAACGCGTCACAGAATTGGCGAAATGGCGACTTAATTTTGTTGAAAATTCGGTGCCCCGTGATAGTACATTAGTTCCGTATATAATAAAGGAGCAATTTGTACACCAAAATAAATACAAATATAGCACAAATAACTGACTCAACATTATGACTCAAACTATTAAATTATCTAGAAATCCATTCAATTGTTCCGCCCAAAAACTGCAAGACCAACGAGTTATCATAAATCCGATACATTTGTATTGTAGAAATCGATACAACTTAGAAGGAATTTCATTTACAAGAGGAAATATAGAACATACAAAATGTTAAGTATTATATAAACATTGCAAGTTGCCATGAGGAAGCTTTTAATCATGACCGCAACTTACCTATAGTAGATATGAAAGTCGTATTAAAAGCGTCGTCAGAAAATCTGAATAATATACATGTTTTTCCGACACCGGAATCTCCGATTAGCAATAATTTAAAGAGCAAGTCATAAGCTTTTTTAGCCATTCCACAATATAGAGGATAAACGCAGTGCCTTTAAAATGGCTATTTGTATTTAACTCTCAAACCCAGAACCTTGTCCGACATTAATGCAATATTCCGTATCAAATTTGTTGCCATATCTTATTTTTAAACTTTGATGTTTACACCCTATGAAGCTATGAGGAACGGAAAATGCAAGATGGCAAAAACTCATATGAGAGAAAATTATGACATCATAAATTTAATTTTGTTGTATTGGTAGGCAGTATAAACTAGGAAAAATAAACGACAGTGGCGGCTCGTGGACTGCAGCAAGTACAGCCGGACTGCACCTAAATTTATTAGTGTATTTTAAAACTAAAATCTGATATTTTACTAATTTTCTTAAATGAAGATTAGAATGTGGGAGTTTCACGTGACGTATTAACATGGTAACTTACTAGTAGTTTCAATTTCTTCCCTACAGCAGACAACTTTGCTGTTATTTGTTTAGTCGCTACGCTTGCAATTATGGGAAAGTTTGTTAATAATATTTGTTTGTCCAAATAAGTAATATTTTTAGTCTACATGTGAATAAATTTAAATGCAGAAATACTTATATTATATATGCATATAATTAGAATTACAACGAAACGAAATACGGAAAAATACTTTTATTTCAACACACAAAATACTTCATAAACGATGAGTACAATCTATCTCACATCTCAGTATATGAAGTAAATATTTTTATATTGAGATTATTTATTGGCAGAAACTTAAAATTATAGTACAGGAACTGAAGAGTCCATGTTAATCCTTCGGGACTTCTTCGGCGTCGCGGATTTTTCTCCATGTTCCGTTGGAGCAACGGTCTTCTTCTTTTGGCGTGAAACTCCCCCATTTGAAATGAAATTTCTACTCTACGGTAAGTAAACAAAACCTCCGATAAATAGCAAGCCTGTTGCCATAATGCACAATTCAGGAGGTGAAAAAACTCCATTCAATCAAAACTGCAGCCAAAAAGCGAAGTTCGAAATCGAATGCATCGTTGCTATGTCAACCTCTACGTAGTATACAGATCCCCCCCCCCCCCTTGTGCCAATGTACTGCATGTGTGGTGAGGTACAGACCGAAATTTATTTTCTGATTTGGGCTGCACTTGGTATTCGATAAACTGATTAGCTCTTGCGTGAATCGCGGGGATGGGTGGGAAAACCGAGAATTTCTGAGAATATCTCCAAACGAAATTAGTTTTCGCAATAAATTTACTGTGTGCTGTTGTTTCTTTATTTATGTTAATATGAAAATTGACCGATTCGCATGTTTAAAAGAAAGAAGGATCGCTTTAATATTAAAAAAATAAGTAAATGTTTTCTATTTTTTTTCGCATGTTATCATTTTGTAAACATTGAAAGGAAACTTTGATTTGAGTAGTAAATAATAAAAATTTTCCGTTCATGTATTTGTTATAAAAAACTGTCGTTAGCTTCTGTTCTCAAATACTTGAATAATAATATATTTCGGATAATGAATGTCGTCCTTGGGTGACAAATGGAAAATGACAGTTGAAAACTAATCCGAGATGTAAAAATAAAAATATATAATAATAAAATATAGTTTTTCGGCTTCTATAACCGCACTTTTTTTTTTTAGAAAACAAAATTACATTTTCTTGTACCATGCATTTATTAACTCGGATAAGCTAAAATATTTCAAAAATGTGCTGACCTATTTTTTATACCTCTTTTTGATGGGGACCGTAGCCTCGAGATACCGTCGTCGACTATAGCAACCAGAGGGTTACGAGTTCGGATATAGCTGGATACTTGACAAAAAAGTTTGAATGCAGAGAACTTTTTGATTGGAGAGTTTCCAGATTCGCTGCGAAGTAACAATATACGTCGGCCTTACCTCCAAATCTTACTACGTGTATACGGGACTGATGCACGTTATATTTGATCGGAGTCCAATTTATTGACGCCTATTGAGGTTGCGTCGAGTGCACCGTTTCCGGGTCTTTCCTTCGAGGTAGGCCCCGAACCGTTGCCAATAGCCCACTGTTCAGCTCTATTGTGATGTTAATTAATCAAACCAAACCAGAACTTTTATAATATCGAGTGGTAAAACACCTGTCAGCATCTTGTCATATACATACCGCGTGAGCGTAATGAGAATACGCGATGTACATGGAAACATTCAAAAGATTTTTACTTTCCTAGAAAATGGAAGGTAAATTGAATATTATTTCTAAATGAAATGTCGTGTAAAGCAGGAGAACCACAATAAATGGTTAGTTTTTGAAAACTGATGTATTTTTGTTAGAGTAAATGCAAAAAGGGGGCTACACTAAAGAGAATATGGATAAACTTGGTATAAATTAATATTTTAAATTTAATTTCTTTAATAAGACATGAGTCTAAATTTTCATAAACGAACTAACTTCTGGTATTAAGCATTAAAGTACATATAAGGTTTTTATTAAATAACCAATGCATGCTAAAGTAAATTAGGTAAAGTTGAACCGTATAGTTTTAAATCCAGCTAGATCCATTTCGATAAATTTTACAGGAGGCGGCAAAAACGATTGATAGCCACGTACTTTTGAATCTAAACTTATGACTTTGAATGTATTTTTAGATAGAATTCAGACAATTTTGGTCAATTCCGCTATGCAATGTGATATTTCAAAATACAATGTTCTCCATTGAGAACTTGTGAAAAATATAAAAATATATTTTGGAAAATGCGAATAGTGATGCAATTTTTTGAACGCCAATACTAATGGCTTAAATACATGTAGGCTTATAAGTATGTATTGATACTTTTACCGAGTTCATATGGCGCCGGAAGGAATTGTCAATAAAATACATAATGTACTCTTCGGCGCCAACTGGTGATTTAATATTATTGATACATATAAATTTCAAGGCAATTGTTACAATTTTGAGGTAAAAGTAAAGAATAAAGGGTAACTCCGCCAAATCAATTTTTATCTACACCTTTGGTGTGGAAGGCCTAGGGTTTCCATTTCCCGCACCGAGATATCGATGTCACGTAAACAAGTGGATGGAGCTACTTGTCTGTATATTAAACCAATGAGAGACGTTGAATAGAAAACTTTTTAGCAATGGTTTTGAACTTTTTCGAAACTCTTATTAAATATATGAAGTAATAAGTAATGACGAAATAGCAAATGTGTCGAACGTGTACATGCGTTAGAAAACACTTGCCCAAGGTCGCCAATTTGAACTGAAATTATATTTGGCGCCATTAATTTTGATATCTTGATGGAGTCCCTCCACTTTCTTTACTTTAAAATCAATTTTGATGTAATTTTTTTCCTGTTTTAGGGTGATTGCATCTTAGACAATAACGCTGTCGCTGCAATGTTGACTGATTCCATTGGAAATAAACCGGACTCTGTCCAACACAACTCCTACCTGAATCCGCAATTGGCCTTTGGTAATGTTTTGCTGTGGGGTCATCCAGCGTGGCTCAATGCAAACGAAAAGTCGATTCAGATCACAGCTGCGACCGAATGGGTCCACCACAACAGGATTTGGATGGCTGTTGATCGAACCACCGTAGCTGAAGTTACGGGAAGTGTAAAAGGAGTTATTCCAAGCAGCAAACTTGCGTTGTACGGCGACTTTAGGTTAGTCTTAAAAATTAAAATATTTGTATTCTTTAATTACTTTTTTAATTTATACCTATTGCAAACTTTGGGATACCAAATTTGTTTTTCCCTTTAGGCTAGCCGCACACTGGCAACTCGGAATTGCAGTTAAAATATTTATTCGCATGCAACTGGAAAACTCGAATTGTATTTGTTCACTGAGCAACTTTTAATTGCACAAAATACTCTTTCGCTCGTTAACGCGTTGACAGCTTTGGCAAATAATCGCAATTTGGCGATTTTTACATTCATTTTGACCATTGCGAAATCTGAGACCTGGCCTCCTTCAGTCAGTGGCGGCCCGTGGTCTAAAATGTTAGTGCAGCCGAAATCATGTGAATCCCCCCCCCCCCCCCTATTTTCCAAAAAACATACATGAACGGAAATTCTTTATTATTCACTACTCAAATCAAGTTTCCTTTCAATTTTTAAGAAATGATAACATGCGAAAAAAATAGAAAACACTTACTTATTTTTTGAAAATTAAAGCAATCCTGCTTTCTTTTAAACATGCGAATCGGTCAATTTTAATATTAACTTACATAACGAAACAACAGCAGGACCATGTCCTGAAACAACAACACACAGTAAATGTATCACGAAAACCATTTCCGTTTGGATATAATCTCGTAAGTTCTCGTTTCACCCATTAGCCAATCAGCATATCAAACCTCAAGTGCAGCTAAAACAAGGAAACTCATTTCGGCTGTACCTTCTCACAAAATGCAGTGCATTAGCATGGGGGGAATCTCCATACTACGTAGCGGTTGCCATGGCAACGATGCAGCCGATTTCGAATTTCGCTTTTTGGCTGCAGTATGATTGAATGGAGTTTTTTCCCCTCCTGAATTGTGCATTACGGTAACATGCGTGCTATTTATCGGAGATTTTGTTTACTACCGTAGAAATTTCATTTTCAATTCTAATCTTCATTTAAGAAAATTAGTAAAATATCTGATTTTAGTTTTAAAATACACTAATGAATTTAGGTGCAGCCCGGCTGTACTTGCTGTAGTGGGCGATCCGCCACTGCCTTCAGTTGGATACAATTAAATAATCATAATCAGTTGGTGTGTGATTTTTTAGTTGCTCAGTTGATTAAAAGTTGCAGTGCAATTCTTGATAGTGGGCGCTTAGCCAGAATGTGGCGGACGAAATTCGGCAACTAAAAGTGCTACCAGTTTAGCACTGGCGCTTAGTTTAGCGCTTCATTTTTCAATCATTGCAACAAACATACTTACCAAAGAGAAGAGAATTGGGAAGAACTCATGTAATCTGACGATTTATGAAATAGGATACATAGTATTAATCAAAATTTGTATCATGCAGCATGATCTGATTTTCTATTATGTATGTTAGAGATCTGGCCTAGGAATCCAAATTTTTGTTTTCATTTACACCATACTTAAAGTAGTATATATTCTTAGAAAAATGGATATTTTTATTGCAGTATTAGATATATCGTAAACTTAAATCTTACTGTGAGGATTCCTCATTTGTTAGATATGCCCTTCCCATTGAACTAAATTTCTAAATCAGGATCCGATCTTTAAAATTTAAGAAAACGGAGCCATTCTTGGCGACAAAATTCAAACGTTTCATTGTTCTAAATGCATAAAAACTGTGCAGGCAGTGACGGCAGTTGTATGTCATCTGGAAGCAGGTCGCTGAAAAGAAACCCCAATTCTAACCCTTTTGTCGAGGTAATTATCTTCCTACCCTTGCCACTGAATACGGGTGTGATGGTGACCTTTGACTTACTGCTGAAGTCCAAATAGGCGGAACTAGCGAGAGGCGTGGTTTATCGGATATTTTCAATACATAGCTTTTACATATAGAAAAATTCCATACTTTAAATTCTCCGATTTCAAACTTATGACATGCTATGAATAGAGAAATGTTTAAACTTGGTTTTCTTACAGATGGATTTTAATTATCTCTCTTTAATCCTTTTAAAACGTTCCATTAAATATAAAATTCTCATTAAAAAATTTTGAGAACAATTTTTGAAAAAAGTAATTGCAAGGAAACGAATGTTAAGCTAAGCTTTATCTAATAAAAAAACTGCATCAAAATATTCGAATAACTTTTCTACTTATCTTTATATGAAAACAAACTTTTCTCCATAGACTTAACATTAGAGGTCGATTCCAAGATGGACGGTGTCGAAGAGCCTTAAATATCGCAGCACCGTTTTCACTAATGCTATATTTCGGAAAAATTCCTTTAAACCGTCGGTTAAATTCGCAAACCACGTAACTCTAAACCACTGATTCATCACCCATAAAGAAAGCTGTCCGGCGACGAAATTAAAGCGATTCATTTCCAAAAGTGGAATTAAAAACAAGAAGTGTCCAGATTGCCTGAGCTTAGTTAATCTTAAACATTGTTGTTTTTCACTTTAATTTTAGATATGATTTAGACATCGAAACAGTGTACGACAACTTAGAAGAAATCGAATCGAAACTACCTGATGAGGATGAATGTTTCGGCGTTGATGACGTTTGTCAGCTTGATGACTCACCGAAGAGGATTTTTGGATTTGCAGTTACTAAAGAAGTACAGAGACTTCCGTCGTTCTCTTATCTTAGACAGATGTTGAATCGAATGAAAATCGAGAATAGTAATTATACCAGGTAGGAGATTCTTTCCATTTAATTAGAATTTGAATGCAGTTTTTAAAAAAATCGGACAGGGGACAGGCACTGTCTCCACTTGTACCTTAAGTTTGGATTCGTGAATACTTTGTAAGGGCATCTGCACGGCCTCCTTCTTCCCCCGAAATTTCGTCCACCCCCCCCCCCCCCCCCTACACACACGCCGCACAAAGGTCAGAAGTAGGAGTGGATTAATTGCCAACCTCGTAGACGCGACCCACCTTCTTCTATTTGATATAGGTCATTTATCTGTATAGGCCGATTCCCTGTTGAATTATGAATACGGAAGCGCATACTGCAGTCAAGGGCGACAATTATGCCACGCAGTACAAATATCAGAGGGAGGAAATGGTTTTATAATAGATCTGGTCGAAACGTTCCACTTTCCTTTACACGGTGGTTTCTGATTTATTCCTATAGGCTGATTCCCATTGGGGTTATAGAGATTTTACAAATGCCGTTTTTTTGGTCAGACTACAACTGTGTACCGATTTTAACCGTACCGATAGTCCAAATATAAAGACTTAGTCACGTCAAAACTTTAACCGGAGTCTACTGCAGGCTGAGTTATATCTGTGTGTGCTAAATTAAAACTATTCACTTAAACATTTTTAAGAATGGAATTGAGTAAAAACTCAGATATGAGTTACTTAGACTTAATACTTTGAAAGGGGAATTTTTTCGCCAAAACAATTTTGTCATTAGCTTTGGCGATAATTTCCCAGAAATAAATAATAATATCCATGCGATTGCATAATGGAATTAGAGTTCAATTGGTGAAAGTTATTTGTATACCCATTGGCATGTGCAGAAGCTATGTTATTTTATTTTCACTTAAATCTAACAATGCTCTTTTAGGTACGTATTTAGACAGTTGAATTCGACAATATTATCAGATTTATATTCATCGACGCCAATCTCCAAGGGATTAGTCTCCAATCAATCTAAATATAATTACTATTGAAATCATAGGAGTTCTCAGTATATGGAAATACTATACTCTATACTATCGCCAGGATTATAAATGCGATTTACGCCAACTCGCCAAACGAATTAAGAAATAGCGAAAATCATCCATTCAAGCAATCGACTTCAAATTATGTTGAAAACCATCTTCTGAACAACTATTTTAATTTTTGCAGGTCGCTTTGTTAAGATATCTTGAATAGAGGCTGAGATTTGTATTCTTAAATCACACCTGTTCCAGTAGAGGTTCGTGGACTACAGCAAGTACAGCCGGGCTGCACCTAAATTTATTATTGTCTATTTTAAAACTAAAATCAGATATTTTACTAATTTTCTTAAATGAAGATTAGAATTGAAAATGAAATTTCTACGACAAGTAAATAAAATTTCAGATACAAAACTCTAAGTAGTATGGAGATGTAAATAATAAAGAATTTCCGTTCAGGTATGGGTTGTGGAAAATAAGGGGGGGGGGGGGGGGGGGGATTTCGGCTGTACTAACGTTTTCGACCACGGGCCGCCACTGACCTGCTCATTTTTGAGAAAGTACGGTTACTTAAAGTTGAGTACGTCATCGCTCATTTACGATGTAATTGATTGTACTCAAAGAAAAACGAGTAGGTTTTGGTACGCATTTTTAAGTAGTTTTTCTTTTACAGTGTAGCTACTAAAACTTCGCACCCATGCAGGAAAGAGGTAAATAAATTCGTCCATTAGGCTTAATTATAAAATTTACTTTCTAGATCGCAGTCGGAAATTGTAAATCAATGGTTGTCGAAATGGAAGGAATTCTTAAAGGATGTGATGCTGGCTGTTGGCGAAGAGGACCCGTGGACTGACACGCTCTTGAAAGTCTGCTGCAGATTCTTAACTACGGCCAGGAACAACCCATCCTTGATGTTGCTCATGGAAGAAGAAATGCCTCTGGTAATGAACTTCAGACAGGTATGATTTTAGAGAAAAAATATATTAAATGAAAAATTAAATTAAATGTATAACTCAATCGAAAACAAAGCTGAACAAAATCGGGTAGGCACAGTCTTTAACTCTACCGTAAGGTTTGGATCGTGAATACTTTGTACTCATGCCTGCTCCTTCTTGAGTCTTCGATAATAAACTCAAGATATATCTGCACTTGTTGTTATATAAGTTTAGACTACTTCTTGGTATAGTAATAGTCTTGAATTGCTCTTTCAACCTGTTTAAGTTTATATACAGTAGAACTTTAATTACTCGAACTCAACTTAGTGCCGTTACACAAAAATAGGGGGTTGAAACAAGAAATTTCCCAACTTAATGATTCGAAATTTTCAACTTAACTATTCAAAATTCTCAACTCAACAGGGCTGAAAATTCCCAGTTCCAACTTGTTGACATTTTTAATCTTTTTTTATGTGTGTATATTTTAGGTAATATTAAACAGTTCTCAAACAAGCATTGATTTGTTGCACCCATATTCAAATGTATTGTCCGTTCTGAGGTCTAATTTAAATGTAATCTTACACAAAAGTTGTGCAATTTCTAATCTTCTCTAATTTTCATTTGTTAATAATATTAATTTTCTTCAAGCATAAATTTTCCAAACTCGGGTTTTTTAGAAGCTGAAATTCCCAACTTTCAGGGTTTCCAGATAACTGAGGGGGGTTAATAAGTTTCTTATCGGGGAATGATTATTTTTCATTAAATTACATTACATACTAAAGCAAAATTCGTTTTTTTACTAGGAAGTAGCCTTTTTCGTGAATTGTTCAATTATCCGAATATTCGAATACCCAGGTGGGATCTGATCCTAATTGATCCAGATAATTGGAGTTCTATTATACAATGTTTTTCGTGAAGATACAATCATCATACTTTTAAATACTCCTGATCATTCAGCCCGTTCAATTCAAATTTTGAGATGTAGATGACACCACGATGATAATTAACAATTGCTTAATAATTAATTAATTACTTAATATTTTAAAGTTTAGGCACCTCTACAGTTAACTTCCTTTCAAATGACACCTTGATCCTAAAAATTGGTTACATAATTTAGGAGGAGTGACTGTCACAAAATAACGTCTTGCCTATTAAATATATAGATAATTGAAAACAAAATGTCCACTTTTTTTAAAGCTCTGTGCAGATCCAATACCCATGATAGAATTACTGTC
The DNA here is from genome assembly GCA_963932185.1 of Troglohyphantes excavatus. Classification (NCBI taxonomy): domain Eukaryota; kingdom Metazoa; phylum Arthropoda; class Arachnida; order Araneae; family Linyphiidae; genus Troglohyphantes; species Troglohyphantes excavatus. The sequence goes on from OZ010667.1 coordinate 2,721,522, forward strand.
TCTACCACAACCCTATCTGGAAGAGAATGAAGATTCGGCAGCTACTCAGACTGATGTCCTCTGGTTGCAATTGGCCGCTGGGAATGTGTGTAAACTCTGGCCGAGAAATACTGCGACGGAGAAGATTTTCTCGAACAAAGCTCGTCCTTTCGAAGGCTTCTCCGATGCTTCAGTTGGTGCCACAAATTTTCTTCGGAGAAGGCAAGACAAAAGGTAAGTAATTTTAAGATACTTATTTGAGAATGTGGTTCATGTTCCTGACAAACTTAAAATAGTTGTTCCGAAAATGATTTTCCACATTATTTGATGTCGATTGTTTAAAGGGAAACTGAGTTATTACAACTCAATTATCTTATTTCCCATTCTTTTGGTACACCTTTTAAACATTTCTTCTGTTTATCACTTCTTCAATTTGCCCTGGTAGTTTAACGGATAAGGCACTGGACTACGGTGCCTAAGAATCTGGGTTTGATTCCCGGTAGGTTTTGATTGTAATTGTTGATATTTATTGAAAGGGATTTATGAAGGCAGCCTATGTAGACAAACATCTACTAATTATACTCATTTCTAAGTACATGTCTTTCAAAATTGAAACTTATGTATTCGGAGCCATGATAAGCATCGATTGCAATCGAAAATGAGTACATTTTACTTATTTTCGAGTACCTACTCTTATCAGTGTATGAACGTCTCCTCTTCCACATTGGTATTTTGCGTGTTCGGTAAGCTTTAGATCTCTCTCCGTACTTGTCATAATTTAAAATTTTTTTAGATTCATTTTGTTTATCTTGGACTATTCTTTTAACCTGTTTATGTTTCATATGCCTCAATTGAACTTTAGTGTTGTTTTGGTTTTACAGTGAAACCTTCAACAAATCGTCACTTAACACGATAAAATTTTCATACCAAAGGTTTAAACTATTAACTAGTCAATTGAGATGATAAAAAACGTTGTTCTATTTAAGTACACAATAGGTCGATTAAAACTGAAATTATAACGGTTAAACAGACCAGAGAATGCACGAATTTTGTCTCATATCCTCCCGTACGGGGTACAAAAGTTAGAGGGAGGAGTGGTTTAATGTATTACCTGGTCGACGCGGTTCACATTCCTCTACATGATAGTAGGTCATTTATCCCCCACAGGCTGATCCTTTCTGGAGTTATGGGGCTTTTGAACTATTAACACTTTTCATGTCGCGCAAGTTTCTGCCACTGACCACTGTACACCCAGACCGATTTTAAGGACTCATTCACGTCTAAAATATCTTGAGCTCTCTCTTTGTGTTGAATTAAATATTTCTAAAAAAAACTAGTGATATTTTCGGTTAATTGACATTGATGCATCTTCATTTGTGCTGTGATTTGAAACATTCAGGTTATTTTCTCACAATTTTCGTTCGCAAAGATATCCTTTCATCACGAAAGGAAATTGCCTTAATACTGCAAATTAAAACTTTACCTATCAGCTTTAGATATTAAATGCACATTTAAATTAAATTAAACTCCTTAATTAATATTTTTGCACCTCCATTTCAGTGAAGGAAGCGTTTACGATGAAGTAGAAGTTCCGAAAGATGAAGCCAAACGATTATTGGGCTCGCTGATCAATATCATAGATGGATTTAATCACGAAACAGGTGAGAATATATTAATTTACATACATTTGTTCAGAAAAATATGGTATAATTTTGTTGTTATTGTATATAGTGTAGTTTATACTCACAGAAATAACGCTAATTTTTTAGCATTCTGCGATCATCAAGGCTACTTTAGTCAATTTTGACAATGGTTTCGTCATCGAATTACTTGACTTTTGACGAAAATAATCTTCAAATTTTTAACGAAAGTAAATTACTTCGCTTCTTTTTCGATGGTATCCGCTCATTTGGGTTTAATATTGATTCTTATATGTATATTTCTACAATTCAAACAAGCTTTTCTGGCACGGTAGATATCGCGCGTGACTTCGGACCAAGAGATCCTGGTTCGAATCAAGCTGTCCATTTTTATTTGAAATTTTTGGACGAAATAAATTTCGAAAAAAAACGACAAAAGGAATTTACTCAGAGTAACGAAATATCAAATCGGAGCATTTAGCTGGAGTCTCTTTCGTCAAAAATAACGAATGTTTCTTTAAAAACGGGCATACATATTTAACAGTGTGGAGGCTAGATGACGATGTAAAATAATTCATACGTATTTTAACAGATTTCAATAGATATGGTGGTGCATACACTCGAAATTACATATGTAATTTCGAGTTACAACTTACCATACATTTAAAGAGTTTAATTTTCAATGGCTACCGATTTTTTTTAGTTATTAAATGCAAGACGAGGTGATGGTTTTATTATTTGAATATAAAATTTGCTTGGATTTCAACTCCATCAGTGGCGTCGGAAAATATTTCAAAGAGGTATGGCAGAGCAAAAAAATAGTTTTATTAATATTTTACAGTAAAACTATAATTTGTGAAAATAATTTTTATAATACATTGTTTGGATGAAAGGAGATATGGCAGCAGCCATACCGATTCCGGCACCAATGAAGTCCATTGAGGGACCTATGCACTCGTGGGAATGAGGTCTAAAGAAGGAAAAAGTTTGTCTTAATAATTGAAAAGAACATTTGCAGTGCGTCCGCCATTCCTGAGTCTCGTTAAGCCAGTTTGCAGTGTTCCTGGAACACCAACACCGAAGTAAAAGTCCAATAAATTCAGTTTAATTATTATCCGTCTACTTTTTCCGATTTCTTTTTTACAGGAACACAAGAAACCTCGGTCGGCAAATCGACCGCAGCAGAAGAAACCAGTTCCAAGAACAGTTTTCCTGAAGCGCACGGGGAATGGACTAAATCACTGTTTCCCCATGACAAGAATATTGTCGATTCTAGCGTCAACATAGAAAAAATTAAGACGAAAGTTGAAACATCTCACCAGGCCTTTTGTACAGATACATGTACCGATCCAGTACCACCCAATAACTCATCTGCGCCACAATGTAATTTGTCTGTTCCACCATCTAATTTGTCTGCGCCATCAACTAACCTGTCTGCGCCACCAATTAACTTGTCTGTACCACCAACTAATTCGCCTGTGCCACCAATCAACTTGTCTGTGCCACCACCTAATTTGTGTATGCCACCAACTACCTCATCTGGGCAATCCCCAAAATTGTCTTTGCAACCATGTAATTTGACTGTGCCACCTTCAACATTATCTACACAATCCTCTGCTTTATTTCGACCATCAAATTTGATGACAGGGACAGTTCCTCATCCTCCTGGGCCTGTTTATTACATGCCTGTAGCACACTATGTAAACCGAGAAAGTAAATACTACAACAAGTTTAGGAGAAGGTACCCGCAAAAAAATTCAAATCACTTGGGCATGACGCAAAAGGGATCAGGAAAAGTAAGTTTTTATACTGATATTTTTCAATATTCGATGATTATCTTTATCCAATATGTAGTATATTTGAAAATGATCAGTACCATGACACACACAGGGCCGCCCTTTGGGGTGTACGACGCGCGTGCCACCGTACACCAGCGTTTCTGAAGGGGGCCCCGCGCTCATTAGACAGAAATGAGCAAAATCAGAATGTTAGACAAAATTAATGTCTTATGCATTTTTCTTTTGAGATAATGCGTCTTTAAAATCAGTTAATGGGGTTAAAATTAAGCATTGCTCATTTGACACGAAAAAAGGTGTTATAACATCGTTTACCACTTTTAGTCCTCAATTTCATATTAATGTGAATTCAGAATAGAAAAAAAGGACATTAAAATGATTTTTAAGAAGTATATATTGAAAGGCGTTCATATATTGAGGCGACTTGTGAAATATTCCTATACATAAAAGACATTTTAAGGTTACTTATCATGTACAGATTTTTGTAAATATTCAAGAGAAAAAATAATTAAATACTGTGCTGGTTACAATTTTCCTATATTATCCTATATAAGTGTCGACCGAAAGTAAATGTAGTTCCATTTAAATTTTGATATAAAAATACATATACTTTTAAATTCAATTATCTGTATGTGTTCAAATAATATTTTTTGTTCTTTGCCCTCTTTATCGTTTTAGTCATTCATGCTATCGAACATACCTCAGCACTGTACGTTTGAACAATGGCTGCTCATGAGGAGTTGCAACCAACTACCAGTCAGTCACCCAATCCAAGCAGCAGCATCAATGCCGAATAACAGGCAAATGAGTTGTAATGGTAACTTTCAGCAAAGTTTGATACCAATGGCGCATAGTCAACCTCTTCAAATTCCGCGACATATCCCGACAAAGTTAGAGAAAAATAATAGTTCCATTCAAACTGAGTATTTGTTCAAGGAGATGAATCAAAACCGAATACTCCAAAACATTTCGAATAGAATTCCCAACACAAAACCCCGGACAGAACTAGTAGCAAACCAGTGTCTTCAGTTATACTATCAGAGTACGGAGTACTTTGTTAGACCAGTTGTGAAGCAGGAAGCATGCATTCATTCGTCCATCGTACCGAATCTAAATTATTCGATGAACAGAAAATTCTTAAAGCAGTATTTTGCAGAAAGACAATCGACATTCCCCACTGCAAAGATCAGTGGCGACTTGTGTGCTCAAAAAAGTACTGACAATCCACTTTGCCAACGTGAAAGTCTTGCAGATAAGAAACTCGAATTCCAGAACTCGAAAAGACCGGATTCGCTGCCGCTCGACATTGGAAATGAATCGAAACCTGCGATCACGCCAAACAGCACATGCTCTTCAGGTCAACTCGAACAAAAAAGTAACAAAGTGAAAAGCAGTTATTTTACGCAAAAATGGTTTTCAGATAATCGTAAAGTTTACAAGACACGGTTTTGCAATGTCATTTCCAATCGCGAGCCGAGGACTGTAAATGCCACAAAGGGAAGATGCAAAAGCAGGGACCTGAAAGCAAAAGGACTTAGAAAGCAGATATTAAGAAAACAAAAACTTTTTTCCACGTGCCAGAGCAAGACGCTAATTCTAAAATGCCCATCACTTAATGGTTTCAAATTCTTTAACAAAAGTCATAACTTACCGAAAGAGCGCAAGGGATCACATAAAAAACTTGATAACAGTGAAATTAACACAAAGCAAAATGTGTTGAATGATTCATCTTTTGCTAAATGCAGTGCAGGCCAATTGAATGGTAAAGACAAACGTGTACGACCAATTACAGCTGAGTATTTAAAAGATGTGGTGGATCATTTACTTTGCGATGAATGTGATGCAAGTAAATCGTTGAATTCGGATATTGGAAAAATCGATGGTCTTACGCACTTTAAAATTGCCATTCTGGAAATTTTGAGAAGGACTTCACTTATGCTTGATGGAAAAAAGCAGTTGATTCAAAATTGATTATGGTCTATCTTTACTAGATATAAATATTTTTTGCTAACAATTAATGATTAAGTTAGATTTAAAACAAAATATTGAAGTTAAAACAAACTTTAGTAAAAATGTAAATTTTATTTTAAATATATATATACTTTCTATCATACTATTCATTTTCTGTTACATACAAAATCAATTTGGACTCAAAATACTTCAAAATTAATATGAACTAAAGTATTTATGTGCATGGAAATGAAATATAAATCTGCCTTGATAAAATTGATACAAAAATTTAATGGTGATTGAATATTACCTGAATGAAATATCTTTTTCTTTTTTTGCTATTTAGTATGTTACTTAAATTTTTTTTTACTGAATTAATTTATATAAGTAAGCAAATTATAATGTATTTATAATCCTTGTATAAAAAATACATAATAAATGTTGAACTCCTTTTATTTCGAGTTTTCTTCATTAAGAGTCAAACATAATTTTTTTATCACATATATTTCAAAATATCTAATCTAAAAGAAACAAAAAATAAATAATGAAGGCAATCTGAACATAATTTAGGGTATATAAAACTTAGTTACCAAGGAGTATACCCAATGCACATTCAATCTCTAAAATTTTTATAAAAACAATAACAAATTTCTATAAATAATATTTCTGTTCAAGAATAACAAATTTCTCATTCTAAAATAAAAATAAGTTGTCTGTTATCTAACACAAATGATAGACTATACTAATAGTTCTAAGGCAGCAGTATAAATATATATATAGACAATCTGCTATTTACAAGTGTATATGTCACCGTGATAGTGCGAAAATGCGTGTATCTGCAGACTCACTAGTAACTCCGCAGATACACCGGGCAAATACGTGACAGTGCGGAAAATTATTTGATTTCGCACATGCACTAGTGTAGCTGCAGATTTACTAGTGCATCTGCAGATGCACTGTTAGTCACTCGTGAAAGTGTAAATTAAGATCGTCTCGAACGTAATTCTCATTAAGTTTTTAACTTTTTTTTAAAAAATCAAGAAATTACGTGCATTGAAGACGTGCAACCGACCGCTGAATATAATATCATGAAAAATGAAACGTTTTTTTTTTATATAAAAACTGGCATGTGATGTTTGGTGTATCAATTATCGCCAAAAAATACCAATGTCGCCAATCAATACTAAAACCTGATTGGTTAGCGGCAATAGAACGTTGTTCGGATTGCAATGTTTACATTTTTGCAAAGAAGTATTCCCGTGTTCAATTTGAATTTAAAATCCTAATTTTTTTTCACATGTTCAAGAATAGTGATTTACATGATATATTCAACTTGCCGAAATAGATCTTCGCATATTATCGGTGTGACAGACAATTGATATGAAAATATTAAACAATTTTTTTTCTGTTAACTTTATCCACTACGCAGTACTGAAAGAAAACTATAAACTGTGATTTCAATCAATTTACATATTTGCTGTAAGAACTATTTGTTAAAGGTTTCTGTATAACAACAGAATTAACAGACTAAATTAAGTGAATACTATTTTTGTCTACGGCCTTCGACTGGATAGTAGGTATTTTAAGAAACTAACTGTTTATCTCAGAATTGTTCCACTTTCTTTCTAAAAATAAATAACAAAACAGGAAAAAAGGTTCTGTGATGTCATGAAAAGTGTTTACAATTTATTGTGTTACGTGGTGTGTGTTGACATTCAGTTTATTACAATAGACATGGAAATGTCTGACTAAATCTTACTCTCACGACTGATAATTAACATTCAAACATGAATTGTATTCTTGCTTCTGACAACCATGCAAACTCTGCTGAACCGATTATCTACACAGACACATTTCAAAAGCACGCTTCTAAAATGGGGCCAGAAAAATCCCATACTCTTCAACTCATGGGCACCTTGCAACACAGTAGTCTCCTTGACCTCATAATACCGCACATCACATCTAACTCCAAAAATGGTCTCCGCATAGCGTTCCAATCTATTCTTCACCAGCATTGTGGCACCAACCACTCGGCAGTTCCTCATCAACCCTAGTTCAATAATCCTGGCTAACGGCACAGTCCTACCTCTCAACATCCTGCTTGAATCCATCCCTCAGGTGGTACCCTTCAGTTTTCTTTGCTGCATCCTCGAAAAAGGCAACATCCCGGAACCTACTTTCAACTTTAAAGGGGTTTAAACAACATCCCCCTCCCTGGTCAGCAGAAAGCTCCCCACTCGACAGCCCAATTTGACACTCCGACATATCATCCCTGAGTTCGGTTCACTTTCTTTCGAAGGAAGTGGACCCTGTGACAGCCGATCGGTATTTTTGTGTCTCACCCAAACATATCCTCTTTTGCTCTACTCGGCGATTGCATTGATTTTTGTTTTTGCTTCAGTGTTTCTAATATGTTCTTCGCCTAATTCAATATCCACAAACATTGGTGGATTTAGGGGAGGGATCCATACCCTCCTCCATGGAAGACTTGTATAGGCACCGTGCTTTTTTTTACCCAATTTTTGTTTTGAAAAATAACTGCATTAACAACCTTTGCGTACAACAATAGCTCAATTAATCTTGCATTCAGTGATTCCGCAATCTCTTCTCAACCAATCATACTTAGCCTGCCATTTTTTAAAATACTTTTTCCTGATATTTATATTTTAATATAGTATGAACAGTGAATTTCTATTGCATATTTTGGAAAAATAATGACAGTATTATTGTATTTTAACCTTTTACTGTTAACATGTTTGATATTAACTTTCTTTTTGGAAACAATTGCATTCTATTCCTGATCTTTTTAAAGAGTAGCTTTTAGCATGTTCTTTGTACATTTAGTGTGGATAATTATAAAAATTGTGTGAAGCTGATTATAAATCAGAGTATATATCAAACATGTATTTAGCGGTTGAAGAGATTTGTCAAATGTTTAATTAAAAAAAATGTATGAGGAATTTTAATCTGAAGAAATTTTTTAATTACCAACATACTTGGTGCGTCTAGATGACAAAAATAATATTTATAAAAGTTTGTGAGAAAACAACTTTTTAAACTCAATAATATGTTGTTCTCGGAGAAAAAAAACACATTATTTTGGTAACAGGCAACACTCGAGTGTAATGGATTAATAAAATATGTTGATTCCAAGTGATGTCATACTTTTAAATAGAACAAGATAATGAAAAATTGTGTTTTTATGTTCAAGAATATGGTTCTTATTCAATTTGAAAAACAGAGAACAAAACAACATCGTTTTTTTATGCTCGACAGTCTCTTCTCAACTGCAAAGGGTTAAATAAATTTTCTCTTATGTTTATTAGATTGTAATACAAATGTAATATATATTTAACTTTTTCAGATATTAGTATTGCATAATTTCTACCAGGTCATTTTCATTCTATTTAACTTTTTACTTATAAAGTCTTAAGAATTACTTATAAAAGTCTTAAAAAAACAAGTTTAATTTTAGAATTCAAGCTGTTAGTGAGTGGTATGGAATTTTTTTATCAAACATCCTTTTGAGTGTGCCAAGGATGTATACCCAGGATTTTATTTATGATCTTTTGCCCCTTAATAATCTGGAAACTCCAACAGTTGGGATTTTCGAGTTTTAAAAATAAGCAAGTTGAAAAAATTTACGTCTTAAAAAATTAATATTTTTAGCAAATGAAACCACCAGCATTGTCGGAGGAATATTATAAATTGTCAAACTTGTAAGATTAAACTTAAATTCACGAGTTCAATTTAAGAATTTACTACACACTTACTGTTGATATGGCACGTAAATTTCCTCATATCCAATTTATTTTCAAATAGTGCTCTGTAATAAATTGAATAAAAGCATATATTGTAGTTTACTACTGCAGGGTTCCAACTCATTTTTAAAAATAAAGAATTTTTAAGGACTTTCTAAAGACATAAAAAAAAATTTATGGACCATTTTTTATCGCGCTGCTTTTGCAAGATAGAAAAAATTAAACAAACCGTGACAACAATAAAGTTTCGTGTTAACTTAAAAATTACTATTCAAATTCAATGCTAATATTTAAACCGTATCTCAACAGAACCTCATACACGCATCTAATGGCAGCGATTCAGAGGGCAGAAGGAGGGGATTTTCTAATACTTTTGGTCCTATGCGGTACAAATTATCAAACTGGTTGACGTGGTCTACCTTCCTCTACAGGATGGTATGTAATTTATCCTCGGACTAATTTCCCATGGAGTTACGGTGCGGAAACGTGTACTGCACCTATGGCGACATTTCCTCCTCCCATTTGATATGTCGGTCAGAAGGGGAAATGGGTTAGCAATTGGCCTGGTCGAGACGTCTTATCTTCCTGTACACGTGGTATGTCATTTATCCCAATAGGCTAGCTCCAGGGCGGCGGAGGCGTATACTGCAGCCAAGGGCAAAATGGATTAATAATAGACTTGGATGACTTTTACCTATTTTAAGTTTGGTATCCTTCAAATAACACAAAATGGGGAGTATATATAAATATGTAATATGAATTATTTTTCCTCCAACCGTAGGAAGAGAGGTCAAATTTTTATTACCAAAAGTATGCAGAAAAATTGCTGCTCGATGAAACGTTTCAAAACTGTAGTTCAAAATTTCCAGAACACACAAAAACATAGGTAGGGCATCTTCCTTAAATACTCGATAAAAGATGGTACTGCTACCATAGCTTTTACAAACTCAACAATTAACTAAATTGTTATCACGTCTTGTCTTGGTTAAACATTTGCTATCAGCAGCACCACTCATCATAAATAATTATTATGAATTTCAGAAAATAATGCTTCGGTCCACACTCCACTCTGGTTCAACAAAATTATGGTTTTAAGTAACCAATGTCCAAGTTCTTGATTGCCTTCAATGCAGTCCCAAACAAATAGGAAACTTATGGGGCATAAAATTTATAAAAATAGCAAGTATACAGTAATAGAAATAAAGCGAAAGGGCCATAGAAAAGCTTGGTAAAACCTGCCACATTTTTTAAAAAATGTGTCGAACTTGAATATATTCAAACAGATAAAAGAATATGGCCAGCCGGCCTTTTAATTTTGTCCACTGGTTACAAAAGAATAACAAATATTTTGATTCTATGAACAAAACTATTTCCTTGTTAATAAAATATCGAAAATTTGTCTAAATTTTTACTCGTGTAGTTTTTTATATTTTAACAATTTTTCAACTGGCCCTCCTCTAGTCCAAGACTGTATATCAATAAATAGAAATAAATTTAAATTAACAATTTTCAACAAGACTAACTCATTGATTTGAAAATATTTATATTTTAGATTCAAATTTTTAACAAAAAAAGAATTTCAAGTTTAACAAGAAAACTTGATTTCTTTTTGTCAAAATATTTTTTCTATATCTTTTGTCCATTATTTCTTTCTTTAAAGCATTACTTATCATAAACAAATGAAATATTCTGCCTCATATAATGCAGTTTTTAAGGACTAGTGGGAACCCTGTACTGTTTAAATTCTTTAATCCTACTAAATCTGTAAAAAAAAAATTTGATTAATGAGTTCGAGCAGGGAATTTCCTATCTTTAAGTTGACAAATCAACTTAAAGATTGGAAATTCCCATGCAACCTCTCCAATTATTTTTGTAATTGCTCTGATCCAAACTAGAAAATTTTAATAAAACTACACATTGTATGAAATTAATTCTAAATAGGTTATTATACATATTATTGACTATTGAAAACACTATGAAAATTAGTTTAAATTCAGAAGGGGTTCTGACCCTCATTTTAGTAAGTTGTACTATGCTTCCCTAGTAATACTTTCTGGATCTACCTATGGCTACAAATTTATATTTTTTATTATTAGTTTCAGTGCAACCAAATTTTTAAGTGTTTATTCTTCACCTAATGAGGAGAGAACTCAGTTAATATGTCATAAAATACAATCGCATTTGTGAAAAATGTCATTTTTATTGAAAACTACATAAAACAAGAATACTACTTAAAAAAAGTTATATAATGTAATGAAATTTAATAATTTGGAACTAAATGTACTATCGCGGGGCACCGAACTTTGAACAAAATTAAGTCGCCAATTCCATGACTCGTTAATCCCGCCAAACGAGATGGTAACCCTCGATTATGCAGTCGTAGTGCAATGGAACGATGCTAAATATTATATTTACAATTGTTATAATTTAATAATTTATCATTGGAATGTTATTTTTTCGTAATTTCTGATATTTTAGTAACAAATTATTGTAATAAGAGCAAACTATCGCCGTTTTAAAAATATAAACAAACTTTCGATTACGAAATAAATTTTTATCATTGCCAGTTAACTTTGATAAGAGTAATATAATACTTTTATTTAGATTTGTATTAAATAGCCCAATGTGCAGTTCTAGATCATGTTTATTAACCAAACGGATTAGTCGGCAAATTAGTGATTGACTTGTTGGTTGCTTTGCGATTGATTGGTCAACGCATCACCAAAGCTGCACTTTGGGCTATTGTAAACAATTCGCATATATCTTGAAGAAAGGACCCGGGAAAGCTGTCTCGTATTTTTGAACCATGGTTAGATGACGGAAGTTGCTATTCTGAATGGAAAGTTAATTTTTGAGGTCTTCCTGGTTCGATGCCTGGCGATGGACTTGACAAAGAAAAGTTAAAAGTAGTGATCTTGTGATCGGAGAGTTGCCACAAAATACTATAAAAGTCGTCCAGAACATCCGCAAAAATTAACGGCGTGTATTCGGGACAGGTGCACGATAAATCTGATCGGGGTCCAAAGTCCCGACGTCTATTGAAGGCGCTGGGTGCTAGTTCAGGTGTTTCCTCGTCATCTATGACCTTGGTTCAAAAATACGATGGCATCGTTCCCGGGTCTTTCCTTCGAGATAGACCCCGAACCGTCTACAATAGCCCACTGTGCAGCTCTAGTGCGACGTTAATTAACAAAACAAAACCTATTTTGACAATCCACATCACAATACTAATACATTTGTAGGTTTAAACTGCATTTTTTGATGGGTTTTATTCTGCTTTGAATTTGATTTAAACTGCATTGAATTGTAAGGGCTATGATGCCCCTTCGGGCAATCGTTTGGGGCATCACACCTCAATATGAAGCATTTCCAATATAAAACTATTGTTATACATAGAATATAAAATGAAAAAAAAATTATATATAAATGAAAATTTCAAACAGATGCATTACCGTATTTAGTTTAAACATTTCGTCAGTTACTAAAAAGAGGCAACTTTAGAACACACAGAAATTTTCAAAGAGCATCAGGAGTAAAAAAAGCCATGAAATTTGTAGTAAAAAGAGCCATACAAAATTTAAAAAAAAACAAAAGGAGAACTTAGTAACAAAGCTCGCAGACGATACGAAAAAAAATTCGCAGACGATAAAATTATCAGAGTAATTATCAAAGTAGCACAAAAGTTTAGAGAGTGGGTTTAAACCACAGGTCCGTTATTTTAAAATTATTCCAAATTTTCTCGGGATAGACCCGGAACCATTTCCAATAGCTCATTGCGCAGCCGTAATGCGACGCTTATTCAATAAAAGCCATTATCGTTATCTGACCATGATTCAAAAATACGAAGCATCGTTCGCGGGTGTTTCCTTTGAGATAGACCCCGAACCGTCGCCAATAGCCCACTGTGCAGCTCTAGTTCGACGTTATATAACCAAACCAATAAACCATTCGTTACATAATAACATTGGATCGTCTTTAATAGCCCATTGTGTGGCTCAAATATTGCCTTAATTAAACCAAAACAAAGTTATACTTAAACAATTTATAAACGTCAATTACTTTTCAAATGTGTCCGTGCAATAGCCCATTGTACAACGTTGTAATAGCCTCCTGTGCATTTCATCCAACCAATCGCGTTTATTCATCGAAGTTTTCATCAGGGCCACCGAGACCCGATTTTAAACCAAAGAAACCGGTATTATGCTCATCAAGCTATCGCCGTTGCCCATCGTTGGCCGTTAATATTCGCGACTTCTATGCATTTAAATTTTTCGGTGCCCCGCGATAATACATTTGTACCAATAATTTTAATTTTTAATTGCTTCATTTAAAAAATAATTCAAATTTATTATGTATTTCAAAAAAATCCCCGAAACATAATCGGACAGCTTAAACAGGACTCGTAACACTTTTTTCCTATGTCCCTAGGGAAAAAGGGACCAAACATATTAAAAAAAGAGACCTACAAAATTTAAATCCTCATTTAATTTTAAGTCATCAATGTGCGATTCGGTAACTATCCAAAAACAAGCCGAATCAAACTTCAAATTACCGTACAATTTTAATTAACGTACTTAAAAATTATTAATTTTAAAGGATTAAATTATGAAAATTAATTACATTTTATCTTACATAAATCAAGACTTTACCATTTTTTTTTGTTAAATCTATTTTAATGAAACAAATTGAAATTTTAATTTCTAATAATGCAACCAAATCGTCAACATTTTCCCGACTTTCTGTAACCCTAAATATGCCCCTTTTTTCTAATTTATAATTTTTCAATTTAATCCAAACTGATTCAATACTGAATGTATTGATTCTAGAATAAAAGTTACTTAAAAGAAACATGGATATTTAAAAAAATTGTTTAAATATATTAAGTGCAAAAGGTGACAAGAGGAAACACCCTTGAAAGTCCCTATCCCTTTTGAAGTTAGATGTATTTTTGCATTGAAAACGCTGAAAACGATGTGGACTTAACTTGAAGTTCCATTTTCCAAATGGTTTACAGATGAAGTGAAACATTACTTATAAATGTAAATAATGATAACAATAACATTTCAGAATAAGAAAATGACGGCGAAAATAAAATTACCGCATAAAAACCGTTCGTACAACATTGTTGTGAAAAAATTATTAATGTACCTATTTTTGCAATTTATCGCTATTTTTGGCGTACTTAGCAATTGAAATAACAAATTTCCGCACTTTTACGATTCAGGAAACGTGACTCTGCAGACTCACTAGTGACAGTGCGGAAAACTCTTATTTTGAACACGATTCCGCACTTTCACGTATCGAACCAGTGTATCTGCGGAGTCACTAGTGAGTCTGCAGATGTACGGCTTCCGCACTATCACGGTAACATATACATAAACTTTTATTAGATAATTAAAGCTTTACTAAAGCATAATTATGGACAATGCCTAATATTTTAAATAGTATGCACTAACCAATTTTAAAATAGAAAAGATATTTAAATATCCCCCCCCCCCATTTTTGTATGAAAAATATTACTAAAGTTTGTAACTCAATAATATTATATTTGGTAAAAAATAACAACACTTTAAGCAAAAATTCACTTAATGTATATTTTTTGCTGAATAGTGTAGAATATTTAAAGTGAACATTATTTAAAAAAAAATTAATTCACCTTTGAAACATGGAAAGAGTAAAAAGAAGCATTTAAAATATACTTTGAAAAACTCCAGAAAAGCTATTTCTAGTAAACCAAAGTCGGATGAAATTAAATAATTTAAAAAAAAAGAGAAAAAAATATATAGATTTTCAAAGGATTTTGCTTATTACACATTCCATTATTTTTATAAAGAAAAAAAAATGACAAAAAATATTAATTGAAATGCATAATTTTATAAACTATTCATTCAAATGATTGAAATCAATATATTGCATATTTCAAGATAAGAAACTTAAATCCTTTGTTCAAAAGAACAATGTTAATATAAATATAGTTCTTACAAGAAAATACAATTAGTTATTTCAAACAATTCAATTTAACTTTTTTGTTATATTTTATTAAACAATATATTCGATTCCCAAAAAATATTGCCCCGGTAAAAACATCATTTTAAAGAACCATTTATTTCCAAAGTATTTAAAAAAGAAAAATTCGAAAAGTTTCTCATACCCTCAATTGAAACTATAGGAATGCAGTATTTAAAAGTAGAGTCTTTGGAATTACTCTTATCACAAATTGGAATAACTCCTGCAATCCCAGTTACATCAGAACTTAAAAGTTCTTTTACATCCACCAAGGGTAAACTAAAACAACTTTTTGAACCCTTTTCCAGATTAACGTTCTTGGAACAGTTCTTCTTGTGAAATACAAAAATAGAACGGTAGTTGAATGTACGAGAACACGAATCACAGTTGAAGGTCTTCATATGCTTGGAACGTGTGTGGAACAACAATAACTGCTTACTTCCAAACTTCTTCCTACAATATTCACACCCAAAAGCTCGAATGTCCATATGCATCTGTTTGTGATACTCAAAAGTAACCCTTTTTCGAAACAATTTATTGCATAGCTTGCATTTGTAAAAGGAGTGAGGGAAACAAGATGAAGAACCAGGCGATGGGTGGCATTTACTATTATATGCAGAATTCGAGACCTTATCTTCTAGTAATTGAACTTTAGATTGTAATTTTTCACCCGGATTTGTTGAAGTAGACTCAGCTGAATAAACTTGTGAATCTGAATATAAAATTGGTGTAATATTCCTTCTTGTTGTATCTGATGTATTCGAACTGGCTCTTTTAGTGGAAACAACAAAAGAAATATTATTTTCATTATGTGTAGGAAAATTGAAATAAGAACCATCATCCAATGGTGGAGCATCACTTTTAGATTTTATGGATGGATTAGATTGCTTGGAATTAGCAGCATTACTTTTATCTTGACTTGCATTTGATTCTTCGAGAACACTTTGAACGTGAGTTTTTAAGTGACATTTGAATTCTTCGTCATTCGCGAAACTGTGCTGGCAGGGTATACAAAACTTTCCCTTATCAATACAGTTTGTGTCATTTGAGCTAGAAATTATATTAGCTTTTGCATTTAATGTATTATTTGTTACAGAAAGGTGGGGAATTGCGTTACCGGTAGATACTAATAAGTTAACATTATTTCTTGGTAAATCACCAGAATTTAAAGTGTAAGATTCAGACAGAGACGAACGTAATATGGGTTTGCTATCTAAAAGAATTTCAGCATTGTTGTGTAGTACTTCAACATGCTGTTTGTATTTGGTATAATCAACAAAAAACGTCAAACAAAGATCACACTTGTAACCGATTCCTTCATTTACCTGATTATTGGATAGATTACAGATATTTGTATCATCCCAATCATCTACAGACTGCCTTTCCTCTGGAGGTAGTGTCGTTTGGCTGACAAAGCAGTTGTTTTGCATATCCCCTTCGGAAATCGAGGAATCGCAGATGCCGTTGCTCAACGTCTCAAACAGCATTGCATCCAGATGTTTTTCGGAAGACGCTATGGCTGTCGAGTCGGCCAGCACAAAGGGCGGCAAAGTGTCCATGATGCTCTGGTAGTCTTTTAACTGTGTGGGGTACTTTCTGCGGTCCAGGGTTTCGGTAGAGACATTGTGGCGGTGCCTCAGGTGGTACAGGAACACATTCTTTTGTCGGAAACCACGGTCGCAAAGACTGCAGTGGAAGAGATTGTTTGCGCTATGCAAAGCCTGTAAAATAAAGTTTTAAATACATTAGAGTATAAAACAATATAAAAGTGGCATTCCCTTTGGGGGAAGATAGTCAATGTTGCTTATTGCTCTAGGCCAGTAAGTTTCATTTAAACGTTTTTTGGTTTTTTAAACATCTGTTAAATGTTACATGACCATTCCTATAGAGTGGTAATTCCAAAATTTAGATGGGTCCCATACTACCACCAATTAGAGTATAGTATTAGCTAGGGCATGTCCATCCAATTTTGTCGGGGTTTGGATTTTACAATGGGACAAAGTTGTTTATATGGAAACTTGGATAACCTTCCCTCAACCATCAAACGCTAGATGGGAAGTGGGCATAAGGACGGGAAGCTACGGCCAAGGCAGTTGCCTTAAGGGGAGAGTTACAGACTTTTAATAGCTACAGTTCAAAAGGCAATGACTAGCCATGAGAGAAAAGTTCCTGTGGGAAATCATTTACCAGAAAAGGAGTCACGTCGAGGCTCATTAGACATTCATGCATTATAGTATAATTGGTTTGAATGGTGTAAAATGGACAGTGATGAAGAAAGTAATCTAATAATATGTTTAATGAAAAATAAAACTATTATTAAATAACAAAATACTTTGATCTCTTCAAATGATAACAAATATTGAATAATTATTTTTAAGGTTTATAGATCATTATAAAATACATTTTCAGGGTTCCCACTTCAATATTTAGATCAAAATTCCTTGACTTTTCCAGTAGATATTCAAAAAATTCCAGACCAAAAATTAAATGATTTTCTTTGCATATTTATATTGAAGCTGTGAAAAATAAAGTGCTTGTAAACCATAACTTAGCAAAGTATGCAAAATCGAAAATTTAGCATTTTTATTGTAATGATTTTACATAAATAACAATTAAAAGAATTAAAAGAACGGCAGTTACGGCTAACACTTTTAGAAAATTTCCCTAACTTTTTCAGAAAATGTAAAAAATTTTCCTGACTTATTTTCCTTTTCCTTGACAATTCCAGGTGTGTGGGAACCCAGCATTTTGTTTGCAAATTGCTTTTTAAGGCACTAAAATACATAGCACGGAAGTCAAATGTAAAAGTTCATATTTTAACAACTGCAAAATGTGTTTAAATATTATTTTAATAAAGTAAGATCCTGTGTAATATTATTTCATTAATTAGAAAGGGAAGACCTTGCATTTTTTTTTAATTCAACAATAGGGTCACTAAAGAATAAAGAAGTAAAAGAAACAATGTAGGCATAGTCTACATTAGTTTCCAGAAGGATAAAGTTCCACGCGAGGTATTGGTTAGGAATTGGGGGCCTTAGTTTCTATCTTTTTAGTCTCCTTAATATTTTCTTTTATACAAGTGTCCAGGGCCAATTCTAAGTAAAATTTACAACTGCCAAATTGATTAAAAAATTGATCATTTTCCAATTGTGGACACAAATTTAAAAGTTAGCTATCAAAAAAAGAAAATATCAGGCACAAAAATAATTCATTTTTTTTCTAAACTTCCACTTGTTCAACTTCACAACTGCCCAATTAAGATATGGCTGCTTGTTAGAACAGGCCATGCAAGTGACACAATTGACTTATTTAATGTCACTAAAATGTATTTTTTGCATCTATGATGATATTCTTCATTGTAGGCCTAAGAAAAAGAGGGGCTTCCCCCCATAGGAAATCAAGTCAAAATGTTCTACCAATATACCAAACAAGACCTTACACAAAATACAATTTATGAAAATTATGTTAATACTAATTTAAAATAAGAACAAAATTGTTAACTAATCAAGCAATTAAGTAATTAATTAGCAAATTTTATAATTAACAAGAAATTGTAATGTGGGAGTTTCGTGTGACGTATCAAGAGGAAAACTTAGTAGTAGTTTCAATTTCTTTCATACAGCAGATAACTCTGCTTTTGTTTGTTTAGTCGCTATGTTTGCAATTATGGGAAAGTCTGTTTATAATATTGGTTTTGGCCAAATAAGTAATATTTTTATCATATATATGAATAAATTTAAATACAGAAATACTTATATTTTATCTGTATATAAGTTGGTTATAATTAGAATTACAACGAAATACAGAAAAATACTTTTATTTCAACACAAAAAATGCTTCATAAACGATGAGTACAATCTATCTCAGTATATGAAGTAAATATTTCTATATTAAGGTATTATTTAATGACAAAAACTTAAAATTATAGTACAGGAACTGAAGTTCCATGGGTTCGGTTCTTTTATAAGGCCCCAAATGCCAACGAGCGAAAATCCTCCAAGGTTGTTTACCTGGGATTATCGATCATAAATCATATTTACGACTGTTATTAAATTTTATTTCGGAGGTGGTAACATGTGAAATAGTACACAATCAATACGGCGACAAAATTTCGCTTGGCGACTATTTGACTGCAATTTGAGACCGTTAAGTAGAACAGTACCATTCCATGCGAATCCTACAGAATTTCTTCGGCATCGGGGATTTTTCTCCGTGTTTGTTTGAAACAGTGGTCTTCTTATTCTTGGTGTGAAACTCCCTCATTAATGGCTAATTACTAATTAATGTGAATTTTTTTTATTAATACGTATTCTGGGTATGGAACTAGTTGAGCTGCTCCATAATTTTTAATTGCTATGCTACTGTTCTCGGTTGCAAATAAATTGGCACAAAACAGGTCATTTCAACTAGTTATCTCTCAAAGATAAGTATATTGCTAACTCAGATTTTCATGTTCCCATCATGGAATATTCATCAGCTTTACACTTTTGATAAATAGCTAGAAATTTAATATGTAGGTAATGTTACCTTGTGACGCATCAATGTCCCTTTCTGGCGAAAACTTTTCCCACAAAATGGACATGGATGGGGCTTGACGCCTTCGTGGATGAGAAGGTGCATGTCCAATGTAAATTTTCTGCTAAAATACTTTAGACAAATAGGACACTGGAAATCTTTTAATTGGTTGGCATCAGACAGGGAAAATTGGTCATCCATTTTCGTAATAGCTGGAAATAAAAATAAAAGTGCATCGCAGCACAGTAGAGTAAACATATTGTCAAAAACGAATATATTAGAATTTGCATTTAGAAAAAGGAAATGCAAAAATAGTTAAATTGGAGAAAAATTATAAACACTTACTAAATATAAAAACTGTTTTAAAAGCCAAAAAAAGGTAGTTAGCAATTAAGTGTTTCGCATATTTTAAGCGATCACCTTCAGTAATTATTTCTCTTCATTGACGTTACTATGTCAATTAAAATTGTTAGGCACTCCGTGAGTAAAATTTACTCTTCGGATGGGCTTTCTAAGATTAACACGACAAATGATGAACGTTTCGTAGATTAAATACATTAAATAAATAAAAAGGAAATTAGATGTTCCGGGAAAAGCTGTAATATATCTTGTGCAACATTCCCAAAATAAATTACATCGGCATTTAAAATATATATATATATATACTTTATTTTAAAACATATCAAAGAAAAATACATACATTGTTATTTTAAATTTTAATAAAATAATAGGTTTAATAGAAGGTGTAAAAAAATTAAGTGTATTTTACCAACTGTGAACGTTGCATTCCTCGATTCTCGACGTTTGCTGAAAACAATGGTGGACTGACCTCATGCATTCCAATCTGATACACTACCAAAAAAACAATGAGACGGCAAAGAATAACAATGGAAAGGATTCAGATTGCATTGTACATTGAAAATTACAGGACATCTACATTATTCCAAAACAATAACAAACAGAAACTTTTTCATACTGAGTTGAGTTGTTTTCTTCCTAGTATTGGCCAATTGGTTTGGTTATAAGCGTCGCACTAGAGCTGCACAGTGGGCTATTGGCGACGGTTCGAGGCCTATCTCGAAGGAAAGACCCGGGAACGATGCTTCGTATTTTTGAACCATGTTCAGATGACAAGGACAACACCTGAGCTGGCACCCGACGCAACCTCAATAGGCGTCAGGACATTGGGACCCGATCAGATTTATCGTGCACCAGTCCCGTATACACGCCAGTATAATTTGTTGGATGTTCTGGACGACATTCTAGTATTTTTGTAGCGAAGCTGGCAACCCTCCGATCGCAAGATCACTACTTTTTTACTTTTCTGTGTCAAGTCCAATGCCCGGGTTCGAACCACCAATCCTCTGATTAGTAGCTGAACGCCTTATCCACTGAGCAACTGGGGCTCGTGCATCTCGGGATACTGTTAAGTGCAAAAAAAAACACCTCATCGACGCAATGTATCTTGGTATGCTGATTGCTGCGCAGAACCGGTTGACAATACTCCATATTCTGCCACTTATAGTGCTTCTCATTTCCTCTGACTTCGTATGACTTTAGTTATGGCCTGAGATGTCTTTTTAAATGGGAAAATATAACAAGGAGGAGAGAGGGAATTTCATATCTGTGGTTTGGACGCCAATTAGTGTAAGTCACAAAAATCCGAAAATTAACTAACACCATTTTTCATTACTAAAGCAGTTGTTGACAATTGACTAAGTAATGTGGGTTCTATAGTACAATTGATTGCTCAATAATGAGTTGTATATATGTCATTCCACTTATGAAAAATTAAAACACTCTTATCTCGAAATATTGCTTTGGGATTTCTACCATTTGGCGGCATATCCTCCTATACAGTGGCGGCGATTCGGGGGGGCAAGGGGGGGCGGTTGCCCCCGCACTTTTTTAATATTGCACATTTTAAAACTAAATAACAAGTCAATTGTTTTACGGCATTGCCTAACCAAGGAAAATTTTTGAAGCCAATTTTTGAAGCCTCCCACCACCACAGGCATTAAGGAGAAGGGGGGGGGGGGGGGGGGGGTCAGGAGTTTCAAACTCCTTTCATTGAAAGTCAAGTGAAAAATAAATTTTGAACGAATGTGGTATCGTTATTCTTTAAAAATAATTCCTCATTTTAAAACTATAATAAATTCTTTATCTAAATTGAGCAGCGTCGTTTTCAGATTTCCAGACAGTATTCCAATAATTCATTGATTGGCGCCTCACATTTACTCATTCTGGGTTTTTTTCGGAAAAAGAAATAGCATATCTTTACATAGAAAATGCAACTGTTTGACCTTCAATTCAAAAAATTGATTAAATCCCCTGCTTTTATTTATGTCTATCTGATACATTAAAATAGTATTCGGTCTTAATAAAATGCGTTAAATGAGATGTTTATTGTGTAATCTATTGGCGCCGAACAATTGCGTAATCTATAGGCCTGTAGATAGGTGGGTAGGGGCCATTAATGTCTTTGTTTTGATCTTCGTCTGCTCTGCTTTTTAGCGAAATGAAGCGAATTGTGCAAAATTCAGTTTTAAATTACTTTAATAAAAAGAACAAATGTGAAGTTGAACATGACAGCAGCAGTAACACAAGCACTACCGTTTCCATTCAAGAAAGCTTGTCTGTTTGCAATCTATGCTACGGAATTTTCAAAATCGCGCAAGTATACGTTTAAAGATATCATTATCTTGATTTGTAACATTTATATATCATATTTCGAAATCTTTTACATCATTTATATTATGCGATTGTACTTCCATTTAATTTAGCATAATTGTTCAATTTATAATTTAATTTCAAATTATTATTGGAAAATTAATTCGAATTTCAGTAATCATTGATATTCGTAAATTTCGACTATTATTGCACTTCATCAAATGCGTAACGAGGGTACAGTTTAATTTAACCATGAATAGATATATTTAAAAAAATTTTGTTTAAAGATTGATTTATTCATACACGGATGATATGTTTTTGCTTTTCCTAAAATATCCACTTAAAAAGAATAGTAATAATAATTCGACAATGAGATCTTGTTATATGATTTTGCTATTATGATTTTGGTTTAGATTTTTACAAACCCGAGTTGGAAAAATTTATGCCCAAAGAAAATTTATATTATTAGCAAATGATAGGGAAGATTATAAATTGTCTAACTTATAAGATTACATTTATATCAGACCTCTGAACGGACACTGCATTGTAACATGCGTGCAATAAACCAATACTTTTGAGAGAACTGTTTAATATTACCTAATTTATAAAAAAGTTGAAAAAATGTCGATAAGCTGGAACTGGGAATTTTTAGCGCTGTTGAGTTGGGAATTTCGATCGTTAAGTTTGATTTGGTTAAATAACGTCGCACTAGAGCTGCATATTGGGCTTTGCCGACGATTCGGGTTCGGGGCCCATCTCGAAGGAAAACCCGGGAACAATGCTTCATATTTTTGAACAATGGTCAGATAATGAGAACAACACCTGAGCTGGGCATCCGGCGGCGTTAAGCCGGAAATTTTGAATCGTTAAGTTGGGAAATTTCTTAATCGTTACCAAACAAATATTACAAGGAATCTCAAACTTTAAATTTGTTCTTTAAATTTATTTCATAATTAGGGAGTGATTTATTAATTTTAAAAATAGTTATTGACAATTGTTAAATATAACTGATGATTAATGATTAATGACAATGATAACTGATGATGTTGTTTATCTGCCAACGTATTCCTGTTTACTTGAACGAAAATTAATAATTTTTAAGAAAAAAAGTGGTGGTGGGTTGGGAGAGATGTTTGTTGATTTTTGTGGGGTTAAGGATTCCCCCTCTAGATGAGGGGTTATAGATGCCAGATGCCTAGGGATTGAAAGGGTGAGGAGGGAAAATTTCCTCCATTTCTTTTTCAATACTTATACAAATGGGAAAAAATACCTATCCCTTTGGAAGTAGGTCAATAAATATGTTAATTAGATTTTTGCAACAGTCCGTATCCTTCCAAAAAAAATTGGGAAATAATCGGTAATGGGTTAATAATCGAACTGGGCGTCTCGCACTTATTTTAAGTTAGTATCCTTTCCTTCAAATAACTCAAAATAAAGTAAATATATAAATATGCAATATTTATTGTTTTGGCGGTCAACATTTTTATACCCCCCCCCCCCCCCCGCTTGTTTCGTCTTGATCTTGCCCCTCCACTTTTACCACCCAATCGCCGCCACTGCTCCTATATGGTAAGTAATAAAGCTGTGGCTATGAGAAGATAGGGGATTTCCCTTTCCTATATCTTTGGGCTGACATAGCAACTGGTTGTTTGGAACACGGAAAGGAACTCTGCTGGAGAAGGACGATTTAAGGTAGAACACATGCCCTCGCGTTTTACTTTTGTGGCAGTTGAGTTTTTCGTCCAAGACGCTGGAGTGCTTGGTTCGACCAATTTCTAACCAACCACTCCAGCATCTTGGAAGAGAAACGCAACTCCCACAGGGAAAAAAAAACACATGGCCATGTGCTCTACCTTAAGGCTCATTCTACATGGACGAGGAAAACATGTGCGAGCTTTTGGCTCTGTGAACATGCAAACCACAAGGTTTGTATCCACCAATCGCAGAGCCATCTGCAAATGTTTATTTCGTGGGTTTATTACAATGGGCCTTAAGCTTGAGAACATACTCGCGCGTTTCTTCTGTAGCGGCCGTGCTTGACGTCGAAAACACTGTATTGGTTCGTTTCCCTCCAGGTCGCTACACTTTACTTACCAGGACGCTACGAAGACCGACCTTACTAATTGAAGAGTGTAATAAGATTGATTTTTTTTGGCAAATAGAATATAATCAATTTTTTACAAGTCTGATACTTAAAGCTACTTTTTTCTAAAACGTATTGGGAACCAACAGCGTTTATATTAGGGTTTTCGAGTGCCAATCATGTGACCATACAACGCTTTAAGCTTTAAAAAAAATTAACCGAACAAGACTATACCTTTTTTGTGGTATAGTCAGTTGCAAGACAGACAAATGTAATGAGATTTAATGCTGTTTACCCCCTCCATTCGAAAGCCAAGCGATCGCAACTCGAATACAATACAAGCTGTGGGTGGGAAACAAACCTTTTGCATATTAATTTCAGAATAAGTTTAGATTCCGAGTTCACATTGAAAAGAGAATGCAACTGTATGAAATTAATTTAGCCATAACAGCACACAGTTCCAATGAAAATCAATATCTAATTACTTTCTGATAGTTAAAAAATACTTTAGCTTTAGATTTGATTTTTAAAGTGACTACCAGGGTGTCAAATGTTAAAAATCAACGGTTGACAGCACATCACATTAGTACTACCCAATTTGCTATTAGTAAGCTGAACATCTTTATATGACACAAAGCAGGTTCCATGCTCGTATGTGTTGAGAATTTATTCAAAGCACATTGTTTTTACTATTTTATTGCTAACAGAAAAGTTGGTAACAGAAAAAAACACAATACAAAACATCGCAACACACAGGTCTACAGAAACGTATGAGAATGTATACAGCAAATAGTGAAAAATCCATTGTGGCAGAGTACAGACTGATTTGACACTGCCTTAACACCATAAACAAATCAACAGAACATAAAACTTCAGACACGTCTCTGTTAACATAATTCCATACAAAGGAATAAATTATGGTACAGTTCAATTAATTCGATGAGGAAGCAACCAAAGGATTCACAGTAACAATCAAGCAATCTTCCAAACAATACATATAGTACATCTCCGTCACATTTGCAATTCTTCAGACCAGACAGGAAAACATGGTTTTACAAATCACATGACATTATAAAATCCCTTTAACGATACTGCTCAGAATAAATACCCACACACTTGCATCACAGGACTGCATTTTGAAAGTTGCGGCATATCAATATTTTCAAAAGCAATTTGAAAAATCAATATTTTTAAACATAAAATTAAAAAAAAATGCACAACTTTAAAATTTATTTTTACCAACTTAAACACATGGATTGAGTATTTTAATTATTTGGGTGATATGCTTAAAGTAACAAGAAAAGTCAAGTAACTTAGAAAAGAATAATAATATCACAAAAAGATCCAGTACAGAATTTTATATTTAATTTGATACCTCTATGAAAATGTGTTTTTGAATCATTGATCACAAGCTAGTAGCACATCCAAGTTAATATGAGGAATTAAATAGAGTAAATTATTTTCTATAACTCAATTTAGCAAAAAAATATCACTAAATGAAAAAAAAAACACCCATAGCGCAAAGATTAATTAAGTTACAATATCCACCTGAAAATCTTCATAATAATAAAAATTGTTGCATATTTGAATTTAGTAACCACAACAGAAAGTAATGTTAGTTTCAAAAATTTTAATTGACATAATGCGTTAAATGTCTAATGTCTCAAGTTTGAGTTTTGAAGTAATTTAAGCTCTTAAAATCGTATTTCGGTGGGAGAAAAAACATAGCAATTAACTAAATATTGAAACAGAAAGGTCAGTTAACACATTCGCTGCATTACAAGTTGTATTTAACTCACACCTTCCATGAGTTAAATACAACCCTATCACAGACTTGGTATTCGTTCTGTGAATAATAGAACTTCATATATACCATGTAAGCACATTCTGCATTACTTCCCAGACAAAATATTGAACTTGGTCTGTTTTTTTCTTGAAAGGTAACTTTTTGTATGTCTCAGAATTTAGACAAATTTTTAGGAATATTTAATAATATCACATGCACAAAAGTCATAAAAAAAATTCTCAACATTTTTACAAATGTTAATACATAAAAAGCAAAACAATAATTTTTTTTTTCTATTGTGGCAACGGATGTGTTAACAATACTAATGGCAAGAGGACTAAGACTTTAAATAACTTGGAACTTATATTAAAAATTGAATGAGTATCGTATTGTGAGCATGGCAGATGTTTTTTTGTATTTTAGTTTCATAAATTATGAAAAAGTAAAGCTAAACATCCAAGTTAAAAAGCACAATCTTGGCACATGGATGGAAGATTTTGTCAAACAATTTCCTTAAACAAAAAAGAGAATGATATCAGATTAATTCACAGTACAAACAGTAGAAATTAATGTAATTTAAAAAACTTATTTTTTTAACTTTTTAATTTAAAAGCTACAGCACACAGTTTGCAGAAATCTTCTCGTGTTCATTGTATATGACATATTGCTGATCTACATTGTATTTTTTAGATATCTTTTGGAATTAATTTATTTGCACATGATAAATATCATTCATAACACAAGTAATTTAAACATAATTTTTGTAATTGATATAAACTGCAAAATTGCAGTGAGAAAAATGTAACACATACTACTAAAAGACAATGCCGAATGATATGCTTTTTAAATGATTCACTATCAAATTTTTTAATAGCAGATGAAATTAGCATTAGCGAAAAATAATTTATATCACCCCCAAAAAATTATAGTACACTTTAGAGGAATACAATCATGGAATTTTAAGTAAACACATATCACAGAAAAACTAAATTTGATATTGATTACAGTAATTTACAGAATGTTGATTTAAGATATTAAGAAAACCACCATATAAACCTAAATATATATCATAATACATATCTATAAATGAAATATAACTTGGACAGACTATTGTGATTGTCACAAGCATTAACATTGTTTAAAGACACAGTGTGATAAAAAATAAAGCAAACTTTCAGATATAGCTATAATGGCATAAAAAAAAAATCTATAAATGATTTTGGTTCCATTGTTAGGAATATATAGACCATATAAGTGTCTTTGAGTACTTTCTGACTGAGCATTTAGCAAGGGATCAACACACAACTTTGTTTTAATGTAAACTAAATTAAGAATGAGATAATTTCGTTATCATTGATTTCAATGCGTGTCTAAAATCCTCCATATGTACACCACATGCTTTTCTTCTATACAAAATGACGACCATTCCTTATCAATAACAGCAAAATTAAAAGTGTTCAATTTGCATCAATAAAAAAGTTAACATGATATAGTCCTTTTCTTTTTGAACATGTTTATGTTTAGATATGTGTAACATAGAAACAAAGAGCATTTTTGATATTGGTATTTCGATGGTTAGAAAGGTTTAGTAAAATGACAGATTCTGCTAAAATGTGTAGCTTTAAGACTTAAGAACTACTTGTTCGTTTTCTCACAACTATATTTTAGCTTGATATGATTTGACTTGGAATCTAGCATTCACAGGGTTGCCACTCAATATTAAGATAAAAATTCCAGATTTTTCCAGTTTTTGTAAAATTCTCTAGTGCGAAATAAATTAAAAATAACTTATTTATTAAGAGAGTAATATAGGGTCACACATAAAAAAATCAAGTGGATGCAAATAAGAAAGAAAGATAAAAAAATTAAAATCAAGTAAATGAGATTTTCAAAAGGCAAAGTTCCCCTGCCCGCTATTCAGCAGGGTTAGTCAACACTCCTTGGCAACGAAATCGAAGGGATTCATTTCAAAATATGAGACAGAAGTTAATCGCTTGAATCCCACCACCAAGGCTTGAACAGAAAGGAAAACATTCCTTTTTGGAAATTTGCTCTTCAAATAGGGTTTTTAACAAATTTATATTTCCATAGCAAAAAGAAAACTCTTCCAATGGGGACAAAATAAATATGATGAGGCACCTTGATCTAACATTTTTAGAAAATTAATTCACCGACAAATTCCAGGTGCATGGATGGCAACCCTGCATTCACAATCTGAAGAGTTTTGATATTGGAATCGATTTGTTTAAGATATAATTTCACTCACTGCTGTGCAATGCCCAAACACTTCTCTAGTATGAAATTTTTCCTTTGATATATATAAAGACAGGGGTTATTTTCATTTTAATAACTTAAAAAAAAAAAGCAGTTTCTAAGAACTTTTTAGCAAATTTTAAGGACATTTAAAAAAAAAGAATGATTTTCCTCCACTAACAAAACAAAAATACTCATTCGTGTAAAGAGCATTATTTCCTATGTAAAATCACATCAAAGATGAAGCACAGATTTTTTTTATCAGTCCTTATCAAAAAATTATTTTCTCAACTACCTCAAAGAAGCTTCAATAGGTATACTAACAAACACCTTAAAAAAAATAAAATTCTCATATTTTTTTAATTATAAAAACTGCTTTAAAATTAGCAGGGCTTGTTTTACTCTGAATGCCCGAAAGGCTCCGTTATGGAGACATATTCGCAGTCTCTTTAGTGGAGCCTTTAAAGCGTTACGGTTTCATGACCCATTTAGGCATGTTTTTAAAGATAAGGAGATTTTAGGTCAGTGGTTCCCAACCCGTCATTCACAAAAAAAGTTCCGAGTGATACGTAACAATGGATCCGAGCAATTAACCAGAAATAAGTTTGGTATTGTTAGCTTGATAAGACTTATTATTTTAAAAAACACTTGCAAATTATTGAATTTATTTACAGAATAAGTTTTTAATAAACACGATTAATTAAGTATTTAAATGATATTTAGTATTTTTTAAATCTTATTGGTGGTCTGCTATTTGCAGAATTTTCGAATAAGGTGGTCCGGAGTTTAAATGAAAGTTGGGAACCATAATTTTAAGTAGTAATTTAAAAGAGCCTTATAAAATGTAGATAACAGGAGGAGTTAGTTCCTAAGGGATTGCATAAACCCCGATTGAGGCTTTTGAATATGCCAAACAAAAACCAATCATGCATTGTTATGTTATATGAACCTTTAGATGAGTTAGTTCAGGTTACCTAATGTGTGCAGAACAATGACTAATGAACAGGCATTAGCTTCTATATTCAAAGGCAACATTACAACTAATCACCAGAAAACTGATACAATTCGATATTACACACAGGAGTATCAATATACTTAAACTTACATACACAATATTTATTTTACCACATGGCCAGGACTTGAGAGATTTGGCATCTTTGATGAAATAAATAAGCAGTATGTTAGCCTATTTGCACTTGAATCAGTTGGACTACAAACATTAAAAAAAAACACAAAAGTTTTATATGGATACATAAAATGTGACTAACAACACATTTCTAAATTGTCACGCAGACTAGACACCTGAAGTGAGAAATAAATAGGGCTTGACAGAAAAAACAACAACAATAGAAATAATTATCTGTGACCTTAAATCATTCAATACAAACGCACAAAAAAAAATCAATATTTGTGGAGCTAATGTTCAAAATGAGTTTTGTCCAAAATTCTGAAAATTAGGTTATTACCTCACTGAATTTGGCTTTCCGAATTTTCTATCAAACTAACCTTTTTTATCCCTCCAAAACACATTTTGTCCCATTGAAATGAGTACGCACAGATTGGAATATGTACAAGAGTTAACGCACTTAGGAAAAATTATTTACGTCTTCATGTGACAAAACACGTTTTGAATACTTGCTCCACGCTTGTGAAACTTGTTTTAGCACAAGTTACTCATTAATGCTTTTATTACAAGAAATCAATCAGCATTTCATTGATTAGTGTATCAACTTAGGGTTTGACAGAAAAAACTTAATTGTTTTTACATATTTATTTTACACAATTGCATTTTGGTTTTGTTTCAATACCTTGAAGTCTGATCAGTTTTGCGTTCCCGACATACACACCTGCCAACACTTTCATATTCGAATCTGTACGATTGTACAAATTGGAAGAAAGTTTACTTAACGTAGCCCACGGACAATGTGAATATTTCTGTGCATTTTGCAAATGTCGAAATAACCACATACCATGACTAAATTCATTAAAACTAAACATGCTGCAATTTTTTTTTATTATAACGTCAAATGAGCAATGATAATGTGGTAAACCTAAGAATTGCCTGGTAATTCAAAAGAGCATGAACAGAGGTGTGTGAACGTCCCTATGGGTTGTACAGTTTTTTTTTTGCTATTTTCCAACATTTGAACTCGTAGCATAGAATTAAGCTAAGCAGTAATCATTTTAAAATAAACTACAGCTCAAGGATTTCTTTTATACATACGCAATTGTTCCATATTAACAGTTGCAGGCAAGTTTTCAATTTTGAACAATGAGTATTTTGCAGGCATTTGAAAAAATATGAAAGGATTTTTTTTCTTTAAAATTATATAAAACATTAAGTATTTGGAAGAACTGTAAAAAGTAGCAAAGGACTCTACTTTGTCTGAAAAATCAAGACGAGTTGGAAGGCAAGATATTGCGATTGGTGTTCACTGAAATTTTTTGCATATCAACACATGACAAAGCAACATTTTTATTTACTATAAATTACTAAGATGGCAGTGCATTTACAAGAAACAAAACAAGAATGACTGTAATCCCACTCGCTTTGCATTAGGATTCAAAGACAATTTGTGAGGATGCGTTCACAATGACTCGTGAAGACTCACAGAATTTGGCAATTGTTAACATTCTGCATCGCCATGAAACCACCTTGAATACTGGAGCACTGCATAAAAATGCAACCTATTTAGTTTCACGCTGAAATGAGTAGGGGGAACTAAATTTTTAAAGGCAAGTGGGAAGTCGCATTTCACAGCAAGAAAAACACTACAAAGTCATTAAATTAATATCAAGAGTCACAAAAAGTAACAAGAGCTATCTATCCTAATCACAGAAAAAGTTTGGTGGCCCTGGTCAACTCCAGGATTTCCCTATCCTTTGCACTTATCATCTTCATTTTATTAAAAATAAAAATGAGAAAACCAGCCCAGAATTTCATCGTTTTGGTCTAATGGAACAAATATTCAAAAAGTTCTAGTTGCTTAAAAGTTTTTTTTTGTTTAAATTCTACGAGTCGTCGTCTTCTTGGACCAGGACTAGTCGGAAGGGCGCAACGTGGGTCGTTAATCCCAGCTGTCGTCGCTGTCTGGCAATTCAGGCAAGTTGTCAACATTCTCCTCGTCGGACAACCCATCGCTGTCGACGTCAAACACTTCACGCTCCATTTTGACAACCGGAGCCCTGGCGACGGCAGGCCGCCTTGGCTCGGGCTTGTGTTTGGAGGGTGGTTTTGCGGTTTTGAATTCTTCTACCATAGGAAAGATATGTTCAATGGCCAGCTGGGCATTTCTAACACTGGGAGCTGCAAAAAGGGAGGATATTATTGCAGGACAGAAACTCAACATTTCAGTTATATTCACAAACGTTTGTTCTCAAACTGAAGATAATTACTTAGCTTTTTACTGTATTTGTTTACTAATAAAACATTGTTAAAATTCAGGCATGAAAATATGTCCCATTTCCATACTTATTCAAAAGTTCTTCAAATTTTAAATTATAATAATACATATACGTTATGGAAACTGAATTTCTAAAAATTGAAAGCTATTTTATTGTTAGTTACAAATTTAAATTTCTGAAATCCCATGCCAAAGATTTATTAAAAGATGATGATACGATTCCTTTGTATTGAAATCACAGGGTTCACAACACTTTTTACCTAGGAAAAAGGGACCAAACTCCTTAAAAAAGGGGACAAAAAGGGACCTACAAAATTTAAAAACTGCTTTTTGGAGCAGATGAAATTAAAATTTAATGCAGAATAAAGCTTTTGGGTGTAGCTAAAACTCTCTTGTACCGTATGAATTAACATGTAACCCCATAAAACTAAGGCCTGCAGATCATAGTCTGACGATAAAAACTTCAATGAACACGGAAGTTTTCATTGTACCACTAAAAAGAAAATGCACAATGTTGAAGAAAAACACACGATGCACTCCTAAAAGTAAATGCTTCATGTTACATTGAAATTAGAGTAAATGTATGTAATATACCTTGAAGGGAAAAATAATGCATCCACAAAAGAAAAAAACGCTAAAAACTAAAAATTAATTTTTAATTTTACGAACAAGCTGAAATTTTTTAATATTTAACACTAAAAATGTAGGTGTCTTATTTGTAAATTGCCTCCAACTTAATTTTTTTTTATTTTTTAGTCCTTTTTTCTTGAAGTTAGTTTTAAAAAAAGATTTTCTCCTTTTTAGTTTTTAATTAGCAAGATGCTTCGTCCATTGCTATTATTCACCAGGAAGCTCAAGATTTTGGATAACTTTTCTCCAAGCCTTAGATAGTACATTTGAGATTATCCAGTTTAATAAATGAAATTATACAGTAGTTAGGCAATCAATATCCAACAATGAAAATGTTTCGAGATAGGAGGAAATGTTAAAAAATCTCGATTAATCGATATTTCCGGTATTCTATGTCTTCACAAATGATAGATTTGAGTATATGCCAAAAACTGTAACTGCAATGAAGCTAAACAGCTACTTTATAAACTTAAAAGCTATTTTAAACCATTAACAATGGGAAAAAAATCCAACTTTGAAAGGATAACACCACTTAATGATCCAAGTTTGTGGCTAAATTGCGCAATGCAAAACAACTTAATGAAGATTGAGCGTGATTAATTAAAAATAACCCAGAAGTTAATTTACTAATGAACTCCGTAATGCGACTAATCACTCTCTTAAAAAGAAGGAATTTAAGTTGGTTAGTTAAATTAAAGTAATATACAGCTACATAACCAGCCATTGGTGACAGTTAAGGATCTATCCTGAAAAAAAACCACTCAGGTAGACCCATCCTTTAAGCGGTGAAAGGGCAGGTGTACATTAAAATTGTTGTAGCCTAAATTTTCTATGGATGTGACGAAGGGAGAGTGGGATACCAAATTAGGTAATTACCAGGCAGTGCTCCCGTGTCTTTTCTTCTGAATTGATCCCGAACAATTGCAAATAGCCAATTGTGTACTTAAAGTGTGAAACAACTTTTAAAGAGTCTGAATCGCAAATATTTTTTCAAGAAATTGTTTTATCTCTAAAAGTAGATTGCCTTAATAAAGTACACTTTTATCTCCTTAAGCCACACAATTAAAAAAAAAAAAAAAAAAAAAAGTTGCACAGATACCTAAATAGTTACAAGAAGATACTAATATATTTTGGCATGAATACATTTTGGTGTTCGTTTTTTTTATTTACGAACTTACTATTGGTTCGTATTATGGCTAAACGGAGTAAAAATTTAAAATATTTAACTGTATTTTATGAGTATTTCAAAGTAGGCATGGTAAGTTAAAAAGTCTCCCAGGTAAGCAAAAGGTAGGACAGTTTTTAACTAACTTAAACCCAAAGAGCTATGATATAATTACTTTGGCATATAAGCACTTGGATTCATTCATCTACATTCAAACTACCTTTGAGAGGCTATCGATGTACAGTCTTGTGTGATATATATCAGGACATAAGTAATATGGAATACTCACCAGTGACGGTTATGCTACCGGTAGTAAATATTTTCAGAGTTGCTTTAAGCTCTTTTACTCTAAAGGTGGCTCCTGGGTGTAATTCAGGCTCATAACTGAAAACATATATTTTCATTAATTTAAAAACTATTTTCACAAAAAAAAAAAAAGACATACAAGATTTAAAAAGTATTGTATAGTTCAGCTCCAGTTACCTGATGGACCAGTCAAAGTGTGCAAACAAGGGAAATGGTAACTTCGGTTTGAGATAGGGCTTCTATTTTTGGCACAATAATACTGATTTAGCCGATTTGTGTATGCATGGTGTTTGGAATAAAGTTTTTTAAGGGTGTTGGATCTGTCATTTGAGAACTGAAGGATAACCTGTTATGCTTTTGTAACTTTCCAAAAACGTATTTTTCATACAGAATAAAGTTATTTTGGGTGTTGAAATCGGATTCACCGAACATTTTTGTAACAAATTAATTCCCCCCCCCCCCCCTCCCCTTTAAAGTTTAAATAAACTGACACACATTATTTTATACCTTATATAAGTAAACTTATTATTAAAAATGTGCATAAAAACAGCTCGTTTTAAAAGGCTTCTCCAAAGTTATACTTAGATTATTTCTAAACTTTTTTTTAATTTATAAAATAGATGGATGCTTTGTTAAAGCTGGATGGAAAACGATAAAACAAGATAACGAACAGTCAAAAGCACAAAGTGTTGCAGACCGGCCCAATGTTGCAGACCGGCCCACTTGGGGGATGATTCACTGTGCTGAGAGGCCCCATTTGGGTTTGGAATGTGGCATCTTCCACTTGAGAAGTTTCGGTTCGGATTTCGAACAGAGAGAGCACCAGGCCGCCATTGAGTATGGTTGGATAAAATTCAGCTCCTCCACAAAAAGTATTGTTTGGGAATGTAAATAAAAACTAGTTAAGTTTTTAAAAGATGTCTCTTCTCCTTGAGTCTTCCGAACTACAGGAAATGCATCGAACCTGGTAGGTTTGCATTTGCATTTACAAAATTATGGCGCCCGAACAGGGACTCGAGGAAAAAGAGACAATGGAATCTCTCAAACAAAGACGCACAGCCGTGCGAGGATCTTTCACAAAGGCCGTTAAGCTCTTACGTGAGCTTATAACGGAAATGGCTGAAGCCGTGAATGTCCAAATAGCTTTAAATCAGCTAGAAGAAATAGCCAAAAAACTCTTTGCCCTAGACGTTGTGTTCCTGGAACTCCTGCAGAGTCAGGAAGAGGGATGCAGCCAAAACGATTTCAATCAAGAATATTACTCTGCCGAAGTCCATGAAGAGGAGCTTATAGCTTGCCGTGTCCGAGCTACAATACATCTAAAAGAATTGACGATCTCGTCGAGAAATGGAGATGCCCTTCGAATCCGAGGAGATTCATTCCCGGCCGCGGTTGTGACCCACTCAGCCGCCCCCATCCCCCCCGTCCCAGTATTGAAGACCTCGACGACAGATGAAGATGCTTTTCGAATCCGAGGTGATTCCTTCCCGGTCGAAGTAGCGACCCCCTCAGCCGACTTCATCCCCCCCGACCCAGTGCGGCGAATGCCGGAAAGGCTTGTGTATGATGCAAGTTGTAAACATAAGGGATTATCGTCTCCGAATCAATGTTTGGAAAAAGTGCCAAACCTTCTACTTAGTGCATCTGATAGAGTAAAGTCGGGTAAGTCAATAACTTATCGTCATACAAATGTTTGTTTTGGTGTAAAATGCTCGCCATTTCAATTGTGTGTCACCATAAACCATCGTTTGAATCTAGTGCCCAGTGTTTTTACCACAACTGCCAATCTTCTAAATGTTGATGATTGTATCCCAAGTTTATGTGACTTGGGTATCACTGGGATTCGTCCATTCTATTCGATGGACACTTCTACAGCTGTTAGAAACAGTTTCAACAGTTTTCGGAGTACGATGACCGAGTGGTGCACATTAGTGATAAATCGAATTAAATACATTCTTTCTGTGACTGATCCTCCTCAGTTCTGGCATAATATACCAGGTGTATAAAAAGCTGCCGACCTCGAGTCTCGTGATTGTTTAACTGAAAAGTTTAAACAATTAAAATGGTGGGAGGGTCCATTTTGGCTCTGAAACTCAGAATCCAAGTGGCCTTCTAGTGTAAATATTCTAAATGAAGTGATAATTAGTTCTGAGTAACTAAAAAGTGTTAACTGTACATAATAATGTAGTGAGACAAATTGTATTTTGAATATGTCTCTTCTTATTTAGAAATTGAAGACTCTTTGTATCTCACAACAAACTCTATCGCTGGTAACGTGCCAAAGTGGTCGAACTGTTAATGCACCAGATCGTATGAGATATTAAGCAAAAAACTTTAGAGAATTTAATATTTAGAATATTTTTTTCAATTTATACTTTTCTTGCATTTAAATTTATATATGTATATATATTTTGGCATTAATTAGTAAGTATTCTTTTAGTTAGCAAATAATTCATTGTTTTTGTTTTCAATGAACAATATGTGTGTATTTGTGTATCCTTTTTGTATATTTGACTTTGCTTTTGTGGGGAGAGCTGAAGTAAGTAAAAATTTGAGTTTATAAGTTTAAACTCAAAGGCGGGAGAATGTTGCAGACCGGCCCACTTGGGGGATGATTCACTGTGCTGAGAGGCCCCATTTGGGTTTGGAATGTGGCATCTTCCACTTGAGAAGTTTCGGTTCGGATTTCGAACAGAGAGAGCACCAGGCCGCCATTGAGTATGGTTGGATAAAATTCAGCTCCTCCACAAAAAGTATTGTTTGGGAATGTAAATAAAAACTAGTTAAGTTTTTAAAAGATGTCTCTTCTCCTTGAGTCTTCCGAACTACAGGAAATGCATCGAACCTGGTAGGTTTGCATTTGCATTTACAAAACAAAGCTCAACGTTTGTAAACATTAACAAACCAGAATTTCGCCGCAAACTTAGCAAAGAAATTTTCAATTGGCAAAAGCTTCAGCTTGAAATCCTTGTCATTGCTGTGGTTCTATACCGGATTTGAAATGGACTCACCTGCCAACAAAGCAGAGCCGCACCGTAGCTTAGACAAAAAAAAAAACTTCAATAAAGAGAAATTATATACAATATCCATATTCAGCTTTGCGTTAAACTAAAATGCAGTTACATGCAGTGGGAAAATTTGTCAATGTTACGAAATTTTATTTTGTGGCTTTAAGCAAGCTATAATAATAAAAGAGCGTGTTTGTAAATCACAAGACATCTACTTCCTCTATGTGATATTATTTATACGCAAGATGTCTAACTGAGGATCAGAATTTAAAAAATTTCCATTTAAAGAGAAATACTAAGATTATTATAAAATTTTACCAACAATAAAATAGTACTTTAAAATATAGTTACATTTGATTATTAAAATACTTAAGGAAAGTGCAGATGGGATTTTAATATATGCAATGATAAACCTCGGTTTAGAGAATAATTGTTTTATTAATTACCATAGTATATTGAATAACTGCAAGACCGGATATTAGTAAAAAATAAAGGATGTGCACAATCATTTTTCAAATGCTTATTGAAGAACAATGTTTTAAGTATTAAAAATTTATAACTAAGAAGCAGTTATTCATTTTCTAGCAAGAGATTAAAATAAAAAAAAGCATATAAAATTGCAACATACCTCACCAAGCCTTTGTACTTTTGAGTAAATTTGATGAGGTTTATACCAAAATACATGATGCAAGTACACAACACATTGACAACACGATAATTAGAGAATCTAACTCGAAATCCCAATTGTTGTAGTCGTCTGGCAATTTTCCTAGAAGCTGTCTTGGCATCGTCATCACTGCAATAAATTAGAAGACGTTAATTCTTGAGATAAAATTTTTATGCGCCAATACTTAAGGCTGCGCCTGAGGAACAATTGCAATGCAACTTTTAGTCAACTGAGCAACTAAAAATTCACATACCAACTGATCCTCATTATTTAATTGCATTCAAACCAGGACTGTCATATATCAGATATCACAATCGCAAAATTGTCGATTATTTGCAAAGCTGTTCGTATAGTAGCGAGCAAAAGGATATATTCTACAATTGAAAGTTGTTCAGTGAGCAGATATAATTAGAGATTTCCTGTTGCATGCAACCAAATAGTTTAGTTGCATACTCGATAGTTGTCAGTGCAGGGCTAGCAAAAAGGTTGAGCATGTTTTTTTAACCGACTTAAATAACTCACAACACATAGTGTTATATTTCATATCTACGGAAAAGCTCTAGAACTTTTGTATAGTTGCAAGCATTTGCTTGTACTAAACTATAGGTTAGGATTTACATTATAATAAACCAGTAAAAGGTTCATGAATATTCCTAAAGTCAGTTGAGCTGAAACTGGGAAAATAGGCAAATAAAATATGTTATGATAAAGTTATGCTGTATTTTTTTATGGGAAAACATAAAAAAAGCTATAGAACTTTTGTATAGTTGCAAGCATTTGCTTGTACTAAACTATAGGTTACGATTTACATTAAAATAAACCAGTAAAAGGTTCATAAAAATTCCTAAAGTCATTTGAGCTGAAACTGGGAAAATAGGCAGATAAAATATGTTAAAATATTTTATAATAAAGTTATGCTGTATTTTTTTTATGGGAAAACATAAAAAAATGACTGATTTGGTCAGGGCCGCCCTTAGCAGATGTAGGGCCCTGTGCAAAGGAAGCTGCCTTGAATCAGATCTTAAGGTGTTTTTTTTATAGATAAACCAGTTTTGCACCATTCTTTTGATCAATAGTTGAAAACAGTATATTGCATAAATTATCTGTAGCAATGGTAGAACCTTTTTTTTCTGCTTTTAAATTAATTTTTAAAATTATTATTTATAAATATTTGTTTGTTAAAAATACATAGCAAACTAGTCTAGTTTAAATAAAATTAAAGATATAAAAATCGAAGGGGAAGAGGTCGGAGCAAGGCTAGAAGGGTTTTATGCGAGATGTCATTTCAGCAGATTGTATTGATAGGGATTAGTTTGCAACAAAAGGAAGATAAACAAGCTGTATCATCTGATACAGTGGTTTCCATCCACACCCTGTTTTGCTTTGCCTTATGATTTTATATGCATGAGCGCCTAGTTTCCTATTAAACAAAGCTAAATTTATGTCAACCGTGCTATTTGTCAACGAATTGTGTCGGATTGGAAACCTTATCAATTCTTAATGAGCTTTCTATCCCAATTTCCCATGTAAATGATTTATAGACTTTTCGTGTTAAAAACCTATTTTCTAAATTGTTGTAAAGAAATTATTCCCTTGTCAACGCGGGGCCCCATATAAAGTGTGGGGACCTGTATGACGGCACCTGTGGCACACCCCTAAGGGAGGCCCTGGGTTTGGTGTCTAACAAATAATTCTTGTAAACATGTATGGATTTCCATAAATCATGACATTCAATTTCTATTTGAACATCAATGATCTTTGTTTGTTCCGATAGAGAAATTAAGAAATATACTATTATTCATTATACTATTATTAAAATCATATTTTGGAAGACTTACAATTTTCACAACTTTATCATAATGAATATAACATATCACATACACTATGTTTCATAAGCATATGATTCATGATAAAAAGGCATTTCAAAATCGAAATTTATTTAAGAATTTACCTAGTAGCTCCAGTGCATGTTATTTTACCAGATGACCAGATGCTAGCTGTGGTATAAGGTCTTCTAAGTTTCATCATGACCATCTAAAATAATAATTTTTTAATAATCAAAAATGTCATGAAATCAATCAACACAGCGATGAAAAATTAGTATTGTCATTTACCACACCTATGCACAGTGGCGGCGAATGGGTGCTGAAAGTGGGGGGGGCAAGATAAATGGGAAACAAGAAGTCCCCCAAATGGGAAATGGGGCCGGGGGGTTGCTATTATATTGCTATAAAAAAAGCTATGGTATTGCACACTTGTATTTACTCACTATTTTGTGTTATTTGAAGTACACCAACTTAAAATACACAGTAAAAAAACTGAATAACATAAATTTAAGAAAAGAAGTTTTCATACCTTAAAGCTGATTTGAGACAAGTTAAAAGCTTTCTTGTGGCCCTGATTGAATAAAAAAAATCAAGGGCTGATTTAAAAACAAATAAATATCTATCGGAGTAGTCATAAGTCAGATACAGTTTGCTCTGTAGACTCCAAAATGACTGTACAAACGAGAGTTATAAGTCATATTCAGCGCCGTTTCGCCTTTTTCCCTACTGCTTATGGGAACGTCCATTGTTACTCTTGTGACGGTCAGAGAAAATTTTCATAAAAACGTACATTTTTTACAATACTAAACATATTTAGGATAAAATTCAAAATTACTATTTAAAAGTTCATGTCATTCCGCTTCATAAAACATATCTAATATGTAATTTAGTATATTTTTGTTGTCTAGGAAATAAATCAAAATTTTGTTACTCTTGTGACCACTGGAAAAGGCAAAATACAAAAAGTGTTTTTAAGGTAGAATTCCTGTGAATTATATGAGAATACAAAACTCAAATTTACAAATATAATAGAGCAATTATATCTCTTCAAAAGGGAAAAACTTTTGAATCTCTTTGACAAAATCTGAATTAATGGCATTGTTTTAAGTAAAAGGCTAAGCGTTACTCTTGTGACGTTACTCTTGTGACATTTTGTCCACAATTGAATTTCTGCTTAAAAACCTCAAAAAATCATTAATATATGAGTAAATTCGTGATTTTTTTTATATACAACAGTTTTAAACATTGATAGGAGTCTAAAATTGCTTAAAAGGGTATAGAATTATTATATTAAAAAATAGTTTACTAAAAAAATATTTTTCAAATATAAGAGCAACAAAATTAGCCACAATTTGTTTTCTTTTGTATCAAATGGCATGATCATAAGGTTCAAACTTTTGAATTATTTTTACTTTTGTGTGTATTAAAGCACCTTATTTGATATTCATCATATACTGTTAGAATTAACGGACCACAACATAGTTTACATTCACCTACTGGTTATATTGCAATTTCTCGGCTCCTTTGCGTTCTGTTACTGAGCAGAATTGCTCTTCGTCTTCATCATCGGTTTCACTTGCAGTTTTATTGCTGTTTCCTTTATAAAATATGAACTCTTTGTAGGAATTATCGTGTGTTATGGTCAATGGTAGATACTAGTATTTTTGGTAGCTTCGACAAAGTGTGTTTTTGTGTGCCCTTCACTATACAATTTCTCAAAGAGCAATACGCAAATGAATTCTTTGGCTATGATTTCTTCATTTGGTACATAAAGTATGTTTACCTTTGTTGCACCATGAACAAGTTCTGCAAAATCAGCAGCTTTTTGTATAATTGCTTTTTACCATGCACTTCATTTCATAGACATCACTTAAAAAAAGAAAAACAGCACCGATTCCATCTACAGCACTCGTATCATAAGCTGTTGGAAAAAAAATGTCCATGAAAACTGTTAATATTTAAGTGCTGACAAGTTTACAAAATTATATTTTTGTTTAAATTGGCCTGTGCAACCCTCAGAAAAAACTGGATACCCTTTTGACCGATGTATTTTCTTGGAGATGCTGCATTAAAATATTGTGCAAACACATTTACAGAAAATCTGTCTTGTATTATATAATAGTCATTCTGTGATATATTTTCAAAATGCACATTCTGAATGTCTACCAACATTCAAGTAAAGTATCAAAGCACCAGCAACATAACAACATTGAAACAACAAATTTCCCAACTTAACGATTCGAAATTCCCAACTCAACAATTCCCAGTTCCAACTTATCAGCATTTTTCATTTTTTTTATATACATTTTAGGTAATATTAAACAGTTCTCTCACAAGCATTGATTTGTTGCACCCATATTCCAATGCAATGTCCGTTCTGAGGTCTAATTTAAATGTAATGATACAAGTTAGGCCATTTCAAATCTGCCCTAGCTTTCATTTGCTAATAATATTAATTTTCTTCAGGCATAAATTTTCTCAAATTGGGGATTTTTAGAAGTAGAAATTCCCAACTTTCAGGGTTTCCAGATTATAGTGGGGCCGGGCTCCGCCGGGTGCAACGGGCCTACACAGCACTCTAAATCAATAAATCT
This sequence comes from Troglohyphantes excavatus, assembly GCA_963932185.1. Classification (NCBI taxonomy): domain Eukaryota; kingdom Metazoa; phylum Arthropoda; class Arachnida; order Araneae; family Linyphiidae; genus Troglohyphantes; species Troglohyphantes excavatus. Next base: position 2,763,561 of record OZ010667.1, read on the forward strand.
TTAGGAATGGAGAAAATAAATCTGCAACTGTCCTATGAATTACTTTGAAAGTTTTTATGAAAACCACAAATACACACATTCTGAGGACCTGCTGTCATAATTGTTCTGTAATTTTAAAGTAAATAAAAAATTAAGTTCATTCATTTTAAAAACATGAATGAATGCAAATTAATTTGTTTTAAATTAATTATTAATATTATTAATTATGGAAAAAACTACTCAAGAACTTATTCTTAAAAAGGGCAAAGCCAAATAAACTTAAAATATTGTTTTTGTTTTGGTCTGAAGACAACCTATTTGATTTACTTGCCAGAAATGTTATGTGTTACTCTTGTGACACAGTCATTTGTTACTCTTGTGACAACATAACAGAGGATGTTCTATGCATGACACACAAAAAATAAATGGTGTAAAATATGTCTTATTCCACCAAATCAGAGATTAAAAGGTTTCAAGTAAAAATGTTAAGTAGTTTTTACAAATTTGAAACTTTTATATGTTTTTTGTTACTCTTGTGACAATTAAACATCACTATTAAATAGAGTTAAATTTTATTCAAAGGCTAATCTAAAATATTTCAACTATATATATATGATAAATATGTAAAGGGATTATGAATTTGTACATATAATGATTTCAATTAATGAACAAAATTAAGAAAATAATATACTATTATCGAAGTGACATTTTTGGCCCCAATAAAAGTGAAGAAATAAGTCAACTTTCAGAACAATTTCACTGCAGACTATTATTCTTATGAAATAATACCTTACAAATTCATATCCAGCAACTTTCTAGGATTAAATTGATATACCACACTTACAGTTTGGTTAAAATTTTAATTTCAGTAAAAAGTTTCATTTTTGGTGGACGTTCCCTTATATGTAAAACTGAGAAAACTTGGGAATGAGTCATTCTGCTAGATTCTGGGTATTTTGTAGATTTAATACGTAGTTACAATAAACTATTTTCTTGATGTTTTCGATATCAAAGCATTGAGAATTAAAAAAAAAAGCTATTAAATCTTTTCTGCCATCATCTTCGAGAACATTCGCTGATAAGTAAAGTAAACAAATATACTTTTGTGGATTGTGTTTTAAAAATGTTAAAATCAGAGATTTTCTGACTAAAATAAACTATTTAATAAGTAATCATAAGTAAAATTAGGGGTTGCTATTATATTGCTATAAAAAAAGCTATGGTATTGCACACTTGTATTTACTCACTATTTTGTGTTATTTGAAGTATACCAACTTAAAATACACAGTAAAAAAACCAAATAACATAAATTTAAGAAAAGAAGTTTTCATACCATAAAGCTGATTTGAGACAAGTTAAAAGCTTTTTTGTGGCCCTGATTGAATAAAAAAAATCAAGGGCTGATTTAAAAACAAATAAATATCTATCGGAGTAGTCATAAGTCAGATACAGTTTGCTTTGTAGACTCCAAAATGACTGTACAAACGAGAGTTATAAGTCATATTCAGCGCCGTTTCGCCTTTTTCCCTACTGCTTATATGTAAAACTGAGAAAACTTGGGAATGAGTCATTCTGCTAGATTCTGGGTATTTTGTAGATTTAATACGTAGTTACAATAATCTATTTTCTTGATGTTTTCGAAATCAAAGCATTGAGAATTAAAAAAAAAGAGCTATTAAATCTTTTCTGCCATCATCTTCGAGAACATTCGCTGATAAGTAAAGTAAACAAATATACTTTTGTGGATTGCGTTTTAAAAATGTTAAAATCGGAGATTTTCTGACTAAAATAAACTATTTCATAACCAAACTATTTAATAAGTAATCATAAGTAAAATTATTATAAACTATTTCTTTCAGAAAAATTATAGAAATTTTATGGTTGGTTAAAAAAGTTAATTAATAAAAAAGTTGCGGGGGCAACATGTGTAGAGGAAGGTGGGTCACATCAGCCAGATTGGCAATTAATTTACTCGCCTTTGTACTTTCAAATTTTAGCCAAAGAAGCAAGCAGCAGGTCGAGCGGCCACGTGTATAAAGTATTCACTAATAAAACCTTATGATACAGTTTGGATTGTGTCTGCCTAATTTGTTTAGTTCTATTTACATATTAATACAGGAGATTTATGATGACCATGACACCCTAATAATACAACTTTCGTTTTTTTCAATTTAAGTTTACCTATTTGTGATTGTCTGGAGGCTTTTCAATGTGAGTGAACAACTCAGGGGTGCCCACAGGGGGGGGATCATGGCGCAAGATGCGCCATCAAAATTTTTGGGGGGGATTTTTTTACATGACTTTTTCTTATTATTTTTTAATTTTTAGGGGGGAAATTTTTTTGAGCAAACAATTATTTAATAAGTATAATCTATATATATAAATGCGAAATCCCCACTCATTCACTCATCACTAATTCTCCAACTTACCGTATACCTATGAAGATGAAATTTGGCAAATTTGTTACTTATACCTTAAATAGGAAAAGTAAGCTATTTTTATTCAAATCGAACGTATTTAAGGGGTTGTAAAACCCCTTTTTCGATGTTTGTAGCGACGTTAGTTTGGGTATCTACAGATCTAAAAGACCTAGGGTGCTGAAATTTGCAGCACAGATTCATCTTGGGCCGTAGAGATGCACTACGAAAGGATTTTTAAAAATTCGAACTCGAAATGCCAAAATAACGATTTTTTAGAAACCTTCCCATAGGATTAACATGGAGAACATGTAACAATGTAAAATATAAAATTGAAACAATGGAAAATTTTAATATTATGTAATCAGGAGCATTCTGATGACTAAATATTGCCAAAATATCGCCAAATAAATAAAACCTACACCAAGTTAATAAAAATATCGCCAAATAAATTAAAATTTCATCGAATGAATAAAAATTTTCGCCAAATGAATCAAATATGATCATATTTGTAAAAATAACATAAAAATGGCGAAATTAGTGTCAAAAAATTATAAAATATATGTCAAAATGGTGAAAATATGATTGGATAACGGGATATTCCGTACTACAACAACTATGAAAATTAAATTTGGCATGGAGCATGGCATTTTAAGCCAAAATTGCTCACTAAGAAAGGATGTTCATTTTCAAATAATTCAAACTCTAACTGCCAAAAGTAAAAATCCTTGACACTTATCCACTGACTCATCACTAATTTTCTAACTTTCTGTATACCCAGGAAGATGAATTTGACAGAGTTGTTACTTATATCTTACATAGAAAAATAATCTATCTGGTAGGTAGAAGCCACTCTGTACCGTAATAATTGGTTCATGAATACTTTGGACCCCCACGTGGTAGGAAGGTCAGAGGGAGAGTGTATAAAGGGTCAATCTGACGCCTACCTTCCTCTACTCCATGTTATGTCATTTATCTACGAAGGCTGATTTTCCATAGAATTAGTGGAGTGGAAGTGTATACTGCCTGTCACCGAGGGTGACACTTTCCTTCATGCGGTATAAAGATCAGAGGGTAAAATGGGTTAACAAACGACCTGATCGACGCGACTCACTCTCCTATACCATGGTAGGTCATTTATAGCCTATAACACGATTCCCCTGGGAGTAATGTGAACGAAATAGCCTGCAGTTAAGGGCGACATTCCCTTCACGGTCAGTAGCGGAATGGGTTAATAATCGGCTTGATCGATGCGGCCTACCTTTCTTTATATGAAGGTATGCCTATACGAGTAGTTATGTGGCGGAATCGAAAACTGTTGTTATAGACTCTGCCCCCACGTGGTACAAGTGTCAGAGGGGGATTGGGTTTGCGTAAATCTTCTGTAGTAGTGGGTAGGGGATTGATACGATTTTTTTTAAAAAATTGATTTGAAGTTCAATGAAGTAAACAATATGATTTATTTTTTATTTAAAAAAGTTAAATATTTAAAAAGTGCGGGGACAAAATCTAAAAAAGGTGCTGGGGAACCATCCCTCCTCGCATATTGATAAGGTTTACCGTACAAAAGAAAAAATGTGAAAATCTTGAATTTGGCAAATGAACCTTTTAAAATTCTTTTTCGTTTTTTCTTCTTATATTTTCACCAATTTGTGAAACTTAACGACAAATGTTGACATAGGTGTATAATAAAACTTTTTCAGATAATTTTTATTAACATTTATAAGAGTTCTTCCCGTTTAAATCTTTGGGATGTTAGGTTAAAATATGGATGGTGATCAACGGGAGTAATGCATATATATCCACGTTATTGTGTAGACAACTTCATATTAGCAATCTTTCCAGTTCTTGCAGGACCTTGCCAATAAAATTTCGTTTCAAATTAGTACTTTTACTACCTGTGGTTTCCCCTCATGGGTGACAAATTAAGAATATTGTTTATTTCGCTATAAATATTGTATCTGTATCAATTTTGTAATTTATTTCCTTCCCGTGGGTAGAACGGGTATTTCAGCTAGTACATTATATAATGTGCCTTCAATCACTGGAATTTCCAGCGATTTCGAGAAATGCCTCTTCGGCACATTAGCTGACGACATTGTAAAAAAAAAAATACGTACACGTTTATTGATCTTTGTCCGGTTCAAACATTCAGAATACACTTCAGTGCCGAGATTGAAATTAAAAAACGGTGTGAGGCAATAAATTTGCCATTAGAAAGGAATGTATAAATAATAATAAATATGGAGTGCTATAAACTCAGGACCTGTAATCTCATTTCCTTATATCATAAATTACGATTACATTACAAAACATCTAAGCAATTGCTTTGATAAATATGAGGGTCAATTTGTTGATTCTATTTTTATGCTGATTCGATTCACTAGCTGAGCAACTATTAAAACACTTCCAATGTTCCTACTACACTTTGGAAAAGAAAACGCTGACTACAACAAATTTAACTTTTCCGCTTGTGATGAGGAATATGCTTTAAAAAAACTACAATGAAGCAGACTGTCTCCTCATCTCAATAACACGTATAACATAAATTACGATTTTTATATACAACTCCACTAGAAACTAATTAATTTCATACGTTTGTTTACTAGTAAGTGTAGACGATTTTACTGTATTTGGGTTTCGTCTTTTTGGTCGAATCAGTTTTAATAACCTCAATGGTGTTACAGCAAAAGAACAGATAATATATTTCAGTCAACAAGAATGCTTGGTTTTTCTGAACTTACTGTTGAAATGTGGAGCAAAGTTACAATTATTTAAATTGTAAAAAAGAAAAACTTTAATGAAAGGTATTTTCTGAGTTTGAGAAACTGTAGTGGTAAGTGGATAAATATTATACGGCATTTTTAAATTAAAGTTTAATTTTATAAGGTTTCTGAAAATTCCATAAAATGAAGTTTTGCATTTAATTGTAATATTTAAAATATCCAAATATAAGAATGTGAGAGCTAAATTGTCTTCCAGTGTTCAAAAAGGGCTACAACCCGTTTAACCCTAAGACAGGTTTGTAGTTAGACAATATATAGTTAGCAAAAATATTTCCAGGAATGGGAAAAGAAATAAAATAGTTTTGTTATTTATTTTCGTAGCCCCTTATAAAACTGTGTATAAAATTATGTGCAGTTATTCAGCTCAAAAACTTCCTTTTTGTACATTATAACTGCCCGCTTTTTGACATTGAAAGTTTTACAAAATAGTAAAGGTTTTGTAAATTACTTTTTAACGTGAAATAATGCTTTGATATTGAATAATAAGCTTTAAAATAAAAACTCATATTAGGAGACACCCCAAAATCCTCCTAAATTACCTCATATGGTGATTAACTTTATATATGATTTACAACTTTATGAAATAAATGTTTTTAAATGCCTTTAATTTAAAATATACATTATTCATTGTGTAATTTAATTTTGTTCTTAACAAAATATAATATAAAAAATAAATTTTAATTTATTCTAAATTTTATTTAATATTTTTAAAACCTTTCAAAATAGCAAGTACGAAGCAAAACTGAAAAAAAAGTGCGTATTATTATTGGTTAAATCTAAACATTACAGTAAAAATATTCATATACTTTAAAGAATTGAATTCTCATAATTTCAAATCGTTAAAATTGCTGAGAATTTTTCCCCCTTCCTCCATTTTTGCAGCATTGAAATGATATATAACGGAGATATAGCCAATTTTTTTTAATTCAATTAAATGTATCGTTTGAAATAAATATTATTCGAAAAAATATTATTCGAATTTCTCCAAAAGCGCGAGTGCCATTTCAAAATAGTCCGTGGTCTTATTTTTTTTGTCAGTTACTATAAAAGTTTTACAGGATCATTTAATGCAAAATATACTTAAAGTATTTTATTTAATATTATAAAATACTGTCCAAAATCAGACGCATCAAACCCCTACCATTGTAAGTCATATACAAAAAAAAATTAAAAACCGAATTATTGTAAAAATCATTAAAATATTTGGGGGGGGGGGGGGGGGGGGGGGGGGGAGAGAGAGAATACTCCTGTTAGCATGTAGAAATTAGACAGAAACGCGAAGACGTCATGTTAGGTTTAATTTGAAATAAAGATAATTAAAGGAATACTCCTGTTAGCAAGTAGAAATTAGACAGAAACGCGGACGTCATATTAGGTTTAATTTGAAATAAAGATAATTAAAGGGAAAAGTTCGTCAAATGGGGTTATAAAAAACATGATCCAAAACATGCTATTGAAACCATATTGTGTGGTATGGTTCTTCGAGCCAAGACCGCATAATTTCGTTAATCTGAAAAGACTTCATTATCTGTTGTCAATTTATTCTAAAATAAAACTGTCTACCATTTTTGCTATAATGATTGTTATTTTATTGTTTTTGTTGGCCCGCGAAAACACCTGCTCTTTTGAGTATTATCTAAATTTCTCGAAAAACAAGCGAGCGATTTTTTTCCCTTACTTTTTTTACAAATCAACCCAGACCCAGGACGCAGACCAGTCGGCTCGTATTACCGTTTTTATTTTTTTTAAATTCTAAAAATAGATCAGACACCCTTTCTTTCATCAAATTTCTATATGAAACTCTGTACATTAAAATGTAGTACTGCGTAATCTATAGGCGCCGAACGTCTGAGCATTTTTGGCGATATTTCGATTGGCGACGCGGCTCGGGGTCCATCCATCTCGAAGGAAATACCCGGGAACAATGCCTCGTATTTTTGAAACATGATCAGATAACGAGGACAACATTTGGCGCCGTTAAATTGGTAAATTTTTTGTTTCTTATAGATCTTTGAATTAAAATGGCATTTACAATTTAAATTTAATTTATGGAACTTAATATTTATTGGTAATAAGTAAATAATTGTCTCTGAATTAAATTGTGCATGTTTAATTTAAAATTAGCAGTGACGATTGGGTTGCAAAATACCTTGCAATTTCGTGTGTTTTGACTTCCACTATACTTTAGATCATGTAGCCTTTAAATTTATCTTATTCTTTACCAATTTTGGTGAACTGAAACGCTTATTAGATCTTTAAACTATCATAACTATAAATTATCTAACTAATCGTTATCCCACATATATTGTAAGGATTCTCAAATTTAAAATTTGTTCTCTACATTTATTTCGAAATTAGGGAGTGATTTACTAATTTTAAAAGTACGTAGTTATTGATAACTGTTAAAAGTAGTTAATGACAGTGATAACTGTGGCTGCCTCGATATTCAAATGCCAACGTATTCCTTTTACTAATGAAAATTAATAAATATTTTGAGGAAAAAATAATTGCCCCCCCCCCATGACCTGAAGAGGGGAAAGGGTGTCCGAACCTTAACCTGAAGGGGGGGGGGGAGAGAGGGGGTCCGAACCTCCCCCCTTTGGCTACGTCCCTGGGGAGGGAAGGATAGAAAATTTTTTGGGGGGGATTTGCGCCATTGGGTTTGGGGGGGATGGGCACCCCTGGAACAACTCATGATCGAAATTTGTTAAAAAAAAGTTTTAAAACAGGGAATAGGGTGGGAAGGAACTGAAAAACTTCCATTTCTGGCACCCCCTGCAAATGGCCAAATGTCTCCATGATGTCGAGTAGAAGACTTTCTCCAAAAGGCTGATCAAATACAGCTGACAATTTTTCTGCTTTTAGTTTAGTAAATATTTTATGTCCAAGATATCGATATAACACATACGTTAAAATACGCAATTAAAATCCGTATAATCCGGACATGTTTCGGGAGATACAACACTCTCCATCAGCGGAAAATGTAAAGTCTGTGCATAATAAAATATAAATAAACCCAGAAATTTAAAGTGTTGCCAAAGAACAAAAAACTATTTCAATCGGTTGGAGTTAACTATTGTGTGCTAACAAGCGGGAAATACTGGGACCGCAAACGTTTCATTGACAATCGAGTCAATATTGCTAAAAATATGAAACGCCTCCAGGAAGTCAAGTTCAACTGGAGATTTAGTTTTGCAAATTAAATGCGAGTTAGAAAAATTAAATATATGATCATGTTCCCAAGAGTGCTTGGCAATGGAGGACTTCTTTATTTCTTGTTTAACAGACGTTTATAAGACGAGTTTTTATCTTACAAGATATTGATACTTTTATTTAGTTTACTTAAGAATTCAGTAATTTGTATATACTATACTTTGCTATTAGATTTAAAACATATATTAATTTGTTTTAAAATTATCAATAACTTAGTATGCATCCATTTAATGGCAATGATATATAGTGGCCTTACCCCATTAGGGTTTTTAAAAATTTGGCAATAGGATCAAATTTGCATTTTGTATTACTTAACAGATTTCACTTCAGCAGTACAATCCTACAAACTTATCAAATAGTAGACATTAATGACGATTTATTTTATGCTCCACATTTTTTTAGTTTGCAACTCATCTTAAAAGTACTTTTGTATAAATACCATTATGCAAAATGAAATATATTGCTTTTACGAAAACAAATAAAAACATCAATCACCAGATAAGTGACCTAAAAATAGCAAATTGGGAAATAACATCTTACCTCAACCATTGGTTGTTAAAATTGCAAGTCATTCGTAATAGATCATTTTATACTTTTTGTTATCATTGGGGACATCATTGGAAGTGATATCAATCAATTCTTAATTAACTTTTTCTCTATACACACAATTTTAAACTTGGGAGGGGTATCGTTTAATTTCAAAATGTTTTAAATTAGTATTCAGTACCTTTTATTTGAATAATAATAATAAAAAAAATAATAATATGAAGTACATTGGAGAAATAAGGATTGAATTCATATATTTAATATTAGTGTTCCTGTTATGCGTTTTTCAAAGGGCGCCGCGCCCTGCCCTTTTTTTGTAAGTGCCGATGCGCAATGCCCTTTTTAGAAGTGAAAATGTGCCCTGCCTTTTTTCAATATCTTCTTTGCGCCCTGTAATTAAAAAAATATATATTTTTCCGCAAAAACGTAGGTCTGTAGGATTGCCTTGGTATCCAAATCGTACCCTTTGCCCTTTTACATAACAAAAAGTAACCTTTTTGACAAATCCCCCCTGCCCTTTTTTAAAACTATGTGAACACTATTTAATATAAAACAAACTTAGAAATAATGATGTTTCAATATTGTATTATTAAAATACAAATACAACGTTAAAATAAGCAATAAAAATCCGTATAATCCGGACATGTTTCGGGAGATACATATACAGATTTTTAATGCGTATTTTAATGTTGTATTTGTATTTTAATATTCTTAACGCAATGTTCTATAAGACGAGTTCTTATCTTATAATATTGTACCTATTACTTATGTGGTAATGTAAATTCTTACTTAGCCATCCCATTTAGCACAGAAGTATATGTGGGAGCTCACACGAAAATATAAAAAAAATTCAGGTTGTGCTGCTGAGATTTAGTAATATATATTTAACGATACAGGTATACAAGAGGATATAAAGTAGCCCTTTCATAAAGTAAAGTCCTGCTGCTAAAAATAGTTGAAAATCTTCTATTGTTGAACATAGTATCACATTTTAGTTTTCTGTGAAGACTCAAGTAAAAAACTATTATCCTCACTTTTAAGTAAAAATATATTAGAATTCTAGATTTTAATTTTTCAAAGAAACAGATAGTTTTGAAAAAAAGTAAAGTTCTGGAGAAAAGTAGAAAAATCACATCTCTGAGATACACAACAGAAGCAAAGCTTTGGCTATTCTAGAGGAAAGACCCCCCCCCCCCCCCCCCCAAGTTAAATTAAACGAAAACCCCAGAAAACTTCCTCATGATTTTAAACCATGGCTGAGCTAGCAGCCCACTCGAGAAGTTTCTACAGCACGATCAATATAGAGGAATATATATTGGAAGAAATTAAAAAAGAATACTCTTGACTCAGTTGGGGTGGGATACCAATATCATGATTAGAAGTTTACAAGATTGAAAATTGTAATCCTAACTAATGGTTAGTGAGGAATGGAATATGGAATGTGAGCTAAATGCTTTAATTTGTTCAAAGTTTTCCTTTGGAGTAGATTAAAGCCTCAATCAATATCCATGCGATGCTTATCACAATAATTCACAGTTAAAAAACAAGAAAAAGCTATGGAAACTACATTTAGTAGTTATGTTTATGGCTTACAGAAGCATGCTTAATACACTCAAAATTCTTAAATTAAACGAAAACTATATAGAGACTCGTATTTCAGATTTTTGTCACATCTCATCTGCAGAATTATCAAAACAGTTTGCAGTAATCAGTAACTTTTACCAAAAACAGAGTCAAAGCTTAAAAGTTGGGGTGTGGTAACTACAATTTTTTTTATTGTCAAATTTGAACGAAAAAAAAAAAAAAAACAGGTAGGGACACTGATTGATTGTAAGGCGAATAAAAAAGATAGTAGGGAGTCTAAGTATATATCAGTAGAAAACAGAAATTGGCATGAGGAAAAACTTGCTAGGGATATCAACAATAATCCAAAGGGATTTATTGCTTACGTCAGTGGAAACAATAAAGGAAATAATCAGCTGGGTCTGCTTGCAGATTATCAAAGCAATTGCATTGATTTTAAATCTGATTTCATGCCAATAGAGGGTAATATGCGTACGATTATTAAAGAATGCAATTTTACTAAAGAAGACATAGTTTATCATTGAAAAAGTATTGAACCTTTTACAGCACAAAGGCTAGATGAAATTTATTCAAAAGTACTAATGGAATGTGCTGAAGAATTGGGAAACGTTGTATTAACTATTTTCATCGATGTATAATTCGGGTTATGTACCAACAGACTGGAAATTAACAAATGTCACTCCACTTTTTAAAAAAGGAGCAAAATATGAACCTGGTAATTATAGATCGGTTAGTTTAACATCTGTCTTATGTAAGACTTTTGTAAGATTAATAAAAAATAGCATCATATTATTCTTGGAATCGGAGAGCTTGCTGTCAGATAATCAGTATGGATTTAGGAAAGGCAGATCTGGTACAAAGAATCTTTTAAAACTCTACGATAGGGATGCTGAAGAATTATATAAAAGGAACCGTGTAGATGTAGTATACTACATTGATTCCCAGAAGGCATTGGATAAAGTTCTCCACGAGGCATTGCTGTTCAAGTTAGAAAGGTTAGGGATTGGGGGTGAAATTTTACAATGGATAAGGAATTGGTTAATTGTAGGAGTCAGCAGATACAAATTAAAGATAATTACTCTCAGTTGGCAGAAGTTAAAAGTGGAGTGCCACAGGGTTCTGTCTTAGGTGCACTTTTATTTATTATTTTTATTGATGATATTAGGGGCAATTTGAACATCTTTGCAGATGATTTAAAAATTATAAGGACCATGAATTGGTGATTTAACAAAAATATCAGAATGGGATATGCCTTTTAATGTCAAGTTTAGCACATGGGTATCAAAAATAGAAAGGCTGCCTATGTTTTACAGCGGGCAAAAATCCAAAATAATGATATAGTAAGTGATCTAGGCATATAAGTATATGAGAATTTTAATACGAGTCATTAATATACAGTGGCCAGCAAGAAATCTAATATAATGCTGGGATGCATCAGGAAAAGTGTTTTATTAAAATTTAAGGATATAAGCTTGCCAATGTACAGAGGTTTGGCAAGGCCGCATCTTGAGTATGCTGTACAGTTTTGGTCACCATATCTTAAAAAAAGACATTGACTTGTTAAGAGAAAATTCAGCACATGGCTACTAAAATGATCCAAAGGTTTTCAGGCATGAATGAAGATAGATTAAGAAATTTGAATATGTATATTCTGGAAGACAGAAGGGTTAGGGGAGATTTGATTCAACTGTTCAAATATATTGATTGGCTGTTTAATAAAAATCTAATTATCGAATAAATTTTTTTTTAACGGAAACCTTACCATAATTCCTACTAATAAACACAATGTAGCCTAAATGTCGCTTAATCAATCAGTTAACCAATTGCATATGAGCTGTGGGAGTGCAACTAAAAGGATCTCGCACCACCTAGAAAACGGATTAAAATATACTCTACGGTTCCCTTGATTTTTCGCCAAATCTAGTTATCATTTTCGGCATCCCCGAAAGCAAATATTGTTTTTCAGAAAAGTCGCCAAGGGGGAAATTTCAATGCATTTTAACCAGAAAATGTCCTAGGGCCTTCATTGCACCTACACTTATATTTAACTGAATTCTTTTTTTGTTCTTCTACGCAAGTGAGGATTTGTATTAATATATTAACCAATGTATAGGTGTAACCAATGTACTTCAAAGGGCATTGGGGATTGCACATATAAGTAATATATATCAGAACAACAGTTTCACTCTAGGCATATATTATATAAATAATTGGTGTGAATTTACTTACCCCATTTTCTCGCCGGTACTCGACATTGGCTCCATTGAGTGCAATTTGCCGTAGGTTCAAATGGCACCGCACATTAAAGCTAGAAACCACATTATTAATCATAATGTCCACCTCCGGGCCAGCATGCTCACTGGGATCACCTTGTTCATTAGTGTCAATTTCCTCTTTGATGACAGCGGCGGCGTTGTTCGAGCTGTTGTCGCTTTCCTGTTCGCACTTTACGTGAGATACTTTCACCAATTCGGTCTTTATGAGGGGCTCGGTGTCCCCCGTCTCGCACTTGATGATGACAGGGGAGCTGGTCACGTTCAGACTCTGCGGGTTCAGACAAAAGTCCCCATTAAAAGGATAGTGATTGCCATAGTAATAGCCGTTTCCACCACCGTATGAGGACATTCTCGGATGGAGAATGCCAGAAGAAAACAAACAACAACAAGCGATCGCCGATCTGGATTTCAGTGAAAGTTGTGCAAGTGACAATGAAATTGGTTCGGTTTCACACTCTCGCGTTTTTTCTCGTCGGAGATAAGGGAGAATCCGATTTTGCGTTGTTTACATCAAGCGGAAATAACGGCGAAATAGTCGCTTTTTTATCCCGTTCCAAAAGAAATGGTTATACGCGAGGTTTGAGGATAATCGAGCACATTTATTTTCCAGCACAACAATGACGGATCACAGTGAGGATAAGGTTCATGTGAGACTGTTGCCCACAGTCTGCGGAAATCTCGCGATGGGAAAACGAAGAAGGAAAGGAGAAAGGAAAACCTTGTTAAGGAGTGCGCATGCGTAGACGCGGGGAGGAGAGAAAGGGGCAAGCATTTCCTTTCTGTTTTTATTATTTTTTTATTATCAAAAGCACAATAAAAAAAAGACTAGCAGTCATTCGTAACTTTCTTTATTAATATATGTGGCTAATTGTTTCATAAAAAAATGGGGAAAGATGAAACTAATAGAAAAGGCAGTCTCCTTTCTCAAAATCTGATGACTTCGCGAAAGCTCGGAATTTTTACGAAATGTTCAATAAATTTAAACAACAAATTGTATTTATCAAAAACAATAAATTATATTTTATTCTTATTCATAGAATAATATTAATTTTTGCTTACTATTTGACAGCTTAGTTTGTTAGTTTCCAACAGTGTTTTGGGTTAGGTTTGGTTTGATTAACCTTACACTATAGCCTCACAAAGGGCTAATGACACCTAATTTTATCATAATGATGCACACATTATTTTAAAAATATGATTACTAAAATAATACTTTTTTTTAGATAAATCTAAAAGAATTCTGCGATCTAAAATGTCGAAAGTTATTCTTAATTTAAATGCATAACATGTAGTTTGCCATCGACTGCTTTTTGCGAGCATCCATGTTTGTTTTGCTTTTGTTTTATTTTTATCTGACCTGCTTGCTCCTTGCTGTGCTTGACTTGGCGCAATGTACACAAAAGCAACGGCTAGGAGAAAAAATGGAATCCCCATAAAAATAATGTTTGTGCGGTAATTTTATCCAATTCAGTATGTTAAAAAGACATTGTAATATGTATGATGGATTCTGAAAAGGCCATTATATTATTTGATTCACCTATTATTTATGTTCTATCTTTATTTGAAGTGTCGTCGCCCCTGCTGTTACAGATGTAAAAAGTAATTTTTATATTTACTCTGCTTGATTTAATTAAGATTTATTTTATTGTGAACTCTCTTTTTTCATCGTCGTTTTAAGAATTGTATAAAAATACCTATACTGAATACAGATGCGCGATATTCAAATTGTTCCGGTCGGCTAGCATGTGTGTTACTGGATCGTGAGTTCACCTGTTTTAACTCAATGAGATGTGTGTCACTAAATTTAACTGTCGAGTTAGGTAAGTTTTAAATTAACGATTTAATTAAAAATCCCACGTTAACGTTTGGGTTTTGTTTGAGTCATTCAATAGTTAACTATTTCCGGCAGTAAATGTTTAAACAAATAAAGTGACTTAATAATGAAATTATATTTTGTTGTTTTTTTCCAAACTTTGTTTAATCTGTATATGCATGAGCATCCTGCTATTTTGTCATTGACATTCTTGTCATATCATCCAATGAAAATTTTCGTATTTTTTCAATAAGTCAAGTATATGTCTAATACTCTCATATGTGTTATCAAACACTCATGTGTTATCAAACTACGTAATTTATTCTTGTCTAACATGCATGGCGGCCTGTGATCGAAAATGTTGGTGTAGCCGAAATCATAACGCGACTCCCCCTCTACTTTCCACAACCGTACATTAACGGACATTATTTAATATTTATTTCTCAAACCCAATGTAAGTTTCTTTTCAAATTTTACGAAAGATAACATGCAAAATAAATAGAAAAACTTATTTTTTGAAAATTAAATCTATGCTCCTTTCTTTTAAACGTGCGAATCGGTCAATTTTAATATTAATTTAAGTAACGAAACAACAACATACGTGTAAACTTATCGCGACAACTACTTCCATTTGGAGAGATTATTGGAAATTCTTGGTTTCCCCTCCACGCACGAACCAATCATTTCATCGAAATCCCAAGTACAGCAGATTTGAAAAAATCCTTTTGGGCTGCGTTTATGTCGTCACATCTTCCATTTTAGTGTGTAGGGGAAGTCATACTACGTAAGGTTGTCATGGCAACGATGCAGCCGGTTTGGAACTTCGCTTTTTGGCTGCAGCTTTGATTGAATGGAGTTTTTTCCCCTCCATTATTATGCATTACGTCAACAGGTTTGCTATTTATCAGAGGTATTTTTTACTTGCAGTAGAAATTTCGTCTTAATTTAAGAAAATTACTAAAGGTTCAGATTTACCGTACGGTCACCCTTGGCGTGATTTTTTCCACATTTGCCGATAATTTTTTTTAAATGTCAACCCCCTGCGATTTTTTCCACATTTGATGATAAATATTATTTAAATGGCAACCCCCTCCGACCTGACAAGGAATTGCAGCAACCCTATTGGACCACAGTTGTTTTCTTTAGATCTTGCTCGTGCAAAATGGCGAGATTTTGAAAAAGTCGCCAATGGTGACCGTACATTAAATTTTTACCTTACTAAAATATATAATTTTAGTTTTATAATACACTAATAAAATTAGGTGCAGCCCGACTGTACTTGCTGTAGTGCACGAGCCGCCACTGCTAACATGCTTGTTTAATAATGATGTATGACCTTTTTTCTTTTATAGCTGAAGAGGAATACAATCCTGTGTTGGTTGCATATCTGGAAGTAATGTTGTGAGTCTAATTTCTTTATATAGTTGCATGTCATATCAGACTTATCAGCCTTGAAGAGATTTTTTGGGGAGGAGTAGGGAATTTTATAGAATAAAAAATTAATTTATAACATTGCATTTTAGTCGGATCACTAAGTCAGATATTTGTACATGCAAGCCATTTCATATTTGTTTTTATTTTTGTAATATGTTATCTTTATTAGAAATTGAACTAAAATACTGACTTAATTCTCAAAAATTCAAACTTTTTATCCTGCTTTGCTATATGAGGAAAATTCTATCTTTTATGTGGCTGAGCGTGGAAGTTGGTATGTCTGGTTATATAGTATTATTTTTTAAATTGTGCAGTTAATCTTTTATTCATCGTAATTGCAATTTTTTTCTATTATATCATCATATATATTTATGTAATAAAGATCTCTTTTGTGGCTCTTATACGCAACAAATACTAACAACTGAGGCCTCAAAAGAAAGAGAATTTCATGGACCAGTGGCAAATTGTATTTTCAGAAAGTTGTAAAAAAAATCGAAAAAAAAATTTAAATAGTTTTTTTGGGTAAAACGCATTAATTGGCTTATTTAATACAAAAACAATTGAATACTGTCAATATGAAATTTAAAAGTCTCGAGTAATTTTGAAAGGAAATCTTTGTTTTGCCTAAAAAATACATACCAACACTGAGGCCAAATCTATATTTTAAAGCACAATAATCGTATGTCTACTTTTATAAATTTTCAAAAAAAAAATGCGAAAAATAAAAAAAATTAAGCTTTTTTATAACCTATATAAAAAAAAATATTTAGAAGGGACATACAATGTTTGTGCAGGAGGAAAACGATAGATTCCACATTTATATTGATACCAATATCACATTTGGGCAAAAACATGGACATGCAATGATTGAGCTTTTAGCAATCGAAATATATTTTTTTAAGGCCAAACTTGGATTGCCAATCAGGTTATCTTGCATCTAAGAATACAAGTAATCAATTTATTTTACATTATATAATTCAAAAATGTGCTGGGATGTAATTGTGTTTTTTTTATATTAAAATTCATTGTCGGTTCAGTTTTGTACTTTTCTTAAATGAATATTTTATTTTACATTTATATCATGTTAGTGACATGTTTAAATATTTCAGGGATTGGTTATCAAGCACAACAAAGTAGCCTGCTTCCGTTTTGAAAATGGCAACTTCTTTGCATGCCTGTTTCCCTAACAGCTGTAAAACTCAGCACCAGTTGAAAGCTGTGACAAAGAGCCCAAATGTGGTACGTCGCTCTTCCAGCACCAGGCAAAATACAGGTGAGCAAACTGGATTTTTAAACAGAATATAATGCCTAACTCTAAATTAATCCTGAAATTGACGTGTTTGCATTAACTATTTTTTAAATATGTAATTTGTTCAATAAATTATTTATTTTTAAAAGTACATATCATCACTCAAAGTACAGAAGGTCAAGATTGTTAAACATTCCAATTTTTCTTTTATTATTGCTTTTTGTGATTTCTAATTGCCGAGACAAAATCTTTTATGTCGTCTTCTAGTTCAATAAAAGATACAACCAAATGTCAAAAGGTTCTATCGTAGACTCATCATAAGGAAACAATTTTTTTTTTGCTCTCCTGAAAATTGCAGCTTTTACACATACAAACTTTTGCACTTTGAGCGACAATATTGTGTGCTTTATGGGAAAACTCACTATGTCAGTTATTTCAATTGGTTTTCAATGTGTCTTCCTAGTGCTAATGTTAACTGTAGGAATGAAAAACACGCCAAGTCAATATTAAGGGTAGTATAGAAATAAAACACAGTTAGTATTTAGTGTAACAAAGTCTTCAATGTGGCTTTATATATAAAAAGATCTTTTTTATCTCAAATCGAGTGACTTATATTTGTTTTTCTTTGTAAGTGACATTATTTTGTGCTAATGAATTTTTTTTAATCATCTGACGGATAAGCAAATTTTCGAATCTGTAGTGTTGTTATTACTGAAGGAAAGATTAATTTATATTTTCTACCCAATCCTTTTTGTACAAAAATATTTTTTTTAATTATATCAATATAGAAGGTTTTTAAGTCCTACTAATGCTTTGAATTTGAAAATTATTTAAAAAAAGAGATTTTTTATATTGAGTGTACTACTGGAGGTACTCGAACAGATATACACGTTTGTATCCGTCAGGTGGTTAAACAATTGTGATTTTCAATATACTGTAAATATTATTAATATTTGTGACAAATTAGTTTTGTTATTTTTCTCATTTAACATTACAACTTTTCTTTATTCTTTAGCAATTGTGTTTATTAAGAACTGTGTGTCTCTTGTATAAAGTTTGAATTGTTTGCTATTTTACATTAGCTGACACAAATCTGGTATGCATGATACATTTTTATGAAATAGGTTGATTCTCGGTTATAAAGAAAGCTTCTTCTCATACACCTACACATGGAATTTCTAATTCAAATGATAATTTTACTTGTATTGAAAAAAGATCCTTCATAAAATTGTACCTTTTATAAAATGTGGGGTATTGAACAGGGTTGTATTCAGGACGAAAATTCAATGTTAGGTTATTAGTGTGTCTACAACCTTTTAAGGTCTTCTGAGTCCATCCATGTTTGTAAGTGCAATATCTCAATAAAGGGTAATATTACAGAAACCAAATTTAACATGCATGTTATTGATGTACATGGGATACAACAACAGTGCTAGTAACAAAATTGAACATTCTAAAATAGGAATGGCTGTCATTTGATTTATAGGAACCTGTTTCAAAATTGTCTCTAGCAATTTTATTCGAAATCGCTATGTTAACATGCTTTGAAGTGTACTTAAGATTGTTAAATGTGAAATCCAAGTAAAATTCTCTTAAGAAGTCGGATGAAGAGGAGGTGTTATTAATCTCGACGTTTGGGATGGAGTGTGTGGTGAATCATCTCGAGCTCGGGTGTTTATATTAGAGAAGTTTTTCGGCAAAGTGATTCATTTAGTGGTTGGGATCTTGGGTTTTTCTTTATCGGGAAGAGTTTGGCAGGGAAATTACGTTGGTTTTTGTTAGATGGTGAACGCGCGTGGAAAGGCGAGGGAGTGGGGCTTTTGAAGTGCGAATAATGGGTTAAGTGCGGGTATCGTAATAACTACTGTTATTTCAGAATAACTGTTAAGCTCATCCCTAATTAGAATTAATACAAATAATGTCAACCATCTACAGGCTCTAGTCCCAGCAAGGTTGGTCCTTTCAATCTATCATCCTCACGATTCCCCAATGCAGATCCAATTGCTTTTTAAAACTACACACTCCCGAAGAATTAACAACATTCACAGGCAAACTATTCCATTTGTCTGTAACCCTATTAAAAAAATGCTTTCTAACGTCCCGATTAAGCTGTGATTTGTATAACTTGAATCCATGGCCTCTGCTTATGACTTCCACTCATCGAGAGTATTTACCCTTAATTTGTACTCTTTGCTTTTTTACCTGTTAGCCAGTTTCTTATCGATTTAAGAATATTACCCTGAATCCCAATCGTATCTAACTTATACAGTAGAGCTTCATGCCGAACCTTGTCAAAGGCCTTCTGAAAATCGATATAAATTATATCTACAGTTTCCACCATCCAAATCTTTAGTAACTCCATCATAAAATTGTAAAAGATTAGTAACACAAGATTTACTAAAGTTCCATCTCCCTACTCAGTATACTGAGTGGGGATGGTAAATATTATTTGTCTTCAGCAAAACAGTTTATTCAAAGAGGGAAAAAAAGTCAGTCAATCTTATTTTAGGGGGAAATGGTTCTCTAAAGACCTTCGCATTTATTTTAAGATTTCTGATGTCAGTGAGAAAATATTATAGAAAATACTTTATAATCCTTGGATTAGAATATTTAAAAACATGTTTGTAATGAATATTTTAAAGTATATTTATTTAAGTAATTCAGTTTACTTTTAAAAAATTAAATAATTTAACTTTATTTTTTTTATACATGTTATGTATCGATTTATTTCCTCACTTGTATTGTTACCTATTTGTCTTATACAGCCGTTAATTTATGTGTACAAAAAAATCATATTTATTTTCTTTAGAGGAATTTCTTTATATATGTTTAACTAGCTGTTTGGCCCTGTGTTGTTGGGTAACCCATTAAGACATATACATTTAAAAATAAATACAATTTAGTGCTCCCCCATCAATACTTGTATCCGGGTCATTCCATGTCAAATCAACACAAGAAAATGCATCTTTTTCCCTCACCATCCCCTAATTTTTATGAAATTTGGTGAACTTATAATACCTACTAAGAATGTAAAAAATGCCAAATTTTAACCTCCTAGGCCTATTAGTTTTTTAGTTATTTGCATTTCAAAATGGCTAAAAACGTAAAATCTGTCTCCGATGGCTGCATTTAAATTACCATAACTCCTGTTCTAATTAACATATAGAAATAATATTGGTATCGTTTTAAAGCTCTTTAAATGACTTTTCAAATGATATGAAACACATAAAAGTTTGGTGACAAACATTTCAAGGTCATATTTTTTTACCTTTGACTTTGAATTTCCAAAAAACGAATTTCTCAATTTTCACTATATTTTTTCCCTGAATACTACAACATCTGAACCACATGTGTACCAATTTTCAGAGTGGGATGACAATGGGATCATTGTGCATTATTTATTATTATGCATTTTTTACATTCTTAGTAGGTATAACAAGTTCACCAAATTTCATAAAAATCGGAGATGGTGAGGGAAATGACTGTGTTGATTTGACATGGAATGACCCATCAATGATCTAAAGTCCTGCATACTACTGACTAAGCTGATATTACTACCAACTATTAGCTCTGGGAACAGTAGACCTTCCAAAAAGAATTTTTAAAAAAATGTCGTTTTTAATTACTTCCAGGAACATGCACGACAAATTTGAAGAATATTTAACAATTCGCTTAGCCGTGACTGTGTAACAAACAAATTTACAAACAAACTAAATGCCGAACAGTTGAGTTAAATCAGCATCTCGCCAACACTTGGTTTTAACATGTTCTTTTTACAATGTTTCTAAAATTGTTAAAATCATTTAAAAAAAACTAAATGAAATTTAATTCCGAGCCTCAAGTGCAGCCCATCTTGAGGATAAATAGTCCCTTGTCTTTAATTTTCAACCTTATCTCTTTTACTTATCTTTTTAAAAAATGTCAACCTTTTATATGCAAGGAAACTAAGTGTTTTGCGATCCACACACAGACACTGGTAACACTGTTTTTTCCCCACAGCTAACCGGAGGAGTGCTGTGGAGCGATTAGAGGAGAGCAAAGCTAACTACGTGAAATCTGAAAGAGTCCTGGACACAAAGCAAGAATTCAAAAACAGCTCCCACCTCCGAGTCACCACTGCACCTCAGCTGGACATCCTGTACAAAGCCCCCATTAAATTCCCGCCAGACAACCTCAAACTCATCCATTCCTCCGATGAAGTAAAGCTCTCGTATCTAAGAGTTCAGCACCAACCCATTCCACAAGTCACCAAATCGCCCCCTGCGGTCAGGACTCGGGCAAAGTCCCACTCAGAGTTCCGCGATGGCCATCTTATGCGGAAGCACTCCTTCGCCAGCCAGGGAAGGAGGCACCGGATAGAGGTCCTCATCGACATCGAATCCCAGCTGAAGCAACTCATAACGACCGGCTCGAGAGAGAATGTTTCGGCGGTGAACGACCCAACGATCCTGAACCATGCTCACATCAATGCACAGTTGATACCGAAGGTGAGAAGGGGTTACTCCGATCCCATCAGGAAAAGCTGCTGGATGCCTCCTGACTTATCACCAGATGCAAACTTCATTCATAAAAGCATGCCTGATTTATCCCCGTCCCCCCAGAAGCCTTGCCCGAGCTTGTCTTCGGGTGAATCGAACAATGCAAAAACCGAAGAACGTATTTCCTACGTCGTCCCCAAACGAAGGCCAAACATAAACATCACCCGGGTGGAAAAAGACGAGGACGGTTTCGACACAATGTATCGAGAACCCCGGAGGTTCTCGAACGGGACGGGAATGCTCCACCTCACCCCCTACTACTCTGCGACCAGTCAGCTCCAGAGAAAGCCGGTCAGTCGGTCCAAATCGGACGTGTCCCACCGGCACTCGAAGGACCATTTCCCTCGTCGCAGCAATTACACCAACGCTGAGATCGAAAGGTTCTTTGACACCATGGGGCTTGATACCAATGCATGGCGTCATGTCACGTCACCATCTTCTGTGTCCAGCCCCCCCTGTTTCTTTGAGAGTGTGAGCTCTGTGGACTCTAATGACGACAGGAACAGTGAAGGCAGTGACGAGTCCCTGCCGGGGGCACCGAAGGAGGGACTCAGGAACCATGATTTGAGGGTCCATGGACCCTTGGAAACATCGATCGTGGAAAAGAACGCTCGTGTCATCAAGTGGTTGTATAATTGTCGGAAAGCGTCCTATGATTCTTGATCGCTGCAGTATGGAACTAATTTTTTTGTCTTTCATTAGGTAAGTTTTTTTTAAATTGTTTGATGTAAAGGTTTTATTTTGTTATGGTGATTGCACCATTTACCGGTGTACCAGTTACCATGCAATTGGAAAAATATTTAAAACTAACAGCATATACTTTTTTTTTTAAAGTCCCTTCAATCAAAGAATACTCAAAGTTTAAAAAAAAATAATTTGACAGTCTAATGTGAGTTTGTTTGTCACAGGTATTTTTATGTTTGGCACTGGTCGGAAATTGGTACTTTTTCGATATTTGATTTGTTGTTGTAATAATAGTTTTTTCACGGTTTAATTTAATTACTTTTGCCATGCTTTTAAAACATGAAATAAATAATGAGTTTAAAATAATCTTAATCAAGCTGATTAAAATAGGCTAAAACATACAATGCTTTAGTTAGTTTTTAAAAAATCTTCGCTAATTACTTTTCCCTGCTTGATATTTTTAAAGGTCTTTATAAAATTTATTTTAAATTTCAAATTTGTGCAATTGTTAAATTCTTGAAAAATCCTAAGATATTCTTAAAACATTTTTTCAAACCACATTAAAAATTAGATTTAGAAATACATCTATTACATTTTTGGTTTTATTAAACTATGATTTCCTAATTTTGTCATCAGAACTACGTAACTATACCAAGGTTCAAATATATGTGACTTTGAGAAGGAGGTTTAAATTTAAATGTAAAATTTTAGACTAAAATGAGAAAATTAATTAAAAAAAAATGTGTAAAAAGGAGCAGTCTAACAATTTGTACTTCAAAGTTACTCTAAAAATATTATTTCTTAAAACTAAATTAGTAACAATTTTCGTTTACTTTTTATCTTCACTACTTGGAAATTTGTATCGCTAAATATATCTAAATAGACAGCATTATCAGTCAGACAGCACTTGGCGTGGACCCTCGTCCACGCCAAGTGCGTACTTTGTTTAACAAATTTACAAATATTGACAACCAATAATAGGCTCATGGCCCAACTAGGTTGGTCCAGTCTAGTATCTCCTAGCTATTTACCAATTAATATCTAACTTCTTCTTAAAATCTGTTGCACTTGTAAGATTGACAATATTCATTAGCAAGTTGTTTTATTATTTTATTTCACTATTATAAAAATAGTGCTTTCTCCCTTCCCAATTTAAATGTGATTTGTTCAATTTAAACTCGCGATTTCGTTCTATCATTCCTATTAAAATCCAAACCCTCATTTACAGACATCATTTGTGGACAGCCCCTACTCTGTTAAATTACTCTACCACTAAGTCTAATGTGATGCTATCATCATTGTGTTTACTTTTGTTGGCCGAAAAATAAGGTTGCCAAACGGGGTCGTATAAACAAGCCATTCCAATGTCTTTTTTAAGATATCATGACAAAAACTGTACAACATATTCTAGAGGAGGCCTTCCCAATCCTCTATACAAAGGCAAGATTATATTCATAGATTTTATTTGATATCCACATTTGAATTTTTTTATTCTCCAATTAGGTCCCGTCGGTGCTTGAATCACAGCGAACTAAAAAAGCCATCTATCTGCCTTACATGTAAATCACTACACTCAATGGTTTTAATTCTATGTGGTAATGTATGGTTGTCTGCCTGGTGCAGCAAAAATATTTGCTCATTCTTGTGATAGCTGTGTTTTTGACACATGTACTTAAACTGTCTTTTGTAAAGACTCTTCGATGGTGTGGCGTGGAAGGAAATGTTTTTGTTATAAAATGGTTGATAAGTCGGATTTTTGTAGTATTGATAAGTCTTTTGGAATAGAATCTTTATGATATTCCAAATTTGTTTGTACTTATCAGCTTTTGTTCTTCTATGATTTTGTGTGCGGAAGTTTAATGATTTATCTAAAAAATTATAACTATAAATTAAAAAAATTGTCAAACTGGTTTATCGATATTTAAAACAAATTCTAATCTGGAATATTTTTGTTATGTATTTGCTATAAGTTAAATGAAAAATTTTGATTATTCAAAAATAAAATTGTTTCATGTTAAAATTTTCCATAAACTTTATTATAATTTTTTTTAATAAATGGATATTTTAAAATTTTAAAATAATAATACACTTTAATAATTAGCTTGAAGTATATTAATTTTTAAATTTTGCTTCTGATATTTGCAATTTTTTTTTATTTATAGTGTGGTACATTTGCATGGATATTTAAAATTTAAAACTGTCTAAAACCTGCATTTGTGAAATAAAATAAATTTACTGACTAAATTAAATCACACGTCACAGTACAATAAGTTATTTAATTTATTTATTTAAAAACCAATGTGCAATTGTATGCTTGTTTATTCAATTCTCACTTTATAACCTTTTATATAAATATGAATGTTATTGAATTCTTTTGCACAAATCTGTGTGACTTTTTAAAGACATGTGGCTCTTTGTGACTGCAACAAATAAGATGGCATTTTATTTAAGTAATCAAATTTATCACTAATTAATGCAGTTTCAGTCGATGGATGTGTCAGGTTTTGTACAACTTTAAATTGCCCAAAAGTTGATTTTGATAATATCTGTTGTATTTGCTTTTTGATTACATATCATATCTTTATTGTAATACAATAATTTTGTTTCATGATAGAAAAAAAAAGTCAAATATCACCGATTTTGAGTTATATCTACCAATTACTTTACTTTGGTCTACTACACTATTGACTTCGGCTTTTTTTTAAAGTACTTATTTGGAATATAATTAACTAGATGACATTGGTCTTTTTTCTCTTGCAACTTTTATTATTTTCACATTATTAGTAACCATAACTATATAACTTAAAAACGATGGTTTTGGATTATTGGCCCTTTTTTTTGTACTAAGGTACATAATTAACAAACGCATATCATTTACATATTTTATAATGAAAGAAAATTGAAACTATATTCATTTTTAAATAACTTTCTAAATTTTGATATAGACTTAATAGGATAGTTTCTTGGTTTCTTTATTTATTATTAACAAAACTCATTAATGAAAGCTTAAATAATTATTCAAAAAAATTTGATCACATTATATGTCTGAATGTTATTGTTTTGTTTACAAGTTGAAAAAAATTATTAAATAGTTAGTGTTAAATATTATTATTTTGCAAATAACAAATAAAAGCGTAATGATTGTGTTTAGATAAATAAAATTCATTTACCAAAGGTTCAAAAACAAATCTTTATATTTGGTGTAAAATTTATATAGTTTCTTGTGTTGGTTTCAGCATTAAAAGCATATCTATAGTATATGATGTTAAAAAAAAATATTTTAAGTGCTTAAATTGCGTCATATAATTTTAGAAGAACATCATATAATTATTGCTAGAACTGCATAAGTCCACTATCCAAGTTTTTCAGTAGAAATCAAAATGACTCAAGTTTATACTCGTATATCTATATAATTATTCATATCTTTCAAAATGACTTGTATTACTTGTTTGTATTTGAATAATATGAATATCTCAAATAGCTAGTGGCAAAATATTTCGTTCTTTATTTGAAAGTTTAAATAAACATATTAACTCAATTTTCGCCAACATGTGACTTACAGATTCTGGCACTAAACTCTTAAATTTTAAAATAATAAATTTGTTATGGGATGTAATTTTTAAAATGGTGTGTGGTAAAACTAATCGAATATTAATAATTTCGATCACCATAAAAAAGTAATAGTACAGTTTATGTCTGATATATAATTGTGTAAATGTTTTTGTTTATGCAATTATTGAAAATTTGGTTGTACAATTTTTAGAAAGAAAATTTGTAATTACATCTATAACATGCCAAAAACAGTGACATCTTGTATTTATGAGTTCAAACATATCATTAGTTACTTGATTGACTAGTACCATTATTATAATTTTTTTAGTAATTGACCAATTAATCTAGAATTTATATACAAAAGGACAATTTTTATACCTCCTTGCTCAATTTTGAGAGTTGTATTTTTTTTAAAATTACTCTTGGTTGTGTTTTACTATAGATATTCGTCCATTATTAATGTACTTGAACATTCAAACTTTAGAATTTTCTCATTTAATCTGTTAACAGTCATTAACATTTTATGTGTATAAATATATTACTGCCTTTGCACGCTTATCTGTAAAATTGCATTTTTTGCAACTTTGAGGTTGTTAAGATCTCACTGAATTCTCAAATTGAAATCTATAAAGTACTAATTGTATAATCTAAAAATAATTATTTAAATTGGACGAAACTTCTGACGATCGTTTTCTATTTCCTCTGGTACTCCATGACATTAAAAACTTTAAAACGTCTCCTGCAAAATTAATGAATTGCCCCTTAAGAAAATATATATATACTAAGGCATTAATATATTTTCTCTTGTTAGATATCTTGACATAATCTTGATAAAGCCTTATTGGGATGTTTTGAAGAATTGAATGTTGATTTCTGATATTGAGAGTTGTTTGAGTTTCCTCTTCTATGTGTTCATTTACATAGGCAATTGTCAATTATATGTTTTTGTTCATTTCAAGTTGGTCAACTTTTAACTGGATCATTGGCAAAGATTTTCTGTTCCTCCATGACAAAAAAAAATTGCTGGTTCATATTTTTAAATTAATAATGCTCCGATTTTGTAACCCTTTCAGTCTCAGTGGTGCCAATTAGAACCGTAAGGAATTGTGTAATAGTTGTTTAAGTCAGAATTATACCACTTTTCCGCCAACTGCGTGCAACAACCAAGGAAAGGATTGCTGATGCAACTGGCTGAAAAATAGTGCAAGTCTGACTTTGGCTATTACTTTCACTGCCTCAAATAAATTTGAGCATGAAAGAATTAAAAAAAATTTTCTTAAATTTTGCCGAATCGTGAAAGGCATGCAGCTACGCTTCTCTCATGATTTGGGTCTAGAGACATTAGTCCCGAATACGTCAAGGCTGGCTTCAAACAAATCAATCTTAATTGAAATTTTATCCACATTTAATTTATATTAAAATGCTAAAAAAAAAAAATTATGAATATTTTTCAGTTATTACACAAGTAACGAACAATAAACTTTCTTCTTAAGTGTGAATTCCTTCATTCAAACCAATCTCTTCTTATTGTTGGTGTAGCAATATTGAATTGGAGAGCTTAATAAATTTGTACTTAAAAATAAACTTAGATTTTTTTACTATAACAAGTGCAGTTTGAGAAAAATAATCCATTTATTCAGAAGAGTTAAAAAAAATGTTCAAGTGTTGTTAAAAACTATCATATTTAGTAATTGAAGTATAAATTTGAATAAATGTTCAGGTATTTGTTTTGGAATAAATGTGATTTTTGGCTAAATTGCAATGTCTAGGAATAGCCTAGGCATGAATTAATTCCTAATTTATAATATTCTACTATATACTTACAGTATTTCCAAACTTAATAATGTGTGCTCATTTTAGTAATTTTTTTATTACTTGCAGAAAAAAATGGAAATATTAAAAAAATTAAATCAGTTATCCAATTCATTCGAGACATTTCATATTTATATAAAATTAGTTTTTGCTCACATTTTACCAAATTACAGATTTTTTTTTGCCAATGTTATTTAAAATATTATTTAAATAATTTAAAAAAATGCCTTGATTAAATCTTTATTAACAGCACCAATTTCAATGCATCAGAATTTTTATGTGCTATGAATGGACTATAAAATGTCCGAAATAAAAATACTGTATGACTATATATTGCTGTATAGAACATCTGTTGCTCAACTAGGTTTTAATTTAAAAGTGATGACTTCTCAGAGATTGGGCTATTCTAAATGTATGGACCCATTTATCATCTAAAATGTGAATATTTATTGTAATGTGTTATGGAAACAATTGTATAGCACAAATGTAATAATTATATTTATTTACAATAGTTTATAATAATTTTTTGGAATGTTTTTAAAACTATCTTTTTTCTATGATATTTTATTAATTGTATTTTTAAGATTCCTTTTCTTGGAGTTTGACATTTTAAAATAGTCCGCAAGAACTCTGTTGTCTTCCTCAAATATGTTCAGTATATTATTAAAAACATTCATAAAGATGGCCTTAACATGAACATATCGACATCTCCTAGAGTAGAACTTTTAATTAGTGCGTAGATATTGTAGTAAACGTATTTGTACATTCTTTTTTAACTAATGGAAATTTTGCTAACAGGGATGCTGTGAAATGTTTGAATGCAATATATTTGATTATGTTCCTTATAGAAGAATAGGTTGTAAAATATTTTTTTTCTTTCATTTTTGCATTTTGATTTCTTATTTATTATAGAAAGTGATTAGGAGGCTGTTTAAAAAAAAGTTATCAACTGCGAACTGATTAGGTCATTACTATCACACAGGCCTAAAAAGTAGTGTTTCCAAGTTTGTTTTTCTACTGCAGGCTATGCACAAAAATATGTGATACTACACTACTCTAGAAAGTAGCAGAATCACACTATTAAATAAAAAAAAAATTGTTAAACTTTTTACACAAAAAATAAATAAATCTGGGGGGTTTTAACTTTGGAAATCTTCATATGATTTCATCAACGAATTTTGTTATTAAATATTACAAAAGTAAGTAAAGATTTTTAGCTGAAATGGCTATGATGTACGTTAACCCACTGAGGTCAGGGACTCGATATCACATCCAGGGATATACAATTTTTCTAGCAGTTACATTCAATGTTTATATAAATAAAAATATTTCCATTTTATGGCTTGAGGTACAACATAAAAACTATCACTTTAAAATGTATTGACACTTTCGAAAAAACATAAAATAGTTCGTACATGAAAAATTATTTAAACTTAAAAGCAAAGAATAAAAATGCGAAAATGACTGTCAGTAGGTGGGGGAGATAATTTGTTCGTTGACTTCATTCTACAATTTGTACTGTATTTAAGAAAGAGTATGTAGGTACTTGCTTAGATAGCCTGTTGGTTTCAATTTGACATTTTAAGCACTTTTGAATCAATTAAAAAAATTGTAATTAAGCCAAACAGAAACACTCACCATTTGAGTTACAGGGTGAAAGTGAAGGTCTTGGTGCCAGAACAATGTAAGTTTATATTCAAAGTTTTCCAGTAGAAGTTCAATTTACTTGTTTCTGCATAGATTAACTAGAACACGTTAATTTTTTTAAAGTATTAACAGCATGTTAATTAAATAATCAGGACATCTTTAACGTGGTCTTGCATATTTCTTGCTTTTGACAAAATTTTCGCAAATGTACTTCTTTTGTTGAAGATTGCAATACTCATTCCAATTTAATTTTGCCAAAATGTAACACACAGTTGTTGTAAGATAATTATTATTAAGATTCTCTGCTGATGAAGGGAGACGTATTTCCAGAAACATGTCCAGATTTAATTGATTTTTTATTGCGTATTTTAACGTTGTATTTGTATTTTAAAACACAGTTGTTGTGCTAAACTCTTCAATTATCAACATACCTTACTCATTTGAATACTTATGGAGAAGAATTTGGCAAAGACCTACAAAATGAAGCTTCCCCTATCCAATACCTCCATAGATAAAGTATTAAAATCACAAATCTAGAAGATAATAGTATAACAGTTCTTCTAATATATGAATCTCAGAGTTATTGCCTTTTTAGTTTAGAAATCTGTACATAAAATATTTTATTTTTTATGTATCCAAGAATTTTTGTTTATCTTAAAATGTAGCGATCTACCGTAGCTCGGCTACTTGAATCATTTGTTTAGGGTATTACATTTTTGGATAAAATATGATTTCTGCTCATTACGTTTTTTTAAAGACTAGCCACAAACTAGCAACAATTGCACTGCAACTATTAATCAATTGAGTTTATATATAAAAAAACTCACACTAACTGATTATAATTATTTAATTGCACCCAACTCGGGGCTGCCAGTCCTCAGAATTCGTTATCACCCAAGTGAAGGTGAAAAATTGGCAAACTCGGATTACCACAATTGTTACAAAATTGTCTATTATTTGCTAAATCTGCCAGCGTGGTTGCGATCAAACGAATATTTGTGCAAGTAAAAGTTGCTCAGTGAGCGGATACAATTTTAGTTTTCCAGTTGTATGCTACGGAATAGTTTATTTGCATGTGCGATAGTTGCCAGTGCACGGCTAGCTTTAAAATCTCTGAAAAGTTAGGAATATATATATATATGAATTTTTAGGAAATATAATTAGTTCTTAACGTTTTGAACAAAGCAATGTAGTGTAATTCTGCACAATTCTAGAAGAATTATTTTACTTGCAGTAGGAGCGTCAAGTGTGATTTCATAATATATTTTTTAAATTAAGTATCTTCAATATAATATACTTAAAATAACACATTTGATGTTAAATTTAGTGGGTTGCCTACTTGAAAATCATTTTAAATTCTTTGTTTGAAAAGACAAACAATAATTGAAGTGTTTTTCATAAGCATTTTCTTCTCATAAAATTAAAGTATGGAATAGAGGATGTGAAATGAAAATAGTTTTAATGCCAAGAAACATAAATTGTGCTTAAAATACACAAATGTCGAATATGTTGTCGTATTGAATGTTTTTAACTTTCATGTAAATCACCTGTAAAATTGCACTAATATAAATTATGGTACTCATATTTTGTTTAACCTAGTCTACCATTTGTTGGAATGTTTTTTATTTATTGGGGTGTGGATGCTGGTGCATTGTTTTGTAAATATTTCTTAGATGACTTGAAATATGGTTGCATATAGCTGTTTATTGCCATGGTTACAATATATCGAGCAGTGTATATCCTATACATATAAAGAGGGATTTCTGTAAAGTTTGTGAACGTTTTTTATCCAGTCAAGGACAAATTGTGATCTCACTAAGTTTTTGTTACACGGACGTGATTCTTTGATATGGATCTTAAATAGTCGCAATTTTTTCAAATTTATACAGTAAAACTTTTGTGATTTTATCTGTGGTGTTTGTTGAGACCACTCCAAGGACCAGTTGTAATTTATACGCAGTCTTGTCCGGAATAGAATAAAAGAAGTTTGAACATATTTTTCTCTGTCTTATTTTAAAATTATTTACTGAATATTTTTTATTAATGTTTTAAAATCTGGAAGAAATGCCATAGCTTTTAAAATGATGATCAGTATTGCTTTGAGTCTTACAAAATTCATTTAAAATAATATTTCAATCACTCAAGGAAATGTTATTGGTATTGATACTTATTCACCATCTACATTAATTTAAGTGTGTTTGGTTCGAATAACCAAGTTTCTTTTGATGTGAAGTTCAATTTTTAATTATTAAAAAAGTTATATATTTTAAAAAAGATAAAAATTCTTCTTATTTTTTCTACCAGAGAAATGGATTGCATTTATATAACATATATAAAACTTTATAGTGCTTGTTCCATTAATTTATCACTACTAACATATTTAATTTTTTAAACATTAATTTTATACATATATGTACTTATAAACATGTTATTTAAGATAACATTTATTACAGTAATTTTAAATTGTTTGTACACATTTTATAACCTTTTCCCTACATTTTATTATAGAAATATATATAATTTTTTTTTTTTAAATACCTGAGTTTTGCTATCTGATATTGTATATTAAATTTAATTTCAAAGCCAGATGACTTTAAACGATTTCTTTTCTTTATGAGGCATATAGCCTTTTATAAGAATTCCGAAGAGTTGTTTTAAGAATTATTTTTCGACAACACATTTCATATGAATTCGACTGATACCGAACTCGGTATGAATTCTATATTGATAAGATAAAATGTATCAAAACGTAATATTGTGAAATATAGTGTATTTTTTAAAACTGTCTACCAAATTTAGGGATTTTTAAAATCAAGATGTTATAAAGTGATAGTTATTTAAATGTTAAATTAAGAATTTGAATTATTTTCCAACATTTCGTCTAAATCTTTTTTATATTTTTTATCATACACTTCCAGTTTCTTTTGTTCAGAATATAATATAATTTATCTCCCTAAAGTAGTAATCTAAAAGCTGTAGCATTTTAACTTTAGAAGCAGAAAATTTCAGCTCTATATTTTTAAAATATATTTTGAATGTTTTAAAAAAATAAAATAACATATTTCAAATATTATTTATAATATAACATATATGGGGATAACATTCGCACAAGTAAATAATTACTTCTTTGAATACATACAATTTCATTTATATGTTCAATTTTGATTTAAAAATTCAATAAATTGATTTATTGAATCTTGCGTATACATATACTTATCTCTTGTGCGATTTGAAGTCTATGAAAATAAATTCACGCCGTGATACATATTCAAAGAATAGATTGGGTTTATAATATTGAATCTTGTGTAAACTAAACACTCGTACTTATATCTTTTGTTCAATTTGAAGTTTATGGACACACAAAATTAGCGTCTTACATAACACAGAACTGTATCCCTTCAGAATGGCCAACGGAAAGTACGTATAGTCATTGTTGCTCATTACTCTTTCGTCTCGGTATGTATCGACGTCGTACGAATTTAAGTCTGTTTCCCTTTACAATGAAGTTTCTCCCTCGTCCCACAAATCCCGCTTGTGCTCCAGGGCTTTCTGCAGCAGCGAGAAAATCTCCGGGTGCCAACTCCTCACGAAGTTCTCCTCTGCCAGAGCCAGCGCTGTACCCAGACCCTTCTCGTAATCCGAATCTCCATACGCGTCCAGCAGCAACTCGACCACTTTGGTGAAACCACTCTCGACCGCGTTCAGGAGAGGGGTGGACCCGCGAATATTCTGCACGTTCACGTCGATCCCGGGAAACGACATCAGGGTCCTGACCATGTCAGCCAGCCCTTTGCTGGACGCGATGTGCAGTGCGGTGTCGCCATTCAAGTCCGTCGCGTTGATCTCGCATTGTGCCTCGACCAGCAATTTAGCCAGGACCAGCTGATTCTTCTGCGCGCTGTGATGAAGGGCCGTTTGGAAGTGCCTGTCTTTCATGTTGACGCACGCGCCAGCTTTGACCAGTGACCTGGCCATGCCTGCGTGGCCTTTGTCGATGGCGCACATGAGACTAGTCTCGCCCCTGTCGTTCTGGGCGTCAAGTTCGAATCCGTTGTCCACCAGAACGTCGAGGGCCTCGTCGCAGTCGACGATGCCGGACACCAACCTGTGCATCGGGGTTTCCCGCCTCGAACTTCCACTGTTCGAAATCTTCGCCTTCTCGCACATGGCCCTGAACACGACCAGGAGTTCGTTTTTGTAAGAATGGCTGGCTTTGGAAGACAGCAGTTTCGCTGACAGGTGCAGGGGTGTGTATCCATTCAGCGTTTCGCGAACGTTCACGTTCGCGCCGTGTTCCAGCAGTAAATCGCATATTTCTTTAGAGAAAGTCTTGGGGTGAAACGCATTGTGCAAGGCCGTCTCCCCCAGAGTGTTCTGAGCGTTCGGGTTGGCATCGGCATGCAGTAATAGTTTAACAATTTGCACATAACCGTTGTAAGTTGCTTCTAGGATGCCGGGTCTGCCGTTTATGTTCCAGTTCGGTTCGTCGGGGGATATTCCATCCTTCAAAAATTGTCTAACTTTCTCCGCGTTGTTTTGCTTAATTGCAAGATGGAACTCTCTAAATTCGCTTTCCATCGTGATTCACGGCACTTTCAAAGATGGCTATCAATGGCGTCCAGGCGAAATCATCCACTGCACTTGAAATCGCCTTCCAGGTTCCGAATCCACTCGATCACTGATTGCAGTCCGCTGGGCACTGTTGCTACTGAAAGACTGGTTCAAAAGACGATTAGTGAGTTTCCTTTATCGGAACAAGTCCCCGTCATCCTTTCAATGCAATCAATGTTCCCTACGTTTTCCCCTACGTCGTCGAAAAACGATCTATTGAAGATTCTCAGCTGCCCTTCGACCGCACTTATTCTACTTGGTTTTCTCAGTAAAAAAATTAGTGGAAGAAGAGTTATTTCGTTGTGGCTTTTCTGCTTTTAGAATGACAATTATTTCCGCCATTTAAAATAGAATTTAATCCCGTGAATCAATTTGGAACAAAAGGCAGCGGGGAGGTAGAATCTTTTTCTAATTTGGTATTAAATAAACTTTAAAATATATTTGGTCGATGAGTTTGTGAAAAAAAAAATATTCATATGAATAAACGTTATTTTTTTTATTAATTTGGTGTTTACATTTGGCAACTTTGTCGTTTGGTTGATTTTTGGAATTCTATTTGAGGAGCGTGCATGCAAAACCAAACATGCCAAAAAGAATAAAAAATGAGATAAGTAATGAATTTTATAAAAAAAATCTTTATCCATTTTTGCAAAAATTAAACAATAATATTTCAAATAATATTTCTTTTATTTTAAAACTTGACGTTTTAACTAAACGTTAAAACGTCAACTGAACGTTTTTGCGGTTTTCCTGAATGTGCGAATTTATGACAAGTTTGTTTTTGCACGCACGCATTTTATTTGATGATTTGAATATAAAAGATGAGGCATTTCAACCACGTTTGTAGCATTTTATTAGAGTTTTTTTTATTCATTCCCTTTTTGCACAGAGGTGGCGCTACTGGGGGTGCTGGGGGGGGCTGTAGCCCCCCTGTCGGGCAAGGCAAGCCCCCCCGTCGGGCAAAATTATGAAGTTCGTCGGGGGAAAAGTGTTAGTTAGAACCAAATATTTTTAAAACATTGGATCAAATTTAATTTTTTTAATGAAATGGATATAGGTCATAATTCCGACAGATAAAACCCGACACACCGAAATCTCGACACCAAAGGTCTATCGTGGCCGAATGTTTAGAGACTCGAAATGATAAGGACGAGTTTGATACTGAACATTTTGGGAAGCGACATATAGCGATTTGGTTATCAGAGAGTTGTCAAATTCGTTCCTTTCGCAACCAAAAAAATATTGCCCATGTATAAGGGATTGGTGTACCTTAAATCTGATCGTGATCCAATGTCCTGATGCCTATTGAAATTGCGTCGGGTACCAGATTAGATGTGGAACTCGTCATCTGACCATGGTTCAGAAATACTGGGCAGTGTTCCTGGGTCTTTCTTTCAAAATGATCCCGAATCGTAATTAAAACATATACTACATCTAAATAAATTTCTTTGACGTTAATTTATTACTTTATTAATAAGTCAACTTATTTTATAGAGGATTGTATAGCTTGGGTTTTATTTTATTGTATAAAAAAAGCATTCTTGACTGTATAGACCAGTAGGGTCGTTTGGCATGTTAGCAAAACTAATATAATTTTTTAGTAGATATATTTAGAAAATATGATTTAGGAAAATTGGAGACCAAAATCACGTTCGCTTGTGTCACAAAAATTCATTGAAAGGCCATTGAATACGGGGACGGCCTAAGAATATTTATAGCCAAAGTAGGCATAATTTTGCCGCCGATCTTCCTTTTACACAAAATAATATTTTGTAGATAATCTGGCAGCTTATTTTTCAATGCTTTAAATCATACCCTTAAAAATAACATAATGGCTGAACATTACGGTAAGAAATTAATATGTAAACTTAACATTATCTATGCAATGTACAAATGTGTAAAAAATTTAAATAGTCATCAGTAATGTACAAACATTGTGAACTACAATTTGGCGCCCTCCTTAGTCTGGCGGGACTAAGCGGTCGCTTGGACCCATTGGACCACCAGATAAAGTTAAGCCGCCCCCCTTGTAAAAACTATTCCCGGGCCATCCCGCAGGCAAACGGTTTCCAGTTCTTTGTCAAGGTCCAGGAGAAAAGTGAAAGTTTTTCGCACACCGCAATACTCTTTTCTTTGTAATCTAGGGGATCAAAAAGGAACCCCACCATACTTCTTTTTTTATTGGTGGATGACATGTTTTGGAGAGTAGAGTGACCTCAGGCCATGAAGTGGACCCTAGGGAAGCGATAACCTGAACAAGACGCTTCTCCAAATATATGGCTTCGTCTCTGCCATTGTTCGATTACAGCTCGTTCCATTGCGCGGGAAATGCAATTAGGCTCGTCCCCAACAAAACATGTTGAAGATGTCCACCCCTCACTTTCTGGGTGGTGTGGACCTTTGTCCGTGTCAAAAAATTATCGCTCCAGTGCATGTTTTGCATATTATAGCGTAAACGAACATTTATCTTCGTGTATGTTAAATTTTTATGAGTCTAACTATAAAGTTTTTTCATTCACATCTTTTTTTTTAATTCTGCATATCTACCATATTGAAGTAAGTAAACTTCTCTATTTTCTTATAACGAGGAAATAAAATAAAACAGCAAGGTTGTATTTGTGATGGGATAAAAAAATCTATCGTGATCAGGTTTTGCTTGTTACAATGACCGTCCCTTAATGGTAATCATTTCAATGAACTGTCCCAATTTCTAGTTCCGACCAAATGTGGTGTTTTTTTGTACTTTGTATTTAATTTTTATAACTACCAACTAAAGTTATTGTATTAAGTAAAATAAAAATAATGAATTGAATATCTTGTTTGTGAAATTAGGTTTGAGTATTTTATCTGCAGAAGGTTTCAAAAAAATATTTTATTTTGGGTGAATTATATATTTTGTTATTTTTTTTTTCTCTCGATAAAATCTAAAAAAAGTCAAACCAAATTTAAATTAACTGTATTAAGTTTAATTCTTAATTAAATGAACTTTATATGTGTAAATGTATATATCAGTAAGAATTTTGAAAAACTTTGCATTACAAAAGTCATACATACTTTAAAATATTTTATTTCCCAAATGTAAATATTATACTTTATTAGTAATTTTTTACTAAGCAAAATTATTACTACAGAGGATAATTTAACAGACTCATTAATTACAATTAAATATAAATTTAATTATAATTTTTAAATAACAAAAATTTTAGTAATAAAAAAAAATATTTCCAAAATACTGCAGTTTTTTTTATTACAATATA
Organism: Troglohyphantes excavatus; assembly: GCA_963932185.1. Lineage (NCBI taxonomy): Eukaryota > Metazoa > Arthropoda > Arachnida > Araneae > Linyphiidae > Troglohyphantes > Troglohyphantes excavatus. The sequence continues at coordinate 2,800,959 of OZ010667.1, forward strand.
AAGCTTTTTTAAAACAAATAATCGTGCAATGCTTATACAAATTTTTTTGCAGTGCCACTAAGTTAATTTTAACACGCATCGTTTGACTGTGGTACGATTTGTACAGTTTTTGTAACAATTATCTGCTTTCCACAATGCTTTAAGTTTATGAAAATACGTAAAATAGCGAGATTGAGTACTTCTTGATTTTAGCCCATAATAATAATAACAATAAAACTTTATTACTAACAAATTTAAGATATTTATTAATACTATATTTTTGAAGTAAAACATCTTTAAAATCAACTACTTGGCGTATCTGGACAGAAAAACTATGTAACGCTTTTAGAGTGATCCTATCTGACACTTTATTGCCAGGCAAATATTACTATTTATTTAAATTAGTTCTCTCTTGTCCGATAGGAAATTAGGAGCCGATGCGTGTAAAATGTAGTTAAAGCAAATCACACATAGGGCGTGAATGGAGCCCTCTGCATCAGACGAAACAATTTGTCTTCCTTTTGCTTGAGATGTTTCTGTTGGCGGCCATTTCCTATTTCTTTATAATCTACTAAAATGACGTTTCACCTACAATAATTCTGGACGTGTTCCGATACAGTCACATCTGATTTTGTTTACGATAAAATAATTTTATAAGCACTATTTACGTAGAGGATATTAGCCCCCCTGTCGGGGAATGCTAGCTCCCCCGTCGGGCAATTCCTGGCGCCACCACTGTTTTTGCAATACTTATTTCTTGAAACTAAATGAATATAAAACTAATAGATAAAATAAGTTTTTTCTAATTAAAAATTATTCATTAGTGTTCATTTGAACTCTTTTCTTTCATCGTTCTTCAGAATTCTTGCCTAATGATTATTGTAAGTTATTAACTTTAATTTTGTATCATAATATTTCAAATTATATTAGTTACATTCTTAAAGTTTATAATTACAAATGTTTAAATTCTTATTAATTTACCGGCTCCCAAATTGAGATAGAATACCTAAAGATTAATTTAACGACATCGATTATACAGAATTTTCAAAAAAGGAATTTTAAATAAATTTATTGAAATTGAATCTATGATTAAATATTATAGTATAATTTTAAATTTATACTCCAATTTTTCTTTTCATTTTAAGAAATTATAATTAGTGATAGAACACTTCTTTGTATTATCGTGTAAAATTTTTAAGAAAGTTTCTTGTTAAATACTTACTTTTCTATAAGATCCCAATTATTTAGTTTCGAAAGAAGTTCATCAAAATATGTTATTTAAATCAGTAATTTCTTTAGAAAAAATAAAATGTAATAAAACAACCTTTAAAGAGTAAGAAACTTTACTATTCTTTAATTACCTATATTCATCATAAACAACAATTAAAAATTTGATAGCGAAAAAATTCATTCACTAATTATTAGTAAAAGCGTGATGTGAAAGTAACAGTTTAGGCACACATATAATAGATAAGCACTATAAATTCCTTGAATTAGAATTACAAATGTATTTTTTTTTTAGCTTTCCGGGATTTTTCGATATTGGCTGTTGCTCACTATACATCCGTGTTTGTAGTAATAAGGCATCCGTGTTTGATAGGAACCAGTGCAGTCATGGCTCGATTTAGACTTTGATTGAACGGAAGCCCGCCCTTGCGCCTCATTTCCATGAAATCGAACGTTTATGTGCAATTCAAATAAACTGCATTTTAAAATTGTGTTAAATCATAACTTTAAAAAAATCGGATGTGGCTGTGTCAGGCACGGCTACAAAGATTTTACGTGAAGCGTCCTTTCAGCAGATAATAGAAATAAGAGTTGATTCCCAACTGAAACCACGCCAACAGAATAATACGCAAGCTGTTACGTCTTTCGAGCATGAATGAACTGTAGTAGAGCGCATATGACGTCATCATCGTGATGCAAACATCTCAGACCTGATGGCACGAGAAACGTGACTTTTTTCCAAAATTTATGAATGAAATAACGTTCGCGATTAACTTATGAATTGAGAAATGTGTAACTGTGAAAATTTATGAATGGAATGACGTAGTTAACCACGTGTATGAGGCCATACATGTTGTCCTCACTTTGATGTTAGCGACATTATAAGCTTATGATTTCTCTATTATGAGGGATCCATGCTCGAAGGTTACGTCTAACGCCACGGATCCTCATCCACGCCAAGTGCGTACTTTGTTTTGTTTCTAGGTGTTACACACACGTGTCAGTGTCTAATTTGCTATCGAACCACACCAAATTTATATCCATCGGGCTATTTGTAACGACCCTTTTCACCTTAAAAGCGTAACATTCTGTTTCTATACTCATTTGATGCCTATCATGGCTCCGAATACATAAGTTTTATTTTTGAAAAAGACATGTACTCAAAAATAAGCACAATGAATAAAAAGAACAGATGCTAGCCTACATAGGCTGGCTTCGTAAATCACTTTCAATAAATATCGGCAATTGCAACCGACTTACCGGGAATCGAACCCAATCTGCAGGCATCGCTGTCCAGAGCCTTATCCGTTAAGTTATCAAGGCGACGTGAAGAAGTTATAAACAGAAGTAACGTTAAAAAGGCGTGTCAAAAGAATGGGAAGTAAGATAATTGAATTGTAATAACTCAGTTTTAATTTAATCACTCGACATAAAATAATGTGGAAAACCATCTTCTGGACAACTATTTTAAGTTTGTTAGGTTTCTTTGTTAAGATGACTTGACTTGAACAGAAGCTGAGGTTAGCAATATTAAATCACAATGCTCAGTTTTGCGAAAGTACGGTTGCTTAAATTTGAGTACGTCGTCTGGCACTTGCGATGCAATTGTTCTCAAGGAAAAACAAGTAGGTTCCAGGGACTCATTTTTAAGTACTTTTTTTGTACAGTGCATAATCAATATTTAATGCTAGCCTAAAGCTTACCAAAAAAACTTACATATTTTAAATTAATAAAGTTTTTTTTATTACAGATATGTAATTTTTAATGTAAAATTATATAATTTTAAATTAAGATTATCAATAAAGGAGAAGATTGGAAATATTCAACAATAAAATAAATTATAATTTTCGTTCAAATGCCCGAATAGGTCAAGAAGTCAAAAAAGTTTAGCATTTCAAATTTAATTATAAGTTTAATTATAAGCATTTTTAATTATAAGTTGCCGATTACTGGTACAAAATAATATCGCTCCTTTATGTTCAAATTTTGTATCAATTACGTTTAACTTGAGCTTTAACACCATACTCTAAAAAAATATCATTGAGCTCTTCAATATTTTAGAAGTTTTGAGAAAAATTCTAACGCTATCCCACAAAAACACCGGCTCTGACCGTCACTATAGGCGTGGTAGTTCTAAAAAAAATAAGTAAACAAATAAAAAATAATACATATAAAAATATTAAAAATAACAACTATTAATTAAAATAAAATTCATTAGTTAGTAAATTTATTTGTAACTTTTCCCACATTTTTTAAAGCATTTTTGGGGGCCCTTTAAAATAGGGGCCCTTAAAAATAAGTGCCCCGAATACCCTGCCGTAAATCTGTCCATGAATATTGACTTCTAAACGACGGAAACTCGTACACGTGGTTTGTGTTCTCAAGCATCGAGTTGTGAAAAATCCCTTTTGACGGGGAAAAGGGAAAATGTTGGTTATTCTTGCGCTTCCTTCGGATGGGAAATGACAGAGAAATTACGTCACGCGTGATTCAGCTTTTACTACTACGAGTCCTCAGGGGTTTCTGAGAACACAAGTGTGAAAACCTGGGTGACATCTTTGTCCACGAAACTCCGATAATAATCACATTGTACGTTGTTGCTTTTCTCTAAAAGAAGGATAAGAGGAAACCAAAAAATTAAGCACATGGAGAATACGTATTAATATTTACAAAGTTTGAGTTTGACATCAGCCTTTTTATCGCGCGTCATCATCGACACTAATAACTTAATTTGGTTGTTTGTTGTATAATTATCCGTTCTCAATCTATTTAATTGCAAATACAAAAACGCAGTCCATTGAAATTTTTTTATTCTTATTATTCACGGGTTTAAAAAACAGTAAAAATTTGATTTGTAAATTTTGGAATCCGATTTCAATATTTTCATTACCTTATAATATTTCACACAGGAAATAACAATTAAGTACCAAACCGATTTCTAAATAATTGATTCAAGAATATAAAGACTTACATTTTCATTGTTAAACTTTTCTAATTTAATGTAGCAATTTATCATCGGAATTTAATATGTATTAATTTTTTCTCTAAAAGAATTCTCCTCTCATAATAGCAATCATTCTGTATTCTAAATTCATTGTAATTCTTTTTTAAAGTATATGTAACAAACTATCCCATAAAATAAAAATTGTCGTAGAAACGTATTTAAAATTGTATACTTTTAATATATAATTTTTCAAATCTTAAACACGTTTTAAGTTTTTAAAAACTATTTTGAAATACTACCTTTTCTTTTGAAAAAAAACTTATAAAAAGGTACTTAAAAATGAGTATCAGAACCTACTCGTTTTTTTTTTAGTATAATTGCATCGTAAATGAGCGATGACGTACTCAAATTTAAGTAATCGTACTTTCTCAAAAATGAGAAGTGTGATTTCATATTGCTAATCTCAGCTGCTGTTCCAACCATCTTAACAAAGCGAACTGACAAACTTAAAATTGTTGTTCAGAAGAGGTTTTCCACATTAGTTGATGTCAATTGCTTTAATGGAAACTGAGTTATTATAACTCAATTATCTTACTTCCCATTCTTTTGGCACACATTTTTAACATTTCTTCTGTTTGTAACTTCTTCACGTCGCGCTGGTAATACAATGGATAAGGCACTGGACTGATGTGCCTTAGGATATGGGTTTGATTCCCAGAAAGTCTTGGTTGTAATGGTTGGTATATATTGAAAGTAATTTATGAAGGCAGCCTACGTAGGCAAGAAAATGCTCTTTTTATTCATTTTTACTCATTGTACTAATTTTATAGTACATGTCTTTTTCAAAAATGAAATTTATGTCGCAAAATTCCAATTGCGGCCCATGGCAACCTTTTGTCTGGGCAATAAACAACTGTTTTCTTCTTTGAGAATATGGTAAACCTGGCTTCCTTCGGCCGCAATTGGGCTATTGCCATTTATGTATTCGAAGCTATGATAAGCATCGAATGTACTCAAAAATGAATACATTTTACTTATTTTTGAGTACCTATTTTTAACAATGCACGTTTCAATTTTGTTTGGACATGAAAATGAAGAGAGAAAAAAATTCTGAAATTAATTTTATAATTTCTTTTAATTTTAGGCAACATTTATTAAGAATTTAGACACAAATTTACTCAACAAATACATAGAAAAGATAATGTCACCAATCAGAAATTTATATTATATTAATATTAATTATATATATACTTATATTATATATATACTTATATTATATATATACTTATATTATATATATACTTATATTATATATATATACTTATATTATATATATACTTATATTATATATATACTTATATTATATATATATACTTATATTATATATATACTTATATTATATATATACTTATATTATATATATACTTATATTATATATATACTTATATATTAATTTATATTATATACTTGCACATTTAACATTTAGTACCAGGGGACCGAGCCCAGCTCGTTTGCATATTTTATTACTTAGTAATATTTCTAATGAATCGAATCAAATGCAAATGTTTTGAAATGTCCATATCAATGGTTAGACGTTTCATAATATATTTTATCGTCTAATGATGTCTTAATTATCGAAATAAGTTAAGTTCTTTGAAATGCACATACGTTTGGTGAGAAGTGTCGAGATTGCAAAGATACCGTAACAATTCTGCAAAGGTAACTTAAATTAATATTTTTAAGGATCCTGAGCGTCTAATACGACCATTCGCACAATTGTAGCACAAAGATGTTTTCGTTTGCATGCTAAACCCTGACAATATTATTGTTGTTCAGTATTTTAAGTAACAATTTGTAACGATATTTGCTTTTGTCTAACTCTGGAATAACTGACTGGATTTTTAAATGATGAAAAGCACTCTTTGTTAATAAGAAGATTATGATAACGGATATCAAATTATTTTTTGCTACTGCAAAATTATTTCAGTAATTTTTTTTATCTTCAACCTGTATACATTCAACCTTTAAACAGCATTTTATATTCTTATTAAACGTTTAATCAATAATAAAGATTTTTACTTATTTTGAGTAATTTTATGTGTTATTCGGAATTGATCGTAGTGACGAAAGCAGTTTTATCTTTAATTTAGTAAAAAATAATTTAATTTTGCCAATTACAAAAATTAAATTTGTTGATTTAATTTGTTGAATTTGTTAAATAAAATTTGTGGCTGTTGTTAGGAATATTTCATAATTTTGAAGAGGCTACAGAAGAAAAGGTTCTATAATATAAAATTTGTATAGGTGGCTAGAAGTATGGGTCCTGAAAACAATAGTTACTTCGAACAAATTTTTATTAACAAAATACTTATTTGAAGTAACACGATTAAAATAATTAAAAAAACATTTACAGTTTATTTTTACAGATGGTTTTAAATTAAATTAATTCCCCTGTGTGTATATGAAAACTTTTTCTTTCAAGGGTTTAGATTACTATTTACGTTTCAATTAAAAACTTTTAAACTGTTTTTCCTTTGTTATATTGTAGAGTCTCGTTACTCATCTAAATATCTGCTTGAAACTAAACATGCTCACGGAATGCGAGAAAATGCCGAAAACAATTTCATATTTAATTAGGCAGGTGGTTTCGAAAAAATATTTCAATAAAGGAAGAATTATTTGAAATAACAAAGTAAATCAATTTTAAAACACATTTATAGTAAATGTCAAATTTATATTTAAAAGTGATTTTAAATTTTGTTAATGAAAAATTTAAACTTTTTTTCCGTTGTTCTATTGTAAAATCTCATTACTCATTTTCAATCCCTCTCTGCTTGTAACTAAACTTACTTACGTAATTCGTGAAACACTTCATTATTAAATTATTACTAACTAATACAATTTAATATCGAGAACTATTTCATATTAAATTAGATAGGGTAAGGATTGACCTCGCGCAATTTTTCTACGCAATGGTCATAGGTAATAGGAATGTTGCTTTTACATTCAGAATGTGACAAATTTACTGATATAACTTTTTCAGAAAAAAATTCGCATTTCAAACTATTTAACTTTTTCAGTAATTATTTACTCATTAGAATGTAGAATAAATAACAAACCATTTTTATAGACACTATGCATGACATGGTCTCAAGATTAAAATTCTAACGAATTAACAAAAACGCATGGTCGATTATCCTCTGTGATTGGTGAATAACAAACCACGTGGGATCCATCAACCAATAACAAATGCGCATGAAGTTTCTTATATCTTTAAAGACGCCATGTTAATTACAGCAGAAAGCAGTGCAAAGTGTCCACAGTAAACAAACGCAAATTTTTGGAAACGTTTCATTTTTCAAAATTTCTAAAACATATCTTCAAAACTGTTAAACTCACAATAAAATTTCAGTTTCTCGTTTAATGCTATCAGTAATATTAGTGTATTTATAAACAATTGGGAAAATAAAAAATATCAAATGATGATAATGTATAGAACAAAACCGTTTTTTAAATGTATAAAATTATTTTTTTATCTTTATAATTAGAGCGCAAAATTAATTTAATAAAACTTCTTTTAGTTAATTCCATTTGAATATAAAAGCTTAAAAAAGTATTTTTAAACAGTTGGTAAAATAAAATTTATCAACTAACAATGTAGAACAAAGTTTAATTTTAAAAGTAAATAAAGATGTATTTTATAAATAACACGTAACACATTAATTTAATAAAACATAATTCAATTGATTCCATTAAAATATAAATACTTAGCAAAACAAACGAAATTGCATCTAATCAAACATATTTTAAATTGAAAATTCCATGTTCTATTTGTGGATATACATAATCCATTTTACATGGAATATAAACAAAACCTACATGGTTTTCCTAACAATATTTTCTTATACGGTATTTTAAAAACTTGCTCTTGCGTATTCCACTTATGAATTAGAAAACTTATAGTATTTAGTAGACGAAAAGTCATTTAGTAGACGAAAAAGTCCTTTAGTAGACGAAAAAGTCATTTAGTAGACGAAAAAGTCATTTAGTAGACGAAAAAGTCATTTAGTAGAAGAAAAAGTCACGTTATTAGAATATGTTTTTTCTTTTCTTGAAAACGCAAACGATTTTCCCATTCTAATTTAATTTACTGATGTTTCATTTATTTATTTATGAGAAAAAAAAATGCTTTATTTTAGAATAATTAGTAAAATGAAAATTTCTCATCAAAATATGTTACACGTTTTAAATTAAAATAAGATATGACGAATTAAATAACGTTTACTTCGTTTATTTATGAGAAAAAAATAACACTATTTTAGAATAAAAACTCAAATGAAAATATTTCATAAAAATATTTTTCACGTTTTAAATTAAAATTACATATGACGAATTAAATAACGTTAACTTCGTTTATTTATGAGAAAAAAATAATACTATTTTAGAATAAAAACTCATATAAAAATATCTCATTAAAATATTTTACACGTTTTAAATTAAAATAACATATGACGAATTAAATAACGTTTAACGGTTATTGCTATATAACTTATTAACTCATTCGCGATGAATAATTTGCAATGGAAAGAGTTAAATGGAACTTTTAATCTACTTATTTCACCCTCTAAATGAAATTTTTCGAAGATGAAACCTATCCCAATCGAATTTTTACCCCGAAAATTGGTAGTACATAAATTTTCGTAAAAATCGTTAGAGCGGATTTGGAGATTGTGCAAACAAACAAACGAACAAACAAACAAATATAGTGACATTGCTCGTTTAATAGTATTAGATTTATACTCATGAAATCTTTGTTATAGTCACGTTAATTACTGCACTGATTTTCGAACTGTATGGGATAAGTGATATATTTTTTTTCGGGTCACAATCAGAAAAGTCGTCAAGGGTAGACGTTCAATGCATTTTTAACCATTTTTCTTTCTGACTTTGTGGACCTTCAAACATCGACCCAATTGGTGGTCCGCGGACCACAAAAAACCACTTTGTTAAAGAACTCTATGTCTATGGAAACCTACAGACATATAAAATTTTGATAAGCTCACCTATGAAATAGTAAAAATACACCTAGTATCGTATCTCAAGGTACAGATGTAAATGTAGATTTACCGCGTGGCTCAAAATGGACTCAAGTGAGTTAGTTCTAAGTCTATTTTCATTCGATTCATATAAGCTTCAATTGATAACTTGTCCTTTCATTGTAGAATCCTGTGTTTTATTTGAGAGGATGGGGATTATCATTGTCTGGCCAAGGACTTCCGTACTTTTCGTTTCGATGAATCATCTCTGCTTTTGTCCCGAGGGTTTGTTTTTCCAAGAGCAGAGACTTCCAAAGTGGCCATCAGGCGTGACAGAATGCATAGTGGGTGGCAGGTAATGCGCGATCCAGAAGAATTCTTCTGCGGTAGACTAGCTCTTCTGATCACTCACTGAGTTTAGTGACTTTGCCAAATCTTTTTTTTTTATGGGATTTCAGTCTCCACTTTTCATTCTTTAAATATTTTTCGCTTTCACTTTTTAGTAAGTGGTTAAGGGCAGGGCCGCCCTTAGCAGACGCGGGGCCCAGTGCGAACTTAGTAGCGGACAGGGGGGACTGGCACTCAAAAATAATCCGGGAAAATTTTGAATTTCGGCCACAAAAATTTTTTTGAAACTGATGTTTGTTATTAAAATAATGAGCCCATAATTTGAAAACAAAATAATAAATAATATCATCATTTAACTCTTTATATAAAGTTTATTAATATCTCTTAAAAATTATTAAAATATTTTGAAAATGATTAAAATATTAAAAGATTATAAAATTTATTAAATTATTTTAGAATTTATTAAAATATTTTAGAATTTATTAAACAATTTTAAAATTTATTAAACGATTTTAAAATGTATTAATATTTTAGTTGATATTTAATTATTTTAATTATCATATTGGAATTTTTAATACGTTTGAAAGATTTTTAAGAGGGAGCCACAAACGGTCCTGTTCAACCAAAATTCTTCCTTCTTTCACCCGAGTAACACTGGTCAAAAGAAGGAAGTGGGGGCTGGGCCATGCGGCCTCTCCTATACACTCTCACGTTTCGACGCCTTTGAAACTGACGTCATGTTGGCAGTACTTCCATAGGCTACAGCTGGAACGTAGTTTCAAAAAAGGAATAGAGATACCATGGCTACCTGTTTTGAAATTTGAAACGTTATTGAAAAGCCTGTGTTGGCTTTTAATAAATTATTTTTAAATAGTTTTTTACTTTTCAAGAAATCACCGGCCACATTTTAAAAATATTAACCGGCCACTTCGGAAAATTCCAGATCAACTCTATGGCCAGTCCGCCACTGGTAGCGGGCCCTTTTTTTAACATCTACACACATATATGTACAAGTTTTCAGAATTTTGAAAAGCTAATTGGATTTTTTTTATTAACTACTAATATTTGTTGTGGATATTTATCATTTGAATTGAATATTTATTCGAGAACTTCGTTACATAAAAAGTCTGAATTATTTTGATTTTTTAAAAAATTATTTTTATCTATATAAGCCTAATTCTATATCGAACAAAACCAAATTTATATCAGTTGTGATATTTGTCATGGAACGGATCCCTTTATGAGATTAATGACAGAAGGTAAAGCCAAAATTCTTCCGAAATCACTTTAGTACATAACAAATTTTACAGTTGGAATTTAACAGTTTCTTTTTTCGCCAACTCAGGGAATTTTTTAATTTTCTTGTGATCGTACCGGCTGTCCTGCCAGAAGGGAGAAAAACCTCTATAGGATCGTAAAGATGAATCCTAACTGCAGTTCTCTTCGAAGTTCCGGATGGACAGTATGTTCTATCATTAATATGGTATTTCATACACCCGATTTTTTAAGATGTTTCATCTCAAAAGCAAGAAAAAAAATTTATCTGTAAGATTCTTATTTTGATGAGCGCGGGGTCTTGCGCGGTGGCACCCTCCCCCCCCCCTCCCCCCCTAAGGACGGCCCTGGATAAGGGAGTATGGGACACAAAATCATCAAAAATATCCAAAAAATATTTTTTTACTTTAAAAATAAATTCCGTTTAATTCGAATCCAATGACACCAAAATTAAATTTCTACGTGAATTACACTTAATTATATTTTGGGAATAAATATTAAGCTTTGGTGCAAGATTGCTTGAGTGACTTTGAACTCACTTTTCTCAATGATTGCTTTTATCTTGTTTGATCAAGTTTAAATTGATATAAGTTTCTATTTAAAGAAACTTCTCCAAATTTCTACAGATGTACACAGTGTACTTTCAAACATATCTTTATATATATTTCTCTTACGCGGTGATTGAAAAACGCTGTTTTTCTGTATGCTGAGTGGCAACAGTTTGTTTGTTTACGAAATTCTGTTGCGCCCGCATTTTTATTTTGCCATTATGTAAGCCATTTTGACGATTAACCCCTTCAATTCATTGGTAAATAATTATTTTGATGATGTCAGCTTAAATTAGGAAGAATATAAGCATTATAAATTAAAAAATAGAAGTTTTAAAAAACGCTTTTCCCAACTTTCAATGAAGGAAAAATAAAGGTGGCGCCATCTGTTGGCAATTTTTAAAACTAGATTTCTATGAGCTTCATTTTTATTACGTAAAAACTCAGTAAATTACACCCCTCTGGTAGGCAAGATTTATGGTAAGCTTAACGTCATTTATGGCCAAAACAAACTACCAATAATGTTAGAAATTTAACTGAAACGCGGGAAAGGTGTGGAAATAACGTGGAAAATAAATAAATAATGGTAGGCTTGCCAGTGGTACCATTGTTTTCATTTGTAATTAAAAAGAAATTAGTTTAATTGATTTTATATTGACTTACATGGCGTAAAAATGTAGTGATGCCAAGATGAATATTAATTTAAATTTACAATTTCAACTTCTAAAGTTTTTAGTAATATAATTAAAAATGTATTGTTACTAGGACACATTGTTATTGTGTCCTACCTTTTAGCGAGCGAAGCGAGAAGTGGTTTGCGAAGCAAACCTATGAGGATTGCGTAGCAATCCTCCGGGGGTTGGCGGAGCGTTAGCGGAGCAGGGGGCGGAGCCTCCTAGTTACTTTAATTTGTCTTTAGGGATTAGTAATATATATTTTTTGGTATAGTTTGAAGAATAGTTTTGAAATTACTGCTTTTTTTTCAATTATTTTTCGAAAAACAAAAATTTGTAAAGACAGTTTGTTAAACACATTCTGTTATTTATATAAAAGAATATATAAAAAGTAGTTATATATTTTTTGAAGAATAGTTTTGCAATTACTGACTTTTTTCAATTATTTTTTTTAAAAAACAAAAATTTGTAAAGCCAGTTTGTTAAACACATTCTTTTGTTTCTAAAAATGCAAAATTATAGTTTTTCAGAACTTATATTCTTGATTTATATATAAAAACAAAACAAAAAAACGTTCACTTATTCGTAAATTTTACTTTTAAATATTTATTTTTTTGACCATGTGATTATGTTAATATGCTTTGCATACATATGTGGGGAAAAAATGTATAATGCTATTTGAAATATTAAAAAAAAAAAGTAAAATTTGTAACCCCCTTTTGCCGGGGAGCCCGTTAAAGTAAACGTATTAAATAAAACCCCGCGAACTGTTCCAAAGTCCCACACGCTACCGACTAAGCTACAAAGACATTTAGAACGTGGAAGTATTTATTTTAAAATGTTTCTATATGCAATATTTCTAAAATTGTTAAAAACAATTAAAAAACTAAACGAAATTCTACAAATCCGTGTCCAATATTTCTTTTGTTTTATTATAGCTAAATTCGACACCACTATTTAAATATGAGGCAAATACGATATGTACAGTAGGTGTTCGAGCACCTTCAGCTTAGCCATACTTGCGCACGCAGTTACTCCGGGACCGCCCTTTGACCGGAAGCCAGTGGCGGCTCGCCCACTACAGCAAGTACAGCCGGGCTGCACCTAAATTCATTAGTGTATTTTAAAACTAAAATCGGATATTTTACTAATTTTCTTAAATGAAGATTAGCATTGAAAATGAAATTTCTACGGTAGTAAACAAATCTCCGATAAATAGCACGCATGTTACCGAAATGCACAATTCAGGAGGGGAAAAAACTCCATTCAATCAAACTGCAGCCGAAAAGCGAAATTCGAAATCGGCTGCATCGTTGCCATGGCAACCGCTACGTAGTATGGAGATTCCCCCACATGCTAATGCACTGCATTTGTGAGAAGGTACAGCCGAAATGAGTTTTCTTGTTTTAGCTGCACTTGAGGTTCGATATGCTGATTGGCTAATGGGTGAAACGAGAACTTACGAGAATATATCCAAACGGAAATGGTTTTCGTGATACATTTACTGTGTGCTGTTGTTTCAGGACATGGTCCTGCTGTTGTTTCTTTATGTAAGTTAATATTAAAATTGACCGATTTGCATGTTTAAAAGAAAGGAGGATTACTTTAATTTTCAAAAAATAAGTAAGTGTTTTCTATTTTTTTCGCATGTTATTATTTTTTAAAAATTGAAAGGAAACTTGATTTGAGTAGTGAATAATAAAGAATTTCCGTTCATGTAAGGTTTTTGGAAAATAGGGAGGGGGGGATTCACATGATTTCGGCTGCACTAACATTTTAGACCACGGGCCGCCACTTCCAGAAGCCACCGCATTACCCAGGGCCTGATTACCGAATAGGCCCACGAAGCCCAGGCTTACACTTTATATTTTTGAGGGGCCCCCAAATCACACATTTTATATAAATATTTAACAATTCTAACATGGTATGCCACTAAATTTACCTTGAAAAAGTGGCATCACTCACTTTAACAACAACAAAAAGCTATCACTTGTGTTAAATGTGTTCAAATATTGGAAAAATAATCAAAAACATAACGAATATTAGGAATATGTTCATTACTTATTCATGTTTATTAAATATTATTTATAATGGGTTTCGTTGCCCTCCAGGGGCCAGGATTTGAGTGCATGTAAAAGCTCGATTTGAAGTTTCAGGGTGTATGTGGGAGCCCCCATTTAGAGGCGGGCTTCCCTTGCTTCAATGTCTTAATCGGGCCCTGGCATTAGCTGAAAAGGACCGCATTTTCTAGCCATAAATACTGCCTGTTCCTGGATGTTATAGTTTTTCTTAAAAATCATCACGATCCAAAAGGTGATCAAGCACAAACCATGTGCATTAATGACTAGTTTTTATTAGATTAACTGTTGTTTTTGTAGATAGATACTAACATTTATTTTTACTGTACCTGAAGTCTCCAGCAATTTATATTTTGAGCTATCACTACAGTACAGTCAGGCGCGTAGGTATAGATTTTTCATGGGAGGGGTTCGGTGACTGAGCAACGGATTTCTTTAGGCAACTTATCCCTCCTCCCCAACCTTCACAGTTAAGGGGAAACCTCCCCAAAAATCAACAAACACCCCCCCACCCCTTCTTAAAAAAATATGAATTTTTAATAAAGTAAAGAGGAATACGTTGCAGATAAATATCGTAAAAGAAACAGTTATCTTTTTTTTTTCATCACTAATTTTTAAAATTAGTAAATATCATTCCTTAATTATGAAATAAATTTAGAGAAAAAATTTAAGTTTTGAGAATCCTTCTTTAGAATAATATATATTATACGGTTGTGATTACGGTCCCGTTTGGCGATGTCGCCCTTTGTCGCCGAAATCCAAATGCTGGGATAATGAAACACGATAACGTAATGTTAGACCTAGTTTGAGACAGAAATGACTTAAAAATTTGTTTTTGAAGCCTTTTCAAAATTATTTTCCAGGATAGAATTTTCGGAAGATATCAGGTTTTCCCTCATACGTAGATTTTCCTATACGAGAAATTAAAAATGTTCTAGTTCTTTTAAAAGTATTTTTACAGTAATTCGATTGTTTTTATTTTGAATGGGAGGGGTTTGAACCCCCTGAACCACCCCCTTACCTGAGTAGAGTAGGAACATCCGTAAACAATATCAATTGAGCAGTTTATCGCAGTCGCCAACAGGTGCCTGACATTGACAGGTAATTTATTCACCACAGATGTATCGGACTCAAACCGGCCGCTCGACATTGAATGAATGACATTTCCTTCCAGTTGTCCCGCAGCTGTTCGATTTGATGCATATCACGTATCTCCTCGAAGTGCCCCCTTGTCCGGAATCACCTTAATAACCCCTTCGCTCCCATTCATAGTTGTGGAAACTCGTATCTCACCCGGATACGAGGAAGCGCTGTCGCTTTTGATTGCCATGGTCAATTATCGACGCTTGTCTCCTGGCAGTGTTTTAACACGGTAATGGAAGTCCCGCGAGATGTAGGTCGCTGTCCATTTCGCTACTGTTTGACCGCTTTTACATTTAACGACACGACACCGATAAATCGTGAACGATCACGAAGGGACGACACAACGTTTTATCGTATCGTCTGATGGTCAGTTTTTCATTGCACCGATTTTCGATTGCCGAAAACGACAATTTTTACATTCAGTTCGTCTGTTGTCGAGAGCACGTCTATTCTCGATATGGCGCATCGCAACAAATTACATTATAACAAACTGTGATTGTTGTATTTGCTGTATTTAAGGAGAAAGAAGAGATCAATAACAAAATGCTTCTGGGTGCATAATATCATCAAAGCAAGACATGTTGAAGGAGAATTTTATGTTTTATTTGAACGTCTACAAAAAGCTAGAGCTAGAGCTAACCACTAGAGCTGCACAGTGGGCTATTGGCGACGGTTTGACTAAATATTGCCTCCCATGCCTTTTCTCGAACAATCTTGTTCTTGTAAAATTCATCTCGCTTTTCCCAAATACAGGTCTTTACTTCCACTAATTCACACAAGTTCACAATATCGAACTTAAAAGCCATATTGATAATATAAATAAAAAAAACACAGTAGACAATAGCAGACGGCAACAAGTTTTTCGGAAGCAAACTCAAAATGTCGTCACGATGAAGTAGGGAAAAGACGCGTGATCACGATAAAACGTTCCGATAAATTGTATCGTCTGATCGGCAACGACAATATCGTTATCGTATCGTCTAGTGAAAAAGTGCCCGGGTATGTGTACTTTGCTTACCCCGATATCGTGTCACTGAAATCGTATACGATTTATCGGTGTGGTGTCGTTAAATGTAAAAGCGGCCTTTCTGTTTCACGGTTTGAGATAAAGATGTCGTCTGTTTTATGAATGGAAATGGATCTTCAATGAATGGCAGTCAAAAGCGTTAGATTCTTTTCTATACTAGAATAGTTTATTAACAAGCTTTTAAATATTGTCACTGAATTGTAAGAAAGGCGGTTTATTACGAATTATTCTATTTTCGTAATTTCTATTGCCCTGTACGAAATATAGTGAAAAGGAACTGTTATTTTAGAGAAGGGTTGGTGCTTCAACAACTATATTTGCTTCAGTAGCTAGGGAATCATTATTACTTTCTTGGGTTATTATTTCATTTCGCTTTTTGGTTGATTTTATGGTTCAGATCGTTTTTCTGCACTTCCATCATTGACAAGGTTATTATTATTATTTTTTTTTTTTTGGGGGGGGGGGGGGGGGTTATACTTTGCACTACACGATGAGAAGGGTTTCGATTTCGAAATTCATCTTGCTTTCACGTCCCACGGACACCAGAGAGTTGTAATATTAAATAGAGAGCGCCTTCAATACCAGACTCTCGTAAGGCCGCGGTGTCAACATTGAAATAAAAAACCCACATCACGTGATTATAGCGCTGCCACATTTGGCGTTCAGACATCTGCAGGAGTTCCAAATTTGGCGCACTTTCTTCTTTTTTGGTGATAAGGAGTTCTGTCCGTATTCAACTTTTTAACATATATGTAGGTATTTACTTATTTTCAGACAATATGCGCTAAATATTTCCTCTTCATTAACGAAACGAAAATATTTTATTTGTGTTCAATACTCGAAGAAGCGAAACTCTTTATATTTCTCAGGTTTTATTGTTCATATTTTCTTATTGAACTATACAAAATAACAATTTAAAGAACTTCGCTTATGGTAAATTTTTTACATAAAAACGTAATGCAATTATTTCAAAACTACAAAGTTAGAAAATCTCCTTAATATATCTGTTAAACTCCCTTAAATTGTGCCACTCGTTAAAAAAAACTGTATTTAAATACAAAATTAAACACAAAACTATATTACAATACTTCGATCTCGTTTAGTTCTTAAAGTTGCCAAGGCCTGCCAAGTAATATTGCCGCATGAATGAATTGGCATTTCCACCTATCACGTGGTTTCAATGATGGACACACGGAAATCAGCATTTTTATTCCTCTATTAGTATCATTACTCTATGACGGACACCATCATCACTAGAACCTTGTATTACACCTTTATTGCCGTAGCTTTATCCGTTCTTGAGAGACTATTTCAGACCCAGGGAACCTGAAATCATGTAGAAACAATAAAAACCCGATCTGACCCCGATAGTCCACGCACAACTTAATAATATTTAATATACTTTAAAATAAGCAATTTTTGGTTAATTTTATGGTTCAGATCGTTTTTCTGCACTGCCATCATTGGCAAAGAAATATTCGACATTTCGTACAATGACGGATATGAATTTTTTTACATTTTATGTAATACTAACCAGATAGTGCAATTGTAATTACATACATTCAGAGAAATTATCACAACCCCCCGATTTCTTATCGAATTGAACAAATTATGTAAATTTTTATAGCTTTATAACACTGTTAAAAATGTATGTTCATTTTAGAAGAAACTTTTATCATTTTGAAGGAACAGACACTCCGATTAAATATGTCGTCAAATATGAGAAGTATATTCGTCAAAAATAACGAAATATTTAATCGTTTTTGAAAAAAATAACAAACATTTTGCCATATTTGACGAAAAATTTAATCGAGGCATTTAACGAAACCCTTTTTAACATTGAACCCAAACACTAAACAAGCTACGAAGAGCTCTTCAGAAGTGTCAAAAGTGCAACAGGAACAGCGTTTCTGACTCATGGATTCAAACTTAGAGTATTCAAACTTCGAATTTATCTTCAAACTTCGGAAAAGAGCGATAGGGTCGACAGCGTGACCATTGTATTATGCATCTTCCTGAAACCAACTCATTTTCTACAATCCCTGGGTTTTCGTTCCATTTAATAATCGAACATTATGCACAAGAGTGCTTAAATAATCACTGAAAATTAATAATTCTCAATACGGTTTGAAAGCGTTATCGACTATCTATCTGGTTCGATCCTACAACCGTTTTTGCACTGCGCAGAATTTATGGTTGATGTAGTGAAAGAAGTGAAAAAATAATACAAGAAATGCTATTCAATATTCTTCAGCAAATTTATTTAAACATCTTTATTTAATATGTACAAACTCCTATGATTTTTCATATATAAAAATATTCTTCTAAAATTTGGGTGTTTATACAACATGTTTAACGTATAATGCAATGTATTACCTGATTTGACAAGAGTATTTTTAATTCTTAAATGGTGTTATCAACATCATTTCTACTTACTTCGAAACAAAAAATTTCTATTCGTCCTTAGAATTTGTTAGTATGAAATAACACTTGTTTTCGACATGTATTTGTTGTTAACTATTTGTTTATCAGCATTTTAGATTAGCCTTTGTAGCTGCTAACAAATTGTTACCCTTATCCGGTATTATGCAGATAACAGTCAGTCCGAATGGCTTTTGTCAATAACTGATGTGGCAATCGGACATACGGTTCATGTACGGAGGTCAGTTCTTGCATATTCTTAAGCAATGTCTCTTTTTTTTTCCTCAAAAAGACTTGAGGTTAAACGAATACTAAAAAAAGGGAATTGTTGTTGAAAAATCTATAATAATAAAATAAATCTAGACTGATAATTTAGATAGAGATTCATCTTTAGGATGTGCTCATGAGGCTCTCAATCAAAATTACGTTTAGTTTTTAAACGAATTTATTACGGTTTTAAAAGACATTTTTTTAAAATGTCCATTTAAAAAGAAGTAGTATCAGCATTGTTATAAAATCATATGATGTTACCAACAATAAAATACTATTAAAAATAAATTAATAATACATGTTTATTGCTATTAAATAAACATGTAATTGAAATAATATTTCTTTAATAAGTGTTTTAGCAACCAAAATTGAAAGAACATGTTTATACATAATTTTAAGTTATACTTCATTACATTTAGTAGACGACTTTGTTTAATTTACTGTTGTCTTGTCGCAATTCTATTCGATGCAGGTAATTTTTTACTGGTAGAGAAGCAGACATTTTGTTTTTGTAACAAAATACATCTATTACGTTTAAAAATATAGAATGTTCAACAACATTTGCCTTTAAAAAGATTATATCACGAGTTATATACTCTTTTAAAGGAATTATATCGCTTCTTGAAAAAGTTCAGATCTCACAATTTCTTAAATTTTTAACAAGCACACATATAATAAATAGGACAATCATAGAGGAGAGAGTTCCATTGGAAGACAAATTCACCATTTTGTTTTGTGTATATCAAGAGTCTGTCTATTTATAAATGATAAAACTAATTGATTTACCATAGTTTTTTTAATAATACAACATTAAACAGCTATTATAAAGGAATCGTTATCATTTTTGAACTAAAATGCAGACATAACGTTATTTGTATGTGTGATTATATTTATTGCTTACTTCTATTCCGCTGTATGGCGTACGAGTGCTCAAAATCTTACACAAATATAATTATTTAGAAATGTATATTTTTATAATCAAAACTTTATGTATTTAAGACTCATTATATAAGTACTTGATACAGTTTTATATCAGGCTTACATGATTCATTTAACTTGGATTTACAAACACTTACACAAGGATAAGTTGATGAGAAGCATTATAAAATAGTTTGGCACTAAAAATGCCATGAGTTGGTATGTTTATCAGCAAACAAATCATAACAATAAATAACACGTAGTTTTAATAAAAAAAATATATATAAATAAAGATACATGGTCTTAAACTAGTCCATTGCAATTAGACCGAAAAATGGCAAATAGGAGAAAAAATTACAATAGTTTTTAAACTTTGGTCAAATACTCGTTTGACCTCCAGGAATTGAAAACCGAAGAGTTCCCCTCCTTGAAGGGGGAGCCTTCCCCCCTAGACCCCCCCCCCCCCCTCGAAATTTCGAAAAAAATTGGACCTCGCTTATAAAATAAGCTATAATTTTTTATTTTTTTTTAAATATAAGTAAGTTTTTTCTATTAATTATTACTTAATATTTTAGCTTGTATCTGGCATAGTTTTCATATAAAAAAATATATATCTGTAAAATGTTTAATTTCTTTCTATGTCTATTTTTCTATTATAACAAACCAAAAAAGTGTTTTATTAAACTACTAAACCTGAATTGAAAAGTTCAATTTACTTATTTAGTTATTTACTTCATACAACAGTACATTTCCTTTACACCAATGCTTGCCAATTGTACCTCCGGAGTCCAGGATATAAATGTACTTGAAAAGAACATGACAACTGAGGAATTCCGTAAATTTACTCTGGACAGCTTATTTACAATTCATCGTTCAAATAACAATTGGCCTGGAGTTTGGTCAGACATGGTGATTGAGCAAAAGATAATGAAAATTTTAAAAAGCTTTGGGGGCGTTACACATGGAAGAGGTTTTCCTGCGGTAACATTGTTAATAGATGCCTTAAAATTGCCAAGTCAAATATGGGTTTTTACGGTTTTTACCAACTTTCTTGAATCTGTTAATGTACCTGTTTTTTTTCGATTGGATGGGTTTGGTTTAGTTAATTAACATCGCTCTAGAGATGCACGTTGGGCTATTGGCGAAGGTTCGGGGTCTATCTCGAAGGAAAGGCCCGGGAATAATGACTCGCATTTTTGAACCATCCCAATTGCTTGGGAAAAATTAGTTTTAGATGGGAAATTGCCAACCTGACCAGAAGTAAAATTTATTAAATTATTGCATTTGTTTACAAATATTTCTCCAATATTTTTATGCATACGTGGGCCATAAGAATGTTGGTAATTTTCAGTTGACTTGTCAAAATCACAATCCTAGTTAGCAAACTTGCGAAATATGTTACTTTTTTTAAAAAAGTGAAACTCCTTAATTTCAATTTTTTTTTAAAAGTTTCACAAGTTTGCCAACTAGGTTTGTGATTTTGCCAAGTCCTCAGGAATTTACCAACATTGAAGGGTGGACCTTAGGAAGGACCTGGCTGGCATTATACAATTTGGCTCTCGCAAGCTGAAAAAAGCTGACGTGGCTAAAAGCAACGTTTCCGTCAACCAGCTCAGTAATAGTCGGAAAAAGACGTTATTGAAGTAGATACAACGCATCTTTTCCAGAGGATACTGTACAGTCACCTGACGAACTACTAGATTTCGTATTCGAGCTTGCAACTGTTCTCAAGACTTTATTTGATAGCAGCGCCATTATGAGAAAGACAAATACATTAGCGTTTTATAATGCTATAATACAGTTCTAGAGCGACTAGTTGGTAGCTCTGACAACCTGTACTTTGTCCTTTATGAAGGCTCACTTATTCATCTCGTGACATATCCAAAGAGACTCTTAGTGATGTTTATACTACCTACACACCTTACATCAAGAAATATTACGCGATCAAGCAACTGTTGTGTTTGACGGATACACCGATAGTAGTATCAGAACTAAGGTTATAGAAAGCCAAAGGCGCTTGATAAAGCGACGTAAAAAATAAATTTTAATTAGTATACGGTTCTCGTTAACTCACACAGGCAATTTTTAAGCAATCTTGTCAATAAGGAGTGTTTATTTTATTAACTTACTGGCCACCTGGTGAACTTAGGCATTGTATAGCAACAAAAGATGCTGATGTATATATTGTGAGTATCGCAATAGAGACACACAAGAAGAATAAAAAGTAAGTTATTGTAGTTGGCCAAGATGTTGACTCCTCTTACTACATACACAGTGGACGTCTTCATGCTGAAAGAGTAAAGGTAAGTGGTTACGCAAAGATAGGTTCTACAACTCTAAAAGTCTGAAGAACTCTAATTTTGTCGCCTATTGCAAAAAATCCATTATTTCCTTCATGTGATTAGTGGTACTGACATAACCTCAGGATTTTATGGAAATTCAAAAACTGAAGGAAGTATAGTTGTTCAACCACAGTAAATATGCATGCAAGATATCCCTGAGATCTTCAATAACCTTAATTCTACTTGTGATGACATTAAACGAGCAGGGGAGAGGTTCGTCATCGCATCGTATAACAATATGAACAAAGAAAGCAACTTGAATGCGATTAAGTATGACTGTTTTTAATAAACTAGTAGGTCAGACGAGTGCTGTTGTTGTCCTCTCCAAATTACCTCCAAACACAGAAGCTGCACATCAACACTCTCGTAGCATATTTCACTAAGTGCAAACATGGCAAGGAGATTGTTTGAACTCATCGGACTGGGGATGGAAGTTAGTGAACAAAGTATTGACATACATATCAGCTGCTAAAGGACCAGCTCCAGCTAAAATAGTGCATCTAATTACTTGTGCATGTAATAAAGGTTATGAAAAGAAATGCAAGTATGTAAAAGTTAACCATCGTTGCACTGTTATCTGCAAAAACTGCCGAGGCCAAAGTTGAAGTAATACCGAAGCAATAGACATCGTCGATGAAATAGATAGTGATAGTAAAGCAAGAACTATTACATAATTCTGCATTATCTAGAAAGAAATAATTTTATTGTAATTATCGTAAAATAAAATAATTTGGATTGAAATGTAACCTAATATGTATCCACAATTCTGATACTTTTTCATTCTTTATTATTATCATTCTATCATTATCTATTTTCAGTTTAAAGAAGGTTATGTGTTGTTTTATGTTTAATAAACCTTGGATTTTAAACTGCGTTACATGCTTTCTCTTCCAAAATTAATTGCCCAAACACAGGCTTGGCCATATAGGTTATTAAGAGCAGCTCTGATAAAACAATATATAAAACTATATGTTATATCAAACGTTTAAAAAAATATTATTTTTTCTTTTTACATTTCATCTTTGGTAGTTTAATAAAACATTTATTTGGTTAACTTTAATAAATAATATTATCATAAAAAAAATTATAATATACAGGTATATTATTGTAATATTTTTTTACAGGAAAACTATGCCAGGTACATGCTTAAATCTAAATAAATAATTTATAAAAGACTTAAATACTTATATTAAAAAAAAAATTGTAATTATAACTTGTTTTATAAGCGAGATATAACTTTTTTTTCGAAATATCGAGGGGGGGGGGTAAGGGGGCTAGGGGGGAAAGCTCCCCCCTCAACGAGGGGAACTCTTCGGATCTCAATTCCTGGAGGTCAAAAGAGTATTTGACCAAAGTTTAAAAACTATTGTAATTTTTTCTCCTATTTTACCTAATTGCAATGGACTAAACATGCATGTATTGTATACAAAAAATATAAGCCCTTAGATATTAACAAAATGTTATAAATTTAAAGTGAAAAGTGTATAAAATTAATATCAGGATAGAAACACTGTGTTACGCTTTTAAGGGGATCCATTCCGACATTATAAATCCGTGACTAATAACAAAATTAATATAAATTTGGTGGCGTTCGATAGGAAAGAATTCGCTGATGCTTGCAAAATATTGAAGGGGAAAAAAAGCGTGTGCCTTGAATGGAGGCCCGTGGAATTACACGGAGCAGCTTATAATCTATCTTCTTTTTGTTGGTGGCCAATTTATATATTTATAATTTCTTGAAATGGCGTTTCAAGTCAACCCCTTCTGGTCGTGTTCCAACACAGTCACATTCGATTTGTTTGCTAAAATTAAAAGTGTACGAGCACAACCTAAATGGCATTTTATAACCTGACGTTCGTTACTATGGCGACTATTTCCTCCATGTTCGCTACCACAAAAGTCTCGGGATCGAGTTTCCACAATCAAAAAGAATGGATGGAACGGCTTCTTACACGCGTTCATTATCTGCACCCTTGGTTGGAGTAATTAAATAAATCAAGGAAGATGAAACAAGTCATATTCATATACCTAATCTTAAGTAGTTAGGAGTATCCTTGTGTGTCCAATAACAAGAAATAATGAAGTTGGATTGTTGAAGAATTTTGAGCTGTTATATGTTTTAACGAGAATTCCCCTGTCAAAGAAGGGAACTTTTGAATGACCACCATTTATACTTATTTGACTAAATACATGCGTTGTTTCTAAAAAATTGATGTAAAAAATAAATAGTAGAAACTTTTGCATTTACAAGGTGATGAATAAAGATGATATTTTTTTCTCTCCATAAACCATTGTAAAACGCTCTCGTCTGACAGTGCCTTTAATCTTCTTTGCACTGTCACACATTTCAACTTACTTTTCTATAGGTTGAATCTCTAGTGAACTTATTTCAAAGCTTTTTCGTCGGCGAGATTCGTGGTCTTGCGGATTCTTTCAGAAAAAAAGTCATATACTTCAAATTCATTTCCTTGGAATGTGACAGATGTTGTTGAGGTCAAAGAACTGATGCAAACAATGATATACACTATTAAAATACAAATACACCGTTCAAAATACACACAATCCAAAGATGTTTCGGGAGAAACATCTCCCTCCAGCAGAAATTAAAAAGTCTGCGTGATGAAGGGAAATGTGTCTCCAAAAACATGTTTGTATTTTATGCATTTTTATTGCGTAGTTTGAACGTCGCATTTGTATTTTAATATTCTTAACGTAATGTTAATGTAACGTAATGTTCTGTCTTCTGTTTTTATCTTAATGATATACACTGTTATAATTATACGTTTTAAAATTACAGTATGTTTCTATTTATACAGTTTACTCTAAAAACGGATGACTTGCGTACAGTAGTTTTCGAATCAAAGCAACGGAAATAGATATTAGCTTCCATTTTATTTATTCTGTAAAACTCCGATATCTAAGATGTTTTAAATTCAATGGAAGACAACAAAGGTACTGCTTTTTCGTATATTAGTTTCAATTCACGTCGTTGTTGAATACAGTTAAGCACAAAGTTCTGACAGAATAGCAAGTTCGGTGGTTTTGCGTGTCCGCACTTTCGCATGAGAGTTTTGAAGTGCTCAGGTCAAACAATGAAACACTCTCAGCACTTCCATTTTTGAGAATTCTGTGATCGTCAAGGCTATTTTCGTCAATTTTGAGAATTGTCTGATCATTCAATCATTTGACTTTTGACGAAACAAGAATGTCCAAATGTTTAACGAAGGTGATTTACTCGGATGCCTTTCTGGTGGTATCGGCTAATTTTTGGTTCTTATACTTATATTGTGGCAATTCAAATGAGCTTTTCTGGATCGGTCGATAGCGCGCCTGACTTCGGACCAAAAGATCGTTGGTTTGAATATATATGTCGAATTGTATTTAAAATCTCTTTTAATCTTCACGAAATACATTTGGTGAAAAAAATGACCAAATAAATTTCCTCAGTTTGACGAAATAATTTATCGGAGTATTTAGAAGGTGCCTGTTTCTTCAAAAACGATGAAAATTTCGTCAAAAATGATGAAAGTTTCTTTAAAAATGATGAAAATTTCGTCAAAAATGATGAAAATTTCGTCAAAAATTATGAAAGTTTCTTAAAAAATGAGCATGCATTTTTACCAGTGAAAAATCCATGGTCTTGCGGATTCTTTCAGAAAAAAAAATCGATATTCTTCAAAAATTCATTCCATTCGAAACGGAAACTACGTAATCGTAAATTTCAGTAGAATCTGGAAAATGTCCTCGCGTCTGTGTAGTTAAAAACTTTCGTTCTATATCACAAGAATGTATGACAGTGTAATGAGGACAACACAGAATCAGTGATGATATGCACAACAGGAACATGCACCACCAGAGCTGGTCATTTCCTGATCTTGAAGAAGAAGCTGGCCACCAGGATGACGGGAATGATCCAGGCGAGGGCCACCAGGTACCCGTCCCAGATGGCGTTGTCCGAAATGTCCCACCCCCGGGACAGGATGGACCTCACGGTGTTGGAGATGAGGGTGAGGGGGAGGCCGTAGCTGAAGTACCTCAAGTAATGGGGCATCGCTTCTGTTGGCCATATGATGCCTGAAAAACGAAATCTGTTATAGTTTTATAATACACTGGCGTTCCCGTGCGAGAGTTCTCGCATGAACAGTTCCTTTGCTTGGAATAACATGTCTTTCAGGAGGTCACGTTGCGTAATCCTGTGAAGTGAGTGCTTACTGAACAACCAATTAAGTTTATTCAATTATATGTTGCTCTAAAGAAACTGCAAAGGTAGAGAGAGATCATTGCCATTTCTTTGCGATTATATACAAAAAAAAACGTATATTTTTTCAATAAAAAGAAACATCTAAACGAATTCCTTTTAATTGAATAGCTAGTTTATGAGAAAACAAAACGTTATATATGAACATTTTGATCCACTAAAGCACACAAAAATGTAACAGAAACACCAATTGCTGAGCGGTAAATTTTCGCTTATCTTTTGTAAATGAGAGATGACGCACTCAAATTTAAGTAATCGAACTTTCTCCAAAAGAGCAGTGTGATTTAAAATTGTTAATCTCAGCTTCTGCAAAAGCCATCTTAACAAAGCGACCTGACAAATGTAAAATAGTTGTTCAGAACATGGTTTTCCACATTATTTGATGTCGATTATGTAAATGGAAACTGAGTAATTACAATTGAATTATCTTACACATTATTTTGGCACACCTTTTTTAAGGATCTTTTGTTTATAATTTCTTCACGTCGCCCTGGTAGTACAACGGATAAGGCACTGGGCTACTGTGCCTGAGGATCTAGGTTCGATTCCCGGTAAGTCTTGGTTATAATTAGTGATATTTATTGAAAGTGATTCATGGAGGCAGGCTATGTAGGCAAGCAACTGATATTTTTACTCACTCTCCTCAGAGAGAGAGAGAGAGAGAGAGAGAGAGAGAGAGAGAGAGTGATCGAAAAATCTTACCGCTGAGTAGCAAGGTCGGATAAAAAGATCCCATAGCGATCATCACAGCGATGTTTTCGTCGTCGACAATAGCAGAAATGAAAAGACCTTAATAAAAGAAAACCAAAATAGGTATCAAAAGTTGAAAAAAATAAAAGAATTTTATGATAATAATTTGTGATATCGTTTGATAAGTTATTTTCTTATAAGAACTAAATAAGCCCAGAGTTCTCACCGTACGCCATCCCTTCCAGCCCCACCAGGAGCACCGCCACCACCACCCACTCAAATGGTCCCTTGTAGGGGATGTTGAAAGCCTGGAACGTGAGCACCAGCACCATGGCCACCTGGAGCAGCATCACCACGAACAGGCAGAACAGGATGGAGAAGATCACCTCCCACGAACTTACACCTACAAGGAAAACATTCATTAGAATCCTTATTTGTAACCTTATTTAATATTACATTTAAGCCCTTTATATTTTTGCATTACCATTTACAATTTAGCCATTACCATTTACATTTTAGGCATTGCCATTTACATTTTAGCCATTACCTTTACCTCATATTTTTCAATATAAAAAATATCCAATTTTTGGATATAAAGGATCCAAAGCGGTTTTAACATTTTTGGTAAAAAATGGGGTTTTAACTTATTTTTGAGTGTTCTGAAAATCGTGAAATGTGCGTAGGAATTGCCTAGGGAATCAATAATTATATAAAAAAGAAATTTATCTCACTTAAATAATCTTCAATAAATTTGCGTCAAAAATATTGTCCACGTAATATTGACGTGAAATGTCTTAAAATAGTTCAATACAGAAGTCGACACAAATCGCTTCAGTATTTCTCAACAGAAAAACAACTTCAAAGGTTAAAAAAAAAACGATGCCATTTTTAACATTCTGTTAATTTATTACAATTTTTTCAAATAGATCAGAAAATAACGTAACTAATACTTACCAGCAATCAAAGCTCGATTTAATAAGCCTTCTTTTTTCTCAATTATTATAGACATAGCACTCAAACCCACAGCCATCATGTAAGTAATTCTGAAATTGGTTTAGTAAATAAAATTTTAAATGATGAGTTTAGGTTTCTAATACCATAAGAATAAAAAAAGTTAAAATTTAATTAATCAAATGTCTATCATGTTTAGAAAGCTGGTAGGTGTTTTAAGTATTTATTGAAGTTAAGTAAACAAAATTTTAGTTAAAACTATTTTCCATTTTCTTTAAAGTTTTACATTACACGAACATTGTTAAAAATAGGTACTCAAAAATAAGTTAAATGTACTCATTACATGCTTTTATTTTTGATTGTATTCGATGCTTATCATGGCTTCGAATACATAAGTTTCGATTTTGAAAAAGACATGTATATTCAGAAATAAGCACCATGAATAAAAAGAGAAGATGCTTTACTTTCAATAAATATCAACAATTACAACCAAGACTTACCGGGAATCAACCCCAAATCCTCAGGCACCACAGTCCAGTTCCTTATCCGTTGTACTACCAGCGCGACGTGAAGAAGTTATAAACAGAAGACTTTTTTAAAGGTGTGCCAAAGGAATGGGAAGTAAGATAATTGAGTTGTAATAACTCAGTTTCCATTTAAGAAATCGACATCAGATAATGTGAAAACCCATCTTCTGAATAACTATTTTAAGTGTGACAAGTCGCTTAGTGTAGATGTTTTGAGCAGAAGCTGAGATTAGCAATATTAAATCACACTGCTCATTTTTTCGAAAGTACTGAAGCCATCTTCTGAACAACTATTTTATGTGTGTCAGGTCGCTTTGTTACGATGGTTTTAACAGAAGCTGAGATGAGTAATATTAAATCACACTGCTCATTTTTGCGAAAGTATGGTTGCTTAAATTTGAGTACGTCGTTGCTCATTTACGATGCAATCGTACTCAAAGAAAATCGTGTAGGCTCAAGTACTCATTTTTAAGTACCTTTTTTTTACAGTGTAAGTATTTAACAGATAAAATAAACACGTATATTTCTCTAAAAATATTCTCTGTACTTACCCAAGCACCATGCCTGGAGCCATAAATTCTGTAAAATTTGGATCACGATCACCATATATTGGTGACTGTAGCTGTTAAAAAAATATATACATCATAAGAGAAAAAATATAAATAAGCAAAGTACTATGACACACAATTTCCTTTTAAAATCGACTTTTTAAAATCGCGATTCCCTTTTTAAATAGACCCACTCTGTGTATTATTCATATGTTAATCACATTAAAATATGTACAAATTAATCAAAAATTCACTTTTGAAATCTTTTGATTTAGTTTATTTTCAGTACTTCATCTACTCAACAATATTGCAGTCAAAATACAAATACAACGTTAAAATACGCAATAAAAGTCCATCAAAACCGGACATGTTTCATTTTCTGCTGATGAAGGGAGATGTATCTCCCGAAACATGTCCGGATTTGATGGATTTTTATTGCGTATTTTAACGTTGTATTTGTATTTTAATATTCAATTTCAATGTTCTATAAGACGAGTTATTATTGCAGTCAGCAAAGCGCATTATTTTCGAAGAAGATTGGACAGGTCCATAAATATGTAATGAAAAAGTAAGTTTTTTTGTTATAAAATTTGCATTGATGAATTAGTAAAAATGATGGAGTATGCGAGATATAATACTTTGTATTAAAGTGCATACTTAATAAACGGTATTACTTGAAATTTTATTTGTTTTGTAAGAATCTCTACCGCTGAGTTGTCAATTATGGGTAGGATCACATGATTGAGGCAGATAAATGTTATACGTCACTTGATAATAGAAACTGTTCTTACAACTGCTGGGGGTGAAGCTATCGAAGGATTCCAGTGAAAACGTTTCAGCATTTTCTCTGCGAACTTTTCGAAATTATCCATAATTTTTGCATAAATAGTAGCGGCTATCTGTTGATCTATTTGAAAAGAATACGGAAGATTTACGATGGAAAAATGAAGGTATACAGCTAATTTAATTGAGTTTGATATTGTATTTTAGCTGAGATATGTGTATCAGTTCATTTGTGTTAAATTAAAAACTTACTAGTCATATCTAAAAATATCTTGATAGTGCTGTTTTCTATAGTTTCATTGTCTGCATTTACTCCTTCTAAGTACCTGAAAAAGACATAATTCATAGTAAAATACGTAGATTTTCAGGTGTAAATATTTAAAAATAAATCACTTTCTTCAGTTTAAAAAAAATAAGTAATAACATTAAGTAAAAATAGTGAGTTACAACCTTGGTAATACATTGGATTTTTCTTAGTTTTACAATATTTAAACTTTTCATTCTTCATCACACACATAGGAAGATTATACTGAGAATATGCAATTTAGTCCAGGTTTATCTTTGTAAGGTAATGTTACAAATGCTATATGTTTAGACTGGATTCAGACACAATTCCATATGAAATATTATATAGAAAATTGTTAGTCTCCCTAAGGTTTGTATACTCAAAAAGTTAAAAGAAATTCCTACCGGAATAGAATAGTAATATTAAGATATAAATTCTTGATAATGTTTAGCTATAAAAATGCATGTCAGTGACTGTTTGAAATGGGAATGTTCTAACAAACTTTGAATAGTATGAATAAAACTTTAAGACAACTACAGTCTACATACAAGGCAACTTTATGAACACAATAAGAATATTTTTAAGTATTTTAATGCCACTTTTTTATTCATTCACATTTTTTTGTCGTATTTTATCTAGTATTTACTATAAAAAATTAATACAGTAGACTCGCGATAACTCGAATTTTTCGATATCTCGAAAAAAATCAATTTACCTGCACCTTCATTACTTATTTAATGTAATTTTATCTCTTTTATTCGAAGTTTTTCGTCGTTATTTTCGATAACTCGAAGTTTCCTCGCAACTCAAAATTTTGTTTTCCTCTTAAAACTACGGATTTTGAAGAACCTTTAGCACATATGTAATTGACACGTTCTTCTTATTAGTTCTCTTTCTTATTGTGCGTTACTGAAAGGGGATACACAAAAATGGATTCCTACGTGTGCTTCACCCTTTTGTTTGAATGTCGCCAGATTCCTGAACTGGATTCCCTGAGCTATATCCCCTCCTCTTTAACACAGTCAGTCCAACAAAGAATATTAATGATTTATCGTCCCTCAAGCCAGCTGGCGTTTTCGGTAAAGTGAATAACTTTCTTGCAACATTATACCGACCGTCCTGAAAGCAGCTCACTGAAAATATAAAGACGACACTCGAACTCGACCCCTTCTCACTTTTGTTCAGGCTTTCGTGTGGTGTTGATTTGTCGCTGTGAATAATGGCGACAAAACGAAAATGCAATGCACTCTCTATAGCACTCTTTATATATATTTATTTTTACCAAAACAGCTTTTTTATAGGATTTTCGATAACTCGAATTTTTGATATCTCGAATTTTTATACACTTCCCTTCGAGTTCGAGATAACGAGAGTTGTCTGTAGTTCCCAAAGTGTTCACTATTCTGTTTTAGGACTTACATTAGCTAAAAGAAGGTTATACGATTGTATTATTATTTTGTTTTATCATAGGATAATAAGCATTGATGTTGTTGAAAGCACTCACCTGTTGATCATGCTGTCTGTGAAAACTGGTCCTATGTACACCACTCCCCAATTCTCTCCCCTCTCCACTGATTCAATCGCCAAGCTTAAATTAGTGTAATTTTTCTGGAAAGTAAACAAAGTGTTGCTATGAGAATGCATCTCAAACAACGGACAAATATAACAAGGTTATAGAACTAATGACGATTCTTACGAATCGAGTCTTCATTTTTATTGTTATTTTCACATTTTAAAGATACTTCAAAAATTATTTTAATACAAATACAAATATTGACAACCAACAACATGCCCAATGCCCAACAAGGTTGAGGAAAAACTTTGGAACTGGATAAAGCTGGCGGATTACGCTGCCTTTTTGAATGAATAAAGTGACCTTAAAAAGTCATTATAAAGTTTATATATTTTGGTGTTTGATTGCAGAGTAGCTCCAAAATTTTTGTTAGAAAGTAGGTTTTCGTTTAGCATACGAAAGAGTTGTGTTTACTAAACAACATTTAAGAAAAAAAAAGGTTTAATTACTAAAATTAATAAGATATTTTTATAGTGCATAAAAATTGTATTCTTTAAATATCATTTCACAGAAAGAATTTATTTAGTAACTTTCAATATATTTGCATTAGTTTGTAAGACCAACCCTTGTGTGGAAAACAATGTTACATTAAATTTAAATATTTAATTTATTGCATCCTCTAAAATTATAATATCTTACCGATTACATGAGATTAATAAAAGGTATTAAGCTATTACAGTAAAATACCATGATTGAGACCGAAAACATACATGTACATAACTACATACTAACTTCTACTAGTACATAACTTGTATTTAGAACATTCAGCAACAGAGGGCAGCACCAAAAGTTTTGCATTAAGCTATAATATCAAGCCACAGACTGTGAAGATCCGGGGGGGAAAACGTAGGCTCCATTCAAACTAATACAAATTAACTCTAGAATACTGACGTTATTAATGGTTTTTGTTAAGAGGTGCTTAAAACTTACTGACAACTAGTACTTAAGGCAGTGATTCTCAACCTTTTTTCGCTCCCGTACCCTAGGATAAAAATTTTCATTTACGAGTGCCCCCTTCTCTCATAAATAACCCTTCTCACCCATACCCCAATGCAAAATGAGGTTCGTTTTAGTTAAGCAGTAATGGTTTTAGGTTAGCTGGCGAATTAATCAAACGAGGCTCTTAGTTTTGATTTTACTTACTATTATATTCATTATTTTAGTTTAAGTTTTTTCCGCCATTACTAATATTATTTCCTTGTACCCCCAACTGGACCACCACGTACCCCAGGGGTACGCGCACCATATGTGTATCACCTCTGTTCTAAGGTAAAGTATTTTCTATAATTAACACATACTGCGCTTGTACAAATATAATAATATATAAACTTATGGATTTTGTTTACTTTAAAAGTAAAATAACAGGTTAAAATAAATTATGTTTAAATTACAGTTAGCCCACAAAAAACAAAGACATCCTGAGTATGCCATATGACAACCGATATTTTGACATCCATTTGAATCCATAAGCTTAACTACAGATACTGACAGAAAGTGTTACGTAGTTTTATTCGGGAGCTAATGTAATATCTTAATTCGGGAGCTAATGTAATATTGGTAATATCTTAACCTTAGAACGAATCTCACTAAAAATTGTAGACCCTAGTAATTGTAGACCCGCTAGCTTCAGTGTTAAACATGTTCCTACTTTTCCAAAAATCAATTTGATAAGCTAAAATTAACCATTCGATTGAAAGTATGCATAAGACCAGTTACCAACCACGTGCCAGTTACTAACCATTCGAAAAAAAAAACACGTTTATAACTAAGATCATATCATTTTACTTTTAAAAGTCCCTTCAGTAAATATTACTCAAAGGCTTTTAAAATTCAGGTAAGTTTCATTTTACTGTGAAATGTGAGTTCAATAGTCACATAGATTATTTAAGTTTGGCACTGATCGGAAAATGGTCTAAACTGGTCGGTAATTGATACCTTCACCCTGGACATTTTTTTGAAATTCTGTTCGGAAGCAAACGTATTAGTAACGACAATATATGGAACTTTTACCACGAATATCACTAAAAATTGTAGGCATTAAGAATTTACCGCACTAGCTCCATTGTTATACATGTCCTGACCTGCCATGATAAACATATTTTGTGTTGCAGAGTGCAGAACCCTTTCGTTCTCTTTTACCTGTCGAATGGTGTGCGAGTCAATCGTCTGCAGGAAGAGGTTGCTGTACCCCGACGGATCCGTCTCCAGGTTCACCACGGCCATGGGGAGGTCGAACGGAGACCCGCCCACGCACAGGCAGAACACGATCACCTGGAAGGCTGGGATGAACAGCTGGAAAAACACCAGACTGGAAACAAGAACGGCAGTTATTTAATTACATCCGACCCAGGACTGCCATGTCTCAGATTTTACAATGGTCAAAGTGAGGGTGAAAAATCATCAAGTTCGGATCACCACAATCCATACCAAATTGTCACGCTGTTAACGCGGTTGCGAGAGAAAAAAAATATTATGTGAAACTAAAAGTTGTTCAGTAGCTCAGTGACCGGATATAACTTGAGATTTCCAGTTGCATGCAACTAAGTAGTTCCGTTGAATGCCCGACAGTTGGCAGGGTATGGATAGCTTTTAATGGATAGCTTATGTTTATTGATGCTCGCGATCAACTGTAAAGAGTGAAGCTCTTTTCTTTGCACGGATTTGTCTAAAACTCGGTATTGAGATTTTATTTACTTGGCCTTTGAAGTGGTATTAGTATAGGACTCAATATCTGTAATACCTATTTGCATGAATGTAATGCACTCCGTATCAATGCAATCCGTACTTCGGATTTTGGGGCGGAAAACAATACTCTTATATTTCCCATAAGACTGAATAAATTAAAAATACTCACGGAATGTTCCTTTTGAGCCTCACGAAGTTCTTGGCTATGAGTGCTTTCATGCGATTGCAGGCCGAACTGGCGGGGCCCGGATGCCTGCAATGGCTTCTTATGACCACGTTACCCGACGAGTTGTCCAGCAGTGCTGTCTTGTACTGTTCATGACCATGGCTATTGATGGATGTCATTGTACTGTACTTGTTATGTGTCTGTAAAAATAAGAACATTTATTGGCGCTCTTCTTTCATGTTGAAGTGTGAAAAGTTACGTTGAATTTGTAAACAAAACAAATAATTTTACAATTGACGCTAGGTTACAATATTTATATGCAAGCGCGGTATATTTTCCCTCAAAGAATCGATATATTATAAATAATAACATTAAGAAGAAACTAGCGACTATAAAAACACATTGTAATAAAAACAAAGAAAAAAAATTATTTTAATCTCAAGCATTGATTTTTTACTGTAATAGGAAAAATTTAGAATGTGAACTTTTGTTTATAAGTTACTAGCAAAAGTACCCGTTCTTCGCACGGGGATAAATAAAAAAACGACAAATAACTGAAAATATATACATTTCCTCTCCTCCCTGGGATAATCGCATATACCATTTCGGAATTCCTCCTAAAAAAAGTAATAATTTTTTTTCTAAATTAAAATTTAAAATATCTTTATTTTTAATAAATTAAAAGTTAAGTTTTAGAAATTAATAGGTATTTCCTTTCGGAACGGGTACATAGTTGCATGAAATCGCATAATAAAAAAAGTCGTTTGTAAATTTGTATAAATAATATACAATCATGTAGACAAAAGTCAGACGTTTCGACTATGCCGGTTCTTAACCCGTTTCTCATGTTGCGTTTGTACCACGTGGGGAGGAGTGTAGTGCACAACTGCAGTATTCGCTTACTCTACCATAACTTAACTTAGAATCAACCTATATGGACAAATGACATACCGTCGTGTAAAGGAAGGTAGGCCGTTTCAGCCAGCCATATATGCCATTTATTCCCCGCACCCTTCTGCACTTTGTACTGAGTACGGCTCAATACAGCGCGGCTTGTATCTACCCGATTTTTTTTAACACGGATGTTGCAATTTAATCGGGACACAACTCTCTTTTACTACACCCAAATGCCCATGTGTTAAAGAATTCCAATGAATACTATTATTACAGAAGAACCACCTATTTTAAGTTTGAGTAATTTTTTTTATTACCGGACAATGTAATAAAAATAGGGCATTTCCTCATTTTTAACTGACTGAACAGCGCGCCAAACAAAACTCCAAAATAAAACCTCTAGAAACTAAATTAAAACTGCCAAATCGCGCGTAAAATTAAAAATTATTTGCACAATTTCTTAAAATTCTGTTTTCCTTTTTTTATATTAAACCATTTTTTATAAAATTTAGACTTTGGTATTATTGTTATTGTATGCGCATCGAAAAATATCTTTCTATATAAGTACTTAGTAAGTTCCCACGGCAAAGTAAAGCCAAAAGCATTTTATCCAAAGAATAAACTGTTATAACTTGGCGACATAAACCATTTAATTTAACAAACCGTGCACCATATTATACTGACTTTTTCACCATTTACTGTAATTTCACCATTTTTTCGCGTTCTATAATTCTAAATTTCATTCCTAATGTTCGCCATTTAATGTTTAAAAAGGAAATATTTATTTGCACATTAAATAAAATATTTTCTCAATTATCAGTTGGTATCTGTGGAATTTTATTACTTTAATAACATTAAAAAGTTATATAGAGTTGAAAATTCACCGTGAAACTAAGCTTCGTACAATAAAAAAATACTTGCATAAAATACTTTTTAAATAAAAAAATTTATGTTCATACACAAACTACTCGCATTAAGAAAATATTGTTCTATAAAAGTTCGATCTAAGATAATTAAATATAGTTACAATTAACCTGCATACAAACAAAACAAATGACACAAAATAATTATAACGTTAAAACAATTCTAAACCATTTGCCTAAGATAAAATTCTTGTTCTTGTAATTTTTATAATAATTCGTATTGTAACAAAAAGCCCAATGCTCAGACGTTTTTCAATCATTATTAAATCAAATAAAATCTATGACGTCATTTCCAAACTGTCAATAACAAAAAAAATTATTTTCAATTGCAAACGATATTATCATCCATGTTAAGTGAATAAAATTCATTAAAATAGTTATAATATACGAATGGAACATCGTACAAACTTAAAAATTATCAGAAAAAATGTCTAATTTTTCAAGTAAAGTGCTCTGTAAATTTCATAAAGCTACGTTTTGTAGTTATGGAGTATTTCGTATAAAGATCGGCATTCTAATTGATTCATAATTTTGTTATATTATATTTTCGCTTTTATCCGTTGATTTTAACTGATTTTACTGTTGCCACTTCGTGAAACTTTGCTGACGTACTTTAAAAAATGTCATAACATTTGAATGGAACATCGTAGAGACTTGAAAATAGTCACGTTAAAATTCTTATTTTTTTAACTAACTATTCTGTGAATTTCAAAGCTTTGCGTTGTGTAGTTACGGAGCTTATTTTGTACTGACAAACAAACAGAGATCCGGACACATTTTGGGATTTTCAGCTTTATATATAAGATGTAATATAAGAGTTTGAGAGCACTTCTCCTTTCACGTTTTTTGTGGTGCTGCCATCTAACGTTAGAAATTATAAATAACAGTTCAGCAACAGCTTTCCCAAATGATAAATTTATATATAAAAAAAATGAGGTTTCGCTTCCTACTTGCAAATTGCGAATTTTCAGTTTATTTACTAGTTTCATTTAAATGTTTTCATCAAATTATAAATAATTAGAATATTAAACCTTGGTTTATTTTAAATTCATTAATAAAAAAAAATAATTGAAATATTTTTTGCTTACTCGACTAACCACTACAACATAAAACTACCGTACTACTAATGGGTGTAAACTATCAGCCTTGTCGACGCGTCCAAATTTCTTCTACACGATAGTACGTCATTTATCTTCATATGCTGATTCCGCGTGGAGTTATAAGGATTTTAAAAATGTCGTTTTTAACTGTGTAACTCTGTACCCGTACAGAAAGAAAAAACGTATTTACGTCAAAAACAAAGGCGTACTTTCATGACGCTGCGTGGTATCCAAACGGGAGGTGGCACCTCTTCTTCAAAGGAGGAGGAGGAGACCGACGGAAGAGTGGAGTCCACCTGGCCGTCGGCCACGCACAGCTTCAGGAAGACGTCTTCCAGAGTCTGCACCTGGTACCTCTTGATCAGGTGCTCCGGGTTCGATTCCGCCAACAGGTGTCCGTCCCTCATCAGACCCACCTGCGTGTGGGAAGAGCCATTTTTAGTAGTTGTAATATAAGTTAAGTGGGGACCGAATGGGTGAGTTCCGTCTCAAGGAGTGAATTACGTTGCGCGGCATGTTTGTTTCGACGTCAGTTGAATTAGGATTAATATTGTTCGAAATTTAAGCTATATATTTATTAAGGGCATTAGATTATTTTAAATTCAGATTATTGACTATAAATGAAACTTATTGTAAATAAAGTTTAATTAATTGTAAATAAAAGTTACGCTGTGTCAAAATCGATTGCTCGGAGGGGATGAGTAACCCCAAACGATTGTTCGAAGGGGGTGCCATCTGTTTTTCTAAAATAAATGTGCCATTTCCCGGTATCAAAGGCCGACTGCTGGGGAGGGGTTGAAAAACTCCATACAACTGTTTTAAGGGGGTACCAACTATTTTTAAGCAGCAATGTGCTATTGCTCGGTGCCAAAATAGATTGTTCATCTGAGCATGTTTCAAAAACACGAGGCAGTATTCCCGGGTCTTTCCTTCGAGATACATCCCGAACCGTTACCAATTGCCCTTTGCGTTGCTCTAGTGCGACCGTAATTCATCCAACCAACCCAAAAGCGACTGCTCAAAGAGATGACGCCCTAGGGGACGTTGCTAGTCGAAGACAAGAGGGACGCACTAGACGTAGCTAGAAATATTCAGAGGGGACGCAACTGATTCAAATGAGAGCGAGGGAAAATGCTTTTGGGTCGCAATTGATGAACAGCCGTTAATAAGTACAATTTGAATATTTACCTAAGCTGAGAAAGACGTATTTTTACTATGCCAATACAAAATGGGAATTCAATAAAATAAAGTTTTAATTCACAGATTGTTTCCTAAAAAAGTTAAATTGAAAATATGAGTGATCGTTCCAAAACCTGTCTTATCCACATGCATTGTTTCTACGAAAAATGCTGTTTTCCTCTGCTATGTTTTACTATAAGTACATGTCTAATTCATTATATGAATAGCCCAAATGCAAAAGCAGTTACATCCAAATATTCGAAAAATGATATTTTGGTTACTATGGGTACTTTAAAAATTTGGATTCAATTTTAAAACACAATAAAGAAGCAAAACATTTTTTAATAAAAATATTTAAAAAAGAAGTTATCAGAAGCAAAAGTAGTTATATCCAGCGAATGTGAACATGAGCGCCAGCGATAGCTTGATTTCTGATTGGCTGGAATGTGGATAGCGACTTTTGCTTCTTGAACAAAAACAAAATGGCGACACATCCAGTTGCAAAACCAGTTAAAAGTCTTCATACAGTCGCAAAGTAAGTAATGTGAAAATTTAAATTTAGGATGTAGGTTTAGAGAACTTATTCAATAATCATACATATTTTAGCGAAAAAATGTATTTTTCTTTATTTTAAAGTAAGAAAGTTCGAGTAATTGCGATTTACTGGAGAAAGCTTTTCGTGCATATCACTGCTTTTACGTCTCGACTACTCATATAATCATTACATATTAGTAGTTGCGTGCTCAAACTTGTCGACTCTAATATAAGTATAATAATTTTGAAAGCGGGGAGTACAATTCCAAAACTTGTCTTATCAAAATAATGATAATCCTATTAATTTCTAGAAAACAGCCGACATGTGGACAAGGCACGTTCTGTGCTTAACATGTAAATATATACTCTTCCAATAAAGGGTATTTTCTCCAATCTTTACGTTTTTACATGAGATATAATCAAAGTATTTATGATGTAGACTATGTACATTCCAGGGAGTTATTTTAAGGGAACACTGAACACTGAAACTTTTTTTTTTGACTTTTTGAATCAAATTCTTTTAAAGTAAATTTTTTTTATATATATATATATATATATAAGAGATAAATATTCCACAATTGTTTGTATTTGCTTGAAAAAAATTTCAACTTTTTTACGCCTTTTTTTAGATAAAGTTATAGAATTTCGCAAGAATATTTAGAAGATTCCAAACTATAACTTTAGCAAAAATTGTGAAATTAGAAAAAAAATTGTGAATTTTACAATTTTTTAGGTAGTGTGTCTCATTCAAAAATCATACCTTCGTTAGTAAATCATCATAAGAAAGTGTTTTATACATTTGCGAAGAGAACACATAATATCGGAACCATGAACAAGAAAATCGATTTCCTATAGGAAATTTATGGGGTGTATCAAAATAGGGCAATTTCCCTTAAAATATAAAAGCTATTTCACTCAAATTAGGGATTTAGTTGTGCTTTTAAAATTGATTAAAATTTAATAAGGAGACAGGAGGAAATAAAGGGTCGCATTATACCTTTTGATATACTATGGCTATCCAATTCCAATGATATTTACCTCAAGAGATGATATAAGTGTTTTGATGCTAATTTTGCTATCCCATGCCATCAGTGCCATAGGAACTGTTATTTTCAAGAGGGCAGTGACGTAGGAACTTGTTATTTCCAGAGGAGTCTGAATATTTTTTTATGTAAAAAAAATGATCTATCAAAAAAAAAATTCATGTGTATTCATTTTTCATTTTAAAGTAATCGCGAAAAATATTAATTTAAAAACGTACTGATTTTTAGATTAGTGGTTGTTTGAAGGAATATATTTAAATTTAACTTTCTTTAATAAAATGTAATTTTTTTAAACATGAAATTTCAACTACATAATCTATTTAGCAAATGAAGTATAAATCTGATGGTCTCATTTATACGGAAATAATCACTCTGAAACAAAATCTTATTTAATAATTTTTTTTAACCGAACAATTAACTATTTTTTTTTATTAATGCTTCTAGTAAATAGTCGAAATTAAAAAAAATGCTAATCTTTTTACTTAAATATGTGCAAAAATTATTTCATCTCTCAAATACAATCGTGCGACGATTGGTATGGAAATGTATTTTGGAAAAAAAGGACATAAAATCTTAAAGGGTCTGAGCTTTTTCAAAATAATTTCTGGGGGGAGGGCACCCCTAGCCCCCCCCCCCCCCTACTTCCTACCCCTATGCATACCATACAACACAAGTAACTGGTATACGAAATTGGGATATAGGAGCACCGTCCGTTCATGAGATTTAGTTCAAGAATAATTTCCGTTACCCTGTGTTTCGAACAGTGTGATGTAAAGTGAAAATTCTATAAAAGTCAATGCTACAACTGTCTTACTTGACGGAAAACACTCTAACAGGTGCTGATTACACAGCCTGTGATTAGCAGCTATTAGCTGCGGCAATTGTAGAGTCGTCACGAGAACAGCTATTTCAATAAAGCTCATTTCAGTTCTTAATATAAATGTAATATCTTTTTACCCAGGTGTAGCATGTAAAATATTCGAAACCCACAATCCAGTTCAGAAATTGCATATTCTGCATGCATTTAATTCCTTTAATGGCTATTCTAACATATTGATGATAGATTCGTCTAAGCCAGTCATCATCTGAACTAAAATGATATTCGTTATAGATGGTAATCTGATCTTAAGGGGGACCCGAGCCCCAAAATCCGGAAAAATTGCTAAATTTTTTCTTCTTCGTAAACCGATGCTAAACGTACTTAAGAAGGTGTGTACAGAATTTCAAAACGGTAAAAGAAACATAACATATGTTTGTTTAGATGTTTATATACCATTTATCATCTCTCTACATACTTTTCGTCTGCAACAATCGTCATTTACTCAAAATATTTTTTTAAAATTTTGGTCACGTTTAAAATGCTAAGGCTTTGTTAATAATTAACTTAAAACTAAACTGTTAATAGTTTTTGAAGCTCTAATATTTGTTTTATAAACGTATGTATTGCTTTTTTAAATTAAGTTATAAATTATTTTTTTTACAAATTATTAAACTTAAAAAATTTAATATTTTTTGGGTTTTGAACTTAAAATAAATTTTTAAAGACAATTAAAACATAAATCTGCAAAAGTCTATACATACGTTTATAGTATGTACCTTGACGTTATTTAATCAATTAAAAAAAGTCTTTTTAAGCTTAAAAAATACAAAAAATAACAAAAATAATTTTTTTAAATATATTTTTGTTTTTGATTATTGTTTAGAAAAAGATGTTCGAATAATATAAAAAAAATGGTATGTCTGAATTCATTAATAAACAAATTAGGATTTGGGGCTCGGGTCTCCCTTAAATGGCGTTCGCCTCTTTTTTTTTCAGGAATGTTTTTGACTATTTCTTTTTAAGCACCAATAGCTATCGTTTATGTTCTTTTGCGCCAAAAATCTTTGGTACTACAGGATGATAAATACGATAATCTAAATTTTAATCAACTAATTAAATAGGAAATAAGCTAACGAAAGATCGACGAAACTTAAGAATATGCTGTTCTCGTTCGTTTTGAAGAACAGGAAACAAAACAACGCATCTTTAATGGCGTTAAAGTTGATTCAATTATCAAAACTTCTTTGTGAGACGCCCTTTCAACAAGAAACATAAGAAAAATGTTATCACAATTATAATAATTTTTATAAAGAATCCCAAACAAAAAGTATTTTTCAGCGTTTTTAAATATTGATCAGGGTGGCAACAACATTCTGGAAAAAAAGTTCTCTGATATTTCCCTTGATTTCCATGATGGTGTCACAAAAATTTCCCTGATTTTACAATTACATTACGAAATGTTGCTATGCGTGCTTTGTATAGAAACAAAGTATCCACGCTACGACATAAATATATTGCATTATAAATGAAAAATTATAAGCAAAACTTATTGACAGTTAAAAAAATAATTTATGGATACAACACAAATTACGCAATTGCGACAGGAATAATAGTAATAAAACATGTTCTCTGGAAACAAATAATGCAAAAAAGCAAGTTTTTACAAATTATTTCTTTTGTAGATAATTTTAAATGTTTTATATGCTTAATATTTCTTATTCTGATCTTCAATAAATCCCATATTTATTAGCCCCTCACATGTTGCTTACAAATCAAGGTCCAACGCACTTTGCGTTTGCTTCTCCCTCCAGCAGTGGTGGTTCACGTTTTTACAAAAATGAAACTGAAAATGTGCATAACCATGCTTTTTTTCTTCTTAAATTCTTATTCAGAACTAAAAGAAAATATTGACAATTAAACTACCAAGAATGGAGGGCATAACAGACGATAATTGCCGTTTTAACGCTCCAAATTTGAAAAATTCCCTGATTTTTTGTTAAATTTTGAAAATTTCCGTGACTTTTTGCTGATATTTCCAGAATTAAAAATGTCGATGATAATTCCCTGATTTCCAGGTAATGTTGCCACCCTGTTGATGATGACATATATTAAATCTAAAATTCCATGACAATTCGTTCTCATAATTTAATTTCATAATTTTCCACAGAAGATATTACAGTAGATCTGTTTCGAAATCTGACCTATCATAAAAATAAAAATATTCTGTTTGGATAACGAAAAC
This sequence comes from Troglohyphantes excavatus, assembly GCA_963932185.1. Taxonomy (NCBI): domain Eukaryota; kingdom Metazoa; phylum Arthropoda; class Arachnida; order Araneae; family Linyphiidae; genus Troglohyphantes; species Troglohyphantes excavatus. Next base: position 2,844,391 of record OZ010667.1, read on the forward strand.
ACAAGCAAAATGTCTGGCAGGACGCCAGCATCTGAAACTTATCAAATAGAACATTTAAAGGATTAAATGATCTAATTTAAATTTCCAAGTATGATGGACGGGGCTCTTCACGGGAAATTAAGAACGATTGCGCAAATAATAAAAAGAAAAGGAGTCCACTCACAACATGCGCTTGCCTCGCCTCTTCCACGTAGTGTGTTGTGATCATAATGGTGATGCCATCGTTAATTGCAAGATCAAACAGATGATTCCAAATGCTGAAATTAAAATTGAAAAATGTACTTTAAAAAAAAGGTATATTGGAAATGGGCAAAATGTAATCGTTCTGAAGCTTATTCTGTAGTGTTAATAGCTTACTTGAGTCGTATGCGCTTCTATTTTGAATTCAGACATTTTTGGTCAATACCACTTTGCAAGTTGATGTAGTGCATTGAGAACTTGTGGTATATATATACATGTATATATGTTACACACAAACACACACACACACACATATATATATATATATATATATATATATATATATATATATATATATATATATATATATATATATATATATATATATATATATATATATATATATATATATATATATATATATATATATATATATATATATATATAGATAGATTTGGGGAAGAATGTGGATTTATCTGGTTTTGAAATTAGAATATTCAATTCTTATACATCCAATATTATTTTATCTAAACACATTCTGGTAACAACAAGCTATATGCCGGTTATTGTGTGACCGTCACGAAAAGGCCCACTGGTAGGTTTGCTACCACACAACGTTCTAAATAGAGTGGGGGTAGTATAAAAATGATTATTTACTAGCAACCAAGTTCAGTTGATTCCCACTTCTTATCTTCTACATTCTACCATCAGAATTGGGTGAAATCACCCGTTTCTTTTGCAGTACCTTAAAACAGAATTTAGTCTATGGGTTTTCTCCTGGTGGAAGGACAATATACTTAATACACACCCTTTAAATCGAATACTAAAATCCGAAATGTCACCTTTTCCTGAGAAGTGGATCCACCCCCACAGTGGGCTCGTCCAGGATGAGAAGAGGGGGCTTGTGGATGAGGGCCGCGGCGAAGGACACGCGCCTCTGCTGTCCGCCACTGCAAACAAGGGACAGAACACTTTAACCGAAATAACGGAAACAATCACGGCCGAATTTCTGTATGAAGCAATATGCCAAAGTAATTTGGCATGGCAATTCGACAAGAAATGAGGCCATGGCGTGTCGGTGTGGTGTGACTCACCTGAGGTGCTTGATTTGCTTCTTCTTGTCCGGGATGTTGAGGAAGTCTGTGAGGAAGGTGATTCTGTCTCTGATGTCTTGGGGCTCCATCTGGTACAGCCTGCCGAAAAAGGTGAGGGTCTCTTCGGTCGTGATCTCGGGATACAACGCCAGTTCCTAAGAGAAGGAGGAATCGATTTACACACTGATAAAAATAGATAATCAAAAATAAGTCAAATGTACATTTTCGATTCTATTCACATGTACTCAAAAATGAATACTATGAGTAAAAGAGCTTGCCTACATAGGCTGTCTTTATAAATCACTTTCAATAAATATATCATTGATAAGGATGAATCTTGGTCGAAAAAACGTCGTACTAGAGTTGCACCAGCAAGCAATTCGCGATGGATCGAGGTCTCTCCAGAAGTAAAGACCCGGTAAAACTGCCTTGTAATTTCGAGTAAGCAGTTTTGCGATTCAAGCATTCGTTTTGAGAATTTAGTATCATAATACCTGTTCAAAAACACTGGTATTTCCTTGGAGCAGTCGTTTAGGGCGTCTCATTCCTTCTGAGCAGTCGGTTTCAGCAACTCGCCACCAAAAACTTTTAATATTTAATGATATAAAGTAGATCTAAGGGTTGACAGACTGGTCTATCCTTGGACGTGCGTGATTTCCTTCAATCTTTTAAAAGTTAAACTTAATGAGCGTACAAAAACATTGCTGTTGTTCGAGCAATGATCTTCATTGCATTCCCACGAAGGCCTGTCATTGTATTTGCAGATCCACTAGTGACACTGCAAATACATTGATTTTCGCACTATCACAGTAACATATCCCATGCATTTGCTTCGCAAGCGGAAAGGGTAACTTATATAAGTAACCGTTCATTTAATACGTCACGTCCTCTTAGGAGGGAGGGTATATCTTTCGCGACATGGAGAGGGTGGTCTCAGAGGTTGTACAACGTAGTAAAATTTCAGAAAAATGCTGAAATTTGTTTTTCGAACTTCTATATAAGTAACGTTTTATAGAAATCACATTATTTATGATGGGATGTTTGGCAAAATACACATAGAAGAAGTTTAAATTATTGTTATTTTAAGTGCAAAAATTTATCGTAACGTGACGTGGGGGAAGGAGGAGGGATATAGCTACGTGACATAGGGGGAGGAGGAGGAGGAGGGTACAAAAGGAGGCAAAATAGTGTGAAGTAATAAATGAAAGATTCCTAAGAAAGAATATGCTTTCTTAACTTTAAACTCTGTAGACAATCTCTATACAGATTTCACTTATATGAATAGCATTGCGTTGCTATGGTAATTATTGCGTTTTAAAAAGGTATACTGTGCGGCAACTTATGAAATTGTATTCTCGGTGTGGTAACTGTTTCTGCTGTTTGTCTTTCTCTGTGTTCTTCACTAAAAGTCTCATATACATGGTATGTGTTACCTTCTTCTGCGTATGTTAATAACTGTAATTTTAATATATTTTTAATTATTTTCAATATTAATATATTTTTCGGGCTTTATTTTAATTGTAATTTAAATCTTGTCCATGTTATCCTATTTAGAATTTCAATGGTTAACTTTGCTTACAATATTCTTAAATTTAAAATATTTTTTAATTTTTCATATTCAGATTTTGTATCAACAAAGTTGATACATTTAAACAACCGCTTCTACATATTTCAGATAAAAAATATATATATAAAATTTATAATTATCATGCTGACCTAAGAAGTTAGTTTTCTGTGTTTAAACAGGTATGAAATATAACTGCATAATTTTCTAATAAATGACTCATCACACAAGTACATTGTCCTGTACTGTATCTATGTATAAAATAAAAGCATTCAGTGAAAAATATTTCAAATATTAATGCTAATTTTTTACCTTGGTTTATCTACGTTATTATTAGATTTCGATAATATTTTCTGTTTGAGTCCGAAATAGTTGACGGAAGCACGAATTATTTCGAAATCTCTTTTCTTCTTTTCATCCTATCTTACTTATTTGTAATCAATCAGTATCTTCCATTCTAGAAATCAAAGTTCGAAGAAGTGATTCAACGACTGCTGGACTATCAGATTAAAAGCGGGTTACATAACAGCCTGAAAACCTAGAGCTTTCGATTCCTGCATAATTATCCCTAAATAATAACCATAATTTTTTTATACCGAATAGTTCCGAAAAATTGGTTATGCTCTTTATAGCTTCACTGTTAGAAATAGGTATTCAAAAATAAGTAAAATGTACTCATTTTTTATTACATTCGATGCTTATCATGGCTCCGAATACATAAGTTTCATTTTTAAAAAAGACATGTACTCAAAAATCCGTAAAAATGAATAAAAAGAGCAGTAGCTTGCCTCCATAGGCTGCCTTGATAAATCACTCTCAATAAATCTCGACAATTACAACTTAGACTTAGCGCGAATCGAACCCAGGTCTGCAGCGTACCTGTCCACAGTCTCATCCGTTGTACTACCAGGGTGACGCGAAGAAGTTACAAACAGAAGTAATGTTAAAAAGATGTGACAAAAATTGAGAAATAAGATAATTGAATTGTAATAACTCAGTTTCCATTGAAGCAATCGACATCAAATAATGTGAAAAACCATCTTTTGAACAAATATTTTATGTTTGTCAGGTCGCTTTGTGAAGACGGCTTGAACAGAAGCTGAGATGAGCAATATTAAATCACACTGTTCATTTTTGAGAAAGTACGATTACTTAAATTTGAGTACGTAATCGCTCATTTACGATGCAATTGTATTTTTTTTTTAAATACGTTCATGTACTCATTTTTAAGCATTTTTTTTAACTGTGTTTGTAAGGTATAAACAATGCAAATTGGTCAAATGCTCAAATCAAGTACATTTAAGTACAAGCACGTATAAGAAATATAAATATTTTTTTCCTAAACTACCATCCGGAGAATTTTTGATATAATACTGACAACAATACAAGGGAAAGGGATACATGGACTTTTATTTATACGCAGTTAAAAACTAAACTAAAAAAAAAGAGTTTATAAATAAAACGTTATGTGCTGTTGCTGTTATACACGTTCAAGTAACATAACTTATCTACCTTATTAAGGATAGGTTTTAATGTGAGTCAACGTTGCAAAGATAATTTTCCTACACCCACCCTCAGAAGAAAGCTCAGTGAGTAGATGGTGTATTGGTACGCTGATGTATTGGAATGGTGCGTTGAATGGTTCGTTAATGGTTTTGGGAAAAAAAACTGTGTACAAATAAAACTCAATGTCTTGTCATGTACAAGCAACACAGCTTAGCTAACTTATTTCTTTTAGATTTTATTGCTTGTGAAAGTTGTAGGGATAATTATTAAACACATTGTATTTGAGGTATCAGTTGTTTAAGAAATTGATTGACATACTTAAATTGCAGCAAAATTCAGTTCAATTGTAAAGGTGAAATAAAATTTGCTTTCATACGACCCTATAGCTTAAGCATACAAGCGATACATTTTTTTTCTGTCTAATGGGCTGATTTCGCTACAGCTGCTGAATCCATGGTTTGGACTTACGTGGTGTGCGAGTTAAGCCCACGATATTTAGCCAGTCGTTGCGACATGTTTCCCTATTCGTTATCTGAAGTGAGAAAAATTATATTACACTGCACGCTCGCGAGGATAATGAAATTAAAATAACCTGTTCATGATAACTTCGATGATAAAGAGATTACATAATGCAAAAGCATACAATTTTTGTTGTTAGTTTATCACCTCAGACATATTTCCAAAGATATTGAGTCATTGATTATCTTTAGGTTATAATGATAAGACTTTCCTTTTCCAAGCGTATTGTTTTGTGTCAAATGTATTGTTTGTGTATCAGTAAACAAGAGGATAACAACTATGTGTTATTCTTATATTATTGATGTTATCAATTACAGAAATTCTGTGATATGTTATTTATACATAACTTTGATCTTCCGCTTTGTAGAAGGAAACAGAATAAAGTTAGTTTTGAAATGAAAAATGAATGCATTGATCTTTTTACTAACTGCACTTTATGCAACGTAAATCACGGTTTATCAAACTTTAATACCAACAATTCCTAACCCCCAAATGTTATTGAAAGAGCTTTAGGGAGTGTTTCTTAGTTGCTTTTATAAAAATAGGAAATAAAATTTGGGTAGTTATTTAATCAAATTTTTTTAATAATTTAGTGAAAAATATTGAAAAAAATATTTTTTTTATAAAAATTACTATTTATTGAGACAACCATTCTTACTGATTAAGCAAATAGCAAAATCGTACACTTCGAATTATAAAGTGTCATTTAAAATTCAATGCAAAAGACTAACCTGATACTTTTAGCATAAAATTTTTAAAGCATGTAAATTTTTGAATGTATTTTAAAATCAGTAATATTTACATTTACAAGAATTTATTAATTAACAAATAGTGCAATTTGTTAAAAAGTCCAAACACCAATTTGAAAAAAGTCTAAACACCAATTTGTAAAAAGTCCAAACACCAATTTATAAAAAATCCAAACACCAATTTGTAAAAAGTCCGAACACCAATTTGTAAAAAGTTCAAACGCTAATTTGTAAAAAGTCCAATAACCGATTTGTAAAAAGTTCAAACGGTAATTTGTAAAAATTCCCAAAACTAATTTATAAAAAGTCCAAAAACCAATTTGTAAAAAGTCTAAACACCAATTTGTAAAAAATCCAAACACCTATTTGTAAAAAGTCCAAACACCAATTTGTAAAAAGTCATACACACGGAAATGTTTTTCAAAACTGTTCATAAAATTTAACGAATTGTATTTTAAACAAACGTCACAAACAAATGTTAAGGTTATAGCTTATTTTTACAAATAAAAGAGTATTCTTGTGCAGTGGTTCACAAAAGGTGGCCAGTGGACCCGCGGGTCAATGTTAGGGGGTCTGCGGGGTCATCAAGAAAAAACGGTTAAAATGCACTGAATTAAGTGTGAAAATATCAAGCTTGCAGCCAAACTTGGACGAGATTATGAACCAAAAATAAAGATTTCACTCATGCCACACAGTTTGAAAATCAGTGCAGAAACTAACCTAAGTGACACCTAAGTATTACAATGTTTTCATAAGTTTAAAAGAGTGTTAAGTATAGAAGTAAGAGACTAAAAGTAACTAAACTTCTAATTGTGGTGTTATCTTTTCTATGTATTTGTTGGGTTTCTGCCCATTTTCTTGATAAAAGCTGTGTAAAATTAAATAAAATTATAAAATGAATTTCAGATTTTTTCCCCCTTCCCTTCATGTTCATACAAAATTGAAGCATATATATGCTTAGAAAGTGGAGGGATTTCCAATAACATATATGAAAAAGGGGTCCCTGGTCCTATTATAGCTTTAGCTAGGGGTTTCTGGCTTAATGCTAATTTGGAACCGCTGTTTCAGTGCATTTATATCAACTTTCTATCACAAAAATGTTCTTGTTGGCGTTTGACACTTTCATTGACTTCAACTCGTTGAGTATCAATTCTTCTCACCTGAGGCATAAATCCTACTCCGGGACCCGGTACGGAAAAGCCCCGCTGGCCCGGCAGTTTGCCGAAGATTTTGATGCTGCCGCTGTTGGGCTTGTGCCGGCCCACGATGCATTGCAGGAGAGTAGTCTTGCCGCAACCGCTGGGACCAAGCAGACCGTATCTGGAAATAAAAGAAGTGTTGGAATAATGATGGTGAAGAGGTCAGTTCATTATGAAGTTTAAATTGGTTCGATTTCGCTTGTAGCCAAGGACGGTCTACCGGGATTGACCTCGGGACCTTTCGCATGCTACGCTGATACTCTATCCGATAGGATAAAGTGATTACTGTACCCCGAGGGATGCTATCGGGTATATGAAGCGACTACCACAGTATCCCTCATCTCAGTGAGTCGGACGTAGGGACGAATGCGTAAAGCGCTGACGGGAAATACTGAGGCGGACTACGCATGAGAACTACAACTTCTTCACTGCGAAACGAAAGGAACTTAGGTAAAGAGATGACGAGAAGGCAAAGCTTCATTTAAGTTTTCGATCCATCGGATGTTGCGATAAAAATAAATTAACGTATAATTAATGTAATTTTAATACACATTTGACGTGGCAAATAGGATTTTGTTTTATTTCATTTGATGCGTTATGATAGAACGTACAGGCCAAAGTCGTTCCAAAAACAACGTAACAATTTTGAAAATCTAGTAAAAGATTTTGCTGTTAGAATTTTGAAACTTTTTTTTTGTTGCGCCAACTCAGAATTTTTTGTTAGCAATCCCGACCGTCCTGCCAGAAGGAAGGGAAACCACTATATGATCGTAAAGGTGATTTCTACCCAAGGATAGACCATAAGGTGTGCTCGTTCTCGCGCTGTCTGACGGAAGGCGGGGAAAGCACATTTTAGACGTCATAGTGACGCCTACCTCTCGCTTTCTGTAGGCGTGTCTAATGCTCTCGTTTGTGAGGTGCTGCCATCTATTCGTTTTTTTCTGAACTATTTAAAAATGATATTCGCTATTTTAATTTAGAATTTGCTGAATTTTAAGAGTTTAAATTATATTTTAAGTATTTAGTATGCATTTAGTATGGAAAAATTGCAAAAGATTTGCATAATAAATTAAGCGTATTAAAATAATATTAGCTGCCACGAGAGCATGTCCATGAATTTTGAAAGAGTAAAATGGGGTTAGGAAACATCAGTTCAATGCATTTGTATTGGACATATTAAATGAGTTACAATTTCAATCAAGTAAAATACGAGGACATAACAAAACAAGGACGGATTAGTAGTGAAGCTACCTGAACACAATTATTTACAGGTATTTACATTATTTTGCTAATTAAAAATTAAATCACCAGTTGTTACCCAACCGGGGATCGAACCTAAGTAGCAATGCTTGAAACACACAGCCAATGAGAATAATCAAAAACCCATAGTTAGGCGGAGCAAAAATGACGTCGAAAATGTGCTTTCCTTGCCCCTTTCAAAAAGCAAAATACGAGCGCACCTTCTATATATAGTGTTCACTATCCTACGTTCTTCCGGAAGGACGTTGTACGTTATATCGTTCAAATACGATACGTTATATCGTATTTGAATAGAAAATGCATTCTTTATTACTGACAATATTATACAGACAAGAAATTTGTGTAGTTTTTAATCTTATAAAATCCTCGCAAAAACAAAATTTTTTTAACCGAATGGTTTATGAATACCAATACCAGATCCAGGGTGAACCTTAGCAGCAACGGGGCCAGGTGCGAACTTAATTCAGGACCTCTCTTTAACCTCCACATAAATTTATGAATAAGTGTTTAGATTTTTGTAAAGTCAATCAGGTTTCTTTTATCAACTACTAATATTTGTTGCGGCTTCACAGCATTTGAATAGAATAATCATTAGAGAACTTCATTGTTTAAAAAGTCTGTATTATTTTGATTTGTTTAAATTCTTTTTATCTATAAGACTAATTTTCTATAGAACGAGACCACATTTATGTCAGTTGTAGTATTTGTCACGGAATGGATCTCTCTAACACGGTAGTTCTAAACTTTTTTCTCTCACGTATCCCTTGACAACATGGTGCACGATACATCTGATCGGGGTCCAAAGTCCCGACGTCTATTGAAGGCGTTGGGTGCCAGTTCAGGTGTTTCCTCGTCATCTGACCATGGTTCTAAAATAACGAGATGTATGAATGTGTGTGTGAATGTGTATGTGTTCCCGGGTCTTTCCTTCGAGATTGACCCCGAACCGTCACCAATAGCCCACTGTGCAGCTCTAGTGCGACGTTAATTAACAAAACCAAAGAAAACAAAACCCTTGACAAAACTTTTGAAATTTATGAGTATCACATTCTTTCATAACCCTTGTCCACCCATCCACACACAAAAAAGTTTGTTTCTGTAGGCAGTATTGTTCACACCTGGCAAATTAATAAAATGACTCAAATTGGTCACACATACTGGTTTTTACACTGTGAAAAAAAAAGGTACCTAACAACGTGTACCTGCACCTACTCGTTTTTCTTTGAGTACAATTGCATCAAAAATGAGCGATGGCGTACTCAAATTTATGTAATTGTACTTCCTCAAATATGAGTATGGTTTGATATTGCTAATCTCAGCTTCTGTTCAAGCCGTCTTAACAAAGCGACCTGACACACTTAAAATATTTGTTCGGAAGATAGTCTTCTACATTATTTGATGTTGCTTTTATGAAAACTGAGTAATTACAACTCAATTATCTTACTTCCCATTTTTCTGGCACACCTTTTTAACATTACTTCTGTTTATAACTTCATCCTGTCGTACCTTATAACTTCATCTTTCGAAATAATTTTTTCCGCAAGTTGACTATTTTTATGTGCGGGTCCCTAAGCGGCATCCTATGTAGTCTATGCCTAAATCCGGCTCTGGCAGTAGGTTGCACATAACCCACCCGATGCACAAACCTTCCTTTTATTTTGCAGTTATGGGTTGCACCTTTCCACTTAGCAAAAATAACGTTTTATTTTTGACAGATAAGAAAACCAGTTGCTCTTTCAAAAAACAAAAAAAAATGACCCTGTGCATGACGTCATTATTTTCTATAATAGTCAGGAAGTCGAAGGACACGATGAACAGACGATGGGAATAAAATAAAAAACCTCAATTTGCAATTTCCTTTATCCCTGTTTATAAACTGATCACCATTATTATCCTTTAACTCTTGTAATTTTCTTTACATCGTGTACTAAAAATCGGTGGTTTTAAACCTGTGCGCTTCAAGGAAGTAGCAATTCAAACACCATGAGCTCAACTAGTTCTATATACTCAAAATGTTTGCCAATAGATTAAAGCTAATTAGAATTTATGATAGTAATTAGCCATTAATTAGCAATTTGTTCCTAATTAGAAATCTTTAATTATCAATAATGTGTTAATTACCTAAACAATTGCTTCAATTTCTAATACAAGTAATGTAGATCAACTACAGGCTCTACTCTGTAAAAAAGGGTACTTAAAAATGAGTACTTGAACCTACTCGTTTTTCTTTGAGTACAATTGCATCATAATAAGCGATGACATACTTAAATTTAAGTAATCGTACTCTCTCAAAAATGAGCAGTGTGATTTAATATTGCTCATCTCAGCTTCTGTTCAAACCATCTTAACAAAGCGACCCAACAAACTTAAAATAGTTGTTCAAAAGATAGTTTCCCACATTATTTGATGTCGATTTGCTTAAATAGAAACTGAGTTGTTACAACTCAATTATCTTACTTCCCATTCATTTGGCACGCCTTTTTAACATTTCTTCTGTTTATAACTTCTTCACGTCGCCCTGGTAGTACAAGGGATAAGACAATGGACTGCGGTGCTTGCGGATCTGGGTTCGATACCAGTAAATCTTGGTTGCAATTGTTGATATTTATTGAAAATTATTTATGAAGGCAGCCTATGTAAACAAGCAACTGCGCTTTTTATTCATTTTTACTCATATTACTCATTTTTGAGTACATGTCTTTTTCAAAAATAAAACTTAGGTATTCGGAGCAATGATAAGCGTCGACTTTATTTATTTTTGAGTACCTATTTTTAACAGAGTGGGCCTAACAAGGTTGGTATTGTCAATCTAACAAATCCTCACGATTCCCTAATGCCGATCCAATGTTTTTTTAAAACAACCCACTCCCGAAGAATTAACAACATACTCAGGCAAACTTTTCCATTTGTCTATTACCCTAATTAAAAACAATGCTTTGTAACGACCCGATTAAGCTGTGATTTGTATAACTTGAATCTATGACCTCCAGTCACATAGGCAATATAAAATTCCAATCCTTCCATATCACCCAATTTGATAAATTTGAATAAGGTCCCCACAACTCCTTCCCTAATCGGGTACATACATATTTAAAGTTGTAAGAAAATAGCAAGTTTGTGTTATTATTTAAAATTAACATAAACATAATTTTCGTAAATTATGTAAAGAATATTCCTATATGCCTCGGACAAGTGTTAGTTCGCAAAAGTTATCCGAGAAGCTGTAATAAATAAGAATTGCACAATATTTTTAAAAACTATTTTATAAACACCATATTATATATCTTGCACTTAATAAAAATGAATTAAAATTCAATAACATAATGAATACTCAGCTAAACTATGTCAAAACATTTAGAGGGAGTTGGAATTAAAGAATTTTATGTTAATATAGCCCATTAGATTATTTTAATTTATCCAGACAATATAAAAAAATTCTACAATAGATTGTAATTTTTTTTTCTCAAATGCATCCTTAATTGCGTCATCATAGTATTGTTGATCAGAAGATTTGATCAAAGTTACAGCTGCATCATCGACATTGATTGTTAGAAAATGCAGGCTACTCTTTTTCTGGTATGTATACTTAGTTGTTATTAAAGTTTGTTCAATAGTAAAAATATTTATAGTCATCAAATATTATTGGCACAGATTCGAACAGATAATTGAAATTTAATTACGTATCTCATTTTCATTATTTAAAAGAAAGAAAGAAAACTACCTGACGAAATATATTTAATAATTCATTTACGTTTTAGTAGCCATTTTTAAATTTATATTTGGCAGACATTCTAAGCATAACATAATCAAGACATAATTATTCAGAAATCAAGAATGAGATATATTTCCTTGAGATAAGTTTTTAAAAGGAAGAAAAACATTATATTTCGCTGTTTCTCCAGTAGTCGCGTATTCAGGCTTGAATTATTTTCGATAACATCTCTTTCACACGTAAAGTATTTTAAATGAAATGCTTATCGTTATCAACTGTACATTATTACGTATTGTTTAAACTAGTCAGTAGCTCGTACTCTTTTACATGCTTACGAATCGAACCACCAGTGGAAAGTTGCAGATGCGCAGACCATTCTTTTAAATATCACTGGATAAAATGTAGGTACTGAATAGAAATGTGGACACTAAATATAATTCAAGCATTGAATAATATATTAAAATACAATTGCAATCTTAAAAATACGCAATAAAATACATAAAATCTAGACATGTTTCGGGAGATACATCTCCCTTCATCAGCAGAAACTAAAAGTATGTGTCAAAAAACAACGTGGGGAAAGGACGAAAGGCAAAGAACAAAAAATATCTCAATCGGTTGGAGTTCACTATTGTGTACCAACAAGCGGGAAATACTGGAACTGCAAAGGTTTCAATGACAATCGAATCAATATTGCTAAAAATATCGAATGCCTCCGAGAAGTCAAGTTCGACTCGAGTTTTGGGTTTGCAAATGAAATGTGTGTTAGAAAAATTAAATATAGAAATCCATGAGTTTTCTAAAAACGGACTCTGGAAGGAGAGGTGCGCGGTTCGAGTCAGCTCATTGACATTGAATTATTATATTAATTCAAAACATCCTCATTTTTGACGAAGCAAATTTCGTTAAAAAAAAAGACAATATGAATTTTCTCAGTTTGACGAAATATTTAATCGAAGCGTATAGCAGACGGCTTTTTTCGTCAAAAGTGAAATTTTTTAAAGTGTGATTAGAAGCTATCAATAAAAAATCTCTTTCTAGTTCCATGTGTGGCTGATCTCTTAAATTGAATTTCGCATAAGTCCCTAAACAATATAGACTTGACAATATTGTTATATTGTTTATGCACGTAATATATTTTTGAATTCCTCTCAATAAACATTTTTTACAATGACCATACTAATTTTTAAAAATATTTTTTTATGCATTAAATAGAATGAAACCTGTTTGAAATTAAATTTATGTAACACCTTTTTGGAATGTGAACTTTCAGGATTTGAGCAAATCATTCGAGTAGAACAACTCCAGAACTTGCCTTGTTCTTACGCGCTGTTTTTTTTAAAAAATCGATAGATTTATTATTATTTTGTATAAGACAAGATTTGGAACTTCATTTCTTCCTTTTTATTATTATTATACTTTTTTTTTAGAGTTGAAGAGTTTTAAAACACAACTGCTCTTATATAATGGTTACATAGTGAATTCTACAAGCTTTGAAAGTTTTTTTTTAACGAACAATGCATTTGGAAAAGACCGGATTTAGAATATTTTCAATTCAATTTGAATACGATACAATATGTTATTGAACTGTTATTTTAAATTAAACAAATCACATTTTAATCGGGAAGGGAGAACGCACTATTTATACAATATGGTAATAGACAAATGGAACAACTTCCCATTGAATACTGTTAATTCTACATGAGTGATGGATTTTAAGAAGAAGTTAGATATTTATTGGGGAATGGTTATGAGATACTAGACTGAACCAATCTTGTTGGGCCTTGAGCATGTTGTTGGTCGCCAATATTATGTTGTTGGTCATCAATATTTGTATTTGTAAATAATTAAAATTTCCTTTTACTAAAATCCCATTTGTATTAAGGTAGTAAAAATATGGTTTATTATAATAGTTGTGGATAAAACAAGTTTTTGAATTGCACTCTTCATTTCTTCCTGCACCTCATTTGCCACAATCAATCCAGCAGTTTAGATTACAGTCTGTCGAAACCAACAGTCTGTGGAAATTTACAGTCTGTTGAAACCCACAGTCTGTGGAAACTTTACAGTCTGTGGAAACCCACAGTCTGTGTAAACTTTACAGTCTGTGGAAACTCATAGTATGTGGAAATTGACAGTCTGTGGAAACTTTACAGTCTGTGGAAACCCACAGTCTGTAGAAATTTACAGTCTGTGGAAACCCACAGTCTGTGGAAATTTACAGTCTGTGGAAACCCATAGTCGGTGGAAACTTTGCAGTCTGTGGAAACTTTACAGTCTGTGGAAACTTTACAGTCTGTGGAAACTTTACAGTCTGTGAAAACTTTACATTCTGTGGAAATTTACAGTCTATGGAAACCCACAGTCTGTGTAAACTTTACAGTCTGTGGAAACCCATAGTATGTGGAAATTGACAGTCTGTGGAAACTTTGCAGTCTGTGGAAACCCACAGTCTGTAGAAATTTACAGTCTGTGGAAACCCACAGTCTGTGGAAATTTACAGTCTGTGGAAACCCATAGTCGGTGGAAACTTTGCAGTCTGTGGAAACTTTACAGTCTGTGAAAACTTTACATCCTGTGGAAATTTACAGTCTATGGAAACCCACAGTCTGTGTAAACTTTACAGTCTGTGGAAACCCATAGTATGTGAAAATTGACAGTCTGTGGAAACCAACAGTCTGTGGAAACTTATAGTCTGTGAAAACACCACTCTCGCAAAATTCGATTCGCTTAATAAATAGTTCCATTTCTAGAAATGTCCAGAGAAGCCCTTCTGTTTATTTTGGGATTTTATTGGCTCTTCCTATGGTATGTGGCGAATAAGTCCACTTAAGCAAAGGAAACCTCCCTAAGCATGTAGTTAAACCTGACGATAACATCGCCCCTTGCTAAACCTTAACTGGGTTTCGAAATATGATTAAAATAGAAACAGGTTTTTTTCTTCTAAGCTCGGGATGGGTCTCAAATTACTTGGGCTTCTTCTGGAAACTACATTTCAACGTGAAACTGAATTCCAATATGAGTATTTATTTTAGTAAAAACATCTTTAATAATAAAAGAAAGACTCTATCTGTGGCACGCAAAACACTATCTTCCACTGCTCAGACTGTTTGAAAATATATGTATATACATACTATTAAACCTCTAATTGGGCACCTCAGACTTGAAATTTTAAAATTTTGTTTAGTTTTTCTTTTATAGCAGTTTTAGAAGCTATTTTTTAAGTGGCCATTTAAAAAAAAGTATCTACATTGTTATGAAAACAACAACAATGAAATACTTCAAAATTAATTAATATATATTTAACGTTTTAAACAATTGAAAGATGACGACCAAAATCTTCTTTGGCGAAATAACTTTGTATGGCAATTATGCTTCAAGGGGAAAACTAACGGAAAATGTCTAAACAATAGACCAGTTAATTTGCCTTCGAGAAAATAAAATAGAATAGAAAGAATGAAAAGAGAGAGCGAACCAATTGGGTAAAAAAAAATTAATGCGTGTGAAACCGCGGGTTAACACACACACAGCTAGCTATAAAAATAGCTAGTATATAACTTTTTATAGAATATTAATAAAAATATACATTTAATCATCGTTCTGAATCGTATTATTTGCAAAAAATAAAAATTCAGATATTTTGATGATTTGGGGCTGTTTTGAAAGACATAATTTAACTCTTTCTGACAATCATGTTTCACTGGAAAAACTAACGGAAAAGCTAACATTCGGAGATGTACCCGGAGATGTATGAACAATAGACCAGTTATTTTACTTTCGAGAAAATGAAAGAGGAGGAATAAATTAGTAGGACGAACCGATGGGGTAACATTTTTGTAACGCTTGAGAAACCGAGGGTTAACAGCTAGTTTCGAATAAAATACTGTAAATTTTCGGTCATCTAACAAAATGTAAAGTGTAAGCTTGGGCTTCGCAGGCCTATTCCGTAATCAAGTCCTGAAGCTAAATGCTCCATTTAAATTTTTCGTCAAAAATGAGAAGTATATTCGTCAAAAATGAGAAGTATATTCTTCAAAAATTAGAAGTATATTCGTCAAAATAAATAACAAAATATTTCATACACTGTTAAAAAATTTCAGTTCAACGATGTACCATATATTGTTGCCAAACAGAGGTCTGCAGCAAATTACACCAAATTATGGTGGAATCTAGGTTGAACCAAAAATCCTTTACAAAAAAGCGGAGGTTTCACCGATAATTGGTTCAACCTCTTTAATTGCAACCGAAATTTTCGCTGTCGCTTCATCAACAAGCCGGAGAATCCCACTAGTCTACAACTTTTTTACTCTTCTTTGTCAAGTCTACCGATCGGGTTCGAAATGGAATCCTCTATTCATAGCTCAACGCCTTTATCCACTGGGCCACGGAGGCGTTTGCTCGTCGTTGTCTTTCTTGGATTGGATTCCGGGACTTGTTGATGTAGAGACAGCATAAATTTCGGTTGCAGTTAAAGAGGTTGCACCAAATATCGGTGAAACCTTCGCTTTTTTCCGATGGTTCAACCTAGATTCCACCATAATATGGTGTCATTTGCTACAGACCTCTGGTTTACATAAAGATATGGCACATTGTTAAACTAAAATTGTTAACAGTGTAGATTTTTCTTAAGAAAAAGCGAGAAAGTTATGCGATGTTATGTTCGATTATTTCAAAATTTCATCTGACGCACACACGGACACTAAAAAAATACAATTTTTCAATTCAGCTACCGGTTTCCTTGTTTGTTTTCTATATTTGTTCACCTTTCTTAAATTTGTGCCGTTATAGAACGTTTTCCTGTGGAAAGGGCGAGGGAACGAAACGAAATTTATAATGAAAACTGCACTGTAAAAAAAAGTTTTTAAAAATGAATACATGGACATACTTGTTTTTCTTTGAGTACAATTGCATCGTAAATGAGCGAGGACGTACTCAAATTTATGTAATCGTACTTCCGCAAAAATGAGCAGTATGGTATAATATTATTAATGCGACCTGACAAACTTAAAATAGTTGTTCAAACATCCAATCAAATGAATGACGTTAATTAAAATTAAAATACTATAGTTTTTTACAGGTTTGTTCAATTCTCTAGACCCTCACTTCAAAAAACAACAAGTTCAGGAAAAAAAGTCGACATAAAACCTTAATAAAAAATTGCGAAATCAATGGTTTTATGCAGGAAAATTGCAGGTTTTCCAAACCTGTCAAAATCCTTCAATTTTTGAAGAATTGAAGTTATTGAAGGGTTTTATGCGGAAAAATTAAACAAACAAAGAAAAACTGCATTTTTTGGTTTTGATCTATAATAATAAAATAATGAGTCTGAAATAATGAGACACTATTCAACCTCCAATTGTGCATTTAACGTTTGAAATTTTAAATTCTGCTTAGTTTTTCGTTTATAACGGATTTCAAAGCTATTATTAAAAAATATATATTACGTACATGTTGATAAAAAATCATTAGATCTTGTCAATAATGAAATACTTTAAAATAAAATGACACATATTTTTTGTTTAAGACAAATTGAAAGTTGGCGATCAAAAATTGCTTTGGGGAAATAACTCTTTCTGACAATTATGCTTCAACGGGAAAAACTAACGGAAAAGCTAACATTCGAAGAAGTCCGACCAGTTATTTTGCCTTCGAGAAAACAAAAGAGAAGGAATAAACGGGGAGAAGGAACCAATGGTGCAAAAGAAATTTAAGCGCGCGTCGCGGATAACAGCTAGTCTCTTTTATAAAAACTTTCATTTCGCAATTTCGATGAAGGTTTTGTGCTAACTTTTTCTGCTGGGGAAAATAAATAAATAAATGAATGAATGAATGAATGAATGAATGAATGAATGAATGAATGAATAAATAAATAAATAAATAAATAAAAAACACTTACATGACCCCTTGCTTCACCGATATATCCAAGCCATTAAGCACGGGCGCGCTCTTCTTCCCGCCAAAGCGAAAGCACACCCCATCCCCATCCACCGCAAGAGAATCGCCGCCGCAAGAACGCCTGCTGCCGCCAACGGCACCCTCCATGGACGTTTTCACACGAAAAACAAAGCCTTATAAAATCCCGGCGCACGTCCGAAGAGAGTTATCGAAATCTCATTCCCCCCGGGGCCACCGCTCATGCATCCAGTGAGGAAGAACGCAAGGCCACTTGGTGGTGCGACGCTTTCGCCGATCTTTCCCCTCGCGACTGGCGATAGCTCGAGGAAGGACCGCGTAATCATCAAAACATGGGGAAGTCGGGTGTCGATAAAGATGGGCGGTTCTTTGGGTCGCGTGAACGAAACAATAACAAGTGACGTTTTTGTTTTCTCTTTCGTTTTACTGTCTGTGAGACTCGGGTTCGAAGTTGGCCTCTAGCGGCCGACAAGGGCGGATCCAGGTGGGGGGTAAAAGGGAAATTACGCCCCCCCCCCCTCCCTAACATTTAAGATTATATTTTCAAAAGTCACCTTAGACAATGAAAAATTGCAAACTAAGAATTTTTTTGCGAATCGTGATATATATATATTGCTTAACGCTCTTTAAAACTTACCATTACTTCTCCCCCTCCCCTCCCACTTCCCCCCGCCTTTCCTACCAAAGACGACGAAAAGGCGCAGGTTGAAAAGAGTGTTCTCATGTCACAGCACTGTTCTTACCAAAGCTGCGAGCATGGACATTTTCTTGGAATGTCTCCCGGGCAAGGCCTATTTTAACATAGAGTTGGTGGGGATTTTTCCCTACCAGTGTGTAGAAATGCCCCACCAGTCATGCAAATTTGCCCCACCGGAATTTTGTTTTGTTTAATCAATTTTCCCCAGTAAAAACATAAACTTGAATCTGTGGCATAAGAAAGAATGACGTTAGACAGAGAAAGATCCCTATTCCGATGAAAAGGTCCGATTTCAACACTCCATCTCCTAACGAGGGAAAAAAAGCTTTCACACCCCTCTCACGTCTAGCTACACAAAAGTCCTTTTGTTCAGAACTGAGTGGTCGAGCCGTTGACAATGTATTTTGGCTTGTCTACTGTTCAAAATCGTTTTATTGCACCCTTCCTTATCTACGCGGGATCTCTTAAGTGGGCCCCAGTTGCTTTTTTATAGTTGGGAAAACTTTTGGCATGTATTTGAAGGGATTAGGGCAGAAATATATGGCCTGGAGGTGTGGGAGGTGTCATATAAGGGGGTGGAAAATGTTTGAATGGATCCTAGTACAAAACCTGTTTAGAAAAAGGCGTTCCAGTATCATTCCTTAGGCCGATTTTTCACTTCAATTTTAAAAGATATTTTTATCTGTATTTAACAGCCACAAAAAGTAAGTAAATTACATTTATTTTTTATGTAGATTTCTTTTACGGTGTGTAGTTTAACTAAATGTTATTAGTATAGTTAAAAAAGATTTATAATTTTTACTGTTGGGGGAAAATGTATTTCCCGATGTTAATAACATTTTGAAGGGATCATTATTTACAAATTTTAATACAAATAGAGGCCTGAATTTTTCAAAATTATTGGGGTGGGGTAGCTCTAATTTTTAATAAAATGCATAAACTATATGAAAGTATAGCCAGTCTTTCAAAAGATTATACAAGATTATGCTTATGAATATGTTTTAGTTTTTCTTTTAAATTTTGATTGGTAGTTTTATATGAACAAAATATGTCATGGATGTATAATTCTAAGATAACCAAAATTAGCATATTTAAGTTATTTGTACTAAATGTCTAGAGTGAAACGAGAGCAAGAATAAGGTTAAAATAATTTAATTGAAAAATATCTTCTTTTTCTTTCGTTACTTATGTATGACCGAAAAGAGATCAAATTTTTTTTATTAAAATTGTTATGAAAAGGTTTTATTTTTATATATTCTCAATATATTGATACCAATATAAATTAATCAAAAAGTAATATAAAATTGGATATATTACTTTTTAACAATGTAATATGCCAGGTTAATGCCAACTATCTTACATAAAAAGCCATTCGGTAACACATTTAAATTCTGGGACAGTAAGTCTTAGTCTCGCCATATTTATTTCATAGGTTCAGAGGCGTAAAGTTTTCAAAATTATTAGGGGGGCTCGACCCCGTGGGCCAAAAACAAGGTTACGTTTATGCGTAGGTTATATGAGTAACTTTAATAAAGGTTGGTAGAAATGAAAAAGTGTCTAAAAGTTTGATTTAAAAAAAAATACTTCAAACCAATACAAAAAATAGTCAAAACTTTTGTAAATGCCATGTAATATTAGTTTTTTTTATTCAACTACTTATCTTAGATTTTTATTTTAGATGTGCATGCTTCTGTGAAAACGGCAATGCTTCCAATACTTTTCTTTTTAATAATACTATTATAAATCTCAAATAACTCTGATTCACAATAAACTTCTATTTCCCCACCAGAATAAATTATTTGTATTAGTCTTGAAAAAGAATTATTTAATATTTTCAAAAAATGTGGGCTTTAAGGGAAGGGGAGTTTGAAAGAGTAGTTCCATTCATGTAATTTTAACTCTTGGTCGCACCACATCCCATGCAAGTGGAAAGGGTAATTTCCTGCTACAACATGTTGATGTCAGATCATAGGCAGTCAGATAATCTCGAAACAATTAATAAGAGACTCATCATAGTCTTAAATGGAAAAGGAACAACATTTTTCAATCACCGCCCTTCAGTGCTAAAATTTCTGCAGCTGAAGGAACGGCGACGAAAGTTGTCGGAGTAGCAATTTACAAAAGCAGAGATTATATAAAAACATTTTTCAGAAATGATAACAAGTTTTAAGAAAGTATTATGTTTTTTAAAAATTTTAAACTACTTATTTTTCTACATTTTTGTGCTGTAAAATAAAATATTTTTCGAATACAAATAAATAGAATATTATTGTTCATCTTATAAAGTAAATGCTACTTATTAATGCACATTTTGTTTGTAATATGCTCGGGTACTAGTCTAAAATTTACCTAAGTATACGGATTTAGATAGATATATACTATAGATTTAAAACTTTACATTTGTGTGAAGTAAAATGGCGGAAATGTAGGAAATATATATTTTAAAAGAAAAAACATTAGGTTTTTTAAAAAATATATATTTAAAAAAAAATTTGCATTATGAAAACAAGTAAAACATACTTTTATGAATCGTTAGAAAATTTCATGAATTCGATAATTTCTTTTAAATAAACTTTTTAATTAACTTTTTTAAAAATATATAATTTTAAACTAAGTTTATTAAATTATTTTAAAATTTGCTATTTTAAGTACAAAGTTTTCATTAACATCTGGGGTTCTGCTTTCTGCAGAATTTAATTTGCCCCACCAGTTAAAATTCCTTAAAATATGCTCTGCTCCCGGGAGTCTCCTCCTTTCTGTTAGCGACAGACAGCCCTGAGGAAACAAACCATAGGAAATGGAAACGGTCCCTAGACTTTGACCTTGAGGATTAATTGCTATGTCAATCGGGAGCAACCTGTCGCAAGGCACACCTAGAAAATGTACCTGCAACAACCGGCCGGCGGTAATCACAAAAGATTGGGAGGAGGGGGTTACCCTTTTCAGGCGGGGGGAGGGGCGTGAAAACGTCTGTCACATGGCTAGTTCAGTAGTTCAGGTCTAGCGAAGGGCTTGTAATAAATATCTATGGAACGAGGGGGGGGGGGGTAAGGGGCATGTAACAAATTTTGTACCCGTGAGGTTTACATAGATAATTCATTCAGTTGGCGACACAAAGGATAATTGCAGGTCGCTTTTCTTGACACTTGAAATGGGGAAAAAAAGAGGTGAACAAGAATTCACAATGCCTCAATCCAGAAATAATTATCTTTGCAGCTTGCAGCAACGTATTTTCCAAGAATCATCGCAATCTGTATTCCGATCTATGAGCTTCGAGAAAGAGTTTAAATTATTAATGTTATAACGAAACACCTATAATTTTTATCTTTGTCTGAATTCACAAAGCAGTAGAGTTCCCTAGTGCCCCATTGTGGAAAACAGGGAATAGATAGTGACGTTAAAAATTCGAGTCGTCAAGTCCAACTCATCATTTGAAGTGTATATGTTCTTACCGAGGCTGGTCCTTAGTAACTAGTGTTCAAATAGTTGTGGAAACTATACTTTTATGCAGCTATCCAAAGAACTACATTGAAATAAGTGATTTTTTCCCTCTTGCATTGAAAAAATAAACTTTAATTTTTTTTTTAAATTTATTACCCGCTCAAATAAAAAAAATCCGCCGAGATCAGTCTATATGCTTTTGTTTGCGATATTTTAAATTTGTATTACCTTGTAGTATATTAAATTAAAAATAAGTATTTGTTTAACAATAATCATACTTGCGTTTTCACTGTGCTACATGTTTTGAGATCCCATGAGTAAAATTTTTTTTTATTTGATCAATTTAATTGCACGTGTTTCATTAAACAAAATATCTCATGAAAGAATTCATTCCTAAATCGATATACTGTTGTTCGCGTCTACAGCATGGAGCATGAAAACAAGGGAAGTGGTCAGTGGCGTAGGAACTTCTTTTTTTCAGGGGGGGCTGAATTTTTTTTTAATATATTGTTATACAATATAAAACAGTACGGAGTTGCGAGCTATTAAACAATTAAAAAACAATCAATGTTATAAATTTTTACAAACAAGTGTTTAACTTGTATCCGTTTTTGTTTGGGTTAATAGTAATTTCAAATGTCCGTATTGTACGCTAAAATATGAATTTTTTCAGATTTGAGGAATTCGTCTCTATTTAACTTTCTTTAACAAAATCTTAATTTCTAAAAGAAGAAATTTCAACTATATAAGCTGTTTAGAAAATAGTGCATGAATCTGATGGTTTATTATTTGAAAGGGAATAAATTACGGGATATACGATTATAATTTATGAAATGTCCACAAATAATATTTTTTTTATTTAAAAGCGTATTTTTTACATTATTCTTAAAATTACTCTTTAAAGCTTTAGCGTTGTAGCTTTCAAAGCAAATTCCTCCCACTTTAAAGCACGTTTAGAATAAATAAGGGACGCTTCCTTTCGAATGCCTCTTTGTAGGAATTCTCTATTTCTACAATTTGTTTTTTAAGTATTTAAAAAAAAAAATAGTATACTATTAGGGGGGGCTGAGCCCCTTCAAAATAATTCCTGGGGGGGCTCGAGCACCCCCAGCCCCCCTACTTCCTACCCCTATGGAAGTGGTTAAAATCTAACTTAGAAAAGTCATGCCTTGCTTTTTTATTTTTTGCCAGATGAATTAAAAATCCGCATTTTTTTAAACATTTGTCTTCCGTTTAACTGGCTTGGCACTGCCAAATATCCACAGGGATATTAAACTCGAAGTCCAAAAAATCATTGATAGGTTTATCAAAGTTAAGAAAAGGAAAAGATAATTCTTAATTTAATTTTTGAAAGCTAATATACATCTATTAAATACAAATACTTTACTAATTTAATTGATAATAGTTTATCATATAAAAATTGTTGTAATTAATCATCTAATTATTTATTGTGCTTATCGCTTATAAAATTTTGCTTAAGTATAATTTTTTGATTAAAATAATTTTAAGTAATATGTTCTTGGATTCATAATTATTTTTAATTACAATCCTGAGAAAACTTTGTTTCATCAATGATATATTTGTTTCTCATACAAGACTAGGTTTTATTTCAATTCTGAAGTGTTTTAATGTTTCTTGTTTTTCTAGAATATTAAGGAAATTTTTTAATATTAAAAAAAGAGTGAATATATAACTTTGCGATATTTTAGTACACCCTCACCTTACAGCAATGTCCTTATGAGAGTTCAAATTTGGTGTTCTGGATAACACCATATTGTATTACCCCCCCCCCCCCCCCCCCCTAGCAATAATCTCTGGATCCGCCCTTGGTGGCCGAGAGGGCCTCTGTGGCCCAATGGATAAAGACGTCAGCTGGGAATCAGAGGATTCCTGGTTCGATCCTGCACGACGGACTTGATAAACAAAAGTTTTAAAAAGTAGTGATCGGAGGGTTGCCAGCTTCGCTACAAAATACTAGAAAAGTCGTCCAGAGCATCCACAAAAAAATTAACGGCTTGTATACGGGACTGGTGCACGATTAATCTGATCGGGGTCTAATGTCCTGACGCCTATTGAGGTTGCGTCAGGTGCCAGCTCAGGTGATGTCCTCATCATCTGGCCATGTTTTAAAATTACGAGGCATCGTTCCTGGGTCTTTCCTTCGAGATAGACACCGAAACGTCGCCAATAGCCCACAGTGCAGCTCTAGTGCGACGTTAATTACTCAAACCAAACCAAACCGGGTTCGAAGTTGCAGTCCAAAATAAAAAGGTACTTAAAAACGAGTACCTGAACATACACGTTTTTCTTTGAGTACAATTGCACCGTAAATAAGCGATGAAGTACTCAAATTTAAGCAACCGTACTTTCTGAAAAATGAGAAGTGGGATTTAATATTGCTAATCTCAGCTTCTGTTCAAACCATCTTAACAAAACGACCTGTCAAACTTAAAATAATAGTTCAGAAGATGGTTTTCCACATTATTTGATGTCGATTGCTGGAAACTAAGTTATTACAATTCAACTCCCCCCCCCCCCCCCCCCCTGTAGTTGTGGGTCCTGCACCACATACAGTGCCGTTACACAAAAAATATTTGGAGGGGGGTTGAAACAAGAAATTTCCCAACTAAACGATTCGAAATTCTCTACTCGACTATTCGAAATTCCCAACTCAACTGTGTTGAAAATTCCTTGTTTCAATTTATCAACATTTTTCATCTTTTTTTATATATGTTTTAGGTCATATTAAACAGTTCTCTCAAAAGTATTGATTTGCTGCACCCATATTCCAATGCAGTGTCCGTTATGAGGTATAATTCAAATGTAATTTTACAAGTTGGTCCATTTCTAACTTCCCTAGCTTTCATTTGTTAAAAATATTAATTTTCTGCAGGCACAAATTTTCCCATCTCGGGGTGTTTAGAAGTTGAAATTCCCAACTTTCAGGGTCTCCAGATCATTGGGGGGGGGGGGGGGGGGGGGTGTCCGGACTCCCCCCCAAAACCCCCCAGTGTGACGGGCTTGACAACATATTCAGCCTGGGGACCCACTAACTCTGAACCCGGCTCTGTATGGGCCCTGCTTTGGTGTAAGCTATCTTTCATTCCAGCATACACGCGAGTGTGAAAGAAAAGTTAGTTAGAAAATGGCTTTCACCTTGAACTAATGACCGAGTTCGCTTCACTTACCTGACAACTTTTCACGTTCGATTCTCGCGTCTTTTTCTGAAAGTCAAGGACATGTTATCGACATATTCTCAACATCACATTTATTGACCGAGAGTTAGGGAGGTCCTGCTTTAACTCGACCGTTCGGCATTTCCTCTGTCTGTAAATTCATTTGTTACGCATTCACGACCAAACGCGTTGTTCGATTTTTTTCGAATTACAACTCCTTGAAGTCATTAAAAACGATGTATGTGTTTATTATTATTATTTTTGAAAGGATTTTTTTCATTCCTTTTCAAAATGGTGGCTTTTTAGTAGTTCCGTTTGATTGATGTAAACTTAAACTTTTTATTGTTATTTTTTTGGGGGGTGGGGGGTGAGGGGGGGGGGTCTCACGATCTGTTGTTCCCAGAACTACTATACTCGGGGACAACCTAATTTGAGCCTAAAGCAATTGAATATTTATACATACCATAGCTTCCGTTTCAGGTTCAACTTAGGTTGTCCCTGAGTATAGTGTATCAATTGACAGTTTATGTGTTTGATTATTGAAAATTAATCCATTAGTATTCTTTTTTTTTTCAAACTTTCTCACATTGACACCGAAACTTATTTTTCAGAGGTGTGGAAGGTGATTTTTTTTTATTTTTTTTATTTTATATTTTGAAAATTCTGTTTAACAACACATTATTTTGCTGAAAGATGGAGAAAGATCCGGCGTCACTGCTCTTTCATAATTGGAAATTTATGTATAAAAAAATTTAATGCAGCAAACGTATCTTGACTTTTTGTAATTGTAATTGCCAAAAGAAAACACAAGCAACGTTTTGGCCAAATATTAGAGCAATAAAATGAAACAAAAAACGGAAAAAGGTTTAAAATTATCAAATTGTTTTGACAAAGAATACGTGGTTTGTTTGCATCGCGGAAAAGTTTAAAGAACACTATTTTGAAGAAGTCATATTTGAAAAATTACAATATTTTGAGAAAGTGACCTTTTATAGGGCGAAAAAACCTTGCTATACAAGAAAATATTTGCTTATTGACAACAAAAAGCTGTAATTATAAATCAAAAATGATCAAGGCCTATTAAAAAAACTATTTTAAAACTCCCCCCCCCCTCCATGTGACGTCAGCGTGAAGCAGTTAAGCACTCTACCCCCTCCCCCCCCCACCCCAATAGAAAGCTGGAGCTCTTCAAAAAATTATGCATTTTTCGTTAATTTTTTTTAAAACACGACGTTTAAAGGGCCATATTTATTCGCAAGAATGTGATAACAACATTTATTTAAAAGTTAAAAATTCATCTCTTAATAAAAGTTCAAATTAACCAAAATAATATTTCTCAGTTAAAATTTAAAATTTAACTTTTTTAATTATATCTTATAAAGTTTGATGTTTGTCAAGCTTTTAAAAGTAATCCTAAACAAGGTGCTTCTCCAACGACTCGCATTATTATTTATTAACTCAATGCAAGATGAATCGAATTGGAAATATTCTTACAAGAATGTCACCCCTTACTATTAGGGACCGTCATTTGTTACGCCTCAGAGGCTCGCAAGAACTAACAAATGATCTATTTGACCAGATGATTTCACAAATAGGGGAAAAAGAGTGACAAGAGGTTCGAGTTTTTGTTGATTTATTTTATTTAATGTTATTGTATCGCTGGGGAAAGATAGAAAAAAATGTTTTACCTCGAGTGACAAGATTTATGTAAATTAGATAATAGCAATTTTCTATGCAATATGTAAATGTATTTATGTGTTAAGGTGATCGTTTCTCATTGCACTTCAGTCGAATGTGGACTGGTCCTTAGCAGGGTTAAATGAAAAAACAAAAATCGGATCAAATCGCGATGTGTGACGTAATAAGTGACGGCCCCTAGAATAATAAAATACGTTATCCCAGTTCTTATTTTTCCGATTTCGTCCCACCTTTAATTCGATTCGCCTTGGATTATGCCTCTCAGGCACAATCCAAGGCGAGCTCTGCAGTGTTAATATTGAATGGGAAATAAAAATCGAAGAGGGTAACTATTACGTGATTAAAAAATAAAAATTGTTGGGTTGGAAAAGGAGCTGATAGGTTTCAAATACGGCTTTGGAGTTCTAGGGAAAAAGTACCATCGGTTATTACAATTCGATTATTTTAATCCCACACCTTTTAACATTACTTCTGTTTATAACTTCTTCATGTCGCCATGGTAGCTTAACGTATAGGGCTGTGGACAGCGGTGCCTGCAGATTTGGGTTCGATTCCCGGTAAGTCTTGGTTGTAATTATCGATATTTAATTAAAGGGATTTTTGAAGGCACCCTATGTAAGCTAGCATCTGCACTTTTTATTCATTTTTACCCATTGTATTCATTTTTGAGGGGATGTCTTTTTCAAAATTAAAACTTATGTATTCGGAGCCATGATAAGCATCGAATGTATTCAAAAATTAGTACATTGAACTTATTTTTGAATACCTATTTTTAACAGTGTACATAAATTTATCGAACTATCAGAGGTGGCGCCACTGGGGGTGCTGGGGGGGGGCTGTAGCCCCCCCGTCGGGCAAGCCAAGCCCCCCTGTCGGGGAGAATTATGAAGTTCGTCGGGGAAGAAGTGTTAATTTAATTGTTAAAAACAAGTTTTTGTGAAACATTAAATAATTTTTTTTTAATAATAACAATTTTAATCAATAATAATAATTTTTTTAATAATAATTCCAACAATATTACAGTTCAATGAAATCCCGACTTTTATGTCCGAATAAGGGGCTCGGACAAGCATCCGATGGGCGCGAGTTCAATCCTCAGCATGTGTGTAACGATTTAGTAAACGGATGGTTGTCAAATTCGCCCTTTTCCCGACCAAGATACTATATTCTCTGTGTATGAGCTTGCTGGGAGGGCTGGATGTAACGTAAGGGTATTTAAGACAGTTAATTGAAAAGTAATAGTCAGTAAATTTAAGAACTTTTGGGGGGTTGTGGCGTTTTATTTGAAGATTGGTTTGTCGGGCTTGACATCTCGTCGTAATTTTGATCCTGTCGATATTTTTACGCTTAGGAACTTTAATTAACCTTTTTATACAGTAATTTCAACAAACAAACAAACAAAATTAGTAATAAAAAATTAGGTAGGAAGTGTCTCTCTCAAACGGCCGCGGTATTTAAGGCATGTAACGTCAAACTCAACTCAAGCACTTTTTGGGTTCCGATAAAAACTCTACATGCTCTCAGACGAGTATGAGTTAGATGATAATGCAAGTACGCCAACGCTGTTCAAGGCTTATGATTTCGTTACGTAAGTTTTTGTTATGTTCATGTTTTTGTTAAAGTTCACTTCGCCCACGCCCTGCATGCACCCTTTACACAGATACGATTTTAAAAACATTACATGTAAAAAAAAAGATTTTTACTCTTATAAAATACCGTCTCTCGTTTGTACAATTGATCATGGATACTGAGCAAAATACGTATCTCCGTACCGTTTGTAAAATTATTTCAATAAACGTGTATTGATTCATCCATTTTACTGGTAAAAAAAAAGCAAGTATATGACTCTAAGGCCCATTTTACACAATTCTACATTTTATGTCAGCGAGTAAAACGCGCGTGAGCTTTTCGGTGATTCGAGAATTCATACGGTATGGATTCTCGAATCACCGAGAAGCTCAAGCGCGTTTTACTCGTTCGTGTAGAATGGTCCTGCCTTACCTTAAATTGTACCTATTATAAAAATAAAACAGATTTTTTATTATACAACTGCAAGTTAAAATTAGGAAAAAAACTCCGTTTTGAACTATTTTTTGTACATTGTCTTTACGAAACAAATTTGGCATGACGCAAAAAAAAAACATTTCATCCAACATTGATTACTTCAATAATACAGAAAAAAAAACAATAGTCATTTAATTGCTGTCTCAGTTCACCATGTTTTATGTTCATGTTGTTTAATTTTAACTAATGTGGACAAATATATCGGATTTTGCGCAGTCTAGTTCCAAACGTAAAATTTATTTTACTTTTTGTCGAGGCAACTATTGTCACTTGACCATAGAAGAACAATTTAGCCGTCCACGGCAGTCTGAGGGTCGCTTTATTTCCCAGACCAGACAGATGCCTCCAAAAGATAAAATCAGTTTCATCGAGTGAGAACATCGGTCCCTCTTCTATGTTTCTCGACCCCCTTGTGTTTCTTGACAAAGGGACGGCAAGACGCCCCTCTCGACTCGGATATCCAGTTCAGCCTTAGGGGGCATACTAACTGTTCGGCCGAGGCGGCCGCCGAGGTATTGGGAGCAATGCCGCTCGCTAAAAGGGCAATTAAGGTGGTAAAAATGTCATCTGTCACTTGTTATCTTCATCTTCAAAGGAAAAGAACTAAAGACAAAATATTTTCATTCGAGAACACCCTTTTCCATTTTATAGTTTTTTTGTTCTTTTAGCTGGCTTTTCACTGGCAAGGTATCTTTGAATTTGAGGGTCACGCATCTGCATAGGATAGGACACAGAGAGGACTGCTGACTGGTGTTGGTACACTAGTATTTAAGGTTTCTAAGAAAAAGGAGGTCCAGTAAACGAACCGATCACTTGTATTGTACGAAGCAGTAGAACAGTCTGAGTTCCGATCTTTATGAAAGGTTTAAAAAACTTGATAAAGTTTGCTGTTTTTAATTTTAAAAAGAGTAAAAATGCAGTAAAGTAGGCAATGCATTGAGATTAGTGAGTGTCCGATCTGCGAGGATCTATTATCATATAGTGGATTTGGGAACTACAGTACCGTCAAACTTTGATGCAATTCGTATAAGGTGAGATGTCTTAAAAATTATTGTGATTTAAAAAAAAAAATTATTTGTACATGAAAATTTAATAATATTTTATTTATTTTGTTAAGAACAGAGTCCTATCGTTTGTTGATTTTTATGTTTTCTGCATTTCGAAGAACTATTGTAATTTTTATATTGCCTATTTAATTTATTTAGTATGGTACTTTTTTCTAACAATACATTTTTTATATGAAGTTTAAAAAATACCTTTATTTTTATTAAAAATTTTATTACTGTACATTTTGTGAAATTTAAATTTATTTGTAATTTAATAATAAAATATCAATATGGAATAAGTTTTTCATGTGGGATCGTTAAAATTAATATATTGAGAAATAATTGTTCTAAAAAAATCAGTTCAGAAGAAATCAGATCCTATTTTAAAGGACAATCATGGTTCAATTAGGTAGTCAGAAATAGTTTTCCATTGAATGGACAGTCGTTAAATCCATTAAATTTTTAATCAGTCCTACTAGGTAATTTAAACATGTTAGTGTAAGTAAAATGAAAATATAAGATTGAATTGATTAAAGAAATTTGAATTTTTAACAAATATATATTTCCTAAATTATTAATAGGTTAAACAAAAGTCAAAATATGAGATTTCTATGTATTAGACACAGGCGATTCCATTGTCAATTCAGCTTTAATTTTTCAGGCTGACTAAAAAATTAAAAACGACATTTTTTCTTATGTGACAAACATTTAATTTTATATGTTCACTGTTTCATATGACATTAAAATTTATAGAAAATTTAGATTACTTCTAAAATTGAACGAAATCGCTTTAAAGTTAAAAAAAAAAAAAAAAAAAAACGATATCATGGTGAAAGTGAAATGTTACGGATAACAGATTGGATTGATTTTAAGATACACAGAAAGTTAAGTATTAAAAAAAATCTTTTTAATATAATTTTTTCAAAAATAGTACAAATCCAAAAGGTTTTCGAAAAATTAAAATATTTCTTTAAAAAATACGTAACACTTCCTATTTTTTTGTGGACTTTTAAATTTGTTATCTCAGTCGTAAATATATTGTTTGGAAAAGGTCGTGGAAGAAATAAACGAATGCTTAAAATTTAAAAAAAAAAAATTTCATCTTCAACCATGATTCACCTACAGCTCAATGTTATGAGAAGAATTTCATAAGAAATAATTCATCGCTCATTTCCGTTGCCTTTTATAAATATAAATGTCTTATCATTGTTTTTAAATAAAAAAAAACCCACTAAATTAAATGACATAGCGGTATGATTTATACATTTTTTTTTTACTTATCTTTTCCCCACTATACTTCAGGTTTGCGAAAACTGTAAACGAGTTAAATAGTAATTATTGCAACATAAAAATGATACTTGTTGATTGCAGTCCAGAATATTTGAAACTCTGCCATTCTTTAGTAATAACCCATTAAATATTACAAGCATTTAGTTAAGCAATATTTATCCTCGACATGTTATTTAGGAAAATTTTATACGTATATTTTACGTCGGGGATATTAGCCCCCCTGTCGGGGAAGACTAGCCCCCTCGTCGGGCAATTCCTAGCGCCACTACTGCGAACTATCTTATACTTTAACAAATATGTTATTATTGCAAACGTTTCGAACAGGGTGATTGTTAATCCATTCCCCCTCTGACCTTTGCCAAGCGTGGGGTGGGGTAATCAGAATATACAGGATAATGACCAAGCGCGGATCCAGGTGGGGGGTAAAGGGGTAATTACCCCCCCTAAGATCTAAGAATTTATTTTCAAAAGTCACCTTAGGCAATGAAAATTTCAAACTAAAATTATTTTTTGCGAATCGTGATATAGTATATTCATTGCTTAACGTTCTATAAAACGTCCCAATACTCCCCAGGAATGAAAGAGTGTTCTCATGTCACATCACTGTTCTTACCAAAGCTGCGAGCATGGACAGTTTCTTGGAATGTCACCCGGGAGCCTCCTCCCTTCTTTGTTAGCGACAGACAGCCCTGAGGATACAACCCAGAAAAACTGGAAATTTGGTCCCTCGACTTTGACCTTAAGGATAAATTGCTATGTCAATCAGGAGAAACCTGTTGCAACAAATACCTGAACAATGTACCTTCAGCCAAGCCGGGCCGTAATCACAAAAGAATGGGAGGAGAAGGTTACCCTTTTCAGGCGAGGGGAGGGGCGTGAAAACGTCTGTCATAGATAGATTAGCGAGGGGCTTGTGATAAATACGACCCATGGAAGGGGGGGGGGGACAATTTTTGTATTCGTGAGGTCTACTTAGATATTTCATTCAGTTGGCGACACAATAATTGCAGCTCGCTTTTCTTGACACTTGAAATGAAAAAGAGTTGAACAACAATTCACAATGCCTCAATTCAGAAATTATTAACTTTGCAGCTTAACGTATTTTCCAAGAAACATCGCATTCTGTATTCCGATCTACATGCTTCGAGGAAGAAAATGATTAATGTTTTAACGAAACGCCTATAATTTTGATCTTCGTCTATCCCATTGGAATTTCCCTCTCCTTCGAAACAGCCTATCGCATATGCCGAATTCCTACCATCAAGTTTTCGCTAAAAGGTAAATGGTGAAAAAAATCAACTATCAGGGAATAGGGTGACGTTAAAAATTCAACAAGCCGTCAAGTCCAATTCGTCATTTGAAATGTCTGTTCTTAGTACTAGTATTCATATAGTTGCGGAAACTAGACTTTTCGGCAGCTATGCAAAGAACTATATTGAAGTAAGTGATTTTTTTTATCTTGTATTGCAAAAATAAGCTTTAAAAAATTAAATCTATTACCAGCTCAAATAAATAAAAATTTAGCAAAGATCAGTCTATATATGCTTTTGCTTGAGACATTTTAAATTTGTACTACCTTATAGTATATTAAATTAAAAATAAGTATTAGTTTAATAATAATCATACTTGCGCTTTCACTGATGCTACATGTTTTGAGATCCCATCAGTCCAAAAAGTTTTTTTTTATTTGATCAATTTAATTGCCTGTGTTTCATTAAACAAAATATCTCATGAAAGCATAAATCGATATATTAACGTTTGCGTTTACAGCGGAACATGATAACAAGGGAAGTGGTTTAAAAACAAACTTACGAAAACGATGGCTTGCATTTGTTTGTTTTTTACAGTAGATTAAAGCAAATTCCTCCCTTAAAACACAATAAATTATTAACCGATATTTATTTAGGGTTCTGTTTTAACTCGACCTTTCTGCATTTTGTCTGTCTGTAAATTTACGACCAAACGCGTTGTTAGATTTTCTTCAAATTGTTCCTTGAAGTCATTCAAAACGACGTATATGTTTTAGTTTGGTTGCGAGGTCTACCTTTCCTAGAACTACTAGTGCACCAAACTGCATCTAGCTACTGAATTTGATTAAGTTCGATGTAAATATCGATGTAATACAGTTTTAATCGGGCACAGTTTGAAAATGAAATTTGGTCTCCATGATACCCCCCCTAACAATAATCTCTGGATCCGCCCTTGATAATGACTTACCATCGTGTAGAGGAAAGTGTTACAAGTCTACCATATCCGCAATTAATCCACTCTTCTCTTTGAGCTTGGGGTCAGAGAGAGGGAGTAAAATTTAAAACAAAGAAGCAGCAGACCGAGCAGGCTCGCTGTCAAAGTATACATGAACCAAACCTTACGGTACAGTGTTTACCAGATTGTTTAAAAGGCTTTACTGACTGGACCTTTACTTTTTTTTTAATAAAATATTTTTTTGTTATTTATTACCTTTTTGTAATTTCATTAAAAAAAATGAAACACTGAAGATAACAGTAGGGCAAAGAAATTTTGTTATTTTACCAGATTTTAATTCAATTGTGAATCGCGGACTTTTGTATTGATATATAATATAACTAGTTGTAGTTCTTATGTAAAACAAACCATGCCAACTTTTGCACCATCCGTATCTTTCTCTTTAAATTAGCGTAAATAAGTGTATATAAGTCACACAGATTTGTTTCTGCAAGTTAAGGTTGTGTCAAATACTAAAACTTTATTTCATAAAAAGTTTCACTAATAATTACTAAATTTGTATGTTTATATACTCACAAATTGTTTTATCTGATTTGAAAAACAAAATGAAAAAAGAAAACATAATAATTTAACACACTGAAAACTTGTCCATTAACCCTTTGGACTCCACTGGCAACTCTCAGTCACCAAAATAACGACCTGTTCTTTTGTTACCTGTTCTTCAAATAGAACAAGAACTTTATGTACTTGAGCATAAAGAATGCCTTTCTTTCGATAGCCTGTTTTTTTTTTTATCTAACTACATTTAAAAGTAACACTTCACTTAAGTGTAAAAATATTTTATTAATTCTTTGCGCTCGAGTGTCGGCTTTAGTCACCAAATAACGTGTTATTATTATTTTTTTCTGTGAATTCTTCCAAACGAAAGAGAATAACATAATCGCGATTGAAAAAGAGTCATTCTCTCACAAACATTAATAGCAATTATCTTTGTCATTTAGAAACATCAAGTATGTGGATGATCGAAAATTTTCTTCAGATTGAAATTCCTCACAACCCCCCCGCATACCTTTTAATTTTTTTAATTATCTACGCTAAACGTAAAAATAAAGAATACCCCTTTAAAAATAACAGGAACTGGGTGTAACTGTTCCATAAAAAGAACGTAAATATTTGACAAGTTCCTCGAGTGCAAAGGGTAAAAACACTCCATAAAATAAGAAATTTAAAAACAACATTATTTGAAAGGTTTGTTGCTATTTCTAACCGACTGCCCAGCGCGCGCACCAAAACTCCAAAATAAAACTGCCAGAAACTTTAAATTAAAACTGCCAACGAGCGCCAAGTCGAGAGGTTATCAATTCGTCTGTTATGTATTTTTTTTTATGTCTGCTCGCGCGGGATTTCGGTTCTACTTCAGATATTTGCACAATTTTTTTTTTGTTGGATAAAGAATGTTTTACTTGGGAGCAATTTGAAAAAAAAATATCTGGTTATCGGGCATTTAACTATCCGGAATTCTCAATTAACCGGACCGTTTGAAAAAAAATATTGTCCGATTTCGAAAATTCCTGACTGTTTCATGTTCAATCTGATCGTGACCCAATGTCCTGACGTTTAAGTTGCTTCATGTTTCAAATCAGGTGTCGTCTTTATCATCTGACCATAATGGTTCGAAAATATGAGGCTATTTTCCCGGGTCTTTTCTTTGAGCTAGACCCTGAACCGTCACCAATAGCCCATTATGAATCTCTAGTGCGACGTTTATTAACCAACCCTAATCATGACGTCACTTATAAAAAAAATGTAAACATTTAAATTATGTTTCATGCTGTTGGCAACGCTCGTTTTATTGTTATTTTCGCCGCAGACACTTTTGGGCACATGTTTTTATTGCATCATATACTTTACACTATTTAATTCTCAATGCAAAAATTATGCCGAGTTACGTATCTAAAAAAATGTCTAGACTGCTATCCCAGACGTTCCTTTTGTATACTTTCCAAGTTTCAGAGGAAACTGAATATGTATTCTACTAAGAATTTATGGAACTGTCCTAGTCCCTTGTTTTGCTGCCTGCCATATACTTCTAATGTAGAAACCGGTAAATATTACTTCATCAGAGCCATTATTGTAATTAACAATTAAATATTAGAGAGTTTTACAAATTCTAAACCATCGTACTTTTTTTGTTTGATCTATAAAGGTTGATCTCATTAACGTAATGACCTCTGATAATAAAACAATTTCCAATATATACAGGCCCGTCGCACCAGGGGGGTTTGTTGGGGAATCCGACCCCCAACCCCTCCCCCTCAATAATCTGAAAACCATGAAAGTTGGGAATTTCAACTTCTAAAATCCCCAAGTTGGGAAAATCTATGCATGAAGATAATTAATATTATTAACAAATGAAAGCTAGGGAAGATTAGAAATTGAAATTGTCCAACTTGTAAGATTACAATTAAATTATACCACAGAACTGACATTGCTTTGGAACATGGGTGCAACAAATCAATGCTTGTGAGAGAACGGTTTAATATTACCTAAAATATATATATAAAAAAAGATGAAAAATGTCGATAAGTTGGAACTGGGAAATTTCAGCACTGTTGAGTTGGGAAGTTCGAATAGTTGAGTTGAGAATTTTGAATTGTTAAGTTGGGAAATTTCTTGTTTCAACCCCCCAAAATATATTTTTTGTAACGGCACTGCATATATAATGAACGGCAATGTAACTATGCACCCTACACACCGCCACCCATGTAGATTGTTCAAACTCGAAGATACTCCAAGATAGCCAGTGGCTGTTTCTGAATGTCTGCAGCATATCTTCCTGGGCTATTTTCAACCATGGTCGAAGCATCGTTTATAATACTAAACGTCTAAGGAAACATTTTTACAAAAGACAGTTCATTGATTGAGGAACGTCTCCTTTACCTCCATTCTTCAGGAGAGAAAAAAAAAGGCGGCACACTCGAGTTGGAGAAGTGACACCCTCAATTGCTAAATATGAGCTTTACTTGTACACCTGTGACTACGGGTGCTGTCACAGTATAAACTTTATTGCCTAGGAGGCATTGTCTTCACTGAGAAAGACACAGATTCGGTTTGTCCCAGAGCTATTATAGGCTCTTTCATAGTTCAATATTCTGTGCAGGCTGTAGCTAACATCGCAAGTCTGCAAATGAGAATGTTCATTTTTATCTAGTATTTCAGGCTCATTGTAATAGGCTATACAATATAATGCTATCTATTCTTTTTGACCCACTGTGTCTGAATAGCTCCTGGTCAGGTTTTAATGAGAAATATATCACTTCACTTCTTACCCACCTGAATAGCCTGAGGAAAATTCAAGGGAAAATCGGCAGACTGCTCTGTATAGCACTCGAACCATAACAAGAAAACTTTGAATGTTGTATTCTGTGCACTCAGCAGACATGATTTAAACAAAATTCTCTAGTTTTTTTCCCCTTACAGTTATGTCATTCTGATGTAGTTTTGATCTTTCTGTAATCTTCTTTATGATTTCACAGACACTGGTGAATAAGTCACGTTGGCTAGGAAGTGAGATCTTTTCTCTTCATGTGCATTTTAGGCCAAGAGAAAATATTATATTTCTACACGACGCAGTAGAGATGGATTTTTGATTAAATTTGATATAAACTTAGTATTTTTTTGTCCTTCAAGTAAGAACATTTTATTTGAACCATTTGTGATCTCGAAGTGAACCATGTCACCAAAATAACAACTTGTTTTTTTGTTCCCTGTTCTTTAAATTGAACAAGAACTGCATGTCCAAGAACATAAAAAACACTATTGTTTCGTTAGCTTACTCTTTATCTAATTCTATTTAATTGTATATCATCTCGTGCGTATAAAAAGCAAAGAGAAAGGAATGGAATATAACTGTTCCATAAATAGAATATAAATATCAAACATGTTCCTTGACACAAAAGGGTTACAGTTATAGGAGAGGTTTCACTGATCAGACATTTTAATTCTAAATTATTCGTACACAGAACTTCTGTCAAACTAAATATTCAATAGGACTGGTACCAATTTTTTTTTTTAACTGTAAGTGGAAAAATGCCAAAAATTTGTTTACTTAAATTTTTTTATATATGCTTAATTTTCATTTTTATACAGGACTCGATCTGTTGAAAGAATTTCCAGAGCCAAAGAAGCTTCTTTGGAGAGTGATAAATGAAGCATACATTGTTAATAAAAATCCTAATATTAAACCCTTCATAACAGTGCAACAGGTTGAATATGGTAGGTAATCTTCATTAGTTTAATATATTAGTTAAGTATTGTTAAATTTATCTAGACGTGGGGTAATGAAACAGGATGTTTCCTACATATTAAATGAAAGTAAATATTAATATATTGTGTTTGAACTAATATACTGATAAGGCATTTGAAGTAAAAACTAACCATGTCCTTGGGGTTATTGCAGAAATATGTGAAAGCTACTATATTGTAACGTTTTTCTGTTTCTTTCTTTTTTTAAATGTAGAACACTATTTCAAGCTATACTAGTGGAAGAATCTGAATTCTAACTCAATGAAAATTGTTAATGTTCTTTAGGGTGGTCCAAAAATACTTTTATTGGTACTTGCCCTAAAACATTCCTGTATAAAAAATTTCAGCTCAATTGAAAGGTATTTAATTGTAGCTTAATGCCTTTAAAGTTTTGCATTATAATCCTATTTACATTGTACATACATATAATACATGCAAAAGTCGAGCATCTCCTTAGTCTTGAGGCCTCCGTGGCCGAGTGGATAAAGGCATCAGCTGAGAATCGGAGGGTTCCTGGTGAATTGAATATTAAAATAGCACTTGAATATTAAAAAAAAGGGTGGGGGTTACCATCCTAATGTTCTTCATAAAAAAATCATTTGATTAGTGCATGTATAAAGGATATTTGATTGTCTACAATTTTCTTTTAATTTCATTCATAACTAAAGTTGCCATCTTTCCTGTCTTCTCTTACACAGGTGATGACAAGCAGCAGATGTGGCAGGTGACATTGGCCATGACATGGCCAGAGAAGTTCCAAGTGGAGGGTGTGGCCAAGAAGAAATCGGATGCAGAAACCATGTCCTTCCTCTACGCTTGTCAAAAACTAAAAGTAATAATTGTGACGTACTCAGTAATCGCATGCTTCTCTGAGCATTCGTTCAAATGATATTAATGTTTAAATTCCATGTCTGTAGGAACAATTCCACTAGAGAACCACTGAATTAGTTTGAATTATAATTTTTTCTTGCTATACATGCTGATGTATAGCCTGAAAACACTTTTTTTTATTATTTTATGACATGTTCAGAAATCAACTAAAAATCCTATCATCTCCTTCCATTGTATTTTATAATTTTTGAATAGTTAGTAAATATACTTCTGCTTTTTTTTCATTAAGTATTATACAACTAATTTATACCAAAGTTTTTATACTTTAAATTAATTCTTTATTATGGTATATTTATTTTCAATTAAGAATATTTAAAATAAAGAAAACAATCGTCCCTGAAATTGTGTTTGGCACCATTTGCTTCAAAAGCAGTTTTCTTGTAGTCCCACTCACTGAGCTATAAAGGCATGTTCTATATTGTGGAAATATTGTTTAAAGATGCTTCATTATCCAATATTTAAATTTTTTAAGAAATTATTTTAAAAACTAAAGGAAAAATTGTTTATCATATTTGAATATACATTTCATTTTCTAATAATATTAAAATGTATTTGTTATTTAGGGTGAACAAAAAATAGTGCCTAATATGTGGTAGCAGATATAGTAACATAACATGGACGTGGAAAGTTAATATGAAAAATATATTTCTTAATAATTTTTCAAAGTATGCTATATTTATGTTAACGTCAAGTTTGCGAGAAATAGAAACATATATAATAATAATAATAATAAAAGGAAGAGTGTATCTGTGGATTGAAAAACGCATACTTTCACTGGGAATAATTGGCTGTAAAATTTGTATGGATCATCTATTCATCCTCAAGGTAGAAAAAATACTCACCTGAAGCTCAAATTTGTAAAATTCCCTTTAGTTTTTAAAAAAGATTAAATATTGGATAAAGAAGCATTTTTAAACAATATTTCCACAATCTAGAACATGCCTTTGTAGCTTAGTGAGCAGGACTTTGAAACGATTGGCCATGGGTTCGAGTGCCGATGAGGGTCACACAATTTTTTTTTAATGTATGCCGTAACTGGCTCCCCAGCAATGCAGAACCAAACACCTGGTTATTCATAAAATCAAATATTTTCTGTTTGCTGATTCCATTGCCCCACAGATGAGTGTGATCAAATTAAAATATTTCAATAATTTTTCTCATTTAATAATTGATTGATGTCTAATAACATAACAGATATTTTACAAAATGGTTCAAATATATTCATTTTTTAAATTTAGATTTGATAGATAAACCTTTAACTCATTAAATATTTTTTGATTGTATTATTTTTAAAAATTAAAAAAATTATCTTGTATTAATTATTTTTACCATTTAATATACGAAGCTGTAATATTCACTGTGTGCCAATCAGCACAATTTATTTTAGACTTGTGCATGAGTTTTCCTACAAAGGTTTTGTTTTAATATTAGATGTGCTGCATTAGTAAAGCATTAAATTGCCTGATATTGTCAAAAATTGCCCAATTTAAAGGTATTTAATGATTTTATGTATTACAGTATCTTGTTTTGCATATTTATGTTTCAAATATATGTTTCTAGAATCACGGCTTGTTGGACTATAATAATAAACCATCATTACCAGAACGAATCACCGCTCTTAGTGACAAAACCATTAAAGTGGCCAAAGGCGACTTGAGCAACATCTACCAACGCATTTGGGTGCGATATGGAAGAAAGGATTATGTACCCAAATTTAATAACACATTTATTGATGGTAATACATTATTAATAAATATTAAATTTTAAATAACAATATGAAAGTGATTATTTTTTGTTAATGGTTCTCTATTGTAGGTTTGGTTTTCGGGAAATTTTGTTATGATGAATTTGTGAAAATATTATGTATTATAGAGGAAATATTTTCTTTAAACTTAAAATTAAAGCAAATTTTTCATAGGGAAACTTTAAAATTCAAGATGAAATTGTAATTTATGTTGCAAGCTTCTTTTACCCGTGAAATCAAACAGTTCCGTGATTTCCGTAAATTTGCAACAAGGCTCAGCCTCAAAGTTAGAATTGTGACATTGGTTGCTCTTGTCCCAAGCCACAGATATAGATTTTCAATTAAAAATATTTTGAAAACACTATTTTTTTCTCATTTGAATTGTATTTAAACATTTCTAAGTCATCAACATTCTTTTCTTTTGTAGAAACTCCTTGTAGATACAAATAATCCAATTTCTGTTTTGAAATAAATTTTACAGTGTTTACATAAAAATCATTTTAATAGTTTAAAAATCTACAAGAATTGTAAATATGTTATTTTCACATGTGATTTTATATGAAAATTTAAATAAATGTCTTCTTTACCTGAAAAATTTACATGATAATTGCAATGTAAATTACGAGTGGCATCTTATCAGAATCAGAGTTTAAATAATATGACAGAATAAATTATATAGCTGAATTTGTAAAAGAAACTTTTACATAGAAGACATGAATGGAATTTGCATGTTTATCCATATCATATATCGTTGATAGATAATTTGGTTATAATATTTCTGTGGCTTGGAGTAAAAAGACCAATGTCAATTTTATTAATTTAAAAGAAAATATATTTTGAAAAAATCGACTTTAAACTTCTAAGTGAAATAGAAACCAATGTCGTCAGGCTTCTCTAACCCCTTAAATAAAACAATTCTGTGATTCAAAACTTTGCAACAAGGCTGAACTTTAAACTTTGAAGTCATTTTTCCCAAAACCACCACCAATTATAACATTGGTTGCTCTTGTACCAAACCACAGATTTTATAGTAAACTTAATAAAATATTGTCATTGTCAAATATATCTCCAATGGCAACCCGATAAAAATTTAAAAACCTTTTTCTTCCAGGGATCTTTGGAAAAGACAATTATTGGAAATCTGAACTCGTCCTCAATTTCCCCGAAGAAAAAACGTTCGAGGGGTGCTCAGTGAGGCTGAGAGATGCGGAAAGCATTGCATCTGCAAAAGCCCTGCAATGGCTGCAAGAGAAGGGGGTCATAAACAAAAAGAAGCGATTGATTTTGTATTCTCAAGCAGAGGAAGAAAAGTTGCTTGGGCTGCACTCTGCGCCATATTCGATTTGCATTCCCAAGCCACTGCAGGAGAAAATGGCAACTGTTCTTGATAAATTAGAAGTAAATGCTACTGTTGTTTTAAATTTTTAGCACAAAGATTATCTTAAAACTTTTAAAACCATTCTATACGAATGAGAAAAATATTAAAAATGATTATGAACAGTTCATCCTATACAAACTGTTGTCAGTATTACAAACTGTAGCTGGCATCGCGTTGATCTTTCTTGTTTTATGTTTGCTAGGTGTGGCAACGGTGTTGTTCTTATTCTTACTTTCGTTCCTGCTTGTATCGTTATTAACGTTTTGTTTCATGGTGTAATAATACACGTTTAAATCAGTATCCATGTATCTTTTCTTCAGTTTTACAAGCATTTCTAACAAAAAACGCATGCAAGCGATGATTTGAGAATTAATACCATATGGTACAAATTCTGGAATCACAAAACGCTTGTGGGTGTTTCACATGTTCCAGTAGAATGGGCTTTATGAATGCCTGATTTGTTACTGAGTGGTCATGTAAACGGAAAATAAATAAAAAAATAATGTAATAATGCTTTAAAAACATTTCAGGTGAAATAAAAGGTAATTTTTTAAATATACTTCATAACATAGACGCTGCGTTTAACAGAATTATTTGTATATAAATTGTTACAAATATATATCGATTCAATTAGCTGCTTAATTAGTATATTTTAAAATGATTTATCTAAATGTTATTTTTTGCATATATTTTTTTTTACTGAGTGATAATTAAAAAAAATATATGAATTTTTGTTTTATAAAAGTGATTTATTTAATATAAATAACAAACAATCATGTATTGTACAAAATATCTAAAAAAAAATTATTTCCTTAAATTGTTATAAAATTAAAACCAATTTATTAAAGTTGTGATTTTTACTTATAATTTAATTATTATGTCTTCAAATATTACTGGCAGTGAATGTTTATTTTTTTATAGTTATTCAACAACTAAAAAAAATTATATATTTTGTCATAATTCCTTTCTAGAATGAAGATTTACCTAGTTTAAAAAAATCCTTGATACCTAGTGAAAAAATAGAAATCCAAGAGGAAGAAATGGAAATTCATGATGTGATAACGGGCGAAATATTCCAAAAACCATCGGAAGAAGAAATCTTAAATAGAGGCAGAGAAATGCTTGAAAGCAATACATTGTTGCTAAAAGAAAATGATCCTTCTTTTTTATCAATGAAAAGGACCAGAATGCTTCTTCCTATTGCAGACAAAAGGTAATACAAAAACTTGGGACTAAATTATTTCATTAACTTAATGTAATGTATTTATTTCATTAACTTAATGTAATGTATTTATTTTATTAACTTAATGTAATATATTTATTTCATTAACTTAATGTAATGTATTTATTTCATTAACTTAATGTAATGTATTTATTTCATTAACTTAATGTAATGTATTTATTTCATTAACTTAATGTAATGTATTTATTTCATTAACTTAATGTAATGTATTTATTTCATTAATTTAATGTAAAAACTCACTATGTCATTTGCAGTGCTTTGTGACAGAGAAATTGAAGATAGTGTTAATCTAAATATAAC
The DNA here is from genome assembly GCA_963932185.1 of Troglohyphantes excavatus. NCBI lineage: Eukaryota > Metazoa > Arthropoda > Arachnida > Araneae > Linyphiidae > Troglohyphantes > Troglohyphantes excavatus. Next base: position 2,887,565 of record OZ010667.1, read on the forward strand.
AGTTTCTAATTTACTAACTGTGTTAAAACTAACAGTGATAATGTGTCTACCATACTTGTTGACGACTGGGTGAGTTATTTACTAACAACATGCACAATCCTATAAGTATATTTCAAAATTAGCATCCTTAGTTGTTAAAGACAAACAAAATACAAGGAAAAGAAAAAAGAATAGCGTGTACAGCTAACCCAGCTGTATATATATACATCCACCTACATGTAAGCAAGTTCTGATTGACTGGCACAGCGTGGTGTAAACGTGAGTGATATCGGTGACACCACAGACTAGATGATTTGCATGAAAAAAATTTATTTACGTTTTTCTTTTTGAAAATGGAGCTGTGGTTTGCCATGTTTTTTACTCCTTTTCAATATAACAGCCACTCGTATTGTCCCATGAGGAGTCGTTATAGTGAAGGCCTACTGTATTTTGTGTGTGTAGATTTGATTTGGTGTATTTAGAGCAATAGAAAGTTTTGTTACACAGTATAGTTTATTCCATTTATTTAATGAATTATTAACAAAATTTCTTTTTGAAAAATTTAGAGAAGATATTTTAAGAATCCTGAATGAGAATCAAGTTGTCGTCCTGTCTGGCGAAACTGGTTGTGGGAAGACCACACAAGTGCCTCAGTTCATTCTCGACGAGTACATCGCCACCATGAAAGGAGCACACTGCAACATCGTCGTTACTCAGCCCCGACGAATATCTGCCATTTCCATTGCTGAAAGAGTGGCAAGTGAAAGAGGTGAAAAGGTAAATTTTTTTGTCATATTGTGTGAGAATAAAATTTTATTTTCAATTTTATACTATGGTTTGGATATGCCATATATTTGCAAATTGTTCTCAATTGTTACATTTGTTAAAAGTAACAAGTTTTCCTAATCATTGTACATATTAAAGTTTTGAACAAGTTCTTCCTGTTTTGCCCAAGCCCTGTGTGTCGGTCAACAAGGAAAATGGGAAATCAGGGAATTTGGTCATTTTGGAAATATCAGGGATTTAAGAATTTTTTTTAAAAAAATATTGCCAAGTTGATTTCTGGCTATTACATATCATTGATTGTCTGTTTATATTTAAATACTTTCTAAATGAAATGAAAAAGCAACAAAAAAAAAAGGATGTGGATTATAAATTGTGTACTTGAAATAAAAAAATTTTCTTTGAAAATTTGTAATCTATGTAGTGTCAAATATTGTATAGCAAATTTTCCTGTTATCATGCTTAATTTGTACCAATTGGTATTATTTCCTTCTCACTGAAAAAAAATAACTGGGAAATATCAGGGAATTTCACATTGTTTCCCCTCTGGGCACCCTGCCTTTGCTCAGGCTGAATAGTTGAAGAATGCCCGGTTATTTGCTTCCTTTGTATTAGATACACAGCTTAGTAAAATATGTTCTTTTATTTCCACTGTCAGTTTGAAAGTTCTTTTCTGAACGTTTTATCATCAGCTCAACCTATGTTGTCTCCAATCGAAATCAGATCAAATACCCTAGAACTTGGAAATAATAATATTAATGTATTGGAATTTATTAAAAGAAGTCTAAATCTAAAGAAGTAAGGAGTTTGGTTAGGCCTTTTCTTGAAAATGCGGTACAATTCTAGTCACCTTATCTTAAAAAAGGATATTAATTTGTTATAATGGGTTTAACACAGGGCCATGAAAATGATTCGGGGTACTTTAGGAATGAATTATGGAGATAGGCTTAGAACTATTTATATAATTATTTATACACTCGACAAGAGAAGGATTAGACTGGACCTTATTCAGCTATTCCAATTTATGTAATACGGATTAGAATTTAATGTTGCCAATGAGATTAAAAGTCATGGATTCAAATTATACATATCTAGCTCAATCGGGAGGTTAGAAGGCTAGTTAATTAATAGTGTTAGAGACAAAAAAAAATAGGATAATAGACAATTGTAATAGTTTGCCTGAACATGTAGTTAATTCTTCGGGATTGGTAGTTTTGGATCGACATTGGGAAATCGTGAGGATGTGTTAGATAGACAGGACCAACCTTACTTGGCCTAGAGCCTGTAGTTGGTCGACATTATTTTTATTTATAAGGTACCATTTATTGAAATCTCATCATTTATATTATGCACTTAATGCTTTATACACTCTTTCATTCTCAGGTGGGTGAAACAATAGGCCACCATGTCCGTTTGAACAAAAACCTACCAAAACAAAAAGGTGCAATTCTCTACTGCTCCACCGGAATGCTCCTCCGAAAACTCTGTGGCAATCCCAACCTGGACGGAATTAGCCACATCATAGTGGACGAAGTCCACGAAAGGAACATTCAGATCGACTTCCTACTCATCCTTCTGAAGCGACTCATGGAGCACAACAAGGACATAAAGCTCCTCTTGATGAGTGCCTCTTTCAACACATTCTCATTTTCACAATACTTCAAGTGCCCCGTCATCCACGTCCCAGGGAAGGTGTATCCAGTCAGGGAATACTTTTTGGAAGATTTGAGAAATGTTGTCCCAGAAATTGCACGTCTTGGTAGACTAGACCCTATTTTAGATGCCGATCTGGTTGCCAAAGTGATCAATCATGTACATACCACCCAGGGTCCAGGTGCCATCCTGTGCTTCCTTCCAGGTAATTCATGTGTTTGTATTTTCAGGCATAAGTTATGCAAGTGATTGATAGTCCGTATAAGGAAATAGGTTTCAAATTGCATTCAACCAGGACAATTTTACCAAGTGTCATTTTTTATAATAAGTTTATGTTTGGGTGCCCTGCTAAATTGCTGAACTAACCAATCATTTCAAGCCTCTATGGATTAATTTAGGAGCTATTAGCAGCTTTGCTATTTTGTGAAAGAGAGAGATGGGTCAGATTTCATTTTAAGAAGAATTCATTTGTACATTTAATTGCGAAGGGTTCATTTTGGAGCAAAAGAAGATTTGTAAAAGCTCTGTTTTTAAGAGGAATATTTTTATGAAGGGTCCATTTTTAAGATAAAAAATTTGCGGGGAGTCCGTTTTTAAGATAGTATGAAGGGTCTGTTAACGGACTCAAATTTTCCTAAACTGACCCCTGGTTATTATTTTGTATGCATGAATAAATGGAGTAACCTTTTCTTATCTCTCTTTTGATGATACTCATTCCAATATATTTACCAATACAGGTTGGCATGAGATCATGTCAGTGAAGAACGTCCTAACGGAGAATCACCCCAACTCATCTGAGCTGATGATCCGGTGCGCCCATTCTCGACTCCCCCATGAGGAACAGAAGCTCATCTTCGAGAGTGCCCCGGAAGGGACGCGGAAGATCATTTTGGCCACGAACATTGCAGAGACATCGATAACGATCGAGGATGTTGTGTTTGTTGTAAACAGCGGGCTGCACAAAGGGACGTCGTTTGATGGTGAGCAAGGGGTGGCGTCCCTGGGGACACAGTGGATCACCAAGGCCAACGTGCGGCAGAGGAGAGGAAGGGCGGGAAGGGTGCAGAGTGGGGTGTGCTATAATCTGTTCACGAGGAAGACGCTGATGGAGATGGGGGATTATCCCTTGCCTGAGCTGCTGAGGATGCCTCTCGAGAGCGTCATTCTCGACTGCAAGGTTGGTATTTATAATAACAAAAGAAAGTGTCTGTCTGGGAATTGCAAAAGACCTACTTCCTCTGTGTATAAAATGTTTCTAAAAGCATCTATGAAAAAAGGGATCTTTGGTCCTATTTCAGTTTTATCTAGGTTTCTGTGGCTTACCTAATGCTATGATAAAATAGTTACCAATAACTAAAAAAGTAGTAGAAATAGAACTAATTTCAATAGACAGATTTTGATATGGGATTATTAAGTCAGCCATGTTTTTTATTTATGGAATTTCAGTTGACACTTGCTGTTTGTTTCTTTAAGACATAATTATAAAATGTTGTGCTTCCTCTTTTGTAGCTGTATTGTCCTGATTCCAAATCCGAAGATTTCCTGTCCATGGCTCTGCAACCCCCAAGTCGAACCTCACTGCAGATGGGAGTAAGTGAACTGCAAATATCCGGAATCATAGATGAAGATGAAAATCTGACTGATTTAGGAAAAGTGGTTGTGAATTTCGCAACGCATCCTCGTCTATCTATTGCTCTGGTATATGGGGCATTTTTAGGGTATGTTAGTTTTATTTTACAATGAAACTTGATTTTAAATTGTATATTAACCCCCTGACGCTCATGGATATAGTAACATTACGTCCAGGCATCTTTAGCTTTTCGAACAATGCACCAAATTTATAAAAATACTCCATTTTAATTTTTTTTTTAAAGTTTTGTGGTGCAGCTTATTATTTTCTTACAATTAATTATTATTTCTTTACAATTAATTCAAAAAAATATATATATACAAAATAGCATTGAGATGACAATTTATTTAAATTTCCAAGCCGTAGAAACAACTTTATAATTGCAAAAGTCGTGTAAGCGTCATTGGTTAATACTAGTGTTTGAATGCATAATAAGTACTGGTTTTAAAAGGAAAAATTCAATTTTATGAAAACATGCAATGAACGATAATTCTAATTAAGATGGATGTTTATCTTTTATGTTTTTTTAACTATGTTTTTCTTAATAAAATTCCAATGCTTTTTTATAATAAATGACAAAAAAAAAATTATTGCACTTTTAAATGATGCCTATGATTTTTGAAAATAGTATTGCACTTCAAAGTCAATTCCCAATTATATGATTTCAGATGTCGCAATTCTCATATTTTGTATGTTTCTAATGCATTTTATTTACCTTAAAATGTGTAATTTTCTAAGTGTCAAAATAATTTAATTGTTCCAATACAGACTGTTTATAAATAGGATCTCTGTAACATATTAGTTAGAAGCTAATATAATAATGTGTGTTTTTTTTGTTGAATTCTCGGGAATATTTAATTTTTAGATCTAAGATTTTCTTCCAAAGCCACTGTTTTCTTACATAAACAAAGTATATTCTAGATAAAGTAAACTGTTGACAATAAATAATACAAGATTGTTTTTAATTATTTCTGTTTAGTATGGGCTTTCAAAGCCATACTTAACAAATTAATTAATTTCAATGAATGCACTGGAAACACAATTTGAGAGAGTACAACTTTTAAAAGTATTTATTCTAGCAAAGTTCTGATGATGTCATCCTGTAGGAGAGGTGATTAGAACTATACCATGAACCGCACTAGTAAGAGGTGGCAATACCATAAGCGTACCTTTTGTAATTAACTAATATAAAATTAAAAGTTAAAGTTAATTAAACCTTAGAATTAGAAATATCTGAGTCAGAGATTCTTTTTGTTCACTTGAATTTTATTGAGAATCTTTTTAGTATGCATATTTTGTGTAAGGCTAGTAGCAACACTACTTCGATAGAATAACCCTTCTGGATAAACAATACCTGTGTTTTAATGAAATTAAACTTATTAAAAATATAAGTCTGCAATTTTTTTTTTTAAACATTTAGTGTTTTCTGTTATTTAAATAATATAGAATATTTCAAAATTATTCAATTATATAATATTTTAAAATTTTATGTTTTCAAAAATTTTAAAGAAATAGGTTTTACGTTCTACCCTAAACTAATCGATTTTATAAATATTGTACAATGGAGTAATTTTATTAATTCAAAAACTGAGTACACTGTAAGAAAACAGGAAGATCTTTGGACATGATATCAAACTTTGAATGTTAGTGGGTTAAAAAGCATAGACTGATTGAAATGTTGCCTGAATTAAATTGTCTTAAGGATTAATTTCAAAGGCCAAAATGTTTCTATTTTGTCAGTATATTTCTTAAAATTTATTTTGCTGTTTTGTTTTATTACTTTTTTTTTCACCTACTCTTATCCTTTTAGTTGCTTAGATCCAATTCTAACCATCTGTGGGATTCTAACTTATGGCAAAGAACCTTTTGTGAATACTTTGGAGGAAAAGTCTATCATCAAAGAAGTGAGTTAATTTTTTGCCAGTGTCACTCCCAGATTTTACAAAATAAATAGGTTTGTAATAAGTTGCTTTGTATAATTTTTTTTTTACTTTTCCGTTCCTACTTACAGATCAAGCAAGCGAATGACAACACTTTATTCAGTGACCACTTGGCCTTAACTAAAATCTTTGACAAGTGGATGACTCTAAGAAAAGAAAGTGACTCCGAAGAATTTGTAAAACAAAACTTGTTGGACGAACCAAACTTGAATTTTATCAGAGGTTAGTTTTGTGCCTTGAATTATTTAAAATAACATATCATAATAGTCCGGAAAGTTTGAGATATATTGAAAAAATAAAAAGTATCAGTTCATTAAAGAGCTTTTACATTGTTATTAAGGACTGTTATTTTATTCTCTGTATTTTATTAATCCTTAGCCCACTCTCCCACTTGATGTCATTTATCGTCGTTCAAAGTGAAAAAAGTCAAATGTGTAACCCTACCACTTTTCAGGAGAGCAAAAAGAATAATTGTTTTTTTATTATGATGTTATCGTGATAAGAACCTTTTAACATTTGGTTGTATATTTTATCGAATTAGTTGATGACATAAGAGATTTTGCCATCATGTGGAAAGCAAAAAAAAAAAATGGAATTTTTGCCATATGATCTTCTGCACTTTGAATAACAGTATGTTGTGCTAGCTCTCTTTTTGTTCTGGCAACTCAAAAACAAGCTGAGATATTGCATTTAATTTTATGCATTATATCAGTTTATATTAAGGAATTTGTTTTCGCTTTGTGTTAGAAAAGGCTAATCTCTTAAAAAGGAATCTTGTATCTCAGGGGAAAAAAATAACAGTCAAATGATGCAAAATTTTCATAATTAATTTTTTTAATATATGGTTATGTTTTGAAAGTAAATTATTTGTATGTTATGCATAGCATACTTCTTGCGTGTGCCACAGTGCCAACCATCAGCAGGCAATGAAATAAATAGCTATTGTCGGTACTAGTTATTAATTATTGCCCACATTTCTTTGAATTAATAGAAGGTATTATGATTTCCCGAGTCACTTGCAACTTATACTTTTTTTGCAGTATAAATCCTTAAGTTTGACTACTTAACAAATATCATAATTACAATTTTTTATATTTTCTAGAATTAAAAGCCCTCTTCGCTGAAGATTTGCATTCTGCTGGTATTATCAACAGCAAGGATGCCTACTTGGATCCTGAAAACCAGTGCAACACGAACAAAAACCACATTCCTAGCATCTTTGCAGCTCTCACGGCTGCATTCTACCCCAATGTGATTAAACTTATCCAAGGAGAGATCGCCCACGGAAGACTTACAAAAGACACCATCACCTATTCTCTTTTGTGAGTAATGTAGGGATTTTTTAATATAGAGTGACAACATAACCTGGAAATCAGGGAATTATCATGGAATTTTTTTATTCTGGAAATATTAGTGAAATGTCAGGGAAAATTTCAAGAAAAATCAGGAAAATTTTCAAATTTGGATCACTGAAATGGCAATTATTATCGTCTATTCAGCGTAGTTTAGTTGTTGATACATATTTCCTTTTAGTTCTGAAAAATAATAATATTTTTTTTTAAAAAAGCATGGCAAACGAAGGCAAAGCATTTTGGACTTTGGATTCTATGCAACATGTGCACGGCTAATGAATATACGATTTATTGAAGATTGTAATATGGAACATATAAAATATTAAAATTTTCTACAAAAGAAATATTTTGAAAAAAAAAATGCTTAAAATCTCTAATTTCAGATGAAGAAACGAATGCTCTTCAAGCTATACAGAAGAGATAATTCTATAAATATTTCAATGTGTTTTTTGCATTATCTTCTTCCGGAAAACATATTTAATTACTATAATGCCTGCTGCATTTGTATAATTTTGTGTTGTATTCATAAATTATTATTATTTTAACTGAATATAAGTATTGCTAATAATTTTTCATTTAAATTTTTCATTTATTGTATTATCGTAGCCTGGATACTTTGTTTCTATACAAAACGTGTATTGCAACATTTCTTAATGTAATTGTAAAATCAGGGAAATGTTTGTAACACCATCATGGAAATCAGGGAAATGTTTGTAACACCATCATGGAAATCAGGGAACTTTTTTTCCAGGATTTTGTTGTCACCCTATAATACAGTGTAAAAAGTGGTGTTATCGTCACTTAAGCCGTGATACCAGATAAACAACGTTATGTGGACGATATTATGGATGCAGTCAATGATCCCGCTGTTAATCCTTTGCTGTCAAGGAACATGTTTGTTATTTACGTTCTTTTTATGGAAGTGTTATATCCCATTCTTTTTAAAGAGGTATTCTTTAGCATGTTTTTTACATTTAGGATGGATAATTATAAGAATTAAAAAGTTATGCGTATAGCCGAATATTAATCTCAGTATAACAAGCATATTTAGTGGTTTGTGACATTTGCCAAGTATTCTAAAAATAAAACAGGGGTTATGAGGAATTTCAATTTAAAGAATGTCTTAGACCAACAACATACTTGGTGCTTCTAGATCAAGGATAGTGGAGACTATATATAAAAGGTGTGCTGGTACTCGCTCTTGCTGATGGAGGGCGGAGAAAAGGATTCTTTTGACGTCATAGTGACGCTTTCCTCCGCCTTCAACTGTCTGTGGGCGTGTCTAATGCTCTCGACAGTCGTTTTAAGAGTAATTGTTGCTATTGTCAAGGAGTACTTAATTTAACAAGAATTCTTGTTTTTAACTAATCATGAATTTATTTAAAAGAAAACAGTTAAAATTTGCTTCAAAAAACAATTTGAATCGATTTCCAAAGTCGTTTCGTTATTAAAATATTCCGAAACCATTTGAACCAATGGTTCTTGACGTGCTGCCATCTATTTGTTTTTTTGTGAACTATTTAAAAGTGATAATCGTTAATTTTATTTAGAATTCGCTAAATTTTAAGAGTTTAAATTATATTTTAAGGATTGTATTTAGTATGTAAAAAGTGCTAAAAAGTTGCTTAATAAATTAAGCGTATTAAAATAATATTAGCTGCCACGAGAGCATGTCAATGAATTTTGAAAAAGTAAAATGAGGTTAGGAACCATCAGGTCACTGCATTTGTATTGGACATATTAAATGAGTTACAATTTCAATCAAGTAAAATACGGGGACATAACTAAACAAGGACGGATTAGCAGTGAAGCTACCTGAACACAATTATTTACAGATATTTACATTATTTTGCTAATTAAAAATTAAATCACCAGTCGTTACCCACGGGGATCGAACCTAAGTAGCAATGCTTGAAACATACAGCCAATGAGAATTATCAAAAACTCATAGTAAGGCGGAGCTAAAATGACGTCAAAAGAGTTCTTTCCTTGCCCCTTTCAAAAAGCGAAACACGAGCACACCTTATATATATATATATATATATATATATATATATATATATATATATATATATATATGGTCTTCACTATCCTTGCTTCTAGATGACATAAATAATTTATATTAAAATTTGTGAAAGAACAACTTTTTTAAACTATATGTTGTTCGAAGAACAGATACAAAAAATAACTTGTCGTTATTACTGGAGTGCAAGGAGGTTAATAAAATACATTGTTACCCAAGTGATGTCATGCGTTTAAATGAAGTTCGATAAAGAGCAAGCTAACGCAAGAAGACCGTTTTTTATTGTTCAAGAACATACAGTTCTCGTTCAATTTGAAGAACAGGGAAGGAAAGAACAGGTTGTTATTTTGGTGACTGAGTCCCCACAAACCATTAATAAGTGGGTATAAATGTTTAACATGAATTTTTTTTTATCTAACCAAATTTAAGAGAAAAATATGGTATTTGAATATTCAATTACCAACAAGAATTATTTGAAGGACATGTATATATAGCTCAATATTTTTTTAAACAAACTATTTTCTTTTCAATTTTAAACTAAAAATATTTGAATAAAACTGTTTGCAACTTGCATCTTATTCATATTTCCTGAAATAACAATAGTGGACAATTGTATGTAGGATTTAACAAGTGCTAGGTCCTTTTATACGATACATACTTGCCTGGTTTGCTAAGGTTTGAATGCACAAATCAAGCTGTGTGATAATTTTTTTATTATTGATATAATGTTTAAATATAAGTTCAAGCAATTACAATGTTGTTTTTTTCGTCATGAATGAATTTTATTTTTTAATGTCCCATTGAATTTTTAGCTTAAGCCTATTATGCACTTTAATAACCTGAAACGGCATTATAATGAAAATAAATGCAAATTAGCAATCAAAACATTTTTTTACTGTTTTATACTAAATAAAAATTTATCCATTCTCAATCCAATCTCTTTGTTCTTGAATTAGACATTTCAGAATAATATTTTATCACCTTATCCAATAAATTATTTTTAAAAGGTATGTAAATTTTTCTCCAAATATTTTAGGAAAGGACAAAAAGGCTACATTCAGAAGGAATCTGTCGCTTCCAACGAACATGAGCTTCCTAGTCCGTGGTTGATCTACTTTTCCGCATTGCAGTCTGAAGCCCGTAGACTCATGATGACATCTGCAGTTTCAGCCATACCTGGAATTTGCCTCTTGTTATTTGCTGGACAAAAAATTACAGTCTGTGAGGTGAGTTGTAGCATTGTGCTTAATGTTCAAAGCTGCGATGTAACATTTTTAGGTTATTTTAACTATTAAATAATTTCCCTGGATTTAAAAATTCAAGGATGAAAATGTTTCAGAATTGTTGCATTTTTGAAGAAAAAAAGCATTTATTTCAACAATAAAAACAGGGTTCTCATACACCTAGATGACAGGGTAACCTGGAATTGTCATAGAAAATTAATAATTTCTCAAACTTATCTGGAAAAGTCAGGGATTTTTTTTTTTTTAATTTTAGTTGAAAGGGCCTTATCACATTCCTTTTCTTGTTATAGATGAAATTTCTTTTCATTATAAAAATATAATATATGATAATTTCTCTATTTAAAAAGTAAAAAAAAAAAACTTCTATGTGTTATTATTTGTAGGCACTTCATTTTTACGGATTTCTATTAATCTTTGAAAAAATCCTTAAGTTTTCATATATTTCTCATTCTAGAATTTTTAAAAACATTCTGGAAAAGTCAGGGAATTTTAAACTTAATGTTGTGTGACAGCCCAGTAAACAAATCTGTTGTGGAATTTCATAAACCTTTTTTTTTTTTTTAATTCCTATTAAAAAACATTATTTTATGATTTTGTTTCTAGAACAAAATCTTGCATTTCACTTGTAACATATTCTCTAAAACTGCTGGTTCAATTTGTCTCCAATTCGTTGATTGGATGGCATGGTTTTTAAGAGCGTTAAGCAATGCATATATATCACGATTTGCAAAGAAAAAAATTTTTTGAAATTTTTTATTGCGTAAGGTGACTTTTAAAAATATAATCTTAGATGTTAGGGGGGGGGGGTAATTACCCCTTTACCCCCCACCTGGATCCGCGCTTGGAGGAAGGGGGATTCTAAAATTTGTTTTATAATTTTCTTTTTTAAATTTTAGCTTTTAGTAAGATTATGGACGCATATTTACCCAAGAAATACATACGAAAGATAACACCACAATCTGAAGTTTAATTACTTTTAATCTCTTGTACATTTACTCATTTTATCTTATGAAAACATTGTAATAGTCACTTAAGTTAAGTACTGCACCGATACTAAAACTAACAGGATATTTTTTTTGTATTTCAGTCACCTGAAACCGAAAACGTAGAAGATTGTGTTATTCTAACGCTGGATGACCAGAAGAAAATTATTTTTTCTTGCTCCCGAACAGAAGCTGAGCTTCTTGTTAAGTGTCGGAATAATCTACAAAACATATTTTCGATTTATTTCCGCACTCTTAACCAGCAGGACAAAAGCGATTGCAGAAATGTCGTATCGTTATTTTATGGTGACTTTCATCCCATTCTGAAGGAAGTCATTTCATCACCACACATCCCTTTCATTAAGGGACACTCTTACAAATTCGTGAATGAAAATTTGGTGTCGGAAGAATTGTGACCGTATTAAATTTAGAGTGTATGATAGTTTTTTTTATAGTTATAAATTTAATTTTTTTTTGTCATTACTTGCACATTTTATTTCTGTTGAAGAGCTAGTCTTGTGGTTGTTAGGATTAAATTTAAAATTCCCTCTTGTTTAAAATAAATTTTATGAAAACTTTGTTTCAATTAAAAATTGAAACTTTATGAAATGAAAGAAAATTATTTATCCTTAAAATGAAAATTAAATTAACTTTTGAACTAATTAACTATTTTTTTTAAATAAAAAGGACATTTGAGCTGTCTGGTTTCAAAATCAGTTAGAATCCATCTTTTAGATTCTGGCATTTATTTTTAGTATTCCTACAGATCTATCAGTAGGAGAAGTCATAAAATTCCACAGCAGCTGGATACCATTCATTCTGCGAAAGTAGTAATTGGTTGCAAAACCAGATAAGTAGAGAAATCAATTTCAAAACCAGATAGATCGAGATATGCATAGGCTACTGTACTGATCGCAGTGCAGTAGTTGAGCTACATCCCACTTGTTACAAAATCAGATGACTCCTCGTAGCTTTGTTGCGAAACCAGATAAATTTCAAAAAAAAGAAAGAAAAAAAATCTATCTCAGCGTAATACTTATACGGATCTAAAATTTGAATAAGACCTGTGTTTATCTAATACCAATTCGTATTAAAAAAAAAAGAATATCTTCCATAAATAATGCAATTAATTAGTTTTTTGTTTAGCTTGAAAAATTTGCCAAAAGGGTTCTATCTAGTTTTGAAACTAGACAGCTCATTTATTTCATATGTGCTATGTTAACAATTGTATAACAATCATATTGAACAAAGCATTATTTGCTTTAAAACGCTTACATTATTAGTTGGTTGTAAGCACATTTTTTCCCATAACTAGGTTTACTTAAGATGAATGGTTTATTTTATTTTGTTAAGGATTAGTATAGGATGCAGAAGCTATTCCGTTTGAACAACCAGATATTTTGAACATGGTCCAGCACACGAGAGGAATTGACATACCACATAATAATTGCATTTTGTAGGATGTGACATGGGTTGGCAAACAACAGGAATGGTAAAGGAAGGAATGCAAAATTAAAAAAAATTATTTGTATTTAGGTTTTTCCATGTGTTCCAATTGACTTTGTCCTTGACAATGCTGGGGTGGGACAATTGTCTTGTCTGTTTTCAGTACATGCTCCTAATATTGAAAGTAGACGATTCTAAAGATTTCTCAGCACAGTTCTCTATAGTCTCTTTCCCATAATTAATCTAAATCAGTGGTGGCTTTAGTTTTTCCAGGGGGAGGGGGCTACCAGCCTTGAAACAGATACGCCCTTAGGGGTGTGCGGCGAAAGCCGCCGTACAGGACCCCCACACCCACCCAAAATATTAAAATTAAGAGTATTACAGAGAAAACAATTCTTACTTTTTCAAACCTTTATTTAATTTATTTTTTTATTTATTTGTTTTTTACCACATGAGTGAAATTTTGTCTAATTTCTTCAGTGTTAAACAATTAAATTGTTCAAACATTTAAAAAAGAATTCAAAGTAGAAAAATTTTAAATAAAAAAAGTATTCGCATTATGTAACGCATATGACATAAAAATTGTGCTGTAGAGTTTTGCCCCGGAGATTCTGCGTTACAAACCGAGCTCTTACTCAAATTAAAGTTGGCGTAAGAAAATTTAAAATTGTTGTTTTTTACTACGACAAAAAAAAGTTGAGTTAAAGGGCTAAGACGCTGTGTTTCAGCATCTTTTCCGTTCATTTAATTTAGTGTTTTTTTTAAAAAAAATAACAGAAATTTAAATATTTTTTTGCAAATAGCTTATTTTTGTCGGAAGAAGTACAGCTTTTTATAAGTATAAAAGCTGTACTTCTTCCGACGAAAATAAGCTATTTGCAAAAAAATTCTTTTTAAAGGACATGATCAATTTTTGCTGAAGGTGAAACATTAGAATAAAAAAATTTAAGCAATTGTTTATTTCTTCTATGACCTTTTCTAAACAATATTACAACTGCCTGATTGATATTATAATTTTAATAAACTGCAAACAAAGGAGAAAGTGTTGCACTTTTTTTAAAGAAATATTTTAATGTTTCGAATATACTTTAGATTTGTACTTGTTTTGAAAAAATCTATATAATTTTTTAATTTTTAACTTTCTTGGTATCTTAAACTCGATCCAATCCGAAACATTTCACTGTCACTGTGATATCGATTTTATAAAACTTCTAACGCAATTTTATTAATTTCAAAAATTAATTTTTGTTTTTCAATACATTTTAATGTCGCATGGGAAAGTGAACAGGTTAGGAAAGTTTTGTTGTATAAGAGAAAAGGTCGTTTTTAATATTTAAGTCAGCCTGGAAAATTCAATATTAATAAATGCTCAATAGACGATTGGAATCGCCTACATACAGAATGAATCTCAAATGTTGATTTCGTTAAGACTGACGGTGACACCAGATATGACAGCCGCGATACCCACTTTTCCCACAAGTAATGTGTTTCAATCCCCCCCCCCTCCCCCCCTGGAAATAATTCAAATGTAAGCGTATAATAATGCTCTTTTTTTCTTTGCCATAATAATGCCCCTTTTTCTTTGCCCCTACATCTTATTACTAAGTTCTGTCATACTGGACCTGGTATTGTTTTGTCATTAGGATTATGTAATTACTAGGTGAATAGCGCAGTTTTCCGGAAAGAGCTGTGCCTTATAGTGTTGAATACAAAAATTATATTTAAAATATACTTTTTTTTATCTCTGCCGTTCGAAGATTAAATCAATTTACTATTGAACTAAAAATGGCTCAAAGTGTAACATCAGAGGTAGTTTATATACACAGATGTTAAGATGTCTTCCTGGCATCGCTGATTAGAGGACCCAATTTACGATACGCGTTTGCAATATACGTTTCTGGATTTTTAACTCGACCTCACCCAAATGTATACCTTTTAGAATCTGTAAGTATATATATATATATTAACATTTTTCGTTAATTGTGAATTGTATTTAGTCATTTTTTTCGGGTGAATAGAAGTGAGAGATAATATTTACCAAAACTATTTATTTTTAAGTGCTAAAAATTGTAAACACTTGGAAAAATTTCTCAATCTGTCATATTATCATGTTCGAACGATATTTTCGTCTTGTGAAATATTTTCAAAAAGACAATATATCTAAATGAACCATCAATTAACTTGTTCTTCCAGAGTCATTGTATTAATTGTACAAGAGAAACTGTGCAATCATGACTTGTTATATTTTTATCGTAAAACCCATTTTATAATTTGTGTATATCTACTCTTTTTTTTTCCTCTCTTTTTTTTTATAATTAAAAAAAAATGATGAAACTTTTAGATTTTTGTTTCTAGAATTTGTGCAACCGTGCCTTAAAACGTATATAGTGATTTGACTTAGCCAATTATTATTTTTCTAAGACTAATTGTATTTTTATTTTAGTTCATTTATAATTGACGGTTTACAATTTTAAATTCTACTTAATCCTTTTAATCCTACTTAATAATGTAATTACTTTTAAAGTTGAAATTAAAAGGGGAAAAAAATTTTGCTAATTTTTTTTTAATTAAACTTTTATTAATTGTGTTTTAAAGTTTTTTTTAATTTTATTTTGGAGATCTTAAAAAAAGTTTTTTTTTTAAATTGAATAATCAACTTCAAACTCACCCTGCAAGATTTCAGAATGAAATACAGTCGACTGCTTCTATTCACCTGTATTTGCGGGCCTCAAGTATATAGGTGAAGAGAAGCAGTGCATAAATTTATTTATTTTTTGCCCTCGAAGTCAAAAATTTAAAAAAAAAAAAATACCTATATTTTTTACTATGTGGGCTTATACTATAGACGGTCACCGAACAAGGTATTAATCATAATTGCACAAGGCTTACTCTGGCCGTGAAGTTCAAAACTGCTTCTATTCACCCGGTTTTACGGTATTCTCTCATTTTCAAATAGATTGACTTTGGGTCGAGTATTGAAATTGAGTTTGAAAGATTTGACGATAAAATTGAAATTAATGCGTTTTTTTTTTTAATCAAAAGATGGCAATGATCAGGCACGTAGGTATAGATTTTTCATGGGGGTGGTTCAGTGACTAAGTAACTTATTCTCCCCTCCCCCTTAAAAAAAATCCCCCCCCCCCCCCCATTTTTTTAAAACTTATTAATTTTTATTCAAGTAAACAGGAATACGTTGGCATATAGGTATCAAAACAGCTACATTTATCATTTATTTTTCATGAAATCTTTACCAATATCAGTTATTAACTATTTTTAAAATTAGTAAATATCACTCCCTAATTAGGAAATAAATTTAAAGAACAAATTTAAATGTTTAAATTCCTTGTTTAAAATAATGTATAGATCCCTTTTTAAAATATTTTCCCTTCGTCGCCGAAATTCAAATGTTATAGTATAAGGAAACACACGATGACGCTTAATAAGTTACGCTTATTTTGAGATAAAAATAACCTCAAAACAAGTTTTTGAAGACTTTTGAAAGCTATTTTCCGGGATAGGACCCCCGAGAAATAACAGGTCTTCCCTCATGCAACTCAACAAGAAGTATTATACTAGAAATTGAAATTTTTCTAGTTTTTAAGTATTTTTAAGGTTTTTACAGTAATTCGATTTTTAATTTTTTTCTCCCTGACTTTCATTAGGAGGGGTTTGAACCACCCCCTTACCTACGTGCCTGGCAATGATCTTCACCTTAAATCCCTCCCTTTTCGCTTTGCAACCTCCTTTAAATGTCACCCACATCTGTCAATCGCCCCAAGTTCAATAAACTTTTCCCAGAATTCTAGTGTGCGCAGGTGAACTGTGTTCTCCAAGAAATCGTCTGCGCCGAAAGAAGAAAAAAAAGAACAACACGCGAAATTTTCCCTCTCTTTTTGACATGATGCCAGTTCGAACAAAACAGAAACGCTGACATCTTATCATTCCGTATTCGAAATGCTGTTCGCTATCTTGCTGTGGCCATTACGCAAGCTGTTGCCCGGCTTCTTTTGGGGGCCCAAAAATAGACCTCGTGTGTGTTCATTGGACATCAGACACACACGTGTATTGATCGCAACAACTGCGCTCTTGATGCTGCGTTTAGTAAACACGGTACAGAGACCTTTGTATTTTCGTCTCGACTCCAGTCTGAAAATAATTTCGCGTTATTCTCCAATTTTCGCCCTTTGATTGTGTCTCAAAGACCAGTGACTTACAGTAGAACCTCATAACGGACTATTAAAGGCTAAAGTTTGTCCGTTTTAGTGAAAGTCCGGTATATAAAAAATAATTCTAATAGTGGTGTAATGCAACAGGGTGTAGATAATTGAAAGTATACACTGCATTAATCTTTAGAAAAAGAATATTCTGACTCATTTTGATTGCCTACAATTATTGGTTTGAAAAAAGTCCTTTATTTCCTGCTGGGTTTGTTTGCTGCTTATTCTTCAGTTAATAAGTGGCGGAGGTGCCATAAGTGTTCATAATATTGAAACACATTTTCATTTGCCGATTGTTCATTATACTGAACAACACAACGATAGATGTTTGAGCGTTTGCTTGTAAATATGAGACTCGTCACATAAAAATTAGCATCCTCAGGGCCAGAACACGATTAAGATATTGCAGCAAGGAACACCCGACTTTAAATGGGCGCCCCATTGGCTATCAAAGAGACCCTGGAACATCAAATCGAACTTTTGCATGCACTAATATAATTAATTACCTCTTACTGGTATTAAAATGAAACATTAATAACTTATTCTTAATATTCACGTATGTTTTGATTTTTTTCTCCAATATTCGAACAACAAATAAAGTGACAATGTTGCTTACTGAAGTTTGTAATGCAATTTTTTAAAAGTCAATTTAGTTACAAACTATTTCAGGGTTGTTAAATATTTATATAATATGTATGATTTGGGGGCCTCTCAAAAATGTAAAGTGTAAGCCTGGGCTTCACTGGCCTATTCAGTAATCAGGGCCCGATTAAGACATTGAAGCAAGGGAAGCTTTGCTTCAAACAGAGGACCCATTGCTCTCAAACCTTGAAATATCGAATCAAAATTTTACATGCACTAATATATGTACTTTTTATTAGTATTAAAATTAAACATATTGTATAATATATTAAAACATATATAAATAAGTAATCAATATTCCTAATATTTTGAACGTTTTGATTTTTTCCCAATATTCTAACATTATATATATATTTCACAAGTTAAAATTTATTCACTAATATAATTTAACTCGCAACCCCCCCTTCCCCATTGACAACGGTCGCGGGCAGTGGCGTAGCCAGCCTTGGGTTACCCCCCCCCCCCCCCCCCCCCTATAGCCAGTTTAAAATCAAAATTATTTTTCTGAAAAATGACAAGTGCAAAAAAAACACGAAGATTTTTTCTGTGATTTCTATAGAGAAAACACCCGTCGCATTTCCTGGTCTACCCCAATATCTCCTGCTCCCTTCCCTTCTGTCCCCTGAAGGGATGATTTTAAGGAGAACAGTGGTCAAACAACCTTGAAGACAGAAAATTCGACTTTTTGTGGGAGGGACGATGAGGTAGTAGGTCTGTATGATTGTCTTAGTTGTTTGTACATGTAAAGGGTTACTTTTCTTAATACTTGAAATGAGGCGGCAGTTGAGCCGGAATTCACAATGCAACAATCCAGAAATTGCTTGCTTTAAAGTAAGGTATTTTCCCTGAAAAGATCCATTCATCCCCTACATGTTTTAAAAAACGATTGTAAATGACTCCTGTCAAAAAAAAATAACTGTCCTAATTGTGATCCTCTTCGCTCCCTCACTGCCGGTGGAATTTTTCCCCCTTCTCAAAACTCAGTTTTCTGAGAGGTTGTATGTCTCTCATTTGCCATTTGAATTTGAAAATCACTTTAGTACTGCATGTGCTTTCTAAGCTTATCTGAATTACCATTTTCACGGTATGCCGTCATCAAAACATAAACTATTGGAAGATTCAAGACAAAAGAAAGGAGCATCGTGCAAAAAAATGTGCTGATATGTTTAAAGTATGTACTCCTTTTCTTATTCAAATATTTTTTGTTTATTGAGACTATCGTTGAAAATGCCCAAACCAAAACTAACTAATTTTTTATTCAATTACATTTACAAATTAGTTACATTTGTCGAATTCAATTACATTACAATTTCTGTCACTCAGACGTGTTATTTTTCACGCGGAAACGCAGTTTTCCGCTTTTTTTTAAATTTGGGTTTTGATCATCCCAAGATTGATGCACATTCGTTTGAAATTTTTTTATTCAAATTATTAATTAAAATTATTAGTTAAAAATTGTTCAAATCAATTATTAATAAAAAAAATGATTTGGTTTTGGTCGGACCAAAAATAATTTATGACTATGTTAAGTTTAAATAAATGCTTATTATCAAAACGTTGTATTGGGTTATATTTAAGTAATGTTTTAAATCAAAATAATAAAATTGTGATAATTTCAAATGAAGGAGAATAACTTTAATGTAATAAAGGTTAATATATACGAGCGACGAGGTTGTAGTGCTAAAAAGAAAACTTCCCTGTGCACAAGGCTACCCGATTGTAACGGTTAACTACCCATAACCAAGAGTAAATTAACATTATTTTACATTAACTTGACATATTTCCTTTTACCTTCGGCTGTATCCGTCGCTTCACTTCAATCACCCTTTCATTTGGGATTTTGAAAATTCCGGCGTTTTTTTCGATTGCAGAATTCCGGATTTCATTTTGAGTACAAATTTCAATTTTAAGCCCTTTTTCTAAAGTTTAAATATTTGTTGTAGAAATAAAAGATACGTTTGGTGCACTTTGGACTCGAGTGTAAATCTCGAGTAGGGAAAGGCATGGGAGGGAATTCGCGTCGGAAAAGAAAAGTGAACTTTCGTTCCCGTTAGTTGTCAATGACATTTATTATCATGAGACACTTCATTGGAAAATCTCGATTCGTTTGTAATTTTGTGAACAATCGATACTCCATCTAGAAAAACGGAGAATTTATCAAGGACCGCCCTTAAGGGGGTGCGACAGGTGCCTTCGCACAGGGGCCCGCGCTGACAAGGAATTTACTTTCTTAAAAAAATATTTAAAAATTGTTTTTTGACGTGAAACGCCTTTAAAATTAGTTACATACGGTATCAGGATATAAATACCATGTTACGTTTTAGGGTGATCTATTAGTGAGACACTATTCAACTCCGTGGCAAATAGCACGATTGACATAAATGTAGCCTAGTTTGATAAGAAATTATCTGTCGATGCCTGGATGGGGGCCAGCGGTAACAGAAAAACTAGCTTGTTTATCTTCCTTCTTTTGGCGACCATTCTCTTCGGTAATCTTCTGAAATGACATTTCCCGTAATATCCTTATGGCCGTGCAAGTGCAACGATATATCATTCGTCCCCCCCCCCCCCCTCTTCGATTTGTTATGTATAATTTTATTTAAATTATCCTTTTTTTATATATTTTTAATTATAAAAGTATTTTAAATCTCATAAGAAAAAACGAATTTAAACTCAAATGAAAACTGCTCCAATTGCTATATACATATTATTTATACTACGCGCTTTTTTATTTTTTGTACAGAAAATATTGCAAAGATGCACATGTGAACTAACCTAGCTCAAAGACAGAACTTAAAATCTATTTCATGGGGGACCCGCGGCTAGTTTGCACAGGGCCTCGTATCTGCTATAGACAGCTCTGAATTTCAAAAGAATGTAGTATCTTTAACATGTAGAAATATTTGCGATCTTCGTCAAACGGGGTTGTCAAACTTCGATATCAGTCGAAAGTTGAGACAGATTACTGTAATTTTCTTACATCTGGAGTATGCACTTAAAAATGTCACTCTTTGAGAATTTTTTTAATTCACGAAAATCTTGAAAATTGTAGAAATTCACTAAACGCAATCTGCTGCGATTTGAAAGGTTTACAATCCTTACAAGCTTAGAGAAAAATCCACTTAAACAAAATCTGTAAAAAAATTATCGGTTATCCGGCATTTAACTATCCGGAATTCTCGATTAACCTGACCGTGTGAAAAAAAATATTGTCCGATTTCGAATATTCTTTTTTTGTTGGATAGAGAAAAATACACTTAAACCAAATCTTTAAAAAAATAATCAGTTATTCGTCTGTTATATACCCGGAGATGTCGATTAACCGGAGTTTTTTTAAACAATTTATCCGTTTAAAAATGTTTTCATTGTTTGACAGAAGTTGTACAACAATGACATTTCGTTTACCCAGCATTTATTGCCATTGATAGGGATTGTTTTACGATATACAGTGTTGAGACAAAATGTAAGCACAAGTTGTTACTTGAATTTCTTAGTGAATAATAGCAGGGGGCAAAACCCCCCGCTAAATTAAAAACTAAAAAGGGATAAATAAAATAATCTTTCTAAAAAAAAAAAGAAAAATGACTTTAAGGAAAATGCGCTAAAAAGTAAAAAATAGTTTTTAATTTTACGCACGAGTTGGAAAAAATTGAATTATTTAATATCAGTTTTATACTTATTAGAACTTTTTGAAGTTGGTGCCAATTTATAAAAAATCATACCTAAATTTTGGCGCCAATTTCAAAAAGTTTTAATAAGTATAAAATTGACATTAAAAAATTAAATTTTTTCAATGCGTTCGAAAAATTATGCAAATATCTGAAGTAGAACCGAAATTCCGCGTGAACATATATAAAAAAAATACATAAAGGCCGAATTGATAACCTTTCTACTTGGCGCGCGTTGGCGGTTTTAATTTAAAGTTTCTGGCGGTTTTATTTTGGAGTTTGGGTTGGCGCGCTGTTCAGTCGGTGAAAAATGAGATATTTGAACATTGAGGCATGCATTAGTTGGCATGTTGATTTTTACCACATTTGAAACGGATTTTCTTATTTAAGCACTTTTTAGTAGTTTTAATGTTTCTGTACATATTTTTTATTTGAAACTTCTGTCCCTTCTCATTAATCTAATTGGGTAAATTTAAAAGACCTATGAATCATTTGTCTGTAAAGAAAAATTGTGGATCGCATGAAATGAAATTTGAAATAAAATGAATTTTTTAAAAAAATATTTTGAATATATTAGAAAAATTAATAAACGGATTTTGTTCTTTTAAAGATTTCATACGTTTCAAAACCTTGTAAAACAGAGAAAGTTAAATATAATCTTAAATCAATATTCAAAGTTTAGTTTTGATCTATTAAAGAATATTTTACTCCTAAAAATGGGTATATTTTTACTCTTAAATGAATAAACATTAATAATTATTTGAAAAAAAAATAGCGAATTGGTTTAAAGAACATATTCAAACTTTAATTGACTTTTCATACAATGTTTATTTTCTAAAAATAAATTATATTTTTTAAAAATAAAATTTAATAAGTCTTATTTTCTGGAAAACAAATTCCTTTTACAAATATATATGTTTTAAGATTATGGGAGTGGAAGTTAGATAAAAAGAGTACTTTTAATATGGGTTTTAATGCAGCCTTTTCGGTTAGTTTCAAAAAGGTTTTTAATTTTTAACCGACTGCCCAGCGCGCTCACCAAAACTCCAATATTAAACCGCCAGAAACTTTAAATTAAACCGCCAACGCGCGCCAAGTCCAGAGGTTATCAATTCGTCGGTTATGTTTTTTTTTTATGTATGTTCGCGCGGGATATTGGTTCTACTTCAGATATTTGGAGAAAAAAAAATTGTTGGATTGGAGATGTTTCACTTGGGAGCAATTTGAAAAAAAATATTCGGTTATCCGACTTTTAACTATCCGGAATTCTCAATTAACCGGACCGTTTGAAAAAAAATATTGTCCGATTTCGAAAAATCTTTTTTCGTTGGATTCAGAAAAATCCACTTAAACAAAATATGTAAAAAAAGAATCTGTTAGAATGAAATGTCGATTAACCGGAGTTTTTTTAAACAATTTATCCGCTTCAAAATTTTTTCATTGTTTAACAGAAGTTGTACATCAATGACATTTCGTTTACCGATTGTTTTACGATATACAGTGTTGAGACAAAATGTAAGCACAAGTTGTTTCTTGAATTTCTTGGTGAATAATAGCAGGGGGCGAAGCCCCCCGTTAAATTAAAAACTGAAATGGGAAAAATAAAATAAACTTTCTAAAAAAAGGAAAACCGACTTTAAGGATGCGCTAAAAAGTAAAAAATAATTTTTAATTTTACGAACGAGTTGGAAAAAATTAAATTATTTAATATCAATTTTATACTTATTAGAACTTTTTGAAGTTGGTGCCAATTTACAAAAATCATTCCTAAATTTTGACGCCGATTTAAAAAAGTTTTAAGAAATATAAAATTCATATAAAATTCAATTTTTTCCAACTCGTTCGTAAAATAAAAATTATTTTTTACTTTTTAGCGCATTTTCCTTAAAGTCGGTTTTGCTTTTTCTAGAAAGATTATTTTTTTAAAAATATTTTCAAACAAAATACAAATCGTTATAATAAAATTTATAATCTACATTTAAAATTTGAAAAAGAATCAGTAAAAAATTTATTTATCCATTCTAAAAAGTGTTTATTTTCTTAACGGAGAATTGAGTAAAATCTATCAACCAAAATCGAAGAGTATGACGGAAATATTCAAACTAATTTTTCCTGCTCCAAATTTCGTCAACAAACAAAACCTGCAGAACCACAAACAAACCACTACGGAATTCAACGCCGATCGAGCGCGCAGCCATTTTTTTCTTCTTGTTTTGGTTGCGCGCTCAGCTGTTCGACATTTACCCAGGGTGCCTTGCACTATTTTCCTGTGACATCACAAACAGTTTACATACAACAAGCGCAGGCATCATCCAAGCGAGGTACGTTTACTGTCTGCAAACCAAATCTCATCATCTCATCAAAATGACTGGTTTGCTTTGTTAAAAATCATAACTGGATTTCACACTTGTCTTATCTAGATCGAATATTTCATTCATTTGGGAGCCTCGTTCCAAGTAAAGTGAATCAATTATCGAATTTTTTAACTCTCATGTTTTCTCCGAAGTTGTTTCTATGGACTTTAAGAAGTCTCCATGTTATCCTTTGTTGGAAAGCGTATTTGGGTATTTAGAAAATGCTAAAGTTGTCCGGTTTGTTGATTTTTTCATATGAGGAAATGGATTAAATTGCTCCACATATTGCATAAAGATTCTTGTCGTAGCAGTTCTTTCTGTAATCTGTCTTCGGTTTGGTATTTTTTTTTTTTTTCGTGCGCAGTTAGTATCGTTATTGTCTCGTTCATCTTGCGCGTTTGTTATTGAATAATCTGATGAAAAAATGGATTCACTATTTCCAAATTTTCAGATAATTCCATGACAAGATTAAAAAAAGGTTTTGTTATTATGATTGACCTTTCTATCGCGCAGATCTTATTATATATGCTGTAGTTAGTTATTTAATATCGATTACCATGTTAAATTATTTCTTTCAAGATTATCCTTTAAGTTTAAAAATGATTTTTTTTTGTATACTGAAGTCTATCATAAGATAAGTGTCAATACATCAAAAATATAATAATAAAATCATAAGTCATATATGTAATGAAGCCATTTTTTATAATTACCAAAATCTATTATAAAATTTCAAGAATATAATATTATTATTAAAGAATTTCTAATTACTGAATTGATTAGAAAGGTCAAACGGTAAAGGTTTACTGTACGGTCACCCTTGGCGACTTTTTCAAAATCTCGCCAAAAGTCGCCATTTTGGCGACTGTTGTCCAATAGGGTTGCTGTAATTCCTTGTCGTTTCGGAGGGGGGTTGCCATTTAAAAAGAATTATCGCCAAATGCGGAAAAATCGCGCCAAGGGTGACCGTACAGTAAACCTGACCCGGTCAAACATTCAAGTAGGTCTCTTGCTGTGTTTTATTTGTAAAAATGATTTATAACATAATATTCATTTATTTTGTGCATATGTTTTATCAATTTATTTTTAATTTTAGGGTTTGTAATGATAGTCATAAGTCATCTATCTAAATAGTTATTGGATTTGTTGTGAACAACTCTGACTATTTTTAAAGAAATCTGGTTAGGTAAGATTTATAAATTAATTTTATTGTAATAAAAAAGGAATTTTTCTATTGTATACATAGAAAGTTCTTTCTTAATATTATTAGTAGTATGTTACAAATACTTTTCTTCGTGGATATGGTGAATTCCGGCGGTAACGGAAGGCCAGTTTGTACAACAACTTATGGTTATAATTTAAAAAATATATTTTATTTCAAATAACTAATAGATAGACTTTTATACACTTTACTGCATTTTATTAAAAATGCAAAATCTAGAATTTAGCACTTTATAACTTTTTTTTTAATTTAAATTTTAGTAAATGGTAACGGAAGGACGTTTTTTGGAAGTGGTATACCACACTTACACCTTTTTATTAAAAGTTCAGCTAAACCGTAAGAAAGAAAAATCTAGAAAAATTAGAACACTTAAAGGAGAGTTCAATTATTATAAATTGCAGTGCAGTTTTTAGAAATTATTATATTATGCCCAAAAATAGGATGTTTTTTTATGGTAACGGAAGGACGGTAACGGAAGGACAAAAATTCCAAGTGTGTAAAATTGGATTGTTTTACAACAATTTACTCATTAATATTTTGAAAAAGAATAATAGGTGTTAAATTCTGCTTATTCAGCTGTTTTTAAATATAATTCTGCATAAAATTCTTTTTCCAGAGCCATTTGTTAAAATTTTTGGTTATTTTATTCGAGTCAATTCCAGCAGTTACCTTCTTTCTCAGGATATATAAATTTAGTCATTCATTATTTTATTTTCTTAAACATAATACTTCTACAACGACATCATTGAATGAAGCACTTGCCTAACATAATACTTTTTAGTCCTTGCCATTCGACTAACTAAAAGTCACTAACTGCTAATGCATTGCTTGACCTATGTGCCTTGTCTGCATCTTTTATATTTGATTGTATGTTTTCTTTTAATACCTTTCTTTCTGTAGAACTAGAGTACTCAATAATATATTTTGAAATTGGTTTTAAATAATAACTATTGCGGGTGTCAGGAAGAGAAGGATATTGTTCCATCTTTCTTGAGAGAATTACTTTATCTGATGGAGAAATCAATTATTTTATCTGATGGGGCAATAGTGGTAAATTTCCCATTAACCACTTTGGACATTTACAGTACCTTTGCTTTGATTAATGGCAAAAATGCTTCAATGTAACCATGATGTTATACTGATCAAATGCTTCAATGTAACCATGATGTTATACTGATCAAATGCTTCAATGTAACCATGATGTTATACTGATCAAACATGAATGTTAAGTTGGTTTTTGAATGTTAAATCAACTTGTACAACTACAATGTTTCCCTCTTTAAATTCTTCAAAGAATTTGTGTTTATGTCTTTTAATAAAAATATGCTTTAAAAATGTGCAGATTTGTTTTCAAGAACATAAAGGCACTTTTTAAATGAACTCTTGTATCTTTTGTTTTTTATGGCTTTCTGTCGTCATTCCATTGCTCTGTTTTTAAATGTAGAAGTATTATGTCGTTGTAGAAGTATTATGTTAATATTTTAAATGTGCTAAATTTTGTTCATTAGTATTTATATATTTGGTAACAAAACAATTTAGACAAACTTTAAGTAGAAGGTATATTTGTAGCAAAACAAACTGGGGTCTAAGCTTGCGAACTTTTTATAGTGATACATTAATATCAATATTTTCTTGCTGAAATTTTGCATGGGTCACTTAACGTCATCGTAAGAAATCACTTTCAAACTTTTTTCTTTTTCCCATTTTATGGCTTTATTGTAGAAACAACCCATATAGTGAATAAATAGAAAATAAGTACCAGTTTTAATTGAAACTCAATGTATTTGTGACATACTTATTAAATTAGCGGGGGGAGGGTATTAAGAAAGAAAATACAGTTAATATGTATATATAATATTTATATGAGTTTGAATTTCAATAATAACTGAAAATTAGTTTGTTTAATTGTGGAAAATTCAGTCAAAATCAGCTCATACAAAAATGTCCTTCCGTTACCACATTGATGTCCTTCCGTTACCATGTTTTTTGTCCTTCCGTTACCGTTAAAAAACATCTAAATTAAAAACAAAATAAAATTGTTGCTATTTCTAATTAATAAGTGTCATAAGTCTGCTTTGTACAAAAATTCATTAAGTTGTAGACCCAATAGTTTCTTAGTGAGGAGGTTGAAATATAGTATTTTGGTAACGGAAGGACATTTATGGTTTGACTTAATAAGTTATTGATTTCAAGGTTAAAAAATATTTTTTTCAAAAAAAAATTAATAGAAAAATTAACTACTTGAATAAAGTATAAAAGTTAATCTATTTATTTTATTTTGGTAAGGGATTTTAGTCAAGTTATAGTATGAAACAAAATGTAGATATTCCGCACTGCAAAAACATATAGTAAAGAATTGACTTTGACCTTGATTTTATAAAAGTCATTGTGTATATTTAAAAAAAATATGTTAAGATTCAAAAAGTTCATATCTTTCTGAAAAAAATGGTATATGACAAATGACTCAACATAAAGTTTAAAATTTTAAGTGCCATGGCAACATTTTCCCGGAATTCACCATATACATTATAAAATTAATTTAAAGCTATATAATAACCATTAATTTACAAATGCATTTAAAATAGTCTATGTGAGTTAAATAATTTAATTCTAAAAATATTTCATAAGGCAAAAGAGTTTTATTGTTTTAGGTTTATCTTAATAGTGCCTTAGTCAGTTTTCCATGTGCAAATTGTAGCACTGCCACAAAACTTTGATTTGGTTTCTTGGTATGAAAACATTTAATTGCATTTTTTTGTCGGATATATATTAACAAAAACTTTCTCATTTGTAAAAAAAAGAATGAAATACTTTTGTCATGCAATGCGTACTTTAATTCTTTATAGTTGTGAGGCGAGGTGACTCTCAGTCACTAAAATAACGACCTGTTCTTTTGCACCCTGTTCTTCAAATTGATTGAGAACTGCATGTTCTTGAATATAAGGAAACTCCTTTCTTTTGGTAACTTGTTATTATCTAGGAACACAAAGTATGTGGGTCATCTAAAACTTTCTTCAGATTGAAATTCCTCAAAACACCTGTTATTATTTTTTTTAATAAGCATTTTTAAAAAAATCATAAACCACTAAATATATGTTTGGTATACTACTAAGATTAATATTCAACTTTATGCATAACTTTTTTATTTTTATAAAAATCCCCCCTAAATGTAAAAAGAAGCAAATGTTAAAAAAAAAAAGAGTAGGATATAACTGTTCCATAAAAAGAACGAAAATATCATTCGACCACAAAGGGTTAATATTAGGTAAAATGTAAATTTATACAATTCAATAACTAATCAACACTCATATTCCTAATCAATGTCCTTGGGGGTGTTGTTTGCCCAGTGGTAAGTACATCTAGCTCATAATCAGAGGATTGCAAGTTCGTATATCCATATGCATGAAAATGTATAGTGATCTTGTAAGTATAGAGTTGTCTTTCCTAAACAAAATCAGTTAAAAATATCCACAATTTCATCTATTATTTATAAAAGACTGGTGCTTTATTTCATCTATCTGATTGTGGTCTAGTATCCTGATACAAGGTCACAAGTCATGCCAAAATGCATTTAAGAAAAGTTATTTATTAAAAGTAGGACTTGTAAATCATGTTTGCTTGCATAAAAAAAAAATACTTAAACCGCCCCTGCAAGGGCTCAATAAATAAACGACACCAACCTCTCATTCCAGACTTTTCTCTGGTCCAAAATTACAACATGGGAGGTGCAGTGAGCGCCGGCGAGGACAACGATGAGCTCATCGACAACCTAGTGGAAGCCGAGTACATCAAGTCTCAGTCGGTGGAGCGTATCTTCCGTGCGGTGGACAGGGGTGACTACTACCTGGAGGGGTGTAAGGAGAATGCATACCGGGACCTAGCATGGAAGCACGGCCACATCCATCTATCTGCCCCGTGCATCTACTCCGAGGTGATGGAGTCACTGCAGCTGGGGAGAGGGATGTCCTTCCTAAATCTGGGAAGCGGGACGGGGTATCTGAGCACTATGGCGGGGCTCCTGCTTGGTGAGTGGGATTACGTTATGAAAGTGTCATACACAGTGAAAAATTTTGTATGTAAAAAAAAATCCTATTATTTATGGGGCCTTCCTATTATTTATTTAAGACCCGAGGTTCGTAGAGGACACAAGTTTAAATGTATCATCTTGTGATTGGGGAGAGTTGCCAGTTCGATACTGAACTACAAAAGATGTTTAATATTATCCTCAATTTCTAGCACCTACATGTATACAGGACTGGTACATGTTGAATTTGATAGGGGACCGATGTCCTGACAACTTTTGAGGTTGCAACAGTTACCAGCTCAGGCATTGTCCTTGTCATCTGACCGTGGTTAAAAAATACCATTTAGTTTTTCCTGGTCTTTCCTTCTGGATAGATCCCAAACTATTGCGAATAGTTCTTGTGTAACATTAATTAACCAGCCACTAAATCTCTGATGTTTTCAGCTAATCTAATTAAAAATGCAAACAAATGTTAATAGATTCTATCATAGAATAATCATAAGGAACCAATTATTCTTTCTGCTCTCCTGAAAAGTGGTGGGGTTAGACACGTAGGTAACCTTTTTCACTTTGAACGATAATAATGTTTAATAATAAAACAGTGTACGTGTTGGCTTCTTCTGCCCATAGGAGCCTAAAACTTTATAATATGAATATGAGCATGCGTTTTGTTGTGCTCCACTGTTTCCAATAGCAACTGGTTTAAGACAGGATTTAGTATGCTGCCCACTTCACAAAGAACTGTCAATACTTATCCCCTAACACTGTAGTTAGCCGTTTTCATATTTCTGAGAACCTAAAGAAATTCTCTTTTTGTAAAGAAAGGGTTAAATGGTCTTGATATTTAAAGGTCTATTTCTATTTGCCCGTCCCACGTTCCACTCAATCACGTCTAGCCGTTTAGAAATTGGCTAGTTGTGGTGCCTAAGGTGTCACTACTCTGGAGACAACTCAAAATAAAAACAATTCTGTGATTTGTAATTTTCAGTTTCTTTTTTGTGAATTTGAAAGCAATTAAACAAAAAATAATGTAAATAAAGTTAACTTAGTTTATAAACTATATAGTTTGCAGAAAATACAAAAATACATGCTAAATAAAAAAAAACATATTTGAATTTGAGTTAAAAATTAAAAAAAAAACTCTTAAATACATACAAGTATATTACAGAATACAGACACAAATTATTTATAAGCAATGTCTACAATTACATGTAGATAACTTTTTATTAACTGTTTGATCAGCCTTAAAATCGGAAAGTGGAGTGCCACTTGCACTTCTGATTAAGATGCATATTGTGTCTTCATTTAAAGGAGCTCTCTGCAGTCACTTTTTACATGCTTCATTACACTGAACATTCTTTCTACAATAGATGTTGATAAAGGAAGAACTAAAACTATTTCTGCAAGGTGCACAAATTCTTTGAATTGTGCATTTTGGATTAGAAACAAAAAATGCTTTTAAAAAAATCCGGTTTTCAAATAGTCGCAGCAGTATTTGCTGCCAGAGGCAATAATTGGCGTGACAATTTTAAGGCATTGCCATGGTTTATTTCGAGCTCAGCTCTGGTGATAACTGGAGTTGGATAATTTTGGTTCTACTATACATAATAATTTGTCATGCTTTCTCCAGTAAATTTAATTTGATTTGTATTTTTCCCATAGGGACGTACGGCACCAACCATGGCATCGAGCTGCACAAAGAGGTTGTAGACTACGCAAAGGGCAAACTGGAGGACTTTCAGAACTCCTCCCCGGCTATGGACAAGTATGAGTTCTGCCCTCCGAGTTTTGTGGTTGGAAACTGCCTGCTCCTGGACAGCTCCATGCACCAGTACGACCGGGTGTACTGCGGCGCCTCCTGCCCCACTGAGCATGAGAACTATATGAAGAACTTGGTGCGCGTCGGAGGGATTTTAGTTATGCCTCTGAATGATCACGTAAAATGCCTTTTATTTCATAAATGTTTTTAAAGTTTTAAACACGCTGAAGCTCCAGCGATTTTTTTTTTTTTTTTTTTTTGCAATTGTAAAGTTGTTTTTACAGTTTACAGGTGTAATTATTTTTTCCTCTGCATGCTCTTTTATTATTTAAAAATGTTTTATTAATTGTAAAGAGATAGCCAGTTAGTTGCACCTCAAACTTTCACATTTAAAAACTATTGCGAATTTGAGTATTTTTATGAATTTAAAAATTAGGTGCATTGCTGGTAATGCAGAAGATCCTTTGACGTGATATCACGTCTATGAGTGTCATAGGATTAATTATCTTATTTGTATGTCTTATTTTTTAAGCTCGTTATTCTTTTGTAGATATTTCTTCTTTTTTGTTATTGATTGCACTATACAGAAAATTTGCCTTATCTTTTTGCCGTAATAAAGATATTGATGTCACCTGTATGTAAAGAGAAATATATGTATGATTGTGAGGTTGTAAATAATATCACTTATCTGTTTGAAATTAAACTTTTGCTGATTTGTTTAAAATAATTACCCTCATGCTATTTTTATGTAGCACAAATCTAGTAGTATTTAAAGAGTCATGTCAGTCAGTGAATGAAATATTTTTTGGAATTCTGCTTTGTGTTTGAATTGTTCAATAGCCAAAACAATAGTTTTAAGAATTTAAGCATACTGATTTTATGTTTAGTCCTCAGTCATAACTAGAACCACTGAACGTATTTTAAAGATGTTTATTATTGCTAGCTATATGGTCCTGTGTTGCTGGGAATCCGTTAAAGCATATAGATTAAAAAATAGTTGCCCCTGACGGGTTTCGAATCCTCAACTTTTTATTCCGAGTTGCAACACTCTACCGACTAAGCTGCAGAAGCTTCGCTTACCATCACATATATAAAATACCACTATTATACTTAATTTTTCTCCTTTTCTTATATTGGTATCTTTTATGGTTTTCCGTTTCTTTTTATAAGTCTATTTGAGTAAGTTATTGTTATCTGTGAGTGCCTAGCGCCTCTTAAATATTCTTTGTGCCCTTGAATAGCTATAAATTATATTACAAAATAATGTTCAGCAATTTTTAGTGTTAATAACTCTAGCTAAATTCTCTAGCTGTTACAAGTGACAAGAACAAGTGAAACAAGCTTTGAAGCCAAGAGTGTCCTGCCCGTTTCCTTTGCTTCTCTTGTGTTACCCACTGCTAACGATGCCCGCGTTTCCGTTAAACTACGTAAGTGGAAAGTCTAATAACCACATCTTTAAAATATTAAATGCAATGCAAATGATTAAATTTTTGAAGAAATGCATAAATAGGCTCATGAGATTTGGGTTTTTTAAATTATATTTCAAATAGAGGGCCAAATTCATAATCAGAGGTTTGTGTGTTCGAACCATGTTATCGTTGTCTAGGGGATGGGGCATGTTAAAATGTCATTATGTGACAGTTTGGCATTGTGTAGGGCGATGCCTCGGCTGTATTCTCATCATCTGACCATGGTTCGAAATTATAAGGTGCTGTTTCCAAGTGTTTTCTTCCGGATAGATCCTGAACCATCAACCAATAGCCCATTTTGTAGCTTTTATGTTCAGTTAATTAAACCAACTAACCATGTATCCTCTTTTTTTTTTTTTTTAAATGTTAGTTCCAAAAATTGGCAAATTTAGACATATTTTAAGTTTGTTAACAAATGGGGTTAGAAATAATTTATCTCTCTGTGTATATATGTATATATATATATATATATATATATACGAGGGTGGGGTGAAAAGTTTATGGCCTGATGGACAACAAAAAATATATTTTATTATTTTATTTTTCAACATAATCTCCATCAAGTAAAATGCATTTTTCGTAACGGTGCTCTAAACCACTGATACGAATTTTATAGAACCATTTGTCCGAGTCCTTCAAAATGTGCATTTACAACGTTGATGACTTCCTTGTTCCTCCCAAATCTTTTACCTCCGAGTCATGTTTTGAAATTGGGAAACAGGTGATAGTCGCTGGGAACTAAATCTGGTGAATACGCTGGATGGGATAACAATTAGAACTTCAATGCATTGAATTTAGCCATTGCAATGACTGGCGAACGATCAGGTGCATTGTCATGGAGAAACAAGATCTTTTTCTTTGCCAAATGAGGTCGTTTTTCCTTCACTTCGTCATTCAAACGATTTAATTACTCTGCTTTCTATCCTTCACAAGGTAATCAATGAAGATAATACTTTTCGAGTCTCAAAAAGCAGTCGCCATAACCTTATTTGCTGATAAAACTGTTTTTGCCTTTCTTAGGGTTGGTTCACCTGCTCCACTCCATTTTTTTGACTTTTTCACTTTCAGTAGTGTAATGGTGTACCCAGGTTTCATCAGATTATAAATCGACGAAACAATTTGCTGAGATTTCGCTTCTATACTGCCAAATTCTTGGTCGAAACAGGCTTTCTATTCCACCTTTGTCGATAGTTAGCAAACGCGGCACCACCTATTACAGAGCTTCTCCGTGCACAAATGTTGACGTAAAATATTGCGTACAAGTTCTGTTGACATCCCAGTAGTCTCAACTATCTCACTCGCTTTCAATCTGAGGTCATCTACAACGAATTTATAAATTTTTCTATCATTTCGGCATTTGTACCCTCAACGGGACGTTCTAAGCGTGGTTCAACATTAGTGCTCCTGCGACCTTTCTTAAATTCAGAAACCACTGTATGACTGTTGAATATGATGGAGAAGAGTCTGTCAGTGTTGAATCCATTTCTTATTTGATTTGAAGTGGTGTTAATCCTTTCAAATAGAAGTATTTGATGACCGCTCGTTACTCCAATGTTTCCATTTTTACGTAAGCAAGCAAGGAGTCTTATTAAATAAGCTACCAAACATATACTAACAGAGCAATCGACCTGAAAGTTATTATATAAGCTAGTTAGGGATTGTACTGTCCAAGGCGAGTCAAAACTGAGACCTGCTGCCGCCATTTCTGGGTCAGGCCGGAAACTTTTCACCCCACCCTTTTATATATATATATACATTCTCTTACACAGTGATGGAAAAACACTGTTTTTCTCTATGTGGAATGGCAACATCAGTTACAAAAATCTGTTGCGTTCATATTTGTATTTTACTATTATGTAAGGCATTTTGATTATGTTGGTTTAAATTATGAAGAATATAAACCTTATTATATTAACAAAAAATAAGTTTTGTAAAACATATCTAAATTGGAAATTGAGGTGGCGCCATCTGTTGGCAGTTTTGAAAACTAGATTTCATTGAACTCCATCTGTATAACTTCAGTAATCATTAAATTAAATGTTTTTGGTTAACAAGATTATGGTAAGCTTAATGTCAATTATATTCAAAACAAAATACCAATAATGTTGGAAATTGAGCTAAAATGCATTAAAGGCATGAAAATAATGTGGAAAAAAAATAATAGTAGGCATGGTGGAAAAAAAATAATAGTAGGCATGTCAGTTGTACCATTGTTTTCCATTTGTAGTTTAGTTAAAACTTTTCATAAATATAATTAAAAAGGTATTGTTAATTGAACAGATTGTTATTGTGTCCTACCTTATAGCAAGCGAAACGAAAATGGGTTTGCAAAGCAAATCTGAGGAGGATTGCGTAGCAATTAGCCTGCTAGTCTATTGAATTCCTTGGTAATCTACAAGAAGTTGTTGAATAAAATTTGATGTGAAACGGCATACAACTTCCTATTACCCTCCATCGTAATGTACATTTTAGAAAATAATTAGTTCATGATTAATACCACAGCAACAACCTTCATTTTAACTATATGCAGATTTATTTAAAGCAGCAGTTTTAAACCTGCGGAATGTAGTCTATGAAGTGAAATGTAGTCTATGCCGAATTTAAGTTTTACTTTAAAAAAAAAGCTGGCATCTAAGATGTATTCTTTTCATAACAAAAACTTCTAAATGATCTTTAGGTGAAGATACCTTATCAAATTCTTTTCCTCACCATCAATGAAACTTTCTTTTCGTCATAAAAATATAAATTTGTAAAATCATTATCATTATTTATGGATTTTATTATCTATAATATGTTATTATTTGCAAGCACTTCATTTTTAGGAGTCTCAACCTTAATCTTTTTTTTAAAAATATTTATTTTTAATGTATTTTAAAAGTGGAGAAAAAGTGGAAGTTTTTTAATGTAAGGGTTGGAGTGGGGTTTAAACCCCTTCCTCCCATGTTAATAATTTCATGAAAAATAAATAACTGTTACTGTTTAGATACTTATCTGTTAATATAGATTCCTGTTTACTTGGATGAAAATTTATATGTTTTTTGTAAAAAAAAAAAAATTGGAAGGGAAGTTTTTTAAATGTTGGTGGGGAGGTTGTTCATTTTGTGAAAGGAAGGGAGGGATAAGTTAACCAAAGGCATCTGTTGCTCAGTCACTGAATATGAAAAATCTATAGGTACCCCATGAACAGTCTATACGTTGCCTGCCTCAACTATATTCACACCTAGCCCTGTGTGATTCTATGTTAATTTAGAAGGAATCGAATACTCTTCACCATTTCCATTCCATTTAAATAAATGTTGTTGTGTACTTTTTGAACATATATATTGTTTATCACATAGCACCTTGATATCATTTCACATTCTGTATTCCTTCCCTCAGCCGAAATGCACCCGCTGACCCTCCAAGAGATTTGCCGCTCTACAATCAGAGTACTCCTCCGTGAGAATGTAGAAACTGAGAACCCCTCCATCCTAGACAAGAAGCGTGCAGCCAGGCCCAGGAAGGTCCGAGGGAAAAGAAACCTGAAACGCATTGTCATCCCTCTCCTGCAAGGAGGGGCGATCGGTGATGACCTCTTGCACGAGCGACAACCTTACAGGTCAGAGAGCGATCAGTCAGAAAACGAGGACCAGGTAGATCTATCCGTCGATCGACTTCCAAGTTCCGATCGCCATGGCTTCACCACCCACCTTTCCTCCAACAAGTCGAAGATCGTCCTCGATTTCAGCTTCAATCCCATGAAGCGGCATTCCGAGGAAGTCGTTGAGTCACCGAGCGAGTCTGAGACACCGGTCGAGACCCAGCAACTCTCTGAAGAATCTCGGCGACACTCTGGGAATTCCGAAGAGTCTCGACGACACTCTGGGAACTCTGAAGAGTCTCGGCGACACTCCGGGACCTCGGACGAAAACGACCCTGGATTCGCCGAGTCCCAAGAAATGGAACTGGATAGCAATACACCGAAGGACAAAGGCGTGAATGGAGACAGCGGAATCGATAACATCAGCGACGATTCCTTTCTCGAAGACGGCCAATCAGACGACCCGGTCAGTTCATTCGAAGACAGGCCACGAAAATCGTCTTACCTGAAACGCAGCGCCGAGGATGACAATGACGAGGACGTCAATGAACCCAGGACTAACACTGAGAAGGGTTTGCGGGGCTCCACTGTGATCTTCAAACGCGTGGCTTTCAGTGATGCAGACAGCGACGATTTTGACGAGATGGACAGCGATTCGGGGACGGACTATCTCCCCAACCACAACGACAAGAAAGAGGAAAAGAACGACATGTTCACGTACACGCACCTGATGCGGCTGAAGATCGACAAGTTGCCTCTTCCCCAGTCTCTGAAGTGTTTCCTGAATTTCGCAAGGCCAGTGGCGTGAATGGTTGTGGTGTGTAGCTACTTATTTTCCATCTTCATATTTGGGAGTTGATTGTGAGTTGTTTCCTGTTTGTGTACATACGTGGCCCAAGGGCTTACAAACCAATTATGAGGAGCAGTGTTGAACTAACCGGTTATATTTGTGATGTTTCCTTTGTCTTGTGTAGATTTGTCCATAAAAAAAATGCACTGAGCATTTTGTTTTCGGTGTACCATTCCTGATATCTACTGTATCTTCAGGTACATATGCATTTTTTTTATTGAAAATTATGTGAATAATAAAACTTAT
This sequence comes from Troglohyphantes excavatus, assembly GCA_963932185.1. Taxonomy (NCBI): domain Eukaryota; kingdom Metazoa; phylum Arthropoda; class Arachnida; order Araneae; family Linyphiidae; genus Troglohyphantes; species Troglohyphantes excavatus. Next base: position 2,924,626 of record OZ010667.1, read on the forward strand.
TTTATGATGTGAAGGTTGCAGTAAAACATTTTTAATTGCTACCTATTATAAAAAAAAATTGGCTAATAGCTTATTTTCTTTTTTTTTAAAATATGTTCAGAATGAACAAAAGTTTTAAATATTTTATTAGATATGAATTTTAAATTACTCATATTTTTTTTTTTTGTGTGAGGTCTAATATATTGTTTATTTAAGAAACACCCATTTTTTTCCTCTAAAGTAAGTTGGAGAAATGCAAAGGTATATTATTAGGTAGCATAATGTAAAAAGGGCAACTATGTCCTTTTATTTGTTAATTAAATTAAATTTGACAAACAACTTTTTTTCCTATATTGGAAATTAATACTTTCTAGGCGCCAACTCTATAGCTGAGAATTTATGAGCTATCCTGCACTTTACTATTTAGTTTAAGGCATAAAAAGAACCTGTTAAAAATATTTTTATTGTAGCAAAAATTTAAAAGTTATTTAATCCTAGAATTCTATAGTATAAATGAATACATTTTATTCACAAGTACAATGTGTCCCAATTATCAAAGTTTTCCCTATTTTAATTTTCCATTCTTTTATCAATACCAAAATACCTGTTAATATAAGATATTTAAAATAATTATTGCTTGATCTATTTTCCTTATCATTAGTTTATTAATTCATTTTGAAGTTGGAAGTGCTTGGAGCACTTCCATGTTAAACCCTAATCTCTTAATGTTAAACTTTAATCTCTGAACAATTTAAGTCGCGCAAGGATTCCCAGTTTTTTTAGCAATACACAAAAACTTTAAATTCCTAAAAACATTTTATATTGAAAATATTTTTCAAATCTAAAACATTTTGCTGTTTATTGGAAAGTATATCTATTAAAATAATACAAATTTAAAATATGTATAACATACATTCAATGGAAATATTAAATAAACTCATTTGCTGAGAAAGCAACTTTGCAATTTTTCCTTTTTCTAACTGATCGATGGCTAATACAAATATGGGTGAAACCTTTATCATATACCATGGAAAATGTTATGTTTCTATTTAAGGTATTTTAATTATGTATAATGTTCTTAAATAGGGTAGTTTATTTAATTATTTTAAACAAATAATAAAACCTTTTTTTAAAAAATCAATACTTTTAAGCAAAGCAAAACCTGAGGAACTTCTTTATTAAGTTATTATTTACTGTAGATTTTCTTGCCTGATATTCGACCTTAAGCCGTACCGAACGCTGCTTTGCAACAAAGTTTAATCGATTCACTTCTAAATGTAGAATTGAGGCAATAGAAGTGAATCGCTTGACTTACGTCGCCAGACAGCGTTCGTTCGTGACCCTCTGATCACTACGCTTGACCTGGAAAATTGTCTCTTTTGGTCACTTCAATTGTACTTGTGAAAAGATAAAAATGCAATTGCTAAATATAAATGTATAACACTATTCTAATAATAAAATTCTAGTAAAATAATAATAAAATTCTGGTAAAATAATAATAAAAAACTACTAATTGATCAAATAAACTCTTTTTTAAATGCACTTAGTTACTTAGTGTTTTTTTTTTTATCATGAGTGGTTTTTAAACTGCAGGAATAGAGATGCACAGAGAGATCCATTCTTTTGTACATAAAAGGGCCTGACTGAGTATGGATATTATGAGTTGTGTTTTAATGTATTTTAATATTGTTTATCTGTTGGAGGAATGTAGCTGTTCCCGGGCAAGGCTACGAAACATTGTGATCCGTGTATTTAAACTGAAATATTGCAAGTGTTTTAAATCAATATATATATTTGTTATAACTTTAAATATTTATCCCTGTGACTTGTATGGGTGTCTATTGATTAGTGTTTTCAAGAAACCTTTCTATACTTGTCTTAGAGAATGATCAAGTTACTTCTGTAGTCGGTATATTTTGTATTTATGGTGCATAGTTGTTCGGTTAATAAATTGGTTCTGAAGCAAAATTGTACATAATTCCAATTATTAATAAATAATAGTTCTGTCTTGACTTTTACTTGATGATTTTAGAAAATTACTCCACATATTTCATGGTGTCGCTGTTTCTACATGCTTAGAGTTACCTGTCTTAAAAAAACATTTCTTCAAAGAACTGGAACAACTATATTTGGTATATAAATTAGCATTTGAGAACAAGGTTTTGACCTTCGAGCATGAATGGACTGTAATAGAGCGAATATGACGTCATAATCGTGAAACCAACATCCCGGACACGTGATTTCTTTTCAAAATTATGAATTAAAAAATTCTCGCGATTGGCTGATGAATTGGGAAATGGGTGACAGTGAATATTTATGAATGGAATGACGTAATTAACCACGTGTCTGAGGCCATACATGTTGGCCTCGCTTTGGTGTTAGCGAGATTATAACGTTATGTTTTCTCTACTATGAAGAATCCTTGCTCGAAGGTTTTGACAGTCAATTTGATTTTTAGGCATTGTTAACACAAACGTGTTTATAAATGATCTTCCCAACTTTTAAATCAATGAGGTATATGCAGGGGATGGACTGTTCGGGTCCAGCCAGACACATCATAGGGATGTTGCGTGTACACGAAATAATCTGCAAGAACTGTCCAAAATGTTAGTGGCAAGTGTTAAAAAAGTACAGTTTGTACAACAATTATTATCCGAATATAACACTTGCATACCGATTATTTGTTGACATTGTAAATATCCTGCGAACAATCCTTTTCTAAATCGAAATTTATTGCAAAGCGTTTACGTAGTAACTCTTTCCTGTTCCAAGACCGTTTGGGAGCTTTTATGCTGATGGTAGTGGAAAAAGATATTTTAAGAAAAATGCCTTCAGATAAAATTATGAATGAAATTTGTTTTAAAAAAGTATATGGGAATCTTTTTTACTAATGCGTGTAGTATATTTAACTCTTTGTACTTGGGGAACGTTTGATATTTCGTTCTTTTAATGGAACAGTTATATTCCTTGCCTGTTCTTTTTTAAACGGGTATTCTTTAGCTCAGAGGTTCTCAATCTTTTTTCTCCCGCGTACCCTTTGATAAAACTTCCCCCTTCAAAATCACAACCAGAGGGCTAATGTAAAATTTGTATGTTAATTAAGCAAATATAAATGCTCATAATTCTTAACTGCGTTAATTTTTAGGCTGGTAAACTCGGATAATCACCTAAATTGCGTCGATACTATTTAATACAGGTTGTGTGATAAATTATCTTTACAACTAGCTGGCCACATAGCGGACCGACACGGCTAAATGCGTTATTTTTGCTAAAGTAGGACTAAGTAATCAAAATTTTAAATCTTTTGAAATGAAGCAGTCGTGGAATAAATTATAATTGAAATTTTTTTTTTTTAATTTGTGCGCAATTTGATGGGTAAGTTTGTATTTAAAAAATATTTGGCTAGATGGCAGCACTACCGCTTTCTATCTTTAGTTCAAATGCTTTTATCAAAAAGAGTATGAGTCAATCTTTACGCAAGCGTTCTAAAACATTTTTCGAAATCAGAAATGAATTGAAAAACCAGAAATTAAAAAATGTAGTTAACTTTTTAAATCAGCCTTTTTTTTTAATTCATAAAAACATTTTTTAAATATTTCCAGTTGAAGAGACATCATAAAATTTGCTATAAGGGTTATTAAATACTTTAAAAACAATTAAAAAAAAAGCTAATAATTAAATTTATTTCATATTATATTATCTCGTATACATATTTTTTAAAAAATGGATCCACTTGCTTTTCGATATGCAACTATTTTTTTTAAAATTATTTTTTTACATTCAAGGTTCTGTTCTTAACATTAATTATATTTTACGAAAGCTTCCAGATTTTAACGTAAGGATATAAATGTAACTTTATTTTGTCTAAAGTGAAATGATTTCAAACATAGCTCCTGGCTTCAAAAGATGAAATTGCTTACTGTTTGAAGATCAACCCAAAGGGTATTTGTAAGCTATTAGTATTTTTTTTTTTTAGTAATTTAATCCTCGTTAAACTCCCTCTATGTGATTTGATTATAAGCAACTAAGATTACAAATTAGATAATCTTCTCAAGACGGTGATTGAACTCGCAACCCTCTGATTACGGGATGTGATGTGTAACAACGTGTTTATCTTACTTCCCACCTCTTAAGCCAGAAATCTCTCCAATAGCCCACTGTGCAGCTCTAGTGCGACATTAATTAACCAAACTTAAGCCAGAAATGACTTTCTTACTAAAACCGGCCAGATGAAGAAATCAGCCAGTACACTGCATAAAGCTCGGGAAACCCCGGGTACACTTCAACTAGTTTACTATAAAATTTAATATAAAATTTACTATAAAATTTAACATATTTGAAATCCGCACCAACTTTAAAATTTCCAATAGCAACAACCAATTTTGACTCAATATTTAGAATCTACGACACAATTTATCGTTGAATATCAATTTGCAAGTCATTTGGCCAAGTAGTTTTTTAATCCCCCCAAAAATTCTTTAGAAAAGTAAAATGTGTATAAAATTTTAATCGAGCTAAGAAAAGAAACGCAGCTTTTTTCCGGGAGAAGGCTAGTGAGTGGGTGTGCAGGGTTGAGCTCTTGGCTTGTTTGTTTTTTATATCACAACTTTTTTAGCCACAGTTTCGAAGATTTTTTAGGGGGGGGGGGGGGGGGAGGGTATCAGTCCTTTTTTTCAACCCACCTTTTGGAGAATGTCAGACCAATCACCATTTAAACTTTTTAAAAATTACTATTTGTTTTCCCATGTCATTAGTTAAATCCGATAATTCAAGGAAAAATTAAGCACATGCGCCCTATTAAGACTCGAGTGAGAATAAATATGATGCAGCAGTCCTCGAACCTCGCTTCCCCCCCCCCCCCCACATTCCTTCTTTCACCCTGTTGATAAGGAAAATGGTTGCTAGTTGAGGTGTTCTTCCCTTCTCCCGCGAAGGAGTGATAAGGGAAAATATTCAATATTGTTAATTATTTCAAATGCTTCTATCTTCATTAATAATTGTTCAAGTTAAATGAAAATTGACCATCGATTTAAAGGATTTTTCATCTATCGGGTGGTATAATTTTTATTTTGTAGAGCGTATTATTTAACGAGAATTTTAACTTTTATTAAGCCGCTCTAAAACATGATTTTCTTTTGGCGACCGGAAAGTGGAAGAACTTCATATTTGGGTAAAAATTGCCTGACGGCGAAACAATTTGGCTTATATTATTTAATTACTTTTTCAGCTAATTAAACATATAAATAAATTATATTATAAACTAAAAGTAACATGTGACCTTAGTGATGCCTTAAAGCTATCATATAAGCTATTAATCAGAAGAATCGGTTGAATAATGTGTCTAGTGCGTTTGACAATTTGAAAAAGTGACAAATTGACTAACGACAGATACGGTTCCACCAATACTGGTTTTATTTTTTTACGAAATGAAGTTCGGCTTCTGGACTCTGTTTTACGAACGCGGTTTAACATTACAAGTTGCGCAGAGTATATAAGCTTAAGTCCTGTCGGGCGTTCGTTTCTTGTTGGCTGCTTTGACAAGTTAGCGTTATTTCTTAATTTTTGGCTTAGCGTTGCGAGCCCGACCGGGTCGCTTGATTATGAATTTCAAAAGTTTAGAACTCGTAATGTTAAATGAATTTATTAAACTTTTAATCATATCTCCCGAAATAACAATATTATTAAGCTTATATTTTTATCTTTGTTACTTCTAAACGACACAAATAAAATACACTAACTTTCATTACTTTTATGTATATTTTTTAATTTTATTTAAATTAGGTTATTAATATTCATAAAATTTATGAATAGCAACCATGCTATATTTTGATAGTGATGGATTCAGAAAAACGCTTTATATCCATATCTAAAATTTTGTGATTTTCCTCTTCGTAGTTTTTTTGTTATATTAAAATGTTTAACTTTTTATGAGTGTTAACTTTTGATGAGTGAATTATTAGTGTGGAAAGGAAAAAATGAAACAGCAGTGGAGACGTTGAAATCGAAATACATCATAATCAACATATTTATATCAGGTTATCTTGTATTTACTGGGTATTACTTTTCAATTAGCTACATTAACGTATTATTTTAGGAATATTATATACTTATATTTCATAATAAACTTACTATATAATTATAAACATTTAATTATGAAACTTATAATTATAAACTGACCATAGGCCGAAATCTCGACAAACCAAATTGAAAATATTAGTATTAATTAAAATGTCTTTGAAATTATTATTGGTTACCGACTTAAAAAAGAAAGGATTTTAATAATATTATCTTAACGCGGTTTTAATAATATGATATTTTAAAATGAATTTAAATCAAATTACTAATTCGTAAAAAGTTATTTTAAAATATAAACACTTATCATATTTATTCAAACTTTCCACTACATTCTCCCTTTTTAATTCCAATTGTTTTCTTTGGCACTATATCAATGATATGTGTGGTCAAATATCGTGTGTTTCAATTATTTAACCTTAGTTTATGATTTAGTATAATATTAAAATTTTAATGTTTACGCTTTTGAAAATGAATTTAAGTGTGACAATTTTGGGCGGTTTTATTATTCAATATGCGTAAAATAATGTAATTAAAAATATTTCTAGTATACGTGTAGTGGAACACACGTATACTTTAAAAGTACTAAATCTTGTGTAAAAAAACTATAAAATAAACACTGAAATTTTTAGCTAAAAATTTAATATTTACATTTTGGTTTGTCGGGTTGATTGGTTGAATTGACGACGAACTGGAGATGCACAGTGGGGGTAATCTATCTCGAAAGAAAGACCCAACAACATTGCCTCGTATATTTGAACTATGGTCAGATGAAGAGTTCAACACTTGAAAACTGGCACCCGACGCCTTCCATAGGGGTCCTCAGTTTGGACCACGATAAGATTTAAAGTGTACCAGCCTTATAAATAAGGGACACTTTTTGGTTGCGAAAGAAACGAATTTTACAACTTTCTGATAACCAAATTGCTGTATGTCGCTTCCCAAACGTGCATGTTCAGTATCAAACTCGCGCTCATCGGTTCGAGCCTCTAAATATTCAGCCACGATAGGCCTTGGTGTCGAGATTTCGGTGTGTCGGGATTTTATCTGTCGGAATTATGACCTAGCTCCTTTTCATTAAAAAAATTAAATTTGATTAAATGTTTAAAAAATATTTGGTTTTAACAATTAAAATAGCGCTTTTCCCCCGACGAACTTCATAATTTTGCCCGACGGGGGGGCTTGCCTTGCCCGATAGGGGGGCTACAGCCCCCCCAGTGGCGCCACCTCTGTTTGCGAATTAAAAGCGCTGTTGCAATAAAATTTTAAATTCTTATATACCGGCGAGGGGTACACGGGACTGGTGCACATTAAATATGACCAAAGTCCAATGTCCTGTCGCCTATTGAGGTTGCGTCGGGTGCCAGCTCAGATGTTGTCCCATTTAAATTTAGAATTGAGAAACTACGTATTGGTAGAACCCTAATTAAAATATTTTTTAAAAAAATTGTTCCATCTGAATTTTAAAATTAAAGTAAATCATTGGTATATGAATTTTAAAATTAAAGTAAATCATTGGTATATGAATTTTAAACCTGGAATAAATATTTTTTTCAATATATATTCTATTATTTTTAATTTTTCTTACAATATTAAGTTTGTTATTTGCCTACATAATTTTAGAACATCCTAAGAATACAAATAATAAAATTTGACGTCATCAAAAATACTATATAAACCTGGAATAAATATTCCCTACAAAATGGCATATTAAGTTTAGTCCTACAATAAATAGTAGTCGAGAAACCAGGGGTGGTTCGTTTTTTTCCCCCGGCTGTACATTCCACCAATAATCATGCAGTACCCAACCTTCAGACACAATAATAAAATCACATTAAAGTAGTAACATAGCTTTAAGTATAAAACATACTGTATCATATTATTAGAACAATTCTAGGCGAGTCTGACCACGCATAAGAACGTCAAAACATTTTCTACCAGCGTCCTTCATTTCGTAGTCCAACTAATACTTTGTTTAATTTGGAGGTAGCCCCTCAAATAAGATCGATATATATATATATTGTCTAATATCTCTGCATATAAATGTAGGAAATTAACGAAAATTTATATTTAGATTATTTTGAGGGCGGGAAACATTTCTGCGCTATCAAAAGTAGATGTTGCTATTGAAAATTTTAAAGTTCGTGCGGATTCGAGTATGAAGATAGTCCCCTATGCAAATATTTTGCATATCAATGTGTAGTAGATTTTATTCCCTACAAAATGGCATATTAAGTTTAGTCCTACAATAAATAGTGGTCGAGAAACCAGGGGTGGTTCGTTTTTTTCCTCCGGCTGTACATTCCACCAATAATCATGCAGTACCCAACCTTCAGACATTCACAGACTACTTAGTAAAAAATTCGATATAGTGTGACCCTTTCCCCCCCCCCCCCCCCCCCTTCTAAATACAGTACAAAAAAAATTTTGATAAAAGTTTTAACTCGTTATTAAATAACGTATTTATTTTCAAACATGTTTAGTAATTAAATAGTTTCTAATGTTGTAAACTGCGTTAAAAAGTAAAAAAATAATTTTAAATTTTACGAACAAGTTGAAAATATTGAATTATTTAATATAAAATTTTATACTTATTACAACTTTTTGAAGTTGGTGCCAATTTACAAAAATCATATATAAATTTTAGCGCCGATTTCAAAAAGTGTTAATCAGTAATTAAGTGATAACTGATATTTAAATTATATTAAATAATTCAATTTTTTCAACTCGTTCGTAAAATTAACAATTATTTTTTACTTTAACGCATTTTAATTAAAGTCGGTTTTTGTTTTTAAATTTTAAAGATTATTTTATTTTCTTATTTAGTTTTCACATTCACTTTCTGATTCAAAACAACATGTGTAAATAAAAATAACTGTAAAGTGTAAACATTAAAAGTGATTAACAATTTTATCACAGTAAAATTATAATTTATTATTTTTTTATTAATAATATTATTTAAATAATTCAATACAATTTAATATGTAAAAGAAAATTAAAGATATAATAATTTTTTGAAAATATTTTTCAGAAATATGTTGACGACGAAAGCTTGGGATCTAATCAATGTTTTTCCCAAAAAATTCTTGTCTTTTGACGAAATTTTTTTTTGCCTCCCCCTCCGAAACTAAATTATGGGTACACCATCACTGGACAACTGTGTTTCATAGTTCCACTCTTTAAAAAGTTCATCAGGTTCGTTTAATATTGCTTTTAATTAAGAAATGTGACCAAAATAAAAATGCGTAAAATGGAAATTAAACTTCTCTATTTCAATTTTGCCTTCATCCGCAATCATCGTAAATTGATGAAGATTTGTAAAGCTTCAGACTTTTTCAAACTAAAAACTTTTGTTTTTCATTCTTTTCAGAATTTAGATTCATAAAGGCACGGATTGGAATTGATAAAATTATTTTGAAGTTTCTTAAGAATAGTATAGTAAAAAAGAGAAATGGACTCATTAGCCAAAAGATGGCCGTAATTATTCAAGAATGGAATGCTTTGACTTCGGAAGTATTTTTGCTGAACAATTTTAAAACAGTTTTTGAAAAGTAAAACTAGAACCCTTATCAATAAATCGCACACAAAAAGAAACCAAAATCCCCAAACGCAATGCGTCATGAGCAGAAAATCAAGCTGGACAGAACCGAAGAGAAAGAGACTACCCCGCAGAAAAATAGTAATGGCTGCCATCCTTGGCGAAAAAGCGCCAGACAAAGATAAAAACACGCAATATATTAAAATATGGAAGAAATAACTTTTTAAATCACTCCATTTTATTCGGAGTAATGCACTTCGAAGTCGGATGTTTTCGTTTTAATTTATCTTATGCAAAAGATATTTTAAATACATTTTAATATAAATAACTTAGTAGACAAGTTTTAAAAATATCGGTATTCGTTCAAATTTAGTGCGCTTCAAAATCATTTTCGAATTTCGGAGAGAAAACAACTTACAATTTTTGGAAATTTGTTGAATGTAAATTTATAGTAAATGTGACAGAAATCGAAAAGTTTTGTTTTTGGAGAAACTATATTAATTTCAGTGCTCTTTTCGAAAAGTGGTAAAGGTACTCGCGCATGCGCATTAAAGGTAAGAGGATGAAGAGGTATTGAAATGCTCTTGGCTCTCCCATCTATAATTTTTTCCTACACCATTTAAGGTATGTTTTGAGTTTCGGCGTTGATAACATAATTGTTTTATAACTCTACGAAATATATTTCAATTTAAGAAAAATATATTTCAAGTTTGCTTTAAATGTGCGTATTTTTTTAAAAATTTTGTTTTGGATTGTGATATGTAAAGTTCTGAAATGTTTATGTCACCCTGCCTAATTAGCAGCTCCGCACTTCAGAAAATAGTAAACAAACGGTTTGCAATTACAAAAAACACATTTAAAAAGGTTATTGTAAATAACATCTTCAATTGTCTTCCGTTACAATTTGACCGCACTTCATATTACATTTTAAAGCGATCAGAATACTTAAAATGTCACAATCTTAAACATTATTTTAAATACAAAATAACGAGAGTTGAATGCAAATTGCATTGACAAATATTTAGTTAAATACATGTTATAAGTCTCTTTAAACACAATTTAAAATGTTGATTAGTAATAAAAATAGAATTTTAAAAGGAACAATTAAATAAACATATAAATTTGGAAACCATTTTGTTTATGTTGTATGGTTTTTATTAACGTTTCATTTTTACAGAAAAGCAGACATTTTATCAATAATTTAACCCAAGTACGTTTATAAGGATTTTTAAAACAACCTATTTTACACTTTATTTTCCTTTGCTAGAAACTACGAAGACACGTACACACCTACAAAATATTTAATAAATTTTTATTCTGTAATATTTACAAGAAAAAAAGAAATATTTGGAATGTCCACTGTTTTAAACAAATTCTAAATTGTTAAGTATGAACTACAAGATGTATTTTTTCTTTCGAATACTTGCGCAGGAATTGTTACTTTATTAAAAAGAAGGGGGAAATACGAGATATCCTTGTTAACAGAACAAAAAAAAAATATCCATACGCGCGTGCGACTTTCACCAAGTGCTAAAAAGTGGTGGTAGCATTAAAATTGAGGAATCTGTTTTAATTCCGACATAATTTAATGTTTATTGCGAAATAGGTTTTAAAAGTTTCGAAAATTTTATTTTTAAATTATATTTTCGTTAGTTTTGATTCAGGGACAGATGATTAATTTTTAATAATTAGGCGCGGGAACTATTTTGTACATATCGGGGTGGAAAGCTACCCGAACAGAACAGCCGTGTGCGCAACGCTGATGCGCAGTAGCTAAAAAAATGCACTTTCGTCAATCGGCAAAGCAAATTCTTATATATTAGTGACTGAAAAGGTACGTGTTAAGTTCTTAAATTTTGTTTATTTTTTCGAATAAAGTTTAAATAAAATGTAAAAAATACAAACGTTCATTTATTTAATAAATCAATTGGCACACTTTTCTGAACTTGATGGTTATTTGAATATTTTTTTCACAGGCAGCAAGCATTATGTTGCGCTAAAGCGCGTGTTTTTGGCACATATTTTTACTGTTGCGCCTCTGATTTGAAAATTAGTTAAAACTTTGTTAAATAAACACAAAAATCTATAAATAGAAACAAATGGAGATATTGTAAGTTGATCTTTTATTAATTTGTAGTAGATGAAACTGCTAAATGAGAATTGTATTTTAAATTATAACCCCCATTACCATTGCAGATAATTTGTTATCAAAATTTTTGTTCAAGGGGTAGCGAGTTACCGTATGGATGACTAATATTTTATGTAATTGAAAATCTTTTTGAATATATAAAGAGTCATTTTCAAAATATAGTATATTTGTGTAATAGTGTAATTATTCATCAGTAAAAATTTCACATAATAAATAGTTTGGTTGCCTCAGCTTTTAGATTGTATATTTACATATTTTTAATTGTCTCATTTTTCGGTTTTTGAAACCGTTTTGTTGAGAAATATATATAAAAATACCTAATTGTGTTCATGTTTCTTATTTTTAATCTATTAGTAAAAATGCTGTTGAATATGTTTGGCTATATTAAATTTGTAAACAGTTATACTTCCTTGTATGTTTTTTGTTTACATATTGTTATTTTCTGTAATTAATAACTTCTATTTTAAAGCCTGTATATTATTAAATTATATTACCTGTAGTGACAAATTTCTTTAATGTTGTAACATTAATCATACTCTATCAAAGTTTTATATCACAATCTTTGTTTTATTTGTAATATTCTGGAAAAATAGGCTTTACATTTCTGCCTTGTTTCTTAAGTTAAACTTTTCAATTCTCAATTAGTTTGGCTATTTATTATTATGTCTAACTGACTCTAATCAACTGCAATTCTTATTCGAGAAATATAATTGCCTGCAACTTTATTATAAACCCTGTGTTAATTTTATTAACTTATTTTGTGTTAAAATAAAGAATCAATTACTTTTTCAGTGGGTTTTAAAAAAGCTATTGAACTTAAAGTTTTTAATAGTATATGCTCACGAATAATTAGCCCACTGACGGAGCTGAAGAACTTAAGTCATCGATGGATGTCCCGGTTTTTTTTTTTAACAATGCCCGTAAATTTTAAATTCATAAACATATTTGTGTTGAAATATTTTTCAAATCTACAGCTTTTGGGTCTTTTGTAGGAATTATCTCTATTAAAAAATAATAAATATTAAAATATTATATATACATTAGTTAGAAATATAAAGTAAACTATTTTACACAGAAAACAACTTTACAAATTTGTCCTTTTTCAAATCGCTCAGGTGGTTAAAAAACGTTTTCAAAATAGTTAATTGATGGTTTCAAGTTGTACTGAGTACTTCAAATGTTTCCAGTTTGAATTGCAATATTTGTAATGGTAAACTGGTTATTGCTGTCTTAGTTCTTAATACAAATAAATAAAGATACTGTTCATCCCCGGCGAGAATGCCTGCTGACAGAATTCTATTGTCTGGCAGTGCCATAGAAACAGATGAGTATACTCGAATCTGTCGGTGGAATGTATAGGCGATAAAAGATGTGTTGCAAGTCAAGTTGGACGATTGCACAAACCCATTTTTATTGTAAGTTATATAAATTTGTAAGTAAATCGAGGTAACAAAGTTTAAAACTACAAGGTAGCTTTTTAAAGTTTTATGTACTAGTGCTATCTACAAAAGAATTGGTAATTTCCAACAGTGGCGGCTCGCCCACTACAGCAAGTACAGCCGGGCTGCACCTAAATTCATTAGTGTATTTTAAAACTAAAATCAGATATTTTACTAATTTTCTTAAATGAAGATTAGAATTGAAAATGAAATTTAGTAAACAAAATCTCCGATAAATAGCACGCATGTTACCGCAATGCACAATTCAGGAGGGAAAAAAAACCTATTCAATCAAACTGCAGCCAAAAAGCGAAATTCGAAATCGGCTGCATCGTTGCCATGGCAACCGCTACGTAGTATGGAGATTCCCCCCATGCTAATGCACTGCCATTTGTGAGGAGGTACAGCCGAAATGAGTTTTCTTGTTTTAGCTGCACTTGAGGTTCGATATGCTGATTGGATAATGGGTGAAATGAGAACTTACGAGATTATATCCAAGCGGAAATGGTTTTCGTGATACATTTACTGTGTGCTGTTGTTTAATTAATATTAAATTTGACCGATTCGCATGTTTAAAAGAAAGCAGGATTGCTTTAATTTTCAAAAAATAAGTAAGTGTTTTCTATTTTTTTCGCATGTTATCATTTTTTAAAAATTGAAAGGAAACTTGATTTGAGTAGTGAATAATAAGGAATTTCCGTTCATGTAAGGTTTTTGTAAAATAGGGGGGGGGGGGGGATTCACATGATTTCGGCTGCACTACCATTTTAGACCACGGGCCGCCACTGATTTCCAAATTAAGTATTGAAGCATTTGAAGGGATCTTTTTAAGGTTATACCACACCTGGAATTTTCAGGGAAAATTAATATGATTTAGAAATTGTGTCAAACCCGTTGTATTTTCAATTTTAATCTAACAATGCAAAACAAATAGAACTTTCTTTACCTTAACGTTTATGACATTTTTTAATATTCATAAACAATTTACTAAATCCTTGCTGTTTTTAGATTTTCATTGATGATTCTGTAAAAGATTGAGTGGAAGTTGAATGTGCAAAGGAATTATATTTTTACAGGTATGTTGATCTTGTATGTTAAAAACTTAATATTTGTATCTAACATTTTAAATGTTTTTACTGTATCCAAAGTAATATTGCATATAAATTTGTATTGTGTAAAATGCAAAAATATGCCTTGATTGTCCCTTGGAATCATTATAAAATTAACTTATTCTTTGGTAAATTAATTATGCTAATATTTTTTAGTTTATAAAATATATGTATACATGTATCTAGTTTTCATTTCCAAACTGGTTATGAATTTTGGTGAAAATGTAGTGAACAGTAACCCTTGGCGACTTTTGTGATTTTTTAAAAATATTTTCACCCAAATTGAGCAAATGTATATCCCTATTTGGCAACAAAAACTGCATTTGTCAAATAAGATTTGGCGAGTGTGGCAAAACATTTTGTGGTGGTTACTACATATACACTGCTTGGACTTTAGTATTACTTTAGCCCGATTTGTAGAGAGCATCAGTGTATCATGCGAATGGCCCTGGGTATAAACCCAGTATACTGCATTTCACTACATTGGTGACCTTGGACGACAAACACAATCAACTCGTTGCGCCATCTCCATTCAGCGACTACAACTTCACTTGCACCCCACTGCTAGCTTCATTCATACCTCCGTCCGATTCACTGAGATAAGGGGTACTGTGGTGGTAACTTCATATATTAAATACAAAGGCTCGGTCTGGAGTATTTTGTCCCGACCTGTAGAATATCAGCATAGCAAGTGAAATGTCAAGATACAACCCCAGTAAACCGCTCATCGTTTGTTCAGCACATATATTATTCAAAATATATTAAGTCTGTTTTTTCAATAAATCTGTATTGCATTTGAACTGTGCACATGATATTTTCAGGTAAAATACAGTGGCGGCTCGTCCACTACAGCATGTACAGCCGGGCTGCACCTAAATTTATTAGTGTATTTTAAAACTAAAATCAGATATTTTACTAATTTTCTTAAATGAAGATTAGAATTGAAAAGGAAATTTCTACGGTAGTAAACAAAATCTCCGATAAATAAAAGCAAGCCTGTTACCGTAATTCACAATTCAGGAGGGGAAAAAACTCCATTCAATCATCACTGCTGCCCAAAAGCGAAATCGGCTGCATCGTTGCCATGGCAACCTCTACTTAGTACGGAGATTCCCCCCATGCTAATGCACTGGATTTGTGAGAAGGTACTACCGAAATGAGTTTTCTTGTTTTAGCTGCACTTCAGTTTCGATATGCTGATTGGCTCTTGCGTAAGACGCGGAGATGGGTGGGTGAAACGTGAACTTACGAGAATCTCTCCAAACGGAAATGGTTTTCGTGATAAATTTACTGTGTGCTGTTGTTTCAGGACCATTATGGTCCTGCTGTTATTTCGTTATTTAAGTTAATATTAAAATTGACTGAGTCGCATGTTTAAAAGAAAGTAGGATTGCTTTAATTTTCAAAAAATAAATAAGTGTTTTCTGTTTTTGTCGCATGTTATCATTTCGTAAAAATTGAAAGGAAACTTTGATTTGAGTAGTAAATAATAAAGAAATTTCCGTTTATGTACGGTTTGTGGAAAATAGGGGGGGGGGGGGGGGGGGGGTTCACATGATATCGGCTGCACTAACATGCATTCTCGACCACGGGCCGCCACTGGTAAAATAGAATGGCAGATTGACTTTTCTACTAATATTTTAAATATATAAACCTGCTCAAATAAAAATAAATAATACAATCTCCATTTGGTATCCAAAACTTGATGTCAAGTTGTAATTTTTAAACCAAGTTTGCCTGCTTCAAGCAATGAAATTGAAAAAAGTTGACTTTCTAACAGTTAAAAAAATAAAACATGATTCACTCTTTATAAAAATTGTTTTATTATTCTACTCCAAAATCATCCATTCCAAACCGTTTGTAATTCCATTTGTGTTTTAATATAGGAATTAATTTAGTATTCAAATATATTTTCGTTAAGTTTGAAACTATCTATGCTAGGATATACCTTTAAAAGGTAAGATTTCTTGGTTTGAGATATATTTCTGAAAGTGTCTTAATTTTTGAGTATTATATAGTCTAAAATGTATTTAAGTAAATTACAAACTATAAATTTATATACAAATCTTTGAAGTACACATTGATCTTTAGTATAAATTTATTTCTATAATATTTGTACTTCTGAAATCTTAAATAATTTCAAGATATAACTTTAAAAAAATAAGATGTAAGTAAATAGTACTATTGAAAAGAATATTTTCAAATGACAACAACATTCTATTTAATACGCAAATTTTTAATAAAAAAAATTTTGTATGCTTAAATTCCGTGAAAGAAAAATCCTGTTAAAAGTGTTTGAATAACCCGCAATCGAACTATTTTAGAAATCAAGTTATCCAGTATACCAATATATATTTTGTCAAATGAAAAAATTGCGACCTTTCTTGTTTTTACGTGAAAAAAATTGGAAAGATAGCTTTACTTTATTAACCTAGAAAAAAGTTTACCGAAATACTAACAATCCTCCATCGAAACAGACAGCCAATGAGAATGATTATAAAACTCACAGTGACGTAAAAAATTTCCTTCCCTGCCCACCATAAAAAAGCGCTGGAATCGGCACACCTTCTATTACTATATAGTGTCCACTATCCTGGATGACAATCAAAGTTTTGTGCACAGCACTATAAAAGTTTAAAAATAATATTCATAAAATAACTTTGAAAAAATGAACACATTCTAAATGTAAGAGGTGTTTGTTTAAAAGAAGTTTTCAGTGCATTAATATATGAAGGGTACAGGGAAGACGGTGCAATGTCAAGCTTTTGTCAAAACTGCTATTCTCTTGCCATCTCGTATTAAACTGTAGTTTTATTTTCAGAATAAAGTTTTATGTCAAGCGTAAATAATAGGAACATTTTTGCTATGCCGAAAAAGAAAGGTGCATTATTAATAATATATATATTTTTAAAAATTATTTTAGTTGACATTATCGCCTTTATCTCTTATACCCTTCATATGTCATTAAAAGTTTTAAAGTAATATATATAAAAAATACTTTTTAATGAACACTAAAAAGTTTTTTATAAAAAATCAACTATTTTTTAAATTCCATTTTGGTAATATTTTTTTCTTTCTGAATTTCTGTTAAAATAAAGTTTCAAAATGCCTTTTTGTGTGTTATTTTATTTTGAATTCTAATTGTCTAGCCCATAGGTTTCCTAAAAATAAAAGTCTGAGGAACTCGAGTAAACAACTTTAGAAATTCTTTATGTGAGTGCCTCATCTTTTATTTTTAGTTAACAATACTTTTATTACTGTATTTTTTATATACAACAATGAAAGTCATATTAAGTAAACTCATCCTTTTTTTTATTACCTAGTATTTTGGTCCCAAACTTATTACCAAAACCTTCAAATAAAGGTAAGGAAATATGTTAGATTATTCCAGTTATTAAAAAGCCCTGAATTTTACAATTCCAACAGAATGTTCCCAGTTTATAGAATATAATTTTTTTTTCCGAATGAATCATGGATATATGTCAAAACTGCACTCCTAATTTACAAGGCTTTAACTTCAATATTTATTTATTTTGTAGTTTCTCCGATTTGCCCTTAAAAACACACATCTTGTTATGACATTAAAAAGCCCTAAATTAAATATAATAAGGAGTTATAGTGAAATTTATGTTGACCCTAACTCCGATTCAAGGTGTTTTTGATAAAAGATGTAAATTAGATTGGGGGGGGGGGGGGGGGGGGGATTAAATTGTGAGGGCAGAATAGCCCATCTGTTCAGCTCTAGTTTAAAGAAATTATAATAAAATTAAATGGAAGACTGCAAATACTCACAGACCAAGACAATTTTTTCTGTTGCTAGTCATCGATATCTACGGATACAGCTTAATTCGTCACTATCAAACTCTAAAACAGTAATACGCATTGGAATACAAGGAGACCAATATGTTGATGCATGCGAAATTCAAAACTTGCATGAAAAACAAATACAGGGCGGGGGAAGAGACTTTTGTTTGTTACAATTACAAATATTGACGACCAACAAAAGGCTCAATACTAACAAGGTGGGTCCCGTCTAGTATCTCCCAACTATTCCCCAATGAATATTCAACTTCTTTTTAAAATCAATTAATCCTGAAGAATAAACTATATCCATTGGTAAGTTGTTTTATTTATCGATTACCTTATTATAAAAATAGTGCTTTCTCGATTTAAATGTAATTTGTTTCATTTTAAACTCGGGGACTTCTCGTTCTATCGATATAATTGAAATCCAAAACCTTGACAACCCCCTGTTCAAAATGAATTTGAACAGTTGAATTAAAACTCCCCTAACCCTTTTCTTCCAAAGTATACATATTCAAATATCTTAACCCATCTCCATAATCCAGATCATGGACTATTTTAGTAGCCCTGTGCTGAACTTTCTCAAACAAATCAATGTCTTTTTTTAAATTATGGTGACCAAAACTGCAAAGAGCACAGCATACTTTAGATGAGGTCTTACCAAACCTCCTTATATTGACAAGATGATATCAATATTATTCTCAGCCCTCCACATAAAATAGGATTGACTAGTCAGGTGGTAGTTTACTAGGTCCTGGAGCTTCAAAACCAAGTTGATAAACTCTAAAGGTTTTTAGAAGCATAAACATAGTTGGATATTAAAAACGAATTGTTACATCTGAATTTTCTATATTTTTGTTCACATCTTCATAGTCACAACTGGAAGTTCACAACTTTTCATTTGTTCACATCTATAATTTTCTATAAAACTGCCTCATTGTAAACCAAATATTTTAGGAATTTAAATATAAAGTTTTTTTTTCTCTTTTTCAAAAATAAAATTTTATTTTTTAAATCAATGTTTTCTACATTCAATTTCGGACAATATTTTGTTTCTACATATTTTCCAATTGCCCTACTAATTTATTATAGGGTAGCAGTTTGTATTTAAATTTTATATCCGGTAAAAATGTATTAGTAAAAATTCTTTGTTCTATAAGATAAAAACCAATTTCATATATTTTTGTTGAATTTTTTTTTTAAACATTCTTTTCAAAACTACATTTTTAATTAATGAGGCGCACATTGGCGAAAAATGCATGGTTGCTGTAACTTAAGTCGGCGCAAAGATTGTTTTACTTTTTTATATTTACTTTTATTATAGCGGCTCCACCAATCAGGAGCTCGGAGGGGGTTGAGGCCGGTTGATCGAAGGGAGCCGGCGCATAGCTTATTTCTCCGCTTCTCCATAGGAATTCCCACGTACGTTGGGGAGTTCGCGACTAATAAAATGGCGGACATTTTTCGGATGTGGTTTTTTCCTAATCTTTAAAATTGTTTAACGCTCGTTTCTTCTTTCGCTAACGTTTACTGTCGAAACAAAATTGATATTTTGTTTTTTGTCTTTTTTTTCTAAAAGGAACTAAATTGTTTTTTAATGTGCGAGAAAAATAAAATAAATTTAGTCAACTTTCGGTTCCCGTTAGTGGTTGCACAACGTTTATCAAAGATCAGCATTCCATTTCTTAAAAAATGTAATCTTTAGGTAAGTATATTTTGGAAGTCAGGAATTTTCTTTAATTTTTTCATTTGTTTGTGACTTTCTAGTTCACTTTTAGGAACACTTGCGAGAATCCTAAAAATTATATATTTTCTGAAATGTGCGATTGCACCACGTGACCTTAAAACTGCGCGACGCGTTAAATCAAAATGCGAAATGTGTAGATCAGTTTCTTCTTATTTTTTTTTCACTATTATTTCAAAAACATTTTTTTGCATATGTAAATATGGTTGTGTACTAACAAAATAGTGGGGATTATTTGAAAGAATTTTTTTTAGTACTTGGAGAATTCATGTGGTTAAAGACGTAAGTTTTACAACATATAATATATGTTTTGTTTCCCCCCCCCCCCCCTCCTCTCCCCACTTCTTTCCCTGTGATAGTCATATGTTGGTGTCTGATTTCATAGCAATATCGCTGTTTTTGTTGTTATTTTACATATTTGACATTTTCCAATATTGTTGATAAATTTATAGTTTATTACAATAAAATAGTCTTTTTATTTTTGTCAGTCGTTACGATATATTCAAGGTTATTTGCTAGCATGGTGGTTTAAGAAATATGCACGTATATTTACTTTTACAATTTGAAACAAGAAAGGTTTCTCTTTTATCAAAACAGTATAAATTACAACTAACGTTTGCTAATTTTTTAAAGGTAAGTAATTGTGTGTTTGCCTTTTAACTACAAGTTTTATGACTGAATTCTGATATTTAAATTTTTCTATTGTTATTAAGTTTAATCGGAACATTTTGCAATGTTTTATGTCTTTAATTATACTTTGTCGAATTTTAAAATTTTCCTGAAATTAATTATAAAATATAATATTTTATTGTTATTAAAATACTATTTATTTAGCGTTTTTTTTTCTAAATTATTTTATGAAAAATTGTATCAAAAGTTGTGGAAACTTTTCTTACTTTAAAACCTAACATGTTTGATTTCTTTCGAATGTTCTTCCAAAAGGTAATTTTTGTTATGTTTAAAATCATTCTATTTTAATGAATATTAAAAAATAATTATGTGAAAGAAAAACAGAAATGTATAAATTATAAAATCCACTTAATGTTGAATTAGCAATGCTTCAGTTGCACACTGTTTTTGTAATTCACTTCTGTAAATTTATTTCTTAATCAAATTTTCTTCATGATTTAGTTTAATCAGCTGAACCTTATTTTTAGAAACAAATTTTGGTGTTATCAAAAAAATTCAAATTCTTCAAAAAAACTTACAATTTATAGCTATTTTTAAATTATTCAAACTGTGTTATTTAGATTGTCAAATATTACAATTTTACTATATTCTTGATCCACATAAAATATCTTTAGTGCGAATTAAAAAAAATTAAAATTTTTGTGTATATTAAAATAAATATTATTAATTGCTTATATCCTTGAATACTTGTGAGTCAAGAAATACTGAAACAATTTATGAATACAGTAAATATAATATATAATATTTTAAAAAATTATTCCTTTTCAATTTTTTTAAATATATGTCCATTATAAAGAAGCATTGTGAATTATGATTTAACTAAAAATTAATACTGGCAACCAAATACTGGAAACCTTTAATGTTTTATGTTTTTTTTTAGATAAATATATTAATAAAACTTTTTTAAACGCTATACTATCAATATTTAAAAAATAACACTTTGTGTAAACAGGGGTTTTAAAGATAATATTTGAAGAATCCATAAGAAAAACATGAATTGGTTATTTGTAGTGATATTGCAGAACGTTTAAAAAAAATGTATGTCTTGAAGATAAACACAACATTCTGATCATTTAAAAAAATTTGGGATGAGCTATCACCATTTTTATTAATTAAAAAAATTCTTAACCAAAAGAAATTCAGAAATGCAACACGAGTTTCATATACATAGTACAATAAAAGCATTTGAAGTTTTACAGATTTGTTCTCTTATGTGGAATTATTTTAACTAGTTCATATGATATAGTGTTAACTGAATTAATATTCTGTTGGTAAAAAATGAATATTATAAAAGTTTGACACCTTCTGTTAAATCTATAAGTATAATAGAATAGTAAATTAAAATCTTCTTTACAGCTTACTTATGGTTTCAATATACATTTTGCATGTGATATTCTTTATGTTAAAATGCAGTAAATGGTAACCTTTGTCGGATTTTCTGAAAATTTTCTATGTTCCCTACGTTAACCTATACTTTGACAAAAACTGGTTTATTGCCAATCAAAAACTCCATTTTCTCACTGCAGGGTTGCTAAAATGGGTCCCCAGATTCGTCAAGAAATCAGGGTTACCATACAAAGCATTTTAACCATTTTTTCTGTTAGTGATAAATGTTGTGTCAAAGTGAAACTCGTATGCATGAACTGTTGTGACAAGCAATTCAGACGATGTTGAATGAGCGCGTTTGATTTTTTAATTTTTTTTTTTATTAAGCTTTTGTGATATATCTATCTGCAGCTAGTATGTGAATGTAAACATACTTAGATATTACTTTTAATTGTATTATATATATATATTTTGTTTATTAAAAGCAATAAATTTTTGTGTGTCGTTCCACATTATGTACTGTCAGTCTGCTAAAATATACTGTCAGTCTGCCAAAATATACTGCTGATAAAGTAATAAGTTAAATACAACATTTTTAGTTGCAGTAATGTCCTATCGCTATGAGGAGAACCATCTTAGCTGGGTATTTCACATTTCTATTTAATCTCTATGCTACTCTATTAAAAAATACCACTATAAAATAGTGGTTTTGGAGATAATATTTGAAGGGTCCAGGGGAAGAACATTGACATTTATCCAGAGTGATTTTCAAAGAAACGTCAAATAAATTTTAACTTCATTTTGCCATGTTTACTGTTTCACAAATTGGTACAATGATAGTACAGACCTGTATGTAAGACCTTGGGATATCAATTTCAACCAAAAGAGGAACCTCATCGTTTTTCCACTGGATTTTTTACATAATTTTTATAATGATTGTCCTCAAAACTAGCAGGATATTTTTTCCGAAATATGCAGATCTATATCGCGATATGTAGGTTCCGAGTTACCATATTCTTTTTAAAAAAAGAACCTTTGTATCATCCTTAGTTAGGCGTGCTAATTGGTTGTAATCTACAAGTCCCGATTTTTCTGTTTGAAAAACCCAACACTTTGAGGTTCTTCACATCGCTGTAGGACAATACACATAATTAGGCTTCCTTCTAAGTATTCCAAATATCTCTTGTAGGCTCGCAGCGTAATGCTTCAGTCATTGATGTGTGGCAACCCTTAAGCAGTGACATGCTATGGCCGTCGCTCCTCCATCCTCGTCGATTGCGACCACTTCTGCATGCTTATCGCCACAACTGCCTTTGATCTCGCTCCGAGAGACTGTTGCCAAAATAAACATGCCTGCTGTTGTCCAAGCGCCCTCCATTAGTCCTCAGATCCCTTTATCTTCCGTTCCCGTGGCGTCGAACAGCGAGCCCATGTATAGCTTAACGATCAGCAACGGAGAAATTATTCACACATCTACGTCCAGCTTGCAGCCCAGAATCGCTGTTCCTTCCGTTGCTGCCTTGGCAGGTAGTTGACATTTTGTATCTTGCCCGAAACATAGATTTGGTAGTTGTAGGATTAACCTTATCATACATAGTCTGTTTAGGTTATCAAAAATATGGAAATGACCCAATTTTTTTTATGACTGGCATTAATTTCCTTCTTCCTTGAAAAGGTGACAAAGAAAGACCACTTATTAGGTTACAAAATGATGCTGTCCTTTCAAAGAGATAAATTTCAATGTTCGAGTTTTCCAAAGGCCATGCCTTTTCTATTATGCATGTTGACAAAGATTGTTATGGTTCTTAGAAGTCTTTATGAATTCCTTATTTTTGCTTCATGTTCATAAGGGCCCTTATAAAGTTCTTAGAAACTACTTATTTTTGTCCAAAAGGTCCTTAGAATCTTTAAAGTTACTGAAGACTCTTGGAAAGTCTTTAAACCGAATATCATTTAAGTAATTTTACTAAACGGCCATTAAAATTTTTGATCTTATTGTGGATTAAACACATCTTTATATCTAAGTAGAAAACCCACTGTTTCTTTGTACCCTTTACGTTTAGGTGATTGCATTTATTTTCCTCTTTTATATTCATTTATTTAAATATTAAAAAAAAAATTACTAGGAACCCTATTTACGAATTTAGAAGTAAATGTTCGTTGCAAATGTATATAAAAAAATTATTGTTAAAACTAAGGTATTTGTAAATTGCTTTTTAAGTCCTTAAAAAGTCTTTAGAAACTCCTTATTTTTATTTTCGAGAAATCTGTTCGAACCCTGTCGAAAGAAAACATTATATTTATCTATCTTGACAATAATAACGGGTGTTTGTGGAGTGGAGGAGAGAGTGTTAAGACAAGTTTCTATTCTCCATCCAGACAAAACATGCATTCCATTATCATACATCACTATCGAAGTGAAGGGGGAAGGACGTCTGCCTACTTTTATAAGCCCTCAGCCATCTTGCTTGTATTCTGCTTGATTGGTCGTTTGAGTCGATGCCACGGAGAAATAGGTTAAATGTCGAGAGAAATTTTAGCATCGAAAGTATATAGAAATTGTATTCTTTCCCTGTACATGGAGAAATTGTGCAAAATAGGAACCTATTTTAAATGATAACTTAGTCTTTTCGCTTTGTGTTTACCATGTATCATCGTTGTTATTTACATTGAGATAATCCAGAATTGTCAGCGACAAAAATACAATATTTTTCGACTTCTGGAAAAGGGCCAATACTTTCTCATACAGTTTGAGTTGGATATATTTGGTCTGGGCCTCTATTATTTTTCCTTTCTACTAGTTGAGCGAAGCGTATGGAGTACCATAGGAGCGAAGCTCCCTTAACCTCCTGTAGGACTGTCAATTGTTAGAAACATGACGATAAAAATTAAATTTTGAATTACTCGCGCAAGGCGATTAAAAGACGAAAACACGGACTAAACAGGACGAAACAGTAAAAAAAGAAAAAAAAAGTTAAAGTTAAAATTAATTCGCGTACATGTCTGAATAGCTGCTGCTATCACTTGGAAATATCATCACTTTCCATTGGCCGGTGGGCGGAGCCACTAGTGGATATTCATTTCCTATTGGCCGGTGGGCGGGGCCTCCTTGGCCGGGCTCGGGCTGCATAACTGAGAGTCATTTAGTCTGGCGAGGAAGAAAGTGAACAGCGCTTGGAGCTTGTCAGCTGCTGAACACTTTTCCTTGAGAAGGGAAATCAAATCTTTGATTCCCATAGAATCTTGAAAAATAGGAGCGAGCTCCTTCACTAACTCGGTGACTAGCGAATCTTCGCTTTTTGTCGCCGGGACAGTTGGACGGGTGGGTTTAGATCTCACCGGTTTTCGAGTTGCGGGCATCTTTCTCGCTGTTCGATCACTAGCAAGAGTTCTGGTAGTCTTGGGGAACATCGGGCAACGTCTGTTAGAGGCAACGTGTCCGCTGGCATGGCAATTGATGCAGGTGGGTATCTCCAGTTTCCCGATGAGGCATTGTCGGGTTTGGTGGGACTCCCCGCATTTGAGGCATCTGGGTGCGGCATGGCAGGTATGGCTGGTATGATGGTACCAGTTACAATTGAAGCACTGGGGGATGGACTTGCTTCGGAATGGCTCGACCAGGATGTCAAGTCCCAAGAGCACCTTGCTCTTTAGGATTTTATTGACACCCTGGTTTTTCGTCAGGGCCGCCATGAAAACTCTGGTCGGCTTTTTGGTAGCGTGCCTGGTAAGCTGCACCACCTTGATCACTTGATAACCAAGCGTGGTCAGCTCATCAAAGATGGACGAGCATGCCGTTTGAGTGGGCAGGCCTTTGATAGCCACTCGGAACGGCACACTCTTAGATTGGGCAGCATAGTAAAAGTCATAACACTTCTCCTTGAAGTGAGTCAGGATCATGAGGTGGTCCCCCTCAGATGAAGGCTGGATTTTGATGTAGTCTCCGGCTTGCTTTGCCTGGAGTTCGTTATCCAGCATATTTTTCAGATCCGAAAAAATCTGGGGGTATTTTTCGGTAGCCCTCAGGAAAATAGCGCCGGGCAGGACATTATTTACCTCGGTGATGATGGGTGCGGGAGGGGGGCCGATAACATTGTCGTCTTTCCCCTCCGCAACGAGCGCGTCGTTCTGCTCGCTCAGACCCAAATCATCGGCTATTTCCATCGGGCTAGGTAAATGAACATCGGGCTTCATCTTTTTGAAGCTAGGCCTAGGTGGACTGGCATAGAGAAGTTGCATCGAGAAGATTTGAGGGTGGCATCCCAGCTCACATACTTTTTGGTAAGCCTGCATGACGCCTTCCTCGAAATGCTTCACATTTGCAGAGTCAGGTCCTTCGGATGAAAGAGTTTTAGCATATAACATATGCTGAAAACTGTAGGTCGATAGGGCTAAGTGCTCATCAAGGTTTTTCCCCTCAAAAGTGGAATCAATTTCGGCAAGTAAAATCGAAATGTCTGGAAAACTTGGTTTCGCCATTTGAAAATCTTTATGTTAGCGGAGCAAATCGAAAACACGACCGACGTGGGCTATGTTTTCCTTTCTCTGTAAAATTAGAAACTTAAAAAAAAAAATACATTTTTATACATGACTAGGTTAATATTTCTTGTTGCTTCATTTTATTGGTTTTAATATTAATGATGTATAAAAGTTTAAATTATTTCCATGAATATGATTTTCATATTCTGGTAAACTTAAGAAAATCTTCAATTTTTCAGTATCTATGAGAACAGTTTTTTGCTAGTCTTAAATGAACCTACCAAAAAACATGTTTCTGAAACTGGGTGGAAATGAAGGGACTGGAACTAAAATATATACATATAAACATTTCTTCTTCTTCCTGTTCTTTAGCTGTACATGTTTCAATATACTGGAATTATTTCAAAATTGATACGTAGAAATTGACAATAGGTTCCGAAATAACAATTTATTTTAAAACAAACTATTAGTACATTTTTGTTAACTTAAAGCTTGCTTTACATTCTTTTTGCTTATGTGGCAAATGGCTTTTTTTGCTTCAGTTCTTTATTGAATGTTGCATGCTGCAAAGAAGTGATTTAAGTTATTAATTTTGTTCACTACTAAAAAAAAACATAGTTTAATGGAAATAAATTCTCTTTCAGTTTCGAGGGATTTCAAGAGTGATCCAGTAACAACAACTAGTCAAAAACCAATTATTGTTACTGTGTCAGGCATGCCTGGGATGACTGCTGGAAAACATGTAATTATTCATGGTTTTTGCCATTTGAAAATTTGCTGTATTCTGCTTTAATTTGTATGTGTATATATTGTGATTTTGTAATTAAGACTCACAATCAATTGTAATTATTTGCTTTATTTCACACTAGATGTACAGCCTAGCTTAAGTCAGTAAAGCCTGTTTAAGCATTCAACTAACAAGAAAGCTAAATTAACCAAAATGGTTGAAATTTGGTGACAAAACTTGGCATGTAAAATATTTTTTAGCACCAAAAAGCAATTTAACACCAAATAATAGCAAATGTTAAATTTTGTTGTAGTAAAACTAGGTTGTATAAACATGTTGGCAAATTAAAGTAATTTAATTAATGTATCTTGGTAAAATTAAGGTATCTTGGGACTATTAAATGATTATCTTATTTAATAACTATGGAGGATTATTGTTTCACAACAGCAATCCCTCGCCAAACCTTCTGGTGTGGAGCAGATTTATTCATACGTTAAAGTTGTATTAACATCTTCAACTGCTAAAATAATAACGGACCTTCTCACTGTTTGTAAGATAAAACTTTTTCTGTATGTGTTTGGAAAAGATTGGATGTAATCGGTCTCAACTAAATATTTTTTCTAACAGCCTATATTTCAACTTGTGTATTTTTTATTCTGTGGTCCTGTCCTTGTATATCTTTTACTTTTTTAAAAACTTTACCGGACTGCCTAGTAAGTTCTTCAACATTTACCATGATATTTGATAATTTTTCACTCTTCCCTCAGCAGCTGACCAACGCCACTAACGTCCTAACTGCTCCGATGCCAGTTCACATGGTGGCCCAGCACTTCACCACCGAGAAGATCCCGGCGTCCACCATCGTCACTCTCCCCACCATCTCCAGAATCACGACCAGCGGCAACCCTCTCCTAGCCGCCAAGCCCAGCCAGCACCTGGCCCCTCTGTTGCCGGGGAATATCCTCACATCGAAGGGGCAAATTGTGCTTGCCGCTGGCCCCCCCAACACCCAGCTGATGGGCGGTGGAGTCACCACGGCAAATGTTATGACCACGATGTCCGGCATCGGGAGCATTGTAACAGTGACTCCTGTTATTGTGAGTTCTACAGCACCCCTGATGACCTTGTCGGGGTGCAGTTCTGGTGTCACACTTAATCCGGTCAGTCAGGCACAGGTAAGAGTTACAGTTATTAAGATTGTGTAATAAAGTACTTTTAGTAATTAGGTTGGAGTTACAGTTATTAAGATTGTGTATTGTAAAATACTTTTAGTCATTAGGTTGCAAGTTATTAAATTTTTTGTTTAACCAATTACAAGTTTGGCATTAACTCTATAAAGAACTGTTTATGTAACTCTGTTTAATAAAAAACCTAACTGAAGATCAACTAATTGGAGGTTTTAAGAGTTGAGTTTCACAATTAAGGTATACCAAGTTATTTTTAAAGTAACAAATAAGCTGGGCCATTTTTTGGGTCTTTCGTATTTGAATAACATGAAGTTACTTATTCAGAAAGTGAACCCTTTGCACTTGAGATGTGACTCTCAATCAAAAAAAAAAAAAAGAAAGTTTTTTGTTCTTGAAAATTGCACAAAAACTCTGCATGTTCTTGCAAAATATATGCTTTTCTTTCGCTGGCTTGCTTCTTCGTCTGACCCGAAATACCCAGCAGCCCAGTGAATAAAGGCGTTCCGCTGCTGGCGATCGGGGGAATGCAAGTCTGAGCTCCGGTGGTGGACTTGGCGAAGAAGAGTGGAAAAGCGGTGATCTTGCGGTCGGAGGGTTGGCCAAAAACACTAGAAAGTCGCCCGGAACATCCAACGAATTATACTGGCGTGTATACGGGACTGGTGCACGATACATCTGATCGGGGTCCAAAGTCCCGACGCCTGTTGAAGGCGTTGGGTGCCAGTTCAGGTTTTGTCCTCGTCATCTGACCATGGTTCTAAAATACGAGGCATCGTTTCTGTGTCTTCGTTTTGAGATAGGCCCCGAACCGTCACCAATAACCCACTCTCCAGCTCTAGTGTGATGTTAATTAACAAAACCAAACCAATCTTTATCCGACTCAAAATATAACATCACTTGGGTATCATCGGGACAAAGAACAGTATCATCGGAAACAGAACAAAACAACTGTTCTATAAACAAAACCTTAAATATCAAAATATATTCCTTGAGTTCAAAGGGTTATTGTTCTGATACCAATCTCTTAAAATGTACCCTTAAAATGTGATTTTATGGTTTTTAAACTGGCATTGAGTTTTAAAAAGACAAATGTGTTCCTTGTTTAAAACTGCCTGAATCCCATAGGTGCTGTCCAACCTCAACCTCATGCAATCCAACGGCAAACCCCCAGGAAACAAGACCATTCTTCCGGCAGCCTATCTCAAGTCGATGAACATCGGTGCTAACCCCGTCGCATTCCCGGTAGCAGTGCAACCCGCTCCAATTGCCCCGGCACCCATAGCAATTGCTGCTGCCCCGGTGGCACCCAAAGAGATCCAGCCGGCTGCCACGAGCGTGCTGCCGAAGGAGACGGAGGTTGAAGCGAAGAGCGATCCCTTCAGCTCGGACTACGACGTCATTCACGGCTTGGATTGGAAGGATGGGGTTGGAAAACTCCCTGGGAGTAATTTGAAGGTAGCGTATGATATTTGTTTGTTGTTTTGTGGAGTAGAGCTGTCTTGTGAAGGAGAGAGAAAATGAAGTGGTCCTTTTGTGTAGTTCCTGGTCTTTTCTTCTGTTTTACTTTTCTGTGTCTTGCTTGTGAGAAATGCCATCTTCGTTTTATTTGTTATTTAGTATTCCCAGATGCAAAACAGGCTATATCCAAAAGTTCTATAAATGATATTTTCATGCTATTAGTATATCATTTTAGCTTCAATTTTTTACAAGGTGTCTGAAAAAAGTCAAAAATTATTATTTACTAATAAAAGACCCAAGAAGTCCCACATAACCAAAATCAGTTATAAGGTTTGTCGATTTTTAGCCATTTTCTTAAAACATCAAAAGTAGGTATAACTTGTTTTGAGTCTGTGTTACTCATATCAATTGGTAGGGTTAAAATAAGAAATTTTATGTTTACATCTATTGTTATGTCAAGGTAGGGGCTAATGTATTTTATAAAAATTTGAATTTGGTGGTTAGAAACAAGAATTGCTTTATATTTTAAGCTTGCAATGCAGTTCTTGTTAGCTTCCATTTGTGTATAATAAAACATTCAAGTTCTGGAATCGTTTATTTAAGATTCTAAGACATTTATATGAATTGGCTGTTCTTAAAATGTTATTTCTTTAGACTCCTTCTTATTTATCATGCTTTCTTGTTTATGAAATTGCTTCAGGTGCATTTTACAGACATACAGGGTTCATCCCTCCTGGAAATTTATATTCTTTTCCAGGACCCTGGAAATTTAAACTTATTTTCTAAGTACTCTTTGATTATTATTATTTTTTAATTTTGCTAACATTTAAAAAAATACATTGGAAATTGTGCTTTTATTACAAATATTTTCAATTTGTTCATGAAAGTTTGACTTCTATTGGAGTGAATATCTATAGCCAGTGTTCACTCTAGGCGTTTTTTGGAAGGCGGTCCACCCTGCCCGCCCTTTTTTCATCTCGATAGCGCCCCCTCTTTTGAAAAAATTCCACCCTTCTTGCTCTTTTCAGTCAAGCACAAGAGTCCTTGCTTCCCTAGCTGTTTTTAAAAAGGTATCGATTAAAAAAAATGTGTGTAAATTGGAATTAAGTGAATTATGACAGTAGAAAAACAAACTCCTTTTAAACTGTGCAATCGCGATGATTCCGCTGTAATTTTGAGCACGGGGCATTCCACGAATCCTATGGGTTGCCATATGAAATGATAATTTTTTTTAAAGATTAGATGTTTTTTTACAATATTAGGCCTTTTATTACCAAATTTTAGGTTTAGGTAGTCTTTTCATCAGTTTTGAAAGGGGTCTGATTAGGTCAACTACAGATACAGATTTGGTTTTTAGCGAAAACATTAATTTTTAAATTTTGGATTTAAGTAGTATCTTCATAAAGAGACATCAATTTTGTACGGGTCTTTTCTTCAAAATAAGCCCCGAACCATCACCAATAGCCCAATATGCACCTCTAGCGCAATATCAATCAACAAATCGGAACTTGTTTGGTCACGGTCCGGATGTATTAACGGGTGGCCACGGCCATCCCAAACTTTTATTTGAAAAAAGTGCCCTTTTAAAAACTAGAAGTGCCTTTTCATAAACGGGGTGCCCTTTTGCTGCCAACAAAGCCCTGCCCCTTTTTATTTCTAGAGTGAACACTGCTTTAGCAATATGCTCTTCATGGTCAGATGAGTGGATTAATGTATAGCAAGAAGTGTTGGGTTTTGTCGAACTGATATGTGATTAAATTATCGCTAAGTTAAATGAAAAATGTTTTTAGCTAAAAAATTAAATTTGTGCAATGCTGCTAGGTTATTATTATTTATTTTTTAGGATTAAAAAAAATTATATTTGTAATTTTTTTTTACAAGTATGGAAAATATTTTATATATGCCTCATGATCTTTCAGTTTAGAATAAAAAGTGCTTGTTTGGCAACTCTAACCTTCACTTCATTTGTTATCTTCTTGGTGCTTTTGGGGCTTAATTTAATTATTTAGCACTGTTAACTTATGACATATTCCTGAAACATGTGTCTTATTATTAACAGCCTATACTTCAAAAAGTGTCAGAGTTATCAAGGAAAAATAAAAAAGGTGTACTTTTGGTATGTTTTAATTTTTTTTAGTAATCCTTTTTTCACAATTAAGAACTTCATAAGAAAAAAAAATTAAAATTTTGTTGGTGGCATCTTCAAAATATTTTAAAGCTACTAATTTATCATTAAAAGTTAATCACTGCAGATTTTGCAATTTAATTCTTAAAATGCATAGCTATAAGGTTCTTTTTTTATAAATCTTATATTTTTAATGATTTATTATACATTTCCTTAAGTTGCCTGCACTGAAAAGCTATTTCCCTTAAATATTATATTTCATTATGTCATTGCAGTTTTTATTTATTTTCTTTAAGTTTACTTAATATATTCCATAAAATTCCAAGTTGCGGATTTTCACCTTTGTTAGACACACACAGTGGTTTTTCCATTTTTAATCATTCAGTTTGTAAACTACTGTAACAATATCTAAATTTAATATGAAACTATTTGCATATCACGATGGTTGACTTCAGGTTGTACATTATTATATCACATACAGTTGAAATCTTTAAATTTATCTGCTTAGAAAAAGTAAACATAAAAGTAATTTTTTTTTAGAAGGTCCTTAGAACTTTAAAATCGCTTAAAAAATCATTAGGTCGGCTATCGTTTAAATAAAATCATTACCATTCTTTATTAGTTTAATTAGAATAATGTATTTTTCATATTGGTGTTGAAGCATTATTTAAATGGACCTGTTTTTATATTTGGAAAATATTTTAAACCTTAAGAAGAATTTTTATTGTAGGAATTTTGAAATGTCAAAATTTATAATTTGCAACATTAAAATAAAATAACATTGCTTTTAGTTCTATTTGATTCTCAATTTTTTTTAAATTAATATATTGGTAAAGATTTTATTAGAAAATTGTAAGCTTTATAGCCTTGCTTTCATTTTAAGATTTAAAAAAAAATATCTTGAAAATGGCCTTGGTTTGGAAAACCTCCATATGAAGAGTTTGCACATGGAAAGTAAAGAATATTCATAAATTTATACATTTCAGGTATTTACAGATCCAAATTTTTTTAATATGCCGTTAAAAATATCATAATTGACTTCTAGGTATTTTAAAATTGAATTATAATTTGGAAAAAGCAGAACAAAGTCATGTGATCCTTGAATGCGATCTTATTTGTCATGACGTCACTGCTCACTGTAGACACATTGTTTACATTTTGATAACTACTCAATGCTACTATAATTCACATTTGTTTGTATCTCTTTTACATTATATACTCGCGTAGTAGCCGAGAAATTTAAGTCAAAATGTTCATAAAAAAGTAAGGGGGGTCGGCTTATACGCGGGTTAGTTTAAATCTAAATTGTGAATTGTGCCATTACTGAAATGCTAAAACTAGCTCTTACTAGACCGGTGAATAAAATAATTTCTAATATATAACGAACGCTATGCAACCCTACACACCACCACCCATGTGGATTGTTAAAGTCCAAGATAGCTAGTGGCTGGTTCTGAATGTCTACATCATATCTTCCTATTTCCTGTGACCCACCGTGTCTGAAATGCCCTGGTCAGATTTTAAAGAGAAAGTTATCGCTTCACTCCGTACCCAGCTGAATAGTTCGAGAAAATTCAAAGGAAAATCTGCAAAATACATTTGTAGTATTTTCAGGAAATTACATAAAGCAAGAACAAAAAAAATTGCAGTGTTTTATTCATCCGGATATCTGACACTTTACTTCCGAATAATTACCGGACTGTTAAAAATCAGCCCGATTGGCTGGATATCGGATATCTGTTTCATACCTAAAAAATTTCAATAAATATTTTAAATATATGGTTAATTTTATGTAATTCAAAGTGTATTTATGCAAAATGAGCATTATTTTTCACTTAATGGCTTCTAATTTTTTTTAGCAGAACAGCATAAATTTATTGCAAAAGTAATTTGTATATAATTTTTAAGTGAGAGAATTAAAAAAAAAATTAGTCTTCCGTTACATAATTTTCAGTGAAAAAATCTCATTTTCAGTTTTTTCAGAATTTTTGGTTATGATGTAGCTTATATCTTTTGAGATTGTTAAATTATAAATCTTAAATATGTATTAAATCCCCCCCAAAAAATTGGGATTCAACGAAAATTTGGACACAAATGGCATTTTGAACATTGCAAAATATCTTAAATTTCAATTATGAGAAAAGGCATTTGAAATTTGAATGTTAAAGTTGATTGAATTAAAAAAATGTAGACCATTTTATAACTTGTGTTTACTGTTATAGAACTATATATCATATTCTATGCAGAAACACAATGTTGGAATTTTAAAATACGTATTAGAAGAGGTCATGAAAACAATTGTACACATTGTCCATCACAAAAATCGTAACTCCAATAAAATGGATTGTTATGGCTTGGCTCTAAGGCCAAAATGACATGTTTGTCGTGCAGTCAATTGATTGTTTAAAAATGACGACATTAAGACTTAAAACATAAAAATTATGTAAGTAATCAAT
This sequence comes from Troglohyphantes excavatus, assembly GCA_963932185.1. Taxonomy (NCBI): domain Eukaryota; kingdom Metazoa; phylum Arthropoda; class Arachnida; order Araneae; family Linyphiidae; genus Troglohyphantes; species Troglohyphantes excavatus. Next base: position 2,958,908 of record OZ010667.1, read on the forward strand.
ATAAAAAAAAGATAATATATACAATTAATCACGAAGAATATGGCAAAAAAACTGCATGTGTGTGTAGTGATACTAATATTAGATACTAATTAGTAAGCAGCATCTCTTGTCACGTAGAAAAACAGCTTATTTGGTGTTTTAAATGTTGAAATAGTACAACGAGGTACTACACAGAACTTGTAATTATGTTTTTGCTTTTATTCATTCTAAAATCCCTTCAGAAAAGTATTTTTTGTGTGTAAACAATCGATAGGCGGCACGTCACTTTTCGAGTAAATCGAAAATGAATGTAAAAAAATCTGCAGTGAGCAGTGACGTCACAAGAGCAGCCATTGCAAAAGTAGCATTTCCCGGCCAAATTTCAAAGATAAATTTTGAAATTTTATTTCTCAATTATCTGAGATTCAAAAATTTAAAAAACAAAGTACTAATCATAATATTTTTTCTCTAGTATTTAAAAATAAAATTGAAAATAGACATACAAACTCTTAATTGCAGTTCCTTAGATGATGGCACAGAACATAATTTGCAAAAAATTTTGTAAGAAATTAAACATAAACATTTTAATAAATAAATAAATTATTTAAATTTGTGTTACTGAATAATATTTTCAATACCATTTATTTTTGTTGTGATTCAAGTTTTTGTTTTTATTTTTTCGGAAACTGTAAGCTGCAAAAATTATTATGTTTTTTAAAAAATACTCAGTAGTTCATTTTGAATATGATATACTATATATTTCTATATACATTTCAACACTAAGGAATGGGAAAAAATTTATTACTTTGTTAAATTCTTAATTTTTTAAAGGTTTGTCAAATATGTTCATGCTGGTTGTTTTTTAAAGTTGGACATATTTAAGAAAGTTTGCTTCAATTTGCAGAGAATCGTCTTTAGTATGTGAAGTTGTTTTGGTTAAGAATGTATCATCCTCATGTGGATAATTTTAACAATTTTTTTTTATTTGCTTGTTTATAATTTTTTATTTCTAATTCAGTTTAGAATAAATGAATTTGGAACTTTGGAAATCGCGGATGAGTTACCATCACCTGTCAAATTGCCTCCGGCCACCGAATTACCACTTTCCAAATCGGTCAGAGAGGACAGCGCTGCCATGTCCGAAGACAGTTCCTCAGAAAGCAGACAGAAACCTTCTAAGAATAAAGAAATGTACCAGGATGGTCAGTTTTTTTTTCTGTTACAATTTGATTTGTTAGATTCACACAATCCTAAAGTCCTCCATTAGTACCAAACTTCTCACATGCCATTAATGTTGGCTTTCATTTAAAGCATGACTTGTTCTTTTATGTAGGTTTTATTAAAAAAATTTATTCTATATGTTTAATTTTATTGAAATTTATGATCCAACTAAGTTATTTATTTTAATATTATGATTCCAAAAGGAAATAATTGGCCAGGTTTAGCACATCTTCTGTGAAAGTACAAAGAGTTTTCATGTTCATGGATCTATATACAGGGTGCGTTCCATAAGTAATGCGACTAAATTCATAAAAAATCATTTATTCGACATATTCGTACTATTAGTTAAAAATCCTCAAAATAGTCGTCGATACATTTATGGAGGCGGTGTTTCCAGGCCTGGAAGGCATCCAGGAAGGCCTTCTCCGTGAGGTCCTTTAGAGCCGATGTAACATGAGCCTGGATGTTTTCAATCGTGTCTCAATGTTTCCCTTTCAGGGCTCCTTTTAAGCGAGGAAACAAAAAAAAAAGTCTGGGGGAGACAGGTCAGGACTGTAGGGATGCTGGGAAACCAGTGCGGTATGGGTACTGGCTAGAAAAGAGGGTCGCGCGCTGCCGAAGTGACATCAAGGACGCATGGAAACTTCATCACGATAACGCACCAAGCCACAGCTCCTTCGTTGTCAACGATTTCCTGGCCAGGACGCATACCCCACTGGTTCGTCAGCCTCCTAAAAGCCTGACCTGGCTCCCCCAGACTTTGCTTTTGTTTCCCCGCTTAATAGGAGCCCTGAAAGGGAAACTTTGGGACACAATTGAAAACATCCAGGCTCATGTTACATCGGCTCTAAAGGACCTCATGGAGAAGGCTTTCCAGGATGCCTTGCCTGGAAAAACCTCCTCCATAAATGTATCGACGCAGGAGGATGCTATTTTGAAGATTTTTAACTAATTGTACGAATATGTCCAATATATGATTTTTTATGAATTTGGTCGCATTACTTATGGAACGCACCCTGTATGTCAATAAGTGTGTTCAGCAGTAAAAAAAAAGCCAATCTTCCAATTTTAAAAATTACTTATTGAAATTTGATATAAACTTTACAATCCTTTTAACCATTTATCAGATAAAGTGCCTATGACTGAAAATAAGTGCTAACCAGAAATCATGACATCTTTTAAATTTGCTATAGATATAATCTGTAGCCTCTATTATAGTACATCTGTTTCCAAAATATAATTTAATCATCAATATTGTCATTGCTTTTTTCAGAAAATAGCACCGACAAAATTACCCAGAATGGAGTGAAAGATCCCTACATGTCTGACGATCTCTGTCGGTGTGAAAATTGTGATATTTTTGGTCTCAAAATGGAATTTTGCAAATCTGGTCGGTTCTGCAGTCAATCTTGTGTTTCATCTTATGCTAATAAGTAAGCAAACTCTCTGGCCTTTCTATTAAAACAAATGTTAACACTCTCCTTGTATTTCATCCAAGAGTTATTTAACTTGGCCATTATTTTACAATTATTTGATGACATTTGTTTTCAATTAACTGCTATCTTTTGGTAAAATACTGATAAATGTTAATTTCCGTATATAATTTTTTGTTTAATATTGTGATTTTGACTTTTTTTTTATAATAAGCTTCAGTATTTTGATATAATATTTGGTGTTATCCAAATATATTTTATGCAATTATTAACTCGATGTGATTTTAAGAAAGCTTAGGATGTGGTATTTAATGGGTTTTTTTCTTAGAAGAAATGCGTGGTTGAAGAGGGGTGCTGCTAAGGAAAAAATCAAGAGGAAAAGATTAAAAGTAGAATCGCCTGAGGTATATACTCTTTCATTTATTTTATTACAAATGCAGAACGAAACTAAAATTATACAAGTTTGAATAGTATGAAGAAGTGTTATTTAATCCTATGTTAAGTAAGGTAAATATAGAAATTGTTAAGTTGTTTTCACAGTAAGATAGCTTAATATCCCATACATCAGGGACCGCAGAGCTCCTATTTTCTCCTATTTTCCTATTTTTTTTAAAGTGCTCCTTTTTTTCCTATTTTTCCTTTTTTTTTCCTATTTTTTAGACATTTCTCACCGAAGTTATAAAGTGGCGCGCAGATTTGGGTTTTTCCGATGAACGGATTTTTTTTTTATGAAGCTACGTATACAAAGGAAACAACTGCGAACTTTTTCGCCATTACCAAGGCTGAACTTGATGCGCGCACACGGGCACTGAACAGTCAGTTTCTTATCTCTCGAGCGTCAGGGGTGGTACTTTTCTGGGTACAATCTAGGTGGTGTTGGTTTAACCCGGAATACTAATTTTGTTAAAATATTTCGGTACCTGAAATTCCCGGTGTTTTAAAAGTTTTGGAATGCGCTGAATACTGTGCTTCAAGTCCACGGAAGCGCGGACATAAACATAATTCCGCGGAATTATGTTTTTTCAGACTTTAATTTTATCATCGCTGGAATTGATGCATATTTGCTTTAAAATTTCGGTATGTCTTTGTAATGGGTCGTGACTCTGAGATCCATGAGAAATTTGTTGAAGAAATTATATCCACAGAGAAAGGAAAAACCGAAAGCGCAAAAAGGTGGTGTTCGAATGCACCTCGGAAACCTGTTTGTAATGAGAGTTCTGAGAAAGCTCAGATGTTTCTTTCAGGGGTGCTAATTTTCCAAATCCTAACCCAGAATTCCTGGTTTTTAAATAATATTTGTAGAAATATAAGGTACTTATGGCGCCGTTTTGATCGTTATACGCAAGTGTAAATCGGCAAGGACTCGAGAAGAGAAAGACGAATGGAGGGACTTCGCATCAGATAAAAGTGGACTTTTGATCCTTTTTGTCCGTTTTTTTAGTCAATGGTATTTCGTTATCATAAGACACTCCATCACTGAAAAATCTCAGTTCGTTTGGTAAGAATCGATACTCAATCTAGAAAAAGGGAGAAAGATCTTCGTCAAACGGAGATGATATCACTTGAAAGTTAAGATGGTTAAAACTCAAATTTCGATGCATCTGGCAAATGAGACTTCCAAATGCACTCTTGTGAGAATTTTTCGTTCATAAAAACTTTGAAATTGGAGAAATTCGCTTAACGCGATCTGCTGCGATCTCCGTTGATAAATTTACAATCCTTTTGCATCTGATAAATAAATCCTTATACTTCACTACTTCCTATTTCATCATGATATAATTTGCACTACTTAACAAAATTGCATTAAATTTTTCAAAAATATCATATAATTTACGAAATTGAAGTTTAGGACTTGTCATTTAAATTAATCAAAATTGATTTTTTGAAAAAAGTTTGTTACTTTTTGTTTGGCTGACAATAATTTTCTAATTTGTTGTAATCTATATATATAAATGCGAAAACCCCACTCATCACTCATCACTAATTCTCCAACTTCCCGTATACCTATGGAGAAGAAATTTGGCAAAGTTCTTCCTTATACCTTAAATAGGAAAAGTAAGCTATTTTTGTTCCGATCGAACGGATTTAAGGGGGTGTAAAACCCCTTTTTCGAAACTTCTCCATAGGATTAACATGGAGAACATGTAACAATGCAAAATATAAAATTTAAACAATGGAAATTTTTAATATTATGTAACGTACGAGGAGCATTCTGATTGGCTGATGACTAAATATCGCCAAAATGTCGCCAAATAACTAAAAACTGTCGCCAAATTAATAAACTTCGCCAAATAAATTAAAATTTCACCGAATGAATAAAAAATTTTGCCAAATTAATAAAATATGGCCAAATGAACTAAAATAAAGATCATATATGTAAAAATAATATAAAAATAGCGAAATTAATGTCAAAAAATTATAAAATGTCAAAATGGTGAAAATATGATTGGATAACAGGATATTCCGTACTACAACAACTATGAAAATTACATTTTGCATGGAGCATGACATTTTAAGCCAAAATTGCTCACTAAGAAAGGATTTTCATTTTCAAAAATTCGAACTCTAACTGCCAAAAGTAAAAATCCTTGCCATACTTATCCACTGACTCATCACTAATTTCTAACCTGTATACCCAGGAAGATGAAATATGACAGAGTTGTTACTTATATCTTACATAGAAAAAGTAAGCTATCTGGTATGTAATTTATCTCCTGTGCACTCAGATAGTTTTATGTTATCCATTTATTATTTTACCTACCAAGAGGCCAGTTATGTTACCACTCTGCCTGTGAGTGAAGTTAATAAAGGCAAAGTAGCAAATCTTCCAGTTGAGTTCAAATTTTAAAACCCGTTGTAGCCCGTGGATGTTGATTCGCACCACGGGTTGCTCAGGTTCATGGGCCGGGTGTTCGCCGGCGTCCTCTCGGTTGGGCTACGTTGCTTTAATGGTGGTCGAAGCTTCGGTTTCTTTGAAATATCTCGCTGTATGCCTTCGGGCGGGCCAGTCGTACGAAGTGGAGATAGAAAAAGTAAGCTAACGGGTAGGTACATGCCACTCTGTATCGTAATAATTGGTTTATGCATATTTTGGACCCTACTTGGTAGGAAGGTCAGAGAGAGAAAGTGTATAAAGGGCCAATCTGGTTGACGCGGTTTACCTTCCTCTACTCCATGTTATGTCACTTATCCACGAAGGCTGATTTTCCGTAGAATTATTGGGGTGGAAGTGGTATACTGCCTATCACCAAGGGTGACATTTTCCTTCATGCGGTATAAAGATCATAGAGGGTAAAATGGGTTAAAAACCAACCTGATCGACGCGACTCACTATCCTATACCACGGTAGGTCATTTACCGCCCATACCACGATTCCCTGGGAAGTAATGTGAAATAAATCGTCTGCAGTTAAGGACGACATTCCCCTCACGGAGTACAAAGGTCAGCGGGCGGAATGGGTTAATAATCTGCTTGATCGATGTGGCCTACCTTTCTTTATATGATCGTATGCCTATACGAGGAAATGAATCTTTTACAATCGTTTTCGGTTTTTTTTGCTTCTTATATTTTCACCAATTTGTGAAACTTAACGACAAATGTTGACATAGGTGTCTAATAAAAGTTTTTCGGAGATAATCATTATTAACAAATATAAGAGTTGTTCCTTTTAAACCTTTGGGATGTTACTAAAGGTTAAAATATGTATGTTAATCAACGGGAGTAACATATATATGTATCCACGTTATTGTATAGCCAACTTCCCCATATTATCAATCTTTCCATTTCTTGCAGGACCTTGCCAATAAAATTTCGTTATTAGTACTTTTAATACTGTGGTTACCCCTGTTGGGTCTGTAAGAATATTGTTTATTTCGCTATAAATATTGTATTTGTATCAATTTTGTAACTTATTTCCTTCCCGTGCGTAGAACGGGTATTTCAGCTAGTGTTTATATATTTCATTAAAGTTATTATTTTTTTATTTGAAACTTTTCACCGCATGGACTCTACAAAATTTGAGAACTTAGAAATTTTCTGTTTGGGAAAACATTAGGTTTTTTGGAGTTTGGAAGTTAAGCCTTTTTTAATTTATTTTGTCTGTAACATGTCTGAAGTAAGCAATATGGCAAGGATAAAAAAAAGGTGTGAATGGAAGGATTTCACATCAGAAAAAAAGGACTTATTTATGTTGTTCGATTTTTTTAGTCATGAAGATTTCATCATTGGAAAATGTCACTTCGTTTTTTTTATTTTGTGCGAAATCGCTGCTCAATCTTGAAAAACGGCGAATTTTCACAAAAATATAGCGTTTTTAACATGCAGAAATATTTGCAATCTTCACGAAACACGGAGATGATTCACTCGAAAGTTGATAGGTAAAACTCTTTCATTACATCTGGTGAAGGTAATCTCAAAATGGCGCTGTTTTAAAAATTATTTTCTCTTGTGAAAACTTTGAAATTTTAGATAATTACTAAACGCGATCTGCTGCGATGTCCGTGGAAATGTTTTCAATCCGTTTGCATCTGATAAATAAAGGCTTATTTTTCACTACTTCCCATTTCATCATGATTTGCTTTGCACTATCTAACAAAATAGCATTAAATTTTATTTTAGAAAATGTAATTTATTCATGAAATTGAAGTTTAGGAACTGATTTTATGTAATAGCTATAAACATATGAAATAAGCTTGTTTCTTTTTATGTGGCTTGCAATTCGTCTCCACATTAATATTTTATTTAAATGTTTATATATATATTTTTTAATTTGAAACTCCCCCTTCTCGCATCTCACCCTTAAAAAAAAATTACTTTTTGAAAGTTTAAAAAAAAGTTATACAACTGTTTTTGTAAATTTTAATGATTTAGATTAACATGCTTAAGTAGGTATTCTATTAACATTTTACTCTTTAATAAATCTAAATTTTCCTTGAAAAAATTACAGAATTTAATTTTCCTTAGACATTAGCAACCTCCTTAATTGACTCCTCAATCTCCTTAATTCATGTACGTACAACTTATGCAAAATTTCTACAATGTGTTGGTTAATTAAAAAAAATAAACCGCATTTAACTTTAAAAAAAAATCAAGTTATGAAAATTAAGTATAGTAAAGTCTTTAAATTGTCTTTCAAATGTAGGCTCTTGCTTGAATGGCAGACTTATAGAATGGATATAAATGCTTTTCCGTTATTTTTTTTTTTTTTTTTAATTCCTATTTTTTTCCTATTTTTTATGTTTAGTATTCCTATTTTTACTACTATTTTTTCTCAAAGTTCGGCTGCGGTCCCTGCATACATGTATTTTATAAATTACTCTAATACTTAAGATTTAAAAAATAGAATTTTTAGGATTTTTTTTTTTTTTTTTTACATTGCCTAAAGAACTAGAGATTGACACAGCACTATAGTCATCCAAAACCTAATTTTTAATTTTGTGAAAATCTTTTAATCAACGGTTCCCAACCCGTCCGAGTGGTCGGTGAAGGAAGCCATTGTCCATTTCCATAGATGTTTTACTTTTCCCAAATGGTTGTTGCCCGAGATGTATGTAAAGTCTTTTAAAACTTAAAATATCAAAATGTATGTGCATTAAAGAAAAAATGAATTTTCGTTTTGACTCTTTCATGTGCTTGCTTTGATTGGCAATTAATCCTCTAACGCATGTTAGAGGATTGATGATCATGTCTGCCTTAACCAGATACCAGACAATTATAAATGTGTTTATTTGTAAAATAATGTGGTTCTGAATACTGCATAGATAATGTTCCCGTTATAATGCTTAATTTGTGGGAATTGTTATATTTCATATTTCTATATCGCACTAAAAAAACTATGTCGGGGAATTTCTAATTGTTTTCCCTCTGTTCACCATGTAATTAGATTATTCTGTTCCTCTTTCTGTATAAAATACAATTTTTTTTTTTTTTTTTTTTTTTTTTAAATTATAGTGAAAATTTCTATATTGTGTATAAAACACTATCTTCTCTATTGATTACCGACGGAGATATGTTTTTTTTAAAGAACTTGTCCATAGGAACGTACAGACATGTAAAACTCTGATAAGCTCTCTTGTAAAATACTGGACATAGTGTCATTTACCTCCGAGGTACAGGATTATAGAAGCAATGCAAGAGATTTGACTGAATTGAGTCGTGTTTAAGTATGCTTTCTCATTTTTGAGATAAATTATTCAGTTGTGATCACTGGACTGTATGAGTCACCTGGATAACACCCAAGTCTCAATTCGTGAATAAACCTTGCATAGATACTTGCTAAAAGATTGCCTCAATATTATTGTGTTATCAAAAGATTTAAGTGAAATCAGCTTTTATGCAAAAGACTTGACATGTGGTGATAATGGTGGTGAAAATTTGTATAGAACCCTTGTTTAACCCTTGTTTTTTCTTTTGTTTGAAGGATGATGGAAAAAAGAAAGAAATCAAGAATGAGGAATTTGCCGAGGAGCCTATGGAAATCAAAAGGGAATTTTACGATGTGAAAAGGAAAGAATTTTGCTGGGAGGAATACTTGAAGCAAGAGACTGCAATTGCTGCTCCAGTGAAGTTTTTTAAAGAGGTTTGTACCAAGATCTCAATAAAATATTGATTTTGTTCTTTTAGGTTTTTATTCGTAGAAATCTTTTTGTATAAAATTTTAATGTTATATATTTTTCTTTTTGAATATTTTTAAATATAGTCCTACTTTACAATCATATTAATAAATTTTCATTTTAACAAGAAAAAAAATTGATTTTGATCAATAAAATTTTATTTTTCTGAAATAAATTTGTTGACGAGTCATCGATTTTTAAATCCACTTTCTTAATTTTTATATTTTAACTAAATATACTTTTATATTTTAACTAAATATACTTTTATATTTTAACTAAATATACTTTTATAATTTAACTAAATATACTTTTATATTTCAACTAAATATACTTTTATATTTTAACTAAATATACTTTTATATTTTAACTAAATTAGTAACATTTATATAAATCCTACAATAAACATTGACTATCTAACAACACCCACATTATGATTTTATTTTTTCTGTTGTAACTCTTAATTTTAATTCCATTTTATTAACTTTCATTTTCACAGTTCCAAACCTATCCGAACAATGGAAACGCCTTCGTGAAAGATATGAAGCTAGAAGGCATCGACCACAAGCACCCCTCTCTGTTTTGTGTCCTGAGCGTGATGGAGACACGTGGTTATCGGGTGAGGCTTCATTTCGACGGGTATTCGGAGTGCTATGACTTCTGGGTGAATGCGGACTCGCCAGACATCTTCCCTGTCGGGTGGTGCGAGAAGACCGGGCATCAGCTTCAGCCGCCAAAAGGTATTTTTAAGAAACCAGCTATAGCTTGCATGCTTCTGTACCTATTTTATAAAGGTTATTCGTGCACTAGCAACAATTGCACTACAACTTTGAATCAACTGAGCAACTAAAAAATTGCATACCGACTTATTGTGATTATTTAATTGCATTCAAATTGGGTCTGCCAGGTCTCGGATTTCGTAATCTCCTAAGTGGGGGTGAAAAATTGTCAAATTCTTATTGCCACAATCCATACAAAATTGCCTAAGCCGTTGGTAGCGTAGCAAGCGAAAGGATATTTTTTGCAATTAAAAGTTGCTCCGTGAGTTTATGCAATTTGAGTTTTTCAGTTGCATACAACTAAATAGTTTAATTACATGCCTAGAAGTTGTTAGTGTGGGGCTATCCTAAATTTTTCCAGTGTACCACCAAAATAAAGAAAAAGTGTTTAGTTTTAAAATTCAATATAGTCATTATATGTGGATTGTATATTTTAAATTACTTCATCAAAAACTGAACATGTAATTTAAGAGCTATTTTGATAACATTGAAGTACATACAAAAGTGAAATAAGAAAAATATGTTTTTTCTTTCGTATTTAGCATATTATCATTAATTATTGCATTTATCTTTAATGATAATATGCTTTTGACAAATTTTGATGATGGTTATTTCTTAGAGTGCCCAAACCATATATATACAGTGCTCGGTTTTTAGAAATAGAGGTCCAGAAACTGTAACATTCCGTTCCGTGGGGCGTGGGAGTGCAAAAACATCAGCCATCAAACCCAAGCCTAGAATCGTAATTTTTCCTCCTAAAGAGTCGGTGGTACCGGAACGTCGTTCCGGTGCGTTCCAGCTCAAATCGAGCCCTGTATAATATATATATAAACTAAATATGATAAAAAATTTTTTTATTTATTTTCTGAATTCTTTAAGTTAAGTGTATAATGCACTATTTAATAATGCTTTAGTAAAAGAAAATGTTATAAAAACTTTTGTTAGTATGATTTTTTTTCAGTGTGATTTAAAATATATAGCACTAAAGTATGTTTGAGAAGTAACTAATTTATTTTTAATGCAGGTTTTACAATGCAAGAATTCGAGTGGGAGAGTTACTTGAAGATGTCCAAAGCAGAGGCTGCTCCCAAAGCATTGTTTGCATATAAAAGTCAGGTATGTACTTTCCTGAAGAATAAGCAATGTTATTTATAAGTATTTGCAAATTACATAAATTTTAATACTTGGAAATTATATTTGCCATCAAAATATCTGTCTCCTGAATTTTATTTAGATTTGTTAAAAGGTTGTGGTTCACACTTTATCTAACTTTTAATTCGGTGGTCCGTTTGTCATCTAAAGCTAGGGAAATACTGCTTTAAAGTCTTTTGTTCCATTTAAATTATTACAAATTTTAAATTATTTTTACCCCACACTTATGTATTTCACTTCTCCAGCCACCAAACCCCAACTTCAAGCGTGGAATGAAGCTGGAAGCGGTGGACAAGAAGAACTCTTCCCTGGTGTGTGTGGCAACCATAACGGACGTCCTGGACAACCGGTTCCTCATCCACTTTGACGGGTGGGAGGACGTGTACGACTACTGGGCAGATGCCTCCTCCCCACACCTCCACCCGGTCAACTGGTGCAGGGACAACGACATGAACCTCACTCCCCCAAAAGGTGGGGACATCTTTTCTTCTGGGCTCATTATATTTTGGCATCTTTATTCGTGTATCGTGGATGGAGTTCTATTTTATGATGTGGAGTTGTAATTTTTTAAGTATAGTTTTGTTCATTCAACGGAAATGTCTCACTTTGTAAAAGTTTGGTTTTGTGTGCTGATAACTGCAATGAAATGCGGATTGTTTTTTTGGGTTGAAGGAAATGAAATGTATTGAACATTCACACCCAGGAAACAAACAAACTTAAAATACAAAATTAGATTTTAGAAAAGTTAATTTGAATGCTTGAAGTAAAGTGTTTTTTTAATCCAAAATTACTTACACTTTATTGCTTTTTTTAATGGATTTAAAATGGTTCCACCCCAAAAATGAATGCACCTTGTATTACTCTTTGAAAGCTAAAAAATGGTACTTCTGCTGTCTCATTTTCGAAATAATTGCTGTAACCTCTAGACCCTTTAGTTATTTGTATACAGTTTCATTTTATACATTTTGCCTTGTATCGTATATCTCCTCCGAAGCATACAATAGTTTCTCTATTGTATGTTCAACCTATTCTGTGAAAGCATTTACTTTGGCATCATAGCTCCATTGCTGATACTACTCGAACTTGCCAATGCAATTTTTTTTTAATCTTTTAAGCTGTTTATAAAAACTGCTTCATGGTCTCTAATCTAAAAGTGAAACAAATTGTTTTGTATTTACAAAGTTGACATATATTAATAAACACCATGCTGTGATATCACAAAAAGTGCAAAAGCTTATATGTCCCAAATTCAATCAAACCCCCCGGGGAGGGGGGGGGGGGAAACCCCCTGGTTAGACAGACATACAACTTTTTGAACTTTCAATAAAAATTTTTTACTCTAATTTTTAAATCTAATTATCATAGAGTTAACAATTCCCTTTTTTTTTATAAAGAAAAGTTAGTTTTTTTTAATGAAATTTTTAATTTTTTTTAATGAAATTTTTTATTTTTTAATGTTTTTTAGAAAGATGTAACTTCAATTTGTGAGACTGTTAATGTATATCCTGTGAGGATGATCAGAAAATCTACGTTTTTATAGACAAATAAAAATCCAATATAAATAAACATGCATCAGTTAGCTTCAAAAATTGAATTGTGATACAAATTTGGGTATTTTTTCAATAATGCAAGGAAGTATTAAATGAGAATAAGGCTAATTTAGAATCTTACTTTTGTAATCTATATAAAGTTAGTTTTTAAAAAAAAGAGAAGGGAATTTTCCAAAAATCATTATATAACTATTTTTAGTTATTCTGTTACTTTTTTTTAAATGCATCTCATTTCATTTCAGAAACCAAGGAGAACGTGACCTTCAACTGGACCAAGTACCTCTCGGACACCCGAAGCACAGTGGTGCCACCCCGCGCCTTCAAGCCGTACGCACCGAACGAGTTCAAGGTTGGCATGAAGCTAGAGGCAGTGGACAGGCGCAATCCCATCCTCATCCGAGTGGCAACCATAGTGGACAAGACCGACCACAGCATCCTCCTGCACTTTGACGGGTGGTCGTCTGTGTACGACTACTGGGTGGATGACAACAGCCCCGATATCCATCCCATCAATTGGTGTGCTAAGACGGGACATCCCTTGGAGCCGCCTATAGGTTTGCAAGCCTCTTGGTTTTTCTTTGTATAATAAATAATACGAATTGTAAGAAATTTCTATGGTCTTTCGGTTATTTTTATACTTTCCAATTTGTTACTAAATTTTTTTTGTTTGAGTAGTTTATGTTCATTATTGAAATAGTTTGTTTTTATAAACTCGGAACTAAAAGTTCTTATTAGATTTTTCAATTTCTTGGATTAGGAGAATTGCAGGGTGGCAACATAACCTAGAAATCAGGGAATTATCATGGAATTTTTTATTTCTGGAAATGTCAGGAAATTTTTCAAAATTTCACCAAAAAATCAGGGAAATTTTAAAATTTGGATCATTAAAACGGCATTTATTGTCTATTATGCCGTTTATTTTGTTTATTTGTCAATATTTCCTTTTAGTTCTTAAAAAGAATATTTAAAAAAAAACATGGTTATGCACATTTTCATTATTTTCAGTTTTATTTTTGTAAAATTGTAAACCACTGCTGGAGGGGAGAATCAATAGCAAAGTGTGTTGGACTTTAGATTGTAAGCAACAGAATAAGGGGCTAATGAATATGAGATTTATTGAAGATTGGAATAGGCAGTGTATAAATAATTTAAAATTATCTCCAAAAGAAATAATTGGAAAAACTTTATTTTTTTTTGCATTATCTGCTTCCAGAGAACATGTTTATATACTGTTATACCTGTTGCAATTGTATAAATTGTGTTGTATCCATGCGTTATTTTAACTGACAATAGGTATTGCTTATATATTTTCATTTATAAAGCAATATATTATTGTAGCGTGGATACTTGTTTCTATATAAAGCATGTATTACAAAATTTTTTAATGAAATTTTAAATCAGGGAAATTTTTGTGACATTATCATGGAAATCAGGGAACTTTTTTTCCAGAGTTTTGTTGCCACCCTGAATTGTAAAAAAAATTATTGCATACAAGATGTGTTCGTGAAGTTAAATTAATTTTCTTCCTTTATTTACCATACTAGTTCTCTTATGGCAGATGCAATATCTGTATGAAGTCAATAGAGATGATTTCCACAGTATAGCCACTTCTACTTGGTTGTCATATACTCAACCAATATGGAAATCCAATCTGAACACATTGAAAGAATTTTTACAAAAATTCCCAGCACTATTTCACTTAATTAATGGTTTACTGCAATTATATATTAATTTCTTTTCAATATGGAAATTATTTTATATTGCATGAGATGTCACAATTATTGAGTTTTTTTATAAAACTTAAAAATGTTAACTTTTTTAAAAAAAGAAAGAAAACTATTTACAAGAATTTAAATTTTTTTTCTTCTAAAATGTGGTCGAAATTAATGTCCGTGATCTATTGTCAAATGATCTATTGCTATATTTGATTGTTGTATTTTCGATTTTTCAGTAAATGTTCCTGGACAGACTGGTCCTTGCCCTACTCCTGGATGTCTCGGACAAGGACATATCAAGGGTCCAAAGTATACTTCTCACCACAGGTAAAGGCAATTTTGTCATTTGGGGTTTAAATTTTAAGATTATTTATATCATAATTTGTTAGCATCAATAAAATGTTTGATATTGCGATTTACTTTTAAAACTATAAAATTTAGTTGCAAAAAAACTTGTTACCAAATATTTTCTAATATAATTTTTAAATTGTATAATTTTATGTATTTTATAAAATTTCTTTTTTTTATGTAAATGATTTGTTATTTTCAGTGCCTTTGGTTGTCCATACTCTCAGCTTAATTTGAATAAATTGGACACCACTGGTCAAGATAGAGTTATTATCACGAAAGAATCATTAAACGAGTTTACTAAGAAAATATCTGACCAAGGAGGTACTACTGATGGCTTGAGGTAAGGTAGTTTTATACATTTATATATAGTATTCCATAAAGATATCTCCTGTGAGAAGAATTAAAATGTTATATTTTCAAATGTTTAATGTTAGTAAAGAAAATGACCACTTGTGTTTACTTTGATTGAAGCACATAGTGTCTTTATTTAAAGAACCCTGACAGACACTTTTTACATGCTTCATGACAATGACTTCTTCCTATAATAGATGATGATAAAGAAATAACTAAAACTATTTTTGTAAGGTACAGATAGTCTTGGTATTATCGGACACAAAACAATCATTTCCTGCAAATTATATAGTTCGTAAACTAAGTTACTCTTTTTCGTTCTTTATTTGTTCAGTTGCATTAAAATTCATAAAGGGAAAATTGAATTATGTATTTAAACGTTAATCATAGAATAAAAAATAACTTTAAAAAATTCCCCATACCTTCTTGTTTAAAAACACTTCTTTATATTATCATATTCTAAAGGAGCATGGAATTTTATAATTGCAATTTAATTCATGTTCCAAATACAGCATTTTATAGTGTTGTTTGTAGGGTATGATATTAAAGTCGTTTAGTGGATGTAAAAAATACTTTTTAAATGACCCTGCTACACTTGCGCAAAGGTTCTTTTATAATTTGAAGGAACGCTAAAATTTTATATTTGCAATAATAGTGTATAGACAGTATTTTCATATTCAAATGTAATGGTGTTTTCAGGGCCCAATTAAGACATTGAAACAAGGGAAGCCTGCTTTAAAATGGGGGCCCCAATGCTTTTAAATAGAACCTGGAACATCAAATCAAACTTTTAATGCACTAAAATCTTAACCCGTTAATGGCATTTAAATGAAACCTATTTTAAATAATTTAATACAATATATTAATAAGTAATGAACATTCCTAATATTCTGTATGTGTTGATTTTTTGTTTGTAATATTCCAACAAATTTAACACAAGTAGCAAGTTTTTTTTACTAAAGTTTGTTATACAATTTTTGAAGGTAAATTTAGTATAAAAGTTAGGGGTGTTAAATATTTATATAAAATGTGTGATTTGGGGGCCCTCAAAATTGTAAAGTGTAAGCCTGGGCTTCACAGGCCTATTCGGTAATCAGTGGGTGTTTTCGGCAAATTACAAATAAATAATGTTAAATTTACAAATAATGTTAAATTACAAATTTTAAACCGATGCTTTTTCCAAAAGCTTGCAAAAATATTGAAGATCTAAACTTTAGATTTTATTTTCAAACTAACATACAAGGCTGAGGGTTATTTAAAACTCAGATTTGCTTATTAGAGGCACAAAGCATGAGATCTTTGTAGTGTTTCCTCTGTTAAAGTGTTCATATTCTTCAGACGCTGTCCCACACCTGGCTGCAATGGCGTTGGTCATGTCAAAGGCAAATACTCTGTTCACCACCGCGTGTCCGGATGCCCGTTGGCTGAGAAGAACGCCCTCAAGGTGCAGCAGAGCGGCGGCTCTTCTTCCAGCACCCCTTCTGCTAGCTCCACTGCCTCGTCCGACAGCGTGGCCCCTTCCATTTCGACGAGCCCACCCGACACCAAAGCGATGGACGCCATGAAAACACGAAATGGAGTGGGGAGAGGCAAAAAGAAGTAAGATATTTAGTATTGTATGGAATTAAGCAAAATTATCTGGTTTTGAAGTGTGTGTGTGCATTTTTTGTTTTTTGTCTTAAATATTAAATGTAAGGGCTATGTGTTACTCTGCACTCAAGGAACATGATTGATAATTACTTTTTATGTTATGTAACAGTTGCATCCTGTTCTTTCTAAAAGAGGTATTATTTAGCTTCGTTTTATGTTTGGCTGTATAATTGCAATTGTTATGCACGAAGATGAATATTAATCTCAATACACCAAACATATATTTAGTCGTTTATGACATTTATAAAATGCTTCTTTTTTTTTTTTTAAGGAACTGGAGTTGTGAGGAATTTTAATCTGCAGACATTTTTGATTGCCAACATACATGGTGCTTTTAGATGACAAACATAATTTTTATTAAAGTTTGTGAGAAAATTACCTGTAAACTCAATAATGTGGTATCTTTTGAAGAACAGAGAAAAATTAACACATTATTTTGGTGGCTTAAGGGCGACACTTCTTGTCACCTTTATAAGCCACCAATATCTCTAATCTTACTTATTTGCTAAGGTTTAACAAAATATGTTAATGTTTAAGTGATATCAGTTTTTTTTTAAAGAAATAGAGAGTAAGATTTAAATATTTTGAAACTATATGGTAATGTTTCATTTTAGGTTTAAAATGGCTGGAACCGGCCTCAGAGGAAGACCCCCAAAACATCTAAGTAAGTAAATTTTTAAAATAAAAGTTAAACAATTGCAAAATCCACATTTGTTTTATTCTTGTATCTTCTATTCTGAATGCTAATTGTCTGGCCTGTAGGTCTGAGCTTATTTGCTCTATCCTTCTAAGGTTCAATACTGCCCATTATCTGGCTTGTATAAAGTTTTAATACTCTTTATTTTTAATGTTGACATTAATTTTAGTTTCCTCATTTTTTTAAAAAAGATTATAATATAATTTAAACTAAATTTGGAAATTTTTGCTTGTTAATTGATGATTCTGGATCTATGTTAATCTTACTCTATCCAACAAAAAATAATTATCCGTATTGGAGAACTGGAATAATATTTATATACAAAATACAGCACACAATTTTAATTACCTTCTCTTTGGTATTCAATAACAAAAGACTAACTATAAGTTGCATGTTCTCTCCCCAGCTGTGATGCGCTTGGAGGCCATGAAGAAAGCGAGGGAGGCCAACGAGAAGAAGGCCGACCTCGAGGACAAGATCCACGAGTCTGTGTTCAGCGCCCCCTTCCTTTCACCCCCCAAAGAGGCACCCCTCTCGTGGGAGCACAACACGCAGCTCATCCCCGGCCTCAGCTCCATCAAAGGGGGTGCTGTTAGGCAGTGGTCGGTCAACCAGGTGGCCAAGTTCGTCTCTTCACTCAAGGGGTGCTTGGATCAGGGGAAGATGTTCAGGGAACAGGTGGGTGTGGTTAACAATTATGTGAAAGGAATGGGTGCTGTTATTGATAAAGGTCGTACAAAGTGTATGCCAAAAATTCCATTTTTATTATTGCTTTCATTTTGGGAGTTCCACCTGGTGTCAAAATCTTTTATGTCATTAACTAATACAATAAAAGATACAAACGTCAGAAGGTTTCATCATAAGTAAACAATTCTTTTTGCTCTACTGAAAAATGCTATGGTTAGACATACAGCCTTTTGTACTTGGAATGACGATATATGTGATTGAAATTCCCAGTTATTTAAAAATATATATAAAGTTGTTGGAAACATTGCTTGAAAATCCTCAATCATAAAATGCATTTTTTTAAAGCCAAGTAATATTTATTGATATTTTCAGATGCCAACAGGTGATAAATTGTTTGACTTTTTTTATTTTTATACAAAATATAAAAAAAATGAGGACTTTTGAAAAAAATGGGGACTTTTGAAAAAAAAAGTAAACATTTTGTTTAAAGAGGTTTAATAAAACTGCTTTTATTAGGTTACATAATTGATTAGAAGCAAATTAATATGTTTAGAATAGGCTGTATTTCTTATACATATTGTAAGGTACATATATAACTAGGTCTGATATAAAAAAAATTCTATTATTCTCGTACATACTTGATTGTATCCTAATAATTTATTTAAGCAAATTGTTATCTTTAATATGATAGGACCTAATTATTATAAGAAAAATCTCAATAAATTACTGATTTATTGATATAGGAAATTCAAAACCATGTGGGCATTTCCTTAAAAATAAACATTGTGGTCACTGGTCTGTTTGTATTCTACTCTGTCCAGTTAGGACATTGTTCGTTTTTTTAACATTTAAATATATGCCACCATAACTTGGGATGAATGCATTGTAATGGAAACTGAATCTATTGAAAAGTTGAAAAAAATGTAGGTACATCAGTGTTTGTGTCTGTGGCTTGTAACAAGAAGGACCAATATCATAATTGACAGTTTTGAGAAAAATGGCTTTAAAGTTTTAGGGACGTTACGGCCTTGTTGCAACATGACAGAAATCACGGAATTGTTTGACTTAAAAAAAAGGTTATAGAAGTCTTGCAACTTTGATTTGTATTTTGTTTAGACTAAATCTATTTAAAATAGTTTATATATTTTTTTTATAAAATCGATATTCACCCTTCTTCAGAAATCGAAATTAACCTTACAGTGTGTCAACCGGAGATCCTTACACCTTAATCGAATTAAGTCTAGTAAATAGAATAAGTTTAGTGAGTTTACGTATTAACTTTTAAGTTACTAAATTAAATGATGGGGGAGGGGACCCTAAGGCTAAGCGTGAGCTTGTTTTAATAAATTCTGAAAAAGAATATCAGTAGTTGGGTGTGTGTATGAAATAAGTAGAGACAACAAGATGTTTTTATTACATATTTTATTATTATAAGATATAATAAGAACAACAATGGGGACTTTTACAAAATTCGCCCTTGTTCCATGCCACAGTTATATGTACCACATAACATTTCCAACTTTTAGTTTATGGGAAATGTTTAAACGGAAGTAGAGGCATATGTTAAAATGAATTAAAGATGCTCGTTTATAACTTTATTCAACATCTTTAACTCATTTTAACATATGCCTCTACTTCTTTTTAAACATCTCGTTTCCTGTCCAATAAATGTAGTATAACTTTATTCTCTGTGATTATATTTTGGTATTCCTTTCCAGATGATTGATGGCGAAGCTTTGCTCGAAATCACCCAATCGGATCTGATTGACATCCTCCACCTGAAGCTGGGACCCGCCCTGAAAGTGTTCAGCAGCGTCATCGCCTTCAAGGAGTCCGAGAAGTTTGAATGAACGTCTCGATCTTTGAGGGACCCTTCAGGGACCTTTGATCTCCTGTCATTCTCTATTTTCTGTTGTTAAAGAGTGTTGCTCAAGTGAATACACTCAACATAGTTGAAGTTATAGTCCATGAAGTTGCTCAAAATGTCACTCGCTCGGTGCCAGGCCGGGTGGGTGCTCTTGTTAATCGTGCTTTCGAACTGTGTGTGTGTGGTAGTCTGCAAAGTTGTGTTCTCTCTATATAGGACAATTGTAGCTATGTGCTTTGTTGAAAGGTTGGTGTAATTTATTTTTTTATATTGGAGAAGTCTTCAAAGCTGGCATAGAAGCAAACATAAAGTTTATTTGTATATATAAGAGGAAAAAGTATAATTACCTTTGATTGATGGTTTTTCAAATGTTTTTTCTAAATTATGAAATTTTTCGAAGAATATACACTTAGTGTGGAAAGAGGATATGTAGGTACCGAGAATGTGACTAAGGAATTAGTATAATGTAATGCTTGATATAAATCTTGTTATAAAAATCATTTTGCTTAAATAAAACTTATAATAATTTTTTTGCATTTGAAAGTGGTTGCAATTGGTTAATTTTTTTAAACTAAAACTTATATCAATGTAAATTTAAGTATTTTTTTTAAATATTATGTTCTGGAAAACAAATGTTTAAAAATTACAAAAGCTTAAATAATTTAAGATTTCATTGCATTAAATGTAAAATTTGACTTATAATTTGCGTTTTGCTATTATTATTTAAGACATTGTTCATTTGCAAAGACCAAAATTAGCCTATTTGTGGTTTAAAGTGATATTTACTGGGTTAACTAAAATATCTTAGATTTTTTTTTCCCGAATTGTGGTGCTGTAAATCAAAGGACTTTGTATAGTGTAAATATGAAATGACAAGTTTCGACATGTGCACAAAATCGTTTATACGATGTGCTAATTATTACATTTGTGTTGTCAATAACTTTTAATTAATTTAACTTTAAATACTCTCTTAACATTGTATTTATTAATTTTCATTACTTTGCAGTAATGGCCAATTGCATGCACATTAATTTGTGACAAAAGTGATATTTGATAGAAATGTTTGTTGTAAATTTTGTTTTCAGTTGCCAAAATTCATGTTAAATTTGATAATAGTAAATTAATTTTAGATGCTTGTGCATAAAATACTCAGTCATATTTCTATTTTAATAATTGAAAACAAGTCTATGAAATTTAATATTAAAAAAAATAAACAATAAAACACCAAATAAATCTTAATTTTATCATAGTAATACTAGTATTCAATTATATGTTCAGTAATTAAATTATTAATTACTTGTCTCTAAAACAACATTAAAAAAGACTCGTTAAACAGAACTATTTAGCATTTATAACAGTTTTGTGATTGTTATATTTCAAACAGCTTAATTGTTAACATTTTATGCATTTTATTTATACATGTTTTTTTTAAATTAATTCACAAAGTTTCTGATCCATTGTTTAATTTTTCATAAAATAGGCTGGCAATTCAATTTTATTAACTTGCTTTAAAGACAGTCTTTTTATTTGTAGACTAGGTATTCAGTGTTATGGCATGTTTTGGCGTCATTCGGATATATGTGTGTAACGCTTGAATGTATACTTGGCATATAGGTGCTTTGCTATTATATGCTGTAGCCAGTGTGAAAATGCTCTTTGTCAAATAGTGTATGTGATGTCAGATTTGTAGTGATACATGAATAAGGGGGCTTTGAAAATAGCTTTCAAACTGTTAGTCCAAGCTCAAAGTACTTTGTATATTTTGATTTCTTAAAGCATAAATTCTGAAACTAGAGAAGTATTTAGATGTGATTTGAAATGTGCAACGCTGCCTTGTTAAGGGAAAGTTTTCGGCATCTTGAGGTTCCCCAAGTTTATTTTATGTTGAAAAGCAGTAGTTTTTGGTATTGTTGTAAGTTGTTTAAGAAAATAAGTGACCGTCGCATCGAACATAGCGGTATGCAAATTTGAGATTTATCTATCTGCGATTTACAGACTTTCACTTTTGCAGGGCAGAAATAGCAAGGTTTAAGAAAGTCAAAGCTATTTTTACATCTGACTATTTTTATTTGTATATAATAACTCCCCATATCAAAATTCAAAGTTGTGATTATCAGAATTTTTGTAACGCTCCACTAGTCGCGCCTCCTCGAGGCACAAAAATAGTCGTGTCTTCTGTGAGATGCTTCTTCTAAGTAATGCAATAAAATGATTATCTACCTCTAAACTTAAAGGAAATAAGTAAAGATATTGCTGTACGACAAAGATGTTTAATAAGAGCTCGAAGAAACAATAGCCACACAATAAAGCTGTTGTTTTTAATAGCAACCCTGTACTACTAAGCCTACTGACATTGCCTACATATGCGGGACTACTGTAGTGTTGAGAGAGGAGTTTATTATGTATTCGTACAGGGCCCCTGCTTGTGTAGTGTTGAGGGAAATGAAGGAAAGTAAACCGAATAACTGTTAAACCGAGTTAATTCTGAATTGTTCTACAAGTAATATTTCTTTATTATCAGTAAATAAAAACATGTTTTAAAGTTATGGTTATTAACCAATAAAACCAAAAAAGTAGTAATCTTTTTAATTATAATTTTTTTTTATATATATATTTTAGATTAATGTGTAAAAATGAAACCTTTAACCTTAGAATGTACAGACGGAAGTCCTGCCAGAAGAATTTTTGAAAGTACTTTTCTAGTTAAAAATATTAGTTGGATTTTTTTTTTTTGCATCATCTTGGATTTTTTGAATTTTCTGGTTAAAAAAAGTTCTGTCTTGTTGTAAGGAATGAAACGCCTCTATACAATCGTATAAGCGAATCCTACGGCTGTACATAACTTCTTTTCAGAACTTCTTTTCAGACGTTGTATGTTCTAAGGTTAATGGTGAATGTGTCCTTATAGTTAATAAAAAAGGTTTCTATTGCGAAATTTAAATGTTTCAATACATCTTTTTTTTACTCTTGCTGGATGATAAGTGTCAGTTTTGTTCGCAAAAAGTGCAGATTGAAATAGGCTTCCGAGGACAGATATTCCTATTTATAATTTGAAAATGGCGCTTTTTTAGTAATAACAATAAGATGAAATATTTTTATGTCACACAGTGAACAGTTTATCCAAACTTTTTTTAACAGTGGAATTCTTATTAATATTTAACTACTTTTTATAAAATTGTACATTATGGGGAGACTTTATTGTACACAGTTTATTTTAAAAGTGTTTATGTGATTCGGTTATATTTTTAAGTTAGTAGAGTACTCTATAAATATCTGATGTTTCTTTTGCTTTGTTTAAATGTCTGCATAAAGTACAGATTACATGCAGTTGTTGATTTTGTATAATTCGATTTTATATAAACTAGTCTGTTAGGTACAAATGTATTAAGAAGTTATATTTTTGAGTTTTGAATTCTTAAGTTTTGTTATGGTTTCATTTATGTGATGAAGTGCAGGTGTTTAAGTAATTTATTTTGTTTGGATTTTATTTGGCACATTTTTAACTGCACTGGCCATTTTTTGAATGACTGTGCATGCATTTGGGGTTTAGGCTCCATTTAGCGTGATTGATGCTATAACTGAAAACTACAAAATCTGAATTATATTTTCGAATCTAGATTAGAAAGTTTTAAAGCTTACCCCCCTTAAAAAAAATTCACCAACAAGTTATATGTTTATACTAAGTTGAGAATTAACGTTAAAATCGACTAAAAGATGAATGTATTTTAGACCTCGTATAAACAGTTGTGAATTTAGTTTAAAATGTGAATAATATTCCGCAGAATAAAATAAACAATATTCTGATTTCCATCTTGGTCAAGACTAGTAAATGCATTTGAGTATTTTTCTTTATGAATTGTTTTACTCACATTCCATTATATTTTCAAAAGTATTGGATTTTTATCCTTTGCACCCAATTATTTTGTCGCTTTACACACTTGCGAACTCGACCGTATTTGACAATGTAATGCTACAATTATTTATTTAAGCCTCTTGAAAGAGGATATCCATTTCAATAAGTTATGCATTCTGCCGCTTTTTCTTATTTTAATGTTTCGTCTGTGCTAAATTAATCGTCATCGCTGCCATTTCTTTTTTTTCTATGGGTTCGAATATGAAATGTAACAAGAATCTTGTCATTTTATGTGTTCCATCTTAATTTATTTATCCCACTGGAAGTTTGTGTATGCATGTCATTCCATTGCAGTCAATACTAGAATGAAATATTTTATTTTGTTTGTAAGTGAATGTGTTTTTGTAAAAAAATAAATAAAAAGTGTCAAGATAAATAAAAATGTGAAAAATGCATATTTTTTTTTGGTATTAATATTGTTTGATATTATATTCAGATATCGTTTTTTAAGAGTTGCGCAAAAATGTTTTATTTGTTGAAAAAAATTAAGATGAAAAACTTCAGAATTCTGTAGAAATTGCAGAACACTTTTTTTTTCTTTCTTTTTGACAGCTGAAAGAAATAGCGCAATCAAACGATTTGGACCGAGAACCAAAATCCCAGTTATAACTTCGAAGCACCTAAATCGTAACAAGACCTGTACGCTCGACAGACTTTTTTTTTCGGTTAATCCGTCTTCCAACGTAGAACTTCTACGCATGCTCAGTAATGCCCTTTAGAATTTTACTGAACTGAAAATTTCACAGATCGGCTGACAAGGGGACGTTGGCTCGGGAGAACGATACTTTCTTTCCACACACACTTTAGTGCAAAAGAAAGTATTTTTTTTAAACTCGCTTCGTAGCAAATGACGATTGTTACGATCACTTTCAGCTAATTTTTGTACGAATTTGAAAATCTTTGTCTTTTACAGTAAATTTTAATAAAGTGGATTCAGTGGTACAGATCTGCCCGCCACTGCAGGGTACATACGTTCCTTGCAAGTCTTTAGAAACTATTTTTGTTTTATGTATATAAGGGCTCTTATAAAGTACTAGAAACTCCTTATTTTTGTTTAAAGGGTCCTTATAAACTCCTTATTTTTTGTTGAAAGGGTCCTTAGAAACTTCAAAGACTATCGGAAAATCCTTAAAATTACTTATTTAAATAATTTTATAACCTCTATTGAAAATTCTTGATATGCTTAAATGTGAATTAAAGATAACTTTGTGTCTGATTGAAACAGGATAGCTTTTAGTTGATTGCGCCTATTTTCCCCTTTTATATTCATTACAAACTTCATAAAAAAGAAAAAAAAGCAGTTTTTTTTTCCAAAATCTTTTATAAAACCAACAATGTTAATGAAGTTCTTATGCCGATTTTTGTTGTTGCTGCTGCTAGGTGTACATACGACTGGGTATTTACAGAATACAATCCAATAATATTTTACCAGAATTATTAAATGGATCCTTCCAAAATTGCCGGAAACGAAATGCATAGAATATGATATTATCCGATACTTATCAACCAAGACAAGAACGAACCCTTTAAATGTTCTTGTAACCGAATGGATTTCTCCGCATGAGTAATTTTCTGATAGCCGCCAAGTTAGAGCCCAAAGGCATGCTTATTACTTCTTAAAGGGGGGGGGGGGTCAGAAAAACTTTCGCCCCCCTCCTTCCATTAGCCTTCTTATGAGAAGGGTAAAATTATATGTCAGACGATTAGTAATTTCATTTCCCTACAATTTACGGCCAGGCCATGATACATACGAATTTTCGACTTAGGTACATTTTTAAAATATCTTGCTGTAGTCCATTTCTTTGGAATTTTCGTCAGAAAATTTTCCGTCCTCGGTAAAAACAATTTTTTAAAACTTCTTCTGAGGCAGCAATTGAACAACGCAATTCCATATTCAAAAATTTTTTTAACACAAAAAGCAATCAATACATTTGTTTTGATATCTACATAAAATAATTACCTTAACACAATGAAAATTTTTGAGTGAAAGGATAAAAATAAAAATACGCGTTCAAGAACTTAATGATACTATAATAATTTGCGGGTTGGAATATAAATCGAAGTTATTTTTTTTTCCAGTGCGTGGTGGATCGTAGGTATAAAAGAAAATTATCATGATGTATCTTTGGAATTCGACTCGCTCTTTTAGAACATGTTTACCAATAAAGATTAAATGTTGTCTTAAAATGGAATGATTTTCGTTTGCCACTTAGCTGTTTAGTCTGGGATAGTTTGGTTATTTGAATAAATTGTCATGACACACATCTAATAGTCGTAACCTAAAAAAACATTTGTAAAATCCCAATAACTCTAGGGGGGAATCTGCCTATGGGGACTAATGATCTACCATCGTGTAGAGGAAAGTAGACGTTTTGACCAGGTCTATTGTTAACCCATCCCTCCTCTCACCTTTGAACCGCATGGGGGAATGTCTTGCTTGTGTGCAGTATAGCTGCCGCCCCTATAATTGTTTGGGAATGAACCTATGGGGATAAATGGCATAACAACGTGTAGTGGAAGGTATGCCGCGTCGACCAGGTTGACAATTAAAGAAGCAGCAGGCCGAGTAGGCGCGCGTGCAAAGTATTCACAAGACAAACCTTATGATATAGCCCGAAATTTTTTCCTACTAAAAAGTGGCGTGCATGCAAAATACTTCCCACAGATCTGAAAAACGAATTAAAAAAAATAATTGACCTCAAAGGGGGTTTTGAACTCAGAAAGCGTGGTAAAATTATGCAACAAATGAAATAGCACACTTTAACTTTATTCAAAACATTTGTTATGTACTATATTGTATAGCTTCAATATTTTTAGTAAGAACTTTTCAAATATTTTTGTTTGATAAGATTAGGAACGTTGATGTCAGTGACATAATTCGTTCTAATGTAGTATCACAAACCAAATACTTTCTTTCCTAACATGTGTTGGGCGGGATTTGGCAGCCGAAAAGCAAACTAATAGCCAGGGTATCTCTGAGGAGGGTGCGACGCGTGCCACCGCAAAGGGCCCTGTCCCGCGCTCAGAAAAAAATGAGAAAATGGAAAAATCGAATTTATGGTTTTTCTTTTGACGTGACGCGTTTTTAAAATCAACTACATGGGGAAGAAACACAATTCTACGCTTTTAAATTGATCCATTCCGACACTAATTCCGCGATAAATGGCCTGATTCAGTAGCGTGTAGCAATTAAAAAATTATGGGGGACTCAACTATAATATTATAGTTCCATTCCCAAAATATGTACCAATATAATAGAATAAACACTAATTAGCAGTCATATAAATTAGTAATTATCCATTAATTAGTAATTAGTCGAAATTAAGTAATTGTTATTTATCAATAATTTGCTAATTCCTAGTTAATTGGAGAGCGAGGGGTTGGGAAGGGGGGAGGGGCAGTCTTGAGCCTATCCTACGCCTATGCCTCGATTGACATGGCTGATGCCTCGTTTAATCAAAAACAAGCTAATTTTCGCAAAACAGAATAAAATAATGCCAACGTAAATAAGTTATTTAATAAATAACTTATTTGCGTTGCTATGTTAGAAATGAAACATAGCCGCTTCTAACATTTGTAGTTTATATAAAAAAATATTTGTGGCTTTACGAAATTCTGACGAAATTTATTAATAAGTTTTATAATTCATAATAATTTTTTTTTATTCAAGCCTATTCGTAAGTTTATGTGGCCAAAAGAGGCCCTGCTACTAGATTTTCGCACCGAGGCCCGCGGTTACTAAAGACGGCCCTGCTTAGGTGATGGTCAGAGTCAGTAGTTTAGGAACCATGGTAAGTTTAGGATGGGCTTGTTTTTACTTTATTTAGATGGCATTTTCTGGTTTGAGTTTTTTGTGGCAAACTAAATGTTAATTCCAATATCCAGATGGATTTTATTAGTAGAATTTCAAAATATTTTACAATAAGAATTAAAGTTACTTTTTTTAAAACAGAGAACAATAAAAAAAAACTTTAATAACACGACTCTAAATTAAAATTTTAATGAGATTTGTGAATACGTCTGCAATGGTAATTTTAATACAATGTAATATACTTGTAAAAGTCATGTCAGTATGTATATTCACGTTCTTGCACTTAGGCGCCGACAGTTGAAAAAAAAATGGCAAAATATGTCTATTGTAATTAGCACCGCAGGTAGCAATTTTCATCCATTTATGGAACTCACTGTTCCAGAGCTCTTCAAAAACTACTCTATTTCACTAAGGTCATTTAATATTAGCAGAATGGAAAACACAAAATAAAAGAACAAAAAATGCGAATGACGCAAGGTAAAGGAAGAAAATAAAAGACCAAGGCGAGAACGAAAAAAAAAAAAAAAAAAGAAAACCAGAACAAAAACCGAATCTTTCGAACGAGCGGGTTACAGTGGCGTCCAATCAAATTTCGCCACAGGAGGGCGCTGTTGCCTCAAAAGGAAAGTTGAAAGTTGAAGTGCTTTTTGCCGCGGCAGTGGCGAAAAACCGTTCCGCTCGAGTGGCTCCACGGCAAGCAAAGCGTGTGGAAACTTCCTTTGCTGTTCTGTTCTTAAAAGACGGAAAATAAAATAAGAAAATATAAAACCAAAGAAAAATGTCTCGCGCAAAAGGCCATGCCGTGGTTGGCTCGTGGCCAGGTGACTTTGAAGGTCATTTCTGCCCTCCTCGTGAAAAACGACGTCGCTCGCTCTTGTGGGTAATAGGACGAGCGACACAGTTATTTCAGCTGAAGTGAAGTGAGATGGAAAAGTGGGTGGCAAAACACTTCGCAGTTTTGGATTGCAGAAAAAAAAGAAGAAAAATGTTTTTCGTCTCGTCCCGTTCCGGCTCTGCATCGACGATTCGATTTAATCCAGTCACTCCTTTCATTTAAGGGAGTGAACGATTTTGCATCATTAATTGCCCCCCCCCCCCACCTCCCAAACGAGTGAAAGTTTTGTTTAAGAAAACTAGTTGGTTGGATAAACGTCGCAATAGAGCTACATAATGGGCTATTGGAAATGTTTCGGGAATTATCGCGAAGGAAAAACCTGGGAACACTGCCTCGTAATTTTGAACGATTCTCCGATGAAGACACTAGAGCTGCACCTTTTTCTCCAAATTTCCTCACACGAACGGCGTGAGAACATTTGAATCACTTGATTATGAAATGGAAATTCTGCAAATGGGAAAACCTCACATACACACATAACAAAAGTCCCCTTTTTTAAATCAAACGATTGATTTAGACCAATCACCTTTATACGATAAACGTTTGGTGAAGGACACGTTGAAGCCAATGTGGAAGCAATCATAACCGTATCTCAAATATTTTTTTTATAAAGTGATTTACTGGTGTTTTGCAATACCGTAGCATTGTAGAAATATTAATTTAATGTATATAAGTGGAATACAGTTGTTATCCTTTCAATTAGCTTCAAGTCAACAAAATATCTCGCCCAATATAGAAATTACAGTCGGAGATCAGTGGATCAAACCAACAACTCTTCAAGTACGAGATCTGTACACCGCAGACCAAGCAACCATGACATTGCATTTTATCGGAAGATATACGAATAACAATTTAGCACTTTTATTGCCGATATCTATAAAATAATCTTTTAAATAAAAAGGAAAACCGACTTTAATAAAAATGAAAATACATCAAAAGAAATTAAAACTTTTTGAAATTGGCGCCCAATGTAAGTATGATTTTTGTAAATTGGGATCAACTTCGAAAAGTTGTAATAATAATAAAATTGATATTAATTCAATTTTTTTTTAACTCTTTCGTAAAATTTAATATTATAATTTACTTTTTACCGCATTTTTCTTAAACTCGGTTTTCCTTTTCTTTTTAAAAAAAAAAGATTATTTTTCCCTTTTTTAGTTTTTAATTTAGTAGGGGGCTTCGCCCACTGCTATTATTCATCAAGAACTTCAAGTTGTTGCTCACATTTTTCCATGCCTTGGATCTTGTTTATTAAATGCAGGTTAAACAAAACTATATTGTCTCAACAATGTATATTGTAAATCAATCCTTATCCATGTTCATAAATGTCGGGTGAATGAAATGTCATTGTTGTACAATCTTTATTGAACAATGAAAAAATTTTAAAAATCGGATAAATTGTTTGAAAAAAAAAAGCTTAGCTAATCGATATTTCCGGATATTTAACAGCTGGATAACCGATTCTTTTTTTGCAATTTTTGCCAAAAAGGATTTTCCTCTATTTAACAAAAAAAAGAATTTTCGAAATTGGACAATAATTTTTTCAAACGGTGTGGTTAGTTGAGAATTCCGGATAGTTAAATGCTGGATAATCGGGTATTTTTTTCAAAAGGTGCCCAAGTGAGACATTCCCTATCCAACAAAAAAAGAATTTATCAAATATTTGAATTCGAACAGAAATCTTGCGCGAACATACATAAAAAAAATACATAACAGTCGAATTGATAATCTTTCTCCTTTGGCGCGGGTTGGCGGTTTTCATTTTAAAGTGTCAAGTCGTCTCTTGCCTTTTATGTGTGATTTTGAAGAACGAATCACGAGCCCGTGCTTGGCCGGCAGCGAACGTGCTAAAAGGATATAATGGAAAGTTGTTCTTTAAGATGGCCGTTAGTCGGTGTTTACATCTACGTTAGGAAAACGATCAATTCACTTGTTAATTGCCATGCCATTGAAAATAATATTTAAATAATGAGCAATACAAAAACAGGATCCACCTCCAAAATAAGTACTAATACTCTGCAATGAAAGTATAATAGGACAGGGTTCTTATTATCGGTTTTATTTTAATCTCCAAGGCTAATGACATTAAAGCTTGATAATTAACATGTCAAACATTAGTTAGTTTTCTGGACGCTTGAATATATAATAAGAGAAAACAGTCGTTGTGGGACAGTCAGCCTTCATGAATAGTAAAATCAGTTCAATTTAAGGAATAAAAATGATCCTCATTTTCTCTGATGTGAAAATATCCGTTCTTTAGATATTGAATTATAAATATTTCCACTAACAAAGATTTTATGTAATGCATCGATTCCTTTAATCACAGACATTTTAAGTACATTTTAATAAGTTTATTTAAACGCAAAAGAAAAATAGCTCTTAGAAGACCGAATTTAGGGCAATGCTGTGGCACAGCTTTGGTTTGGTTTTAGTTAATTAACGTCGCACTACAGCTGCGCAGTGTGCTATTGGTGACGGTTCGGGGCCTATCTCGAAGGCCGTGAACGATGCCTCGTATTTTTGAACCATGGTCAGATGACGAGGACAACACCTGAACTGACACCCAACGTCTTCAATAGACGTCGGGACTTTGGACCCCGATCAGATTTATCGTGCACCACTCCCGTATACACGCCGCTAATTTTTGTAGATGTTCTGGACGACATTCCTAGTATTTTGTAGTGAAGCTGGCAACCCTCCGATCACAAGATCACTACTATTTTACTTTTCTTAGTCAAGTCCGTCGCGCAGGATCGAACCAGGAACTCTTTGATTCCCAGCTGACGCCTTTATCCACTCGGCCACGGAGGCCCGCTGTGGCGTAGGAGCTTCCTTGCTAGATTGTTGGTAAATGAAACATCGCACTAAAGATGCACAGTGGGCTATTGCGACGGTTTCTGGGTCTATTTCGAAGGAAAGATCTTGCAACACTGCCTCGTATATTTGAACCATAGTCAGATATCGAGGTCAACACCTGAGCTGGCACCATACACAACCTCAATAGGCGTCAGGACATTGAACCACGATCAGATTTAACGTGTATCAGTCCCTTATACAAGTCGGTAGAAATTGTGGATATATTTATACAACTTTTACATTAACGATTTCTGACTACTCTCTAATCACGAGAACGTTACAATTTGTCATGTCCACGCCGAACTTGCAATCCTCTGATTACTAGCCGAATATTTTAGCCTTTGCTTGCTGTTTAGTCAATTTCTAACAACGCTGTTACTTTCTAAGCCTTTTTTTTTGGATAGGACGAGGGAGAGATAAAATAATGAATATTCGACCGGTGGCTTTAACTTACCGTTGAACTAGTGCTGCACAGTGGGCTATTGACGGCGACGGTTCGGGGTCTATTTTGACCCGGAATACTCGATCGGATGTTCACCAGTGTGAGATAGTAAGGACGCCATGTTAAAGAATGGAACAAGCTATCTCGAAAAGATGTTCTCGGTAGGTTTAAAATTAAAGAAAGAACACCAACTTCAAATGAAAAAAACAGCGCAAAAAAGTCATATAAAATCCTTTTTCTAACAATTTTTGTTTTTTTTAATTTTACGAACGAGTTCGAAAAAATTTAATTATTTAATATCAAATTTATACTTATTAAAACTTGTTGAAACCGGCGCCAAAATTTAGGTATGATTTTTGTAAATTGGCAATACATTTTCTCTACAGACCAATGAGTGGGGTTCTGTCCCCCGCAACCATTCTAAATTTATTCCCCCTTAATTATATTCCCCCTTTGCGTAAGCCACTGTGTAGTTCTCGTTCAATTTGATGAACAATGGACAAAATAACAGATCGTTATTTTGGTGACTGAGAGTCGCCACTCTCAAAGATCAGGCCCGTCGCACCGGGGGGAGGGACCTCCTTTTTCCCCCATCTGGGGGGATCCCTAGATCCTGAAATAATCCGGATCCTAAAATAATCTGGAAACCTTTAAGTTGAGAATTTATGCCTGAAGAAAATTAATATTATTAGCAAATGGAAGTTTAGAAATTACCCAACTAATGAGATTATATTTAAATTAGACAGTGCTTGTAAGAGACTGTTTAATATTACCTAATGTATATAAAAAATGATGAAAAATGCCGATAAGTTGAAACTGGGAATTTTCAGCACTGTTAAGTTGAGAATTTAGAAGTTAAAGTTGTGAAATTTCTTGTTTCAACCCCCTCAAAAAAACATTTTGTGTGACGGCACTGCCAAAGATTAGAAGTAGTATCAGGCCCGTCACGCCGGGGAGGGGGGAGTCCGAATCTCCCTATAATCTGGAAACCCTGTGAAAGGTGGGAATTTCAATTTCTATAAACCCCGAGTTGGGAAAATTTATGCATGAAAAAAATTAATATTATTAACAATTGAAAGCTAGTTAAGATTAGAAATTACCCAACTTGTAAGATTACATTTAAATTATACCTCAGAACGGACACTGCATTGGAATACCGTACAACAAATCAATGCTTGTGAGAGAACTGTTTAATATTATACTAAAACATATATATAAAAAAAAAATTAAAAACGTCGATAAGTTGTGACTGGGAATTTTCAGCACTGTTGAGTTGAGAATTTCGAATAGTTGAGTTGAGAATTTCGAAAATGTTAAGTTGGGAAATTTCTTGTTTCAACCCCCTCAAAATATTTTTTG
This sequence comes from Troglohyphantes excavatus, assembly GCA_963932185.1. Classification (NCBI taxonomy): domain Eukaryota; kingdom Metazoa; phylum Arthropoda; class Arachnida; order Araneae; family Linyphiidae; genus Troglohyphantes; species Troglohyphantes excavatus. Next base: position 2,992,224 of record OZ010667.1, read on the forward strand.
TGCAACGACACTGATTAGTATCCCCTAAATTGTATCCGTGCTAGTTCCATTCATACGTCAATAGGAGGAGTAGAATTAAATAATCAACCTGCATCCCTCGCCCCAAGGGTCCACACTCGAAAAAACATTCCCGAAGAAATCTCTCGAACCTCCTCCTCTTAATTAGTGGGACATTTCTTTTTTTTTATCGCCGAACGCCGGAAATCGAACGGACACTTCTCGGCACGCGACGCAGCCATTTTGCTGACGAAAGCGACGACCAAAAATTGGTTGCGAAAATGAACTGCTTGACCTTGGGCTGGAAAAAAAAAGGGAAGGGGTTTACACATACGAATATATTTTTGTCGGAGTTTTCCTCTTGTCTTGTTGGGCCACCACACACACGGTGTTTGTTTTGAATTATGGACACTCTGGTGGTTCGAAAATGTTCAGGTTGCGCTCTTTGGGCATTCACGACGAACAGGGAAGTTCATATTCGTCGTTAGTTGCTTCAACGTCACTAGCAGAGGTTCCACGTCGAAGCGCGATCAAGCGTGTAAAAGTATTTATTATCAAAAGTATTTATAAGCAATTATCAGTCTTGCATGCGTTTTAACTGTGCATTAGTAACATCTTCCCTTCGCCAATGTTATTTCTATCCTGCATGGATTTATGTTGATTGAAGGTTTTATATTTTGGCAACCCTACTTGTTGACGCGCAGAGCACTGACATGGTTTATGGTAAACCTTATTTAATTATCACGTTGTTGTGTTTGTTCCGCCATTTTATATCGTCATCTGACCATGGTTCTAAAATAACGAGGTGCATGTATGAATGTGTGTGTGAATGTGTATGTGTTCCCGGGTCTTTCCTTCGAGATTGACCCCGAACCGTCGCAGTGGCGGCCCGTGGTCAAAAATGTTAGTGCAGCCGAAAACATGTTCACCCCCCCCCCCTCACCTCGCCTTTTTCACAACCATACACGAACGGACATTCTTTAAAATTTATTACTCAAACCAAAGTTTCCTTTCAACTTTTATGAAAGATAACATGTAAAAATAATAGAAAACACTTACTTATTTTTTGAAAATAAAATCAATCCTCCTATCAAACTTGCGAATCGGTCAATTTTAATATTAATTTAAGTAAAGAAACAACAACACACGTGCAAACTTATCGAAAACTATTTCCGTTTGGAGAGATTCTTCGAAATTCGTTTTCCTCCACCCCGCCTCACCGATTCAGCAATGAACCAATCATTTATTCGAAATCCGTAGTACAGCTAATTTGAAAAAATCCTTTTGCGCTACGTTTGTGTCGTCACATCCTCCATTTTAGCGTGCTTTGGAAGTCATACTACGTAAGGTTGCCATGGCAACGATGCAGCCGATTTCGAACTTCGCTTTTTAGCTGCAATTTTTATTGAATGGAGTTTTTGTTTTTTCTTCTCCTGAATTTGTGCATTACGGAAACACGCTTGCTATTTATCGGAGATTATTTTTTACTTAGAGTTGAAATTTAATCTCCAATTCTAATCTTCATTTAAGAAAATTAGTAAAATATATAATTTTAGTTTTAAAATATAATAAAATTAGGTGCAGCCCGGCTGTACTTGCTGTAGTGGGCGAGCCGCCACTGAACCGTCGTCAATAGCCCACTGTGCAGCTCTAGTGCGACGTTAATTAACCAAACCAAACCAAACCGCCATTTTATGCACTGTACAGGGCAAGCCACGGTAACAACCTCGATTATTTGCGCCTGGCAGAAGAAACAGTCACTGATTTCAAATTGATGTGGATTGTTCTGGATACCTAAGTCGACTGCTCGAAGGATAGCCTATAAGCACTATAATCGATTGCTCGAAGGGGGTACCAGCTGCTATCCTCAGTAATCGGAGGCCGGAGACCACAATTGCCCTGTGCCATAAATAGATGTTAGGATTCTGTGACATTAGCGCACGGTACGTGCATGCGCTTAAAACTATTGACGAGATGTCGTGTATGACGCAATATTTACAGGAATAAAAGCATGGGTTTGACGTCCATTTTCAGAAATGTGCCAAGGGGCACAGTAAATTAGGAATTGAACATAAATTCATGCAAGACAGAAAATCTCTTTCTCTTACCCTATAGGCAATCGTTTCCCATTTGTGCGTAATGTATGGACGATTTCTTCAAAAATTTAGAATGGCCAAATTTATCACGGCTAAATTTTTCTACATTCTACTTAGAATGATGCAGTGTTAACGAAGAAAAATGAGAGTACCCTTTGATTCCCAGCTGACGCCTTTATCCACTCGGCCACGGAGGCCTTAGCTCAATGTACAACTCTAGTGCGACGTTAATTAACAAAATCTTCTTCTTTCAAGTCAATCCTGGTTCGATCCTGTGCGATGGACTTGACTAAGAAAAGTAAAAAAGTAGTGATCTTGTGATCGGAGGGTTGCCAGCTTCACTACAAAATACTAGGAATGTTTTCTAGAACATCCACAAAAATTATCGGCGTGTATACGGGACTGGTGCACGATAAATCTGATAGGGGTCCATAGTCCCGACTTCTATTGAAGGCGTTGGGTGCCAGTTCATGTGTTTCCTTGTCATCTAACCATGGTTCAAAAATACGAGGCATCCTTTCCAGGTCTTTACTTCAAGATAAGCCCCGAACCGTCGCTAATAGCTCACTGTGCAGCTCTAGTACGACGTTAATTAACAAAAACCAAAAAAAATCTTCCAAGTCAAAGATATAGTATAATATAAAGTAAAAAAAAAGAAATGCATCATAAATAACAGGTGAGTCAGCAAGTGAATTAAAATTAAAAAAAAAAAAAATGTCATATTTCATGTTTTTCTATTATTTTTTCGGGATTTAAGTAACGAGATGCTTTGTAATGGAGATGACACGATTACATGTGCCTGGGTTGATGAACAGCCATCACAAAGACATCCGATTCGGTTAGTTATTATTCTGTTCTGGTTCTTCTGAGCTGTGCAACGAACACGTACAGCAAGTTAGAAGAATGAAAAATCGTCTCGAAGATCCGCTGCCAAGGAAGCCTCAGAATAGAAGCTGGGACATGTGAGGGATGGCAGATGAATGTAGGGTGTGATTTAATCAATTTGACATTAAGCGGAAGCGGGATTTCATTAACTTCCTAAGAAGAACCCGACTGAGATTGCTCATAAACTCCCCCAATTAACTTGTCTTGAACAACAAGAACAAGGAAAGAATTTATTCACTGATCTCTAACTGTAACTTCTGGATTGGGTAAGACATTTTGTTGACTTGAAGCCAATTGAACTGTACCCACTTTCATCCCCACTTTCATCGCTATCACAATATATCGTATATTTTTCATGTTAAAATACGCCGAAATGTATTCCTTTTGGCTAAGTTTTATTTTTCAATATTCTTTTGAAACCCATTTTAAATGCAATCTGCTATTAAATTAGAAAGTCATTTGCAAGTCAAAGTTGAAGTGGTTAAAAAGCAAGAGCAAAAACTATTTGTTTGGAATATAAAAATTGGAAAAGATTAGATTTTGAAGAAAAAGTACAAACAATTATGGAATTTGTGTGGGAAATATTGTTGTTATATAAATTTGAATAATATACATTAGCATTTGGATTCAAAAAGTACAAAAAAAAAGTTTAGATGGTATGTATACCTAATTTCTCCACTAAATGTCAAATGAAAACCAAATAAGAATTTTAGAAAATATTCGATAAACTAAATAAATATCTAACAGAACACGAATGTATTTATTTTAAACATAACTATACACTTTTACTTCTTTCATATGAATACGACACGGATAATGCAAAAAAGCGAAAAATACTTTTTACTGAGTCACGCCGCTTCGAATATCAGGTACAAGAAAAGTAACACCTGGTAATTCCGTTACACTACTGCGAACGACAAATAAAACGCGATAGACTTTTTATGCGTTCGAATTTTCTACGCAGAACGGCGTATTTCGTACCGGTCAACGGAGCAGAATATTCGCCATTTTTTTTTTCAGCGTCGTCGCAACTTTTGAAAGTGGTGTCCCCTTAACCTTCAGACTATATTTTTTTTAACAATTTAGTCGTTCTTTTTTTTCGAACTTCAACCTTTTTGTTTGACAACTTAATTGTACACTTTTTTGGATTTTCTTTTAGTTTAAATGATATAATTATTCTATTGAAATCCCCCAATTTGTCCCTTTTGTGGAATCAATTGTATACTTAAGTGTTTGTGTCTGTATTTCCGCCCCTTTTTTTTGTTTTGATAAATTTGGAAATGAAGTTTTTTTGGGGATATTTATGTTTACACAATTGGAGCAATCTACGTTAAGCCTAATTCGAATTCTATGATCTGTAAAAAGTCACAATTGCAAAAATCTATAGCTTTGACTGGCTACAAAATATTAATCTGCTATCTTAAAAAAACAAATTAAGAATGAGTATTCAATCAGATTGGTTTGGTTAATTAACGTCGCACTAGAGCTGCACGGTGGGCTATTGGCGACGGTTCGGGGTCTATCTCGAAGGAAAGACCCGGGAACACATACACATTCACACACACATTCATACTTGCCCCTCGTTAGTTTAGAACCATGGTCAGATGACGGGGAAACACCTAAACTGGCACCCAGCGCCTTCATTAGACGTCCGGACTTTGGACCGCGATCAGATGTATCGTGCACCAGTCCCGTATACACGCCAAAGAAAAGTAAAAAGTAGTGATCTTGTGATCGGAGGGTTGCCAGCTTCGCTACAAAGTACTAGAAATGTCGTCCAGAACATCCGCAAAAATTAACGGCATGTATACGGGACTGGTGCACGATATAAATGATCGGGGTCCAAAGTCCCGACGTCTAATGAAGGCGCTGGGTGCCAGTACAGGTGTTTCCCCGTCATCTGACCATGGTTCTAAACTAACGAGGTGCATGTATGAATGTGTGTGTGAATGTGTATGTGTTCCAGGGTCTTTCCTTCGAGATAGACCCCGAACCGTCGCCAATAGCCCACTGTGCAGCTCTAGTGCGACGTTAATTAACCAAACCAAACCAACCCGTATACACGCCGTTAATTTTTGCGGATGTTCTGGACGACTTTTCTAGTATTTTGTAGCGAAGCTGGCAACCCTCCGATCACAAGATTACTACTTTTACTTTTCTTTGTCAAGTCCATTAGAGTGGAATGAACACTGATCTCTAACTGTAACTTCTGGATAGGGCAAGACATTTTGTTGACTTGAAGCCGATATGGAGGCCGCCATGATGGGCACACTTTTCTTGATACCGCAATATTTCGTATATTTTTCATGTTAAAATACGCCGACATATATTATTTTTGGACCCCGATCAGATTTATCGTGCACCAGTCCCGTATACACGCCAGTATAATTTGTTGGATATTCTGGACGACTTTCTAGTATTTTTGTAGCGAAGCTGGCAACCCTCCGATCGCAAGATCACTACTTTTTTACTTTTCTATTGTCAAGTCCATTTCACGGATTCGAAACCACCAATCCTCTGATTAGTAGCTGAACGCCTTTATCCACTGAGCAACTGGGGCTCCGTGTGGAAGAGAGGAGAGTCCTTGTAGTAGCTCGTAATTTCCAGAGTCTGCCATAAACTGTCTTTTTTATTCAAGAACACGTGTGATGAATTAATATGATTATTTTTAATTTTTAAATAAACGAATTGTCAGTGGCGTAGCAATTCAAAACTGATATGGGAGGTTCAACTAGTTACATGCCAGAATATTTACTAATATAAAAAAAATATATATATAAACGCTAATTAGCAGTCTAATTAGTAATTTTCCATTAATTTGCAATTATTTGTTAATTAACTAGTTAATTGCATACATTTCTTAACAGATTAACAATTTTGATATTATTTAACAAGGGGGTGGGGGGATGGAGCCTTCCCTTTTCTACGCGTATGTTGTGTATTTAAAATAAATTTAACTTTATTTACTCAAAATAATCTCAAAACATTGTCTTTAAAAACTGACATCTGGCAGGGAAGTTAATCTTGTCGTAGTTACTCTAGTTAAATAAAAGCGCTTAATAATAATAATATTATTAAATATAGTAAAAAAAATACATGAAATAAAATGTTTCTTGTGAATTAGGGTAAATTATTGAAATTTTTATTAAAAAACGTATTTATGATCTTCACTATACTAGCGACCTTCAAGCCTTTAATTTATCTGAAGAATATTGTTTTTAATAGGAGATTCCCACTGTAAGTTTAAAGTAGAACATGTATGGTAATAAATATAAAAAAAGTATCACAGTAATATTTCTGAAAAAAAAACACAGGGAAAACATTCTATAACTTCTTAACTGTTACAGTTGTTAATATTAAACAAATTGCAAGCTTTATATTAATAACTCTACATATCGTGCACTTCATCTCTTTATATCGTGCACTTCATCTCTTTATATCGTGCACTTATCTCTTCATATCGTGCACTTTATCTCTTCATATCGTGCACTTCATCGCTTCATATCGTGCACTTCATCTCTTCATATCGTGCACTTCATCTCTTCATATCGTGCACTTCATCTCTTCATATCGTGCACTTCATCTCTTCATATCGTGCACTTCATCTCTTCATATCGTGCACTTTATCCGAGTTCTTTAAATCGTGCACTTCATCCGAGAAGTACTTCATATCGTGCACTTCATCCGAGAAGTACTTCATATCGTGCAGTTCATCCGGGAAACAATTGTATGAATTTCACCTAGACACCTCATCCTAACAAGCATTTTTGGAAGATTACCATATAAAGTAAAACTGTCGCCAATACACATTGTGTAGCTCCAGTGCGACGATGTTTCAACTAACCTTAATATTGCGAAACTATGCAAAATGTTGGTAGATTAGTTAATGTCGAACTAGAGCTTCACAGTGGCGATCTCGAAGGAAAGGTTCAGGAATACTACTCGTCATTTGACCATGGTTCAAAAATACGAGGCATCGTTCCTGGGTCTTTCCTTCGGGATAAGGAGGCCTCCGTGGCCGAATGGATAAAGGCGTCAGCTTGGAATCAAAGGGTTCCTGGTTCGATCCTGTGCGCGGAATTGAATAAGAAAAGTAAAAAAGTAGTGATCTTGTGATCGGAGGGTTGCCAGCTTCACTACAAAATGCTAGGAATGCCGTCCAGAACACCCACAAAAATTATCGGCGTCTAGTGCACGATTCGTCGGGACTTTGGAATCCCGATCAGATGATCGGGATTCCAAAGTCCCGACGTCTATTGAAGGCGTTGGGTGCCATCTCAGGTGTTTCCTTGTCATCTGACAATGGTTCAAAGATACGAGGCATCGTTCCCGGGTCATTCCTTCGAGATAGGCCCCGAACCGTCAACAATAGCCCTTGTGCAGCTCTAGTGCGGCGTTTCTTAATCGAAAAAAACCAAACCAGGCATCAGCTGGGAATCCGAGGGCCCTTAGAATCGAACCTGTGCGACGGACTAGACTAAGAATAGTAGAAAAATAGTGATATTGCGATCGGAGGGTTGACAACTTCTCTACCAAAATACTAGAAAAGTCGTCCAGAACATCCACAAAAATATAACGGCTTGTATACGGGACTGGGGTACTATAAATCTGATCGGGGTCCAAAGTCCCGACGTCTATTGGAGACTTTGGGTGCCAGTTCAGGTGTTGTCCTCGTTATCTGACCATGGCTCAAAAATACGAGGCATCGTTCCCGGGTCTTTCCTTCGAGATAGACCGCGAACCGTCGCCAATAGCTCACTATGCAGCTCTAGTGGGACGTTAATTAACCAAACCAAACCATACCAAACCAAGCCTGTATTTTTGAAACATGGTCAGATGACAAGGACAACACCTCAGCTAGCAACCGACGCAACCTCAATATGCGTCGGGATATTGGACATAAAAAGGGGATTATGTTACATAGACTTAACGTAGAAAATATACTATTTTTACAAATACTGAATCCGCATTACCGTACCACGGACATCTCGATTGCCATGCTTCATGGATTCAGACACATTTCTCGCATGAGTCTCCAAAATTACATATTCGAATTACAAATTCTTGATTATTCGTGCATTTCATTTATCACCAAAAAAAAAAAGAAACTCAAAAAGCAAACTAACAAACCCCTAATCAAATCATATTTTTCCAATCAAATTCGAACAACCATACTTTCTCGGGTCGTTTTTCATAGTTCCTTGGTTAATTTTTTTCGATTCTTCACTTTTCCTTTATATTTTCCTGTCGTTTTTTTCCCCTCTTCCTTCGAACTTTTTTTTTCCCTTTTTCAAAATGGCGGCGAGTGAGAACCGTTCTCCGCCGCTTAACCGACCAACCGCGTCTCGTGTGGTGTCATGGCGGCGTGAGTGTGAAATGGCCACTTAATAAGTAAAATCGAACGTCGGGGATGAGATAATGATAAGGTGGGTTGTTGTGTTTTCTAATGTTATCGTAACCGGAGTTTAAGTAAAAAAAATCGGCTAAGTGTGAGTGTGACTAAGATTTCACGCACATGATAATTTTCAGCTCTTACGGAAGGGCCTTTATGTAAGCTTAAATAGCAGTAGTTTCCACCGCTGACAGAGGGATCCGGTGACCCAGTGGTGCAGTGGCCGGCTAGCCAGAGTTTTGCGTTTGGTTTTTGGTTTTGTTAATTAACGTCGCACTAGAGCTGCACAGTGGGCTATGGGCGACGGTTCGGGGTCAATCTCGAAGGAAAGACCCGGGAACACATACACATTCACACACACATTCATACATGCACCTCGTTATTTTAGAACCATGGTCAGATGACGAGGAAAACACCTGAACTGGCACCCAACGCCTTCATTAGACGTCGGGACTTTGGACCGCGATCAGATGTATCGTGCACCAGTCCCGTATACACGCCAGTATAATTTGTTGGATATTCTGGACGACTTTCTAGTATTTTTGTAGCGAAGCTGGCAACCCTCCGATCGCAAGATCACTACTTTTTTACTTTTCTATGTCAAGTCCATTTCACGGATTCGAACCACCAATCCTCTGATTAGTAGCTGAACGCTTTACCAACTGAGCAACTGAGGCTCCTCCCAGAGTTTTGCGAATTCGAATACGACGTCAACTTGACAAAGTTAAGCTGTAGCGATCTCGAGATTAGATGGTTTCCAGATTCGTTCCTAAATGACAAAAGTTGTCTAAATATATTCACCATTTCCTCCGGCGTATATACAGCACTGATGCACGTTAAACCTGATCGGGGTGCAATGTCTTGACGCCTATTGTGGTTGCGTCGTCGGGTGCCAGCTCAGGTGTTGTCTTCATGATCTGATCATAATTAAAGTATGGAGACAGTGTTCCAGTACATTTTTAATATTGCATTCTTCGACTTTAAAAAAATAATTTTAGGTAATGGAAATAAGGCCGCACTATATAATATAAGACGTCCCATAATATCAGATATTGGTGACGGTTTAAGTCCAATCCCAAAGGAAAGACCAAAGAACACCGATAATTTACTTGTCAGTCGTCATTTTGAGCCATGGACAGGTGACAGGACAGCACCTGAGCTGGTACACCACTCTTCCAACTTTTCTACTTCGATCGATATGAGGATATGCAGTCTACAGATTTAACGTGCATTAGTTCCTTTACATGGCAAAATTTTGATTCAACGATGAGGAAAAAAAACACGAAACATTTTACAGTGTCGCTTCTCCAGACCAAAAAGAAACACTGGAAAGGAAACAAGACCACACTTGGAATATTAGCTACTGCTGAACGACAATTAGCGAGTTAAGCCATTTGTCATCGAGGCCCATTAAAAACGGCCTCGCTCATTTCGACACAGGACCATTGACACTCTCCTGGAAACGTCGACTTTCCCATTGTTGTTTGCTCTGTCCGTCAACTCACCTGTCTGGCGGTTGGGGGTCGGAAAACCACGGGTGTCTGTACCGATTGCGTCCCGATGGCAATCATCACAATTTATAGATCAAAATTAAGAGGCAGTGTTCTCCGGTCTTTCCTTCGGGATAGAAGGCCTGGTGGGCAGATGATTGTGAATTCGAATCGGTATGAGGGCTTAATGGAAATTAAGATCTAGCGATCCCGTGATCGGAGGGTTGCCAGCTTAACTACAAAAGTCGTCCAGTTAGGTTAATTAACGTCGCACTGCAGCTGCACAGTGGGCTATTGGTGACGGTTCGGGGCCTATTTCGAAGGAAAGACCCGGGAACGATGCCTCGTATTTTTGAACCATGGTCAGATGACGAGGACAACACCTGAGATAGTACCCGACGCAACCTCAATAGGCGTCAAGACATTGGTCCCCGATCAGATTTATCGTGCACTAGTCTGGTATAGACGCCAGTATAATTTGTTAGATGTTCTGGACGACTTTCAAGTATTTTTGTGGTGACAAAAGCAACCCTCCGATCACAAGATCTCACAAAAATTTCCCTTTTCTTTGTCAAGTCCATCAGTCGAGCTCGAACTCACAATCCTATGATTACTAGCCGAACGCAATTATCCATTGGTCAACTGGGGGCTCTCGACTGATGGAAAGAAAGATGACAAAGATAAAAATGTAGTGATATTGCGATCGGAGGGTTGCCAGCTTCTCTACTAAAATACTAAGAATTCGTCTAAAAATATCCACGTCATCTGACCATGGTTCTAAAATAACGAGGTGCATGTATGAATGTGTGTGTGTGAATGTGTATATGTTCCTGGGTCTTTCCTTCGAGATTGGCTCCGAACCGTCGCCAATAGCCCACTGTGCAGCTCTAGTGCGACGTTAATTAACAAAACCAAACTAAAAATATCCAACAAATTATATTGTCGTGTATACGGGACTGGTGCACGATAAAAAGAATCGGGGTCCAAAGTCCTGAACGCCTATTCAAGTTGCGTTGGGTGCCAACTCAGGTGTTACCTCGTCATCTTATAATGGTTAAAAAATAACGAGGTATTTGTGTGGATGTATGTGTGCGGCTGTGTTAAGTTTCGTCCCGAACCGTCACCAATAGCCCATTATGCAGATCTAGTGCAACGTTAATTAAACAAACTTAACTAAACCAAACCAATCGCTGAACCAAGACAATAAAGCAGCTGTAGCGACGGTAACTAGTTGGTTGGCGCAGTGTTTTTTAAAATTCCGTCGGGCGTAATTCATCTGGCAGGCACATCGAGGCCTGCGCGCGCATTTTTATGGACATTTTGTTCGACTAGTTTCATGTGAAATATATATAGATACATTTTATAGAAACATTTGCATTTTCTTTTTTTATCCATCACTTGACAGTTGTGTAATTAGGTATTTATTACGTTTTTTAAATGTGTAGCCTATCAAGCACATTGCGCCCGAACATTGCGGTCAAAATATAGCGCCCGACGGTAGATTAAGGGTCCAGGGGTGTAAATAAAAAGCACGACAAGCCCTAGTCCAAGTCCTTAATAAGGGGCCTCGGTCCCAGGGCTTATCGTGTCATATGAATAAATCCTCATTGCAATAAATCCTCAACCCAGTAGCGTAGTGGTGCTTTCCCCCAAAATAGCCTCGACAATTACCCTCGAAGCAGGTGGGAACGAACGAGTTCCGGAAAACAACCAATTAAAAGAAATGAATCACCGCTCCTTAAGAACCAGGAAACGCGTCAAGGAAAATCACCATGAATCAAAAACCAGTGCGCTGTTCGAAGCTTTTTTCCCAGGGAGGGAAGATATCCATCCAGATTTCGGGTACTCCGCCGAATAAGCAGCAAAATATATATTAAATAAACGTTATATTTATTTGAACTTTTTTAAATCGGCACTTCGAAAACTATAAATTAACAATTAGAAAATTATAAATTAGCACTAGTGTATCGGCGGCTTATGTTAATGTGTTGGTGTTGGTTTTTCTTAAAGAGACAACTCAGTTGATTAGGTTATAAGTTAAAGATATTTACTAGAACACTATATTTACAGGTTTTAACAGCTTAAAATACTCAGCTTTGTGAGCGTGAAAAAAGCGAGCTTATGGTTCGCCTGCTTAACGGAATCAAAACCAAAACAATCCGCTTGGCGGGTTGCCGGAAAAATCACGTCATTTGGCGCCGTATCTCAAAGATGGCTATTTCGCCACAGCGCCAAATGACAAAGTGATGTGATTGGCCCGAACATACTCCCGGCCATAAAACCCTTAAGGGGTTTTAACAAAGGCAAGAAGTACACTTATGAATCTTATACATATTGAAATTATACACTAGTACATGAAAAGGGCAGTTTACAAATTTTGGTGATAGGACGGACAAACTGGCTGTCTTTGGTTCGCAGGGTAACTACTCGAACAAGTCCATCTTTGCCTTTATGAGTCTCAACTATGCGTCCTAAAGACCACTTGGTTGGTGGAAGAGTAAAGTCCTTTAGAAGCACTAGCTCTCCTGGTTCAACGTTCGATTGTTGTGCCATCCACTTTGGTCTAGTTTGAAGACGAATCGGGTACTCTTTAGCTCGATTGGGCCGAAATAGTCCACACCAGTGTGGGTGAACGGTCGAGAAGTATTTACACGAGGATGGGGAAGAATACCCATTTGTTGTTCGGAGGCTGTGGCTTTGTGTCTCCAACATTTAATGCACTCGTGAATGATTATTCTCACGGTATTTCTGCAGCTCAAAATCCAATACTTTCTTCTAATGATACTCATCACTAACTGCGTACCTCCATGCAATGTATCTGCGTGAGCTTTTCTTATTATGAGCTTGCTTAGGGAACTAGATGAAGGTAAGATGATAGGATGCTTCTCTTGAAAAGGTAAGTCTGAGTTCTGTAACCGTCCACCAAGTCGTAGAATGCCTTCTTTGTCTAAGAATGGGGCTAAGGTTAACAGCTTACTTTTAGAAGGTAATGGTGTTTTGTTCTGAAGTGCAGTAATTTCTTTAGGAAATTCGTAGCTTTGATCAAGTTTGACGAGGGAAACTAAAGCTTTGTTTATTTCAGTCGACGTCAAATGACCGGTTTTTCTTTCATTCATTGAACATTTGCAATTTTCAATAAATCTAAGGCAGAGGCCTGTCACTCTTGTTAACTTAGTTAAAGAGGAAATTTTTTCAATCAATTCCCATTTTGGTATGACTTGGACCAAATGAGTTGACTTTGTCTCGAGTTCAGAATTGTCCACTTTAAGGGTTTGTGGCCAAAATTCGGGTTGCAGCGATAACCAATCAGGACCCTTAAACCAGAATTCATTGTGCAGTAGATCTTGAGGTTTTAGTAATCCTCGGCTTGGTATGTCTGCGGGATTAGAAGAAGATGGTATATACCTCCACTGAGCATTTGGGGCCTTCTCGTGGATATATCCAACTCTGTTGGCTACGAACGTCTTCCATCGGCTTGGCTGTCCTCTCAGCCAGGCTAAGACGATAGATGAATCTGTCCAGGCATAGATGTTTGTAGGCTTGATCTTGATGTCAGAAAGAATAGAAGATATTAGTTTTGCTGCAAGTGAAGCTCCGCACAGTTCTAAACGAGGTAGTGTCACAGGTTTGAGTGGTGCAACACGAGTCTTAGATGAAAGCAGCTGGGTGAAACAACCTTCATTGGTTTCTATTCTAACATATGCAGCAGCCGCATAAGCTTTGGTAGATGCGTCGCTGAAGACATGTAGCTCTACATTAGGATCTTGGTCGGGATCGTAACATATCCATCGAGGAATTCTTATCTTCTCAATTTCTGGAAGGTATTTTGCAAAATTTGTCCACCGCGTGCAAATGCCTTCGGGAATTTCGTCATCCCAATCCACACTTGCTAACCATAGTTCTTGAATCATTATCTTTCCAGTAATGATTAGTGGGGAAATCCATCCTAGAGGATCGTACAGCTTGCTGACACCTGATAAAATGGATCGTTTCGTGGGACAATCAGTTACTGGATCGAACTTAACTTGATAACTAAACGAGTCACTTTGAGGATGCCAAAATAGACCTAACGCTTTTACCATCGGATCTAAGTCTATTCGAACGTCTTGAATTTCTTTGAATTCTTGAGGAATATTTTCTAACACATCGTTACTATTGCTGACCCATTTTCGAAGAGAAAATCCACCTTCTGATAGCAGCTTTACAATTTGATCTTGCTTCTGAATTGCCTCCGTGATGTCTTTACCTCCTGAGAGAAGATTATCCACATAGAATTGATTAGATAACATTTCAGCTCCTAAGGGATAGGTAGATCGTCCATCTTCGGCAAGTTGCTTTAATGTACGTATTGCAAGAAAGGCAGATGATTCCATTCCGAATGTTACTGTGAGTAGCTTGTAGTCTTCGATAGGATCAAACTTAGAACTCCTCCAAATTATTCTTTGATAATTTGTTTGTTCCTCATCTATGAGTACTTGTCTGTACATTTTCTCGATGTCGGCGGAATAAGCGATTTTTAGTAGACGCCAGCGATGTAGCAAAGCAGAAAGATTTTCCTGAATATTTGGTCCCTTTAGTAACTTATCATTTAGTGAGGCACCTGAAGTGGTCTTCTGACTTGCATTAAATACCACTCGAAGCCTCGTAGTGGTGCTGTCCTCTTTTATCACGGCGTGATGAGGAAGATAATATCCCAAGTAGTCTTGGTCTTCAACCTTGACATCATCACTTGGATCCACTCGGGACATATGGTTCAATTCCAAATATTCCTTAATGCATCTTGAATATTGCGAATGAAGAGCAGGATCTCTTTCTAGCTTTCTTTCCAAACGAAGGAACTGAGATATCGCAGTTTTCTTTGATTCGCCTAACTTTGGAGAATTGTCCTTGAACGGCAACTTAACTTTGTAACGTCCGTTTTCCCTCTTACAATTGTTACGAAATATCTTTTCACATATCTCATCATCAGATGTGTACGCTTTGGTTGATTGAACTTCTTCGAGTTCCCAAAATTTTTGCATTTCATTGTGTAGATCTGTCAAACTATGCAGACAAACTAAATTCGTAGTCTGTAATGCTGTAGATGCTTCATGAGACTCGCATCCCACAGGTCCGGACAGAATCCAACCAAACCTAGTGTTCTGGGCCATTGGACAGTTCTTCGTACCTCTAAAACATCCATCTAACAAAATTGAAGGATATAGGTCTGCACCAAGAATAAGATCAATTTTCTTATTCCCAGAATAGTTTGGATCAGCTAATGTTAAACCTCTTATGTGCTCCCAATTTGGTTTCTCGATGGTAAGCTTTGGAGCATATCTTGTGAGATTTTTCATCACTAATGCTGATACTTCATTAGCAACGATTTCTGATTGAATATTCTTAAGGGTAATGCTAGTGGCTTTGTAGCATGGTTTTACGTTTTGATTTCCTATTCCAACTATCTGAGTATGTATAGGTTGTTTCTTTAATCTTAAGCTTTGAGCTAAGAACTCGGAAATAAATGTTATTTGCGACCCTTGATCCAAGAGTGCTCTCGCTACTATTTCATTTCCAAATGTGTCTGATATCTTAACGATTGCTGTACTTAACAGAACTGTGTTGACTATGGGTTGCTTGCTTTGAGCAACATGTGAAGTAAATTCAACACTTTCTTGGGAAACGTTGGAAGAATTGCTTTCAGGAGAAGATTCAGTAGAATTAGTACTTTTAACTATTGATTCGTGCAACAAGGAATGATGTCTTCTTTTACAGATACGACAAGAATTTTTACTCGAACATTGTCTTACTGGATGTGAAGCTGACATACAGTTAAAGCAAAGGCTTTTACTTTTAACTACTTGCAGGCGTTCAGCATCTGTCTTGCTGAGAAACACCTGGCACCTGGAAAGACAGTGATCAGCGTTACAGAGAGTGCAAACAGCTTTCGAAACGTGGCAGCTTGACTTAACATATGTCGACTTTGATGTGATCCCTGGTTTGCCAGTAGCTCGTGTATTCTCACTTATAGCTTCCAATGTTCGAAATCTACCTTCTAAGAATGATAGTAAATCTTGAAGTGTGGGAATGTCTGTTTTGGAAGGAAGACCTTGTTCCCACAACTGTAGCGTATCTGCTGATAATTTTTGAGCTATTATAAACACTAATATTGGATCCCATGAATTTATGTTGATACCTAAATTTTTAATAGCAGCCAAACATTCTTGAGTTGTATCTAATAACGACTTCACCGATTGAGAATTATCATTAGTTTTCTGTTGAAAAAGAAATCTTTTTAAAGTAACATTAATTAACATTCTTTTGTTTTCATAACGATCATTTAATATCTCCCAAGCGCTCTTATAATTCGAAGAAGTAACTGCAAAGTGCTTAATCAGCTTTTCAGCCTCTCCTGATACTTGTGACTTTAAATAGAATAGCTTTTGCACTTCTGAAAGCGATTTATTATCATGGACCATGGCAATAAATAGATCGCGAAATGATGACCAATCTTCATATGATCCATTAAATATTGGAATTTGTACTGGCGGTAACCTTAATTCATTAGAATAATCCTTTGGAAGAACAGCGGTTTGTTTACTAACATCAGTGTTCGGATTGATTGGCGGGAAACTTTGTTCCATTTCATTTTCGATTTCCGAATAGTTATTCGTGAAGAATTCTTCTACCTGGTCACTGATATCTTCTTTTAAATAAGAATTGTCTTTCGATATTCCGTTTGTTAAAATCTGTTTGTGATTACTTCGAAATTCTTCGTAGAAATTCTGAAAGTTCTTTAAACGAATTCGAAAATAATTCAAAGTTTTGCGTTCTTTGGAATCTTTCTTATAGTTTCTTACTAACTTAATCATGCTTTCATGAATATCATTTTGCAAACTTATCATAGATTCCATATTTGCCATATCTCAAGATTACTTTGAATCTAGTAAATAATCAACGAGAATGTTCTAAAATCAACTGACCTGTGCTCCGGCTCGACGGACCAGCTTGTATCGGCGGCTTATGTTAATGTGTTGGTGTTGGTTTTTCTTAAAGAGACAACTCAGTTGATTAGGTTATAAGTTAAAGATATTTACTAGAACACTATATTTACAGGTTTTAACAGCTTAAAATACTCAGCTTTGTGAGCGTGAAAAAAGCGAGCTTATGGTTCGCCTGCTTAACGGAATCAAAACCAAAACAATCCGCTTGGCGGGTTGCCGGAAAAATCACGTCATTTGGCGCCGTATCTCAAAGATGGCTATTTCGCCACAGCGCCAAATGACAAAGTGATGTGATTGGCCCGAACATATACAGTATGGCTTTGGGAAATGATTCGATATATAATAAAAATTGTTCCGTTTTGCAGTTTCCGTTTTTTTAATTGATTTTACAATGAATCGATTTTACAAACATTCGAAAGTTCTCTCTGAGGCACGGAAGAACCACTGAACTCTAACAGTTAGAGTTCAGTGGTTCTTCCGTGCCTCAGAGAGAACTTTCGAATGTTTGTAAAATCGATTCATTGTAAAATTCATTGTAAACTGCTGGACGGCTCATAACCAGTTTCTCGTATGGACTCGTTTGAAGCCATACTGTATATCAAATAATTTTTGTAAGTGATTTTGTGAGTTTTTTCCTTGTCAAACCATTATAGAAATGTTAAACATGTTTTGTTTTTTGTTTTTGGTTAATTAACGTAGCACTAGAGCTGCATAGTGGGCTATTGGCGACGGTTCGGGGTCTATCTCGAAGGAAAGACCCGGGAACACATACACATTCACACACATATTCATACATGAACCTCGTTATTTTAGAACCATGGTCAGATGACGAGGAAACACCTGAACTGGCACCCAACTCTTTCAATAGACGTCGGGACTTTGGACCCCGATCAGATTGATTGTGCACCAGTCCCGTATACACGCCGTTAATTTTTGCGGATGTTTTGGAAGACTTTTCTAGTATTTTGTAGCGAAGCTGGCAACCCTCCGATCACAAGATCACTACATTTTTTACTTTTCTTTGTGAAGTCCATCGCCTAGAAACGAACCAGGAATCCTCGGATTCCCAGATGACGCCTTTAACCGCTCGGCCACGGAGGCCTCTAAATATGTTTAGATATTTTATTTCTAACATATAGCATCAATTTGTATATCGCCAAAAATATAGTTTATCTTTTCGCTGCTTACCCTTATTATTGGTTAAAATGGATTTCAAAGAATAGGTATTCAAAATGGGTTTCAATGGAAAATTAAAAAAAAAAAAAAGCCTAAACCACTACAATTCGACATATTTTAGCATGAACAATATACAACAAAATACAGAGGTAGAAATGGAAGTGGGACACAGTTTTTTTAACATTTCAATTCGCTTCAAGTCAACAAACTGCCTTGCACAATCCAGAAGTTACAGTTTGAGATCAGCGAGAAGAACCTAAGTCCGGAAAAAACCACTACGTGAAAACAAAAATCCCAATTCCTGTAACGTTCCTAATACATCTTTGTTTGTACTGATCTACTCAAATTTCGGAAATATAAATAAATCAACAATATGTAAAAATGGAAAATATCGATATATTAGAAATACCGATACTTCGTAAATTTCGATATATTAGAAATACCGATACATCGTAAATATCGATAAATCGGAGAATATCGATTATTGGCTGGCACGGTGGCAAAATGTCTTCATCGTTAAAAATATAAAATTAATATTAAATATTTAATGACTTATTAATTTTGTACACGCAAACAACTTTTTTTAGACAATAAAAGCCTTTTAAAGCATCAAAACTTTGATGTAGGGCAAGGATAGTGGTGATTATATATATGGTCTTCACTATCCTTGGATGTAGGGTATAAATTTGTTTTTTCTTTCTCCTGTTAAGTTTTGCTTTTTGGAGTTATGGTCTTCTTTATTATGACGGCAGTGTTTTCATTTTATTCCGAGTTGGATTATTTTTAATCCAGTAAAAAAAAAAAGAAATCGCCTAACATTGTTTTTCTTTAAAAAGCAGAGTTAATTGGGATATTCAGATAAATACCGGATAACCGGGTTTTTATTACAAAAAGCACCTGAGAGATAAATTCGCAAATTCGATACAGAGACTATTTAACAAAAAAGAATAATTGAAGACGTGGCTACAAGAACGCCTTCACTTTTTTCTGATTTACACTTTTTCACTTATTCTTACAAAGGAAAAAATCCTATATCGATTGGTGAAAGAACCAAATAGCTCTAAGCAATGGCTATATCGATATAAAGGAAAAGGAGCCGTACTTTTGTATTATACGATGCAAGAAACGCGTTAAATGTTGTTCACAGAACTCTAACTGTAACTGCTGGAAGGCTCAAACCTTGTTTCCTCTATGGGCGCATTGAAGGCAATTGAAAGCTGCCATGCTGAACCCCAACATTTTTTTTAAAATGATTTAGTTGTGTTTTTTATTACCATAGCATTGTAGAAATATTAAATGTATATAAATATTAAATTTTCTTCTTATAGAGTTAATTTTTATATTGTCAAATAAATAGTTTTTGCTCTTGCTTTTTATCTACTTCGACTTGCAAATGACTTTCTATTTTAATAGCAGATTGCATTTAAAATGGGTTTCAAAAGAAAATAGAAAAAAACTTAGCCAAAAGCAATACACGTCGGCTTATTTTAATATGAAAAATATACGAAATATTGTGGTAGCAAAGAAAGTGGGACATGGCTGTCTCTACATCGGCTTCAAGTCAACAAAATGTCTTGCCCAATCCAGAAGTTACAGTTGGAGATCAGTGGTGTTGTTCGTTCTTCCTGAACAATTTTGAAAACTGGAGCTGCCTTGTTCTTGCACCCACGCCTTCTATTCAAACAGCTGAATTTCTACAAAAGTTACGCGGGAACATACACAGAAAATACATAAAGGTCGAATTGATAACCTTCTTCCATGCATAAAAGTATATATTAGTTTTCAAGGGATTTTTTTAAATTAATTAAAATCTAAATTTTTAAAAAGAAAAAAAAAGAACTTATTAAAGTTTCAGATTTTTGTTGTCAAACCTGTCCACACCCAAGACTAACCCGTCCCCAAATGGATGTGTTATCGTATAATGTCAAATCGCAGTAGGCAGTTACGCCGTTGCCACTTTAATTCTTTAATTAAGAACTCTGGGAGCCCTGACCAAACCTTCTTCTTGGTATTCCATTCAGGATCGCGTGCTCACAGAGTTAGGTTGAGCTGTTCCTGCCCTGATACGATCTCGCTAAATGTCCAACATTATAAAGACTTTTTACACCGGATACGGCTAACGACGGTCCTAAAGGAGCCTGATAGTTATTTTTATTATTTTTCTTTAAAGCCGAAAGCAGTTTGGGGATCCGTTTTATCTGTTATTGCTACTTCCTCAGCTGAATGATTCTCGGGGGTAATAAAAGGGTTAGAGTGAACTTATTTTCTTTGTGATATAAAAGATAAGTGATATTTGGAATTATATAGGGAGGGGGGGGGGGGAGCTTTTAATACGTGAAGATTTTTTTTTGTACCTGGATTTTTTGTGGGATTTCAATATGAGTGTAATTTGTTCAATCTGAAATACGTACGTTTATGTTTGTTGCACTCCATTAGCAATTAAGGAGCGTGCATGCAAAAACAAACATGTCATAAATTAGCAAATCGTCGTAAACATAAAAAGGTTTGTAGATAATGCATTTGTATGGACCTCCGGATTTTCACGTTGTAAAATAAAAGAGATATTTTTGGAAATGTGATTTTTTTTGTTTCGCAGAACCGGACAGATATAAACTTTTTTTTATTTATTAAATTCACTGCCTATATAATTTTTTGACATGTGTGGTTTTGCATGCACGCTCCTCAATTGGTTTTTTTTCCTGTTATTGCTGGATATCGGAAACTTTTACCTCAAACAACATACAATGTCCAATTTTCCCTTCAGACATTTTATAACTTCGCTACCAAAATACTAGAATGCCGTCCAGAACATCCACAAAAACTATCGGCGTGTATACGGGATTGGTACACGATAAATCTGATCTTGGTCCAAAGTCCCGACATCTATTGAAGGCATTGGGTGCCAGCTCAGGTGTTGTCCTCGTCATCTGACCATGGTTCAAAAATACGAGGCATTGTTCCCGGGTATTTCCTTCGAGATAGGCCCCGAACTGTCGCCAATAGCCCACTGTGTAGCTCTAGTGCGACGTTGATTTACCAACCAACCCTTTAAGCATTTCATATGGTACCGGTATAGTATATAAAGTGTCAAAATATGACAAGTGTCTTCGGCATTTTTGTATGAAGGGAATTTCTAAATTTTAGAAACATTCTAAAAACAGGTGTACTCTAATATGAACTTTAAGAAACGAACCTCAACGGACATTTCTGAAAAACCCTTCCTTCTCAACTTCAAACCTCTCAGCGATTGGCCATAGATAAACCGTTTTGTTCGACGCTGGAAGGAAATATTTACCTCATTATTTGTACAGCAATCTTAACTTTTAACTAACTAAGAGCGTAAGAGCCTTTCCTCTTAGAGGAAAAAAGATTTTGAGGTCCAATGGGGATAAAAAGAGGATATATCGTCCATATTTTAAAAATAGTTACATTAAGTATTTATAAAAATTTACTCGAAGTACTCGGCGTAGTCCGGTCTTTACGCAGTGTTGCCCAATTTTTTCACAGTGGTGCCATCTATCGGTGTTATTAAAAAGTCATTTCTGCTTTAAGGGATGGGAAGGAGGATGGGAGTGATTTTTGAAATCTCATGTAGACAGTCACCTTCTTCTTGATTTGAAGGTCAAGAGCGCATAATTTCATCAAGCTCGGAATAAATCTGAAAATTTGATTTGTATAAAAAACAAACCCAGACACTGTTCTGTATATATATGAAGTGACCCAAGTTTATTCTCAGAGCCAGCATTTCTTCACATGACCAGAGAAAAGCACGAAGTGACATCACATAGGGATATTTTATATGATATGAAGAGGAAAAATTAGGGAATTATTCAAAACGAAATTTTTTCTTCTGAGATACATTTGTTACCATCTAAGCCCACCCAGTAAAAATCTCAGATGAAAATGTTTCGGCATTAAAAAATAAGGGTTTCTTTCACACTTTTTTTCAGAGAAACTACTAATAAGATATTCGAATTCAAATACTACATTTGGTATTCCCCAAATTTAGAGGGTCCACAAAATTGCGGGGTCCCCTGCATGTGCTTTGTTTGTTTGTTGTTGTTGTGTTAAAATCCGGCTCTGGGCCCACCTAAACCAGTCCGACCCACCCTTTGTTGCTCGTGCCAGATAAGGCCATCCCAAAGATTATTTTCTTATTTAACCCATTTATGATAAATCATTAATCCAATTGAGAGATGCAGCATGCAAGTCACACAGAAAAACGAAAACGACAGCAGAGCAAAACGGCCGCAATTTCCTGTCCGGAATCGCTGCACGCCAGCCCACCGCTAAGCATACGCGAGATTATTCGTTTTGGCTAATAGACGCTCTTACCTCCTCACCTTGATCTGGATCAGAGAGATCGCCACAGAAGATAATCCCGAAAAGTGATTTGTCAGTGATGCATGGTCGTCTCCTCCTGATTGGTCCCAAGGTGATCAACAAGAGCCAATCTGTATTAATTAGAACGATCCGGCAGATAATTGGGGCGGAGATTGAGAAAGGGTTTGGCGTTGTTTTTTCGGTTGGAGAATCCTCAAGGATGAGAAGATCTTGTGGACTCTACATATTTCACTTGAATTGATTAAATCAAAACTTGAACTCACTACAATGGTGTGGCCTTGAACAGCAAAATAGTGTACAGCAAATGAATGGTAAGAACAGAAAATACACTCATGTGCAAAATTAAAGGTTACCTCCTATATGTGGAGATATTTCCCAAATGACTAATCGTAATCGAGTGAAACTTAATGCACAAGTACACCAAGGTTTATGCAATATAAATATCAGATAACTATGGAATATATTTATTTAAATAAAAAGTTAATCATGTTGGAAAAATAAGCTACTGAAACTGGTGACAATAAAGCAAACAAAAGGCAGTGCTAAAACTTTAGTGATGGATGTAGCAATTTCTTGCACATGCAAACCCAAGGCTATGATTATTCATATTCGGGATGATGTTATTAATTAACTGTATAACCAACTAGAGCTGTGCTTGGCGTAGAACTAGTTTTTTTTTTAAATGTTCGTTGGTAGGGACAGTAACGATGCAATTTGTCTTCCAACATCGTCCTACACATGATCTTTCTGGTTCGGATTGATAGACTTTGCTGATCAATCCACATCTGCATTTTCTCGATAGTTATTGAGCATGTAATCGTGGTGAGAACGCGCATTACCGTCTATTAACAAAAACGTACGTTCTATACTACCTCAAAACCGACCAAAATCATTTCAAAGATGTCGAATTTGTATTTCTGAATTGTAACAGACCTTCTATTGAAGGTCGGTGTGGATCTTTAAAGGAGAAATTACAAAACCAGCACTTCAGTTCCTTGAAAGAGATCCTTTTAAGAGATTTTCCAGACTTTATTTATAGCTTAATTCTCGTATAACGATGTGGGAGGAATCAGGAACCTGTTTTTCCCCGATTTATTACTTAAATTCTTTTCAAGGAGATTCAAGGTGCTGATTGGCGATTTCCCCGTTTCATTTGGCGATTCTTTGACCTTCATAGCTCCGACAGAGGGCCTGTAACTGCGCAGAGATACATATTAGACAACTGTGATCGGTTTGGTTTGGTTTTATTAATTAACGTCGCACTAGAGCTGCACATTGGGCTATTGGCGACGGTTCGGGGTCTATCTCGAAGGAAAGACCCGGGAACACATACACATTCACACACACATTCATACATGCACCTCGTTATTTTAGAACCGTGGTCAGATGACGAGGAAACACCTGAACTGGCACCCAACGCCTTCAATAGACGTCGGGACTTTGGTCCCCGATCAGATTTATCGTGCACCAGTCCCGTATACACGCCAGTATAATTTTTTGGATATTCTGGACGACTTTCTAGTATTTTTGTAGCTAAGCTGGCAACCCTCCAATCGCAAGATCACTACTTTTTACTTTTCTATGTCAAGTCCATCGCACGGATTCGAACCACCAATCCTCTGATTAGTAGCTGAACGCCTTACCAACTGAGCAACTGGGGCTCCAACTGTGATCGGAGTTTGGTCTATTTTGAGGTAGTGTAGAACGTAAGCTTTTATTCGCGAATAGTAATGCGCAACTTCACCGCGCTTACATGCCCAATGACTATCGAGACAGTGAAGATGTGGATTGAACAGCAAAGGTAAACCAACCCTAACGAGATAGATCCACTGATCTCTAACTGTAACTTCTGGATTGGGCAAGACATTTTGTTGACTTGAAGCCAATGGAAGGGGTAACAACTGTACCTCACTTTCATCGTTACCGCAATATTTCGTACATTTTTCATGTTAAATTGAGCCTACATGTATTGATTTTGTCTGTGCTTTTTTTGAATAGTATTTTCTTTTGAAACCCATTTTTAATGCTATCTGCTACTAAAATAGAAAGTTATTTGCAAATCATAGTCGAAGTGGTTAAAAAGCAAGCGAAAAAACTATTTGTTTGACTATATAAAAATTAATTCTATAAGAAGAAATATGATATTTATATACATTTAATAATTCTATAATAATATGTTATTATAAACCAGCACTAAATTACTTTAATTTTTTGTAGGGTACAGTATGGCTGCTTCCACATTGGCTTCAACGCGCCCACACAGGAAACAAGCTTTGAGTCTTCCAGAAGATACAGTTAGAGATCGGTGGATAAATCATATATAGGAAGATGGTGG
This sequence comes from Troglohyphantes excavatus, assembly GCA_963932185.1. Taxonomy (NCBI): domain Eukaryota; kingdom Metazoa; phylum Arthropoda; class Arachnida; order Araneae; family Linyphiidae; genus Troglohyphantes; species Troglohyphantes excavatus. The sequence continues at coordinate 3,016,922 of OZ010667.1, forward strand.
AAGCAAAATTGAATTGTTACTGCTTTAACTTCCACCAGTGAGCGTTAAAAACTGATAACAGCTCTACTTTGGGCTTTGCACTTGTTGGCTACAAAACTAAATAATAACATCATACAGAGTATAAATAATTACTGCCCGGCTTGTGTGTGTGCAAATAGTTTTAACATCCTGCAGTAAAGTTTTAGCACCGTCTTTTGTTTGCTTTATTTTCCCCAAAGTGTAATAATCGTTTTAGTAACTAATTTTTCAAACATGATGAATTTAAAAAAAAAATAATTGTATTCCATGTTTATCTGGTATTCATATTGCATAAATATTGATATATTTGTGTATTAAGTTTCACTCGATTACGATTAGGCATTTGGGAAATATCGCCACAAATAGGAGGCAGAGTATAATTTTGCACATATGTGTAAAAACAGAAAAATTAGTGGCAGCTCGTCTGTATATGTTCCAGAACAGAAGCACTTTAATTAATTTTTTTAAATAACTTATTATTTGCTTAACAAATATTCACAGATCCAGAAGCAAAAACTGTTTAACGTGGTCACTAAGCCGTTATTATTGCTTTAACGCGCGTTAAAATGTCAACTTTGCTTTCGCGTTTTCTCAAGTGAGAGGGGGAAAACTGAACTGCTTCTTCTGACAGTTCAAAAATGCCCAAAAGGAGTGTCATATGATAGAGTTTTAACCAATTAACGAGAAGATTTGTTTCTTCCATTCGTGCTGCCAGATCAACCGACCCAAACGGTAGTGGGATTTTATATTTGCGTTCTTTTTAAAGAACAGTTGCTACCATTTCTCATATGTAATAAAATATATTATTATTGAGCAGTTCTATTTTAACCTGTCCTTTGCTAGTCGTCGAGACTCAGACGTCGTGAGGTTAAGACGTGCTCTCTCGAACGCATGAATCTATGATGTTCTATTTTCCGGTTATCAGTAAGCCACTTCATGACGATCACCAACTAATCTTTGACTACATTGATCTTTGCAATAAGCATGCTCGGCCAGAGAATGCATCGGACCCTCAGCTTGCTGAGGACATGCTTGGAGTATGTTGCAAGCTTTCCAGGATGTACGTCTACTCTGACTGCTTCGACATGAATAATATCATGAAAGACGCGGATGCTGTAAGCCTAGCAAAGTATGCTAGCTTCCTTGGCACCCCAGTCCTCAGCTATGACTTTCCGCCACAGCCTGTCACCTCCAAGGCAGAGGCCCAGGGTGAACTTCCCAATAAGAAGAGGAAGCAGCGGGAAGCTATATCGACCCCTACCGAGGTACCTGCCTCCGATCCTACCCAGCCGCCAGTACCTGAAATCGATCAGATGGAAATCGAAGAGATGCTGGCTGCCCATGATGAACTCACTATTGATCTGACTGGGTCAGATACCAATGGATTTAGTGTCGCCCCGGTTGGCTATAATGGGGTTCAGAGTTTCCCTACGCCAACAGCGGAAGTCACTGGTCCATTGGTTATTCCACCCGATTCTGCTCCCACCCTACCCATTCTTCTCAGAGCTACTGAGAATTTTGACAAAACGCTGCTTGAGCTAAGCAGTAATTTCCCGAATGCATTTAATAGTAAGAGTGCCGGGGAATATATCAAAATCTCACCCTCTGACGAGACCACCAAATTTTCCATGATGGCTTATCTCAAGGAAAAGTACCAAGAGTTCTACCTCGAGAGCTGCCCGCCCTTCAAGGTAGTCATAAAGGGTCTACCTGCCGAGACGGATGTCAGCCGCCTGAAGGACAAACTTAGCTCCCTTGGATTCCCCCCTCTGCGAGCTGTCCCACTCTCCCATCGAGGCACCAACAAACCACGACCAATGTTTCTGGTGGAGCTGCCTCACCAAAAGGGATCGAACAAAATCCTCTCCCTGACCACCCTTCTGCTCGATGTAAAAGTCGAACCCTTCCGAAATCGTGATAGGGTCGTCCAATGCTATCAGTGCAACTGGTTTGGACACACCAGTGCACTATGCTTTATGAAGGCGCGCTGTCTGAAGTGTGAAGAATGTCATGCAACCAGAGACTGCGCCCTTCCCAGAGCCGCCATTCCATTCTGCATTAACTGCCGCCAGACTGGCCACGTCGCCTGTAGCAGAAGATGCCCAGCCTTCCCGAAGCCCCCGGCCAAGCGGTCCCAGGTTAAGAAAAGATCAAGCCGATCTTCCACCAAAAGACTGCCGGCCAAACATCATCGAACGAGCCAATCCAACTCCCAGCCCACTCCTAGCAGAAGCCTAACAACTTCCCTGATTCCACGCCCGAACCTTCTAAAGACTCTTGCAACTTCCCGGCAGTTCCAGGACGCTGCCCCTATGCTTGAGCTGTTTAAAGAACTAGCTCCTATTTTCTCCGGAGATGGCGGAATCGAAAGACTGATTCTCCGTCTTCGCAAGGAAAAAGATCCACTTGCCAAGCTGCAAGTTTTCTTTGACTTTTTCGCCAGCAAAGTCACCGATGCTGTGGCTCCTCTCCCTGGCCAACCAGAAGCTGGCTCAGCCTAGGCTCCGCCCCTTCTGCACCGCTCCCGCGCCTTCCTCGTCCGGACGGTATGCTGAGCACTTCTTTATCCCAGGGAACATCCAGTTTACCTCTGGTGTTTCAAATGCAATCTTGCACTCATGATGGAGGTTAGGGGGCCTTCGGCCCCAGGTACTCCAGAACATCTCGAAATCTCTCTCTTTTTTAACCTGTCCTTTGTCCTTTTTTTAAGTACTGACGAACATGAGAACCTTGAGATAGTAAAATAAAAAATCAACCTTTCTTGTGAGTGTTTTATACTCGCTTGTTTTATACTTGCTTTAACGTACGTTAAAATATCGATTTTGCTTTCGCGTTTTCTCAAGTGCGAGGGGGGAAACGGAACTGCTTCTTCTGACAGTTTAAAAATGCTCAAAACGAGTGTCATATGATAGAGTTTTAACCAATTAACGAGAAGATTTGTTTCTTCCATTCGTGCTGCCAGATCAACCGACCCAAACGATAGTTCGGAGTTTATTTTTGCGCTCTTTTTAAAGAACAGTTTGCTAGGCCTTCGTTCCGAGCGGTTAAAGGCGTCAGCTAGAAATACGAAGAATCCTGGTTCGATTATAGGCGATGGACTTGACAAAGAAAAGTAAAAAAGTAGTGATCTTGTGATCGGAGGGGTACCAGTTTCGCTACAAAATACTAGAAAAGTCGTCCAGAACATCCGCAAAAAATTAACGGCGTGTATACGAGACTGGTGCACGATACATGTGATCGGGGTCCGAAGTACCGACGTCTATTGAAGGCGTTGGATGCCAGTTCAGGTGTTTCCTCGTCATCTGACCATGGTTCTAAAATAACAAAGTGCATGTATGAACGTGTGTGTGAATTTGTATGTGTTCCCGTGACTTTCCTTCGAGATAGACCCCGAACCGTCGCCAATAGCCCAATGTGCAGCTCTAGAGCGACGTTAATTAACAAAAACCAAACCAAAGAACAGTTGCTATCATTTCTCATATGTAAAAAAAAACAACATATTATTGTTGAGCTGTTCCATTTGAACCTATCCATTTGGAGAATTGTCTTTTTACAAGTGTTAACGAACATGAGAACCTTGAGATGGCAAAAATTAATCTCAATCCTTCGTGTGAATGTTTTACACTCGTAATTTTAAAAAAATATAAATAACTATAATAAATATAACTACTAATATAATAACTATATATAAAATATAAATAACTATATATAAAATATAAATAACTATATATAAAATATAAATAACTATATATAAAATATAAATAACTATATATAAAATATAAATAACTATATATAAAATATAAATAACTATATAAATAAAATATAATTAAATTGAATTATTAAATTATTTTATTTATATTTATATAAAGAAAAGAATTAAATAAGGGTTGTTTCCCCATTTTTTGATGCATTTTTCTAAAACATACGCCCCATTTCAGCAGTTAAGCAAGAATCGACTCAGAGCCGATAACGTCTTTTTTAAACTGACAGCCTTAAACTCTCTACCCTGATCAGTTCTGACAATCCAGAGTAACACAGTCTCTTCCAACTCTTGCACCTCGAACGGCGTCGACGCAATTCCACTTAAAATGCAAGGGAGAGAGAGTGGAAAACAAACATCCTCCCCACCATGGGGAGAACGAAGGCGACATTAATAACAATTAATTGGAGTGTTATTTAAATTACTTTTGCAACTCCCCCGTCTTATCAAAGGTTAGGATTTTGACGGACAAGTCCCGAGTGTCACAATTATCACTTCGACCCTTTTCATTTTCGCCCCAAGGTTAATTAGTATGTGGAACGCCATTGTATTTTAATGATCTCTCGAATACGTTTATTACATTTGAAGATATGCGACAGAAGGAAGTTTAGAAGCACATGGCTATTCCGAGAAATGAAGAATTGGAAACGAATCGGGAAGGAGTGAAGGTTTAGTTTAAGAGACAATTTGAATTATAAATCGCATATATGTATCCACATTTTAGTTATTTATAATCTCAACTTAACTATTCCTGACATTCCTGACTCAACGGTGCTGAAAATTCCCAGTTCAAAAATTCACAACTTATCGATGTAGGTAAAATGTAGGCAATATTAAACAGTTCTCTCACAAGTATTGATATGTTGCACGCATGTTCCAATGTAGTATCATTTCTGAGGTCTAATTTACATGTAATCATACAAGTTGGGCAATTCCTAATCTTCCCTAGCTTTCATTTGCTACTAATATTAATTTTCTTCAGGCGTAAATTTTTCCAAATCGGGGATTTTTAAAAATCGAAATTCCTCACTTCTAGAATTTCTATATTATTAAAGGGGGGTTGGGGGGGGGGGAAGAGGGGGCATTTCGTACTTAAATATTTTTACATTTGGATTTTTAAAATTTCTTTTTGGGACCAACTCTGAACTTTTTGGTTTAGAAAATTCCCTCCTGTTCGTAGGAAGCAAACTCTCGATCGTGAAGGTGAGTCCGACCGACAGCACATAACGTCCTTCCAGAAGGACGTTGTATCTTCAAGAACTACTTTCCTAGGAGAACCATTTTAGAAGTTTCAGTTTCCCATTACGTCTCCAACGCTAAATGTTCCCTATCTTCTATATGTTTAGAGATAGAACAAATACGATATTTTCTTAAGCTCCGTTGTTTTCCAGCTACATAACTGCATCTTGTATACGACGATAAATAGTTTATAATTAAAAGAATTTTTTGTTGTAAAGTTGAGGTATATTGTTTACTTTCTCCGAAGGATGATGTTAGAAACACCACATTATTAATTAAAATAATTCTTCACTTTAGCATGGTGGGGGGAGGGCTTCGTCGCAAGACTCTAATTTTTTTTTGTCCATACAGCCTTCAGTACCACTGGGCATATAAAATAGACCTCATGTTGTTAAAAAAAATCGGGTAGGCACAGTCCCTATAATTCCTTAAGATGTAGTTCGTGAATACTTTGTATACGCGAACCTGCTCGACCTGCTCTGCTCCGATGCCCCAAATTTGACAAATCCCCTCCTTTCACGCGATACAAAGGTCAGAAGGAATTGGCAACTTAATTGACTCGACTCACCTTCCTCTTCACGATGGTAAGTCATTTATCCTAATAGGCTGATTATCCTTGGCGTTATGGTGTCGAAAGCGCATGCAGCAGCCCCGAACAGCACCCCCCACATGCTACAAAGATCAGAAGGAGAAATGGGTCGAAAATCGGTCTAGTCGACGCGATTTTATTTCCTCAACACGATGGTAGGTCATTTATACCCATAGGCTGATTCCCCGTGGTTTTATGAGGTTAATAATTTTGCTTTGTAAGTTAGGACTCCTTGTGAAGATGTATCTTCGAGCATAGATCCTTAGTAGTAGAGGAGTCATCACGTCACTCTCGCTAACATCAAAGTGAAGCCATCCTGTATGGCCCAAGACACGTGTTTAACTACATCATTCGATTCATAAATTTTCACAGTTACGCATTTCCCAATTCACAAGCCAATCGCGAGTATTTTTTCATTCATAATTTTGAAGAGATGGCACGTGATTTGGGCCTTCCGCTCTGAGATGTGGGCTTCACGATTATGACGTCATATTCTCCCTTCTACAGACCATCCATACGCGAAGATCCGTACCGATTTTAAAAACGAATTCACGTCAAAAATTTGTGTGGTATGCGTAAAATATCATTAGATAATAGAAATTAGTATTCAAAAGCCTCGCCGATATAGAAGGATGATACGTCAACTGTTTGACGCCGTCATACAGGGCCGGATTTAGGCATAGGCTACATAGGCCTCAGCCTAGGCGCCACAAAACAACAATAAAATCCTTTTAAAGTATCAAAATTCAGATGCAGGTGATAAATTCGAATTTTCTTGTTTCCTGCAAAGTTTTGCTTTTTTTGGCGTTAGGGCCTTCCGTCTTATGACGGCACTATACCGCAATTAAAGTGGCATTTTAATTGCGTCATAATGAGAGATACGCATTCACGTATATGAGACAGGATCGAAGTGGCCGAGTCACGCTCGTGCCGTGGCTTCATTACGTCAAACGGTCCAATGATTCCGTAACATTTGCCCTTCGACCCTGCTGACCCAGTTATGCGTAATCCCTGCTCCTACACACCAACCCTTCGGAAAGAGGGCGGTGGTCCCGAATCGCGAGCGAAATTCATCCATCGCAGCTCTACATATATATATATATATATATACCCGTTCTACGCATGGGAAGAAAATGGCACACATTATAATAAACAGGGTTCGAAATCAGGGGTCGTTAGTCGTATTTTGCACCTAAAAATTTCAGTTTGACGACCATGATTTTACACTCAGTCGTCATATTTGACGCTTAATTTTTTTAATAAAAATTTCAGTTTGACGTCAGTATTTTACATCCAGTCGACATTTTTTACTTCTGACGGTGAGTTTCAATAATTGCTCTCATACTTTTCGGTAATTTTTGTCGTTAAGATGGCGATATTTTTAAGAGTACAAACATAAACATGCTCCTAATTTTATGCAAAAGAAGCCTTAACAATTACAAAAATATCTTAACCGTTGGCGGTGCTGCTTTTGAATTATTTTAAAATTACGCTTAAGTATAAAACATTTTGACAACTAAAAAAAATTGCTATCTGCCGATGACGCCTAACTTTTATCCCCTAAATTCTAACCCTGACTATAAACACAAATGCAATATTTAATAAAAACGATAAAACATATCTTCCTTATTATGAGACTCTTTATCTCTTTTCCTCTATAAACGTTCAAAAAATATAATTATTAGATAAATGTCGGAGTGTTATGTTTATCCAGTGCACAGAACGGGTACTTCAGCTAGAAGGAAGCAAATAATCCAATTTTCTTTCTTGAGGGGTAAAGATTTGGTTGAAGGGTCAATTAACGTCGCACTACAATTAAACAATGGGCTATTAGCGTAGATCTATAAATGAAAACTCTGCTACATTTCGTATTTCTGGGTACAGTGGAAGCAGAAGAATTAATAAGGAATTTGTGTCATGCTAATCCTGTGTTCAGAAAGGATATTTCAGCAAGAAGTAAAAAAATAACTTTCTTTCTTAAAGTATAAAGAAAAACTTTGGTAAATTTTATCTCCCTGATAATTGGGGATGTAGGAGAAGGAATGATGAGTAAATTTTATTTAAACGCCGTGCTCAGAACGGGTTCGTTAGAAGTTCAAGAATAGCTTTTTTCCAGTATTGATGTGAAACGACTTTTAGTTTGGTGAGTAGGAAGTCGCTTGCTAAACCTGAATGTAACTTTTTTTGTGAGGAAAACGTGTAACACTAATATCGCATACACCTTTGCGATCGTACTCCTCAAGTGACTTACTTTGGTATCTTTGTGTAGAGCTAAAAGTTCTCAAATAGCTTACTTTTCTTATTTACAGTATAACGAAAAACTCTGTCAAATTGTATCTTCCTGGGTACATAGAAGACATAGAAGAATGAGTGATGAGTGAATTTTATTTTAATCCCGTGGTTGCCATTTACTTAAAATAGTTATCCTAAAAACGTAAGGGTTGAACGTGTTTGATGAAGAAATTAGCAGTAAATAAACCCAGTAAAAAATTAGTTACTTTTTTCAAACCACTGGATGTACAATCAACATAAACGAAGACCTTCTTATTCTAAAGATGAATGTAATGTATACGTACACATCTTTTTCAATTCAACTTATGTTAAAGACTGTTTTTTATTTTATATATGATAAACACTTTTTCTTCGAGCATGGATCCTTTGTAGTAGAAGAGTCATGATGTCATTCTCGCTAACGTTAAAATGAAGCCAATATGTATGGCCCCAGACATGTGGTTAATTACTTCATTCCATTCATAAATTTTCACTGTTACACATTTCTCAATTCATCAGCCAATCACGAGTATTTGTTTAATTCATAATTTTGAAGAGATGGCACGCGATATGGGCCTTTCGCGCTGAGATGTGGGCTTCACGATAATGACGTCATATTCTCTCTACTACAGACCATTCATGCTCGAAGCACTTTTTATAGTTAACTACTGTTCTTTCATTGATGTACCTATACCCTGTTGCGTTAGACCCGTTTTAGAATGATTTATTTTTTATATATAAACAGTATTTTCATTAAAACGGACAACCTTTAGCCCAAACCTTTACCCGAACTCAACCATACACTATTAGTCCGCTATAAAGAGGTTCTACTGTATAATACTTGTAAAAGTTCGAAATTTGTTTCCTTAAAACAATTTTTTTACTCGTGTTGTTTACTTTAAATTATAACATTCTATTTAAATATTTTAGATCGATAACTTTCCATTCATTCTTTTTGGTTAAATGTACTTTTTTTTCCTCTTTCGCTTGTATGAAAGTGAAAATGTAGAAATCCAGTGAAATGTAATTAAATAGCGAGTACGTTCTAAAAGAACGAAAAAAGAAAAAAAAAGAGCCCGAATTGTTTCGTAGCATTGGCCAAGCGTTAAATCAAACAAATTACCATATACGTAAAACTTATTTTTTCCTAACGAAAGCACGCTCGTAAAAATACACCTCAAATTCAATGTTCGATTATAAAAACAGGTGTAGAAAGAAAAAAAAAAGGAAATTAAGAACGAATCCTGTCGATTCGTCGACCGTGACTAAAATATATAATAATAATATTTTTATTTTTAAAAATTAAAGCGGGGATATTTGACTGAAACTTTTCTACTCGTACATTTGTTTTATTGAAACCACATCCGGCGTTACGGTTGGGGATGTACGCTAAGCCAACTCGAGAATCCCACCCACGCACGTAGGTATAGATTTTTCATGGGGGTGGTTCTGTAACTGAGCGACGGATTACTTTAGGTAGCTTACCCCACCCCCCTACCAAATTAACAAACTCTACCCCCCACCCCCATTTTTTTAAACTTATGAATTTTTATTCAACTAAACAGCAGTAATAAGTTGGCATATAAATATCGAAACAGCAACTGTTCTCATTTATTTTTCATTAAATCGTTACCAATATCAATCATTAACTATTTTTAAAATTACTAAATAACACTCCCTAATTATGAAATAAATTTAGAGAACAAATTTAAATTTAAAAATTCCTTTTTTAGAATAATATATTGCTTTAGTTACAACTTGTTTATACGGCACCGTTTCGTGATCTTTCCCCTTTGTTACGGAAAGTAAAATGCTAGATAATGAAGCCCGATGACGTCATGTGATGCTTAGTTTGAGATAAGAATGCCCCCAAATAATGTTTTTAAAGCATTTTGAAAACTATTTTCCGGGGTAGGACCCCCGGATTTTTCCTCATGCAACTCAACAAAAAGTATTATACTATAAATTGAAATTGTCCTAGTTTTGTAAAGTATTTTTTTGATTTTTACAGTACTCCGATTTTTAATTTTTTTCTTCTTGACTTTCAATGGGAGGGGTTTGAACCCCCTGAACCACACCCCCTTACCTACGTGCCGGATCCCACCAGCTACGCTAGTTAAACCACCACTTTCTAAAAACCGGAAAGTTCCAATTGCGGCCCATGGCAACCTTTTGTCCCTTTTGTCTGGGCGATAAATAATTGTTTTCTTCTTTGAGAATATGGTAAACCTGGCTTCCTTCGGCCGCAATCGGGCTATTGCCCTAAAAACACTGAATAACGTTTACATACTGAATACATCTTATTAGATGCAAAATATAACTTGAGCATTAACCCTCTATTCGAGGAACATGTTTGATATTTACATTCTTTTAATGGAATAGTTACATCCCGTTCCTGTTCTTTTTAAAGAGGTATTCTTTAGCACGTTCTTTTTACGCTTAGGGTGGATAATTATAAAAAAAAATATGCTGAAAGTTTTTAACATTTAGGGTGGATAAAAAAAATTACACATTTATCCTGTGTAAAAGTAATGGGTTATATTTACATTGCCCAAATCTGTTAAGTAAAATTTAAGTTTTCTGCATGACATAAAAATTGTAGTATACTATTTTCATAAGATTTTATTTGGTTTATTGACACTCGCCTACATTTAATATTAAAAAAAAAAAGAAAATACTTATGACATCTTCATAAGATAACTGTTTCAAAATGTTACTCTCTAGGCCTGGGATCGTAAACTTATTTCATTAGATGGCCAAATAATGTGATAGTTTGGACATAGACAGAGTTACAAGAGATCCGCCACCGTCAATGTGATGAACAAAATATTTGTGTAATTGACAGTTTAAAAAGCCTCCAAAACAAAAACAAAAAATGCATGGCTGCTGTCTATAAAAAAATAACCTATTAAACGATACAAAAAGTGAACTAAATATCACCTGTAGTGTCATTAATCCTGCTGCACAAGTTTTATTTCTGTCTAATGAATTTGAAACTCTGTTATTTTAACCGTGCAAAAGTTAAATAAGCTTCAATTTATATATATTCTCATTGAGTTACCTATCGATCTGTGGTACCAAATGTATAAAATATTAATTTTTATTTAATTATGAATATTTTTCTTTAGCAAAGAATAGCCATATATGTATTTGCATAGAATTTCAGAAATCGTAATTATCATCACCCTAATTATCATCATTAATATATGATTATTATTCATTGATATCGTTATCGACATCTATATCCAAAACCCATGTGATAAGGAGATGACTGTAAAGTTAAGGATTCATCGCACTTGCCTACTTCTATGAAATGTGCTTAAAATCCCATTTTCGACAGCCAGACAAATTACGTAAAATCCAGTGTGTGTACAGGTATGTGATTACAAAAACAATTTGCTAGGTTTGAAGATAAAATTCAGAAGTAAGAAATATACCAAAACTCCAATGCAACAGAAGACTCAGAGTTTTTGTTACCTGTATGGATCACTAACATCTTCCATTACTTTTCTCTCTCTGAGTTGTAGGCGACGGACTTGACAAAGAATGGTAAAAAAAAGTAATGATCTTGTAATAGGAGGGTTGCCAGCTTCGCTACAAAATACTAGAAAAGTCGTCTAGAACATCCGCAAAAATTAACGGCGTGTATACGGGACTGGTGCACGATAAGTCTGATCGGGGTCCAAAGTCCCGGCGTCTATTGAGGGCGTTGGTTCAGGTGTTTCCTCGTCATCTGAGCATGGTTCAAAAATACGAGACATCGTTCCCGGGTCTTTCCTTCGAGGTAGGCCCCGAACCGTCGCCAATATTTCACTGTGCAGCTCTAGGGCGAAGTTAATTAAGAAAAACAAACAAACCCTAAGATGGTTTGGTAATTGACCTTATTTATGTTACTTACTCCTCTATGTTGTCTCTGTGACACCGTCTCCTGACAGAACTTACCTCCTCATGAAGTCTTTGCTGTTTATCTTTTGAGAGTGTGATTGGCGGATTTTGAGTAATTGTGTTTTTTCGTGTGTGTAGTCCCGTGTGCAGTTCTTATACCTCTCTGTTATCTTATTATGAATCCACTTATGGAAATTAATTTTAAGTAAGGGTTGAAGAACCATCGGCTCTAGGCACTTTCTAAACAAAATTCCTGCTCAAATTTCTTGAAAAATAAAACGATAGCGACTTAGATTAGTTTTTTCGTTTAACATATTTTGGCGTAGGAAATTGGCGATCGCTTTATTTGAATCAAATTTATTTCTCGTGCTTGAGCTACAGAAATCTCAAATGCTAACCCGCCCCCCCCCCCTCTTCGGTCAGTGTTATCGGAGGAGCGGAAGCTCTCAGTACTGTGTTACTTTTCATGAAAATCTATTTAATTCTTTTCTAAAGAAAGAAGGAAATATCTGCTATAATCACCGAATCAACAGTGGTTGGTTGTAGTAACGTCGCACTCGAGCTGCACAGTAAGCTAATGTAAATTCATCGTTCATACTTGACCAGAGGGGCGAGGTTCTCGTAAAACTCCGGTAAAGTTCCTAGTGTGGAGCTGGGGCAGCCAACCGCACCAGCAATAAATATATATTTTAACACCGGCAATGGGGATTTTCAGACGAAATACTGACTTTTAAGGCTTCTGTAAACGGGACTCATATGTATGAATGAGGGGAAATCCCGGGACTTGAGCTTTCCCGGGACGTTCCCTGGGACAAGGGAGAAATACCGGGACTGTCCCAGCGAAACCCGGAGGTCTGGTAGCCCAGACCATAGCTAAAGTGACTGTGTATAAAGATTGATTTATATCCAGTGTGTGTGTAGGTCAGTGTTTTAATGATACCCAAAAAATCTTCGAAAGATATACGAAAAAAATGTTTTACCCCACCCACTAACTCGCGAAAAAGATTCGGAAGTTTATAGAAACCGGTTCCACATCCCCCTTAACAGAGGAGCGAACACGAATCTATGCACATAAAACTTTTAAATACAGAGATTAAAAAAATAACGCCACTAAACTCTCTTTTTGTCAGAACGCCGCCAGAGGTCACCGATCTACAACCAAAAGATTCTAAGCCTTTTTGTTCTTATTTGTTTTTAGTTCTTTTCTTATAAAGAACTAAAGAAGTATCTTTTATTTATTAATTCTCACGATGAGTTCGAATTTTGTGTGGTCTCAATTCTTCTGGAATTTTCGCACTTTCTCCTCGCATGAGAAAATCTCCTCCCATTCGCCATTTTAATGATTTGTTTCATTTTATTTTTATATTTTCGAACTGAGCTTCGAGTGGGAAACGTTAATTTGTTCTATATTATTTTTGTTTTGTTTCAGCGAATCAAGCATTGGGTACGATGATATTTATTTTAAATTAGCGGAAAGGATTTTTGTGTTTTTAGGTAATAACTGAGTTATTCCGATGAATTCCTCATGATGTGTAAGGGAGCATTCATCTAATACGTCACACTATTTTTCATCTTTTTGTACCTCCCCTTCCACCCATGCCCTCATTGTCATGTTAAACTTACCGCTCCCTTTCGCTAGGGCTTATGACGGGGGGTAAGAATGTTCGTAAATTCCCTTGACTTGGAAAATTCACAAACCCAGTTGGCAAACTTGTGTAACATTTGGCTTTTAAAAAAAAATAAAATTTCTTAGTTTCAATTAAAAATAAAAAGTCAAATGTTTTCCAAAATTCGACAACTCGGTTTGTGATTTTACCAAGTCTATATGAATTTCCCAACACGGGGTATCCCCCCCTGTCCCCCCTACCCTCCTAACAAGGGCCATGCCCTTTCCTCATGTCATGAAAAGAAAAAAGTTTGTTTTTAAAAAGGAGTCACAAAACGTCAACTATGTATATGACCAAATGTCTTATGAAGAATGTTGTTAATACCTTGGCTTTTGCATCGTTAATCGCGTTGCGTCGGTCTTGAATATTTGATTAATTAGTTAATAAATAAATAATTATACATTTCTTGTTCCTTTAAGTAAAAAACGAAAGGACGGCAAAATATTAAATGTGTAACATTTAATACGTGAAAGCCAGAAATGTGGTTTTAAAACTAGGATGCCTACACTCATCTTATGCCAAACACCATGGAAAAAAGATTCTATTTTTCTACCTTGATTCAAAAGGATGTAAAGCTTTCGCGCATTCTTAGTCTTCTCTCCAATCAATATTTTAGCTCAGTGCGCGTGATACACCCCCGAGTTCGTGACGTAGTATGTATACAACCCCAAAGAAAATTATTTAATTTTTATTTAAAAAAATATAAACTTTAATTAATGTTTTTTCTACATTTAATTTACCAATACTTACAATTGTTGTTTGATTTTGATATGTTTAGCCAGCAACGCAGTACCCAACCTATGGTACGCGTACCCCATGGGGTACGTGGCGGTCAGGTTAGGGGTACGCGAAAATAATATTATTAATGTCGAAAAACACCTGAAATAAAAAAAATGAAATGAAATACGTAAAAGCTAAAATGAAAGCTTATAAGTGTCATCAATTTGAGTCGTTTAATTCATTTGCCAGTTAAGCTACATTACTGCCTAACAGAAACAAACTTTTTTTTTTTACGTCGCGTGATGGGTGACAATGGTTCTGAGAGTAGGGGATAGTCGTAAATGAAAGGTTTTATGACGGTAAAACCTGAAAAAACCTTAACTGTGGTAAAATATCATAAAAGGACAAATATTAGTTCTTGAGAAAACAGCTGAAGAGATTCGTTTACAAATTAAAAAGACATATTTATTGAATTTTTTGATTATATCTTTTTAAAGGCAAACGAAGTAGTAAGTAAATTAAATGTTAAATAAATGTGATTAGGTTTGGTTTGGTTTATTTAATTAACGTCGCACTAGAGCTGTACAGTGGGCTATTGGCGACGGTTCGGGGCCTGTCTGGAAGGAAAGACCCGGGAACGATGCCTCGTATTTTTGAACCATAAATTTGATTATCAATAAATTACATAGTGGTCATCAATTGTTCGTGACAGATATCGTAATTAATGTCATATAAATTATTATTCTACAATTAATTTTACAATACCTGAATACCTATAGAATATTTGATGGTTAGACAAAATATCAAATAGATTTCTTAATTTTATTGCCGGATTTCAGTTACTTGTTTTCAAAAAATAATGAAAATCACTCTGGTTTAGAATATTAGAAACTGTAAGCATTACCTTTGATTTTTAGCTTGATTTATTTATTACAAACAAAAAGATGCTAACCCAAAATGTAAAGTTTAGACGTTATTTGTATATAAGACACATTTCACATTTCCTGGTTCCTCAGCAATTCAACCTTCGTTCTCCTTGAAATCCACAGAAAGGGATGATCCACGTTCATAAAAAGAAATCAGATCCTTTTATTTTTACAGCCAGTTTTATTATTTTCTATTGATACCTGGTATGAAAAAAGGCGGAAAACTGACAAGTTTACAACCTTTAAGGCATGGCGGCCGTCTAGTTCTTAAAGAGAGAGTTAAGTTTCTGGCACGCACTCTGTTAGAAATGTGTTATTTCCCGTCTAGGTTGGGAGGTCAGAAAAAACTGAGATGCCGAAATATGTTTCAGCAGGAAATGATGTAAGGTCGAAAATTCAGTTCATGTGAAAAGGATTAAATAGTATGCCGAAATCAATCTACTTTCACAAGGCAAAGATGAAGTTGATAAAATAAAATTTTTGTTGATGTATTAAAAGTAATATTGAGATACTAAGCCCCCTAATGTCCATTCTACAGGGACGATATAAACGGTTTGGTTTGGTTAATTAACGTCGCACTAGAGCTGCACAGTGGGCTATTGGCGACGGTTCGGGGTCTATCTCGAAGGAAAGGCCCGGGAACGATGCCTCGTATTTTTGAACCATGGTCAGATGACGAGGACAACACCTGAGCTGGCACCCAACGCCTTCCATAGACGTCGGGACTTTGGACCCCGATCAGATTTATCGTGCACCAGTCCCGTATACACGCCGTTAATTTTTTGTGGTTGTTCTGGACGACATATTTTGGTAGCGAAGTTGGCAACCCTCCGATCGCAATATGACTACTTTTTACTATTCTTTAGTCCAGTCTATCGCAAGGTTCGAACCGGGGACCCTTTGGATTCTCAGCTGACGCCTTAATCCACTCGGCCACGGAGGCCTGACGATATAAACGAGCGCAAGCTTTTGTAGATGGCTCTGGGATTGGAGCATCTATCGCTGTCCGTATCCACTAATCGTATCCACCAATCGCTGAAAATTCAGCAAAAAGCTCGCACGCGTTTGTTACTTACGTGTAGAATATGTACAAAATAAAACAGCTTACATAAAAAAAGATCTTCAATTCTATTGTAACAGTACAATAAAAAGTGTGACACTGGGGCCGAGATCAAGATAGGCAATATATAAATATCCCGTACGGTCTATGTAGCTCTAGAGCTCTGATAGACATTCACAATTTACATAACACATTCTTCTGATTCGTAAATACATGATTTCTTTCGAAAGCCCGGTTCCAGTCCCTGGATTGGCTCATGCCTGGTTGGTTGGGCATTGGGAAGTTCGGATGCCAGGTTGGGAAAACAGATGGAATGCGTGGTTAATAGACAGCTGTCGCTACAATATAAGTAATAAAATGCAAAATAGACAAGTACAGTACAAAAAGTAATTTTGAAATTAAATTTATTTATGGGTTTAATTTGTAAATCTGACATTTGTAAATCATGTCGATAAAAAAAGTAGTGTTATTTCGAAAAAACAACAACAACCTTGAACCGTGATACTCTTTTAAGAACAGGGGGCTAACAAAGGCAGAAAAAAAACAGGCGTGGCTGTGTCGAAGCATGACCAGAAGGTTTTTACGTAAAACGTCATTTCATTCTATTTTCGAAATGGGGATTGGTCGCCAACCAAACATGGCCAACAGAAAGGACACACAGAAACTGTTACGTCTGATTCCGTGGACCCCCATCCACGACTCGTACGTTCTTTAATTATTTCAAAATTTTGCATGCACCAGGGACTAATTTCTTATCGAACATGACTAAATTTATATCAACCGAGCTATTTTTCCCAGAGTTATTAGTGTCAGAACGAAACACCCTAAAGCCGCAACATGACGTTTCTATTCCTGTACCTGATTATGAAGACGTTTCATGTCGAAAAACGTCAATTGAGGTAATACAATTAAAGTGAAGATAAACTGAAATAATTAAGAAAATAGGCTATCTTTAACCCCGTCAACCGCCGTGTCCGCCCAAAAGCAAATACGGCACGTCCAGACACAACAGATGATCCATTACAAGTTCATCGCTCTTGCATCTCCAAATCCCCCCCCCCCCCCCTTCATCCCCATTAATAAGCACCACCCCACCCGGACAATTACCAGTGACACCCACCCCGAATTAGGATCGCCGAGCACCAGACGCAGAATCTTGAGTCATTTGCATAAACAATCAGCTTACATAAAAACTGTTATCTCACTTGGCGATCGATCCGGTTGGTAGGGCTGCCGTTTCTGAAATGCGGAAATCGCCAAATTATAAAGAAATGCATCACCAAATTTCAGATTATTGTTAAGTAAAATTATTAAAAAATGTTTTAAAAATTAGTAACACTTTTTGTATTTTTTTTTCGAAAAAATAAAAGTTTAATTTAATTAAAAAAATCCTTAGAAACCCTCTGACAATTTTTATTCGAGAAATGGGCAAAATCGAACATTCTACAAAATGACTGACAGAATTATGCCGAATAAATTATTCAAACGACTCTCCTTGAATACTTTTGATATTAGAATTATTTAATTATTTAAATTAAAAAATTACTTTTCCAGCGCAATAAAAGTTTAATTTAATTAAAAATAAATCCTTAGAAATTTTCTAACAATTTTCATTTGAGAAAAAAATCAAAATGGCTGACGGCTGACATATCGCTTTTTATGTATTGTTCAAAAATTATTCTAATGACTCTTAAATCTTTAATACTTTTGTATATTATTATTAAATATATAAACTAATAAAGGCTAGGTAGAATTAAATATTTAAGAAGGTAAAAAGTTTAAATAAATACGTTTTTTCGCACAATAAAACTTTAATTTAATTAAAAAGTTCTCAGAATTTTTCTAACAATTTTCATTCGAGAAAAAATTAAACGTTCTACAAAACGGCTGACAGCTGAGATATCGCTTTTTATGTTTTGTTTAAAAACTACTCTAACGACTCTTAAAGAATGAATACTTTTGTATATTAGTTTTAAATATTTAATTTAATAAAGGCTAGGTAGTAGAAAATATCCGAGATGGTACAAAAAAATTAAAGATTTTTCTCGCGCTGTTTTCTTTGAATTCATTTAAAACCAGTTACTCATACATTTCATGTTCTAAAAAACATGTATGTAAACATTTAATTTAAGATAAATCGAGGTCAAAGTTTAGGGAAAACTAAACCAAAGTTGAAAAGAAGATTGTTGTTCAAGAAATGAACTTAAAAGAACTCTTATGTGTGATAATTCTATAATCATAAAGGAATGTTTAACATTATATACCATATTTTTGTTTTTAAATGTTTGTTCAACAGTTAGAATTTTAGAAGGCTTTTAATAATAAAGTATTTTGAAATGAAACTTCCTTACCGAGACTAGTGAATCTAAATTATCAAAACACAGAAATCAAACACGAAACAGAAGAATGAGCAGCACATGCGTACAAGTCAACTACTAGTTTAAGTTGGTGTCGATGTGCTGGATATTTTGTTCATCGTGTTTTTGTTCAATAAAACTTAACTGTTTAAAATTTTAATAATTAAATGTCAAATAATTCTAACTGCTCTGGATTTGACAATAAAAACACTTGTAGCATCAAGCAATCTACAGTGGCTTACTCAGTTCCATTATAAATTGGGGAATAGGCATTAAAAATCATGGAATTAAAAAAAAATGCTATATGCTATTTTTAAAACATGGTAAACTCTTTAAAAAAATTCTGTCAATGTTAATTCTATCTATATGTCTCTAAAAATTATATCTCTGTCTGTCTATTTTACCTAAATACTTTTTTTTTAATATTGCATTTTCATAAATAAATAGCTTTTTAAATCGCCAAGTTCGCGATTTCTCCCCAATCCTGGCACCGTTTTTCTATTTGCATCCCAAAACCAAAGGTGCGGTACCAGAAATTGAAATAAAGAACTTCCAAAAGAACAAAAATGAGGGCGATTTCTTCTTAGGCAAAACGCGCCCTCTTCTGAGTTTAAGAAGGACTAATCGAATTTTATTTCCTCTTGTGTGTGGTAGATAAATCTCCAGAGACAATAATGCCACGAGGAATAACAATAACAAGAGAAGCGTGTAAGTTACAAATAATTCCATTACCGGGCCGTGAAGCCCAAGTGTTGAACTCTAATTTCTTATGGGTGGCATTCAGAGCATTTATCACCTGCTGGTTTCTTTTCTTTTTTTAAAGACAGAGGGGGTCAGGTAGAAATTGAGTTTGATCGCCAAGTTTCGACGCTGCTGTAGGTCAGATTGTGTGGTTGCTGGCATAGGATGGAAGACAAACATCGGACGTGGCTGTGACGGAGCACGGTCATAAATGTTTTTAATACGAACGTTTTTTTAGGTATACTATAGAACTGGAGATTGGTCGCCATCGAAACTCTCTCTAACTGAAAAAAGAAAATGTTGTTTCGTATTAAGCCGCGGACCTCCATTCACTCCCATGCTCTGCTTTATTTCAGGATTCTACACGATCGATGTCTAATTTCTTATTGAACGATATCAAATTTATGTCAATAGTGCTATTTATCACGGAGTTATAGTGTCGGAATGGATAACCATATAGCGTAACATGGAGTTTCTATGGTAAAATGAACCGTCTAGTTTCTAAACCTGATAGATCACTTTTGACAAATTTTTCAAGAGAAACAAAAACTAATTAATTGCATTATATCAAAAATATATCTTCCAGATGACGTGGCACATGTTGAAAATTATGGGAGTATATTTTATGAAAATTATT
Source organism: Troglohyphantes excavatus (assembly GCA_963932185.1). Taxonomy (NCBI): domain Eukaryota; kingdom Metazoa; phylum Arthropoda; class Arachnida; order Araneae; family Linyphiidae; genus Troglohyphantes; species Troglohyphantes excavatus. Next base: position 3,036,792 of record OZ010667.1, read on the forward strand.
TCACAAAAAAATACAATTTACTATAATATTATTTTATTTAAAGAAAACTTCAATTGAAATATAGCTTATAACTTGGCTTTAAAAACCGAAAATTACATTTTTAATCATCACACTCCCTCTCTGTAACGTCCGGCTCATCTGCTGCGTTGTCTGATTTTACTTCATCACAAAACGTAAAAAAAAAAAAAAAAACTCTACTGTTTATAAGTGCTGTATAACCTTCCTGTAAGCAAAGCACGTCAGTCGTTTGGAGAAAAATGGCGGTAGCTCCAGGAGCTACCTCTATATTGCAACAAACTAATGAGACAAACAGCTATATTTTTTGAGTAACGCGAGAACTAACGATTGGAGCTATATTTTTTTGGTACCAAACAAACAAGTTCTTTTTTACCACAAGATAGTACATGTTACTCCAAAATCCTCTAGGTTGGAACTACATCCTTTTTGCAGCAAACCCTTCAATTTATTTCTTTACGTCTTTTGTTTTGCAACCAACCTCTACTTTCACACCGACAAAAGAATTGCATCTAGCTGCTTTTTAATGTTAAGGCTCCTTGCTACTTATCGGGTTTTGGGTTTTGCAAGAAATTTGAATTCGGTGGCAACGTCAAGGGCTGGCTCACCGAAAACACTTGGAGCTCGTGATTCGTCAATAGCGTTGATTGACAGTGTCAATCTCGCAGAAGTAGAGGGGGAAGAACATTCCCCATTGGGTCTTCATTTACTATAATAAACTTACCCCCTTAAAAAAAAAAGAAAGAAAGAAGATGCTTGCAATCGTCAAAGATCAAAATTTAATTTTAAAATAAATCATAATAATTTGCAAAAATAATCAGTTATACAATACAATCCATGGTGTTTTCGAAGGACATGGGCTTGCGGCCCTTCGCCTCCAGTATTACAGAGATAAAAACATAACTTGCGCTCAAGGCGACACATGATTAGGGTTTTTACATAGGGGGTTAATGAGGAGAGATTCGCATTCATTTGGCGAAAAATAATCAGTTAGCGTTTTATTACAGCCTTAAACCTTCTCAGAATTAATTTCATTAACCTTTGGTTACATTTAATGACGTATAAATTCACTCAATTTTTGTTGAGATTTGGGATGTTTTTTTCAGTCTGTGCTTAGATTTATAGAAAAGAGACTCATTTGTATCGCTGATGGTCGGGTATTGGGAGTCATTATGACGTGGAGCCATAAGTCATCTTGAATCACTAAATGCAAGATTGTTTTAAATAAATTATCTTGCAATATTTTCAAACACGTTCATTATATACTTAGTTATAATAATTTATAAGCGTCATTGGAAGTTATACACCATTAAACCACACTGTAAAAAAAAGTACTTAAAAATGGATACCTGAATCTAAATAAAAAGTACTCGCTTTTTTTAGCACAATGGCATCGTAAATGAGCGATGACGTACTCAAATTTAAGTAACCATACTTTCTCAGAAATGAGCAGTATGGTTTATTAGTGCTAATATCAGCTTAAGTTCAAGCCATCTTAACAAAGGAACCTGACAAACTTAAAATAGGTGTTGGGAAGAATTATTACAAAGCAATTATCTTACTTCCCATTCTGTTGGCAAACCTTTTTAACATTTTTCTGTTTATAACTTCTTCATGTCGCCCTGGTAGTAGTACAACGGATAAGGCACTGCACTGCGGTGCCTGAGGATGTGGTTCGATTCCCGGTAAGTCTTTGTTGTAATTGTCGATAGTTATCCAAAGAGATTTATGAAGGCAGCCTATATAGGCAAGCTACTGCTCTTTTAATGAATTATTTACTTATTTTTGAGTACATGTCTTTTTCGAAAATGAAAGTTATGTATTCGGAGCTATGATAAGCATCGAATGTAATAAAAATACATTTTACTTATTTTTGAGCACCTTATTTTTAACAGCGCATTACGCCGCCAACATCTCGCTTTACAACTAAACGCACATTTTCGTAGGAATTTAAGCACGCCTATTTTTTTACGAAACAGTTTCACGACTACGAAACACAAAATTTACTGTTTTTCGTGAATAGTATAATTTTCCAAAATTTCATTGGTTTGTTTAACGAACTCTTGTTAAAGGAAGACGTTTATTTCCATTATTTTCTCTGACAAATGTCTTTTGCCTAAGACGACATCCATCCATCTTATCCATAATTATCCCGGTGATTTCTGACTTTTAAAGGTGTAACACAGGCGCCTGAACATAATGCAATGTCATCTGGGGTTTATACAATTATTATTGACAGGAATTTGTTTTCGCCGATATTCACATTTCTCTGCATCCTTTTGTTGTAAGCGCTTTTGGCTTCTTACTCTTGTTCTCATTTTATTTGCAATATTTCCAGTGGTTTTGTATTTATTTTATGTTGGCATAATAAATAGACAATGCATTTCATATTAAAGTTTTAGTTATTTGAAAGTTAATAGTGCAGTCTTAAGTTCTATATTAACAGTTTTACCGCCCACGCATTAAGTTCGCTTACTTTCCCAAACGGACATTTTCAGAACATCTGACTAGCAAATGATCAAGGGCAAAACAAGATGGAAATTACTGAAACATTTCTTATACTTCTTTCTTCCAATTATTATACCCCTCAGGGGGTTTACTTTCTTTAAGTAAACACGGGCTTCACAACCCCGAGGTACCCTAGTGATCTTTCTCTTTTTTTTGTTTCCTTGGGAGCTCATGTCTTGTGGGTACGGGTGTGGCGAATCCGTCTTGTCCTAGCTGGGTATCTCAGTTTTCTTTCCTTTCCTTTTTTTGAGTACCCTACCTTGTGAACTGCATTTAATTTATTTTTTCTTTACAAGTTTGAATTTTTTTGCTTTTATTTGTCACATTTTTCCTTCAATTTAAGTTGATTTGAATTTTGTTTTTGAAATGTCGTATTTTTGACCTGCACGTTTGCCGTGTGCTGCGACCCGTAGGGGGGGAAATGGGATCCTGGGGTCCCTTGGCGTTCCCTTTGGCCCACGCTTCACCTTAAACGGGAGGCAGAGTTAGGCCCGGCTCTGTCAATCGGCTGGTGGTAACAGGATACGTCTGTGTTGCTGACTGCTCATGGGCAAGGACCGTGATCTTGTATCGTGGAACGGTCTCGTCGTATCACTCCCTAGTTAGTGCCGTGCCTGGGTTTTTTTTTTTGGTTTGTTTTATTTACTTTTTTTCATCCCAGTTGTCCGGTGGCTGGCTACCCTTGTTGGGCCCGGTGGTGGGTGGGACATACGGCGAGAAATATCTTCATTTTTCATGGCTTTTTTTCCCTCGTGCACTGATGGAGGCCTAAATCCATCAAACCATAGCATACTTTCTACTCCTACCAATAACGAAACATTACCTATTGAAATCGTACCTAAATTTCTTGTTCTTACTTCCAGTGACCAAAACCTAAATCAAGTATCTCCTTTTATCATTCAAAAAGGTCTGCAAAGTATTGGCGGTAACCCTAAGACAGTTAAAAAATTGAATTCTGGTGACCTGCTTATCGAATGTACTAATGATAAACAATCCACATCCTTCCTTAATGCAAAACATTTAGCTAATTTCCAAATTAATGTAACTCCCCACAATAGCCTGAACTCATGTAAAGGGGTCATTAGCGAATTAGATCTGCAGAACATTGACGAAAAAGAAATTCTAACTGAGCTCTCTCCACAAGGTGTCACTGCTGTGCGCCGAATTACCATAAAAAAAGGATCAGAAACTTCAAAAACCAAACATTTAATTCTAACTTTCAATTCTCCCAAACTCCCAACTAGTATCAAAGCAGGATATCTCAACTGTCCCATACGCCCTTATATTCCAAATCCACTAAGATGCTTCAAGTGCCAGCAATTTGGGCACTCTAAAAACACTTGCCGCAGCAAGGAGATATGTGCAAATTGTTCGGACCTTGAGCATACTTCTGAAAATTGTAAAAATCCCCCCAAGTGTACAAACTGTTCAGAATCTCACCCAGCCTATTCTAAATCTTGTTCAAAGTGGACTTTTGAAAAGAAAGTTCAAGAAGTAAAAACCTTACAATCTGTTTCTTATCCCGAAGCCGGTAATATTGTAAACTCGAACCAAACTAACGCTAAAACCTACTCACAAGCAGCCCAGGCTAAAATAGTACCAACCCCAACAGAATCCAAACCTAAAGCCGGCGCCACATATGCGGTATTCGCCGAATCCCGAGCAACGAAACCTTCGATATTCGCCTAAAGACGCATGTGTGGATGGGTCGGTCGCTATTCGGCAAGTGCCGCGTCGCTCGCGTTTCGACGATTTTCATCGGGAAAATGGAACACATGTCGAAGCGAGCTCAATGGTGATTGGCTATCGATATTTTATTCTATATTTTGATAGCCAATTACAGTTTACTATCAATATAGTACTATTTTCTTTTTTTTTATTTAAAGAGGGAATATTGTTCTTTTCGTATCAATTTGACTTTAAATATATCGTGGTGTTTGTTGTGCTATTATTTAAAATTTTTATTTAGTTTATTCATTTATTTTTATGATGTTGTCTGTTTTACTTATTTCATTTATTTATCAATAAAATTATTTCATTTATTTATCAATTAAATTATTTCATTTTATTACTTATTTATATATTTGAAGCATTTAATTATTTTTATGCAGATGCGAAAAAATGAAGATATTATTTTAACATTTCTATTCGAGTTTTCAATGTGTTTAAACGATTTGAAGTCTCACGACCTAAATAAAATGGAGTTTTGTCATGAAACGTCTTTAAAACCATTTATAAAGGGTGTGTGTAGGGACATAGTAGTCATGATAGAAACACAATTTTACGCTTTTAGGATAACCGATTCCGACACTATAACTTTCTAAAAATAGCACGTTTGACATAAATTTGGTCCAGCCGATGATCTAAAGTTTCATATTTAAAAAACTTTTGGTGTTTTGAGCTTTTTTTTATCGTATCTTTACTTGTTTAGTTCGTCTACTTAAAACAATTTCTTCGTTTATTAAGGGGGTCCGATACCCAAAATTCGCAAAAAAAGTCATTTTTTTTTTATATTTAAAAAATAATATTCAAACTTATTTTAATAACTCACAAAAAACTGCTTCAAAAAATTCCTATTACTTTTTTAGTTATGAATGTATTAATGATGTGTTCCTATAACATAGTTGTATCATATGTAAACTTTAAAAGCAAATATCTCTCTTCGTGGTTTTGAAATTTAATGAACACTAAAAATGCTAAAGCTTTTTTACTATTATACTTAAAATCATAATTTTTGTGTGTATAGCAAGATAAATATATTTTAAATAGATGTATGCATTCAGATTTCCTATTTTTACCATAATTTGTTTTTTAAAACCACTTAAAATGGAATTTTATTTTTTTTTCGTCAATTTTTTTTCCAAAATTTCTAATATATTTTATTTTTTTAAAGTGATGTATCTGAATCAAAATTTTAATGCATACATCTATTTACATATTATTCAAGATCTTAAATAAAAAAACTTGCTTCAAAATATTGAAAAACAAAAAAGGAGTAGGAATTTTAAAATTGTTAAAAAATTTACTAAAATTTTAATTTAAAAATAAATGTGCAATTTAAAAATAAAATTGAGCGTCTTAAAATGGTTTTTTATGCATATTTAGAAAGAGAAAAAAAATTGGATTGTACAAGTATAAAAATAAAGAAAAAAATGTCGAAGGTATCGGAGCCCCTTAAGTTGTGAATTTTACTAAATTATTTGTTCAGATTATTTTTTTATTTATTAATTAAATTCATTTATTTGTTTTTTCATTTAGATTTCTTGCATTTAACTGTTTTGATGAAGAATATGAAAATATTTAAATAGTATTTTAAAACCTCGAAATGAAATGTCATTGATTTAAACGTTTTGAAGAATCTTGAGTTGAAAAATAAAATGTGGTCTTGATGTGAAACAGTTTTAAAACCAGCTATTCTTTAAGGTGATAAATTCTGATACTGTATCATAGTAAAATGAAGCACGATTGTTATAAAAGGAAATTTGGAGAGGATTCGTGTAAAATCTTGAACTAAAGCAAAGCACGTACGGAGAGCGGACGTGGAACATACGCGGAATCAGGCGTAGCAGTTTGCATATCTTCCTCTGTTAGCGAGGTTTCCGTTGATAAACGAACTTTATTTAGATATTAGTTATCGGTATTACTTAATATGTCAATTTTAAATCTATATAAGATATATTTGGTTGAATTGACGTCGCACTAAAGTTACAGAATAAACTACGAGCGACGGTTCGGGTTTTATCCCCATAGAAAAATTCGGTAACACTGTTTTTGTCATTGTGAGCCGTGGTCAAATGACTTCGACAACACCTGAGCTGGCACCCCACTGGTTAATTTTTATACAAAAAATTTCAAACGTTTAAAAAAATATAAGTTTTCAACACCATTGACATTGAAGCAACAATGACAAGTATTTTACTTTTATTGTTGCTGAATACTTCATGTTTATCGACATGATATTACAAGGCTATATTCGTAAAGGCTTTTTTAATCCTTAAATTTTAGGAATTTTAATAAAACAAATTTTTTTCTTACAAAAACATCACTTTAAATATCAATCGCAATAGCATGTAAAGTCATGAACGTAAAAATTAAAAAAAAGTACTAGGTTTAGGTATTTTGAAAACTACTCAAAATAATTGAATAAATCTAGATTTTGATAAAGTTTATTTTACACAGTGCACAGAGTGATATGCGGTGGCTACGCTAACAAATACAAAAACCGCGCAGCTTTTACTACGAGTAACGCCGGGCCATATTGCTAAAATACCAATAAAACAGTAATTAACGATAGAAATTTTTCCGAAAATGGATAAACAAAAGCAAAGTGTCAATCTTCATACATTTAATCTCGACATCAAATTGTGAATAGTATTCACTGTCGAATATTAATATTTTTTTTTAATGAACTCTATGTTGACCTGGTGTCGATATTATATCTTGTAAACAAATAACCGTTAGTACATTGGCTAAGAAAAAAAGCAAACGATAATTTCAATATGTTAAAAGATACGGAATAAAAACCAAATCCCCAAGACAACGTCAACGTGCATAAAGTCCATTATTTATACTTAGTTAAAAAATGGATTCACACTAAAGAAATTTTTATATGTAGCATGCAAATTCAATTGTCAAAATGCGAAATATTCGGTGAAAAATTTTGCGAGAACTCTTAAATTTTTTCGAACTGATTATCGTTTGTATTTTATTATCGTTATCGCTAAAGCAAATATAATGAGAGGGAAAATATATATTCCAGAAATGAAAATTAAATCATTTTTAAGTGTACCAACAAAATTAGGATACACTGTTTTTTGTAATTTTTCATTATTCTATTCTACAAAATTTTAACGGTTTCAAGGAATCTCCATGTGCATGGCATTCTGGAATCTATGAAAATAATAATAAAATATTACACACGAAAATAGCTATGAGCAAAATGAAAATGTAAAACAAAAAAAACTGATTTCCAATTTAAAAAAAATTTCATTGTAATTATCACAAATTAAAAATATGTTTTTAAAGAACATAAAAGTATTAGAATATATTTATATTGTACAAATCTGTTAATAAAATAGAATATTTTTCCATCATAAAAATATTGTAGTATACTATTTTTATCAAAATTTATATTTATATTAAATCCGGCCATGCTTCCTACTGCGAATAAATGTTCTGAAATCGGCAAGTATACTCGCAAGAAGCCGAGTTGCTCAGGTTTTTGTAATCCGAGCAAGTAATAGTAAATCGCTCGGGTTATGGCGAGTTGCTCGGGTTAAGGCGAGTCGCTCGGTATTCGGCGAATACCGCATATGTGGCGCCGGCTTAAAACTCGTTCAATAGAAACTCAAACTACAGTCTCTCATGTAAGATTCCGCATTGGCATGGAGTTTGACCCCGATGTACCTTTTGAATTTAAACAAGAATCTGCTTCTTCATCTGGAATATCACAATAAACTATGACTGAGATTTCCAAAAGTATATCTTAATCTACAACTAAAATCTCTACCCTAAACAAAGGAAAACCAAAAAAACTCAAAACTAAAAACTATGATTGTACAGAAATTCAAATACCTGTAAAACAGAGGGGCAATAGAAAATCTGCTGGTCGGACTATTGACTCCTCTGATTGCATCGTATATGATGCATCGGAGATGGACGTGGAGGAGGAGCTCCGTTCAGTTTTCCTTCACAAAAATAAAAAAGAACACAGGAAAAACAATTCTTAAATTATGGATTTTAAAACCTACTCGTATCGAATTTTTATATTTTAAAATGTATTGACTATATTTTAAAATGTTTTATATTCATTTTTCATCTTTTTAAATCATTAAAAACACGAATTTCAACATCCTTCATTGTCATAAGCATCCCTCTTTATTTAGGTTTCTTAACCTTTAACTTTTACTATGTTATCTAATAAAACATGTTATCTGTATTCGTTGAAATTTTTCTTTTAACTTTTTACCAAATTCGTCAACTTTTACAGTTGTACTAAATATATTTTTACCCTTTACAAAGTTTTTACTTTTTAAAATGGTCAAATTAGAAGCATCGCAACAAAGAATTAATAAGTCGTGTGTTTGGCGCAGCATGGCCAAAACTGGCCCTTGCGCCACTAAAACCAAACCAACCAACCAACCATCCAATTATTATATTTTTCTTTTCAGTACGTTTTTTTACAAATTTCAGCGATTATCATTGCTTGTTTAAATACTTTTTTTCCTTTGATATATGCATTTTTTAAGTGGTAAATTTATACTATTTTTTTATGTTTTGTATAAAGTCACTTGAAATATTTAAATTTAAAAAAAATATTTTAATTTCATTTGTTTTTAAATAAATTATCATAGTAATAAGCAGTGTTCAATTCAGGATTCGAAATTAGGATATAAAAGTTAGACACCATTTGTGTGTGCAATTGTTTTTTAGTTTTCCCAAAATGTTCTGCTAATGCGTAATTTTAGGTTTATTCAAAATGTTTATGCAGAGCAGAAAACTTTTACGATATATTTTTAATTGTTAAAGCTTCTTTTGCATAAAATTAGAAGCATGTTTCCATTAGTACTCTAAAACTGTCACCGTCTTACTGACAAAATTACTGAAAAGTATGAGAGCAATTTTTAAAATCACTTTTTATTATTAAAAACTTTGGAGAGGTTTTACTTTGACTTATGATGATACTAAACAAAACAATGCATTTTATAATTTACAAGGATTTTTTTTATTAACGAAATAAATTATTTTTTAAAGTCTTGCTTTCTTTTTGGGCCATTTTCTACATCATTCGGAATGATGTCGAAAATGACGACCGGTGTATAAATACAGTCGTCAAGCTGAGATTTTTATAAAAAGTTAAGCGTCAAAAATAGCGATTGGGTGTAAAATTTCGGGCGTCAAACTGAAATATTTAGGTATAAAATAACGACAAAAACTCATTTCGAACCCAACCTCGTTCAAATATTCCCTCCCACTTTATCTCTACTGAATTCAGTCACAAAATATTCAGACTATTTTGTATTTGACATCCAAAATAATTGTCGCTTTAATATAGATAGAAACATACGGCAATAGAGAACCGAATGGTCGCCAATCGGACGCGCCAAACCGAATTCCTCGAAAAGGCGCAACTTCAGCAGTTTGTGATCTCCTAACAAACCGACTGTCGCCAACTGGGTGAGTTAGGAACATAGACGAAACCAACCGCTCCATTACAAAACACAAAACCCATAAAATGATGATCAGTGTTAGTAAAAAAAGAAAATAAATAGGAACACGGACTCACTTTTCACGACAAAATTTTGCTTCACATCGAAACATTTTTTTCTTCTCAACATTGGGTGGGGGTGGGAGAGTCAATAATCGAAAGCCTTCATTAACTTAGCCTTTCATTAAGGCTCTCCGAAGTTTCATTAAGTATAAATATAAAATGTCACCATTCCTGTTTTTAAAGTATATAATTGTTTTTAGCATATTACACTCTTTTCAACAATGTTCATTGATATGAAAATTTAAAAATATGGTTCATAAAAAAAAATTGGCCTCTGTGGCCGAGTGGATTAAGGCGTCAGCTGGGAATTCATGGGTCCCCGGTTCAAACCTTGCGATGGACTAGACTAAAGAATAGTAAAAGGTAGTGATATTGCGATCGGAGGGTTGCCAACTTCGCTACCAAAATACTAGAATGTCGTCCAGAACATCCACAAAAATATCACGGCGTGCATACGGGACTGGTTCACGATAAATCTGATCGGGGTCCAAAGTCCCGACGTCTATTGAAGGCGTTGGGTGCCAGCTCAGGTGTTGTCTTCGTCATCTGACTATGGTTCAAAAATACGAGGCATCGTTCCCGAGCTTTCCTTGGAGATAGGCCCCGAACCGTCGCCAATAGCCTGCTGTGCAGCTCTAGTGTGACTTTAATTAACCAAACCAAACCATAAAAAAAGTGGCAAATTTGAAGTCGAATAGTATTTATATATAAATTTTCAGCCTTTTATACGCAGAGGAAGTTTCGCGATCAACTCACATACACTTTATTTTATTATTGTAAACCCCACTGTTAAAAAAAGATACTTAAAAATAAGTAAAATGTACTCATTTTTGATTACATTTGATGGTTATCATAGGTCCCAATACATAAGTTTCATTTTTGTGAAAAACATCTACTCAAAAATGAGTAAAAATGAATATAAAAAGCAGTTGCTTGTGTATATAGGCTGCTTTCATAAATCACTTTCAATAAATATAGATAATTTCAACCTTACCAAGGATCGAACCCAGATCTTCAAGCTCTGTAGTTCAGTGCCTTATCCGTTGTTACTACCAGGGCGAAGTGAAGAAGTGGGAAATATAATAAATGTTAAAAAAGTGTGCCAAAAGAATGGGAAGCAAAATAAATGAGTTGTAATAACTCAGTTTCCATTTAAGTAATCGACATTAAACAATGTGGAAAACCGTCTTCTGAACTACTATTTTAAGTTTTGTCAGGTCGCTTTGTGAAGAGGGCTGGAAAGCTCAGATAAGCCCTATTAAATCACACTGCTCATTTTTGCGAAAGTAGGATTACCTTAAATTTGAGTACGTCATCGCTCATTTACGATGAAATTGTACTCAAAGAAAAACAAGTATGTTCAGGCACTCATTTTTAAGAACCTTTTTTTTTTACAGTGCATCATCAGGAGATTTAAATGTGGCGGGAAGATATCTTGAAGGTTTCACTATGAAGTCAAAATGCCAGACAAAACACAGGTCGAAAGAGCAGCTGAAGATGAACAAAATGATACCAAGAAGTATAAACTTATGAGAAGTACGGATACATGCCGAGTACACAGTACAAAAAATGTGCTTAAAAATGAGTACCTTCAGCTACTTGTTTTCCATTGAATACAATTGCATCGTAAATGAGCGACGATACGTACTCAAATTTAAGTAATCGTACTTTCGCAAAAATGAGCAGTGGGATTTAATATTGCTAATATCAGCTACTGTTTAAGACATTTTAACAAAGCGACTTGGAAAAATTAAAATAGTTGTTTAGAAGATGGTTTTCCACATTATTTGATGTCGATTGCTTAAGGGGGTCCGATACCCAAAATTCGCAAAAAAGTCATTTTTTTTTATTTAAAAAATAATATTCAAACTTATCTTAATAACTCACAAAAAACTGCTTCAAAAAATTCCTATTACTTTTTTAGTTATGAATGTTTTAAAAAGACACTATATTAATGATGTGTTCCTATAACATAGTTGTATCACTATATGTAAACTTTAAAAGCAAATATCTCTGTTCATGGTTTTGAAATTTAATGAACACTAAAAATGCTAAGGCCTTTTTACTATTATACTTAAAATCATAATTTTTGTGTGTATAGCAAGATAAATATATTTTAAATAGATGTATGCATTCAGATTTCCTATTTTTACCATAATTTGCTTTTTAAAACCACTTAAAATGGAATTTTATTTTTTTCGTCAATTTTTTTTCCAAAATTTCTAATATATTTTATTTTTTTAAAGTGATGTATCTGAATCAAAATTTGAATGCATACATCTATTTACATATTATTCAAGATCTTAAATAAAAAAAATTGCTTCAAAATATTGAAAAACAAAAAAGGAGTAGGAATTTTAAAATTGTTAAAAAATTTACTAAAATTTTAATTTAAAAATAAATGTGCAATTTAAAAAAAAAATTGAGCGTCTTAAAATGGTTTTTTATGCATATTTAGAAAGAGAAAAAAAATTGGATTGTACAAGTATAAAAATAAAAAAAAAAATGTCGAAGGTATCGGACCCCCTTAAATGGAAACTGAGTTATGACGACTCAATTATCTTACTTCTCTTTGGTCTGCCACATCTTTTTAACATTATTTCTGCTTATAACTTCGTCATGTCGTTTTGGTCGCAGCTCTAAAAGTACCTGGACTTCGGTGTGGACGACATCAAGCAGACGGATTGGGCTTGATTCGCGGTAATTCCTAATTGTAATTGTTGAAAGAGCTTTATAAAGAAAGTCCATGTAGGCAAGCAACTGCTCTTTTTATTAATTTTTGAGTACAGTTTTTTTTCAAAAATGAAACTTTTGTATTCGGAGCTATGATAAGCATCGAATATAAAATGAGTACATTGTTCTTATTTTTAAGTACCTATTTTTAACAGTGTGAGAAGCATAGGTCGAGCAGGCGCACTTGCAAAGTATTCGCGGACCACACGTTACGGGACATTGGGACCGTTCCTACCCGATTTTTTCATTGAAAGTATGAACACCGACTTCTCTGTGAGGTTTTTGAAAACTACAACAAAAAAACTCATCCAATTTAAAGTGGAATTTTTTTTTCGAAACGGTACTAAACAGAATATATTGTTGTTTAAAAAAAAAAGACAATTGAACAGGCGGGCTGAGCTGCCATCCCAAAAATCTTTTTGTATAGGATAATTTTTTTTCAACAGACCAGGTGCGTATAAATTCTCAATTCATCAATTGCAGAAGTTAAATTAGCCGTTTAATCAACCCCTCATAAATATAAATTCAAAAACTTAATTACATCTGTATGTCGTCTCCGAATTCGCACACTGCATTCACGTCTAACTAAATCCCAACCTATGCAATCTCACGCCCAATTAGCAGTGGGCCCTGTGGCTGTGCTTCATTCATAGAGGGCGATATTATAGGTTGGATGTGTCCTTATTAGAGTCCTATCTCGTTATCGCACCCTTATTTTCTGCGGGACTTATGAATGAATTAAAATAAATTGATCTCTCGCTAATAAACACTCGTTTGATTTCTCGAAAATATCTCGGGGGCATCAAATAGCACCAGCCTTTATTTAAATTGAAGAATGGAGAATCGAATTTGCATGAACCGGATGCGTTGGACTCAGATCACAGCAGTCGGGCGTATTTTGGCAGGGGACAAAAGAGCAACTGTTGTTCTTTAAAAAAAACGACTCGTTCTTAACCCCCTGTTTTTTAAAATGAGCGGGAACAGTTCGTTCCTGAGTTTAAAAAATTCTGTTTTACTATCTCTCTCTCTCTCTCTCTCTCTCTCTCTCTCTATTATGGAGCCCCAGTCGCTCAGTTGGTAAGGCGTTCAGCTACTAATCAGAGGATTGGTGGTTCGAATCCGTGCGATGGACTTGATATAGAAAAGTAAAAAAGTAGTGATCTTGCGTTCGGAGGGTTGCCATCTTCGCTACAAAAATACTAGAACGTCATCCAGAATATCCAACAAATTATACTGGCGTGTATATGGGACTGGTGCACGATACATCTGATCGGGGTCCAAAGTCCCGACGTCTATTGAAGGTGTTGGGTGCCAGTTCAAGTGTTTCCTCGTCATCTGACTATGGTTCTAAAATAACGAGGTGCATGTATGAATGTGTGTGTGAATGTGTATGTGTTTCCGGGTCTTTCCTTCGAGATTGACCCCGAACCGTCGCCAATAGCCCACTGTGCAGCTCTAGTGCGACGTTAATTAACAAAACCAAACCAAAAACTCTCTCTATTATGTTTTCTCACAATCAAAAGAGGGCCTCCGTGGCTGATCGGCGAAAGGCGTCAAATGGGAATCCGAAGATTCGTGGTTCGATGCCAGGCGATGGACTTGACAAAGAAAAGTAAAAAGTAGTGATCTTGTGATCGGAGGGTTTCCAGCTTCGCTACAAACAAGAACATCCGCAAAAATTAACGACGTGTATACGGGACTGGTGCACGATACATCTGATCAGGGTCCAAAGTCCCGACGTCTGTTGAACGCGTTGGGTGCCAGTTCAGGTGTTTCCTCGTCATCTGACCATGGTTCTAAAATAACGAGGTGCATGTATGAATGTGTATGTGTTCCCGGGTCTTCCCTTCGAGATAGACCCCGAACCGTCGCCAATAGCCCCCTGTGCAGCTCTAGTGCGACGTTTAATAACCAAACCAAACAGATGGTTGATTGGAGGCATGTACAAAAGTGCTTCTGACATAACTTTGGTCTTTCCATTCTATCATTAAAACAACGGCAGCCATCTCTGTCGAATATCCGATTTCGGTACTATTTTTGTTGTCACCTTCCATGCTAACAAGTTAACTTGTGTGATTTTTTATCAGAATTTGTTCTTAGAATTTTAGAATTCAGACCAATTTAAGCCGAAAATCCACTGTCCTACCTACCTGTCCCTAGTGGTAAAATTATGAACTGTTCTTTTATTTCTTTGTTCTTTAAAATGAACGAAAACTGAATGTTTTTAATGTTAGAAAAACGTCTTTCTTTCGTTGGATTGCTCTCTAATCGACTCGAAAACAGATAATAATTTTTGTCATCTAGCAATAACCAAGGGCAATAGCCCAATGGCGGCCGAAGAGAACCGGGTTTACCATATTCTCAAAGAAGAAAACATTTGTTTATCGCCCAGACAAAAGGTTGCCATGGGCCGCAATTGAAACTTTCCGTAACCAAGAATTTGTGAAAAAAAAAACAGGAACGTGGTAACTGTTTTGTAAAAACAACGAAAACGCTAAAGTTGTTCTTTTAATGTAAAGGATAAAAAAAATACGTTAAAAACTCGATAAAGCAAATATTGAACAGCAACCAATTATTTGATTATTTAAAAGATATTTAAAGTTACATAAAGTAAAAATGGCTGTGTTAGTTCCGGAATATTTCGCAAAATTAACTTAAAATTATAAAAAATATTTTTTATTACCGAATAAATTATATTAAACATGACCAATGAGAATGCGTCATATTGTTTTTATTTCTTAAGCAATACCATTTTAACAAAAAATATCTTATTCGTATTAAAAAATTGAATTTGTTGCAAGAAGATGAGCAGATATTAAAACGCGTCAGGAAACAATAGGTCAAGAAAACACTAAACGAATGTGAATCGAAGAGCAAAATATGAAACGTGAAGCTTTATAATTGAATAGAATTCACACGAGAATTTCTTCTGAATACTTTTTATAGACAAAGTGGCAACAGAATGATAACTTAGGCAATAGGGTTTATAAAAAATGTATTGAGAAAGTGTTTTCAAATATAGGTTAACACAACGCCTCATTTTTTTTGGCCGATACAATCATTTATATTGAGAAATACATCGATTCCGATTAAAGTGTACTTTCTATTTATTGATTTTGACATGAAATAATAATTACTATAAAAAAACACGGATTGTCAGGAAATTAATTTATACGAGTATACACTGTTAAAAATAGGTACTCAAAAATAAGTTAAATGTACTAATTATTTTATTACGTTCTATTCTTATGATGGATTCGAATACATAAGTTTCAATTTAGAAAAATACATGTACTCAAAAATAAGCACAATGAATAAAAAAAAGTAGATGTTGGCCTACATAGGCTGCCCTCACAAATCACTTTCAATAAATATCGATAATTACAATCAAGACTTACCGGGAATCGAACCCAGATCTTCAGGCACTGCAGTCCAGTTTCTTATCCGTAGTAATATCAGGGAGACGTGAAGAGGTTATAAACAGAAGACTTGTTTAAAAGGTGTGCCAAAAGAATGGGAAGTAAGATAATTGTAATAACTTAGTTTCCATTTAAGCAATCGATTTAAAATAATGTGGAAAACACCGTCTTTTGAACACCTATTTTAAGTATGTCAGGTCGCTTTGTTAAGCTGAGATTAGCAATTAAATCACACTGCTCATTTTTGAGAATGTACGATTACTTAAATTTGAGTACATCATCGCTCATTTACGATGTAATTGTACTAAAAGAAAAACGAGATTGTTCAGGTTCTCATTTTTAAGTACCTTTTTTTACAGTGCTGTTTCGTGATTAAATTATGAAAAGAGATTAAATTAATCAGTTAAACAAATCAAAATGATTAAATTAATCAGTAAAATTAAATATATTTTCTCAAGAGTTAAACTCCGTTTGAAATATAAGAGAAAATCTAGCAAATAACGACTGCGAGTAATATTCATAGTTTTTTTTTTAATTATTCATTCCTATTAAAATCAAGAAACTGAAATATAATGTGAAAATGTATTGTGCTTGAATCAGCAGAATATGTGCTATGAAAACAATCAATTTCCGTATATAATCGATTTTCATGACACATTATAATTAACTGTCAGAAATCGATCATTTCACTTTCGTAATTGGAAAAGAAATTACGTAGAATTAAACACAAATATTTCAAAATATCAAAATTTTGAGTTATACATTCGATGATCATTGCAATGAATAATAGAAAAAAAGGGGATTCGGGAAAGTGTAAATAGAGAGAGGTGTAGACAGAGAAAGAGAACTGTTTGCTTTAAAATAAAAAACACAAAATTACTTTACTCTAATATAAATGGCTACCTGGGTAACTCCCGAGTGTTTCTGGCGAAGGCACATTCTATACGAACGTAAATAACGCGCGTTAGCTGCAGATGCCTCTACGATTGGCAGGGCCGCCCTTAGCTACCGCAGGACCCTTTGTGAACACAGTTGCGAGGCCCTTAAGTTGGAACTGTTTAAATAAATTAAATTTTTGAAATGCCGCTTACCTTAAAAAATATCAAATTTTTTCTAGTTGATATCAATTTTACAGTGATGTAGGGTATCTTTTTATGCGAAATCTTCGGGGAAAGTTCCATAGCACAATTGATCGGTAAACATGAATTCCTAGATTAAATAGAGTTCAGGTGTTTCCTCGTCATCTGACCATGGTTCTAAAATAACGAGGTGCAGGTATGAATGTGTATGTATTCCCGGGTCTTTCCAGACCTCCATGGCCGAGCGGTTAAAGGCGTCAGCTGGGAATGCGAAGATTCGTGGTTCGATGCCAGGTGATGGACTTGACAAAGAAAAGCAAAAAGTAGTGATCTTGTGATCGGAGGGTTGCCAGCTTCGCTACAAAGTACTAGAAAAGTCGTCCAGAACATGTTTCAGGTGTTTCCTCGTCATCTGACCATGGTTCTAAAATAACGAGATGCATGTATGAATGTGTGTGTGAATGTGTATGTGTTCCCGAGTCTTTCCTTCGAGATTGACCCCGAACCGTCGCCAATAGCCCACTGTGCAGCTCTAGTGCGACGTTAATTAACCAAACCAAACCATAGTCATCTAAAAAAGCTAATGCGCGTTAATAATGTTCCTCATTCTGCGTGGAGATTTTGCACGTGAGATTTTGCAGATGACTCTACGATTGGTGGATACAAGCCACGAGATAATTTTATACACAAATCATAAAGGTATCTGATAATGTTGAGCCGGTGATAATATTTGTTGGTTGGTCGGTTGCCTCAAAACCCTCCATCATGAAGTGCCGTTTGGTTGGGACGAGCGTTTGGTAATTGCTTTTGTATGAAATATATGGCAACAGCACGTTGCTGGTGTGAGGCTTTTTACTGGTGTTCTTCTGTTCTTTTTGTTGGTGTGCGTCGAAAATGTCGTTTTACTTAATAAGTAACAATTTCTATATTTGATATTATTTCTACAGTAATTTGAAAATGGTTTGGTTTTGGTTTGGTTTTGTTAATTAACGTCGCACTAGAGCTGCACAGTGGGCTATTGGCGACGGTTTGGGGTCAATCTCGAAGGAAAGACCCGGGAACACATACACATTCACACACATATTCATACATGCACCTCGTTATTTTAGAACCATGGTCAGATGACGAGGAAACACCTGAACTGGCACCCAACGCCTTCAATAGACGTCGGGACTTTGGACCCCGATCAGATTTATCGTGCACCAGTCCCGTATACACGCCAGTATCATTTGTTGGATATTCTGGACGACTTTCTAGTATTTTTGTAGCGAAGCTGGCAACCCTCCGATCGCAAGATCACTACTTTTTTACTTTTCTATGTCAAGTCCATTTCACGGATTCGAACCACCAATCCTCTGATTAGTAGCTGAACGCCTTACCAACTGAGCAACTGGGGCTAATTTGAAAATGAATTACAATGGAATAAATGATTCTTCTTCGAAACAATGTCTCCCTCTTTGAACACTGCAACACATGACACTGCGTTACAGATAAAACTGACCCGCGTTAACAGCATCCGTACGGTAGGGATCTATAGAGTAAAACATGAAAACTTCTTCCTCAGATAATATTCGGAAATAATGGAAGGGCTAATCAAGAAAAATAATTCCGAAACCCAGCAGATTTCGGTCTCATTAATTAAATTTCATTCGCCGATACGCCTCATTGGGCCACCATCCATCATCCCACTGCCGGACGCCTTTCCATAAAAATTGCATTCTGTCCGAGCATTCTTGTCCAAAAAAGAATTCTTTTTTGGATGACACGCGCGTTCGATAAACACGTCCACAAATCCAACCATCGCGTGAGCGTGTAGACTTACGACAACTAAACTCTTTTGTGGGAAATGTGTATGGGAGGAGTGACAGGCGCTTCCGCTGGATCGTCTGACAGCCAGAAGAAAGGGACCGGAACGCGTTGGAGTTGTTCTTTGGACGAGATTTCATTTACCTGTTATTAAAATTGGGATGAGTGTGTATTATTTATGGAGAGGTAATTATATTTACGCAATTAGAATGTTTGTTGTTTAAGTCGTTGATGTTCGTGTCTATGGAAACTTCGTTTCGGCATCCGTTTGCAAATTTAACCTCTTCAGTAAGTAGCTTAAGAAAAAAAAAATGGTAGGCAACATTATTTTCTGTTATTATCCACAGAATTTCAATAACTGATTTTGGTTAAATAACGTGCCCTAGAGCTGCACAGTGGGCTATTGGTAACGGTTCGGGGCCTATCTCGAAGGAAAGACCCGGGAACGATGCTTCGTATTTTTGAACCCTGGTCAGGTGACGAGGACAATACCTGAGCTGGCACTCAACGCCTTCAATAGATGTCGGAACTTTGGACCCCGATGAGATTGATCGTGCACCAGTCCCGTATACACGCCGTTATTTTTTGTGGATGTTCTGGACGACTTTCAAATATTTTGGTAGCGAAGTTGGCAACCCTCCGATCGCAATATCACTACTTTTTACTATTCTTTAGTCTAGTCCATCGCAAGGTTTTGAACCGGGGACCCTTGGATTCCCAGCTGACCCCTTAATCCACTCGGCCACGGAGGCCTCTTTCAATAACAGGACAAATAATATTTTAATTAAAATGTTCATCAATTTCTCTAAAACTACTGTGTCGATTTGCCTATAATGTAATATTTAAATATTATACTAGCTGCTTGTAAGTTACTGCAGAGCACCAATATATGGTGCAACGTTGAACTGAAAGTTTTAACAGTGTAGAATGTAAGTTTTTATTCATGAACGGTAATGCGATTCCTTAATGCGCTTACTTGTTCCAAAATTATCGAGGAATTGAAAATACGGACTGACCAGCAAAGTCTACCAATCCGAACCAGACAGATAATGTATAAGACGATGTTGGAAGACAAATTGTATGGTTAATGACATATTGTATGGTTACTGACATATTGTATGGTTAATGGACAAATTATTTCCCCCCCCCCCCACCACCAACAATGAGTGTTAAAGAACTGAAAATAGCTCTACGCTGGGCTTGGCAATTGTTGGCTGCACAATAGGCCGGGTCGAAAAAACATTTTTTTCGATATCGTTATTCTAATAGTGCGGAAAGGGTGACCAGTGTGGTAAATAAACCGGCTGTAAAATATTTTTTTGATCGGATAATATCTTCTGCCTCCTCATCGCACTTGAAATTTCGAAATTTGGGTAAAAAATGGCTTTTTTTGCTTATTATAGGAAAAATAATATTTTCCGAAATAGTTATCCTAATTGCACGGAAAGGGTGTGTAATATGATCACCAAACACGATGTAAAATATTTTTTCGATCAGATAATATCTTCTGCCTCCACATCGCACTTGAATTACCGCTATTTTTGTTAAAAAGTGCACTTTTTCATGTGATAAAAATATGGTTCGAATACTATTTAATAGATGCACTTACACAAATACACTTACAGATGACCAGTTTACAGATGTTTGAATATATTCTTATGGTAAAATTCATTGGCAGATCCAGTGAGGAGGGACACAAAGGCCCGTGCCCCCCCTCCCCTCTCCAGACAGGCCCACTTCTTTTTTTCCTTATGTAATCTTGGAAGATTTCGATTTATGTAACATATGTTGTGTGATTATTTCAAAGGACGGGGGGATCACTGCACGTTATATTGATTTAGTGGTTGTTGTCCAAAGGTTGTTAATGCTTGACTTTCTGATTTTGTAGGCAAAAACTGTGCTAAGTTTTTTACCTACATTAAATCTTCCACGATTACAGAAAGAAAAAAAATACTTACAGATGACTAGATTACAGATATTTGAATTCATCCTTATGGTCAAATTCATTGGCGGATCCAGTGAGGGAGGACAGGGGCCCATGCACCCCCCCCTCCCAGACAGGTCCACTTCTTTTTGTCCTTATGTAATCGTGGAAGATTTAAATGTAGGTAAAAAACTTAGCACGTTTTTTGTCTACAAAATCAGAAAGTCAAGCATTAACAACCTTTGGGCAACAACCACTAAATCAATATGGTGTACAGTGATCTCCCTCTTCTTTGAAATAATCACACATCTTTACATAAATCATACCACTGATTGTGATCAGAATGTTATGCTAATGAATTCGTCTCTATTGTCAGCCCCACATAAACCTTAGAAGATGCTTTTGTTACTAACTTCACATAACGTTTAACTGCCTGTGTGTGAGATAAGTCCCATTTCGAGTTAGTTTTATATCTCACAATGGACCAAAATATGTCAACTGGATATATCATGGAGCATTGGAAAAGAAAGCTAGGACACTATCGCATTCGCGCTGTATGACACAGCGAACAGAGTACTACGATTATATGTCAGTTCTCCACACACATAGTTAAGTTTGTTATGAGAGTTTACACGTCAACGTGGATCGACATAAAGTCTACACGTTCCTAAAACATGGTTATAAGCCTGTTTAGATAGCTATCTCTAGATCAAAATATATTAGTCAAAACTAAAAAATGCAGCAATTTATCGCCACGCATACTCCGCGCATCCTCAGAACCTTTTGCTGATAATGCTGATGGACAGAAAATCGTACATTAGAGAGCTTGTTGCAGGGATCATAATTAAGGTAAGAATGTCACCTTCTAAAGTTGATGTAGAGAGAGGGGTGTGCGTTCATTTCTCCCAGCAAAGCTGAACTTTGAAACTGATAACTGTACTGAAATGATTGACTGGTCATCTACCACTGTTACTCCTCGTCCAATGCTCCGTTCACTGACATATTCTGGTTCATTGTGAGTGATAAAAACAACCCAAAATGGGACTTATAGTTCATTTCCCATCTCACACACAGGTAGTTGAACGATGTGTAAAGTTAGTAACAGTAACAGAAGCATCTGCTAAGGTTTATGTGGGGCTGACAATAGAGATGAATTTATTAAAACAACGTTCTTATCAAAATCAGTGATATAAGTTATGTAAAGATTTTGTGTGATTATTTCAAAGAAGTTGGAGATCACTGCACACCATATTGATTTAGTGGTTGTTGCCCAAAGGTTGTTAATGCTTGACTTTCTGATTTTGTAGGCAAAAAACGTGCTAAGTTTTTTAACTACATTTAAATCTTCCACGATTACATAAGGACAAAGAGAAGTGGACCTGTCTGGGAGGGGGGGGGGGGGGGGGGGGGTGCATGGGCCCCTGTCCTCCCTCACTGGATCCGCCAATGAATTTGACCATAAGGATGAATTCAAATAGCTGTAATCTAGTCATCTGTAAGTATTTTTTTTCTTTCTGTAATCGTGGAAGATTTAATGTAGGTAAAAAACTTAGCACAGTTTTTGCCTACAAAATCAGAAAGTCAAGCATTAACAACCTTTGGACAACAACCACTAAATCAATATATCGTGCAGTGATCCCCCCGTCCTTTGAAATAATCACACAACATATGTTACATAAATCGAAATCTTCCACGATTACATAAGGAAAAAAAGAAGTGGGCCTGTCTGGAGAGGGGGGGGGGGGGGGGCACTGGCACTTGTGTCCCTCCTCACTGGATCTGCCAATGAATTTTACCATAAGAATATATTCAAACATCTGTAAACTGGTCATCTGTAAGTGTATTTGTGTAAGTGCATCTATTAAATAGTATTCGAACCATATTTTTATCACATGAAAAAATGCACTTTTTAACAAAAATAGCGATAATTCAAGTGCGATATGGAGGCAGAAGATATTATCTGATCAAAAAAATATTTTACATCGTGTTTGGTGATCATATTACACACCCTTTCCGTGCAATTAGGATAACTATTTCGGAAAATATTATTTTTCCTATAATAAGCGAAAAAAGCCATTTTTTACCCAAATTTCGAAATTTCAAGTGCGATGAGGAGGCAGAAGATATTATCCGATCAAAAAAATATTTTACAGCCTGTTTATTGACCACACTGGTCACCCTTTCCGCACTATTAGAATAACGATATCAAAAAAAATGTTTTTTCGACCCGGCCTACTGCACAATTATTTAATACCATCATTCACATCAACAATCATTGCTCGGCTTACGTAAAAGACGAAAGGTTGCTACATCCTTCAATAAAATTTTAACACTGTCTTTTGTTTGCTTTATTTTTACCAATTTGTGACAACCCGTTTTAGTAGCTAATGTTTTCAACATGATAAACTTTAAAATAAATATGTGATTTTTACATTGCATCAACCTTGATATGTGTTAACTTTTATTCAATTAAAAGATCGGATGTTTAGAAAATATTTCCACAAATAACACACCTTAACTAAATAATGTCAAAAATAAATTTAATGGCATGTAATTAATATATCTGAAATAGTTTTTATATAAGTAAATTCATCTGACATTTTTTCATTAATTGAAATTATTTAGAATTCTGAAATTCGCTATATCCATACATACTCATTGCATTGTCAAGGTGAAATTATTTCAATCAATCTGAAAAATAAAAATCGAACATATTTTTTACTTGCGAAACAGACGATTACAGAGAGTTAGTAATTGATTTGACATAAACATTCTGAGGGACCGCATCAACACATTCTTCAGCGCCATAATTACCTGGACCAATTAGCCCAAAAAATACGCAAGAACCCTAAAAGTAAAACGCATTCGATTGCTTCTAAACGACAATGCATGCCAACGATGCACCGAATTTATATTTATTTCGCGATCAGAGAACACTTTATTTAACTTTTGAAAGGTACACATAAATTGAATTTTGCTGATAGAATTGTGCCGGAAAAGTTGTTTTAAAACCATTTACTGACAATTTTGTACACAGACTGACATGCTCAATAGATTCCTTTCCTCAGAGCAACAAAAGCACGACGCACAACCACCAGATCCTGTTTGTACAACAAATCCTCTCGGACGCACAAACACAAACACGCGAGAGGGAATAAATGCTGTTTTGGAATCGTTTAAAATCGCGATTCACTTTATTTTACAATTGATGCACTAACGATATTTGTGCTTGTTTGCTTTTTGAGATTTTCGCATGCATCGACAACTGTTTCTACGGCTTCTTGTGCACACGAATTAAGCGTCTGATTGTTTGCGTTCTTTTTTCCGAACAGTTCTTACTCGATTCAGTTCCTTTTTAAGAACCGTTATTTTCAAAAACTGTTATTTTTTTAGGTAGTGGCACTAATAATCGGAAAGTTCCAATTCCGGCCCATGGCAATCTTTTGTCTGGGCGATAAACAAATGTTTCTTCTTTGAGAATATGGTAAACCCTTCGAGCATGATTGGACTGTAGTAGAGCGAATATGACGTCATCATCGTGATGCAAACATCTCAAACCTGATGGCACCAGGCACGTGACTTCCTTTCAAAATTTATGAATGAAAAAACGTTCGCGATTGACTTGTGATTTGGAAATAATAGTAAATGTGTTACTTCATGAAGTACAGGATATTTTTATGAATGAACTAGAAAAAATGTATGAAGGGATGAAGTAGTAAACCACGTGTCTGAGACCATACATGTTGACCTCACTTTGATGTTAGCGAGATTGTAACCTTATGATTTCTCTACTATGAAGGGATCCATGCTCGAAGGGTAAAATGGCATCCATGCTCTAAGGCTCCCTTCGGCCGCAATTGGGCTATTGCCTAGAGCAAAACGGCAATTTCGAAGTTATGTCACTGAAAAATATGTATTACTAGTCTACAGAATATAACAGAATTTACCGCCATAAATACTTAACTGAAATTTATAGGAAGCTTATACTATTGAAATATAAGTTTTATAGTATTCTTTAAGTTGAATTTCTCTCAAATGCTGCATTTTTGAGTTATGTAACTTTTCTTGCCGGGGTGCGATATATTTGATCTGTACATCGGTATATATGTGATGTTCTTTATCCTAACATATCTCTCAACGTGAGAGAACAAGTGAACGAAAGACCGACGTTTTTAAGAACATTCTCTGTCATATGAGTCGTATTTAACTCACGATTTGTTTGTCCAAGAGGTTCCGTGAGTTAAATACAACTCATATCACAGGCAACGGTATGCGTGCTGTGAATTGCATACACTTCATATAAACTATTCAATTCTAATGTAAGCACATATTCGAGCATGAATGGACTGTATTAGAGCGAATATGACGTCATAATCGTGAAACCAAAATATCAGACCGAATGGCCTCAGACACGTGACTTCTTTTCAAAATTATGAAAGTAAAAAATACTCGAGATTGGGAAATGTGTAACAGTGAAAAATTTATGAATGAAATAACGTAATTAACCACCTGTCTGAGGCCATATATGTTGGCCTCACTTTGATGTTAGCGAGATTATAACATGTTTTCTCTACTATGAAGGATCCATGCTCGAAGAAGCACATTCTGTATGACCTCCCAGAAAAAAAAATATGTTGGTATGGATGTTTCTTTGAAAGGTAACTTATAATATGCCTTTACCGTTGGGTTACCACCGCCCATATTGGATTTGACGCTCAGTGAGTTACATATACAACTCACACGTAAAAGTCATAGATAAAAAATATTTTATAAAAATTTCCATTCATGTTGATAAATTTGAATCTAAGCAAAAAGAGATATCTGATCCGATCCGACCGATCCCCTCAGGGGGTTTACTTTCTTTAAGTAAACACGGGCTTCACAACCCCGAGGTACCCTAGTGATCTATTCTACTTTCTGTTTCTTCTCCTCTTTCTCGTGCTTTTCCCTTTTTTCTTCCTCCCTCGTTGTGACTACCTTTCGTAGGTGAGGGCTCTCCATCAGAAGCTGTTGCCGCCCTGTTGCACATAGCTTCTGTTGGCGATTAAGTCGCCCACGTGTTTGCCGTACGTGGATACCCGTAACCTTGGAAATGAGGAGCCTGGTAATTGAGAGGATAGCGTCTTGGGTCAAATTTTGTACGTTTTACCTCAACACATTACTTCGGCCTTTGCTTCAAGCAAACGGGAGGTACATTGTGGTTCCCAGTGTATCAATCGGCTCCTGGTTAGGGTCGGCAGACCTGGCTGGGTGGAATCAAGCAAACGTTATGTCTTCTGGGACCCTCCCCCTGGATGACTGAACATTCAGGACCGGAGGCGTCTTCAGGCACATAGTGCGCGCGTATAGATCCTAGTAAACCTGGTAGTACATTGCCGAGCGCACCCATTTTTTGTTTTTTTATTTATTATGTTTATTTTGGTTGCATGCCGGCGTGTACTATCCCTTGATTAATAAGGACTCCATGGTGGGTGGGACTCTAGGGTCTGAATCTCCCTTTCCTTTTTATGGAAAATCAAAACCCTTCTCCTTCAGTGGAGCAACCATCGACGTACTTTTGTCCAACAACTACTAGATATTTTGTAATGAAACGTAATGAAGGTTCTTTTCACACCGTATCTCCTTTTCTCATAGAGAAAGGCATTTCCGGTTGTGTTGGTGAAGCTAAATCCATAAGCAAAATGCGTTCTGGAGATCTGCTAATCGAAGTTTCTACAGATAAACAAGCTGCGTTACTCCTTAAATTGACTACCCTTGCAAACTTAACAGTATCCGTATCATCCCATACTACTTTGAATACTTCCCGAGGTGTTATCTCGGCAGCTGACTTGCTAAATGTTCCTGAAAAGGAAATCCTTGAAAATCTAAGGAATCAAAAAGTATGCGAAGTTAGAAGAATTACCATCAAGCGAAATGGAGAAATACTGGATACTAAACACATTATCCTGACTTTTCAAACACCAACTCTCCCACAACATGTTAAAGCTGCCTATCTTCGTTGTCCGGTTCGGCCATACATTCCCAATCCTTTGCGATGTTTCTCTTGTCAACAGTATGGCCATTCTAAGGCAACATGCCGAGGAACCCAAACTTGTGCTCGCTGTGCTCAGCCAGGGCACGAAAGCGAAAACTGCAGCAGAGAACAAAAATGTGTTAACTGCGAGGGTGACCACCCTTCCTACTTTCGAACCTGTCCGGTATGGGCTGTAGAGAAGGAGATAACAACTGTCAAATTTAAGGAGAATATATCGTATCCAGAAGCTAGACGCAAAGTCACATCTCGAACATCTGTTGTGGGCAAGAGTTATGCTTCTGCCACTAAAACAGTTATGAAAAGTAGCAGCACACAGACAGAAACAACTACCATACCTTTATCTAGATCATCTTCAACACCTGCAACTAGATCTTCAACACCTGATGCTAAATCTTCTTCCACTAGTATCTTTAAGCAAATAGATCCCAGACCTTCAACTTCT
Organism: Troglohyphantes excavatus; assembly: GCA_963932185.1. NCBI lineage: Eukaryota > Metazoa > Arthropoda > Arachnida > Araneae > Linyphiidae > Troglohyphantes > Troglohyphantes excavatus. Next base: position 3,064,022 of record OZ010667.1, read on the forward strand.
AAATCAAAAACTACAGCGAAATCTAAAGCTTTTCAAGCTTTGAAATTGAAAACTGCGAGAGAAAGTTTTTCTCGCCAAAAATCGATAACATTTTTCAGGTTTCCTCATTTGGAAAAAGAAGCAGATGTGATGCTTCTGCATCCATCTGACGATGAGGAAACTTTAATGAACGAGGGTGATGTAGATGGCCTTTTGAACGCCCCCTCTATAACGTAACATTCTTTATCTCTTGGAATTGCCGTGGTCTTCGACCCAAAATTGATGACTTAAAAACTCTCATTTCCACCTACAGTCCAGCATGTGTCGCACTTCAAGAAACTTTCCTGCGGTCTACTCAATCTGCTAAGATTCGTGGGTTTAGTTGTACTCGTAAAGACTTTGATTCTGGTACTACAGTGTCTGGAGGAGTTTGTATTTTCACTTCTCATAATTATCCCAGCACTGTAATCCCACTAAATACAACTTTACAGGCTGTTGCAGTTAAACTGCATGTTCAATCTCTTCTTACAGTCTGCTGTCTTTACCTACCACCCAATTGTAACATCTCTCAGCAGCAATTGAACGACCTTATAGATCAGCTCCCAACCCCCTTTTTAATACTCGGTGACTTTAATGGCCACAGCACTCTGTGGGGAAGTGACAGTACAAATCGTAGAGGGCATCAGATTGAACAGTTGATATCTGATTGCTCTCTATGCTTGCTCAACAACAACGAGAAAACTTATTTTCACGAACCTACAAGGACATTCCACTCCCTCGATTTGGCCATTTGTTCTCCAACACTTTTGCCATTTTTGAATTTTGCAGTTGCCAATGACCTGTATAACAGCGATCATTTTCCCATCTTTGTCTCGCAAAATAGTCGTAGCATAGGGGTCATTCGACCACCTGCTTACAGGTATCACCGAGCTGATTGGGTTGCCTTTTCTCAATTGGCACTAGTCACCGAGAAAATGGTTACAGACGATGATATTAATATTTCCGTGGAAAACGTCACCGAGATAATTATTAAGGCTGCTGACTCAACGATTCCTAAAAGTTCGATGCGACAGCGCAAATTTTGCAAGCCGTGGTGGAACCCTGATTGTCAGTCGGCATACAAGAGACAAAAGAAATTGTGGAACATTTTTCGGAGATACCCAACTACAGTAAACCTCGTCGCTTTTAAACATGCCAAAGCGTTCGCTCGAAAGGTAAGACGGCAGAGCCAAAGAGAATCTTGGATCAATTACGTCTCTTCAATCACTTCATCAACAACGAGCAAGCAATTATGGAGAAAGGTTAAGGCAGCTAATGGCCTCTACCAGGACTATTCGATTTCGATTTTGGAAACAGGAACTGCTGTGCACTCTTCGCCAGACGATATTGCCAATGCAATAGGTGAAGCATTTTCAAATGTGTCCAGTTCGAATTCGTATAGCCCTGCTTTCTTGACAACCAAGAGACATGCCGAAAAAACATATCTTAATTTTAAAACTAAAACCAATCTCGATTATAATTGCAGTCTGACGATGATGGTGCTGAAAAAGGCGCTTTCTAACTCCAATAACACTAGTCCTGGACCTGATGGAATAACCTATCACATGCTGCGCCATCTTACTACAGATTCACTTACGAATATTCTTCTTTTGTTTAATAGAATCTGGGAGGAACAAAAGTTTCCGTCTCTTTGGCAAACAAGTATCGTGATTCCAATTCTAAAGCCAGGAAAAGATTCCAAAGATCCTTTGAGCTATCGACCAATCGCCTTAACCAGCTGCCTGTGTAAAACCCTAGAGCGAATGATCAATGGACGCCTTATCTATCTGCTTGAAAAGAACAAATGCATTCCTTCATGCCAAAGTGGATTCCGTAAAGGAAGATCCACACTTGATAACATCGTGCAGTTGGAAACGCAAATTCGTAACGCATTTGTAAGGCAGAATCATCTGGTCTCAATATTTTTTGACGTTGAAAAAGCGTACGATCGCACGTGGCGCTACGGTATTCTCCGAACTTTGTTCGATTTTGGTTTTAAAGGAAATTTACCTCTTTTTATACAAAACTTTTTATCTTTTCGTTCCTTTCAAGTTCGTGTAGGTGACATTTTGTCACATTCTTTCATTCAAGCTGAGGGAGTTCCTCAGGGTAGCGTTTTAAGTGTCGTTCTTTTTACCCTTCATTTTAGTAATATCATTCACTCGCTACAACCATACATTCATTCTTCATTATACGTTGATGACTTGCAGATCTCATTCCAGGGATCCGATATGCGATTCATTGAAAGGCAGCTTCAATCTGCAGTCAATAACTTGATCAAATGGTGTGACGAGAACGGTCACACATTATCACAGACCAAAACTTGTTGCATGCATTTTTGCAAGAAGCGAAACCTACATCCAGATCCCGAAATTTCCATCCGTGGTTCACAAATTCCCGTTGTAAGCGAGATGAAATTCCTCGGTGTCATCTTTGATAACAAGCTCTCCTTTCGCCCCCATGTATTGCACTTAAGGGGAAAATGCGAAAAATCGTTGAATATCCTTAAAGTGCTGTCTAATACCGCATGGGGATCCGACCGGACCTCGTTACTTCGGGTTTATCAATCTATTATTCTCTCGCGGATTGATTACGGATGTGTGGCTTATGCATCAGCTATTGACTCAGTCTTACGCAGATTAGACACTGTCCACCATTCTGCCTTAAGAATTTGCACAGGTGCATTCAGGACATCGCCTGTTAACAGTCTCTACGTAGTGAGTAATCAACTTCCACTTGATTTTAGACGAAGAATGTTGTCTGCATATTTTTATTTTAAAATTTTATCATTACCATCGCATCCTTTGAAGAGCATGACATTTTCTCCAGGTTTAAATCGACTTTATAACGCTCGTCCATCTCACACTCGTCCCTTCTGTGAACGGACCAAAGTTCTACTTAATGACTTGAACCTTGGTGATATCGAGATCCAGCAGAGCGAAATGTTGCGTTTCCCGCCATGGTATATCCCAATTTGCACTTTTATCAACCCCTTCGCAGACTATACAAAATCTGATACTGCTGCTGTTGTTTATCAGCAATTATTCGAGCTGCATCGTTCTCAGTATGAACCGTATTTACCAATTTTTACCGACGGTTCTAAAGGAGTTGGATACGTTGGCTGTGGAGTAGTTATTCAGAACGCAACATATAGTTACAACCTGCACTCTTTCTGTTCTGTTTACACTGCTGAAGCGATAGCAATCAATTCTGCCCTTCAAACAATATCTTGCAGTTCTCAACGAAAGTTTTGCATTTACACTGACAGCATGAGTGTTCTTAAACAGCTGAAGAACTTTGACCAGTACTGCCATCCCATGGTGTCGAATATCTGCAATACTTTGAATAATTTAAAAAACACTGGTTTTGATATTTTGCTGTGCTGGATCCCTAGTCACGTGGGCATTTTAGGGAATGAACTCGCAGATACTGCAGCAAAAACTGCATCCGTTCCCCTGGAGCAAGCAGTCCCTTTCACAGACATGAAAAAATACGCTAAAAACACTGTCAATTCTTTGTTTCAAGAATTTTGGGATTTGCAAACTGCCAATAAATTGCATTCCGTAAAGCCCATAACTAAAGAATGGCCCATTGCCCCAGTACGCAAGACCGATGTCAAGTTGACTCGTCTTCGTATTGGGCACACTCGCTTTACTCATCGCCATTTATTCCTTAATGAAATCCCTCCTTCATGTCAATCATGCTCATCTGTTTTTACTGTTCATCATATCTTAATTGTCTGTCCTGTTTTTAACCAACAACGCATGAAATATTTTAATAGTACCATTTTAAACTTTAATGATTTGATTGGAGAAGTTCCCCATTTAAATCTTTTCTCCTTTCTAAATGAGATTGGCTTTATCAATCACATTTAAATTTTTTCTTTTAAACTGTCTGTTTTTATGTGTTTGTACCATGTTGCAGGTCAACAATTGTAAAAATGTAAATATTGTATATAGTGTTCGACAAAACAATTTTTTTGTATATATCCAATTTATTTTTAACCTTTTACCAAAAATGTCAACTTTTACAGTTGATCTAAATATATTTTTATCTTTTACAACGATTTTACTTTTTAAAACTGATACTTGCGAGGCCTCATAATAAAGGACTATTTTGTCGTGTGTTTGGCGCAGCATGGCCAAAACTGGCCCTTGCGCCACTAAAATCTAACTAACCAACCAACCAACCAACCAACCGATCCGACCGATATAAATCCTTTGCTTCATCGAAAGAACGGGTTAGCAAAAGAACTAGTTCTTTTTCTTCATTCAAGAACAGTCAATTCCTGCTCATTTGGAAGAACAGTTGAAAAAGAAGAGGGTAATTCCTTACTACGTTTATGAGTTTCCCATTAACGATCGCTCAATTTCTACTCGGGAAAATAACCACAGTTTTTTTTTTTGCCCGTGATACCTTTTGCCAAATATTCTTCCTCTTTTTTATACTTTTAGCGAAACCAATTATTGAATGCGCCTTAAGAGAAACAATACTCCCAAAACATGCTACGCTGCTCATCTTTTGTTTTGAAAGCTTCGATCTTCGGAGGTTTAAAATTCAACAAGGATTCGGGTTTGTTGAACTATCAGGTATATCGAGTTATGATTAGTTAAAATAAACAACAAAAGAAGCGAAGACACGGGAAAAAAGAAGACTATGGTCGTACTTTAAAATAAATATTGTAGAAGATAAAACGTGGGGATGGAAGATATACGGAGAGCTGCAAGCTATTGAAAACTTAATAGTCGTATTATTAAATTAGCGAGCAGAGCCCGGTTATTTTAAACGCGACAGTGCATTTCATTTAGAAAAATCCATTTAATTTATACGGTAAGTTTAACTGGTAATATAAAACAAATGTACGCTTTTACAAACTATCATCTAATATCTTAATTCTGTGCTGAAAACCGGAACTATTCCCTGCTTCGTTTGCAAAATAAAAAATATATGAGAGAACAATTCCACAATTGGCTACAGCCGCTGCAATTGAATGAGCACATACATTTAAGCAACTGATGGCTTCATCGACCACACGTTATGGCAATGTGCAGTGAAAAAAAAAAATGGTCGCCAAAAAAAAATTCACAATCCGCCAAAATGGACAATTTGTTTAAAAATAAAATCATGGACTTTTAAGTATTTATAATGTTAAACGAATCTAAATTATCTTATATATGTTTTGAAAGAACGATGGACCTGTTCGAAGGTTTTATAATGCAGGGTATTCGCGCTAAGTTATCCATTTGTAATGGTTTATAACTGGGAAAACCACACATTATTAGTTACAAATTTCAGTCGTATAAAGTTGGCAATACCTGAAGTTTATTGGCCGGCGGTTGAGGGATTTTGACGTCTTGGCAGAAATTTGGGGGAATCAGCCTATGGGGATAAATTATCTACTATCAGCGGGGCAGTTTCGACCAGGTCGGTGGTTAATCCACTACCCTCTCTGACAGGCAGGTTAGGTATAGATTTTCATGGGATTAGTGACTGTGAAACAGATTTCTTCTTATTTCTTTAAAAAAAACTGTAAAAAATCGACAAATTTCTCCCCTCCCCACCAGCAAAATTTCACCTTCCCCCTCCACCAATATTTATTTTCACAAATTTTATTTCTTTTCATTCAAGTAAACAGGAATACATTGGCAGATAAATATCGAAAAATCAAAAGTTATCGTTGTCATTAACTATTTATAACAGTTGTCAATATCTATTTTTTAAATTAATGAATCACTACCCAATTTTGAAATAAATTTAGAGAACAAATTTAAATTTTGAGAATCCTTGTAATATATGATTTCCATGCAGGCCCGTTGCCCCCCCCCCCCCCAATAATCTGGAAACTCTAAAATTTGGTCATTTCAAGTTTTAAAAACCCCGATTTGGGAAAATTTATGTCTGAAGAAAATTAATATTATTAGCAAATGAAATCTAGGGAAGATTATAAATTGCCCAACTTCTAAGATTAAAATTAAATTGGTCCTCCGAACGAATACTGCATTGGAACTTCCGTACAACAAATCATTGCTTGTAAGATACCTAACTGTTAAAAAGAAAGATGAAACATGGCGATAAGTTGGAACTGGGAATTTTCAGCACTGTTGAGTTGGAAATTTTGCATCTTTAAGTTGGGATCTGACAACCCTTGTATCCCACCTCCATTTCTACATCTATATTTCGTATGCGCATGCTCAAATATGCCGAAAAGTAGTTCTCTTGGCTATTTTTTTTATAATTTTCTTTTCAAACCTGCAGTGAAATATGCAAAAAAAAAAAAAATATCTTTCTGTCCTTTTTTAATTTCTGGTGTCAAGGGGTGCCAAAGTAACCAAAGTAAAAGGGCCCAGATGGCAACTGTCCATTTGCCGCCTGATAAATCGGCCACTGGTTGTATGCAATGAAATAATCAGAATCAGTTGCTATGTGATTTTTTAGTTGCTCAGTTGATTAAAAATTTCAGTGCAGTTGTTGCTAATGCGCGGCTAACATAACACACCATATTTTTTCCGGCTAACCTAACACATATTATATTAACATATTTTTTAATGGATGCAATTTGTATGAAGCCGAACAAGTACCTCTTCAAAATGTTCTCTTTTCAACAAAATGGTTCACCAAGGAATCATCTTCCCTCCGTATAACGTGCACTCCCCAATTTTCTTTCTCTCCATTTTTTTATATCTTATTTTAAATTCCGTGGGAAAAAGCTAAAGAACCGTGCAAATCGTATGCTATCCCCTGTCAAGCGAAGCTAAACGTCTTATCTGATGCTGCGTACGCGAAAGTGTGCTACCGTAGAATAGCTTCTACTGCACGCGGACACCGCTGTTGGAGAGGTAGAGTAAATAGGGGGAGGTAGAGAAGAGGGGAGATACAGCAATAATTTGAGGGTTATCGTGGAAATTGAAAAGAAAGTGAAAACATCACTAAGGGTTGGAGGTTGTTATGCTTGTTTGGATCTATCTTTTTTTTTTTGAAAAACAGAATGTTTCACCACGGTTTAGTGCTTTTTCGTAATGTTTTTTTTTTCCTGCGCGGTCGTTGGGTTTGCTTGCTGGGCTCTTAATTTTTAAGTTGGAAGAAGATGAGCGTGAATGGAATTTAATTCCTTTGTTTTAGTTGAACTTAAGCGAGCGTCGTTGTGGGTTAACTACGGTGGGAATTTCGATTGGTTGGGTGATTAAAGTCGCACCAGAGCTCTACCAATCGGTTATTGGTGACAATTACGGTCTTATTTCGCAGGATTGGTTTGATTAATTAACGTCGCCCTGGAGCTGAAGATTGGCGAAGGTTCGGGGCTCAAAGGAAAGACCCGGGAACAATGACTCGTACTATTAAACCATGGTCAGGTGACGAAGACAAAACCTGAGCTGACAACCGATACAACCTCAATAGGCGTCAAGACATTGGACTCATCATGTTGAACGTGCACCAGTCCCGTACACACGCCGGTGGTCATTGGGGAGTCCTAGGCTCGGGCCTTATGTGCCTAATGGTAAATCAGGCCCAGCATACGAGTCGCCCAATTGCAAAATTTGTTAAGCGACATTCAGATTTTTTTACAGGAAGTGAAACTAACTTTTGCAGAGTTTAATTTTCAAGCAGTTAGCTTGACAATTAAACTCTACAAAAATCTACTACTATACAAAATCTCTCTGGCATTTTAGCGCCAAACTTTGTTCTGAATCCAATTTCATGAGAACTTTTTCTAAGTTTGGTATAGTTTTTGCGTTATTTATTTTTAATTATTTCGATGGATTTTCCCGAAAGTTTAGAAGTGTTTTGCAACTGTTTGAGCTACGGACCCCACAGAGGTTGGTTCAACGATCAAAATGGCGCGAAAATCTCGATTTTCTGGATTTAACGAGTTTTGCAATTGGGCGACTCATTTGTCAATTTAAATCTAAATATCAATTAGTGCATTTCGAACATTTTCATGTACACCATATCGTTCAAAATGCCGAATGAGTCACATCGAAATGAGTGCACAGTGAGATCGCAATTAATACACCGCAATCGCTTTCTGTGATTCAGATTATTTTAATAAAATACCAAAACCGAATTCGAAAGTGCGGAAGATGGATGTAGATCTCGGTTGCGAAATGTTGATTGATTGAGTTCATTCGAAAGTTTCAAAAGTAGGATAAAGGTGTTTGCCATTACGTATCTATTGCTCGACTCGCCATAAATCATATTGCGACCGTTATGCATACGCAAAACGAAAAGTTAGGAAATTTAAAATGGCAGCTTGCAGGTCTGTTTGGCTTGTGGCATGCAGACGTTATACTTTGGAGAGTATTTATTTACTAAAATTAAAACTAAAAGTAAATGACTGATTGAGCACTGTTTTAATGAAGGAATTTTAAAGTTATTAATTGTTAATGAGTCATTTTTTAATTACAAGCAGTTTGGTAAGTGCAAAATCTGGAATTTAAAGGCAGCGGAACAATTGAAGTACCTTTAAAAACGATTCTTTAGACCGTTCGTTATATTTTAGACTATATGTGTGGCCAATAGTTACCTGTAATATTATATAGTAAATATAGTGGCGTGTTTAAAAAGAAATCGTGGTGTTATCTTTTGACTATTAAAAAAAGAAATTGGGTAGATACAGGCCGCACTTTTGGGGATAACGCAGTACAAAGGTCAAGGGTAGGGGGAGAGGATAAATGGCCAACCTAGTCGTTGCGTCTCACCTTCTTGTACAGGATGGTAAGCCATTTATCCCCAAAGGCTGATTACTGTGGAGTTATAGGGCGGAGGCGCATACTGTTAAGCGATTAAGGATAAAGATTAAGGATTGTCTAACTAAACGATTAAGGATTGTCAGAAGTAGGTACTAAAAACATAAATAAAATGTACTCATTTTTGAGTACATTCGATGCTTATCATAGCTCCGTATACATAAGTTTCATTTTTGTAAAAGCCGTGTACTCAAAAATGAGTACAATGAATAAAAAGAGCAGTTGTTTGCGAACATAGGCTGCCTTCACAAATCTCATTCAATAAATATCGACAATTACTACCAAAACTTACTCTTACCGGGAACCGAACCCAGATCGTCAGGCCCGCAGTCCAGTGCCTTACCCGTTGTACTGCCAGGACGACTTAAAGAAGTAATAAACAGACGAAATGTTAAAAAGGTGTGCCAAAAGAATGATAAGTAAGATAATTGAGTTCTAATAACTCCATTTAAACAATCGACATCAAATAATGTGGAAAACCATCTTCTGAACAAATATTTATTAATTTTAAGTGTGTCAGGTCGCTTTGTTAAGATGTCTTGAACAGAAGCTGAGATTACCAATATTAAATCTCACTGCTCATTTTGAGGAAGTACGATTACTTAAATTTGAGTACGTCATCGCTTATTTACGATGCAATTGTACTCAAAGAAAAACAAGTATGCTCAGGTACTCATTTTTTAAGTACCATTTTTTTAACAGCGTGAGCGATTAGAAATTAAATATTTCGCTGAAAAACGAAAACATATCTTCATATAATAGAAATTTCATAATAAAAAAATGTGTTGTATACATTTAAAATGCTAAATTCTATCGAAAATCTGGAATTTAAGAATTAGCAGCGTGACCACACTTTTAAAGGAAATAAAATCTATCACTCCAGTTCAGTTGAACTGACAATGAACAAAACTCAATTTGATGTCCTTGTTATTCGACATTCGGTTTTTTTAATCAATTGTTCTTCGTGCAACGAGTTTAATTTCTGCTTGTAAATTTTTATTTTAAATGTATTTTCTGTTTGTTTAGTTTTCTTTTTTGTTGGAGTTTTTGTCACTCAGTAAATAGCTTTGCCCTCCTCCGGATGTATTGTGGGTGGCCAGGATACCAGGATATCCCAAAATTGGTTTCCCAAGAATTAAATGCGAACAAGGTTGTGGCTATGTACAAAAGTGTCCCATTTTAAAGGGTTCGTAAAAAAATTAAAAAATACTACTAAAAAAACTGTTGTTCCCGTCTGTTAGGTCCATCTATCTAAAGAAATAAGATACTTGTTTCAAACTAACATAAGAATATTTGTTCCTAAATAATAATTATAATAAAAAAAACATAAATGATTTTTTTTAATAACGAATTATAAAAAGTTTTCCAAAATATACATAAATACATTTTGTAAAGTTCGTTTAGAAATCTTAGCGTAAAGAATGGCATAATCCTATAAAAAATCACTTAAAAATATGGATTCGAAAGGACAAAAAAAGTCACAAATTGCAGTGCACTACAAAATTATGATGACGTTTTTATGCTGACTTTTTTTTTACTGGGCTTTCCCAACAATTTTTAACAGAGAACAAAATAGGTATTCAAAAATATCGACAATTACTACCAAGACTTACCGGGAATCGAACCCACATCTGCGGACACCGCTGTGCAAAGCCTTATCCGTTAAGCTACCAGCACGACGAGAGAACTTATAAAACAGAAATAATGTTAAAAAGGTGGGCCAAAAGAAATGGAAGTAAGATAATTGAATTGTAATAACTCAGTTTCCATTTAAGTAATCGACATAAAAAAAAATATGGAAAACCATCTTCTGTACTACTCTTTTAAGTTGTCAGGTCGTTTTATTGGGATGACTTGAGCAGAAGTTGAGATGAACAATAATATATCACACGGCTCATTATTGAGAAAGTAAGGTTACTTAAATTTGAGTACATCATCGCTCCTTTACGATGAAATTGTATTCAAAGAAAAACGAGTTTGTTCAGGTACTCATTTTTAAGTACCTTTTTTTTATAATGAGCACATACAGTTTTCGTCCAATGCGAAGAACAGGGGGAAAAACGAGTCGTTATTTTGGTTCCCTGTTCTTTAAAATAAACGAGAACAGCTTGTGTTTAAAAAACTTCTTGTGTTTAAAAAACTTCGAAATTTTTTTCAACTCGTTCTTTTACAGATCCAAAACAAATTGTTACTTTTTTCTATAAGCATAACAAATTCTAGGGAAAAGAACATAAGGATGAATAACTGTTCCGTAGAAAGAACGGAAAACGCAAAGAGTTCTTGGCGTGCAAAGGGCTAAAAAAAATCGTTAGATACGCTTTCATTTTTTTTTTTAAATCCTTATATTCGAACAACAGAATTCTACCTTCTGGTCCTGCCAACCCCATCGCTCATTTTTGCCCTAAAATATTAGCATTTGAAGGATAATCTGTTCTTATGAAATCGTTTTCACAAACACTCTCAATCAATATTTAAAAATTACACTTTTGGACTCATGGAACCCCAAAACGAGAAGCAACACAAAAAATTAACGTCGATATTCACCCCTAAGGAATTAAAAAACATTCCGTTCACTGAAACATCGCTTTTTCTCCCAGCGACAACAATTCTAAACTTGGATTCCTTTTGGCTGTAAACACATTTCGCCAAGAATGATGAATTGTGCTATCTAGCAATCCTTCCCCGCAAAGAGAGGAGTCAACCCTGCGTTTTGCATCCCACCTCCATTCAATCCGCAGCAGAGCTCTCTTGCGGTGGCTCCAGAGAGAAACTCCATCTTCTCGTATTTTCCATGTGTTCCTGGGTTCGAAAGGATTCTTTTATTTTCGGTTTTCTGCAATTTCTGTTGTGTCGGATTTGCGACCGAATGTGGTGAGCTTTCGTCGATTTTCACGAGTTACAGAATTGTTATCGTTTGTGTCATTGTGAAATTTACCTGGAATTCTTTTCGGTTCGGATTTTTTTTTTCAGACGATATTCTACACATTTCGTAGAACGTCACTGTGAATTTTAAAATAGATATATATTTTTTGACGACTTTATTGTGTATATCGTATTGTATTTATACACGTATATTCCTGTATTTTGAGAAGCATTTAACAATATGTTGAATATGTGCCTTACAAACCATTTGGATGATAACATTGCCAATTCCGTCTAGAATACATAACTTACAAAAAAACAGACTACGCCAGTATAATATAGTGATATTTCCGTGATAAAAAAAAAACTTCAAGTACTATTTTAAGTATTACTAATCGATCCCACTTGCCGGAGATGTACCCCCAGTGATGTACAGTGGTGCGACGTACCGCGGCACAGACGGCGGCTGGGGTATGGTGTACCCCCACTACCCTTACAAGTACGAGGACGCTTTCACGGAAGACCCGACGCAGCAGTCGACCCCGTGGACCCAGGACAGCGACGACAGCCCACCGCCAGCCCCGATGGAAGGGGACGACGCGCCGGCCTCGCCTCCCCACGCCGCGCCTCCCACGAGAGGGAGCGGCAGGGGCTCCGGCGGGGGGAAGTCGTCGGCCGCGGCGGCAGCGCTCGAGCAGAGGATCCGTCGGCCGATGAACGCCTTCATGGTGTGGGCCAAGAGCGAGAGGAAGCGATTGGCCGACGAGAATCCGGACATGCATAACGCGGACCTTAGTAAACTTCTGGGTAAGTCTATATTTAAAATTTACTTTAAAAAAATATTTTTAAAAATAAAAAATATACGTAAAGTATGTGATTATTAATCTGCCGTCGTATGTTAAAAGACCTCAACTCCATTTTTTTATATTCATCTATTTAGCTTCTCCGACATATCCTTTAAAAATACACCTTTTTATGACATTAATTATCTTTAAATTAAATATTATGGTGAGTTATAGCAAAATTTATATTGACCCTAACTCATGTTCAAAGCGGATTTTGATAGAAGGCATATATGACAAGAAAATACTAAAAAAAGCTCTAAATTCATGATGAGTTGCATATAGAAACACTTGGTAAACAGCACATGGTAAAAGAAAATATAGTTATCACCAAAATAAAATTTTGTGTATATAAACAACTACTTTTAGACAATAAAAGCCCTTTAAGGTATCAAAAATTGGATACATGTGATTTTTTTTTGTTTCCTGTAAAGTTTTATTATTTATAGCGATAGTGATTTCTTTTTAATAAAGCAGAATTGTTCGTATCAGGGTTAAATTTGTTGGGTTATTTTATTGTCTGATCAGGCACGTAAATTAAAATAACATCTTTACTTCTGAGGTATGGGACGCTATGTTAATTTTTGCTATTTTACAGGAGTTGTTATCAAAGTTGTATTTCCTGTAGGTTTCTATGGTCAATTAGATCTTTAAAAAATAATATCTCCGTTTGTAATCTATATAGAAAATACTGTTTTATACTTCTGTGAAGAGTGTGAAAAACGTATAATATCGCAATTTTAACCTGAAAATCGAAAAATTGGACATATACCGCCGAGGAGCAAATCTAGTCCGAGAGAATTTTTTCAATTCCCGACTGAAAATTTCGCATGTAATTGTTATTAATATCAATTATTTCGCGTCCAATTTGGAGAATATAGGAATTTATCGTAAATTTTTTTATTAAAATCCAATCGATTGTCCAATAATTATCAAATCAATCGATTTTTGGAATTGTAAAGTTGTTTTCACTGTTTAGATATTATTTCCTGGTCATGCTATTTTATATTATTTTTTTTTTTAAATTAATTTTAAAGATCAAGTTTTTCAGTTCTAACTCAACCCTTTGAATTTTTTTTTTTTTTTGAAAAATTAAATATTTTATATTAATTTATAAAATGGGTGCATGATTAGAAAAACCAGAGATCTCTGGACGTATATATACGGACTTGAGGGGGCTTGAGGGGGCTAATCGTGGTGCAATGTGTTATTTCATGAAACAACTTATCATTTAATACGATTTTATTTAACTTACCCTGTTATTGTATCATCAATTCTTACAACTGAATTTTATGAATGAACAAATTTCCTTATCGAATTGAAACTAGATATACTTATTTAATCCCGATGGTTATACGATAGTTAGCTATAATAATGAGTAATTTTAAATTTAAACTCATTAGTAATAAGTTAATTTTATAGCTAAAAATTGGACATCGGCAGGTTTCGCACCCGCGGTATCCATATACACAAATGCGTCTTTTGGGATGCATTGCCAAGTAATGCATAAAAAGAAATTTTGCATAAAAAATTTGTAGAAATGGATTCTGAATATATATATTTGTAAAGTACATTAATACGTTTGTATACCTGCTTCTTAAATGGCGTTTTTAAAATTGAAACATTCTTAAGATTATATTTTTAATATGATCAGTCGGACATGATGTGTGCATGAAAAATTAGTGTTAGAAATTTATGTACTCTATGTATATGCTTCGAATTAATTTTTAAGACTGTTTGTGCATTATCTAAAAATGCACAAAACGAGTGGGAATTAGAAAAAATAAAATATTTATTTGGTAATTTATTTAAACAGTGCGTGATTTGTTGCCTATTTAAGAAAACGAACTTTAAATAAAATATGGGATGGATAGAAATAAGAAAAATTTCTCGAGTTAAAAAAGTTTTTATTTTACTTTTGCATAAGTTGTGATTTTCTCCGCATTTTTTATTTGTACGTTTTATACTTAAATAATTTGGTAAAGGGTTATAGCTGTTTTACCGAAAAAAGTCTCCCCAAAATCTGTTATTAAAATATTAAGTATTAAATTACAGATATGGCTATCAAATAATTGTTTACATACAAATATGCACAAACATCAGTTTATTATTACAGTACTTTATTTTTGACCGTAAAGAACTCAAGCAAAAATGAAATGAACAAGAAAATTTATTAACATTAAAATGTTTTATTAAATAATTAACAATAGCCATAAAAGGAAAAAATAACTGAATAAATAACACTAATAAATTATTTTTCATATTATTTCACAGGATATATTCATTTCGAGTTGCTCATTTTTATCATTTTTAGAGAACTACATTTTTCTATTTTAGTTTTATTAGATTTAACGTTAAACGTTACAGTTATTTTTTAGAATATTGAAATTGATAAAACATATGAATTCATTTTTGAGTTTCATAATATTAAAATTAAAGCTATTATTTAATAAAAGCAAAATATTCAAATAAGAAAAATATAATTTAAATTTTGAGTGGGGATCGCTGTCTATCTATTGCTAAGCATATATGTCAGGAATATATTTTTTAGTAAAATGTTTTTTTTTTTCAAACCAAATATATACATCATATATATCTTGTTATCGATATCGAATATTTAATAGCATCAATATATCAAAAGACGTATGTGCAACTGATAATATATATTGATTACTCTCAATAATTGTTTTTCGGATAAAATGGAACTTTAAAAAAAAATATTTTTAGTCAACGGCTCGTGCCTTACAAAATTAATATTAATCTAGTCGAATTATAAAAGCAGTTTTAAAGTTTATGAATTAATTTTTTTTTCATGCAACAGAAAAATAGTAGGCTAGTTACAATCAGCAATTCTATAATTTCTCCTGCCAAATAGCTACTCAGATTATATTTAAAACTTTTTTTCCACTATTATTTATTATAACTTTCTTATTTTCATGCGATTTTATTTCTAGTTTTAATATTAAAGTAGTATTTTACCATATGTGTATGTATTTTATCCTATAATTACAAAATAAATAATTAAAAATTAAATATGTATATGAATTGATGCGAAGTTAATATCAGATTGCGAAAATCGAACAAATATGTGAATTTGTTTAAATAAGATTTTACAATCTTAATATATAATTCTCTTACGAGGTGATTGAAAAACTCTGTTTTTCTCTATGCGGAATGGCAACAGTTACTTTGTTTACAAAATTCTGTTGCGCCCGCATTTTTATTTTGCCATTATGTAAGCCGTTTTGACGATTAACCCCTTCAATTCATTGGTAAATAATTATTTTGATGATTTCAGCTTAAATTAGGAAGAATATAAGCCTTATTAATTAAAAAAAAAATAGAAGGTTTGTTTTATTGGTTCTTGGAGTTCTTCTTCTTTGTTTTATTGGTTGAAAGGAGGTATCGCAAAATTCCGCACTATTCTAAATGTATCCGTCACAGATGCTATTTCCGATTAAGTATTTCGTCAAACTGAGAAAATTCATTTTGTCCTTTTTTAACGAAATTTATTTCGTCAAGAATGACTGCGATTTTAAATAAACATAGCCTGGAGGCCGACTTGAACCGCTGACCTCTCAGCCAGAAGACCAACGCTCTCCCTACCATGACAGGAAGCCTCGGTTGAATTGTAGCAATATAGGTATAAGAATCAATTATGAGTTAATGCCCCTGAAAAGGGCCGTAAGCGGAATCTGAGTAAAAATACTTCCTTTAAAAATTTAAGGATTCTTGTTTCGTCAAATGTGAAAAGATTCAATGGCGAGATGATTGTCAAATATAACGAAAATAGCCTTGACGATCACGGTATTCTCAAAACTAAGAGTTTTATTTCTGAAAGTGTATCCACAGTATAAAAACCCCCCACTTAACGCATTTAAATCATACTCGCTACACTTTTAAAAATAGGTACTCAAAAATAAGTAAAATGTACTCGTTTTCGATTACATTCGAGGCTTATCATAGTTCCGAACACGTTTCATTTTTGAAAAGACATGTTCTCAAAAATCAGTACAATGAGTAAAAAGAACAATAGCTTGTCTACATAGGCTGCCTTCATAAATCACTTTCAATAAATATCGACAATTACAACCAAGACCTAACGGAAATCGAACCCATATCCTCAGGCACCGAAACCCAGTGCCTTATCCGTTGTACTAAGAAATGTTAAAAAGGTGTGCCAAAGGAATGGAAAGCAAGATATTTGAGTTCCAATTGACATCAAATAATATGAAAAACTATCTTCTGAACAACTATTTTAAGTGTGTCAGGTCGCTTTGTTAAGATGGCTTGAACAGAAGTTGGAATTACCAATATTAATTCATACTTCTCATTTTTCAGAAAGTACGATTGCTTCGATTTAAGTACGTCTACGATGCAATTGTACTCAAAATAAAACAAATATGTTCAGGTACTTATTTTTAAGTATATTTTTTTTACAGTGTGAAGGATCGATTATAATAACGAAACTAGCAGTGTTTGCCTACCAATTTCACCCCCATCAAACCCAAATCGACGCCCAACAGCCCCACCCCATTCGAGGGCCACCGTTGGCCAAGAGAAAACCTCTCTTTCCCCACAACAACCTGCACACACGAACACCTTCCCGTGAAACGCCGCTTTATCCGCTTGGCCTCTCTCCCTCTTTCGCACTTCACGCTTCGACTGACGTTGGCAGCGCGGAGAGAGAGAGAGAGAGAGACGCATTCTCAACCTTAATTCGCGCCGAGACGCTTCTGCTGCCACGGTTGTCTGGGGGTTTTAATAAGGGAGCGCTGGGTTCTTCACACTCGGGGGGTGCAGGGGAATTTCAATTATGCGGTGTTTGTTTAACCGGTGGTTGGTGTTAATGGATATTTTTTGTTTTTGTTGCAACAATCGAGGGAGGTGGATGTCGGGATGTTTTGTGGCAAAATTCGAGGGTGTTGCTTGTGTACAACTTATACCAAAGTAAATAACGTCTGTTTTTCGGCGCCGACCAAGTTCTAATACGACGGTTTGGTTTGGTTAATTAACGACGTCGCACTAGAGCTGCACAGTGGGCTATTGGCGACGGTTCGGGGTCAATCTCGAAGGAAAGACCCGGGAACACATACACATTCACACACACATTCATACACCTCGTTATTTTAGAACCATGGTCAGATGACGAGGAAACACCTGAACTGGCACCCAACGCCTTCAATAGACGTCGGGACTTTGGACCCCGATCAGATGTATCGTGCACCAGTCCCGTATACACGCCAGTATAATTTGTTGGATATTTTGAACGACTTTCTAGTATTTTTGTAGCGAAGCTGGCAACCCTCCGATCGCAAGATCACTACTTTTTTACTTTTCTATGTCAAGTCCATTTCACGGATTCGAACCACCAATTCTCTGATTAGTAGCTGAACGCCTTACCAACTGAGCAACTGGGGCTCTCTAATACGACGGGGAGAACGAGGATACTCCGTGAAAACATCACAAGATTAGAATTCTGTGTATGTTTATGAGACGCGATACTTTTTTTTGTTGCGATTTTGGAATAATCACTCTTAAACTCCCGCCCCCTCCAATCATTTCTCCATTCGAGATACTTGTCATTTTCAGGCGAAATATTTTTTGGTTGAAATTCAATTAATATCTTGTTATGATGAAATCTCACTTGATTCTTGTTTTAATTTCATATCCTTGAAAATATAAAATCATTGCATGCATCAAATTATAAATTCTCTTCCCGAATGAAAATTTTCTAACGAGCTCTGTTTTCTAAAAGAACATTCTCTTATGAGGAAGGAGGTGTGTGTGTGTGTGGGGGGGGGGGGGGGGTTATCCGTTGCGAAAATACCCCCCCCCCCCCCTTCTACCCTGTAACGAATTCTCCTCCACTGTAACTAATTTCTCTAGTTCGCTCGAGAAAATGATAACATCCCCCAAATCTGATTTCTTAGCGACAGTCCTGTTTTTGGAGCCTTCATATCAACTCCACAACTCAATTGCATGTTTAAGGCATGTGTAAGTTTTCAGTTGTAACACTAACCCCACGATATATATATATACGGGTGAGTACTTCGAGCATGAATGGACTGTAGTAGAGCGAATATGACGCCATGATCGTGAAACCAACATCTCAGACTGAATGGCATCAGACACGTGACTTCTTTTCAAAATTATGAATTAAAAAAATACTCGCGATTGGCTGATGAATTGGGAAATGTGTAACAGTGAAAAATTTATGAATGGAATTACGTAATTAACCACGTGTCTGGGGCCATACATGTTCGCCTCACTTTGATGTTAGCGAGATTACAAAGATATGTTTTCTCTACTATGAAGGATCCGTGCTCGAAGGGTGAGTACTACAACTAGATAACTGGTATGTCATACTTTAAACTTCCTATGAAGTTACTTAGTTGTCGATATGTCATAGCCACTGGCACGAGGACATGTCATAGCCACAGGCACGAAGATATGTCAATATGTCATAGCCAGTGGTACGACGATATGTCATAACCACTGGCATGAGGACATGTCATAGCCACAGGCACGAATATATGTTAATATGTCATAGCCAGTGGCGTTGCGATTCAAAAATTATGGAGGGGTGAGGGCTCAACTAGTTCCATACCCAAATGTTTACCAATAATAATAAACGTTAATTAGTAGTTATGCTAATTAGTAAATATCCGTTAATTAGCAATTGTTAGACATCATCAGTTTGTTAATTATCTAGTTATACAAATTTCTTAAGAAATTAGCAGTTTTCTTTTTATTTAAAAATAAGATTAACGTAATTTTCATAAACTGTATGAAAAAAATTGTCTTAAAGATCTTATTTACTAATATTGGTAGAAAATTTTGAATTGAAAACCTTTATGGGGAGGGGGGGGGGGGGGGAGGAGGGGATTAAGCCCTCTGATCCCCTCCCTTTCCTACGCCCATGGTCATAGCGACTTGAAGCTTGGATTAACAATAAATTTGATTTTATGTTGGAAAAACAGACATTAGCAAGTTTTTCCCTTATAGTGCATAAAGTCAGAAATCTAACCATATAATGAATGGATTTGACAAACTTGAAATTCAACCAAACTTAAAAAAAAAAAAAAAAAAATTGCAGATAATTCTGGTTACAGCATTTGAAACATAACAAAAATTTAGAACTCCACTCCTTGCAACATACCAACGTAGATGTACTTTAGGGTTACCTGTAGTTCTGAAAAAAAAAGGAAAAAAAATCATGGGAAAAATATCAAACGTAGGATCCACATCCCGCCCACTATTAGAACAAATTCCCCTCGTTCCATTGTTCCATTCGAAAAACGGAAGATAAAAAAAAATGGCGCAAAAGGGGAGGATTCAGCCTCGATATTTGTTGGGATTTTTTTTTGTGTGCCGCTGTCCAGCTGTAAAAGGACGAGTGAATGGGCCGCAGTTTTGTCAACTGGAGCACATTTCCCTGTTGCACTTGTCACACAGGACGAGGATGCGAGGACTCTATTAAAACAGCTGTTTCGTCATATATATTCTCCCGCAAACTTATTCGGAATACTTTCCCTTTTGGGTGCTTTTATTTTGGAATTTGGATGTTTCATAATTTTTATTTTTTAGATCGGTGGATCTTTCATTATTAATAATGGTGCGGGTGTTTAAAAGTGACAGCGCGCTACTTTTTTCTCTTCAAATGCTATGCGCGATCTTTTAGTACAACTCGTTGCCTATTTGATAATAATGAAGTAAAAATCTGAAGACGTAACAGTAGAATGCTAAATGTTTTTAAGAGAAGAAAAAAAATATCAATATTCAACTACAGCAATCTTCCTTATTTGAACGCTTCATTTTGACAAAAACATTGATGTTACGTCTCATTGACATTATTAATTAAAAATAAATTATTATCCTATTCGACAGAAAAATAGGCGCCCATGCGTGTAAAATCTTGAAATAAAGTAAAGTAAATCAGAAGAGTGGATAGGGTATCGTGTTTCCTACGAAATAGCTTGCTTCTATTTGCAAAGGTTTTGGTTGGTAACCAATTCCTATTTCTATAATCTGCTGAAATGAAGAGCTTGCATACAAAATCAAACATGTCAAAAAATATAAAAAAATTATATATGCATTGAATTTTATAAAAACGGAACGGAAAGTTCCGATTGCGGCCCATGGCAACCTTTTGTCTGTGCGATAAACAATTGTTTTCTTCTTTGAGAATATGGTAAACCCGGCTCCCTTCGGCCGCAATTGGGCTATTGCCAAACGGAATACCTCTATTCGTTTGTGAAAAAAATAAATAATAATATTTCCAAAAGTATCCTTTTCATTTTTTAAAACTTGAAAATCAGAAGCTCCATACACTGTTAAAAATAGGTACTCAAAAATAAGTAAAAAGTACTCAATTTTGAGTACATTCGATATTAATAATGTCACCAAATACACAAGTTTCAATTTGTTAAAAAGATATGTACTCAAAAATGAGAACAATGAGTAGGTGCTTTCCTACATAGGCCGTCTTCATAAATCCCTTTCAATAAATATCGACAATTACCACCAAGTTTTAACGGGAATAGATCCCAGATCCTCAGGCATCGCAGTCTGGAGCTTTTTTATCAGTTAAATTACCATGGCGACATTAAGAATTTATAAACAGAATAAACGTTAAAAATGCTGTCAAAAGAATGGGAAGTAAGTTAAATGAGTTGTAATAACTCAGTTTCCACTTAAGCAATCGACATCAAATAATGTGGATAACCATCTTCTGAACCGCTATTTTATGTGTGTCAGGTCGCTTTGTTAAGATGGCTTGAACAGAAGCTGAGATAAGCAATATTAAATCATACTGCTCATTTTTTGGGAAAATACGGTTACTTAAATTTGTGTAGGTCATCTCTCATTTACGATGCAATTATACTTAAAGAAACATGAGTAGGTTCGAATACTCATTTTTAAGTACTTTTTTTTTACAGTGCAGAAATGCATGAATCTGCCAACTGTTGTTGAGGTTTTCTCCGATTTGAGATCGGATTGACATGTTTGTTTTAGCTTAGGCACTATTCAAATTACCTTTCTCGGAAAACTCTTCTGATTTTGCTTCGACAAGGCCACACTCGATTTTTCGAGAAACGAAAATGTGAATAAACGACACACAAAAAAAAATCACTGTAAAAAAGGTACCTAAAAATGAGTACCTGAACCTGCTTATTTCTCTTTGAGTACAATTGCATCGTAAATGAGCAATGACGTATTCCAATTTAAGCAACCGTATTTAAAAAAAAAATTGCAGTGTGGTTTAATATTGTTAATTTCAGCTTCTGTTCAAGGCATCTTAACAAAGAGATCTGACAGGCTTAAAATTGTTCTTCAGAAGATAGTTTTCCGCATTATTTGATACATTATTGCTTAAATGGAAACTGAATTATTACAATTGAATTATCTTGCTTCCCATTCTTTTAGCACACCTTTTTAACATTTCTTCTGTTTATCACTTCTACACGTCGCCCTGGTAGCAGAACGGATAAGGCATTGGACTACGGTGCCTGAGGATATAGGTTGGATAAGTTTTGTTTTTAATTGTCGATATTTATTGCAAGTGATTTATGAACTTAGCCTATGTAGACAAAGTTTTGCTCTTTTTATAACTTTGTACTCAATGTTTTCATGGTTGTGTACATGCCGTTTTCAAAATCAAAAATGAAACTTATATATTCGGAGCTTTGATAAGCATCGAATGTATTCAAAAATGAGTACATTTTACATATTTTTGAGTACCTATTTTTAACAGTGAGCAGTTGTTACTTCAACAAAACACTTTCATTAATAAATAGAAAGAAATATCTTGTTACACATTTGAATGTTTTCTTATTCAAAAGAACGTAGGAACCTCACGTCTCGTACATTCCGATGTGCCTACACCCCTGATGGTCTTAATCCACGCGAGTTGCTGCTGCCCTAATTTGGCCGCTACTTAGTAAAAAGAGGTCCGTGTACACGCAAATAAACCCCGTGTAATTGCTGTCAGAAGTCACGCTGAGATAAACGATAGGTCCCTCAAAGCAGGTTTCCTACGACCGCCTTAAACTCCTTTAAAACATCGGTATCTAATGTATTTTATTGTTACGTTATAAAGATTTTATGTCGAAAAGAAAATATAGATATTTTCTTTAAAAAAAATGTTTTTAACATGGATAATTTTATTTTTATTGATGTCACAAAAACTTTAAACCATCGTTATGACGAAAACATTCGTATTGGCACGTCCGTTTTAACAGTGGGTTACAAAGGCTGCCTTCTTCTTAATAAGTATCGGCAATTTGTAACCAAGACTTACCGGGAAGCGAACCCAGACCCTCAGACACCGCAGTCCAGAATCTTATCCGTTAAACTACCAGGGCGACGTAAAGAAGTTATAAACAGAAGAAATGTTAAAAAGGTGTGTCAAAAGAATGGGAAGTAAGATAATTGAGTTGGAATAACTCAGCTTCCATTTAAGCAATCGGTACCAAAAAGTGTGTAAAAACATCTTTTGAACAACTATTCTAAGTTTGTCAGGTCGCTTTGTTAAGATGGCTTAAATAGAAGCTGATATTAGCAATATTAAATCATACTGTTTTTTTTTTGAGAAAGTATGGTTATTTAAATTTGAGTACGTCATCGCTCACTTACGATGAAATTGTAGTAAAAGAAAAACGAGTATATTCAGATACTTATTTTTAAGTACCTTTTTTTACAGTGCACTTTCCTCTACACGATGGTATGTCACGCATCCCCATAGGCTGATTCCACATGGAGTAATGAAGGATTTACGAATGTCGTTTTTCACTATGCGACTTCGCGCAACTATATATGTGTAGCAGTGTGATTTCATATTGCTAATCTCAGAAGTTCAAGCCATCTTAACAAAGCGATCTGGCAAAACTTAAAATGGGTGTTCAGAACGGAAAGTTCCAATTGCGGCCCATGGCAACCTTTTGTCTGGGCGATAAACTATTGTTTTCTTCTTTGAGAATATGGAAACCTGCCTCCCTCCGGCCGCAATTGGGCTATTGCCGTTCAGAAGAAGATGTTCTACATGATTTGATGTCGATTGCTTAAATGGAAACTGAATTATTACAATTCAATTTCATTCTTCCACTCTTTTGGTATACTTTTTAACATTTATTCTGTTTATAACTTCTTCACATGGCCCTGGAAGTATAACGGATAAGGCACTGGGCTGCGGTGCCTGATGATATGGGTTCGATTCCCAGTTTCTTGGTTGTAATTGTTGGTATTTATTGAAAGTGATTTATGAAGACAGCCTATACAGGCAAGCTACTGCCCTTTTTATTCATTTTTATTCATTGTACTCATTTTGAGTACATGTGTTTTCAAAAATGAAACTTTTGTACTCGGAGCTATGATAAGCATCGAATGTAATAAAAAAAATGAGTAAATTTTACTTATTTTTGAGTACCTATTTTTAATCTTTAGAAGGCGGGTGTTTGATTTTAAAATGGGATTCTGGCCGAAATATCGACCAACCGCTCTGAAAAGGACAGCGTTTCAGCAGAGGTCGGGGCATTGATTGGGGAAAAGAACAGGAACGAGAGATGTAGCTGTTCCATAAAAATAACGTAAATATCAAACTTGTTCCGCGACCGCAAAAGGTTAAGAATGATAAAAGTATAATATATATTTCCTAATTGCTTTTCTAATCAAACATCCTTCAACCCTTCGAATGGGTTCCGGTTCACTTTGATTTTTTGATAATTTTTCAAGAAAAACTCTCTCTGGACAAAAGGCGGAACTTCATTGTTTCATTAATCATCCTCACCTTTGGAACACACACACAAAATTCAGAATTTTCCGGTATCCATTTCGACACTCTGTGTTCCATGAACTAAATTACGCCTTCGAAAATTTCTCAATTTCGCCATTTTGAATTTCGAACTTTTTTTTATGTTGTGTGTGTGGAAGAAACTGAAGAATCTTCCTGGAACAGCGAAGGAAATTTTCGAAGGTTGGTGGCGGACAAATGGCTCTCATCAATCAATAAAGAAAATCAATAAATAAATATCGAACTTATTATTAAGAAATTCTATTGTGTGTGGGTGGGCAAAGATGTCTGATATTTGTGAGAAATCGAGAAGTGTTTGGCAATAAGGTCTGGAAAGGGTGAAATTTAGGTTAGAAAGTCTACGAAACGAGTTCATTATGCCTGAGAAATTTTATTTTGTTCAAGTACTTTTGATTTTCATGGAAACCCTTTTGCAATCATTAATTTTTGTATGTTTAAATGACTCCCAATGGACATTACGCACGATATGGTGTCGAGATTAAATGGAATAGAACAAACAATCCTTTTTATATAGGTGAAGGAAAAAACACTTGAGTAACAAATCAGCAGACGATAATTTTTATACATGAAAATATACGGAATTAAATCCGCGTGGTTTTGCTTAACCCGTTGATGACGTCACGTTCATATAGTCCATATACTTTTTTTTTATTTGCAATTTGTTCTGGTCTGCATAATAAGATAGTCAAAGCGTAATTGAATAATTGAAATCGATTACAAAATTTGATCGATAATCGCTGTGAAGGAATGTCAAAATATAAAATCCATTAAAACTGTTAAAGCAATTGAGATCTAACCATGCATTTTAATCTAAGCGTATTACTAAAGCATTTTATTTTGAAAACGATTAAAACATTTCACAAATTGATATATTTTTACTTGCAAATTCATTGCGCATTTTGCATTATTTTTTTCTTAGTTATGCTTATAAAGAATCTATTTGCATTACATTAATAGAGTTGGTTATTGAATAAGGGCGGTCACAATGGCTATGATGATTGATAGTTGATCAATTTTTGAATATTATTTATTTAACAATGGCTGGTTAATTTTGAGTTAATTTTTAAATCACAATAACTATCAAATGATTTTATTCCTACACAATATTTTCACAATTCCATATACACAAAAAATATTTCAAACGACTCAAGTTTTGTTTAAGAACTAGGACCAACATACAGTTTCAAAATAAAACTTTCCTGATACATATTACATTTTAATTAAGTTTTTAAATTTGTATGGAATCTTTAAAATATCAAGCTAGTAAGTATGTTAAGTATCATATATATTTTATACATGCCTTTTACGCCCATTATTTGCGATGAATCTTAACAGTGAGGTATCAAAAGAAAACCAATTTCCCGAATCACTGAGGAATCATACATTAATCTCATGAGTGTTAATAGTTTGTTTAAAAAATGCGTTTTAAAAAATTATTGCATAAAGAAATATATTAAAAAATATTTCCAAAATCTGGATAATACGTGCATTTGTAACTTGGTCGGTAGCGCACGGGACTTCGGAGCAATAGCTCGCGGGTTCGAGTTCCGTATATTTTTAACGTATGTGCATTAACGGGTTCCCTAGAAACGTGTGACCAAACAGCTAGTATTAAATATCATTATATAAATCACATAATAATTGCATAGTAGTTGCAAGTTATATAATATTTTGTTAGTTGGCAGCATTTTTTGCTATCTCCATGAATAGTTTATTAGCATCAGTGTCAGGAAACATTTATTCTGTGTCTATTAATACAAATTTTACGAAAAAAGTCTAACTGTATAAAAATAATAGCAATTTAAAATGAAATAAATCAAATCTCAATTATTTATTATTTTTACTACTCAAACTTGTAAAAAATTATCAAAGTTACTCGAAAATTACAACGATTTTCATTTCAAACTAAAATTAGATACGATTAAAATTAAAATTAAACAAGATTACGATACGATTTTATAATAGTGTAAACATAAAAGTGGGAAGCATCAAAAGGCAATTTCACTCGATAATCAAGCGATGATTTCTAATAATTTTAGTTGTAAACATTGCCTTGTGGTTATAAATTATTCAACAAATTGAGTTTTATGCTGTCTACACAAAAATGTTTTGAGGAAAAACACGAATTTCACGCAATCTAAACAGTCATGTTATAGAAACAGTAATCCTCTATATATTTTCGAATTCAAATTAATAATAATAATAATAATAAAGAATACGATATTTAGTTTTCCATATTAAAAACAATTAGAAAATAAGTATATTCCTAAAGAAGCTCAACTATACGCGAGTCTTTAGTTTGATTGAAATCCAAAATAAGTTTGTGGTTAATCCAATATGTTTATTCCGATCGCTAAACAAATGTCTATTAAATGTTCGATAGTTGAAGCTTGTTTGTTGAACTTTCAATGGTCTTTCAGGTTAGCTAATGATGTGTATCCAACAGCAATGAAAGAAGTTCTGTTTATGGTCATTCGATTTTAAAATATAATTTACAAGCTTAACACATCTTAATTGGAAGAGCCTGTTTGTCTTTTCTGATAATTTAGAATGTTAAAAAAAAGAGTTTTGAAATTTTTGAATTGGAATTCTTAGGAAATGGTTTTATTTAGCATTCCAGAAGTTAATAGTACTGCTTTATATTGAAGCATTTGTCAATTCAACACTTCGAAGGCCCTAAGTGTAAAATGCCGTCGTGCATTTGCTGTCTCTGTATCAAGGGTTGCAAATGTAAATTATCGCCATGCGTTTACTGTCTCTATACCAAGGGCTGCAAATGTAAAATGTCGTCATGCATTTGCTGTCTCTGTATCAAGGGTTGCAAATGTAAATTATCGCCATGCGTTTACTGTCTCTATACCAAGGGCTGCAAATGTAAAATGTCGTCATGCAATTGCTGTCTCTGTATCAAGGGTTGCAAATGTAAATTATCGCCATGCATTTGCTGTCTCTGTATCAAGGGTTGCAAATGTAAAATGTCGTCATGCATTTGCTGTCTCTATACCAAGGGCTGCAAATGTAAAATGTCGTCATGCATTTGCTGTCTCTGTATCAAGGGTTGCAAATGTAAATTATCGCCATGCGTTTACTGTCTCTATACCAAGGGCTGCAAATGTAAAATGTCGTCATGCATTTGCTGTCTCTGTATCAAGGGTTGCAAATGTAAATTATCGCCATGCGTTTACTGTCTCTATACCAAGGGCTGCAAATGTAAAATGTCGTCATGCAATTGCTGTCTCTGTATCAAGGGTTGCAAATGTAAATTATCGCCATGCGTTTACTGTCTCTATACCAAGGGTTGCAAATGTAAAATGTCGTCATGCATTTGCTGTCTCTATACCAAGGGCTGCAAATGTAAAATGTCGTCATGCATTTGCTGTCTCTGTATCAAGGGTTACAAATGTAAATTACCTTCATGCATTTACTGTTTCTGTATATAATATAATTAAAAATAATAGATTAATATTACACATTATTTTCGTTCTGTTCGAATTAATACATTGCGCAAAATTTCAGACGATAATATAAAAAAGTTCCAATCACTTTCTTCGAAAACTGATGCATAGAAAAAGTTTTTTTTCCCCCAGTAATTCATTTCAAAAGTGCCAGGCGTAAAATGAATTAATGTCTTACTAAAGCAATCGTTCCAATTTGAAAACGCTCTAAAACCTGTTATCAACGAAATTGAAAAGCGGAAATGATATGGAGATTAGTTCGCCATTTTCACTTTTATTTTCTACATTTCCCGCTACAAGGTAAAAAAAGTTTTTTTCTTATTCTAGAAATTTTAATTGAAAGTTCTTTTAAATGTTTTTAAGCACATTGGAAGGTTTTTAGAAAAAAAAACTTTTAGGATACTTGGGTAACCAAACCAGTTAGAGAATTGAGTTTCCCCATTTGGCAACGTTATTATTATTATTTTCTAATTTATTCAGTTTTTAAGAATATCTTTGAAAGGTGTTCTGGTACTTTAAAAAATAATATTTAAAAAGTTCTTCGGAATGAAATGTGATACGAGAAATAATTACTGCTTTTAAAAGATATATTAAATGTTTCTTGTGGTACGGAATATTTAAATTTAAAGATGTGACACAAAATAAGGATTATTTTGTCTCTGGCAAAAGTTTTTAAAGCCATACAGGTAATATTTGTCGTTTCTTTCTTTATTTAAAGTTGTATGTGTGCCCACTGTCTTACGTGTACTCATGAGTATACTATTAAATATGCGTGTTCATTTCTGAAGAAACTGTCGTCACGTTAGCCCCCCCCCCCCCTTCAATATTCTGGAAACCTTAAAAGTTCGAAATTTCGAGTTTTAAAATCGCTGAGTTAGGAAAATGTATGCCTGAAGAAAATTAACATTATTAGCAAATGAAAGCTAGGGAAGATCAGAAATAGCCCAACTTGTAAGATGAAACTTAAATTAGACCTCAGAACGGACATTGCATTGGCACATGCGTGCAACAAATCAGTACTTTTGGGAGAGCTCTTTAATATTACCTAATCTATAAAAAAAGTTGATGAAAAGTTTGGTTAATTAACGTCACGCTAGAGCTGCATATTCGGCTATTGACAACGGTTCGGGGCCTATTTCGAAGGAAAGACCCGAGGACATTGCTTCGTATTTTTGAACCATGGTCAGATAACGAAGACAACACCTGAGCTGGCACCTGACGCCGTTAAGTTGAGGATTTCGAATCGTTATGTTGAGAATTTCGAATCGTTAAGTTAAGAATTTCAAATTGTTAGTGGAGAATTTCGAATCGTTAAGTTGAGTATTTCTAATTGTTAAGTGGAGGAGAACTTAACAATTAGAAATACTCAACTTAACGTTGAGTTAATTGTTAAGTTGAGAATTTCTAATCGTTAAGTGGAGAATTTCGGATCGTTAAGTTGAGAATTTCTAATCGTTATGTTGAGATTTTCGAATTGTTAAGTGGAGAATTTCGAATTGTTAAGTGGAGAATTTCGAATTGTTAAGTGGAGTATTTCTAATCGTTAAGTTGAGTATTTCTAATCGTTAAGTTGAGAATTTCGAATTGTTAAGTGGAGAATTTCGAATCGTTAATTTGAGAATTTCGAATTGTTAAGTTGAGAATTTCTAATCGTTAAATGGAGAATTTCGGATCGTTAATTTGAGAATTTCGAATTGTTAAGTTGAGTATTTCTAATCGTTAAGTGGAGAATTTCGAATTGTTAAGTGGAGGATTTCGAATCGTTAAGTTGAGTATTTCTAATCGTTAAGTTGAGAATTTCGAATCGTTAAGTGGAGAATTTCGAATTGTTAAGTGGAGGATTTCGAATCGTTAAGTTGAAAATTTCGAATCGTTAAGTTGAGAATTTCGAATTGTTAAGTTGAGTATTTCTAATCGTTAAGTTGAGAATTTCGAATTGTTAAGTGGAGAATTTCGAATCGTTAATTTGAGAATTTCGAATTGTTAAGTTGAGTATTTCTAATCGTTAAGTTGAGAATTTCGAATTGTTAAGTGGAGAATTTCGAATCGTTAAGTTGAGAATTTCGAATTGTTAAGTTGAGTATTTCTAATCGTTAAGTTGAGAATTTCGAATTGTTAAGTGGAGAATTTCGAATCGTTAATTTGAGAATTTCGAATTGTTAAGTTGAGTATTTCTAATCGTTAAGTGGAGAATTTCGAATTGTTAAGTGGAGGATTTCGAATCGTTAAGTTGAGTATTTCTAATCGTTAAGTTGAGAATTTCGAATCGTTAAGTGGAGAATTTCGAATTGTTAAGTGGAGGATTTCGAATCGTTAAGTTGAGTATTTCTAATCGTTAAGTTGAAAATTTCGAATCGTTAAGTTGAGAATTTCGAATTGTTAAGTTGAGTATTTCTAATCGTTAAGTTGAGAATTTCGAATTGTTAAGTGGAGAATTTCGAATCGTTAATTTGAGAATTTCGAATTGTTAAGTTGAGAATTTCTAATCGTTAAATGGAGAATTTCGGATCGTTAAGTTGAGAATTTCTAATCGTTAAGTTGAGAATTTCGAATCGTTAAGTGGAGAATTTTGAATTGTTAAGTGGAGGATTTCGAATCGTTAAGTTGAGTATTTCTAATCGTTAAGTTGAAAATTTCGAATCGTTAAGTTGAGAATTTCGAATCGTTAAGTTGAGAATTTCGAATCGTTAAGTTGAGAATTTCGAATCGTTAAGTTGAGAATTTCTAATCGTTAAGTGGAGAATTTCTAATCGTTAAGTGGAGAATTTCTAATCGTTAAGTTGAGAATTTCGAATCGTTAAGTTGAGAATTTCGAATCGTTAAGTTGAGAATTTCGAATCGTTAAGTAGAGAATTTCTAATCGTTAAGTTGAGTATTTCTAATCGTTAAGTTGAGAATTTCTAATCGTTAAGTTGAGTATTTCTAATCGTTAAGTTGAGAATTTCGAATCGTTAAGTTGAGTATTTCGAATCGTTAAGTTGAGAATTTCGAATCGTTAAGTTGAGAATTTCGAATCGTTAAGTTGATTTTGAAAACCCTATAAGGTGAAACAATTTCAAGCCCGTGAATTTCACTACAATGTTCAATACATTTTAGAAAATTTCTTACACAGATTTTTTAAGGGGGTATAGAACATAAAAACATAAAAATCTTTAAAATATTTTGTTACTTAAAAAGCACAAGATATTTTTAATCTAACCACACAAAAATTATATTTCTACGTTAATTATAAACTCCTTATTTGTTGTTGTTAGATCAATATTAAGCTTTGGTTCAAGATTGCCTGAATTTGTAACTTCGAACTCATTTTTCTCAGTGATAATTTTTGTCATGTATTATCAAGTTTAAATTTATGTAAGTTGAGATATATTTAAAGAAACTTCTCCAAATTTGCTACAGTGTGGTTTCAAACATATTACTTTATTTGTTTTTAGGGATAAATTATATATTTTTTGTAATTAAAAAAAAAATCACGCCTAAAATAAACGATTTTTTAAAAGAAATATTTTCAACTAACAAAATTATGTAAAGACAATTTGTTAAACACATATTTTTATTTATAAAAATGCAAAATGTTAGTTTTCGAGAAAGTATTTTCGTGACATATCCAAAGCCATTTTTAGAAAGTTCGGTACTATAACTACAGCCTCACCGAGTGGGGGTAAACAAAACACACATACGTCGTTCTTTAATGAAATTCATTGAACATGATACCGAATTTCAAGAAAATAGAACAGCGGGTTTGGTCGTGACTGCGTAACAAACAAATTTACATTCAAACAGGTGAAATGCCGGAAGGTCGAGTTAAAATATTGACCTCGTTAACGCTCGGACACATATACTTAAAAATGAAATTTTTTGCAAATTTAATTAAGCTCCAGGTAAAAATACTTAAGTCATACACATACAAATAATGTCGACCAACTGCATGCTCTAGGCTTAGCAAGGTTGTTCTTGTCAATCTATCATCCTCATGATTCCCCAGTGCCAATCCAATTGCTTTTTGAAACTACCCACTCCTGAAGAATTAACAACATACTCAGGAAACTATTCCATTTGTCTGTAACCCTATTAAAAACAATGCTTCCTAACGTTCCGATTGAGCTGTGATTTGTATAATTTGAATCCATGATTAGCAATATTAGATTCTAATCCCTCCACATCACCCAAATTGATAAATTTGAATAACTGAATAAGGTCCTCCTCTAATCCTTCTCTCCTCGAGTGTATTACATATTTAGAGTTCTTAAGTCCCTCTCCATAATTCATTCCCGAAGTACTCTGAATCATTTTCATAGATCTGTGTTGAACCCGTTCTAACAAATCAATATCCTTTTTAAGATAAGGAACCAGAATTGTACTGCATATTCAAGATGAGGCATAACCAAACTACTAGACAGTGGTAAAATTATCTCCCTATATTTAGATAATCTATTTCTTTTAATAAATTCTACCATTTTATTCGCCTTTTTACTGGCTGTCCCACATTGATGTCCCCATTCAAAATCCCTATTTACCGAAACGCCAAGATCACTAACAATGTCACTGGCACTAATCTCAGAACTTTGTAGATAATAAAAAGCCTTTCTGTTTTTGAGTCTCATGTGCGAGACCCCTGACATTTTTTATTATTTAATGACCATACCCCGATGACTAGCCCATTCTGAAATTTTAGTTAAATCGACCTGCAATTGCTCTACCTGTTCTATGCTACTTACGGTGCCCATGATTTTAAAATCGTCCGCCAAGATACTAACTCTACTTGCAATGTCTTACTAATATCATGAATGAAATTCAATTATGACCCAGTTAAGTTATAACTAAAAATTATGACAAACTGCAATAATAATAACAACGAATTTTTCAAAATAGGTGTAACTTTTTCATGGGTAATGAATATAATAGTTTGGGCCTTTAAACCCTAGGTACTTAGGTCCGAGCCTAACCATAGAGTAATGATACAAATAGAGGAATAAAAATGCTGATTTCCATGTGTGCATCATTGAAACCACGGGATTTGTGGAAATGTCAATTTATTCATGCGCCAATATTACTTGGCAGGCCTTGGCGAGTTTCAGGACTAAGCGAGATCGAAGTATTGTAATATGGTTTGTGTATAATTTTGTAATTAAATTTCTTTTTTTTTAACGAGTGGCACAATTTAAGGGAGTTTAACAGCTATATTAAAGTTATTTTTCTTACTTTGTACTTTTGAAATAATTGCGTTACATTTTTATGTAAAAAATTTACCATAAGCGAAGTTCTTTCAATTGTTATTTTGTATAGTTCAATAAGAAAATATGAACAATAAAACCGGATAAATATGAAGAGTATAATTTTTTCGAGTATTGAACACAAAGAAAATTATATTTTTGTTTCGTTAATGAAGAGGAAATATTTAGCGCAAATTGTTTGAAAATAAGTAAATACCTACATATAAGTTAAGAAGTTGAATACGGACAGAACGCCTTATCACCAAAAAGAAGAAAGTGAGTCAAATTTGAAACTCCTGCAGGTGTCTGAACGCCAAATGTGGCAGCTCTAAAACCACGTGATGTTGGTTTTCTTTTTCAATGTTGACACCGCGGCCTTACGAGAGTCTGGCATTTAAGGCGCTCTGTATTTAATATAACAACTCTCTGAGCCTAACGTGTCGTATGATAAATAAGGTCATACTTATATATCAAAAAGAATAAACATAACTTTTTTAAATGTTTTTTAACCCACCGACGGATAAGCAAAATTTCGAATCTGTAGGTTTGTTTTCACTGCAGTAAAGCTTAATTTATATTTCCAACACATTCTTTTTTTTTTTAATAAAAATACGTTTTTAAATTATATCAGTAGAGAAGGTTTTTGAAAGTACACCTAATGCTTTAAATTCGAAAATTATTTCAAAAGAGAGATTTTTTACCAAATTTTATATTACGTGTACTACTGGAAAAACTGAAGATATTCGAAAGGATATATACGTTTGTATCCGTCATGTTGTTTTAATTGATAATTTTTATAAATATTTGACCATGTTAATATTATTTGCACGCACTGTTAAAAATAAGTAATTAAAATGAAGTAAAATGTACTTATTTTTGATTACATTTGAGTCTTATCATAGCTTCGAATACGTAAGTTTCATTTTTGAAAAAGACATGTACACAAAAATGAATAAAATTAATAGTTGTTTGCCTACATATGCTGCCATCATAAATTACTTTCAACTAATACAATCTGGATTTACCGGGAATCGAACCCAAACCGTCTACCTGATGTCGTCCGCACCGAAGTTCAGGGCCATATGCCTTGTGCTTTGAGAGCTATGTGAAGAAGTTACAGAAGTATTATTTAAAAGGCGCGGCAAAGGACTGGGAAGTAAGATAATTGTGTTAGTAATAATTCAGTTTCCATTTAAGCAATCGATATCCAATAATGTGGAAAACCATTTTCAGAACAACTATTTTAAGTTTGCCAAAGTCGATTTGTTAAGATGGCTTGAACAGAAGCTGATATTAGCAATATTAAATCACACTGCTCATTTTTGAAAAAGTACGATTACTTACATTTGAGTACGTCATCGCTCATCTACGATGCAATTGTACTCAAAGAAAAACGAGTACGCCCACGTACACATTTTTAAGACATTTTTTTTTCAGTGGGCATATGTGGAGGGAAAAAAATGTAAAGATATTGGCAAAATTAAAAAAAAAATGTCAAATATGTCGCATAGCCCCTTAACTCTTTGGGGCTAGGTGGGTTAAAAACTGTCCCACCTTTTGCTTAGCTTTTTATGCATGGTGGGACATATTTTAACCCACCTTGAAAAGTAAAGTTGCTCATAGTCATACAGTTTAATATTTTTTAAAAAAGATTTTCATTATGTTGGCAATGCACCAACGGTTAATGCATAAATAAGTGATTCATGAATAAGAGTAATAATTTGTGTTTAATAATCGAATAATAAAAAAACATTCTGTGCAACTAGGGTTTTTAATTTCTTTAAAATCGTGTGCCTCAAAGAGTTAAATCACAATCCCACCCCCGCTTCCATGTGCTCTGTGCGCCATCTCCCTAACAACTCCCCAAGGCTACACTATGTAAAAAAAAATGTCGCGTTTCAAAAGGACCCGTGGACGAGACCTTCACGATCCGAGGGAGACAGAAGTCCCCATTTCGGAAAAGAGGTCCCATCCGACCCCAAGGTCCCCAGCGCCGTTTTCCTACACATTTCCACGCGCGGTTCGCATTGGGTCCTGCAAAAGGACCCTGGCCTCGTTCCCACACTGGACACTGGGACTCTCTTTCCTGTCGATCCATTCACTTTCGCCCAGGTGTCGTTTCGTCGGTTGGAAACGTTCCCGGTCCATACGTTTAACGGGGCGACAAAATACCATCTAAACTTTTAGTTTGGACTTTTTGAATAAAATATTTAATGCATATTATTTAAATTTATGCACTGTTGAAAATAGGTATTCAAAAATAAGTAAAATGTACTCATTTTTGAATATCTTCGATGCTTATCATGGCTCCGAATACATGTTTAAATTTTGAAAAAAGACATGTACTTAAAAATGAGTACAATGGGTAAAAATGAATAAAAAGAGCAGATGCTAACCTTAATAGGTTGCTTTCATAAATCACTTTCAATAAATATTGACATTTACAACCAAGACTTAAAGGGAATCGAATCTAGTTTCAGAAAACTTAATGTCAATGAAAATCAATCCCTGAGAAAAAAAGATTTAAAGTTTTTGATCCTTAAAACACATACCTGTCAATCCAGCATAAAGTCTGAAATAACTCATTAAAAAGCATAGATACAGTTCTATAATTTTGCAAGAATATTTAAAAGATTCAAAACAATAATTCTAGCAAAAAAAAAATTAAAACAATTTTTAATACTGCGCCCCTTTAAAAGCCACATCTTAGAGCTTTTTACGTAGCTTCCAAATCCCTGCATTGTTATAAATTTGACGAAACTTTCGTCATATTTGGCGAAACAGACGCTTGCTAAATACTTCGATTAAATATTTCTTCAATCTGACGAAATTCATTCTTTTGCGTTCCCTCTTAAGGTTTTAGCTCCTCCCTATTCGACAATGTTTCGGTTTTAGTTATTGTTAATAAACGTCGCACTAGAGCTGCACAGTGGGCTAGTGGCGACAGTTCGGGGATTATCTCGAAGGAAAGACCCGGAAACGATGCCTCGTATTTTTGAACCGTTGTCAGATGACGAGGACAGCACCTGAACTGGCACCCAACGCCTTCAATAGACGTCGGGACTTAAGATCCCGACGTGTAAGATTTTGTGTATGTTCTGGATGACATTCCTAGTATATTGTAGTGAAGCTGGCAACCCTCCGATTACAAGATCACTATTTTTTTACTTTTCTTAGTCAAGTCCGTGGCAAAGGATCGAAGTAGGAACCTTTTTATTCCCAGCTGACGCTATTATCCACTCGGCCACGGAGTACCCGAAAATGTTTCGGAAATCACGTGATTGTTTGATTTGAAGGGTTAGAGATGGCTAAATTTAAAAGTTTAAAAAGGATATATTCAAAATATATTTAAAAAATAAATAAAATTGGCATTGATTCTTCTTGCTCTAATCCACATATATATGAAATGTAATATTTGTTTCCTAATATTTTTATAAATGATTCGATTTATTTATTTTTTAATTTGAATGGATATATTTATGTCAGCTATATTTATAAAAACTGCTTTTTTCTCTAAGAAAAAAAAAACTTGATTTAAAAAAAAAAATCGTTAAATCTTTTTTTTTTTACATAAAGCGTGTCCTTATTAAAAAGAATTTTAAGGAACCTTGAATTGTCTGAAAATGTGTAGACACTCCAGAATCATAAAATTCTTCCGAACCTTCGAAGAACGGTTTTCCATTGGTGATTTTCGCAAGTCTGGGTTGCTTCAGGAGTCGCATGAAAAAGTAGGTGCATTTTATGGCTCCATTGTTCCCTCCAATTTCATTATTTATAGGTCTGCTCGATGGCGAACTTTAACCTTTAGAAAAATGAATGAGAAACTCAGGTAGCGGACGACAACTGTGTCATATCTCATTCGGTTTCACAAATATTTCATTATTTGTGAGAATTGCTTTACTTTTGTTGACTTAAAAACAAGCAGTGACATCGTATCACTTGCTTAAAAGTTGATACAAGTTAAGCATTTGTACTCTATTAAAAATAGATAGTCAAATTTGGACTCAAAGCCCAGCAAAAAAAAGTCAGCATGAAAACTTCATCAAAATTTTTAAAATTTAAGTTTATTTTGCAGTTTTTATAAGGGATATTGAAATAAGTAAAAACTACATTTAAAAAAAATGTTTTTAAATTTTTCTGCATAAAAACCTTTAAAAAATCTGCTTTTTCTCTCCAATAGTTTCACTGCTTCAGAATTGAAAGATTTTTTTATAAGTAAGAAGGATATATATAAAAAAAATTCCAGTTATCCTGCACGAAACCTTTAATATCACAATTTAAATGGAGGTTTTATGATGACTTTTTTTTTAGCTAGGAAGCTTTATTGAATATACTACTCAAGTTAAATTTTTCTTCGAAAATGATGAAATATTTTCGTGATTCCTAATAAAATTCACAAAATGACGAAAATTTTTGACGATTAATCTCTATATTTTTGACGAAGAAGAACATATTTTTTGGCACATTCGTCAAATTTGATTACCTTTTCGTAACAGAGTAAAGTATAATTTCATAAGCCCAATTAATATTTTCACAAATCGATTAAAAATTGCTATTTTTTTTATAAGCACCAGTTTGGTTTATATATTTTGGATTAACGACGACACTGATTAACAAAGGTTCTATAAATATAAAGCTAAATTCGTCTTGGCGAAACTTGCTGATTCAATTTTTAATAGTTGTATCGTTATCTTTAAACAAACAATATCACGTTTCAGTAAAGAAATAAAATTGCAGAGTATATAACGACACCAATATCTGTATTTCGAAAAATTATGAAAAAGAATCGTTTTTAAATTAATATCATCATTTATTAAACCTTGGTTGTTTGGCCCAGCGTTGATTTAAAAGGAAACTATAACATATGTATGGTATGCGATTAAAAAAATATTCACAATTTAATTACGTTTTTTTTTTTTTAATTATCAGTCATTTTGTTCCATTTTTATGCTTTAAACTTTGACTGGTTTTAAATAGTTCTATCCATATCTTTGTTTAGTTATTGCAAAAACCGTACTCTTTAGGACAGACCATTATAGTTTAAATTAAATTCTTCATTATATTATAAATATATAATTAATGTTATCATATAATCCCACTATACAGATCAGATGCCTATGCAAGTCCCATTGGTGTACCAATTTTGTAGTTACCTAATTGAAGATGTGGGTGTAAGAACCAGACAGCTCCAGTTTTCAAAATTGTTCAGGATGGAGGAAAAACACTGTTTCTTGCACCGTTTGATGCATAAGTGCTGCTCGTTTTTCTTCAATATATCTGCAGGCATTGCTGAGAGCTGTCTGATTCGTGCACCAATTGATCATCGAGCATGAATGGCCAGTAGTAGAGAGAATATGACGTCATAATCGTTAGGCAAACATCTCAGACCAAATCGCTACACACACGTGACTACCTTTCAAAATTATGAATTAAAAAGTACTCGCGATTGGCTGATGATTTTGGAAATGTGTAACAGTGAAATTTTATGAATGGAATGACGTCATTAGCACGTGTTTGTAGCGATACAAGTTGACCTCACTTTGCTGTCAGCGAGATGATATCCCGATGTTTGCTCTACTATGAAGGATCCATGCTCGAAGCAATTGATAGAGGATTATTTTCGCTATAAGGAAAAGTGAAAAAGTGTAAATCAGAGAAAAGTGGAGCTGTCTGGTGACGCACGTCTTCAATTGTAACACTAGTGGGACGACGTGCAAGCAAAATTGCATAATATTTTTATAGTTTTTAAGGATTGGAAATTTTTATAAAGGCAATATTTTTTTTTAAATAGTTTGTTTAATTCGTAAATATACAACATTATGTAAATGCTTCATTTGTAACATATGATTTAAACTAGTAGTAGTTAAAACCAGTAGATCTCACGAACTAAAAAAACCATATACGTCGATTATAATGACTTTAGGAACGTTCATACCAATTTTGAAGAAAATAGAACAACGCGTTTAGTCGTGACTGCGTAACAAACACATTTTCAAACAGACTAAATGCGGAAAACTCGGGTTAAAACAGGACTTTGTTCACGCTCGGGCAAAAATACTATTTTTTTAAAAGGGTATAGGACAAATGTGACTTTGTCTTTAATTTTACAGATATCATTACATATTTTTTCCCCACATATGTCTGCAAAAGAATATTAACATAATTCTAATGGTCAAACATTAAAAAAAAAATATATATATATATTTTTAAACACATAAAATTGTACAAAACCAGTGACATTTCTTATTTTTGATATATGTCAAGAAAATATTTTCTGAAAAACAAGTATTTAGTATTTTTATTAACAAACGAATGTGTTGTTTAACAATCTGTCTTTACAAATTTTTGTAATTTGCAAAAGAATGTTTTTGAAAAAATATTTGAAAAAAACCCCACTAATTTTACTGGTCAAACTATATTTAAAAAATACTTTTAAAAACATAGTCTACACATAACCCTAAAGAAAAATTTAAGTAATATGTTTGAAAATACACTGTAGCAAATTTGAAGCAGTTTCTTTAAACAGATCTGAACTTATATCAATTGAAACTTGATCAAATATGATAAAAGTCATCACTGAGAGAATTGAGTTTCAAGTTACGTATTCAGGCAATCTTGCACCAAAGCTTAATATTGATTCGCAAAAAATGATTATTTGTACTTAACGTAGTTATATAATTTTGGTGTCAATAGTTTAAAAATAAAATGAATAATTTTTTAAAACAATAAAATATTTGTGGATATTTTTGAATATTTGGAGTCCTATGCCACCTTACTACTACTACTACTAATAATAATAATAATGAAGATTGCATTGATAATTTTTTCAGAATATCGGACGTTCAAAAATTTCGAATAACTTGTCACAACATAAGGAGTTCGGCCATTTTTTTTAACAAACTCATTAAAGAGATATTTTAATATTTTGACTCTTAATTTGTTTTAATATTTTGACTTCCAATTTGTTTTAACATTTTGACTTTCAATTTGTTTGAACGTTTTGACTCTCAATTTATTTTAATATTCTGACTCAATTTGTTTTAACCTTTTGACTCTCAATTTGTTTTAATATGCCAACTCTTCAATTTGTTTTAATATTTCGACTCTACAATTTGTTTTAATATTTCAACTCTTCAATTTGTTTTAATATTTCAACTCTTCAATTTGTTTTAATATTTCAATTCTCAATTTGTTTTAATATTATGACTCTCAATTTGTTTTAACATTTTGATTCTCAATTTGTTTTAATATGTTGACTAACAATTTGTTTTAATATTTTGACTCAATTTGTTTTAATATTTTAACTCTCAATTTGTTTTAATATTTTGATTCTATATTTGTTTTAACATTTTGACTCTCAATTTGCTTTAATATTTCAACTCTTCAATTTGTTTTAATATTCTAACTCTCAAATTGTTTTAACGTTTTGACTCTCAATTTGTTTTAATATTTCAACTCTTCAATTTGTTTTAATATTCTAACTCTCAAATTGTTTTAACGTTTTGACTCTCAATTTGTTTTAACATTTTGATTATCAATTTGTTTAAATATTTTGACTCTTCAATTTGTTTTAATATTCTAACTGTCAATTTGTTTTAACATTTTGACTCTCAATTTGTTTTAATAGTTCAACTCTTCAATTTGTTTTAATATTCTAACTCTCAATTTGTTTTAACGTTTTGACTCTCAATTTGTTTTAACATTTTGATTCTTAATTTGTTTTAATATTTTGACTCACAATTTGTTTTAATATTTTGGCTCAATTTGTTTTAATGTTTTGACTATCAATTTGTTTTAATGTTCTGACTATCAATTTTTTTTTAACATTTTGATTCCCAATTTGTTTTAATATTTTGAATCTCAATTTGTTTTAATATTCTGACTCAATTTGTTTTGACGTTTTGACTCTCAATTTGTTTTAAGATTTTGATTCTCAACTTGTTTTAACATTTTGATTCTCAATTTGTTTTAATATTTTGACTCACACTTTGTTTTAATATTTCAACTCCTCATAATTAAAATTTATCAGGACAAAACCGTAACCCATATAAACATGATTGTACAATTTGCGTTTCGAAAAGCTAAATTAAAACTGTCCTTAAAAGCCACGATAAAATCTCTTTGCAAAACAGGGTCGGCACCAAACCTAATCCTTAAAAGGAAAAGCAAAAAAAGAACCGACAAATGAGGTACAGATTTACTGCAGAGCCAATTTTCGTTTAAAAGAGAAACAACTCAATGGAAAACGATTCCAAAAATGACTCTCAAAACCACTCTCAAAAGTCTCCAATTTTTCCCGCCAATTACGAAGAAATGACCAAAACCTGGGCGTTACTCAAAACGCTTTTTTTTTCCTTTTAACCCGAACAGAAAATTTCTGTTTTGCCCAGTTGGGGAAAAAATAAAACAATAAATAAAAGTTTTTGAAATGATAGACTGCTCGTTGGGTTCTATATCTCTTTTTTTTGTATTTTTGCGTCGGACGCCTTCCCCGTTTACCTGGTAATGAGCTCGGAAAGGTTTCGAAATTTCGTGCGTTTTTACGGGTGCAGTTAAGAGCGAGCGTTGGTCAATTTAACTGAAATCAAAGTAGAGTGCATAGGGAGGTTTTTTTTCTATCTTCTTTTATTTTGCAAAATGGAAACCCTGTGTTTAGAGGAAAGGTGACACACTTCCATCCCCCTCCCCCCTTCTCTGGATATTAATAAGAATTCTTTTCGAAGAATTCGTTACTTTAAAAGAATTGTTTTGCTTTTGACCGATTTTCGGCGAAAATTGGATTTTTTATAAATGGGGGGGGGGGGGGGGGATGTGAAAAAAAGAATAAGAAAGTGATTCGCGGACTGTAATTTGGTTTCTGTATCGTTTTAATAGCAGTTTAATATGAATAATCAAGAACGAGGAGTTTTTATATCGATAAAAGTAAATGATGTGGGTGGAAATCAGACTGCTCCACATTTTTTTTCTGATTTACACTTTTTTACTTATTCTTCTAAAGAAAAAAGAATCCTCTATCGATTTGTGCAAGAACCATACAGCTGTAAGAAATGACTATAAATATATAAAGGAAAAAGAGCTGTTATGTCGTCTCATTCGGCGCAAGAAACGTACAGCTCCAGGAGTTGTCTTGTTTTTGCTCCGAATTAGTTCTACGTTGGGGGGATGTGAAAAAAAAAGAATAAGAAAGTGATTCGTGATTTGTTTTCTGTATCGTTTTAATGGCAGTTTAATAGGAATAACCGAATGAACGAGAAGTTTTTATATCTACAAAAGTAAAAGCAGTATTAACGTTGATTGGAATCATTTTACCGAGGTGAAAATTCCAGAAAGTTTGGAGAGCTGAAATTATTCTCCAACCCCTACTATCCCTTTTTTTTTTTTATTTAAAGTGTTTTTAACCTTTTGCGGTCCAGAGGTGAGTCTCAGGCACCACTGTAAGAAATTCACCAAATATACGGAAAACCGTCTCGAGTTGCTGGTTCGTCAGAGCGAATAAGGCCTCGACAGCAAAGAGTTAACATCGGCTGTATCATGTATCGGAATGGGAAGACCATTATATGCAAGACAAACAACAGCAGTGTTTCCGTGGGATAAAAAAATGCGAATATTGGCGACCAATCCCTGTATCTATTATCTTCCGATGTAAAGTTTCACTAAAACTTCTATGACCAAACACAGCCACACCTGCTTTTTTGTATAAATAAAAACACATACAAAAGAAAATCGCTTTATTATTACATTTTGTGAAGTTGACCATTACAAAAGTATAATGTTCATTGACACTGTTAGTAAGTTATAAGTATAGTTTAACATGAATATCCTTCAGTAAAATGTCAGCTGAAACTGAAAGTCAAAATAAAATTTGTAAACTTTAAAAAAAAAAAAAATGGTTCAAGTGAATAGCTCTTCATATCATGGCGCTTCATTCGAGAATTTCTTGGTATTGTGCATTTTATCCAAGCATTTCTTCATATCGTGCACTTCATTCGGACAAACTTTTATACTTGCATTTCATCCCGGTATCTCTTTAACAGGTTCCATAAAAGTAGAAATGTCGATTATTTAGGAATTTTTTAATTGATGATGTGGGTGGAAAAACCAGACGGCTCCACTTTTTTTCTAACTCTAAAGAAAAAAAGTCCTTTATCGATTTGTGCAAGAACCATACAGCTCTAAGCAATGGCTATATATATATAAAGGAAATGGAGCTGTACTGTTGTCTCATGCGGTGCAAGAAACGTACAGCTCCAGGAGTTGTCTTGTTTTTGCTCCGAATCAGTTCAACGTTTGGTCACTTGACTGGATCGCTTTCCGCATTGCATCAGACAGTCGTTTGCTAAACGCGTTTGTGGAAGGTGTGTTGTTTGTGAAAACCAGGTAAAAGGCGCGTTACACATCCGAAATCCCATTAATGGGGTGTCATTCAGAGCTAGGCTATATGTATGTGTAGTTTATTGTGCAATCCTTAAATAAAACGAATATTTTTTTATTGATTGAAGATCACAGTCGCATTGGATGATTTCGGAGGATTTTATTGGTAAACCTGGCCACAGAATTCCAGTATTAGGTGTAAAAATCCAGATCTCCATTATTTTTTTCTGGTTTGGTTAATTAACGTCGCACTAGAGCTACACAGTAAGCTATTGGCGACGGTTCGGGGTCTATCTCGAAGGAAAGACCCGGGAACACATACACATTCATTCATACCTGCACCTCGTTATTTTAGAACCATGGTCAGATGACGAGGAGACACCTGAACTGGCACCCAACGCCTTCAATA
Source organism: Troglohyphantes excavatus (assembly GCA_963932185.1). NCBI lineage: Eukaryota > Metazoa > Arthropoda > Arachnida > Araneae > Linyphiidae > Troglohyphantes > Troglohyphantes excavatus. The sequence goes on from OZ010667.1 coordinate 3,107,748, forward strand.
GACGTCGGGACTTTGGACCCCGATCAGATTTTTTTGCACCAGTCCCGTATACACGCCGTTAATTTTTGCGGATGTTCTGGACGACTTTTCTAGTATTTTTGTAGCGAAGCTGGCAACCCTCCGATTACAAGATCACTATATTTTTACTTTTCTTAGTCAAGTCCGTTCCGTCGCACAGGATCGAACTAGGAATCCTCTGATTCCCAGCTGACGCCTTTATCCGTTCGGCCACGGAGGCCCCGGCAAAAGGATGAAAAAGTCGGTATGTCATGAAGGTAGTACAAGGAAATTATTTTTTAGGTTTTACTCAAATTTGATAAGTTTAAAAAACACTTTTAAAATATTTAAAAGTGTTTTTCGTCCTTCCTGAACAATTTTGAAAACTGGATCTTTCTGGTTCTTCACCCACGTCATTCAATTGCAGGAAGAAATTTGTAGTTTTGGGGCACATTTTTACTGGTTTAGAAACCTTTTTCAGTCTTTTATACGCATAGGAAGTTTGTTGTGCAATCCACAGACTGACTATCTTTTATTATTATTCGACTACATTATCTTCAACTTCCGAAATCTCTCCCTTTACCATTCAATCAATCCCACGGGTCTTTCCATTTTCATCTTTCTGTGAGAGAAAGAGTTACGCAAAAAAAATATTGCATGAGACTTGGAAGTTACCATCCGCAAAGGGACCCGACAGTGGCGGCATCGAAAAGCCGAGAAGACACTGCGAAACCTTTTGATCTTCGGCCGACATATTAACCTTGATCATTTAATTTATATCGCATTCGTATTGGCTCTCTAATGGACCTAGGTGGGGAGGGGGATTAGTAAATGGGCGGGATTGTTATATTTTTTTCTTTCCAAAGATTATCAAGTGCTTATATGTGCGGGGTTTTTAATCTTTAATCCTTCCTAGGAGTAAATGAGGTTGGGAGGCTCTATTAAGTGTAATTATCGTATGAGAATTTTTAGATTTCAACCTTAATTTTATTTCACCGTTCTGATTTTCGGTGCTTAAGATCTCATTAGGTGTGGAATACTTTGTTTCGGGTATTCCGTGGTACTTATTTTCACGAAAATATCTTGTAAAATAGATGTGCTATTGAATCATGGAAGGTCATAAGTGGATGCTTGCGATATGACGTCCGTAAAAAAATGAGAATAAAGGGAGGAGAATGTTGGGAGATTTAAAAATAGTGACTGAAATGTAACGGAAGTTTCCTTATTACGATAAGTTTTTCGTTATAAGAACGAAATTTTTTTGTCTTAAAAAAAAAGAACTGCATAACAACGAAATATTCTGATGATTTTAATGAAATACCAGTGTTCACTCTAGACTTTTTTTTTAAAGGCGGCGGCCCGCCTTGCCCGCCCTTTTTTCATCTCGATAGCACCTACGTGCCCTTTTTTTTTTCAAAAATACCGCCATCATTTTTTTTCGCCCCTTGTTTCCTTAGGTATGTTTAAAAAAGGCATCGATTTTTTAAAAATTAGAATTAAGGGAACGATGCCTCGTATTTTTGAACCATGGTCAGGTCTCTCAACACCTGAGCTGACACCCAACGCCTTCAATAGACGTCGGGACTTTGGACCCCAATCAGATGTATCGTGCACCAGTCCCGTATACACGCCGTTATTTTTTTGTGGATGTTCTGGACGACATTCTAGTATTTTGGTAGCAAAGTTGGAAACCCTCCGATCGAAATTTCAATACTTCGAAAAAAATAATCGATATTTTTGAAACACAAGATCATTCCGTTCTTGTTTATTTAAAAGAACAGGAAACAAAAAGAACGAGTTGTTATGTTGTCGCCTGAGAGCAGACGGCTGAGTGAAAAGAGCTATGTCGAAAAGAATATACCATTTGCGATTTTGAAATTCTAAGTCCAATAGAACATTACTAAAATAGACAGATCGTTGGATTCGTTTATGCGCGTCTTCAACACTTGTTTCTAACTTCCTCAAAACAATCTATTTAGAAAAAAAAAGGCCAGACATTCTTGTTATAACATCATTCTCCGAGTAGATAATCTTACCCTCCATAAACAGTAAACATAAGCAACATCAACGGTATGTGCACAATACACAAAAAGGGTAAATAAGCATCAGAAGTTTCTAGAAATCAATGTGAATCTTTCTCTGGAAGTAATTGCCTGCCCATTAATTAGTTTGGAACTTAATTTTTTCGAACCTGCTGAAAATTTTAAACATCCCCTTGGCCTGAGTTGGCGATTCCTGTTCCACGCGCTTTTCTTTCCTCGCAATATTTTGTCAACAATAACCCTGAATTTTAAAATATAAACTGTTTGAATTTAAATAATGGACTGAAGAAGTAATGTTGAAATATAAACGGGATTTAATTGGAGATATTTAGTTAAATGCGGCGTCGTTAGTTGAAAGTGACCGTGGTCCATATGACCATTGTGTGTGTTTGATCGCCTAATGTTTTAAATCTAAAGAAGATGGTCACTCAACTTTGAGGACCTCCAGTTGCTCAGTGGATAAAGGCGTTCAGCTGGTAATCAGAGGATTGCTAGTTCGAGGCCGTGCGGTGGACTTGACAAAGAAAAGTAAAAAAGTAGTGATCTTGCGATCGGAGGGTTGCCAGTTTCGCTACAATAATACTAGAAAGTCGTCCAGAACATCCAACAAATTATACTGGCGTGTATACGGGACTGGTGCTCGATAAATCTGATCGGGGTCCAATGTTCTGACACCTATTGAGGTTGCGTCGGGTGACAGCGCATTGTGTTGTCCTCGTCATCTGACCATTGTTCAAAAATACGAGGCATCGTTCCCGGGTCTTTCCTTCGAGATAGGCCCGAACCGTTGTCAATAGCCCACTGTGCAGCTCTAGTTCGACGTTATTTAAACAAACCAATCAAATTCCCACGAAGTGAAACAAAATTTTACAATTTAAACATCACTTGAGTATCTGTGAAGTAGGAACTCTATTTCGGAATTCTATCAACCACTAGAAGTTAATAACTGTATTTCAAACAAGATTTCTGAGTTTGACCAATGAAAACTTCTTCAACAAGGCTATTCAATTTTTCTATAAGACACGATAATGTAAAGTGCAAAGGCCCTTTCACCAATAAATATCAGGTCAACAAACAAATCGGTTATTGTTATTTTCTGATAGTTTTGCTTTGAGGGTTTCCTGTAATAAAGTCTAGATATCGTTATTTGTTCTTGAACATTCTGTCTATTTTGGTTCAAAACCTGGTCAAAAGGATTGTGTTCTTAAATTGATAAAAATATTAAAATACCCAACTTTATTGTGTGTACATTTACCATTTACAAGTTTCCTTGAGTTTGGTTTGGGTAAAAAACGTCGCACTAGAGCTGCACAGAGGGCTATTGGCGACGGTTCGAGGTCTATCTCGAAGGAAAGACCACGGAATGATACCTCATATTTTTGAACCATGGTCAGATGACGAGGACAACACCTAAGCTGGCACCCAACCAACGTCTTCAATAGATGTCGGAACTTTGGAACCCGATCAAATTTATCGTGCACCAGTCCCGTAGACACGCCGTTAATTTTTTGTGGATGTTCTGGACGACATTCTAGTATTTTGGTAGCGAAGTTACCAGCCCTCCGATCGCAATATCACTACTTTTTTTTTACTATTCTTAATCAAGTCCATCGCACAGGTTCAAACCGAGAACCCTCGGAATCCCAGCTGACGCCTTAATCCACTCGGCCACGGAGGCCTCCAAGTTTCCTTGAGTACCACGTAGTTTAAAATAACAAGGGAGTGTCCCGCGGATCTTTCGTTGTTGATATATATCGAACTGTGGTCAGTAGCCCATTGTGTATCTCCAGTGCAACGTAAATGTCAACCAACCAACCTTCAGATCCACCACCATGTCATGTTCGTTTGGTATTATCATATCTTGTTCCGAACATACTTTAATCATAAGCTCAATTCCTGCTCTTAAGAACTTAAAGTCCGATCTGATAAAAGTATTAAATCTCTATGTATGCGCTTACACAGCTTCTCCTTGGGATCGCCATGTTCTTGTCGATTATCCACCATGTCTTGAATCGACACCACTCCGGAAACATTCCCGGTTCTTCCGAGTCCTGGTCCAAGAGGACCTCGGTCTTGGAAGCTGCGCATTCCACTTTTGAAAGTCAACATGGTGTCGACACGGCGTCAAGGATGCCGCGATGTCAGAGCGGTGCTTTATCAGAATTGTGCATCGTACAGGAAGGAAACGCGGCAGGGAGAGGACTTCTCTTTGTTTCGCAACGCGCGTAATTGCTGTCCTGCCGGTATCTTTTGCGACATCTGTACTTGACATTCTTTTCCATCTCTCCAAGCGAGTTGACCGGCGGTAGGAACGTCCTTTCTCTTGTGGGGCTGCGTCGGTAACGCATAAAATTTTAAGAACGTGCAGCGGGAATGCGTATCTCGCCGTTAATCCAAATGTGCTACTTAGTGTTAACTACCTGAAGGATACGAAAGTGTATATCGATGGCTCAGCACAATCGTGGCGCGTTCACTTTTGTAAACTTTTGGAAAACGCAAAAGGAAGATTTCGAGCTTGATAGAAGACTAGGCGGGGATTTTTTTTTTAAATCTTGCACCACAAATTTATTATTTTGAAGGGGCTTACAATGTTTGTGTAGGAGGAACGATCTAGAAACCACCTTGTACCTTGATATCAATATATCATTTCCCCCAAAAATAGACATAAAACGTTTGCTCTTTTTGCCATAATATCTCCGTTTGAATATCGCTAGTTTTTCCAGCAATACCTATAATAAAAAAATCATTCCTTCGAAATATTTGTCACATTTAAAGTATTTGGGGAACTTTCATAATAAAGAGGCATTATTTCCAGTAAAAAGGAGAGAAATGATTTTATAACGGGAAAACATTAATATAATTTTAAAATATATATTTCCGGTTTTCCTAAATGATAAACAAAATGTCGTCTTTCCGAAACGACTTCTTAACATTTTACGTCATTTTCCCTAACAATTCCAGGTTTTACATAGTAACACATGAAACATTTTGAGAGTGATGTAACGGATATTTTTAATTTGAAACACAAAAAAATTATTTTATGCTAAATTATCTTTTTATTCATTTCAAATTGTCAAGAACACATACACTTTTAATATTTCCACAATTATTTTTGCGCAATTAATTTTTTTAATGCTGATATCGACATATTTTATTTAAGTAAACCTGTTTTCTATTTCATTAACTCCGGTATATGTATTTTATACTAGTAATACTTCTGTATCTCGGAGGTATTCGACACTATGTGCATTATTACTGCTTTGAAGGAAAGCTTATCGAAGTTTTATATATTAAAATTTTTATATATTAAAGTTTTATATGCCTGTAGGTGTCTAAGGTAATAGAATTCTTTAAAATAAAATAGGGAAGATATCTACTGCGATCCTCTCCTTGTGCTCGATTTCCTGAGAGTCACTGGTCTCGTGGATCTTGTCTGACTCCGTCAGACTATGGAGGTTAAGCAACAGCAACAAAATATAATATCTCTGTTGGTGATACTCATCGTATAGCAATTATAACCTCAAAATCGAAAAAAAAAATGATGTCGTGTCCTGCTATAGTCCGAGGTATATATTTATATAGTTCATCTATATATTTATATAGTTCACATATCTAAAATGTTTCCTCGCATACTTGTGCTTCGTTTATACTTCCAAATACCTGTGCTATTTGACTTAAATTCAATATTTCTTGCAATGACATTTTGTCATTTTTCCGATTGAATACGTGGGTAGACAGTTTAATGTTTTTTCTGATTTACACTTTTTTGCTTGTTCCTATACCAAAACAAATTCTCTATCGATTGGTGCAAGAACGAGACTGCTCTAAAAATGGTTATAGATATTTTCAAGTAAAGGAGCTGTACTAGTGTCTCATACTGCTCCAGGAGCTATCCTAAAAAAACATGAAAATCTGTGTAGATCATACACGCACTTCTTCAATTTATAACTGCTAAATAAAAAAAACTATTGATACGAATTTATTTACAGTCTATAAGAGGATAGCTTCTTCAAGAGGCGCCTTGAGCATAGCGTTAATGTAGCAATCAGTTGGTTATTATTTGCGTCTTGCGGATCAGGACTTTGGGTTGTATGCGTCTGAGTTAGGAGATAGACAACACACTGGAGGCGTTCTCACACTAGCGTCTCTCTCTAACCTAATCCGGCTGACGGAGGAAAAGCACCTTGGCGCGATAGTTGTTCCCGCTTTGGCGATATTGATAAGTTTACTATTTCGCAACTCTGTGGAAGGAATGGCGGACTACGTAGAGAGAATGGTCGTTGTACACTATAGTTGTACTATTTAATAGACATGACTTTTTATAAAAAAATTACATTGTAACATAGGAGATCTAGTTATTTTTAATATTAAACTGTAATAATGATCCGCGATATTTAGAGTGTATTATATATGTAATATGTTGCTAAAATAAATGTTCTACGCACAGGAAGAACATTTTATAGAGATATAAATTCGATATTTATAAACGATAGAAAATATATTCTTAATTATGATCGCTTTTCCTCTCTAAATATTCAAAATGTATAATTATTAGTTTCATTTTTTTTGAAAATAAATTAAAATGCTTGATTATTTTAAATACTACATGTGTACTCATCGCCCCCGGGGAAAAACAGCTGATGAAACTGCAATACAAGATTGCAGCATTTGGCGGGTTATCCCCTAATCGCCAAACAATTATCACGCCACGATGCCTTTCCTCCATCAGCCGGATTGGTTGGGAGACGCTAGTCGTTCTCACGCTGCGGAGACGCTGTATTAGATTTTAACTATCTCATAACAACGAAAGCGTTTTTTGTGGTCGTAGAGGCTGATCTAAGATTTTGTAAAGGGAAAGTGTTTGAATAATAGAGAGTTCACAATCCATTCAAAGTTTGAAATTAACTAACTGAAAATAGTATTTCGATGCTGACGCATGTGTAAAGTACCCGACCTTTTGACGGGTGATAGTCATGCGGTGTTAAAGCGCATATTTCGTGCTTTGCTTTATTTCAAGGTTTTACACGCGTCGGCGACTGATTTCCTTGTTTTAAAACCCGCTGCCGCTCAAGCGATTTTAGCAGTTCTAATGAGGTAGTTTTATGAATTCAAAAATTTGGTGTAGGACTTGAAAAAACTGAAGATCACTGGACGTATATATGCGGCCTAGAGCGTTAGAGGGTTAAAATAAAAAAATGTGCCAAAAGAAGGAAGGTAAGCTGTTTCGTCTGACGTCGCGGTCTCCCATCCACTTATCGAACGTGCTTTGCTTTATTTCAATAATATACATAAAATCTTTGGATAATTAATAAGACCAAATTTACGTTAATCTTCGTATTTACGTATTATAACTACGTATATTACGTTAATCTTCGTATGCTCAGTCCCTTATACACGCCAGTATAAATTGTCGGATGTTCTGGACGACTTTCTAGTATTTTTGTAGTGAAGCTGACAACCTTCCTATCGCAAGATCATTACTTTTTTACTTTTCTTTGTCAAGTCCACCGCACGGGCTCGAACTAGCAATCCTCTGATTACCAGCTGAACGTCTTTATGGATTGCTAGTTCAAGCCCTGATTTAATAAATCTAATTGGGGTCCAAAGTCCCGACGCCTATTGAGGTTGCATCAGTTGCCAATTCAGGTGTACTTCCTCGTCATCTGACCATAGTTCAAAACTACGAGGCAGTGTTCCCGGGTCTTTCTTCCGAAACAGACCCCGAACCGTCGCCAATAACCCACTGTACTGCTTTAGTGCGAAAACAAACCAACTAGCCTATTCTGAAAATGGAATCTAATTTTTCCTTCTGAGAATCCAGGCCACCGTGGCCGAGTGGATAAAGGCGTCAGCTGGGAATCAGAGGGTTCCTGGTTCGATCCTGTGTGACGGACTTGACTAAGAAAAGTAAAAAATAGTGATCTTGCGATCGGAGGGTTGCCAGCTTCGCTACAAAATACTACGAATGTCGTCCAGAACATCCAACAAATTTTACTGGAGTATATACGGGACTGGTGCACGAACAATCTGATCGGGGTTTAAAGTTCCGACGTCTATTGAAGGCGTTGGGTGCCAGCTCAGGTGTTTCCTCGTCATCTGACCATGGTTCTAAAATAACGAGGTGCATGTATGAATGTGTGTGTGAATGTGTATGTGTTCCCGGGTCTTTCCTTCGAGATTGACACCGAACCGTCGCCAATAGCCCACTGTGCAGCTCTAGTGCGACGTTAATTAACAAAACAAAACCAACTGAAAATGGAATCTAATTTTTTCTTCTGAGAATCCAAAAACCGAGTGAAGGTTTTGCGAGATGGACACTGGAGAGAAAGAAGGGGGGTTGGGGGGGGGGGGGGGGGAGGGCGGGCGTTGCGCGGTCAGGCGGAAAATGACCGTTATTAAAGCGATGACCTATTTCTAACTCCTTCGGGCCGGCCCACTCGCTGCTCGGCGATTTCTGCGCAATCCGAGGTTCGGCCATTTGTATTTTTTTTCTTCTTCTTCCACCTCCCCGTTCTGTTGTGTGGGGTCGATGGGAGATTAGGCATTTTGCTCTTGGGAAAAGAGATTTGAACCCGTGGCATCGGAGTTGGGTGTCGCCCACGTTCGGCCATTTCGCGGAGCCCCATTGCACATTACTCCGAGGAGAATTCTTCATTCCCCGTAATCATACACGTGGAAGCAGATGAATGGTCGCAGATATGCCCTGGCACCGCGGATCTTTAATCACAAGTCTAGGATGTTTGTGTTTATTTTTAGAGAATTCTGCGATTAAACCGTTGTTCCAATGTCTTGTTCGTTTCTGGGATTTCTCACCCATTTTTTAAAAATGTTTGGTTTGGTTAATGAACGTCGCACTAGGGCTGCACATTGGGCTTCTGGCGACTTTTCGGGGCCTATCTCGAGTTTTTGAACCATAGTCAGATGACGAGGATAACACATGAGCTGGCACCCGACGCAACCTCATAGGCATCAGGACATTGGACCCTTTTCAGATTTATCGTGCATGAAAAAACGCTTAAAAAACTGCAAAATGTTAACTACATTAGCTTAGGACGTTTAACTTATTGACATATATCGGAATGTTTGGTATCAAATATAATCGGTATCAAATGACATTTGGTATCAAATGACATTCGATATCAAATAGCATTTGGTATCAAATTGCATGGAGAACGGAAACATGACATTTTAATTGGCCTCATGACATTGCTACAAAAAGGGGTAAGAGGTTCTGGATCCCGTTCAAAGGGTCGACAAAGTGAGCCGAGAAAATGGTTTGGTTTGACGAGGACAACATCTGAGCTGGCACCCGACGCAATCCCAATAGGCGTCAGGACATAGGACCTCTATCAGATTTATCGTGCACCAGTCCCGTATACACGCCAGTATAATTTTTTGGAAATTTTCAGACGACTTTCTATTATTTTAGTAGCCAAGCTAGCAATCCTCCGATCAGCAGATCACTACATTTTTACTCTTCTTTGTCAAGTCCGTCAATCGGGCTCGAACTCGCAATCCTCTGATTACTATAGCCGAAAACCTTTATCCACTGGGCAACTATATGCCCCGTACTTTACTTCGAAGCAATTACAATATTAGAACATATAACCAGAAAACTTTGCTTACATTTCATATTTTAATATAAAAAACAAAATTTTAAGCTATCTTAGAATTTTTCGAAAAGTAGAGAGATACTTGTAAAACTGGGTATCAAAGAACTTTAGATTAAACAGGTTTCGCTATTGATAAATAAAAACCAGATTTGCGCAGACAATTTTCTACCAATTGTTGATAATACTCCAATAATCTTCGGGATAAGATTTACAAGATAATATGCACCGAAATCAACCTGCAAAAGAAGCACCCTTCACCCGAATGAGCGTTCTCATATAAACAGTGTTATCTGCGAATGCTCTCGGACTCATGAGCGCATGAAACGTTACGAATTTTATCGAAATTTCACCTTATCAACGTGACTGCACTCCAGTTGGATGAACGATTTCAATTTTCTTCGTAATATCCAGGTTGTATGTTTGATATGAGCTCGAGAAAAACAAACATATTCTCGAATAGGATCTTTGAACTTTGCTGAGTGTTTCAAAAATCTATAAAAAAAATTAGGCAGTCAGTGTCTATCGAAACGGCCACTGTTAAAAATAGGTATTCAAAAATAAGTCGAATGTACTCATTTTTTAATATATTCGATGCTTATAATAGCTCCGAATATAAAAGTTTCAATTTTGAAAAAGACTTGTACTTAAAAATGAGTACAATGGGTAAAAATGAATAAAAAGAGCAGATGCTAGCACGCATAGGATGCCTTCATAAATCACTTTCAATAAATATCAACAATTACAACAAAGACTTACTGGGAAGTCACATCTTCAGGCATCTCTGTCCAGAGCCTTATCCGTTAAGCTACCAGGGCGACGTAAAGAAGTTATAAACAGAAGATATGTTAAAAAGGTGTGCCAAAAGAATGGAAAGTAAGATAATTGATTTGTAATAACTCAGTTTCCATTGAAGCAATCGACATCAAATAACGTGGAAAATCAACTTCTGAACAACTATTTTAAGTTCGTCTGGTCGCTTTGTGAAGATGCCTTGAACAGAAGCTGAAATTACCAATATTAAATCATACTGCTCATTTTTCAGGAAGTACGATTACTTAAATTTGAGTATGTCATCAATCATTTACGAGCTATTGTACTCGAAGAAAAATGAGTATGTTCATGTACTCTTTTTTAAACACCTATTTTTACAATGGTGTTTCAGGCGTGTAACGTATTACTCAAGTGAGTGGCCCCTTTTTTGGATTATTGGCAACCCCTTCCACGCTTTGTACTTTGTGTCATTCGTACACGTAACGGTTTCGTTAAATGTTGCTTTTTGTAGCGATATTCATGAGGCCAATTAAAATGTCATGTTTCCATTCGGTCCGCTTCGTCCTTCATGCAATTTGATACCAAATGCCATTTGATATCGAATGTCATTTGATGCGGAATGACATTTGATACCGATGTCATTTGCTACCAAACATTCTGATATATGCCAATAAGTTAAACGTCATAACCCAATGCGGTTAAAATTTTGTTGTTTTTAAAATTTTTATTAAAAAAAATTCTTTTGAAAATATGAAGTAGCCTTTGCAGTTCCACAAGATCGAACATAAACCAACACAATAAATTTCAGAGCGAAATAAATATCATAGAATTTTAAGACCCGGATTCCCTTAAACCTGGAATTAAAATTCCCTGTATTTATTTATCATTCAATACAAAAACGCTTAAGAAAAGTTTAAAAGTTCTCAAATAAGATGCTTTTTTAAGAAAAAAAAAGAGAAAAGCCGCCAAACACGAGTTCGAAGTCCTGAAGATTTTTGGCCGCGGGCCAAAGTGACACATTAGCATCCAAAAACCAAACCCCAAAGTTCAAAAACTCTTCTCTAAAAACAAAACAAAAATTGTTTTTATTATTTTTATTCCAAATGGAGTTAGGAGAGAGAAAAAGGAAATAAAAAAAAAAGTAACTCTCATGCTCTTCAATTATTTTAGCATAACTTTTTCTCCACATCTCAAAGCATAAACGTGTAATAAGGGCTCAACCTCCCTTCCCGAAAAGCTCCAAACCAGCTTCTCTCACAGAGATGCTCATGGCTTCACTTCTGTTCTAATGACTGTTTACGACTTTCCTTTAATAACAGTCGTCTGCGAGCACGTCACGTGATCGTCCGATAGTGTAATGAAGTGAATTGACGCACCCACGGCGCAAAGAAATAAAAAGAATGGCAGAAAGAACAAAGACCGCGGCCGAGCATCGGGGTTCATTGCGATTTGAATATACATAATATCCGAATTTCAGCGGCATCTGCAAGTCAGATGGGGAGGCAAGGGCTGCGGGAAAAACAAGCCTAACCCATCCACAACATTTCATATTCGGTTCTTATTTTCAAATTCCTGGGATTTTTATTGCGAAACCAGTAAGAGTGCCCGGTCTGCGCACTGTCGAAAAACAAAACACGATATCATATACAGAGCCGGATTTAGAGTCAGGGGGACCCTAGGCGGAATACGTAGTGCGGGGCCCCAACTACAGAAGGGGGTGGGGGGGGATTTTTGGCGGAATTAATTTGAAAAATATATATTCCAGAACTGCAAATTAAATCCTTTTTAAGCGTACATAAGAAATTAGGATACACTTATCTTTGTGAATTTCCACTACTCTATGCTACAAATGTTCATCTGTTTCAAGGAATCTGAAGGTGCAATGGCATTCTGCATTCGATAATCTATGAAAATGATAATAAAACATTGCACTCGTCTTTATATTACTCTCAAATGGCTCTAAGCAAAAAAAATATATAAAAAAAATAAAGACAACTGATTTTTAAATAAATGCCATTGTAATTATCACAAATTAAAAATATTTTAGAAAGATTTAGATATAAAGGACGTAAAAATATTAGAGTATATTTACATTGTACAAATATGTTAATAAAATAGAATATTTCTCCATCATAAAAATATTATAGTATACTATTTTCATTAGGATATCATCCTTCCACAAATATTTTCCCACAAGTTGATACTGTTTCTTTTTGTTTCATGCTGTGTAGCGCGGGCCCCTGTTCTAATTTGGCGCAATTTTTAAATAATTCTAATTGCTTAAAAATAGCTGTCAACTGTTACGATAATTTTGTAATCGTTAAAGCTTTTTTTTTTGCATATAATTAGAAGCATGTTTCCATTTCTAATCTAAAAATATCACCGTCTTACAGACAAAATTACTGAAATATATGAGTGCAATTATTGAAAACCACTTTTTATTATTAAAAACTTCTGATAGGTTGGCAACATTACTTAATCTTCTGAGCGGTTAGATAATGGGCAAAATTGTAAAGTTGTTTTCTCTTTAAAATATTTTATTTTACATTTCTAATGCACGTGTATTATACATATATTTTAATTTTTATTATTTTATCAGATATAGTTTCTAAAAAATACCCCAAAGCTTTAGGTTTCAAAAATATTTCAAAATCGAATATTTCTAAGAATTTAAAGTTTATGTGTATTGCTGTAAAACTAGAAATTCGTGGACGACTTAAGTCGATCATCTCCGTCAGAGATTTAAGTGTATGTATATATACCACTGTAAGATTTATGATTATAAGCAAATTATAAGCATTTTATAATTTACAGGAAAAAAATTATTTAGGAAATAAATTATTTTTTAAAGTCTGTCCGCCTTTTTTTGTCACTTTCTTCATTCAAATTTTACGGTTGTCAAACTAAAAGATGTAGGTGCAAAATGCGACCACTAATTTTGAACCCTGATAATATAAGAATAAATGAAGCAACGCGTATATTAAATTACAATTTCACATCTAAAAAGATTCATTAAAGTATAATTTAATATTAAAATGTTACCATTCCTGGTTTGAAACAGTTTTCCAGAGATACATAATATTTTTTGGCAAGATTAAATATTTACCGAAACATCAGCTTATCCTGCGGAATCTTGTTTTTCTTATTAGTAACAAAATTACTTTGAAAGTATTATTTTACTAACTTTCGGATATTTCATACGCAAATAAAGCGTAATGCGTAAAAATAGAAGGTTTTAGTTTTTGGTGGAAGTTACTTAGGCATTTTTTCCCACATACATATAAAAGAAATAATCGCACATTTTTTTTTGTAAAGTTGAAGTTTTTTGACACAATAATAAAAAGAAAATTGTAGTTATTTCCTAGACATATTTATTTAGACCAAAGTTCTTAAAAATCTATTTCATTCAATTAGCAGCGATCAAACCCAACCACAAAATTAAAACTGCATTACTGCAGAGTACCGTGGTCAATCTCCCTATGACAGTGCGAGTCATACCAATCGAGCGGAAACACTTACCATTCTCGAAATATGCGATTTCCGCCAACTTAATACCATAAAAATACACGGAATAAAATGTAATCACACATCATATAAAAATTTTAAGACAACAGCGAACAAATGATTCCATTTGCGGTGCCAGGTACGCCATTAACCCGACCTCTGACCATACTTTTACAACCCTAGTTTATTTCACGCTCGACTGATAATGACCACACAAAAAAAAAAAAAAATTTTTTTTTTTTTTTTTTTGTGACGTCTACCTTTCTGGCTCTCTCCTTTGATCCCCTTTCTCCGAAGGGATAAAAAGCGAAAGAGTTACGAGTGAGAAAGAAATATCGATCACTTTAAAAGTCGTAAATAATCGTTATCGTAATCCGCCATCTCGCAGGTTCGTGTCTTCTCCTTTCCGGAATTGTGTTGCGCCGTGATCATTTTAGGTGTGCCCCCGGAAGTGGGCTGGATCGCCATAATGGACATGGAAGCCCTCGTCATTTGACTATGGTTAAAAAAATACGAGGCATCATTCCCGGGTCTTTCCTTCGAGGTAAGCACCGAACCGTCGCCAATAGCCCACTGTGCAGCTCTAGTGCGACGTTTTTTAACCAAACCAAACCATATACATATTTAAAACTAGCAACAAAAAAAAGAACATGGATTTTATTGGAAAGAAATTTCAGTAATATTCTTCGCATAATTAAAACAAACACCACAATAAGCAAATATACAATCGATTAAATCAAATAAGAGATTTAATGTAAAAAAAAAAATTAATTCCTTTCTTAGAATAATTATTAGTTTATTAATCAAATTTATTATTTTTATTTTTAAAACCTGATTTTACTCTTCCAGTGAAAGCACGATATCATCAAAACATGGTGTATGCCATTAGAAGTATTTTATAATGTTCGAATGTTTAAAACCATTTACGGGATATGAACGTATATATACGTTCGAGTATTGCCAATTTTCTCAGCAATTCATATTATTTAAATGTATACTGGATTATGAAAACTTAAAAACAATTTTTTTTTGTTTTTGATGCAATTCTATTGACATTTTTTTTTTAAAAATGAGTAAAATTTACTCATTTTTGATTACATTCGATGATTATCATAGCTCCTAATTCTTAAGTTTCATTTTTGAATAAGACATGTACTCAAATATGAATAAAATTAATAAAAGAGCAATTTCTTGCCTACATAGGTTGTCTTCATAAAGCCCTTTTAATAAATAAAAAAAATTGAAAGTAAGATAATTTGAGCCGTAATAACTCAATTTCCATTTAAGCGATCGACATCAAATAATGCGGAAAACCATATTCTGAACAACAATTTTAAGTTTGCCAGGTCGCTTTGTTAAGATGGCTTGAACAGAAGCTGCTATTAGCAATATTAAACCATACTGCTCATTTTTTGTGAAAGCACGTTTGCTTAAATTTGAGTACGTCATCGCTCATTTACAATGCAATTGTACTCAAAGGAAAGCGAGTACGTCCATGTACTCATTTTTAAGCAGATTTTTTTTTACAGTGTAATGTTGTTCAATAAATTTTTGTCGTTGATTTTATAAGAATTTTAGTATAGATATAGTATTGAATTAAAATGTATGGTATTTTAAATTGATATAAATGAAAATTATTTGTAACGATATAGTTTTTATGCCGATAAACAAAGAACACCAGAACCATGTACGAGTTTAAATGCTTGTTGTTTAAAAATATCATTTCGCTTCTTTGATTGGTGAATAAAAATCACATGATTTTAATTCACCAATCTCAGAGGCAAAATGATATTTAACGTCCAGCATTTTAATCTCGACACCAGGTCGTTCACAGTGTCCATTAATTCACCAATTGTATACTATTTTAGTAATAATATATTGTGAAATTGTGAATACAATAATTCAGTACTCCCAATACGATACTTAATAGTTATTTCGTTACTGTGATATCGAAGTATCGAATTAAAGATGTATCGATAGCTACTGATATCGATAATATAGAAATTCGGCGTTTCAATACTATTCAGTTGCATAGCGCAAATATGATTTTTTTTCTTCTTTTTCTTGTTCTATTCCATTTCCAATGTTCCATGCGGGAAATAACAATTCCACTAATGACAAAACAAAAATGAAAAAATTCAAAGAATTATTACTAGTTTTTCGAATTAAAAGTTAAAATTGAATTTGCTTTGAAATATTCCAAGAATATAAAAAGCAATTAAAATTATTTTCTCAAATTGGTACTATTTTGTGTTGTAATAGAATATTTTAAAGTACGCCTAGCATTTTTCCGAGTAAAATTTCAAAATTGGTATCGTTTTTTTTAAAAAAATTGGAAACTCCTAATGTTTGTAAAGTTTTTTAAACGCTTATACCTAGTTCAGAGAAATATTTTCTATTTGTTAAAAATGATAATGGTTGTTGAAGTAGAGTTATTATTATTATTATCATATTTGAAAATTACACAGGGATGCAGAGCTGGTTTCCGTGCTCAACATGTTAATACCCACACTGTTAAATATAGATGCTCAAAAATAAGTAAAATGCACTCATTTTTGAGTACATTCGATTCTTATCATAGCTCCGAACACATAAGTTCAATTTTGAAAATGTTATGTACTCAAAAATTAGTACAATGTATAAAAAGTGCAGATGCTACATAGGCTGCTTTTATAAATACTTTTCAATAAATATCGACAATTACAACCAGGACTTACCAGATCTTCAGACACCGCTATCCAGAGATTTATCCGTTAAACTACCAGGGAGACTTGAAAGAGTTATAAATAGAAGTAATGTTAAAAAGGTGTGCCAAAAGAATGGTAAGTAAGATAATTGAGTTGTAATAACTCAGTTTCCATTTCAGCAATCGACATCCAATAACGTTAAAAAAAGCATCTTCTGAACAACTATTTTAAGTTTGTCAGGTTGCCTTGTTAAGATGGCTTGAACAGAAGTTGAAATTAAGAATATTAAATCACATTGATCATTTTTGAGGAAGTACAGTTGCTTAAATTTGAGTACGTCATCGCTCATTTTCGATGAAGTTGTACTCAAAGAAAAACGAGTAGGTGCAGGTACTCATTTTTAAGTACCATTTTTTTTAACAATGCATGTACTATTTATTTTATACCACACGAATAATACAGTTTTATATCTTTACGTACTGATAAAACAGCAGGGATGTCATGTCTGTACAAAAAGTATTTCTTAAAAATCCTGTTTAAAGACGTGGTTTGAGATCTTTAAATATCTGTCAAATCACTGTTTAAATCTATGGGGGGGGGGGGGGGGGGGGAGGTCTTGAATGAAGAAAAAAATGGCGTATGAATGAAGAAAAAGACAGTTCCTGGAGCTGAACGTTTCTTGTATCGTATGAGACACTAGCACAGCTCCTTTTCCTTTATACCTCTATAGCCATTGCCTACAGCTGTCTGGTGCTTGCACCAATTAATAGAGGATTTTTTTTTCTTAATAAAAATAAGTGAAAAAGTGTAAATAAAAAAAAAGTGGAGCTGTCTAGTTTGAATGAAAGTGTTCCGTCCTAAAACGGGTCTTTTTAATTTTTGTCCAAGAAAACAAATTATTCAAATAATTTTAAAAGAAAGCACTTTAAAATCCTTCAAATCATAAAAATAACGTTTATTTTTAAATTTATAAATACAGTAAAATAGTGTATTTTACTTAATATTAGCATCACTACAAATTAAAAGGGCTGTAAATTTTTGCACAGTAATTTATTTGTCTGCAATATATTGGCGGGAAAGGACAGATAATATTTGGGTGGATTTTTACATATCGACTTAGAAAAACAAAAAAAAGTTTGAGTATATTTTTACATACTCCACCGAAAATGTGTTTAAGCATTTATTCTTCAGCAAATAAAACAACAAACGACAGTGACAAAATTGACTAAATTTGTTCCCATTTCACTTTACCAATTAACCTTACGTAATAAAGCAAAACACACAATATTAAATTTTAGTTTTGTTGCTTTGAAAAAACATATAATCAATACTTCCTCAAATCACCATGCACGGCATTCAAAAACTTAAAAATTACTTAATTCAATTTCTGAAATCAACCTCAATCAATGCAAACAACACCAACAAAAAAACTGACGCCAACCAGCCACTAAATCCTGACCACAACTTCTCCATCTCGACCAATCAGACGACAGTGATTTTTCCTGCCCGTATCCGGAGCGTGAGAAAAAACGTCCGCCATGATTGATGATCCAGCGAGTTTTATTCTTTCGACTTTCCTGGGGTTCGTTTGTTTGGGAGCCCAGTAATTGATGAACTTTGTCTTCATTACTAAAGATGTAATCCGGCAATTTAATGAGTAATTTGTTTTATTACCATTAGAGGCTACCATGGGAAGCGAAGAACTTTTTATTGGTTTTAATGTAGTTTCGCTTCATACGGGATTCCATTACATCAAGTTAAAAACTGTGTGAGAACGGTCGCCTAAAGTGCATAAGTCAGTTTTTATTTTTGGTTGGTGGGTTGTTTGATTAAACATCGATTTTTTTTTGAGGGCCTGGTTATTGATGGTTACAATTATAGATTTTGTAATTGCTTATTGAGATTTTGATTGAGGAATTTAATTAATAGAAGAGCTACCCGTTTGAAAGGGTTGCTTGTTTGTTTTTGAATTAATAATTTGTAAGTTAATTTTTAATTCAGAAAAAACTTATGGCGTGTATTGAAATCGCGTAATGATTAAATTGCTTAATCAATCATTTTTACTTATACTCAAATTTAAAAAAGGTTACTGAAAGAGGGAACTGTTTTGGAATCGGAATTAACGTTCCAAATAATTTTTAACTTATTATTTGTTCAGTGAATTTTTATATCTTCGGCTTCGACTGGAAAGCCCGTATCTTTAAACCACAGATTTAGTAGACGTAGCTGATTAGAGACGAACTCCAAGCATAGGTATTCCAATCATTTCTTGTGCTTAAGCAATTCCACATTTAGAAAGGAGATTCGCTTGGATTTCGTCACCAAACAGCTATCACTACGGCCGCTAATTCTGTGATTTGAAGATATCAGCCTTCATTCTCAGACGACGATATACTGTCTACGAAGGACAGATATGAAATATAAATATTTAAATTTTTTTTCATCTGAAATATAAGACACTAAATTTAAGAAAAAATCAAGCACAAAGAGTACACATTTTTTAACAACAAATCTTTTCTAGCTTTCTTGTACTTCCTGTTTTTCAAATGTCTTTTTAATATCACAAAATGTCATCTAGCCAATTGAGCCCAATTCCAATAAAAAATACTGTTAATACTTTATTTTAATACCCAAGACATGCCTGTATTAATACTATTTGCTGCTGGGTCCTGCGTTGCTGGTGAACCCTTGTCGGGACTCGAACCTGCGATGTATAGAGATCCTCGCGCTACCGACTACGCTACAGAAGGTTTGTTCTAATCTCGATCTTGGAAATATTTTTTTAAAGATGTTCTTTTTGCTATCAAACGCATTTCTAAACAAATCGTTGATATTTCTGAGATCAACGTACGATTCATCACTGCTTCGGGAAATTCTCTTTCTTTTGACACCTCTCTTGTTAATATTCATCGAGCGTAAGCGGCGTAAAATGAATCTATACTATGCAAATGATATATGTTTGGTCCCGCGATGCTGAAGAACATGTGGCGAGACATTCGAGTGACCGCTGTCTGAACTCGAACCCGCTACCTATTGCTCCGAAGTCCCCTGCGTTACCAACTACACTGCAAAGGCGCATTCTACATTGATTTTGGATATATTATTTTAAGATATTCTTTTATGCAATAATTCTTTTAAACGCATTTTTTAAAACAAAACGTTGCTATGTATGAGATGAACGTATGATTCATCACTGCTCCGAGAAATTATCTTTCTTTTCGTATCTCACTTCTTTAAATTCGTCGAGTGTGAGAACTGTAAAAAGGATCTACATTATAGAAATAATATATAAAATGATATTAGTATTAATAATCATGTAAATTCCTAATATACAATTAAACTTAAAACAAAACCTTGAAGTCATTATTAGAATATGTTAAGAATATCCCTGATGCATATTTTTAAAATTTGTAATAAACAGTGTTGATATCGGATACCAAATTCCAAAACGGTTTAAAAATGTATCAAATTATCACTTCTACACTGAAATCAATGCAAGAGCAATTTTTCAGAGTTTTAAATAGTGTCAATGTGTTTCTATTTAGTTTACCTTTAGTTTAATTGCAATTTTTATCAGTACGGAAGAATACGGAAATATTTTTTATCATCAAGTCTGCGATGATTCGATGTAAAAAAAAGTTTATTTAAAGTAAATTATAAAATAAACGTATGAAAATGCAAAATATGAAAGTTGTTATAATTATTGTAAATTTGTAAAATGAAAATCATGGATATCTTAAATATTCGAGATCTTATAATATAAGCACCCTGCTGTTTTATTTTTATTCAACAACAGTTTATTATTTTGCTTTTTATCGTCCTTGAAACTCTTGAGTGGCACGACTCTTGGTGACCGAAATAACGACCAGTTCTTTTGATCACATTGATCGAGAACTACATGTTCTTGAACATGAAAAACGCTTTTCTTTCGTTAGATTGTTCCGTATCAAACTCTATTTAAAAGTATAACATCATTTGGATGCCAAAGTATTTTATTAACCCTTAAAGTGCAAAAAAAAAATACAGGTAAACTGAGACAACAAAATTGAAAAATACAACAGAGATAATAAAATCGAGAGAAAAAAATGGCGTGTTATTTTTTTTCTTCAAAATGAAAGAGAACAATATATTCCAGAGTTTAATTTTTTTTTTCTTCTCACAAACATGATTTTTGACATCTAGAAGCACTAAATATGTTGGTGATCTGAATTTTTTTTTCGATTGACATTCCTTACCCTCCCTTTGAAAAAACATTTGACAAATACCATAAACCATTAAATATATGTTTTGTATACTAAGAATAATATTCTGCTTTACGCGCAACTTTATTTTTTTATAATTATCCACCCTAAACGTAAAAAAAAAGAACAAGTTAAAGAATACATCTTTAAAAAGAACAAGTTCGGGAGATTTAACTGTTCCGTAAAAATAACGCAAATACCAAACATGTTCCTATCGAGTGCAAAGGGTTCATAATTTAACCAGAAACCCAAATAACAGAAATCCACAGGTATTCTAACAACAAAAAACTAGACCAGATCTGAAAGAAAAGAAATTCTGGTGTTATCACAAGAACCTTTTTCCCCTGTGTACATACATTAAAGGCCCGTCTACTGGGAAGCTGCAGAGAGGACAGTGCCCGGGTTGAGGTGGTTGGCCGGACCCTACTTCTACAAATTACCCCTCTTTATACCCTCTTCAATTCACTTCAGCTCTCCCACCCCATTCACAGACGATTAGAGAGAGAGACGATTCTGGTTTTATTATTATCATCATTTATTTTTGCTCGATTCCGAATAATATAAACCGATACGCCTCTCTGTGGAAAATTTCTTTTAAACGAAATCTTTTCTACGGTCGGATTTTTAAAAAAAATAGTTTATTTATTTATCGTTATTATATTTTTCACTTCATTTCTTCCTTTCGTTATTTCGATTCGCGGAGAAATATTTTCATTTTGTTTTATTCTGTGACTTTTTTTTGGTTTTGTTTTCTCGGATTTTTTTTTCTTTCTTCTTGGGATGTACAAGTGTGGGGGGCATGTTGTTAAACGGATGGTTAAACCCGGCAAATATCCTTCCCCCCCTCATTACTGCGGTAAAAGGGATGTCGATTCTTTGGGGTAATTGTTTTGTGTCGGGACCCAAAACGGGTCGCGTACCGCGAAATGCTGGGGTCACCGGAGTCGCAGTCGTCATTTCTAAAGTATGCTGTGAGACGGATGAATATATTTCACTTATTAGCTCCGTGTTTCGATCCTTATAATTTTAAGGTTTATTATTATTCACTCGAAACAATCACTTGGGTAGTTAGTTTATTATTATTATTATCATTTGGAGATGCGGTTATTATTCACACGCTATGAATTGTTGTAATACTCTCTGTGAAGCCGTTCTTGCAGAAGACTCATTTTTATAACGCATGCAATTATTTACAATAAAACTTCAATTAAGGGCCCTCGGTAGCCAGTGAATAAAGGCGCCAGCTGGTAATCAGAGGATTGCTGGTACGAATGCATACGGCGGATTTGACAGAGATAAGTAGTGATCTTGTGATCGAAGGGTTGACGGCTTCGCTAAAAAAAAAAACAGAAAGTCGTCTACAACATCCAACAAATTATACCGTCGTGTGTATACGGACTTGGTGCACGATGAATCTGATCGGCGTCCAAAGTCCCGACCCCTATTGAAGGCGTGGGGTGCCAGCTCAGGTGTTTCCTCGTCATCTGACCTCGCTTCTAAACTATCGAGGGGAAAGCATGAATGTGTGTGTGAATGCGTATGGGGCTGGGATAAGTCTCAATACGAGGATATAGAAATAGGCAGCCGGAAAATATATAAACCAAACTTCTATTAACCGAACTCCAGTTATCCGGATTAAACAAAGCGGATAGCCAATTATACGGATCGCTTTGAGAAAAAAAAAATCGGAAAAATTCACATTTTTAAAGTGTCTTATCGGTAAATGATATTGTTTTTAATAATCATTAAATTACATTACATACTAAAGCAAAGTTCGTTTTTTATTAAGATATAACCTTTTTCTTGGGAATTATTCAATTATCCGGATAGGATTTGGCTCCAATTGATCCGAATAATTTGAGTTCTACATTAATGTGATAACGGGAACTACCTAATTCTCAATATAAAATTTTAATTTATTATTAATTAGTACGCCAAGTTTCAATTTGATTTAAAACGGTTTTATAACATGTTATTCGCAAAATGACCATAAAATACTCGCCTAATCGGTGGCGAATCTACATTGTAAGAAAAAGTACTTAAAAATGAGTACCTGAACCTAATCGTTTTTATTTGGGTATAATTGCATCGTAAATGAGCGATGACGTACTTAAATTTTAGTAACCGTATTTCCTCAAAAATGAGCTATGGGATTTAATATTGCTAATCTCATCTCCTGTTCAAGAGACCTTAATAAAACCTAAAAATAGCTGTTCAGAAAATAATTTTTCATGTTATTTGATGTCATTTTCTTAAATGGAAACTGAATTAATATAACTCATTTATCTTACTTAACTTTCTTCTTTCCTTTTCGAAGTACGGCCGCAAAGGTTTTACGTGAAATGTCATTTCAGTAGAATCGGTCGCCAACAAAAATGTAAAAAACAAAAAGAATATAAAAAAAAGGCGTTTCATCTGACGCCGCAGAGACCCCTATCCACGTCCAGTATAAGCTTCGCTTTACCTTTATTTTAAGACTTTTATCGGCGCCTAATTTCCATCGAACGAGACCACATTTATGCATCTTGCTATTTGTCTCACGGAGTTATAGTGTCGGAAAGGATCACCTAATAGCGTAATATGGTGTTTCTCACTTTGTAGCTGAAAAACGTTTGAAATCAATAACGACTACAAATTAATTAATGAAGTATTTCCAATTATTGTACTTCTATTTGGTTTCCCTTATAAGTGTTAAATGTAAGCTATTACCGAAAATACAAATTGTAAATATATAAGAAAGAGATAGGAATTAAGAGACACTTTGTAATTGAAAACACAAACAAATTAGCTTTGATATAAAGTGTCTCTAAACAAATTGGGAGAAATTTGTTCGAAAAACATGGATGTATTTTGAAGGTTAGAAATATTATTCCTTTTCCTCGTTTTCAAAATAAGGAAAAACTTTTGTATGTAATCTTAGGGTAGGACCTTTGAAGAACGAAACCTGACGTAATCAATTAAAGTGTTTGCGACTTGCAAAAACAGGACAATTGGGCTGAAACTGCTCTGAAATCGTTCTATAAGCGAATTTTAAAATTATAAATGATACCTTATGAGAACAAAGGGGGAAATAATTCCATGGTTTTCTAGCTAGGAATTTACTTCAAAAAAATCCACAAAAATAAATGCGCAAATATCTGTAGATATTTGGGACGAAAGAAAAAAATGTATGTAGATTATTTGAAGAAAAAATAATATAAGAAATTCTGTAGAAATTTGTAAGTATCTGGAACTGAAGAAAACAATCTGCAGATTAATTGAAAACGTCTTAAGATTTTCTGTAAAAAAAAAACAACTGAAGATTTTTCTTTTTCACTATCAAATACTTACAAATATTTCTACAAAATTTCTAGAAAAATTGTAGTTTAAAATAATTAATTTTGGATAGAAGCAATTTCCAACATCATTCAACTTGGTAGTATTTTAAATATCACTACTTTTTATGATTATGCCTATTTTTAGAACTTGGCCTTACAGATGTTCTTAATGGTATAACGTTAACTTGTATATATTCATTTATTTAGAAAATAAGCCAAGTATACTGTGCAGAAGTTTAGCTGAAAAAACTATAAAATTACTTTAAAACAAATACACATTTATGGGTTTATATTTTTTTGGCATATTTATATAAACATAGCTATAATTTAAATAAATAATTCTCAATGTCGATATGGTTAAAGCCTATAACTTATGCAAATACCCAGATATTTGTATTTTTGTTTATTTCTTTAAGGGGGCACGGTACACCAAAACTTGTTTTTGTTGATTACTTGAATAAACATTTTAATGTATATTTAAATTTATATAAGAAATCAATATTTCACACAAAAATACCATTTTTTTTCTTTAAAAATTGAAACTTTTTCAATTTCTGTAAGCATTTTTTAAATCGCTAACTTTTTTTAAATTTATATTTCTTAACCAAAATTTTTTCTCAGTTCCTTTAAACTATAGTACATAAG
This sequence comes from Troglohyphantes excavatus, assembly GCA_963932185.1. NCBI lineage: Eukaryota > Metazoa > Arthropoda > Arachnida > Araneae > Linyphiidae > Troglohyphantes > Troglohyphantes excavatus. The sequence continues at coordinate 3,132,565 of OZ010667.1, forward strand.
AATTTATTAAAATTCTGTATACCGAATGTGTATTTGATATTTGTATAAATAAAATAGTTATTCATAATAACACAACATATTTCTTTAAAACTCAATTTTTTAAATTTAGTAATTAAAAAAAACTATACATAGAGCTAATTCGCATGCTAATTAATAATAACACATATTTTAACACAATATTCTTAACACACTCCAGATTTCTCCATTAACAATAAAAGAGGTCTTAGCGTTTCTAAAAACTTAATATCAAGGAAAACCGGAACCGAGAACGACGATTTAAAGTTTTCGCTCCTTGAGAAACATACCTATCACATCCAGCATAAAATCACAAATAACCCCCATTAAAAACATACATACAGTTCTAGAATTTTGCAAGCATTTTTAGAAGATTCCAAACTATAATTTTAGCAAATAAAAATCGTGAATTTTACAATTTTTTTTAGCTCTGTGTCTTCTTAATGTCGCCATGCGATCGTGGGATACAGGCACGTAGGTATAGATTTTCCATGCGGGTGGTTCAGTAAATGAGCAACGGTTTGTTTAGGTAGCTTATCCCCCTCCCACTCCCAAATTAACTCCCCCGGCCCATTTTTTTAAACTTATGAATTTTTATTCAAGTAAACAGAATTAAGTTTGCATATAAATATCGAAACAACAACTGTTATCATTTATTGTTCCTGAAATTGCTACCAATATCGTTAGCAATTTTTAAAATTAGTAAATATCACTCCTTAATTATGAAATAAATTTAGAGAACAAATTTAAATTTTAAAATTCCTTGTTTAGAATAATATATTACTTTGGTTACAACTTGTTTATACGGCACCGTTTTGCGATCTTTTCCCTTTGTCACCGAAATTCAAATACTATATAATGAAACACGATGACGTCATGTTATGCTTAGTTTGAGATAAAAATGCCCTCAAATCATGTTTTTAAAGAACTTTTGAAAACTATTTTCATGAATAGGACACACGGAAAATACCCGATTTTCCTTCATGCAACTTAACAAGAAGTATCATACTAGAAATTGAAATTTTTCTAGTTTTTTTTTAAAAGTATTTTTATGATTTTTATAGTTCTTCGATTTTTATTTTTTTTTCTTGACTTTCAATGGGAGGGGTTTGAACCAGAGAGTTGTTATATTAAATAGAGAGCGCCTTCAATGCCAGACTCTCGTAAGGCCGCGGTGTCAACATTGAAATACAAAAACCAACATCACGTGGTTTTAGCGCTGCCACATTTGGCGTTTAGACATCTGCAGGAGTTCCAAATTTGGTGCACTTTCTTCTTTTTGGTGATAAGGCATTCTGTCCGTATTCAACTTCTTTACATATATGTAGGTATTTACTTATTTTCAAACAATTTGCGCTAAATATTTCCTCTTCATTAACGAAACGAAAATATAATTTTCTTTGTGTTCAATACTCGAAAAAACGAAACTCTTTATATTTCTCCGGTTTTATTGTTCATATTTTTTTGATTGAACTATACAAAATAACAATTGAAAGAACTTCGCTTATGGTAAATTTTTTTACCTAAAAACGTAACGCAATTATTTCAAAAGTACAAAGTAAGAAAAATATCTTTAATATATCTGTTAAACTCCCTTAAATTGTGCCACTCGTTAAAAAAACGATATTTAAATACAAAATTAAACACAAAAACATATTACAATACTTCGATCTCGCTTAGTTCTGAAAGTCGCCAAGGCCTGTCAAGTAATATTGGCGCATGAGTGAATTGGCATTTCCACCTATCACGTGGTTTCAATGATGCACACACAGAAATCAGCATTTTTATTCCTCTATTTGTATCATTACTCTATGGTTTGAACCTCCTGAACCACCCCCTTACCTACGTGCCTGGACTGGAATACAAGAACCGCTCTCATTTAAAAAGTCCCTCTGCATTTTGTAATAATTTAGAATTGGATAATTTCTCCCTTTCCTCCATTCAATTACCGAAAAATAAAACATCTAATTCACCTATTCCTTTCCTCTACGACACGGTCAAATGCACTCTCTATCTCTCAAAAAAAAAAGTCAAATGTCTCAATAAAGGTTAACATTTAAAAGCTCGCAATTAAAACCTGGAAAAAAGTATTCGAGAGAGAAGATTTTCCCGACGCCAAACGATATTTGGGGTTTTCACGTTCGGAACCTGTTCCGGGCGGTCTGGCCTTGCCCGGCGTGACTGATTGACAGGCAGACACGCCGCCCCGCTGACAAAACTTTCCTCAGCCGCGCTGCAGATGACGTGCTTCGATCCGATGAATCGACGAAATTCCCTCACTTCACTTGAATTCTGTCGTCGCAGCTTGTGGATCGTCTGATTTAGATTCGTGTTTGTAAATTCCGTTCCAATTCGACTATCGATATTTGCATAATCTTCTTCAATGGTAATTCATTTGGTAAAATATTTATTAATTCAAAGAATGTCTTTTTAGTTTTAATTGTTTATTATTTTTTATTTACCCAGGGTTGTAGGGCTATAAACATTATTGCCGTACGCAAGTTTTCCGATCATGCCCTGTTAAAAATATGTATTCAAAAATAAGTAAAATATACTCATTTTTGAATACATTCGGTGTTTATAATAGCTCCGAATATAAAAGTTTCAATTTTGAAAAAGATATGTAATTAAAAATGAGTACAATGGGTAAAAACGAATAAACAGAGCAGATGCTGCCATACATAGGCTGACTTCGTAAATCACTTTTAATAAATAACAGACAAGACTTACCGGGCATCGAACCCACATCTGCCGGCACCGCTGTCAAGAGCCATTTTCGTTAAGCTACCAGGGCGACTCGAATAACTTATAAATAGAAGTAATGTTAAAATGGTGTGCCAAAAGATTGAGAAGTAAGATAATTGAATTGTAATAACTCAGTTTCCATTTAAGCAATCGACATCAAATAATGTGTCTAAAACCATTTTATGAACAAATATTTTAAGTAAGTCAGGTCGCTTTGTTAAGATGGCTTGAACAGAAGTTGAGATTAGCAATATTAAATCACACTGTTCATTTTTGAGAAAGTACGATTACTTAAATTGGAGTACGTCATAGCTCATTTACGATGCAATTGTACTCAAAGAAAAACAAATATGTTCATGTACTCAATTTTAAGCAACTTTTTTTACAGTGTGGCCAGTACGCCGTGCCGGCCGCATTACACCCCTACCCTCATCCTCATTAGCCATCTACGATCACGTGACAATCAGAAACAGGTGTAAGAATATCACCACATTATTCATTATCAAAATATTTCTTTCCTCCAACAGTCGTTCCTTGGAATAGAGGGGTGCTCTATTCCAAGGAACGACTGTTGGAGGAAAGAAATATTTTTTATCGGAGAGAAAAAAAAAAATTATCTCTTTTTCCCCTAATAGTCTCACACTCAAACTATCTATATAAAAATTTATAGGATGAGGTCCTTAGTAACCACATTCGCGAATAGGAAGCGTAGAGTAAAATCTGTTGACACTTAGCGAACACTTTTGATTAATTTGTAAATAACAGTAAAAAATTCAAGAGTCACCCCCACAGAACATTCTGCAAAGAAATCTGTTTTTTTTTCTATTGTGATGTTTGCTAAAATCCGTTAATATATTTTACTATTGTTTTGCTAACAATGTAAATATTTTTAGCCTCAATTAAACCTGTACATACATTAGGGTTCGGATGTAGCAATACAGGGTTCCCACGGGTGCTTAAAAGTCCTTAAGAACTCCTTATTTTTGGTTTTCATTTTTAAGAGCCCTTTAAAGTCCTTATTTTTGATCAAGAGTCCTTAAAAACTCCTTATTTTTCCTTCGCGACGAAGTTGGAATTTTTGAACTAAACTATTTTGAAAAAACTATTTCTGACAAAAAGAAAGATATCAACTGATTTTTCTACAGAAACTGCCAATAACAAATTAAAATCTTGTTAAATATAATCATTTGCAAATCAATGTGTTTGTGTTATTTTCTGTTAAAACTTGTTAAATTAAAATTTATATCTTTTACATAGATGCAGCTTTAAACCCTCTGATAGCAAAGTCCTAATTTTTTTAAAAATTATTTCTTAAGCTCATTTTATATAATTATGTATGTTGGCATACCTTCAAACATTGCATTGGACGTCTTTTGTAAGTTAATATGAACACTGACTGCTTCAATTTGTCTTTAAAAATTTTCCACCTACGGAAGAATAGCGATAACAAAGGGTCTTTAAAAACTTTTTTTAGGTCCTTAGAAAGTGCTTGAAAAGTCCTTATTTTTTATTTTTAAAAAAGAGTGGGAACCCTGCAATAGCAATATTTAAATATTGGAAAACAATGTATTTACTTACCCACCCCCCTCTTAAAAAAAATTGTCTTAAAAATGGCCTAACTAATTATAAATTCATTTAACGTTGACTTTTTAAACAAGCCATTGGAAATGCTGCCAATTAAGAACAGAGACCGCCTGGAACGGGTAGGGGGAAAGGGTTAACTATCGCACGGGATTGCTAGTATTTCTTTAATCTAATAATAATAGTAAGTGTTTTACACCCGCAATTGGCAGAATATGTTTATATTTATTTTTAAGTTATGCTTCATTACATACCAATAACGATTACATTTCAATATTAAAATACCTAATGAAACTGCGGAGGTGTAAACCTAAACTAATATATGCCCTGCCAGACTTTGGTTTGGAGAACAATTGTTTTATTGATTTCTTGTATGGTTTTATTTAACCCCGTGCGAAGAACAGGTATTTCTTTAAAAATACAAATACAACGTTAAAATACGCAATAAAAATCCATCAAATCTGGATGGACATGTTTCGGGAAATACGTCTCCCTTCATCAGCAGAAAATGAAAAGTCTGTGTGCATTAGAATAGAAATAAACCCAGAATTGAAAGTGTTGCTAAAGAACAAAAAACTATCTCAATCAGTTGGAGTTAACTATTGTGTGCCAACAAGCGGGAATAATGGGACCGCAAATGTTTCATTGAGGATCAAATCAATATTGCTAAAAATATGAAACGCCTCCAGGAAGTCAAGTTCAACTGGAGAATTGGGTTTGCAAATTAATTGTGGGTTAAAAAAATTGAATATATGATCATGTTCCCAAGAGCGCTTGGCAATGGAGGACTTCTTAATTTCTTGTTTAACAGTATGTGCTTGGTGCTCCTTAATACGAAATCTTAAAGCTTTCTTTTTTTGACCTATATATGATATGCCACATTGACATGAAATACTGTGTATGCCCCAGTTATTAAGGTCGTCAATAAAGACGAGTTTTTATCTTAACATGTATTTCTACTGAAATAAAACGAAACTTTTCGACAATGTACCCTGCATATTTCTGGGAGTGTTCAACCCCGAATTAATCTGTTATTTGAACGTTCGGTTTATGGAAAACTGAAATTTTTCCTTCTCCAACGTAAATGCTTCAGCATTTCACAGGAACTTCCCCACCTGTCCGATCACCTACACGTAGAAAAAGAAATCATAAAAAAGAAAAAAGCTCGCTCATACCACAATAACCACACACCCAAATCCTACCAAATTACACGCTCCTCGTCTATCCAACCACCACCACCCCTAGAAGCCATTTACAATCCATCAAATATCTTTTTCCCAAAATACGGAGAAACAAAACAAACGATGGAAACCGCCCCCTCCAGGTAATTCCATATCGGGGACGGGGAAGTATCCGGGCCGCTTCCGGACCGACCAGGTATCCGGTTACCCGGATAGGGTTTCGTCTCGGATTCGCGGGCTCTTGGTAACCCTAATCTCAGGAAGTGTGCGTAATTCTATATAAGAAAAGGTTTAGAATGTCCGCGAAGGAGAAATCGAGTCTATGGGGATCGGTTTTTTGTGAGGTTTCTTTCAGGGCTAGGGCATGCAGAACCGATAAGAGACGAAACATTTCTCCCACTTTCATTGAAAAACGTAATGCTTTGATTATCTATAATAATAAAAGAAACTTACACTACTCGGACATCTATGAAAAATGATACACTGTAAAAAAAAAAGGTACTTAAAAATGAGTACATGTACCTACTTGTTTTTCTTTGAGTTCAATTGGATAGTAAATGAGCGACGACGTACTCAAATTTAAGCAACCGTACTTTCGCAAAAATGAGCAGTGTGATTTAATATTGCTCATCTCAGTTTCTGTTCAAACCATCTTAACAAAGCAACCTGACACACTTATAATAGGTGTTCAGAAGATGGTTTTTTACATTATTGGATGTCCATTGCTTCAATGGAAACTGAGTTATTTATAACAACTCAATTATCTTACTTTCCATTCTTTTGGCACACCGTTTAAAGAAGTCTTCTGTTTATAACTTCTTCACGTCGTCCTGGTAGTACAACGGATAATGAACTGGACTGCGGTACCTGAAGATCTGGGACCCGGCAAGTCTTCGTTGTAATTTTTGATATTTACTGAAAGTGATTTATGAAGGCAGCCTATGTAGGCTAGCATCTGCTCTTTTTTTTCGTTGTGCTTATTTTTGAGTACATCTTTTACAAAATAGAAACTTATGTAGTCGGAGCCATGATGATCAAAATTGAGTACATTTTACTTATTTTTTTATTACCTATTTTAACAGTGCATATAGATACTATTCAAACTCTAATTGTGCCCCTGAAGTTCGGAATTTTAATATTCCGTTTAGTTTGTCGTTTATAAAAGTTTAAGAAGCATTTTTTTAATCGCCAATTTAACAAAAAGCATCTACATTATTACGAAAAGACATTTTTATAAAATCGTAAGATCTTGACAACAATGGTGTACTTTAAATTAAATTAACTAAACGAATTATTTTTTAAATAATTGAAATTTGGTGATCAAAAAATGCTTTGGCGAAAGAGCTATTTCTGACAGTTATGTTTAAACGGAAAAGCTCACATTCAGAGATGTACCCGGAGATAACGAAAAATAGACCAATTATTTTGGCTTGAGAAAATAAATAAGAATGAATAAACAGGGAGAACGAACAAATGGGGTAAAAAATTTTAATGCGTATGAAACCGTGGGTACAGCCAGTATAAAATATTCAAAATAATAAAATTATTTACACAAGTCAACAATTAAATTACAATTCATGATTCCAATTGCGTTTTCACACAATTCCTCACTCGACGCGTCACATGGATATTTGCCATTAAAGATCATTATTCAGTTCTCTCGACCAATTAAGAAAATACACATCTCTCGGTCAGCCAATTAAAATTCGAGTACGTAATGGGTCCACCAATGGAATACGTGACATCACAAAACGTACAAATGAGAAACACGATTTTTAGCTACTGACCTCGATTCGAAACTGGCGGCATAAATTGCGCTAGTTCTCAAACCTATCAGCTCGTTTGACAAACACTTGTGTACAGTGTCTATGGACAGAATGGCTTGATGTATTCCCATTTGCTTTGCTGAACGTGAAAGTAATTAAAAATTATATATATGCAATGGCGTTTTACGTGATCTAAATAATTAACGGTATAAGAAAAGTGTTACGATATCGCCGGCTGATAATATAACAGAAGCCTTTGAACAATAAACTCATAAAATATTCAAAGGAATTTGTGGAGTGGTTAGTGTGTGACAGATTGTTGCTTTTGTGGTCTGGTTCTGAATGCAAATAACGTTCTTAATGAATCGAGAAGAAAGTTCTGGACTTTCACTTAGTGCACAAAAGGTATCTCTTGAAGAGTGTTTCAAAATATCTGGTGAACACACTGTTAAAAAAAGATACTTAAAAATAAGTAAAATCTACTCATATTTGATTACATTCGATTCTTATCACAGCTCCAAATACATAAGTTTCATTTTTGAAAAGACATGACAAAAACATGACATGTCAAAAATGAATAAAAAGAGCAGTTGCTTGCCTACAATCGGACAATTATGGGAAAGTTTGTTAATAATACTTGTTTTTCCAAATAAGTAATATTTTTATTCTATATGTGAATAAAATAAAATATTAAAATGCAGAAATACTTATATTATATAGGTATATAATTAGAATTACAACGAAATATGGAAAAATACTTTTATTTCAACACACAAAATGCTTCATAAACGATAAGTGCAATCTATCTAAGTATATGAAGTAAATATTTTTATATTGAGATATTATTTAATGACAAAAATTTTAAATTATAGTACAGGAACTAAAGTTCCATGCTAATCTTCCGCTACGGGGCAATAGCCCAATTGCGTCCGAAGGGAGCCAGGTTTACCATATTCTCAAAGAAGAAAACAATTGTTTATCGCCCAGACAAAAGGTTGCCATGGGCCGAAATTGGGACATCTTCGGCGTCGCGGATTTTTCTCCATGTTCCGTTGGAACAGCGGTCTTCTGGAAGAAAAGACCCGTCTTCTCGACGTGAAACTTCCCCATTGTTCCCAAAGAAAAACGAGTGGGTTCATGTACTCAATTTTAAGTACCTTTTTTTACAGTGTATTAAATAAAACAATTTACATTGTTTTTAATTCGCCAGCAACATAAACATCTCATTTTAGCCCGAACCAACATCCCACTAAACAACCCTTTATGCCCTCCGAAGTGTCCGGACATTTATCACTTTCCCTATCACCTGTGGTTCACTCGCTTCACCTCTTTTCCCGTGGGATAAGATAACACGGCAAAGGAACGATACGACCAGAAGAAGAGAAAAAGAAAAATGTCGACCGCTTCTTTTGGCACAGGTGAAATGGGAAAAGAGACGATACGTTATCCAGGAGACGTGTTTCCGCTGCGACATTTTTAGTTTTATTAATTCCTGCATATCTCCAGTGATCTTGTGTAATTGATGATGGCTTTATAGGTGTTGTGGGATTTTTTTTAATGTAGTGAATGGTTTATGTGGGACATGGCTACTAAACTCTAACTGTAACTTCTGGAATGCTCATAACCAGTTTCTTGTATGAGAACGGTTGAAGCCATACTCTAAGCAGACATACTCTGCCCCAACTATTTTTTTTTAAAGTAATTTTATTTTGTAGTTTTTTCTTCTTCTCAAACCGTTACATAAATAAATGTATTTAGATATTTTATTTTCTACTTTTGTATGTCGTCAAAAATATAGTTTTTTTGTTGTTGTTCCTTATCCACTTATTATTGATTAAAATGTTTTTCAAAGAATAAGCACTCAATACCGCCTTTCCCGTGGGATGGCGGGGCCAAACAGCTAGTATATGTTATTTCTATAGTAGATCGCTTTTAAGATTTTTACGACCGACGAATTTTAATAAGTGATATATCAAAAGAAAGAGCATTTCCCTGGAGCACATACGAATCGCACGTTCATCTCATAAATATAAATGGATTGTCTAAAAAAGCGTTTAAAAAATTTATTGCTTAAAGAAACATCTTAAGAAGATATTTCCAAAATCTAGCTGGAACGTGCCTTTTCTAGTGTAGACAGCAGTGCATGGGACTTCGGAACAATAGGTCGGGTCGGAGTTCATCCACAATTTCTCATCACGAGTTCCACAGCAACGAGGTGCCGAACAGCCAGTCCTAGTCATTACCTAATACCAAAAACTTTACTCATTGGTTATCATCCTACACTGTTAAGAATAGGTACTTAAAAATAAGTAAAATGTACTAATTTTTTATTACATTCGATGCTTATCATAGATCCGAATACATAAGTTTTATTTTTGAAAAAGACATGTACTCAAAAATGAGTGCAATGAGTAAAAATGAATAAAAAGAGCAGTTGCTTGTCTACATAGACTACTTTCATAAATCACTTTCAATAAATTTCAACAATTGCAACCAGGACTTATCGGGAATTGAACCCAATTCGTCTACGTGATGTTATCCGCACCTAAGTACAGGGTACTACCGTAAAGGCGTGGCAAAAAAATGGGAAGTAAGATAATTGAGTCGTAATAACTCAGTTTCCATTTAAGCAACCGACATCAAATTATGTGCAAAACCATCTTCTGAAGAAATATTTTAAGTTTGCTGGTCGCTTTGTTCAGATGGCTTGCACAGAAGCTGAGATTAGCAATATTAAACCATACTGCTCAGTTTTGCGAAAGTACGATTACTTAATTTTGAGTACGTCATCGCTCATTTGCGATGCAATTGTACTCAACGAAAAACGAGTACGTCCATGTACTCATTTTTAAGCACATTTGTGTTACGGTGTACTATTTAGTAGCGAAGGACATACAGGTGTTCAGTCAAGAATTAAAAAAAAAAATTAGCCAAAAGCATTTCTATCCTACCTCCCAATTAAAATCCGCGTTTCACTATCAGATGCACCAATTATAAACTGGGTCACGGACGAGTCGAAAATGCCGGGAAATTAAACCCGTGGAAGAGAAAAAAGGAATGAAATTAACTCTAAATTAAATGTTATTTAAAAAAAAAAAAGTTTATGAACCATCTCATTCCCTCTTAATTCGGGCATTTAGTCATCCCTTTCTGGATAAAGAAACTAACTGTAACCTTGACGGAAAGGAAAATAATAATTAGATGAGCCATACTCGGATATGGATGGAGTTGTCCACAACCGTAACGGGTTTGGATTCTGTAAAGCCCTTGCTTGTCTCGGGTTATTACAGAGAATATCCATTGACAACATTTCGCTTTTTGGCAATTAATAGTCTTTCTTTGGGTTCAAGCATTACTAATAAATTACTCTATTACACTTAAAATTGATACTCAAAAATAAGCAAAATGTACTCATTTATGAGTGCATTCGATGCTTACAGGGTTTGGAATACATGTTTAAATTTTGAAAAATACATGTCCTCAAAATTGAGTAAAAATAGCAGATGCTATCCTACATAGGCAGCCTTCATAAATCCCTTTCAATAAATATCGACAATTAACCGACTTACCGGGAGTCGAACTCAGATCCTTGGGTACTGCAGTCCGGAGTCTTATTCGTTACACTACCAAGGCGACATGAGGAAGTTATAAACAGAAGACATGTGAAAAAGGTGTGTCAAAAGAATGGAAGCAACATAATTGAATTGTAATAACTCAGTTTCCATTTAAGCAATCGACATCAAATGATGTGGAAAACCATCTTCTGAACAACTATTTCAAGTGTGTCAGGTCGCTTTGTTAAGATGGCTTGAACAAAAGCTGAGATTAGCAATATTAAATCACATTGCTCATTTTTGAAAAAGTACAGTTGCTTAAATTTGAATACGTCATCGTTCACCTACGATACAATTGCACTCAAAGAAAAAGGAATAAGTTTAGGTACTCATTTTTAATTACCTTTTTTTGTACAGTGAACTCTGGATGAAATAAAGAGAGAAGATGTAAAAATCTATAAACATGAAAAGTTTTTTTTTGTAAATCGCGTATTATGTATCAAATTCAATTCTTTTAATAGAATAATATTTTTTTTTTTGTAAGAATGAAGAAAAAAATTCAATAATTTTTCACTAAAACATGTAAGTTCTTGAATATCTTATATTCTGAATTTAAATTTTTGTATAACTTGTCTTACAACTGGAATAAGAATTTCACTGGTTTTGGAACTGAATACGTCGCCATCTTGTTTTTGTTCAAGAAGCAAAAAGCGATATTTATACATTTTAGCCAATCAGAAATCACGTTCACATTTGAAGGATATAACTGCTTTTGCAGCTGTATAAAGCTTAATTAGCGTGGATATAGCTACTCTTGCTTCTAAGTGACTTCTTTTAAATATTTTATTATTAAATAATATATTTTGCTTCTGTATTATATTTTAAAATTAAAGCCAAAGTTATAAAGTACCTATTGTCATTTTTAGAATTTTTGGATGTAACTGTTTTTGCATTTGAGCTACTCAAGAGTAATGAAACTCTCAATTTTGCGTAACATTTCAATCTCGAATCGTTTTTACACGATTTTATATGATGAGTCCAAAATAAATGGCGTTTATAAGAAGTCCGTGAATATGATATCACAAAAACAGATTATACTAGGACATTACTAGTACAAATGAAAACTAACTGTAAATTTAGCATCTAACCACACACACTTGGCGACTGACATTATTCGAATTTGTTATTTTAGAAATTGCTCGAAAGTATATTTTTACAAAATTATCATGGAAACGTGATTTTATATGTTCTCAAAATAAATATTAGTAATCCAAATCAAGCTACTTTTTCGTTATAAATTTACATAGTTTCATTTTTTACATATACATCGATGTTTTTTTTTTATTTGTAAATATTAATTATGAATACTAGGAATCGGCCAGCTGAAAATCCTACTATACTGTTACTTTCATGGACACGGTTTTTTCTTTTGTCTATTTTAAAATGTGACAAATAATTAATTTACTTGACAAATTTATATATGAATTGGAAATAACATTAGTGACGTGGTGAACAACAGATGTGCCACTTTTTAAAAAATATATAACTACTTTCGAAAATTAAATTTTAGTTTTTTCGAATATGAAAAGATTTAATTTTATCAATTCTAATATCGAAATATTATCCAAAAGAATAAAGAATTATTTTTTATTTTTTATTGTGGGATTAATTCCTGAAACTGAAATGAATTGAGAAAAATAGCGAGATAATCAGAGATAATAGAATATATCCACAGAAAAATATTCTCGGTAGAACTAATTCTAGTTATCTTTCCATTTCTTACTGCAGCACTCCCGCCTCTTTTAATCCCTTCCACGTAAAACCCGATGATAAAAATCAATCCCGGCAAATTAGAACGACAAGAATATTTCTGTTCTTAATAAAAACCAAGCATTTCCCCAAACTCATAAAAGCAAAAAAAAAAACATACAAAATTAATAATAAAAAAAAAAAAACACCCAATAATAACACACCAAACGATACTCGGCACTTCCTGAGCCCATGCCACTAAATAAAAACTAGCTCTCGTCTGCGGCCGTTTTCCCACGACTACTCAACTCGAGCTGCCCTCGGGGTGTTCTCAGGAGGATCTGGTCTCTCTCTCCCCCACCAGGGGGCAGCACCCTCGGGGTTGTGAGGAATGGTGGATCTCGTTTTAATTATTCCACGCTACTTTTCTTGGGAACAGGGTTTCGTTTTTGATAAGAATTTTAATAACCGGATGATATAAATTGATTTTTTTGCATGTCTCGTTACGGAACGTTTATTTCCGGAAAATTGTCTGAGCCCGCTGTTGTTATAAAAAAAGCGTCTAACAACTTTCGTGGAATTTCGAATTTAATTTTTCATTATATACTTTTCATTTTAACAGTGTTACTCGAAAGTTTTAGAACAGAAATGTTTATAGTTAATATTATATAATAATATAAATGAGCAACATATATATATATATATATATATATATATGTTGCTCATTTATTTTATTATATAATATTAACTATTGATAAATTAGATTGAAATGTTGTATACGTAATGAATGAAAAATAATAAAACTAAAATTAGAATTCTTAAATTAATAGTTATAGTAATAAATTATTCATTACAAAGTGAAAGGTTTAATCTGACCAGTACTTCTACGGGAGGTTGAACCGCATTGAAAAAATATATATTTAGTCATATAATAACATATATATTTGTCATATATTATTTCTGTCGTATAAAAGCACCTAAGTATGTTGATGGTCTAAGACCATCTTCAGATTAAAAACAAACAAAAAGGTGATTTGAGAAGTTTCAAACATTTGGCAATTCTCAATTATATGTTTGGTATGCCGAGAAGAATATTCAGTGTCACGCATCGCTTTTCTCTTTTCATTATTATCCATCCTAAGATCTTCAAAGTCCTCTATGAATTTCCACAATTTCTACTGCGTGTATGCAGAACTGGTGCATTTTAATTCTGATCGTGGTCCATTGTCCTCGCGCTTATTCAGGTTGCGCCGGGTGCCAGCTCAACCTCATCATATGACCATGGCTAAAAAAATGCTCAGCAGTATTCCCGGGTCTTTCCTTCGAGATCCCGATGCGTCGTCAATACCCTACTAGTGCGACGTAAATTAACAAACCAACCAATCAAAACATTGAATTTTGAATAGCCACCTGTTGATATACAGGAGACTGTATATTAACTGGAGGCAACAGGAGATTCTGTCTTATATATATGTTAATATTTCAATAGGGTTTGGAGTTGACTGTATTCAATAGTCCAGATAAAATCTAACCACATTCCGAAACCAATAGTCCAGATAAAATCTAACCACATTCCGAAACCAATAGTCCAGCTTTTCAAAAGTTTTCATATAATCACTGAAAAGGATACGTTACCCTCTATAACTTTACACAACTCAGTGAAACCGCGTTTGCGATTCAGAGATTTCCTGATACATCTTTGATATTTAACTTAAAAATATTCATTTTCATCAAATCCAGCACTTATTTACCATTCTCATCGTGTTTGGATTTATGCTTAAGATTTCCAAGCAACTTTATCTTCTGCACTTATGTTTGGTGTAACTATAAAAACTCCAGATATATGCTAAAAATACATTCGCGTTTTCGATCCTTAAGGACCAAACATGCCATCTGTCATCTATAAGATGTTTTCGGTAATAGATGACATGCTTGGTTCAGTAAATACTTTCCACCTTGATGAAGAAACATCAGTGGCGCGAAAAGAAAATGCACCAAATATGAAACGTTAACATGTAAATACACGTGTATCTTACTTCGTTGTAAAAATAGTACAAATATACTTTGGATGTCAGAAAGAGTGTTTGTAATGAAAAATATGACATAAAGATGATTCGCAGATGATGTAAACAAAAGTCATAAAAGTGTTTATAGTACGCATCGGGAAATAAAAAAGAATAAACATAGATTTTTCAAAACTTAATATCAACGAATAGAAAGTTATTTAAAATGTTATATAGAATTGTGATGGGGGGGGGGGGGGGCGGGAGGGACTTTTATGACGAAAAGGGGTCCTATCTCACCGTTTGAAATTGGCGGGTCGTTCGTCGAATTTTGCACCTAACTATTCCAGATGAACGAGTCGTTTTTGACGTCTGACTTTTTTATAAAAATTTCACTTTACCGACCGTATTTTAACACACAGTCATCATTTTATTTACATTATTCCGGAAGATCTAGAAAGTAGCAGAAAAAGCCGGTCAGGCTGAAAAATAATGTCTTCAGTTAATAATTTTTTCTCTGTAAATTATAAAATCATTTATTTTCCTCATAATAATAAGTCTTTACATCGCTTGTATTTATTCAAACGCTTAAGTAAAGCTGCCACCCTCTCAAAAGCTTTCAATAATTGAAAAATTGAATTTCAATAATTGCTCTCGTACTTTTTAGTAATGTTGTCAGTAAAACGGTGATATTTTTAGAGTACAAATGAAACCTTTTTTTAATTTTATGCAAAAAAATAAAAGTTTTAACGATTACAAAAATATCGTAACAGTTGGCAGTTCTGTTTAAGCAATTTGAATTACACCGAATCAGAACCTTGCTCCGGTTCCACTTTAGTTTTAGTTAGTTTATTTGGGCTTAATGCTAATTGGAAACCACTGACATAGATATTTGACCATTTCACATTTCATCGCTGTATTTCAATGGTTCCTAACCCTTAGATGACCACGGAACACTAATTCGAAAATCGCCGACCACTACCTTCTAATAACACTAAAAAAAATTACTTTAGATACTAAATAGAATTCAGATACTTAATATACCTAGTATATAAAACCGAAATCGCTTTCTCAAAATGAATTCCCAAACGAAATCATCAAAAAAGAGATAAAAAAAATACACGAGACACTTCGTCCCTAGAATCCAAATGAGAAGAAAAAAAATTCCCTCTCTTCGTGACAACACCTTGTCGAAAGGGTGGCTACCGTGAGACCCACACAGACCATCTCATCCCGATATCAAAGGTGTTGCCATCCGAGTGAGACGAAAGAGGGGTTGACAACCCCTTCTTGGCTCGCACATACACCCCCGTGCAGGACCTCTGACCATCCCCCCCCCTCAAGGGTCATCGATCTACAATTTGCTCTGACCACTTGCCCAAAATCAACCCACTGTGGTGACTCCTCCAGAAGAAAATCTCCTCCTCTGCCACTTTTCCTTGATGGGACCTTATTAAAAGATATTTATTAGAGTCCCAAGGAAGCTGCCAGTTTCCGACGAGCATTTTCGACCATTAACTGTTAGATTCTTTTGTTCTTTTTTTCTGGGGGGGAAAGGGGGATGCAACTCAACTCGTTTCTTCGATGATTATGACGGGGGAGGGTCGTGACCGGTTTCTATCGGGAAGGGGAGGGGGTTGAGGTGAGAGAGCTCCAGAGATGGAATTCAGGTGTCTTTTCTTCAAATTATTCCAGATGGTTAACTTTTTTGTTGTTTAAAGAAAAAGATGGGTCGGTGTTTTCATCCCTGCCTACCCCGTTTAATTCGCTGGAGGGTGATTTTTGGTGACAGGCCAACCGGAACTCCTAACGATGGCTTCATACATGCCGAGGAGGGAGGGGGGAAGGATCGCAAGGCTCTGGAGATTGATTTTAAGGGGAGATAAATTTGTCCCATTGTGTTTGCGTGGTGTTATTGGGGTAGGTCGTGTGTGTCTTGGAAGATGACGGTAAACGCAGTCGGAAATTGGGGGCATTTGGCCACAATTCTGATTCCGAAATTAAGAAAAGGGTCTTCTCGGAAGATGTGGACAATGGGATTTCAAGGGGCAGTGGCCAACGTTCGATCTCTACCTTTCACCTTCCATTGTGGGGACATCTGGACTTTCACTCCTGCCCGTAATCAGGATTTCGGAAAGGGCGTGGGGCATTTTCAGTTTAGGGAATTCCTTCGGGAAGCCTGAACTTGATTCTTTTTGTTGCTGACCTCAGATTTTTCTCAAATCATTCTTTTGTGTCATAATTTCACCAAATTGGGAAAATTGATTATTTTTTTTGTGCCGGAATGCTGTTTTTCGTGAGGTTGAACATCGATGGTCTTGTTCTCAATTCTTTTGTGTACCGATAATTCCCGAATATTAAGATTTTTTTTTTTTTTTGGATTGAGAGGTTGTTTTTATTGTTTACGAAAATTGGAGATTTTCATCTCGAAATGTAATTTTTGCAATTGAAATGTGGAAATACGTGGAAAATTCTCAAATTGGGAATTTAAGTGTGTGAGAAGGGGTGAGGTGACATTGGCCTTCAGATTGATCGAACCAATTCCTTTGTGAACTGCTAATTTCCCCAAATTAACATTTTCTCGAGTGTCTTGAAGGATGTTTCTATTGTTTCCGAAAATTTATAAATTTAAAGATTAGAATCGACAACAAGGTGTTTTAGAGTTCAAAATGGGCCATCACCTCACTTTTTTCCCCTTCTTTCTTTATTGGCGGGTGAGGGGGGGGGGGGGGGGGGTATCACATATAGAAAAAAAATCACTCTGACAACGTCGGTTCAACTTTTTTTATATTTTCCTCGATAATTTTCATTTTTTATTTTTGGTTGTTGCAGTCTTGCTTAAATTTGAATATGTATACTCTGGAAGAGAAAAGGGTAGGGGTGATTTGATTCAACTGTTCAAATTTATTAAACAAGGAGATGTGGAGGGTTTAGATTTTAATGTGAGTGATAGAACGAGAGGTCATGGGTTTAAGTTAAACAAATCCCATTTTAATCGGGAAGGGAGAAAACACTATTTCTACAATAGGGTAATAGACGAATGGAACAACTTGCCAGTGAATATTGTTAATTGTAAAGGAGTAACCGATTTTAAGAAGAAGTTAGATATGCATTGGGGGATAGTTAAGAGGAACTAGCTAGTTGGACCAACCTTGTTGGGCCTTGAGCCTGTTGTTGGTCGTCAATATTTGTATTTGTAATTGTTTATATTTATTGAAAGTGATTTATGACGGCAAGCAACTGCTCTTTTTACTCGTATTCTTTTTTGGGTATATGCTTTTTCAAAAATGAATCTTACATAATCGGAGCCCTAATAAGCATCAAATGTATTCAAAAACGAGTACATTTTACTTATTTTTGAGCGCCTATTTTTAGCAGTTTAGTAACTTTCTTTAAGCGCTTTAAGACACTAAAAACTAGACAATTTCCTTAAAATGTCTTGTGTTCTTTTGTGTAAGTCATACACAACTTCCAAACAGCAAGTTCTCACCAGCTCCAGCGCAGAAGAGTAGGAGGAAAAGAAAAACGCTCCGCTCACGATAAGGACAGGAAACTTGACCACTTAAAAGCAGCGACTTAATCGAAAAATAAGAATAAGAAAAAAATAAGGTGACCCACATTTCCCCCCCGTTTGGCATAAGGTAATAATCTCTCAACTCTTTAAAAGTCACATTCACGTGGAAAGGTATTCACTGCCCCCTTTACACCTTACATCCCCCTTTCACTACAAAAATGAAAAAAAAAAAGAAAAAAAAAAACGCGGGAAAATAAAAGAACTTTGACTTAAGACATCATTAGCGTAGAAAATCCGACGCAAGGATATGTGGGTCAGAAGCCATTTTATTTTTTATTCTAAAGCGTCACACTTCACAGTTGCAGTTAATATTTGCTTTCGCTTTTTATGCGTTTTGTTTCGTTTTGATGGTGTCCACCATGCAGATTGCGGGTTTTTAGGAGTCGTTTCCAGAAGAAGTTGTGAAAGAACAAACAGATGAAAATGTTGGAATATATTCCAAGGTTTCCTTCCTCCTTTCCTGAAATATATGTGATTTGCGGAATTCTGACGTCATAGTTCACAAACTATATTCTTTATATTTTTATTGTCACGAACAGACGATTTCAAAACTCTTCGGGAAAAGAACTAAATATCTCTTTGAAATTTATTGTAAAAAACGAGATTAAATTTAAATATTAAAAAAAAAATCCACGATCGTGTAGTTTTTTAAAATAGAAGCATAAAATTCATGTTGAATTACCTTTTCCTCTACAACATGAATTATCTCTCAATGCAATTCCTTATCCTATTCCGGTGTGCAAATATAACATCTTTATTTCTAAGAAGACCGGCATGCGTATAAAATTCTTAAAAATCATTTGCACTTTTAAACGTCATACTTTTAATTCCATTAAACTTCTGTCTTTTCTACATCATTTAAAAATATTTCTTCGAAAATTCTCCCGCAAATAACCCAAGAAAGAAGTTCTTAAAAGCAATACTAATTAAAAATAAATATGATGATTAAAAAATAGTTTAGAATTTTTGTATTGTCTGGAATTGTCCTTGAGATTCAGGAAAATTATCTGTGGCAATGGAATAAGAGTTTGACAATGGAATGCGCAAGCAACAGAAGTGAGTTAATAAATGATTTTGAAACTCGGATCAATTAACGCATTTGTTCCAATTTTAATTAGGATAAATAGTTTTTGAATTGCCAGGAAGTTCACGAAAAGAACATCACGGTTGGGCGTTTCGAAAGTTCGAATTCATTTTTAAAAAATTAGAAAAAAGGAGTTAATAAGGACTTTTTAGAGTACTCTGTAAAAAATAGATACTTAAAAATGAGTGCCTGAATCTACCCGCTTTTCTTTGAGTACAATTGAATCGTAAATGAGTGATGACGTAATCAAATTTAAATAACCGTACTTTCTCAAAACTTATCAGTGTGGTTTAATATCGCTATCTCAGGTTCTGTTCAAGCCATCTTAACAAAGCGACCTGACACACTTAAAATAGGTGTTCAGAAGATTGTTTTTCGCATTATTGGGTGTCGATTGCTTAAATGGAAACTGAGTTATTACAACTCAATTATTTTACTTCCCATTCTTTTGGCAAACCTTTTTAACATTTCTTCGCGTCGCCCTGGTAGTACAACGCATAAGGCACTGGGTGCGATCTCTGAGGGCCTCGGTTCGATTCCCGGCAAGTCTTGATTGTAATTGTCGATATTTATTGACAGTAATTTATGAAGGCTGCTTATGTAGGGTAGCATCTGCTCTTTTTATTCATTTTTATCTATTGTACTTATTTTGAGTACGTCTGTTTCATAATTAAAACTTACTTATTTTTATTTTACTTATTTTTGAGTGCCTATTTTTAACAGTGTACCCAACCTTTAAGTTTGCTACAATCCTCAGTATCAATGGGCCGTGATTTTGCTACAATCCTCAGTATCAAAGGGCATTGATTTTGCTACAATCCTCAGTATCAAAGAGCCTTGAGTTTGCTACAATCCTCAGTATCAAAGGGCATTGATTTTGCTACAATCCTCAGTATCAAAGCGCATTGAGTTTGCTACTATCCTCAGTATCAAAGGGCATTGATTTTGCTACAATCCTCAGTATCAAAACGCCTTGATTTTGCTACAATCCTCAGTATCAAAGAGCCTTGATTTTGCTACACTGCTCAGTATCAAAGCGCCTTGAATTTGCTACACTCCTCAGTATCAAAGAGCCTTGAGTTTGCTACAATCCTCAGTATCAAAGGGCATTGATTTTGCTACAATCCTCAGTATCAAAGCGCCTTGAGTTTGCTACTATCCTCAGTATCAAAGGGCATTGATTTTGCTACAATCCTCAGTATCAAAACGCCTTGATTTTGCTACAATCCTCAGTATCAAAGCGCCTTGATTTTGCTACACTCCTCAGTATCAAAGCGCCTTGATTTTGCTACACTCCTCAGTATCAAAGAGCCTTGAGTTTGCTACAATCCTCAGTATCAAAGCGTCTTGATTTTGCTACACTCCTCAGTATCAAAGCGCCTTGATTTTGCTACACTCCTCAGTATCAAAGCGCCTTGATTTTGCTACACTCCTCAGTATCAAAGAGCCTTGATTTTGCCACAATCCTCAGTATCAAAGGCAAGTTTCACCGGCCCTTCCTCCTCCGCGAAGAATGCCATTCATCAAGGAAATATTGATGCAGACACGCACCATTGGAGAGAGAGAGGGAAAGAGAGAGGAGGAGGTGTGTTGATTTGGGGGAGAGGGCAAACCTCCCTCTCTCACCTGTACACTCTCCGCCAGAAAATAGGTGGGATTTAACACGAGGAGAGAGAGAGAGAGAAATAGGGCAGCCAACGCTCCACTGCGCACAGGAGTGGAGAGTGGCCAACAGTATGGCGAGGGACGCACACATCGCACATTCTCGCCCGCGATGTTTGGCGTTAATTTTATGGACTGGGAATCGGGTTCGCCACAGCATCACACGTTCTGGCTTGTGATAACACACCATTTCTGTCTGGCGTTAATGGGGTGTTCTGGGATAGAGAGAGCTGCGGTTGGAAATTGGTTTCGGGCTGAGAAATATTAATGCGCCTCATGAAGTGGATCGCCGATTCGAGCTGGAGCTGCGTTGCGATGTGTGTGCGTGAAGTGAGGTGGCTTCGTTTTGAAATGGTGCGGAAAGGGAGGAGTGTTGATGAGTGAAATGATTGTTAATTATTTTATTTAAACTATACGGAATACCCGTTCTTCGCTCGGGGTTTAGATAAAATGATGCACTGTAGGAATGAATAAACAATCAAAATATCTGTGCCAATCTTACAACTTTTCAAGAGTGTTGACGTTTCTTTTTAAATGGATTTATTTAAAAAAAAGCTTAATAAAAAGTTATAAATCCATTAAAAATAATTAGCAGTTATGATTCTAATTAGCAAATAATTAATTGCTGATAAATTTTCATACATATTTTAAAATATTAACAATTTTTGGTAGAAATTTTCAACAATGGGGGAGGGCTTGAGACCCCACCTCCAATGAGCGTTAATGGTAGAAGAATGTGACATGTGACAGAGGGAGGTGGAAAGGGTATGGTGACATTTTTTTTTAGGGGGGGGGGAGGGTCAAAAATATATAGAAACGGTGTGACATTATTTAAGGACGGTCTGTAATATAACTTATGACATAAAATTGTATTTAAACGAAAATAAATATCCGTAACAAACACAGAAAACTGATATGTGCTCGATCTGAAATTTCGCCCGCGTTGGCGAATTTTAACGCACCGAGAATCAAATTTCCAGCCAACCTTCTCTGTGCACGCAGATTCAGAATCCAGGTAGAAGAATGCGCTCTTTTCATGCCGATCATCACCCGACAGGCGTTCGCAGACGGCGACGTTGCCCAACTCTCGCTCGTTCCCGTTTTCTGCTTAGTGTGGTGTGTAGTCCGACACGGAGTTGCTGCTCGGCTCCGATGTCGATGTGAAATACACCGACCCTCGTTGTCAATAGTGTGGAACGACGCGGCATGGGATTCATTAAGAAGTAGGGAACATGTCCTGGCGTTTTTGTTAATCTGCAGCGGTTGCGACTTTCTTCTGAGGCACTAGGTTGGTCGGTTTCTCTCCGAGACGCTGGAACCAACCAATTTAGCCTCCCTGAAGAAAAACGTAAAGTCGATAAGTCGTATAAAGTCGTAATCGATATATACCCATCCTTCTATAAACGCATTCTTCTATACATGCATTCCCTCTATACACATATCTTTCTATTCTATATAGGTATATTTCTATTCTATATAGGTATATTTCTATTCTATATAGGTATCTTTCTATTCTATATACGCATCCTTCTATACAACATTCTTTTAAAAAGAATCCTTCTATACACGTATCTTTCTATTCAATATACGCATCCTTCTATTCTATACTCGCACCCTTCTATAGACGCATCCTTCTATACGCGCAACCTTCTGTATATACACGCATTCTTTTATACACCAATTCTTATATACGCGCATCGCGCATCCTTCTACACACTAATCTTTATATTATCCTTCTATACTCCCATTCTTTTATAATCCTTCTATACGCGCAACCTTCTGTATATACACGCATTCTTTTATACACCAATTCTTATATACGCGCATCGCGCATCCTTCTACACACTAATCTTTATATTATCCTTCTATACTCCCATTCTTTTATAATCCTTCTATACGCGCAACCTTCTGTATATACACGCATTCTTTTATACACCAATTCTTATATACGCGCATCGCGCATCCTTCTACACACTAATCTTTATATTATCCTTCTATACTCCCATTCTTTTATAATCCTTCTATACGCGCAACCTTCTGTATATACACGCATTCTTTTATACACCAATTCTTATATACGCGCATCGCGCATCCTTCTACACACTAATCTTTATATTATCCTTCTATACTCCCATTCTTTTATAATCCTTCTATACGCGCAACCTTCTGTATATACACGCATTCTTTTATACACCAATTCTTATATACGCGCATCGCGCATCCTTCTACACACTAATCTTTATATTATCCTTCTATACTCCCATTCTTTTATAATCCTTCTATACGCGCAACCTTCTGTATATACACGCATTCTTTTATACACCAATTCTTATATACGCGCATCGCGCATCCTTCTACACACTAATCTTTATATTATCCTTCTATACTCCCATTCTTTTATAATCCTTCTATACGCGCAACCTTCTGTATATACACGCATTCTTTTATACACCAATTCTTATATACGCGCATCGCGCATCCTTCTACACACTAATCTTTATATTATCCTTCTATACTCCCATTCTTTTATAATCCTTCTATACGCGCAACCTTCTGTATATACACGCATTCTTTTATACACCAATTCTTATATACGCGCATCGCGCATCCTTCTACACACTAATCTTTATATTATCCTTCTATACTCCCATTCTTTTATAATCCTTCTATACGCGCAACCTTCTGTATATACACGCATTCTTTTATACACCAATTCTTATATACGCGCATCGCGCATCCTTCTACACACTAATCTTTATATTATCCTTCTATACTCCCATTCTTTTATAATCCTTCTATACGCGCAACCTTCTGTATATACACGCATTCTTTTATACACCAATTCTTATATACGCGCATCGCGCATCCTTCT
Organism: Troglohyphantes excavatus; assembly: GCA_963932185.1. NCBI lineage: Eukaryota > Metazoa > Arthropoda > Arachnida > Araneae > Linyphiidae > Troglohyphantes > Troglohyphantes excavatus. The sequence continues at coordinate 3,156,351 of OZ010667.1, forward strand.
ACACACTAATCTTTATATTATCCTTCTATACTCCCATTCTTTTATAATCCTTCTATACGCGCAACCTTCTGTATATACACGCATTCTTTTATACACCAATTCTTATATACGCGCATCGCGCATCCTTCTACACACTAATCTTTATATTATCCTTCTATACTCCCATTCTTTTATAATCCTTCTATACGCGCAACCTTCTGTATATACACGCATTCTTTTATACACCAATTCTTATATACGCGCATCGCGCATCCTTCTACACACTAATCTTTATATTATCCTTCTATACTCCCATTCTTTTATAATCCTTCTATACGCGCAACCTTCTGTATATACACGCATTCTTTTATACACCAATTCTTATATACGCGCATCGCGCATCCTTCTACACACTAATCTTTATATTATCCTTCTATACTCCCATTCTTTTATAATCCTTCTATACGCGCAACCTTCTGTATATACACGCATTCTTTTATACACCAATTCTTATATACGCGCATCGCGCATCCTTCTACACACTAATCTTTATATTATCCTTCTATACTCCCATTCTTTTATAATCCTTCTATACGCGCAACCTTCTGTATATACACGCATTCTTTTATACACCAATTCTTATATACGCGCATCGCGCATCCTTCTACACACTAATCTTTATATTATCCTTCTATACTCCCATTCTTTTATAATCCTTCTATACGCGCAACCTTCTGTATATACACGCATTCTTTTATACACCAATTCTTATATACGCGCATCGCGCATCCTTCTACACACTAATCTTTATATTATCCTTCTATACTCCCATTCTTTTATAATCCTTCTATACGCGCAACCTTCTGTATATACACGCATTCTTTTATACACCAATTCTTATATACGCGCATCGCGCATCCTTCTACACACTAATCTTTATATTATCCTTCTATACTCCCATTCTTTTATAATCCTTCTATACACGCAACCTTCTGTATATACACGCATTCTTTTATACACCAATTCTTATATACGCGCATCGCGCATCCTTCTACACACTAATCTTTATATTATCCTTCTATACTCCCATTCTTTTATAATCCTTCTATACGCGCAACCTTCTGTATATACACGCATTCTTTTATACACCAATTCTTATATACGCGCATCGCGCATCCTTCTACACACTAATCTTTATATTATCCTTCTATACTCCCATTCTTTTATAATCCTTCTATACACGCATCCTTCTGATATGGTGTCAGTTTGGCTATGCTGAAGTTCGCCATCACATTTAGATCTTGATCTGACTTCAATAACAATTTCACCAATTCTATAGAAATCTTTAATTTTATAATGAACAAACTCTAATAGTAAAGAAGTATATTCAAAGCAGACTAATTTCAAAAGAGTTTTATATAAAATATTTTAAAAAGGTAGAGTTATAAACTAGTTAAGAAAATATCATCAGAGTATCCATTAGCTCAGTTAGTTACAAGCTTGAGGTTCTCCTTACGCCAAGGATCCTGCGCAAGATTTGCATACGGCGCCAATTCGACAATACTGATGTTTAGACATACTCCATCTTTCATTCGAGCTTCGCGTAATCACAAACCTTTGTGTGTGCGTGCCATTTGATTTTCTTAAATTAAAAAAAAAAACATAATAAATAGAATTTGCACGCCACAACTACTAATCAGTATTTTGTTAATTTCAAAAAACATATAAACAAAAAAAAAGTTTAAAAAAAACCAGTAAAACTTTGTCTTTTCCTTGAGAAGTGCAAAAGACACGCTTGCGATCTTTACCCTCGATCTAGAAACGACACACCCTTTCCAGATCACGATCATTGCCACCCCTGCTTTTCTAATTATTGCAAAAATCGCAATATCCCATTACCTACAACAAATACGCTGGAGGGCCCTGGAGAACATTACTCCTCCCCTTCATTTTGACGAGTTTTTTTTTATCCAAATGGAAAACTTAAAAAAGTTTTTTGTAAACAATAGTTTCTGTACCGTTAGTCCAATACGTTCGAGACGTACTATTCCGTAATTTGTCAAAATTAATATTCCATCTTAATTAACCGCCTTAGTTGGCAATTAATATTGAAATATATAATGGTCAATTATGATAGTACAATTTTTTTAATTAGTAATAATCGATATTGAATTTTGCGATAGTATTGTAAGTCGATTTGGGTTAAATACATAGAGTTCTCTTTGCATTAATTATAAATAATTTTTTTAAACTTTTCCTAAATTATTTGTTTTTTAACCTTTTGATAGGCAAAAAATACTTTAATGACAAAAGGGTTTGTTCAAGATAGGATTGTTTAATTGGGCAGCTTATTTTTCAAAGGAAATATTCTCATGGCTGAGATTCAGCATTCATAGCGAACGCTGCTTGGCGACGAAACTACTGTTGCCCCAATTATACATTTAGAAGTGAATCGTTTGAATTTCGTCGCCAAGCAGGCTGCTGAATCCTAGCAATGATAATGTTTCCTTTTCAAAATAAGCTGTTCAATGTTCGTTTCCAAAACATGCCTCTTATAAAACAAAAACTAAAAGACCCAGCAAAAAAAGTCAGCATAAAACCTTTATCAAAATTATCAAATTGAAGGTTTTATAAAGGATTTTAAAACAGAAAACTGCAGTTTTTTTTTTAATTTTTTAATTTTCCTGCATATAACCTTTAAAATATCTGCATTTTTTCTTCATGATTAAAAATTGAAGCTCTTTTGCAGGTTTTTATGAAGGTGTTTTACAGTATTTATGAAGGCTATTGAAACAAAAACCTTTAATTTTATAGATCTTCAAAAAAACTGCAGTTTTCCTGCATAACACTTTCAATTTCAAAATTTTGATGAAGGTTTTATGCTGACTTTTTTTGCTGAGGGGGGGGGGGGGGGGGGTAACTGTTCAAGAAAGATAGCTATTGAACACTTGCATTTCCTTTTGAAAATATTGTAAAAAGTATTTTTGTGAATTTAAAAATACAGCAGCATAACGACTCCACACAGGGCTGATACGAGTGGTCGCTGTAACGAAGAGATCGCTGTGACGAATAAAAAAAATATTGCATTAGAAACTAATTAACCGATTCAGATTTATATCGATTGCGGAAAAAAAAATATTGTACCAAGAATAGAAAAGGGGGATGGTCACAAATCCTCCCCCCCCAAAAAAGTCATTAACTCTATCTACGAATCCCTTCATAAAAAAAACCCATCCATGACTCATCCCAGTCATAAAAGTGACCCATAACTAATAAATAAAAAAACCTAAAAACGAAACAAGAGCACCAAACCTTCCGCACACTACTTATAAACCCAAAACGAAAAGAAGAAAAGAAAAAAAAAATCAATCAACCACTTTTTCATTTAGTTCTTTTTCCAAGCAGGTAGCTTGGGAAGTTGACCTTCCACCAGCCTCTCTCTCTCTCTCTCTCTCCAACCCTTCTCTTCCCATGACACCTGTTCGCTGCATGTCCGTGCTGCGGGCACAGAAAACAACAACCGTTAATGACTGCTGCTGCTGCTTATTATCGTGGTCGTCTGCGAGGGGCTGTGGGACACTCTTGAGCTTCTGTTGGGGATGGGGAGAGAGGTCAAGCGGATTTCTTGCTCAGGGGGGGAGAGACAGGCCGCCATTTTTGGTGTTGTGGATGTCAATGGGGGGTTCAGCAACCTGGGTTGCTGGGAGTGGGTTAATTGGAATGAGGGATTAAGGGGACGCGGTGCCATCTTAACTCTTTTTGACTAACTAAACTGTCTAATAGTTTCTGTTATATTCGACGTGGCACCACTTCGAGGAAGTGTGGGGGCTTCGGTCACATCCCAGCTAACTAAACTTTATATTTATGTCTTTTTGAATCAAGGTTTCAATGTATATCATTTGTATTTTTATATCAAAGAACAATATTTCACGCAAGATAAATTGTTTGTATATATATTTTTTTAAATTTAAACTTTAAAAAAAAATCAAGCTTTTTTAAAAAAAAAAACGATATGCCGTTTTTAATTATTTAGGATAAACCGGATAATCTCAAAATGTGCTATTTATGGCGAGGAAAAAAAGGTAGCAACAACCTGAGTTTCCAAGGGAATATATTAATAGAAGGGGGTGAAGCCCTCTGTCAAATTAAAAACTAAAAAGGGTAAAATAATCTGTTTAAAAAAAAAAGGAAAACCTACTTTAAGAAAAATCCGCTAAAAAGTAAAAAATAATTCTTAATTTTACAAACAAATGGGAATTTTTTTTATTATTTAATATTATGTTTATACTTATTACAACTGTTTGGAGTTGGTGTCAATTTAACAAAGCCATACCTAAACTTAGGCGTCGATTTTAAAAAGTTGTAATATGTGTAAAATTAATAGGAAATAATTCAAATTTTTCAATTTGTTTTTAAAATTAAGAATTATTTTTTACTTTTAGCGCATTTTTTTTAAGTCGTTTTTTTTAAAAAAAAAATATTATTTTATTGATTACAAAAATTTGTTTTTGTCTTTTTAAATTTAGTTTTAGTTATTAAGTTATACAGGGTGGTCCCAAATTGTTGGGCATTGTTTGGCTGTTTCACTACACACAATAAACCATTCTTTTTCTTTTGGTGAATACAAACTACTCGGTTTGTATTCCCCAATCACAGAGTCATCTACAAAAGCTAATTGCTCACTGTCTACATGTGATTTCAAATTTAAGGCCTTCCCAACCCCCTTCCCACACATAAAGCAGAAATGACTTCCTTCAAAAACCGTCAGATGGCGCCATGTTGAAAAAATCGACCAACACTCTGCCGGGCCATATAGCTAGTATTATTTATGAATTATTGTAAATTTCTTAGCTTATTTTGCAACAGCAGAATGCTCCATTATGGAATAAGTATAATTTAAAAAAGTTTTATTATTTTGGTTCTCGTGTAAAATGTTTCATTTGAATTCAACATCTAAAATTTTGCCTGAGAGTTACCGACGCATCTAACCGATATTGTGTACTTGGAACTCACAAAATACGCAAGGTTAAAAATGTTGACTCCCTGGCCTACATGCAAAATGCCTAGTCATCAAACTTTCGAAAAAATAGCCAATGACCTCAAACATGGCAGCGCGGTCAACGCCCATAAATGGCCTATCCTAATTCAAAAAAAGGGACCCCTATTTTGCCATCCTGTTTATTAGTGTGGAACCCCCACCCCCATTCACGAGGGCGTATCTCTAATTGGTGTATTTCTTAAAACTGAAAATCACAGTTATATTCCATAGAGCATTGGACTGAGCTTGAAATGGATTAAACGTGTTATTATCAAGTATTTGCGCACATACAAGTGAACCCACAGTAAGGCGTCAAAAATGACGACCGGGGGTAAATATATGGTCGTCAAACTGAAATTTTTATTAAAAAAAGTTAGGCAAACTGAAATTTTTATAAAAAAAGTTAGGCGTCAAAAATGACGACTGGGTGTAAAAATATGGTCGTGAAACTGAAATTTTTATAAAAAAGTTACGCGTCAAAAATGACGACTAAGTGTAAAAATATGGTCGTGAAACTGAAATTTTTATAAAAAAGTTACGCGTCAAAAATGACAACTAAAGTCATACGGTCGTGAAACTGAATTTTTTATAAAAAGTTACGCGTCAAAAATGACAACTAGGTGTAAAAATACTGTCGTGAAACTGAAATTTTTATAAAAAAATTAGGCGTCAAAAATGACAACTGGGTGTAAAAATATGGTCGTGAAACTGACATTTTTATAAAAAAAAATTAGGCGTAAAATATGACGACTGAGTGTAAAATTACGGTCGTCAAATTGCAGAAATTTTTAGGTGTAAAATACGACCAACGACAGCTAATTTCGAACCATGGCTTCACACATCGTAACTTTTTATTTTTATAATTATCCACCCTAAACGTAAAAAAAAAACACGCTAAACAATAACATCTGTAAAAATAACAGGAACGGGATAGAACTTTTCCTTAAAAAGAACGTATCAAACATGTACCTCGAGTGCAAAAGTTTATCATAAAGGTATTTGACCCCCCCCCCCCCTTAAAAAAAACGCTTTCTCTGTGATGCTAGAAAATTTTCGGACAAAATGAATGGTTTGCCTGCACCGCAGAAGTACAGCACAGGTGTCAACCAACATGATAGATCTGTTGAATAAATGGTATGGCCGCGGATTCCTTTCCCCCAGTTTTCTTTTAATAAGGCTGGTTATTTAAATAAAAGCAATGCACCATTTCCAGGTGTCAAAATTCAAAATTGATATTCTGGTTTAATCACACGATTCGAAATGGGCATTAAAATATTAAACATATTTCTGTTGCCAGTTGATCTTTAATTATTTATATATATATAAAAAAAATGGGAATTCAATTTTATGTGCATTCGGAGAGGTGTTACGTTCTAAATATTTATGAATACATGAGTTTTCGAATGTTTTTGTATTTAATTTTTTCGGGGTTAGCAACCTATTTAGGATATGTTTTTGAAAGTTAACATAATCGAGGTTTGATGTTTATTAACAAGTTCGGGAATTATTTTACAGTTAAAATTCATTCATTAGTGTATTTTTAATAGGAATGAATATAAGTAAAAGTTATATATTGGTTTCTTAAATTTTCTATGATTGAGAAACAATATTTCTGACGTGATATGAAATGCTCTTACTATATAAATGGTTTAGCAATAGTTTAATCAATACTTTAAAACAGTTATGGATTTTATATTTAAAATTAAAATTTTAAATCTGAAATTAATTTTACGCAAAATAAATTTTACTTTATAATTTATTTATTTTTAATTTTTAAGATAAAGACATTTGTTGGTATGTAAAATTTTGCCTTTTCATTATATTTCTTGTTATTTATATTCTTGATATTCAAAGAAAATTATACAAAGTTATATTTCATATTACCCATTAAAAGTAAATGCAAGGACATTTTAATTTTTGATGTATTTAATAACTAATATAAATCGAAGTACTATAGTTATCAATAATAACTTCCGGAATAAATAAATAAAATAATCGTAAACTTTTTTATTGCAATTATATTGAGTAATTTGTATCTGAGTGAAGATTTCTAGCTAGTGTTTTAAACAGAGTATTTCTTGTAAAGAAGAAAAAAAAAATCAAAGAATGAAATTTATTTATGTAATTACTGTTACCAATATCCCACTAACATTTCAGTAATTACATTCAGGGTTATGATTTCTAACAAGTGTTTCAAAACAGGATACTTCTTCTATAATTTTGAAGAGACCAGAATAAAATAAAAAAATTATTTACGGATTACATTCAACAATATCCCATCAATATTTCATATCAATTAACTCTATTCCATCAACATTTCATATCAATAAACAATATCCCTCAACATTTCATTTCAATTAAGAATTACCCATTAACATTTCATATTAATTAGCAATGTCCATCAACATTTCATATCAATTAACACTATTCCATCAACATTTCACGATAATTAACAATATCCCTCAACTTTTCATATCATTTAGCAATATCACATCAATATTTCATATCATTTAGCAATATCACATCAACATTTCATATCATTTAGCAATATCACATCAACATTTCATCTCAATTAACATTTCATATTAATTAAAAGTATCCTATCAACATTTCACATTAATTAACAATATCCCATCAACATTTCATATCAATTAACAATATCCCTTAACATTTCATATCCTTTAGCAATATCACATCAACATTTCATATCATTTAGAAATATCACATCAACATTTCATGTCAATTAACAATTACACATTAACATTTCATATCATTTAGAAATATCACATCAACATTTCATGTCAATTAACAATTACACATTAACATTTCACATTAATTAAAAATATCCCATCAACATTTCATATCAATTAACACTATTCTATCAATATTTCATGTCAATTAAGAATTTCCCATCAACATTTCACATTAATTAACAATATTCCATCAACATTTCGTATTAATTAACAATATCCCATCAACATCAATATAGCTATTTCTTGTACTAAAAACAATTTAAGTACTAGTATCTTTTATAACAAACATATTCGAAAACTGTTTTCAAGTTAACAAAAGCAATTGACCTATCAATAAATCAATATTCAATGATCATCGATAGCTATTTCAGAAGCAAACAGAACACCGGATTTACAATACAAATCGTTCTGTTCTCTATCCCGTCAATTATGATAAAACTTCCCACCCGAAATTGGCAGGTACCGGCCAATTAACCTTTGCGATAAAAACTCTTTTCCGTCGATATTATGTTGCCATAAATTGGGCACCTAACGCGACGATGTGTCAACCTTGATTAGGCCAAATAGAGACGAATAAATGGCGGAAATAATAAAAAAGAAGAAGAACAAAAACGGAATAGAATTAAATCGTTTTTCTTTTTTTCTTTTTTGGCATCATGGAACTAGCGGGTGATTAATGGATGGGCGAGAAGCTACAGGTATGGAGAGATGAATTGATTATGTGACACCTAATGTTCCAAATGGAGGCGATTAATGTTCGGGGAATAAAAAAAAAAATGGTATGGGGATGTTCTTAATATTGCACGAGTGCAGATATCGCATTGTTATCGATTTACGATGAGGATTCGAAGTATAGGTATACAGGATATTCCATGACAATGAAGTGTCCAAAAGAAATGTGTGTTTTAGAAAGACCGTGAGCAGGGACCGACTTACAAACTTAGGGGCCCAGGGCAAAAAAATATTAGGGGGCCCGTCGACATACCTCAAACTAAAATTGCTAAATTTATGTATAAGCACACGTGGCAAAATAACTTTAATAAAAATGTAAATATTGCAAAAAACTTTTTTTTTTAAACCCCGAGAATTTGAATTAATGTTAATATATGGTTTCTTTCAATACTTCACAACAGTTTCTTCATACTTTTCTGGTTCTGTTCTTCCCTTTTAGCTTTATTTTAGTTGAGCCAGATGCGTATGTTCTACCCATTTTATAGTTATCAATTCCCTTACAATTATAATATCAGAACATTTGGAATAGGTTGAAAGTATCAGTAAACGTCAAATCTAAGTGCAATTCGTAAACCCAGTTCGTTTACGGTCCTGGCCATGAATTGAACTTTGTAAGTGATCATCCAAGGGTATCATGAACGTGCAGAAAAAGTGAAATCAATTGGATAAAATAGTAGAAGTCTTACAAAAAATTAACAATTGATTTAAAAAAATTATTAAATTTAATTGATTAAAAAAATTATTTTTTAAATTTATTTTTAACTTTTTCACATTTTGTTAGCTTTATAATATTTTTTGGGGGCCCCCTTAAAATGGGGGCCCTGGGCAAGTGCCCCGAATGCCCTGCCGTAAATCAGTCTTTGACCGTGAGTTGTCTACAGGGAATTGAAGAGATTAATTTTACACTGTGCTAAATCAGCGCGTTTACACATGAGATTGTGAACCCGTGTGAAGGCTCCTTTCAGAATACTTAGAAATGATTAGCCATTGTTTTCTAGCATGTGAAAAATGCGTAGTTAATTTCTTTTTAATGTATCGCTTCAGATAAAATTTATTTAAATATTTTGTCTTACAAAACTGTTGTTGATCATTGATGCATTGATTATTTGGATACTTTTCTTTTTGTAACGTGTAATTCTTTTTTTTTTCATTGAAACATAAACTCGCGTAAGTTCCAATTGAAACCATTTAAAAGATGCCTTTTCTGTCAAAATACAATTTTTTAAAATTATTTAATAGTAAATGGAACCAATATATTTAGGAAATTAATGTTTAATAGAAACACGCTCTAAAGCAAAAAGTAGAAATATAGTTGCGAAAAATAATTATTACTCCTACTTTTTCTGTTACCAAGAGTCTGATTTTTTTTTCATTGAATAGCCTTTTCAATTCGAAGACTTTTAAGTTCAAAATAATGCCAAATGCCACATGAAAGTTTCACATGTACCTAAGTAGGTTTCATCATGCCAAATGGCATCATTTAAAAATTCAATTTAAAAATTAAGATAAATTTTTTAATGAATCTAGACTAGAATTTAATCTAGACTAAAAATAGTCATAATTCCAGAAAATAAAAAATTCTTCTGGTAAATAAAAATACGGGCATCAAACGGTTAACTTCTTCCCAAAAAGTAATCCACACCGTTCCAAAGAAAAACTCGCAGACAATTATTCGCAAGTATTGCGCGTACATTTTCAGTGCGCATGCGTCGTTCTCTCCATCTACGCGGGATTTTCCTCATTAAACGTGAGGACGCAGGAGAAACAATCAATCAGGATTGGTTGCAAAGGTAGATCACGTGGGTTTTGTTTTGGCGCGTGTCGCCACTACATCACGATGGACGTTTTTTTTTTCCCCTTTAGCCCATTCATCATAACTCGGGGGAGTTTGTTTACATCTATTGCTTTGTTTTAATGATTCCTTCAACAAGTCTGCAGTCGCGTGCTCTTCTAGTCAAACACAAAAATTGCACGCTTTTTCAATTTCGTGGGGGGTATTAAATCTTATGACTTGATATGAAATATAATATGATGAAAATATTCTTAAGTTTGGCGGATTCTCAAGGTTTTTATACACTGTTAAAAATAGGTACTCAAAAATAAGTAAAATGTACTCAAAAATAAGTAAAATGTACTCAAAAATAAGTAAAATGTATTCAAAAATAAGTGAAATGAATTCTACTTTTTTTTTAAAAGGAATTTAAATCTGAAAAAAAAGTTTCAGATCACTAATCTACTTTGAGCTTCTACACTGCTATAATGGGTACTCAAAATTAAGTAAAATGTACTCAATTTTGAGTACATTCGATGCTTATCATAGCTTCGAATACATAAGTTCTGAAAAATAAATGTACTAAAACATTAGTACTCTGAGTAAAAAAGTATAAAAAGAGCAGTTGTTTGCATACATAGGCCGCCATCATAATTTACTTTCAATAAATATCAACAATTACAACCAAGAATTACTAGGAATCGAACTCATATCCTGAGGCACCGCAAATCAGTGCCTTATCCTTTCTATTACCATGTCGACGTAAAGAAGTTATAAACAGAAGAAATGTTAATAAAATGTGTTCAAAGAAAGGGAAATAAGATAATTAAGTTGTAATAACTCAGTTTCCATTTAAGAAATCGACATCAAATAGTGTGGAAACCCATCTTCTGAACAACTATTCTAAGTTTGTCAGATCACTTTGTGAAGATGGCTTGAACAGAAGCTGAGATGAGCAATATTAAATCACAATGCTTATTTTTTTGAGAAAGTACGATTACTTAAATTTGAATACGTCATTGCTCATTTATGATGCAATTGTACTCAAAGAAAAATAAGTATCTTCAGGTATTTATTTGTAAGTGCCTTCTTTTTACAATGAATAATTGGAGATATTCGTCTTGGTCTAAAAAAAAAATGATTTTAAAAAAAGTTGGCGTTATGTGAATAAAATATTTTAAATTTGTTTCGATAACTTAATTTGTTATACATGTTTTTAGTGTGGCATTTCGCAGCGTTATTTAGAAAAACGACCTCTGAGAATTTTTTAAAAAAGTTTACAAAAAAGTTCTTTTCCGAATTTTCAGTAATTTAACCACTACTATCAACTCGGTAACTCCCAAATTTTTCTCATAGTAAAAAAAAATACTTTTAAATTGTGTTTTCTAAATATCCAAATATACAGGGCCGGATTTAGGCATAGGCTATATAGGCCGCAGTCTAGGGGCCCTCCCCACAAAGGAGTCCGCATCACACACATACGCACACAAAAATTAAACAGTTAACTTGGAGAAAAGCTTATTTAGAAATTTGGTAATGAAAATAGTATACTACAATCTTTATATGATCAAGACAAATTCTATTTTAACAAACTATTCAGTTGTTTTAAAACAAAAACATAACTACGTTCTGTTTAATTTAATTAACTACGAAAGTCCCAAGGTACACGTATTTATAATTCCAAGTTGGCAACATCCATTGCATCACCTGCGATTGTTGAAACATGTTTTCCGAATACACATAAAAACATACAAGAGAATTGGTGCGAACGGCCATGCCGGACGAGAAAAAAAAAACACTTTCGCGGTGTTACTAATGATTTCAAACTGTGAAATCGCCCGTATTTTCAGGAGACATTTTCTCGACACGTTTGCGCTTGGTAATATATTTTCTGCAAGTCATTCGGAAATAGGTTACATTTGTAAGTGATAGAAAGTTACTGTTGACATGAGGTTTTTTTCATTTCACTTTCATCACTTACACAAGATCCAAGAAAAAAGAATAACTTGCCAGGGCCGTTTTTAGTGCTGCCGTTTTTTTCAACTGCAAATGCAGTTGATAATCAACTACACTTTTAAAAATAGATGCTCAAAAATAAGTAAAATGTACTCATATTTTTAATATATCCGATGCTTATCATAGCTCCGAATATATAAAAGTTTCGATTTTGAAAGAGATATGTACCCAAAAATGAGTACATTGGTTAGAAATGAATAAAAAGAGCAGATGCTACCCTACATAGGCTGCCTTCTTAAATCACTTTCAATAAATATCGACAATTACAACTATGACTTACCAAGATTTGAACCGAGGTCCTCAGAGATCGCAGCCGAAGTGCCTTATCCGTTGTACTACCAGGGCGACGTGAAGATATTATAAACAGAAGAAATGTTAAAAAGGTGTGCCAAAAGAATGGGAAGTAAGATAATTGAGTTATAATAACTCATGTTTCCATTCAGGCAATCGACATCCAATAACGTGGAAAACCATTTTCTGAACAACTATTTTAAGTTTGTAAGATCGCTTTGTGAAGATGGCTTGAACAGAGAATAAGATTACCAATATTAAACCTGCTAATTTTGAGATAGTACGATTACTTGAATAATTTGAGTACGTCATCTATCATTTACGATGCAATTGTACTGAAAGAAAAACGAGTATGTTCAGGTACTCATGTTTAAGTACCTTTTTTATCGTCGTGCCAGTGATATAGCTAAATAACTATAGGCAGATTAAGGCATAACGTATAAGCTCCTAGTTGAATAACTCCCCCCACTATATATCTACGGGTAAATATAACAACCAGGAACTCATATGCAATACCTTAATCTTCCTGAGGCCTCCGTGGCCGAGCGGTTAAAGGCGTTCAGCTACTAATCCGAGGATTGGTAGTTCGAACCCGTGCAATGGACTTGACAAAGAAAACTAAAAAAGTAGTGATCTTGTGATCGGAGGGTTGCCAGCTTCGCTACAAAAATACTAGAAAAGTCGTCCAGAACATCCGCAAAAAATTAACGGCGTGTATACAGGATTGGTGCACGATTCATCTGATCGGGGTCCAAAATCCCGACGTCTATTGAAGGCGTTGGGTGCCAGTTCAGGTGTTTCCTCGTCATCTGACCATGGTTCTAAAATAACGAGGTGCATGTATGAATGTGTGTGTGTGTATGCGTTCCCGGGTCTTTACTTCGAGATAGGAGCCCCAGTTGCTCAGTTGGTAAGGCGTTCAGCTACTAATCAGAGGATTGGTGGTTCGAATCCGGGAAATGGACTTGACATAGAAAAGTAAAAAAGTAGTGATCTTGCGATCGGAGGGTTGCCAGCTTCGTTACAAAAATACTAGAAAGTCGTCCAGAATATCCAACAAATTATACAGGCGTGTATACGGGACTGGTGCACGATACATCTGATCGGGGTCCAAATTCCCGACGTCTATTGAAGGCGTTGGGTGCCAGTTCAGGTGTTTCCTCTTCATCTGACCATGGTTCTAAAATAACGAGGTACATGTGTGTGTGAATGTGTATGTGTTCCCGGGTCTTTCCTTCGAGATTGACCCCGAACCGTCGCCAATAGCCCATTGTGCAGCTCTAGTGCGACGTTAATTAACAAAACCAACAAACCAACCGCACTGGCACGACGATATATTTCACTCCATCGGACTCGAACCAATTATTCCCTTATGCAACATTTTTACATTTCTCATATACGTTACGAGGAAAAAAAAAAAAAATCAGGAAACTTCAATTCCGTCTTCAAAATATACCAAACCAGTTCCCAGGACATTAGTGTCGGAATCTGATCACTCTCCTGGTATCAGCAGGTCCATCTCTTGGAAAATGAGGGTAGCGTAATTCGGAGGAGGATGGAGTGTTGCACGCAATTCCGCTAATGGTTCACACGTTGTACGCAAAAATCCCCGCGTGTAAGTCCATTAAAGACGTAAGTCCATTAGCGACGTAAGTCCAGGAACGACGTAAAGACTAAATGGGGGGATGTTGATCGCTGCGGATCTGGTTCGCGTGGGTCTTTCCTTTGGCCTAAAGGGAGTGAAGTGATTTTTTAAAAAATATATATATAATTTGATGTAGAAAATTGTGATAATTCGAGTTCTATAAACAGATTTTTGCCTAGAGTTATGTTGATGAATGAAATATGTTATTTTCGTTTCGTAATAAAATATTCGTTTGTTTTGGGAGGTTTGTATTTCTGTGGCTTGGAATAAGAAGGATCAATGCCTCATTGGCTTAACATAGGACATTGGTTCTTTTTATTCTAGGGCACAGAACTCATCAATTAAGCGAATTCGCCGGGCTAACCTATTTTACTTAATATCGACATATTATAAAAGAAAGAGTTTGTTTGTGGATCGCAGAACACCCATGTACTTCTTACGCGCATAATATACTACTCATACTCAAAATGTGCGCGTGAGGCTCGAATTTTTAAAATTCCATTTAGCTTTTTAAATGATTTTAAAAATATTGCATTAATAAGCATCTTTCAAAAATATCCCAAATTCTTCCAAATTTCGCAAAAGAACATGTATGACTGAAATACTATTTACCATCATAAAACAAGGATCAACCCTTTCAAATGCTTCTCCAAATCCCCATTATTTTAGCGAAATGTCCGTACGTTTCTCTAGATGCTATGTTCCCTTGAAACAGTAGGCAATAATTCCTAGTATTTTCTACTGGATTAATCCCAAACCGTCCCTAATAGCCTATTGTACAGCTCTAGTGCGAGCGAAACTAAGCCAACCAAACTGAAACTCTCAACGAAGCAGCACATCCTGCAAAAGAAGTCAGCATAAAACTTTCATCAAAATTGTAAAATTAAGGGTTTTATGTAGAAAAACTTTTTTGTTGTTGTTGAAAATCCATCTATTAAATTAATGGCGTTTGTTTCAATATCCTCTATAAAAACTGTTAAGAAAAAAGTCTTTAAATTTGAGTATTGAAATTATTGAAGGAAAAATGCGAATTTTTATTTAAAAGGTTTCATGTCGGAAAATTAATAACTTCAGAAAAACTACTGTGTTTAGTTACAATTTCCTCTATAAAGCTTCAATTTCACAATTTTGAAAAAGGCTTTATGTTAACATTTCTTGCCGGGCAACGACTAAATTCTTTAAATTTCGCAAAAGAACATGACAGGGATCCAACACTCTCCATTCACCATCCATAAAACGAGAACAAACCCTTTCACTGTTTCTCCTCCAAGTCCCCGAGCCCCAGTTGCTCAGTTGGTAAGGCGTTCAGCTACTAATCAGAGGGTTGGTGGTTCGAATCCGTGCGATGGACTTGACATAGAAAAGTAAAAATAAGTAGTGATCTTGCGATCGGAGGGTTGCCAGCTTCGCTACAAAAATACTAGAAAGTCGTCCAGAATTTTCAACAAATTATACTGGCGTGTATACGGGACTGGTGCACGATACATCTGATCGGGGTCCAAAGTCCCGACGTCTATTGAAGGCGTTGGGTGCCAGTTCAGGTGTTTCCTAAACATCTGACCAGGGTTCTAAAATAACGAGGTGCACGTATGAATGTGTGTATGAATGTGTTCCCGGGTCTTTCCTTCGAGATAGACCCCGAACCGTCGCCAATAGCCCGCTGTGCAGCTCTAGTGCGACGTTAATTTACCAAACCAAACCAACATGGCAGGGATCAAACACTCTCCATTCAGCATCCATAAGACGAGAACCAACCCTTTCACTGTTTCTCCTCGCAAGTCCCCATTCCTCCTAAATGTCCGCACGTCCCCTTGCGAGAGGTCGGGTGTTGAAAGCGAAGAAAGGCCAGCAAACGAGCGAGGTGGGTGAGAACGCACGCTCTGGCCTCACCCAAGTCGTGACTGGAAGTGGAGGTCAGAGGTCCTTCCTTCCCAAACCTCCTCTGCAGATATTTACCATTTCTCTTTCCTTTTATTTAAGAGAAAGAAAGAAAAAAAACGAGGTCCCTTTAAAATGATGGTCGAGATTTGGGTTGAGTAGGGAACGTTTTGGCGCTTCCTGAAAGATACTTTGGGACGAGTAGGAGGTGGTGGAGCCTTGCTTCTTGATGAACCCAGGAGGTGGGATAAACGGTCCTCATTTTCTTCTGCGGCAAATCTGTACTCATACGAAAACAAATGAGACTGGAATGAATCAGCATTCGAGAAATAATAGGTATTTTGTGTTGTAACTCTTTGTCGCCGCTGCGGCGACAACATATTGACCAGTTCTTTTGGAACCCTGTTCTTTAAAATAAACGAGAACGGCATAATATTGTGTTTCTCTTGAGTCTTTAGGGTTTACGAAGATCGTGGCTCCGTAGAAGCCTTCGCCTCCAGTATGACAAGTAATTTAACATAACATTAGCTCTATGGCTGCACAAATGAAGTTTACCATTGCGAATGGGAACTTTGAAGGGGGCATCTCGGTTAACTGTTGAACAGGAGGAAATATTAGGCAGGTTGTTATTTCTTTAGGATTTTTTTTTTTTTGAATTCCTTTCGTTTCTCTACATAAATTTATTTACAGAAGATTACCAAGGATTTACGAGAGTTAACTTGCTCGATCTTATTTTAACTTGTTAATCTTAAAAAATTCTGGGAAAAAGATCAGAAAAGTAACTGTTACGTAGAAAGAACACAAGTGTCAAAGATGCTCGTGGAATAAAAGGGATAATTAATTTTGAAAATGGCGATTCAAAATTAGTTACGGAATTGAAGTATTTGACTTTTAAGGGAAATTTGAAAAATTTCTCTGCAAGAAATTGAGAACAATATTATTAGGTTTAAATTTATATTTACCCTTTGTAATTGATGCCTTTTCCTCACGGGCTAATCAGGCTGAGCAGGCACCAAACCAAGTGGTGCCTGAGATTCACTTCTAGACCGTAAATAGTTAACATGACATGTCAGCAATAGTAGACGTCACTAGATAACTTTTCTTTGAATAAAAAGGTTCTAAAAATCTTGTATTATAGGTCACACTATTTTTCTATTTACAAATGATAATTGCATTTTTCTGATCGTTTCGGAATTAATAGCATTATTTTAAAGGATGTCAAATGTGTTACAATGCGTGATCATAAAGTAAAAATGTGAAAAATTGCCAACGTCTACTTTTTTTTATAACTACGCTGTACTATTGTATTTTGTTGTATTATCAATAATAACAGAATTATAAATATTTTCTGTATCTAATTCGCAATTGTTATTCTAGGTAAAAGGTGGAGAGGACTGACCCCCTTAGAGAGACAACCCTACGTGCAGGAAGCCGAGCGACTCAGACAACAACATCAGAAAGACTACCCCCACTACAAATACCGACCCAGGCGACGGAAGAGCACCAAGAGAGGCGGCAACGCCACTGTGGGAAAAGGCCCCCAATCATCCCCGGTCCCCCAACAAACGGGCGGTGGGAATCTCTCCTCGTCCCCCCACTCCATGTACCACAACGACTACAACTACGACCCCCCCTCGGCCATGACGTACAACCCACCTCAGCAGTGCGGCAACAACAACAGCAACTTGAACAGATTCCATCCGCACCAACAAGCCAACTGCGACTACTACGGAGTCCAGACGCCGGACTGCTCCCCGAACGGGAGCCCCGACAACGACCTCACCGCAGCGAAGTTCAAGAAGGAAATGGGCTTCGACCAGTACGGCGGCCAGGACAAAGGGATGGTCAGCCAGGGGGTCATCAGGGGTCTCCCCACCCCGGACATGTCCCCGCCTCAGGCCGAGCAGGACATGGGCCAGCGCCTGCAGATGCAGAGGCGAGAGATGGGTCAAGGTGTCAGGGGGTCCCACAACACCCTCATCCAGCTGATATCGCAGTTCGGGGGCACTTCCAATTACCTGAAAGACATCCGGCCACCCTACAGACTCCCGATGCGGTTGGCAACGTCTACTCTTCAGGCTCTGTCTGCCGCGTCCGGCAATCCCATCTACACGTTCTCTGAATCCGGGTCGCAGATGGCCCAAGGGTTTGATGGACAACGTCGCGATTTCTACAACAACCACTCGTCGTCTTCAATGTCCCCACCCATCAACAACAACAACAGTCCATCCATGTCGGACAGGAACAGTCCTTTTCCGACCACCAGCCACCTGTACAGTGCCCTGAGTCGGTCGCCCACCTACAGACATCTGAACAATTACCAATCCGACCCCCAGGTGTTCAATCCCCAACAGGGCCAACACATCAAAATCGAGATGGAAGACCCGAATTCCCAACCAGAGCAATTTCAGTTCATGTCCTCGTACGGATCGGTCCCGTCCTACCCCAACAGTTTCGGACAGTGCGAATTCTCACCGCAGCCGGAATCCTACCCAAAGCCCAGCGACCAGTTCCCGTTCGCCAAGACAGCGCAGATGTCGTCCTTCAACACCCCACCGGACTCTTCCGCCTTCGTCGCGGACATCTTCGGTGACATAGACGGAAAAGAACTCGACCGCTACCTCGTCGGATCGACGACATCCGCTTACCAGTCGCCCACCGAGGCTGCCAACTTGTCGTCGCCGATCTCGCTGCGCACTCGCCTGCAGCCGGGGCAGGAGGCCAACAGACTCGGCGGCCAGTTCCAGGACTTTTCCTCGAAGCCGATGTACGGCAACACGTTGGCCGACGGACTCAACAACAAACTTGGCGTCCAGGGGTGCGAGGAAGGGGACACCATGAGCGAGGCATTTGCAGCATTGAGGTCTATCATTAGCTAGTTGGACTAAAGTAGTTTCCTATTTCTGTGTTGATAAAATGTGTGTTCTGGAGTGATCAAATGATGCAAATGGGCAGAAAAAAACTGTCCAAGTCCAAAGCATTTATTATATCAATATCATAAGTAAATTTTTTTTATTAAGAGATGCTACTTCATGAAATATAAAAAACAACAAAAAACTTCAGTATTATAAATGGTAGGAAGATGTAGTGTTGTAATTTATGTGAGATAATAGTTATATTTTACAGCATTCCAAAAATGACTCTGTAAAAGAAAGGAAGAATTGGACTTTATTAATTTTTTCTTTATTTTTATTTTAACTGATGAATGTTTGAAAAACTGTCGTATTTTATATATTGTAATTTTTTTCTAAATGAGAGTAATATTTTTAGATTTGAAATTGAAGGTTTCAAGGGTAAAACCACTTCATAATCAAAAGTTAGATTTTGAGAAAAACGAATTTGAAAGGTGTAAGATGTTTCTTTCCCCAACATCCCCAAACTGTATCGACTTTTTTAAAGCTTTAAAGTGGTTCTACCCCAAAAATGAATGCACGTATACAGTACAATACTTGTACAAGAATAAAAGCTACCAGATGGTACCTCTGTATTATTTTCTAAAAAAATGGAGTAAAGTGGTTTTGCCCCTTGACCCTTCAATGAAATTTTTATGAAACTATAGCATTTTATAAAACAAAATGCATTATTTCTTTAAAAGCATAAAAAAAATAATCTGTTATTTCTAAAACAATCATCTAAAGCTCCTTGTGAACTGTATTAATTATGTTTAACACTATGATTTGGAAAGACTATGTCCTTATATATAAAAATATATTAAATTTTTATAAATTTCACTCTTATAATATTTAATTGTGATACTACCGAAATCAAAAATACTGTGATACTTCCAAATTTTTAATCCGGTACATTCCTTTTGTCCGTTTACTAAACAATTTACCAAAATATCACAAACTTGAGCCAAATCAAAATCAGTGTGAATAGTATTTGTATTAACTATATTTTAAAGAAATGTGTGCCTTAATATACACTTATTAAAAAAAATTGTATTGTATATAAATTTTACTACTACCGGTTACGTTGCCAGAACAGTGCAATGAAAAAAAAAAAGTTCGTATAGTTTATAGAAATACTTAGAAAACTTTTTATGCCAACTTCAAAGCGAGACGATTTCTCGCATATTTAGTGAATTTCTTACATTGGTGCCTGAGGGTCACCTTTGGAGTTGACGCATCAAACTAAGTTGTGCCCGAGAGTCACTTCACGACTGTAAAGGGGATAAATACGTATTGTAAATTTAACTGGGATGCTTTTTAATAGAATTTTACCCAAAACCGAAAGATAAAGCGTAAGATACTTTAAAATGTTTAAATTTACACTATACATGACTTGGTGTCTAGATTAAAACGCTTGTGGATAGACAATTGTTTGTCCCTGTGATTAGTTAATATTACATCACGTGGTCAGAGGAATACATTGTGATTCGTCTGATCTATGTGACGTCATTCATGAGGCCATCCTCGACACCAGGTCGTGCGTAATGTCGTTTATTTTAATTATAAATTAAGAATTCTGAAAGAAATTTACTTAAAAATTAGACATTAAATTTTAGTCCTTAAAAATAGTCTTTAGAACTTATTTTATTTTCTATAAGCGAATACGAACTGTGAAAAGGCTTAGCAAATCGGTGATTCATACAGCATTCCATCCAAATATTATGAAACAGAACTCGTTGCATTAAAATGACAACAGGACTGATTCTCTTCCAGTATTTGTATTATTTAGTGTATTTCCTCTTTGAAGATAAGACTCTAAAAATATATTTGTATTATTTCTCAAACGAATACTTAAAAATGCCTATATTCTCGATATACGCATCTGAAGTGCGGTTTTGTGTACGTCAGATTATCCATATGAAACTTGTGTTCTGTTGTTGAAAGAATAAATATAAATAGTTGTTATATATAAAAGAACTTGTTACTAGTGATGTTCATAAACTATTTTTTGAAATGTAAGGATCATTTGTCAAAGAATTGCTTTTCGCAGAGTTTAAAAATAAAAGTATTGTTTTTGATTCCCTACTCCTGTCGTCAATGAGACATTCAAATGTACACCCAATCCATCATAACTACATGACATGTGCTCATTCAATCATTTTAGGTTCATGCTCAAATGACCGTAAATACAAATTCAAAACACAATATATTGTTAGTATTGAAATATTTCAGGCCAGTCGAGCACGAGCTACAGTTGCTCTGCAACTTTTAATCAACTGGGCAACTAAAAAATCACACAGCAACTGATTCTGAATATTTAATTTCCCCCCATGTCTGCCAGGTTGTCAGGATTCGCAATCGCCGAAGTGAAGGTGAAAAATCATCGAAAACTCTTATTACTACAATCCATACAAAATCGCCAAATTGTCGATTATTTTCCAAAGCTGTAGCGAGCGAAAGGATATTTTGTGTAATTAAAAGTTGCTTAATGAGCGGATGCAATTTGAGTTTTCCAGTTGCTTGCAACGGAATAGTTTAGTTCAGCGTTTCTCAACCTTTCAGTATTCGCGGCCCAGTTTTCAATTTTAATTTTCATCGCGCCCCCCGCTTACAATAAAATGTATACAACAATAATGTATATTGAGTATTTTGGATTCTGTTTTAAAATTATTTTTAACTAACTGCCAAAACAAGAGTAAAAGCGAGCCAACGTTGGCGAGAAACCACATCTGGCATTTTGCCAAGCGGGCGGTGAAAAGATGAAGCGAAAGAAAGCGGGGAAAATTTAAATAATATATTTGAAATGAAAGCCAAACAAGGATATAGCGTTAAAAGAATATGAAAGTAGAAAAATTCGTTAATGAAAGATAACCTAGACGGGGTGAGCTAAATTTACAAACTGGGAATACATTTTTTCGAATAATAAAAGAAATAAAACAGAAGCATGACTAAACAAAAGAGAAAAAAATAAGTAATGTTTGTGGAAGGGAATTCACACGACCGATTACGTCTCGAGCATGCGCAGAGCAAATGTTTTCTCATAGGAAGAAGGAAAATGTTCGATAACACAAGTTTCAATTCCAGCCAGTCTCATTCGAGTCGATCCTTCTATCGCTATCGAATCTATCGTGAATGTGTATGTTATATATGTTTTCGTGTTAATTGCAATTCCCCATATTAAATATTCACGGCAGCAGATTTATGCAGACTCATGGATAAATTTTTAAGCGGAAGTAAGCGAGCATTAGACGATAGACATGCATCAACAAGTACATAGACAAGTGTGGTTCTAAAATAAAAAATAAAATGATTTTTCTGCACTAAAAACAAAGGCATTTCGCATTCTATTACCATTTTCAACATCCTACCTTTGTGAAACTAGATTTTATGATGTGGCTTCTTTGAAGACAAAATATAGATCTCGGCTAAATATAGAAACAGAACTTGAGAGTGGCTATTATTAATATTAAGCTTTCCTTCGAAAAACTTTGCTCTGCAAGACAGGCCCAAGGAAGTCACTAATAATTATTAAATTTGTTTTTAATTTAGTATATTTCGATTAAGTAAGTTTTGATTTAGTAAGTTGTTTTATTTTATTTGTTAAATACGTCGAAATGTATTTTGTTCTCTATGTGTATATGTGATTTCCTTTCAGTCAGTTAATCAATTTTTTAAAATAATATTTTCTCTTGGATATAATCGCGCCTCCCCTCTAGTGTGCTCGCGCCCCCCTAGGGGGGCGCGCCCCACAGGTTGAGAATCGCTGGTTTAGTTGCATGCCTAATAGCAATCTCGTACTTCTGGTGTTCAATATCCCACAAGTAATCAGTATCTCCCATTCGATTCAGGGGAAAACGATGAAAGTCCGCATTTTGTTGAAATTGAGACATCATCAGCATTTTCGATTGGATTGGATTTGGGTACGT
Organism: Troglohyphantes excavatus; assembly: GCA_963932185.1. Classification (NCBI taxonomy): domain Eukaryota; kingdom Metazoa; phylum Arthropoda; class Arachnida; order Araneae; family Linyphiidae; genus Troglohyphantes; species Troglohyphantes excavatus. The sequence goes on from OZ010667.1 coordinate 3,179,271, forward strand.
TTCCCGGCTGCCTATTTCTATCCTCATTTACGACGCTAAACACATCCACACACAGACATATACACAAATACCTCGTTATTTTTAAACCATAGTCAGATGACGACCTAACACCTGAGCTGGCATCCAACGCAATCTAATAGGCGTCAAGACATTGGACACCGATCAGATTTATCATGCATTAGTCCCGTATATACACCAGGCCTCCGTGGCCGAGCGGTTAAAGACTTCAGCTAGGAATACGAAGGTTCCCGGTTCGATGCCAGGTGATGGACTTGACAAAGAAAAGTAAAAAGTAGTGATCTTGTGATCGAAGGGTTGCCAGCTTTGCTACAAAATACTGGAAAAGTCGTCCAGAACATCCGCAAAAAATAACGGCGTGTATACGGGACTGGTGCACGATACATCTGATCGGGGTCCAAAGTTCCGACGTCTATTGAAGGCGTTGGGTGCCAGTTTAGGTGTTTCCTCGTCATCTGATCATGGTTGTAAAATAACGAGGTGCAGGTATGAATGTGTGTGTGAATGTGTATGTGTTCCCGGGTCTTTCCTTCGAGATAGACCCCGAACCGTCGCCAATAGCCCACTGTGCAGCTCTAGTGCAACGTTAATTAACCAAACCAAAACCGTATAATTTGTTGGATATTTTTAGACGACTTTCTAGTATTTTAGTAGCGAAGCTGACAACCCTCCGATCGCAAGATCACTACATTTTTACTTTTCTTTGTTTTACGTATTAATTTTGCTACGAGGCAATTTTTCCGTACTATTAGAATGTGATATTATAAAAAAAAAACTTTTTTTGACCCACCCTACTACTCATGTCTATTTGTTCCGGGAGAAATAATTTGAAATCTGGCATTGGGCAGTTTTAATCCCGTCAAGCTTTAAAGATCACAGGGACGTACGAGCTCCGCCCTATTAAAAAAAATATGTATTAACACACAATCCTTGAAATCCGCTTTGGCGTTCTAATTTTGTAACACACATAATGAAACTTTAAATCTTCAGCGTTCCACTTACATTGGTAGAGTTATTCTTGCGAGTGTACAAAGGTTGCCTAGTAAGGTAGCCAACACTGAGCTCTAACTGTAACTTCTGGAAAGCCCACAACTTGTTTCCTTTATGGGCGCTTTAAAGCCAATGTGGTAGCAGCCATACTGAAACCCACAATTTTGTTTCTAAGGGATTTAGTGGTGTTTTTTTTAATACCATAGCATTGTAGAATTATTAAATGTATATAAAAATTATATTTTCTTCTTATAGAATTAATTTTGATATTGCCATACAAATAGGTTTTGCTCTTAACTTTTAACTATTTCGACTTTGATTTGCAAATGACTTTCTATTTTAATAGCAGATTGCATCTAAAATGGGTTTCAAAATAAAATAGAAAACTCAACCAAAAGCAATACATATCGGCTTATTTTAAGAGGAAAAATATACGAAATATTTGCGGTATCGATGAAAGTGTGGTACAGTTGTTACTCCTTCAATTGGCTTCAAGTCAACAAAATGTGTTCCTCCATCCAGAAGTTACAGTTAGAGATCAGTGGTAGCGAGTAAGCGTAATAATTGTATCAAATTAATCCTTAAGGCTAGCCTCAGCCTGGCAACTATCAGGCATAGGTAAGTTGAAAGCAACTGGAAAACTAAAATTGTATCTCTTACTGAGCAACTTTTTATTGCACAAAAATATTCTTTCGCTGTTTCTGACTTAACAGATTTGACATAATTGACAATTTGGCGGTGTTTTGTGTGTATTTTTACACAAGCCACACATTTATTTAATTTTATTCTACACAAGGCTGCCACATTTTAGATTTCAAAATCGCCAAAGTAAATATGAAAGAGAGCCAAACTCGTACCATCATAATCCATACAAAATCGCAAATTGTCGATTATTTGCCAAAGTGGTAATCGCTCGAACGCGGACAGCCTAAAAGTCGATGTCACTTTCACTGGCTACTAAAAAGCATTTCCTGAAATGACTTGTCGATTCACGAAATGTCCAACTTTTTTTATATAAAGTTTCAGAAATTTGTAATTTTTTCTATCAGACATTTCATGAAATGTATAAATTTTCAATTAGTCATTTCGTGATAAGTTCCTGCTTGTTGTTGTAGAAAGCCTTAGCGGCAAATATGAACTGAAAACTTTTCATTCGTAGCCAAGAGACGGTCAAAAATATGCACAATATATACCCCGAATCACATGTAAATCGATTTTGTTGACTTGAAGCGAATTGAAGGTTAAGAAAGTGTATTCCACTTCCATTTCTACCTCTATATTTCTTATATTGTTCATGCTAAAATATGCTGAATTGTAATGCTTTTAGCTTTTTTTTTAATTCCATTAAAACCTATTTTGAGTGCTTATTCTTTGAAATCCACTTTACCAAATAATAGGTGGATAAGCAGCAATAAGAAAACTATATTTATAGGGATTTACAAACTGATTCTATATGTAGAAAATAAGTATATAAACATATTTAACATTTCTATAATGGTTTGAGAAAGAAAAAAACCACAAAATTACTTTTAAAATTAGTTGGGTTGCAGTATAGCTGTCTACAGTATGGCTTCAACCGCCTCCATAAAAGGAACTAGTTATGAGCGTTTCAGAAGTTACAGTTAGAGTTCAGTGGTCCGGTACGGCTCTGCTAAATCCCAGCCAGGAAAATTATCCCCTTTTGAAAATAAGCTATCCTCAACTGCTATTTAAATACACTCATTCCTTGTTAAATTCGCAGGCCATACGTATCCGGGAGGTGTACGGAATTTTAAAACCTAACTATTATTAATAATTATTCAAAGCATTCTTGGAAGAGTTATCACGAGCGAAAATCGATCGCCCCTGAGGGATAGCTTAGGAGTGTTGAAAATGCATATTTTCACCATTGTCACGTTGGCATTGTCTATTGTTGGTTTCAATCATTCACAATATTATAGAATAAGTGTTTGAATTCCTTGAATTCTTAGTTATTGGAAGACCATCATATTGCTTACCTATTTCGTAGAAAAATTTCAAACTAATTTTTAATTGCTGCATTATGTAATTTCCGCTGATATTTTCGTGAGAATCTTTTTTGACTATTCTGGAATGCTCATAACCATTTTTTTCTATGTGCGCGGTTGAAGCCAAACTGTAAGCCATTGGATTGTACCCTAATTAATGTTTAAAAGTGATTTTATGCGTTTTTTCTTCTTAAACCGTTAAATAAATATTAAATATATTTATATATATAATTTTTTGTACATATAGAATCGATTTGAACTAAAACAGCAATCCGGTTAGCAATCAGAGGATTGTAGGTTCGAATAGAAGCAGATTTTGTAAAAATTAAGCTGTACCGGTTTTGCGGCGATCATATTGGTTTGGTTAATTAACGTCACACTAGAGCTGTATAGTGGAAAATTGGCGACGGTTCGTATTTTTTAACCGTTGTCAGATGACGAAGATAACACCTGAGCTGGCGCCCGGCGCCAGCTCAATAGGCATCAGGACATTGGATCTCCATCAGATTTATCGTGTACCAGTCCCGTATACACTCCAGTTATTGGGTGTTCTGGACGACTTCCTAGAATTTTTGTAGCGAAGTTGGTAATGCTCCAATCGCAAGGTCACTACTTTTTTACTTTTCTTTGTCAAGTCCACCGTACTGCTCGAACTAGCACTCCTCTGATTGCCAGCTGAACGCCTTTATCTACTGGGCAACTGGATGCCCACGATCATAATGCCAGATTCGCTCCTAAACTACAAAAGTCGTCCAAAATTATCGTCAATTTCCACCGGCGTATATATTGAACTGGCGCACGTTAAATCTGATAGGGGACCAATATCCCGCCGCCTATTGAGGTTGCGCTCAGGTGTTGTCCTTGTCATGGTTTAAAAATACGAGACAGTGTTCCTGTTCTTTCCTTCGAGATTGACCCCGAAACGTCGCCAATAGCCCACTGTGAAGCTCTAGTGCGACGTTAATTAACAAACCAAAACAACCATAAGGACTATCCAGGGACACTACATCATAATTTCGAACCATGGTCAGATGACGAAGACGACACCAGAAGACGAAGACCAAAAGACCAGAAAGCACGCAGACGACTCTTCTATCGACGACTCTTCTAAAACCGAACTGTTGCAAATTGTCCACTATGCAGATATAGTGTCAATTCAACCAACTTATCTTGGTTGGGGTTGAACTAACGTCGCACTGGAGCTGAACAGTAGGCTATTGGCGGCATTTCGACCTTTACGAGGCTAACGTCTGAGTTGGCATTCTTCGACGCAACCTCAATAAGCGTCAGAATATTGGACCTCGATCATATTTAACGTGCACCAGTTCCTTATACACAGTGGATATTTGATAGTCGTGAAATGAAAGAGTTTGACAACCTTCCGATTAGCAAATCGTTACACCGTGCTGGGGATCGAACTCGCGCCCTTCGGATGGTAATCCGCGCCCCTAACCATTCGGCCACCATAAGCCCCATCAACCGAAAGAAAGATAATAGGAAAGAAAAGGAAATCAAATATGGAGATCAAAACATCCGTCCAAAAAGAAACTCGAAATCCCCAAATGCGAATGATAATTTCGAGCCAAAGTCCTTCCAAAATCCGCCGCGGGGTGTCGCTGCCTGTAATGGCAACATCACGATCTGGCAGCAGCAGGGAAAAGGGTGTTCCCCAAAACTACAGATTTCCAAGTATTATTATTATTATTATTACCATCATTTCGAACTGGGTTTTTTTAATACTATTTTTTTATTTTCGTTTTTTATTTAAATCCTTCTCACTCTAAATAATCTTCTTTCGGCTACCGGGATACACACCCAAGGAGTTCCTTAGCCAACAGCCTCGTTTGAGCCATGGCTTTTTTTTTGTAGTGTTGGCTGGCGAACAGGTCAATGACAAGAGTAATGGAACTGTGAGAAGGGGGATGGGGGGAGGTTGATTTTATTCTTTTTCATCAGGTCGTTTCTGAGTAAATCTTTTCAGTCTGCCTGAGATTTGCAATTGGGTTTCATTTTAGCCTCGTTTGTTAATCTCTAGGAACTTAATAATCGGTTAAAGTTGATTAGGTGCATTATTAAACATTGCACTAGCAGTGGCGGCTCGTCGGGTACAGCAAGTACAGCCGGGCTGCAACTAAATTTATTATAGTGTATTTTAAAACTAAAATTATATATTTTAATAATTTTCTTAAATGAAGATTAGAATTGGAAATGAAGACGACATTTCTACGGAAACTAAAAAAAAATCTCCGATAAATACCAAACCTGTTGCCGTAATACACAATTCAGGAGGGGAAAAAATTCCCTTCAACAAAACTGCAGCCGAGAAGCGAAGTTCGAAATCGGCTGCATCGTTGCAATGACAACCTTACTTAGCATGACCCCCCCCCCCCCACACACACGCTAAAATGGAGGTTGTGACGAAACAAATGCAGCCCAAAAGGATTTTTTCAAATCTGCTGTACTTGGGACTGCGATGAATTGATAGGTTCGTGCAAGAATCGGCGGGGAGGGTTGGGGGGAAACCGAGAATTTCCAAGAATATCTCCAAACGGAAATAGTTTTCCTGAAAAGTTTACACGTGTGTTGGTGTTTCGTTACTTAAATTAATATTAAAATTGACAGATTCGCAAGTTTAAAAGAAAGGAGGATTGATTTAATTTTCAAAAAATAAATGTTTTCTATTTTTTTCGCATGTTGTAATTTCGTAAAAATTTAAAGGAAACTTGGATTTTAGTAATAAATATTAAATAATTTCCGTTCATGTATGGAAATAGGGGGGTTTCACATGATTTCGGCTGCACTAACATTTTTGACCACGAGCCGCCATTGTGCACTAGAACTGCGTAAATACGTGCAGATAAAACAATGGCGGATGTGCAGCAGTGTTGAATGGTAAATATGTAATTCATATATTTAAATTTTAACATAGCATTAAATTATGCATTGCGAAAAAGGCATTGAAACATTTATAGTTAAGGAATTTCCACAAAAGAGTCTAAGAATGCAAAACACTTGTTATTTTCCGGTTTGACAGCTACAAGAAAGAAGCGACGCAATATGGTTATTTGGTTGAATTAACGTCGCACTAGAGCTGGGATGATTATCGAGAATATACGAGGCAATGTTCCCGGGTATTTCCCACTGAACTCTAACTGTAACTGCTGGAAGGCTCAAACTTTGTTTCCTCTCGCGTTGAAACCAATTGAAAGCTACCATACGGTGCCCCAACATTTTTTTAAAAATGATTTAGTGGTGTTTTTTATTACCAAAGAATTGTAGAAGTATTAAATATATATAAATATTATATTTTCTTCTTATAAAATTAATTTTTATATTGCCAAACAGATAGTTTTTGCTCTTGCTTTTTAACTACTTCTACTTTGACTTGCAAATGACTTCCTATTTTAATAGCAGATTACATTTAAAATGGGTTTAAAAATAAAATAAAAAAAACTTACCCTAAAATAATATATGTCGGCGTATTTTAACATGAAAAATATACGAAATATTGCGGTATCAAGACAAGTGTGCCCCATCATGGCGGCCTCCATATCGGCTTCAAGTCAACAAAATATCTTGCCCATCCAGAAGTTACAGTTAGAGATCAGTGGTATTTCCTTTCGAAATAGACCCCAAACGGTCGCCAATAGCACACCAGTGTGAAGTGCGACGTTGATTCAATCAACCAACCGCGTGTTGTTGGCCTAAAAAAGACCCTGTGCTCCGATGAACAGTATTCAGCTAGCAATTACAGGATTGGGAGTTCGAATCGAAGCGGACTTTACAAAAGTTACACTGTAACAATCTTGCGATCGGAGAGTTGCCAGATTCACTCATAATTTGCGAATGCCGTCCAAAAATATCCTCAATGTGCACCGACGTGCTTACGGGACCAATGCTCGTTAGATCTTATAGGGGTCCAAAGTCCTGAGGTTGGGGACCAAGTTGAGGACTTGAGGTTGCGGCAGTTGACAGCTCAGGTGTTCTTGACATCTGATCACGGTTAAAAAATGAGCGGCACTTTTCCCGGTCCTTCTTTCGAGATGTGATCTACCTTAATCGTCATTGTAACCAGTCTGAATATTATATTTACTCCTGTAATGAAAAGAACTAAATATTAAAATAAAGAAGGAAAAGGTAAGTTAATTTGATCATCCAGCAGAAATATCAAAATTTCAATCAAAACACTGAGTGATAAACTAATAGACAATTGCAATAGTCAAAGCTGGGCAGGATTTCTGTCGCGGCGACTAAATTGCCCCCGGCTCACCATCTAGCTGTATGCCTCAGGGCGGGTCAACCTATCAAATAAACTGGATACCATGAACCAAAAAATTCCTGATACAAAAAAAATTTCAACATATCAGAAATATTTATATATGGATTAATCGCAAAATATCGATATTTGACTGTCAATTTTTCGCGATTATAAAATGTCAAAATCGTCCACGCCTAATTATTGTTATGCAAATAATTATTAAACACCAAGGCTTTATAAATAAAATACCCCATAAAACTTATCAAAAAACAGCGTGTATGTCTTCACTGCCGAGCAAGTTCCAAATCAGCCAATTACAGATCCGTTCCTTTGGGCAGTGGAGCATCAAAATCTCCTTTTCAGCTTACAAGCAATTTCGGAAAACGTTTTCGACCCGAATCACCGAAAACTACAGAAATAAGTAAAAAGACAAATAAAATCTCGAAGATAAACATTGTCATTATTTTGTCTCGTAAGCGAGGGACTTGTCATGCTCGGTACGCTTTAACAGCCACTCGGATGGATGTGCGAATGTGTGCACTCATTTTACGGATTGTTAGTTTTCCATTATTCACTTGATTCGACGCTATTTGATTTGATTCGCAGCTCGCTTTGAAGAGGATTCAAAGTTAATGTTGTAATCAAAAGTTTTGTGTAAATGTAAAACATCAAAGCGCATATATACATTTGAGCCACTGATCTCTAACTGTAACTTCTGGATAGGGCAAGACATTTTGTTGACTTGAAACCGATATGGAGGCCGCCATGATGGGGCACACTTTTCTTGATACCGCAATATTTCGTATATTTTTCATGTTAAAATACGCCGACATATATTATTTTTGGGTAAGTTTTTTTTATTTTATTTTTAAACCCATTTTAAATGTAATTTGCTATTAAAATAGGAAGTCATTTGCAAGTCAAAGTAGAAGTAGTTAAAAAGCAAGAGCAAAAACTATCTGTTCGGCAATATAAAAATTAATTCTATAAGAAGAAAATATAATATTTATATATATTTAATACTTCTATAATGCTTTGGTAATAAAAAACACCACTAAATCATTTTTTAAAAAATGTTGGGGCACAGTATGGCAGCTTTCAATTGGTTTCAACGCCCCCGTAGAGGAAACAAAGTTTGAGCCTTCCAGCAGTTACAATTAGAGTTCAGTGATTTACGCTCGTGCTTCGTCCACTGAACTAGAACTGTAACTTCTGGAAGGCTCAAAACTTGTTTACTCTATGGGTGCGTTGAAGCCAATGTGGAAACAGACCTAATGTGTCCCAACATTTTTTAAAATATGATTTAGTGGTGTTTTTTACTGCCATATCATTGCAGAAATATTAAATGTATATAAATATTATGTTTTATTCTAATCGGAATCTGAGATGGTGACTTTCTGAGAACTATATATAAGAAAAAAAATCCTGAAGAACTAACAACCTGCCTGATAATCCTCCTGTTCAACAGTTATGCCAGTTGATCGGACCCTGCCTTAACCGAGATGCCCCCTTCAAAGTTGATTTTTGCAATGGTAAACTTTATTTATGTAGCCTAGGCTAATGTTATGTTAATTTAATTGTCATACTGGAGGCGAAGGCTCGTCTGGAGCCTTCGTAAACCCTGAAGACTCAACAATCTTATAGAATAAATTTTTATTTTGCAAACAAATAGTTTTTGTATTTACCTTTTAACCACTTCGACTTGCTAATGACTTTCCATTTTAATAGCAGATTGCATTTAAAATAGGTTTCAAAAGAAAATTAAAAAAAAAAAAAAAAACTCAGCCAAAAGCAATTTTAATATGAAAAATATACGAAATATTGCGATAGCGATGAAAGTGGGATTTAGTTGTTACCTCTTCAATTGGCTTCAAGTCAACAAAATGTCTTTCCCAATCCAGAAATTACAATTAGAGTTCAGGGGTTTCGCCCTGTCAATCGCCAATATTTGTGAGTGGCATTCGCACGTTTTCACAACGAGAATGACACTTTACATATTCGGCGGGTGTTCAATACACGAAGTAGAGGTGGATGGACAAGGTGTAAGCAGGGCCGTCTTTAAGGGTGTGCGACGAGTATCACTTCACGGAACCCCGCGCTTTTAGAGGGGCCCTGTGCCCAGTTGAATGAAACGAAAAAAATATTTTAGAAAGATATTAATTCCAATTTTTTAGGTACTCCATTTAATATATTTTTAATTTGTTTCATTATGATTTGCACTGTCATCTTTCCAAATAATTTTTTCAGCAAATTGACTTTGGCCATGATTACGGTATGTCATATATCGGTCAAACAAAACAAGCATTAAGATTTCGTATTAAGGAGCACCACAAGCATACTGTCAAACAAGAAATAAAGAAGTCCTCTATTGCCAGGCACTATTGGAAATATAATCATATATTTAATTTTTCTAAACCACATTTCATTTGCAAACCCAAATCTTCAATCGAACTTGACTTCCTGCAGGCGTTTCATATTTTTAGCAATATTGATTCGATTGTCAATGAAACCTTTACGGTTCCGGTATTTCCCGCTTGTTGGCACACAATAGTGAACTATAAACGATTTATACAGTTTTTGTTCTTTGGCAACACTTTCAATTCTGGGTTTATTTTCATTTTATTGTGCACACCACAGACTATTCATTTTCTGCTGATGAAGGGAGATGTCTCTCCCGAAACATATCTAGATTTTCTGTATTTTCAATTGCGAAGTTTTAACGTTGTATTTGTATTTTAATATTCTTAACGCAATGTTCTAGAAGACGAGCTTTTATCTTAAATAATGAAAAGCTGTAATTATGCCTGGTACTAATAGACAGTCTTAACCTAAGACATATATCCAATTCTTCTTTGTTTATAACGGAGGTTTTACGAATGTCATCCCGATGTGGCATGGTTGGTATGAGCGGTGATCCCGTAATGATGAGATTCGTTGTCCAACTGAACATCGTCCGGTAGAGGGAGATGGTGGACATTTAATCTGACGAGGTTTCAATGTCCTCACATTTGTCGAGAAGTGGAAGTTTGGAGAGTGAGGTGCAACATAATGAGTTGTATGGCTGTGGTCAGATATGGAGTTCTTGTTCTCAATATCGGACTTTGGTTTAAAATTAAGTGGCAGTATTCCCGGGTCTTTCCTCCAGGATAGATTCGACCAGTGGGTGGCCCATAATTTTCGTATTTTATTTCATATTTAGAAATATATTTTTTGACATGAATGCTTCTGTTCATTCGGTACAGGTTCAAAATTGCACTACACTGTTAAAAATTTCAGTTCAACGATGTACCATGCAAAACAGAGGTCTGCACCATATTACGGTGGAATTTATGTTGAACCAAAGATCCATTATCGGAAAAAAGAGTAGGTTTCACCGATAATTGGTTGAACCTCTTTAACTGCAATCGAAATTTCGCTATCGCTACATCAACAAGAACCTCCAAGAAAGACAACGACGAACTTGGGCCTCTGTGGCCCAGTGGATAAAAGCTTTCAGCTAAGAATAAGAGTATTCCTAGTTCGAGCCCGTTCGTTGACAAGTTGTCATCTTGCGATCGGAAGGTCACCAACTTCGCTACAAAAATACTACTACAATACTAAGAAAATTCGAATTTTGAGTCTTATGCAACGTTATGAGTTTTGGTGGAACGTTTCACCACTAAACCATTCATGGTAGTACCGTAAAATGGTGAAACTAATCACCAAATATTGGTTGCAGCTAAATGGGTACAAAAGTTTGGTGCAAGGTCGTAATATTTTTTAACAGTGTAGTGAAAAATTTCATTTGTAAAATCCCTATAACTCTACGTGGAATTATCCCATGGAGATGAATGACATACCATCGTGTAGAGGCAGGTAGGACGTTTCGAAGAGACTGATTATTAATCCTTTGCGCCATGTGAGTGGGGAGATTCTACCAACTGCGTAATACGACTTCGCCACATAACTCCATATGGAACCCCCCTATCCAGATAAATGACTCCCCATCGTGTAGAGAAAGGTAGGCCGCGTCAACCAATTTGATCATTTACCCCCCCCCCCCCCCCATCTTTGTCTCAAAAGTATTCACGAAACGAACTTTGAGTTACAGGGGCGTCTGTGCCTACCCGAACTTTTAATTGACCTACCTTTAATTAACCTACATAACCGGAAAACCAAATTTATTTTGTTTAGAAACACATATTTAATCGGAGAACAAATATATTGTTTTGAATTGTTATCCATTGTCCTTTAGTGTATGCTTTCCGTAAATAGTGTACATTTTGTCCGTCCTGGGTTTTCTTTCATTTTCCCACCTGGCATGATTTTAAATTCAAATTTACATAATTGATCGGACATAAAGGCATAAAGTTAGATGATTGAGTCCATAGGCCTTCAGGCCCAGGAACTCAAGGCTTACATCATATTAAGGTTAACCCAAAATTGATTTTAAGCTTTAAAACCCCCCAAAAAAGAGTGTGAAATTTCTTCCACTTCTTAATTTTTTATTCAGAGTTAATAATGTAATAAATTTTTTTAAAAAGCACACAATTAGTGTCTACATAAATTATAAATGGGACAATTTTTTCTTTCTGAAATCTACAAGGGTAACACATTGGGGCTCCAGTTGAGGGTATAATAATAAACAATATTTTACCAAGATATTTATAAACGTATCACGTACGGAGTGTTATAACCAATTATGAAAATTAATCCCAGAGAAAATTATTTTACTTTTTCTTATTTTTAAAATGACCGGAAACCATTGACTGTTAAATAAACTATCATGGGGCCCAGGCCCGTCGCTTTTTTAGAACTTGGGCCCCATCAATTTTGAAATATTTTTTATATATAATCTAAGGGGTGAAAATTGTTGAAATTTATTCAAATTCATTTTTAAATAGTTATTATAACCTTTTTATCTTAATTTTTATAAGTGAGAGTAAGGTAGGGGAAAGTGGTTCCTGGGGTATTTTTAAAAAAATTTAATATTGAATTAAACTATATTAAACTTCTGTTTTGATCTCGTTATTATTTTTTTTTCTAATTGACTTCGTTAATCTGAAACATAAAATTTTCTTAAATAGAGATATTCATGTAAAATTTTTTGATGTATATCAATATCTTAATTTCTATTAAAATATTCTCATATTTACTATTCTTAGTCAATTCTGATTACTATTGGTTATCTCTCTCGTAACAAATACTTCACGAATCTAAGTAAATAAAAAGTAATCATATGTTGAAGACTGACATAATATTTTTCAATAGATATCAACAGTAGCCCATACCACAAGAATACAGTATAAAATAATATTATATCTTCACATTTCAATACATAGATGGCAGCACCAATTGGTATTCGAGGAACCCGGACATATAAATATTAAGACGCAACCGCTTTCACTCCCCGGCCTGAGCAACCTATTATAGGGCCCCACCTCGAGTGGGGAACACCAAGTAGGTCAGGTCTGAGATTGATAGCATTGCCCTGCCCCCTCCCCCTTTTTGGAATTATGGTTTTCACTGAAAAGATAATAAAGATAGACTTTGTAGAAATAGATCTTGAAGAGAGATTGAGGATAGAAGATTGAGATTGAGATGAAGACATGAAAGATGAGAATTGCTGAGTTCTGTGCAGGTTTTGCTCAAAAAGAAACAAATGAGTTTGCACGCCTCCAGTTGTAGTTCTCTTGTGACTAATAACTCATGTTAAAATTTTTGGGAATTAGATTAAATAATTGATTAGGATTTTTTATTATAACTTAGTTTTTGCCTCTGAGCAAATCTTTATTTTTAGTATTACCTCGAATATTGATTTTTTAGTTTGGGAAATTAATATTTAATGTTCTACTGAATAGCTTAGATGATTTTGTTTCTCTTTTGATAACTAAGATCAATTTTATTTTAGATCGTGTTTTTGCTTTCTTTTCGTCGCTCTTTGGGCATTTTTTTTTTTTTTTTTTTTTTTTTTTCCTGGGAATGTCTGGTTTTCTTGTTTTCGTTTCTTCCTGTGTCTTGTCCTGGGGTGAGTGGGATTTTTGGGGTGATTGGTTTTCTGAGCGAATGAATGGAGTGAATCGTTAGTAATTCAGATTTTTCTTTTCGTTTCCTATATTCAGATATTAATTCAGTTGAAGAGGTTTTAGTCCCTTTGGGACCCAGGTACCTTATTCAAAATTATGTTACGGTTACGGTTACGGTTTCCCAAAATGTTCAAGGAGTTTCGCTAAAATTTTAGTTAACATTTCATATAGATTCTAAATATGAAGCAGTATAACGTTATCTGTATTATTTAATAGGAGTTTTATTCTTTCCACTTTATCTGAGTAGAGTATGGGCACGTTTTTCTTATATAGTTATTGAATACAATTTGTTCAAGATAATATGTTAATGGTTTTAACTGTAGTTGTGTTGTTTATGATTTAAAGATTATTATTGTTTAATACTGAAATAGTTATTGTGCATAGTGATTGTCAATAGGGACGTAGAAGCAGCAGTACTACTGAATTACTACATTCAATTATTTTTGTTCGAATTCGTCAGACAGAGAAAATGTATCACAGTGTTCCCTTATTAAGGGGCTCCGATACCTTTGACATTTTTTTCTTTATTTTTATACTTGTACAATCCAATTTTTTTTCTCTTTCTAAATATGCATAAAAAACCATTTTAAGACGCTCATTTTTTTTTTAAATTGCACATTTATTTTTAAATTAAAATTTTAGTAAATTTTTTAACAATTTTAAAATTCCTACTCCTTTTTTGTTTTTCAATATTTTGAAGCAAGTTTTTTTATTTAAGATCTTAAATAATATGTAAATAGATGTATGCATTAAAATTTTGATTCAGATACATCACTTTAAAAAAATAAAATATATTAGAAATTTTGGAAAAAAAATTGACGAAAAAAAAATAAAATTCCATTTTAAGTGGTTTTAAAAAACAAATTATGGTAAAAATAGGAAATCTGAATGCATACATCTATTTAAAATATATTTATCTTGCTATACACATAAAAATTATAATTTTAAGTATAATAGTAAAAAAGCTTTAGCATTTTTAGTGTTCATTAAATTTCAAAACCACGAAGAGAGATATTTGCTTTTAAAGTTTACATATGATACAACTATGTTATAGGAACACATCATTAAAACATTCATAACTAAAAAAGTAATAGGAATTTTTTGAAGCAGTTTTTTGTGAGTTATTAAAATAAGTTTGAATATTATTTTTTAAATACAAAAAAAAAATGACTTTTTTTGCGAATTTTGGGTATCGGACCCCCTTAAGATAACACCCTTAATTATCGTGCTACATTATAAAAATAAAGGTATTAATTTAAAAAGTGAAATATAACAAACTAGTAAATTAATTTGAAATTAGTTTATAATACCTCCAAATCTTATGTTGCAATTTTAGGAAATTCGCATTTTTTTTTTAAGTATATGTAATAAAACGTAATGTGTATAGTGTATGCACAAGCGTGTTCAATATCCGGATATATTACATTTTAAATATATTTCGTAATTAGCTATTGGATGGTTTAATGATTAATAGTGATTAAAAAGAACAGGATTTTTTAACTTAAGGCCAGTTAGACATTGTTAATGGAACTTTTTTTAAAAATCAATTAATTTGATTTTTAAAATTAAACGATATATATATATATATATATATATATATATCTTCTTAACACTAAACCTACCACGCGCGGTCAGATGACCGTTTTTGAAATTTCGTTTAGAATTTCTTGTATACAACGTTACTGTATTACCATGTAACTTATTGACTTTTCCTATAATATACATACAGCCCATTTTTCAATATTCACAACTTTCTTTATTCTTTACTTTCCGAAAAAAATTCATAGCATGTCTAGTCTACCACGAGCGGTCATTTGACCATTTGAACAATTTATTTTATTTACGACTATATTCTACGGAAAGCACACTCCTGAAATTCTTTTACGAGTCCACAATGTAATTGTGAATCTACCGTGTTGTGGTAATCCACCAAGTGTCCTGTGGGACAACCAGGCAAAGCTGTACAGACCGCTTCGGTCCAACCAGGCGGCACGGATGCAGACCGACTCCGACAGGCGGCGCTGACGGCAACGGAAAATGTGCATAACATAATACTGTAAATTTATAAAAAAAATGTGCTGAAAATGCCTAAATGTAAATAAACTTTTCTAAATAGAAAAAAAAAATATTCCAATTAGCTAAAATCTCTTTCTATATTAAGATACAAATATTTTTTTGAAGTGGTTATTTGACCGCTCATGGTAGGATTAGGTATACATGAAATGTCGGTAGGTTTAGTGTTAATATAAAACGCAACGAATAATAATAAAAAAAAAAATGTATTTAATGTTTATTTAAACATAACTACTGAAAGTTATTTATTTGAATAAAATAACTTTAATCCAAAATTATATTCAATGATATTTTAAAAATAATTTAAATTATTCTAAAATCATCTGGCTAACCCCTTCCATTATTTTGTATCCATAACATAGATTTGCAACAAAAACTCCTCAGTAAAATCCACTTTTCAAAACTGAACTGATAAGAAGGAATATCGGGTTAATAAAAGCGACATCTGACGGTAGCTGGCTTTAAAAAAAAATTAAAAAAATTGATTTACAGAAAAATACAAAAACTGAACATATATATATATATATATATATATATATATATATGTTTTAATGCCATCAAATTATACAGTAATTTTAAAAAAAATTATTATTCTGGTCATTTGATTTTATTTAGTGCAATAAATTATTCACATCATCAATATCCGGTTTTCAAAATTATGGGGAACTTTTTAAACAAATTTGATTGAAACTTCATCAAACTACTTCACCAACGAAGTTGAACTGTACAAAATTTATTACGGCATAACAATTTATCCTCAATTCACAAATTCCTGTCCTAGTGCATGAGCAACCCTAAGCAGTCTCAGACGCAGGGATATTTTGTGGTGCTGCTCCTTCACTGCGGATTAAAAAAAAGTGTATGCGGGGAGGGGGGGGGGGGGGGGGGGGGAATTGTTTCATTTATATAAGTTTGGGTGTTGATTAGAAACAGACGCATTTCTATTTATGACCCCCTCTCGGTGAGTGTTGAAGAGTAAAGCAGAGTAGAGGACGTTTGATTGCAAAAATGATGCGAAGAGTTTGATATTTGCATCAGTGTGTGTAGCCCATGCATGCAACACATATGTTAGAATTGTTTGATTTATGCTTCATAAAGTAGCCTTTTTAGTCTAAGGTTCATTTGGGATCGGTCTGATGCAGTTCATTGCACCATACGCGTTTCCGGGAGGTGTTTAAGATGTTTGATCCATTGATATAGTGACTAAAAGAGGTAGCGTGTCAACCGCAGGCAAAAACTGGTTCTAAAAAGCGAGCGGGATGCCGTTAGATGGCGCTGGCGATATTACTGTTGGTTGTTTTCGTCTCTCTTCCGTCTTCCTTACATTGTCGTCGGCGTTAAAGGCTATTTGAGAATGCGTTGATTTTTAGACAATTTAAAAAACAATTATGCCTTCCAAGTCCCAACAAAGAAACTGTTTTACTCCGGCATGTACAACTGGATATAGTAATAAGGGGAATAATTCCTAATTCTAAAATTAATAATAATCAGAAAACTTATTTAATTTTTTAATTTATGTTTAATTTGTTAAAGTTATGATTAAAAAAAGCGAATTTATTGAATTTTGATTGACTTTTCAGAAGTAAAAAAAATACATATAATATAAAAATTGGCTATTTAACAAGATTGAAATCTAAGTATAAATTTTAATTTCAGCTATATATATATATATATATATATTCATTTGTACCAGATTATTTAGTTTTAATTCACAATTCAGAAGTATTTTTCAACAGTATTTACTATTATTTAACTTTCTAAGACATATTATAATTTTTTTTCTTCAATCAATACGATATTCTTCATCAATAGGAACCAAGAGATATATCCAACAGTAACGTTTACAGCGCCCCTATCGGTGTCACGTTCCGAAGAACCTTTTTCGCCTCGGAGAATAATAGCGGTTGACACACAAACTCTTTTAGTCACTATACCATGAGGTTCATATGAATTATTCAAACCCTTTAATTTGCAGCATTATAAAAGAAATTGAAATGTTTGTACTAAATTACTTAGTATTTGGATAAAACAGGACTTACGTAGCCATTTAAGCGTAAGTAAAGCAGCATACGGCTTGGCGTAGCCAAGCACCTCTTACGTAATTATTTATATTTAATTTATATTAAACTTATTAAAACATAACTACCGGTAGTTATGCATTTTAATAATTTAATAATTATCGAATTATTTTCATAACGAAATGAAACGTTAATAAGCTTTAAAAAAAATTCCAATATATTCTAAAAGCAACTAGCTAACGCCTTTCCATTAATTTGTATCCATAACATAGATCTGCAACAAAAAATCAACCGTAAAATTCACAATTCAAAATTGCACTGAAAAGAAGCAATATATATATATATATATATATATATATATATATAAACTAATATTATATGAACTGCGTTAAAGGACGTTCCCAGTCGATGGCCTTCACGGTTATTTATGATTTTCGATCATACAATTTTCAAAGATATGTAAGGAAGCGAGCGTCTCTTAACATCGACAAAAAATATTGTCAGAAAAGTATTTGTTTGCCAACAGGGGGCGCTATAAATATGTCTGTACAGGTTTTGTTTTCAATACACTTACAATTTCTAATTTTTGATTTGATAGCTGGTAAAGAGATCATTGCTAATATCATTTAAGTTGCTTTATCTTCCACTCCCCCCTCCTCCTCTGTCTGTCCCTTTCTTTCTCCATGTCTGTCGCCTGTCGCTCTGTCTGGCCAAAGAAATTGATTGTCATATAAATTTTACAATTTCTAGCATTACAAAGTTAATAGCGTCCTGGGGGGAAATCCGATCATTACATTTTCAGGAGCTCCTCAGGAATCGTAAGTGTCCACCTTTCAGCATCCTGAGGAACGAATCATGAGCTAAAGAATGCCCCTCCTCTGGAGGTATTCAGGAAGTTTTTTGGTAGTTTAGTAGATCGAATTTAGGAAACTTCAAGTTCACACATTTATACGGACAAATGCCTAAAAATTTCCATTGGGGCGCCCTCTAGTGTTGTCATTTGTACCTACTTTCTGAATTTTGCTTGGAATTTTTCGTGAAGAACTTATACAAATAATGTCGACCAACTACGGGCTCTTGGCCCAGCAAGGTTGGTCTTGTCAATCTAACATCCTCACGATTCCCCAATGCTGATCCGATTGATTTTAAAACCTACACACTCCTGAAGAATTAACAACATACTTCGGGCACACTATTCCATTTGTCTATAACATTATTAAAAAAATAATGCTTCCTAACGTCCCAATTAAGCTCTGATTTATATAATTTGAATCCATGACCTCTAGTCACTATTGGCAATCAGGTAACTTTTGATTTCAAATCGCATGTGCATGATTGTTATGTTATTTGTGAATTGTAATAAGATTCTTTCCAGGATTTTTTTTATTGATAAAGATGAATCATTATTAAAATGAAAAATTAAGTTAATATATTTTTATTGTACATGATATATATATATATGTAAAATATTTTATAACGCTTCTCCCCACTTTAACATTAATTATACCATTACTTAAACTAACTTTCTTTAACTTTGTATATCGCCCCTTTTCCCAGGTCAAAAGCATCCCTCATGTGACTGCTTTCCCTCCCACGCAACTTCGAAAAGCCAAACCCAAACCTAGAAAATGCTAACTAAAACTGAGATGAACCGATCAGAGGTGTCCAGGGTGCGTTCTCCTTCTCAAAGTATCCGCATTATCTAGAGATTCACAATGTAACCTCGAGCTATCAAATCGGGCTCTAAAGTCCCGAAAAATAAATGTTGTGAACTTAATCTTTCGGCCTTTAGTTTATACCTGCATCATTGAACTTATCACCCGACTGCAACTATAAATAATAAACATTACATACATATCATTATTTCAATTTCCGATAATTAAAAAAAAAATTATAAGAAATAACAGTTATTTACTTTCAAAACAAAGCGGTATTTTAAATTCAAAATTAAAAAAAAAAAAATTAAAATATGTACTTCAAACAATTAATAAATGCGCTGTTTAATTTTAACCAGAAACACGTCAAAAAGGAGCGAGTTAAAAAAAAAAAAAAAAAAAAACGGCATTGGAGAAAAAAAGTGTCTTTGGCGAAACGAAACTTACTCCATAATATATCTTGATATAATGGGGGAGTTTCACGCCGAGAAGAAGAAGACCGCTGTTCCAACGGAACACGGAGAAAGTTCCGCGACGCCGAATAAGTTCAGTAGGGTTAGCATGGAGCTTTAGCTCCTGTACTATAATTTTAAGTTTTAGTCTTTAAACAATACCTCAATATAGAAATATTTACTACATACACTGAGATAGATTATACTCATCGTTTTTCAAGTATTTTTGTGTTGAAATAAAAGTATTTTTCAGTATTTTGTTATAATTCTAATTATATACAAATACAGGGATGGGAAGTGCCAAAGACCAGTTTGGAGCAGAAAAACGACAAATTGTAGCAGCAAAACTGAATATTTGTAGCAGGAACGCAATAAATTGTAGTGTTTTGGAGCAGCAAAATTTAAGTTTATTAGCAGAAATGCGACAAATTGTAGCAGAAAACTGTAGATTTGTAGCAAGAATGCAATACAACGTAGCAGTGAATTTTAGCATATTAAACAATAAAACGTAGCAGTGAATTTTAGCATATTAAACAATAATTGTAGCAATTAAAATGTGTAACATACGATTTTAAATCAGATGTGGTACACTACCCAAGGTGTAAAAACCCTGAAGGTCTCTATTGCTTATTTATGCCATTTTTTTATGCAATAAATCAAAACCGGTAGAGGCTATAAATGAGACATTTTAAAGACAGTTCAAAATATTCAACAAAAATTAGTTTTTAATTAAGAATTATTGAATTATTAATTTTTTTTTACAATATATACTTAATTTTCATATGTTGATTTTTTCCCCCACTGAATTGTGGTTTATAAAAACCAAAACAGTGTTGCAATCTTGCATATATTGTGCATGAAATCTATGAAGAAGGTTGTTACTGTCTAAGGGAAATAAAATTATATAATTTTTTCGCACAAACTTTAGAATTAAAGAGTAATAATTTGATGGAAAACCTACGTTACTACTTATTTTAAGCATGTTAAGTGTAGGGGTGTGGTTTAAACACAAAAATATTTATTAAATAGTATATAAACATTTAAATCAAATATTAATGCCAAAACGAATTGCAAATCCAACAAAAAAAAAAGCTTTTTTCAAATTGTCCATTGTTATTACATAAAATATAACAAACCTCAATTTCGTAAATAAATAATATTTTCAACTAAGAAATAAATGTTGTATGTGGATCGATTAATAACGCAGACATTAGCTGAACAAGAACTTTATTTGTAAATCAACAAGTATATATAAGAAATAAACAGCGCCATCTGGACACAGAAATCATAAGTAAAATATTTGCATATAACCAGATACTGTCTGATGCCAACAAACTCCCCCTTGGGTAGATGCAAAATTTAACATAAACAATCATCTTGATTGATACCTTTTTCTAACAGACTTACTTGATTTAAAGTCCACAACAATTTATCTTCCGACACAGCTTTCGTACAAAAATCTGCTAACATTTCATTAGTTTTGCAGTGTTCTAGTTTAATCTTATTACTTTCAATTAAATCTCTAATAAAATGAAATTTTAAACATACATGTCTCGTTCTTACAGAAGATTTAGCAGCTTTGCACCAATCTATGGCGGCTTTATTATCACAATAAACAATAACTGGAAAATTAATATATTTAGAGCATTTTAACTCTTCAAATAGATTACATATCCAAATTAAATTCTTAGTAGCATCTGCAATAGCAAAAAGTTCAACTTCACATGTTGACAAACCTACACACTTTTGCTTGTTTGCTTTCCAAACTAATAAAGAATTACCAAGCATAATAACCGATCCAGAGAATGACTTTCCTCCTTCGGCGTTTCCCCAACTTGAATCAGCACTAACCTTCAGATCGCCAAGATTGTCGTCGTAAATTAAAATACGATCTTTGGTACCTTTTAAATATCTTAAAACCTTTTTAAGTAACAAAAAACGACGCTTTTCTGGTCTTTGATTATACTGAGATAGAAAACTTACAACAAAACTTAGATCGGGACGTGTGCGATTCGCAAGATAAGAAAGTTCACCTATTAATTCTAAATACTTGGTTTGATCAATCTGCTCGTTCGTAGTGTCTAAACATTTGTCCTCATTTTTAGAGATTGGGAGTTTTACAGGTTTACATTCACTCATACCATGTTTTTCAAGAATAATTTCTATATACTCTTTTTGAGATATTCCTATTCCATTTTTGAATTTTTGTATTTCTAATCCCAAGAATTTACCCTTTTCAGTTGTTTCATTAAGATCAAAATGTTCTCTTAATTTATGAATAATTTCATCTGCAAGTTTTGGATTACTGCTAAAAATACCCAAATCGTCTACATATATACACATTGCAAAGAAATTGTTCGGATCATCTAACATAAAGATACAATTATCAGAAGCGAGTTGTTTAAGTCCGATTTCTAATAATACAGTTTTGAGTTTTAAATTCCAATTTCTACCAGATTGCGGTAAACCGTAAATACTGCGTTTAAGTTTACAAACTTTGTTTTCTCCGAAATTATTTTCATAACCTGGCGGAATAGTCATATACACGGTTTCCTTCAAATCACTATACAGATAAGCTGTTTTAACGTCAAAAAATCGAATATCTAAATCAAGCTTTGCAGCTAAAGCGACTAATAATCTAAAAGATTCTATATTTACTACGGGAGAATACGATTCGTCATAGTCTAGATTTTTGATTTGATTAAATCCTGCTGCAACAAGACGCGCTTTATACTTAGCACAATTTTGATCTTGTTTAAAGTTATAAACCCATTTACTTTTAATAGTTTTTACGTCATTCGGTTTATCCACTATTTCCCATACGTTATGTTGTTCTAATGATTTCAACTCGTCTTGCATTGCTTTAAGCCAATCATTTGAGTTTTTATTGGACATAGCTTCATCGTAATTATTCGGTATATCATGAGTAACTACGCACGTTAAGTTCGTTTTTAATCTTTCTGATCTCCTTACACCTTGTTCTAACATTTGTCGTTCTTCTTCTAAAACACGTTCGCGATTCAACTCCTGACTTTTAAGCTTAGTCATACCAATAGGTCTACCACGTTTCTGTGTTTGGATATTTGCTTCTGTCGAATATTCACCCAGATCTAAATCTAAAAGTGGTTGATTTTGAATATCACTTTTCGAATTTTCGGCTTCGGATTGAATTAACCCATCGTTAAAATACGTCTCAATATCCCAATTATTATCAAACGATCGTTTCAACAAATTCGAACCTTTCAAGTTTTCATTAAATTTTACTGAGCGTTCTTCTATCACACAATTTTTCTCAACATTAAAAATTCGATAAGTTTTTCTTTCTCGAGAATATCCCACCATAATACCAGTTTTACCAGGGATTTGCAATTTGTTGCGGTATACTTTTGGTGTGTGGTAATAAGCTACACAACCGAACACTTTCAAATATGAAATATTGGGCTTTCTTTTGAAAAACAATTCATACGGAGTTTTAAGTTTAGATTTTCTAGGGGTTAAATTTGTAACATGTGTACTACAAGCAATAGCTTCAGCCCAGAAAGTTAAAGAAAGTTTACTTCCGTAAATTAATGTTCTAACACGATCCAAAAGAACTCTTACAGCTCTTTCACTTTTACCATTGCTGGGAGGATTATAAGGAACTGTTTTTTCGTGAGTTATTCCACATTCATCAAAATAAGATCCGAGTTCATTATTAATGAATTCACCTCCATTGTCAGATCGGAAACGTTTGATACGTTTATCTAACAAATTCTCGTATTTTGCTTTGAATAATTTAATCTTATAAATAGCTTCACTTTTACGTTTTAAGAAATATGTAAAATACATTCCAGAATAATCATCTACTATAACAAGAAAATACTTAGAATCATTTAACGAATTTTCAGGCATTGGACCACACAAATCTACATGAATTAATTCTAAAACACATTTACTTTGTTCATATTGAATAGATTTATGAGGTTTGGAAGTAATTTTACTCACATCACACACTTCACAATCAAACTTAGCAACTTCATTAAGATTAGAAGTATTAATAGCAAGATTATCATCAATTAGCATTTTACACATATAATCATAATTCAAATGACATAGTCTTTCATGCCACAATTTACTTAAATTATCATTAACATAATTACATTCATCTTTAATAGATTTTTCAACATTAGGTTCCAAAATTATTTCTAAACGCTTATTAACTTTATTTGCTTTTAAAGCTTGTCTACCTTGATTATCAATAACTAACATACAATTATGCTCAGAAGCAATCTTGTAACCCTTTTCTAATAAAGTAGTTAAGGATAATAAATTACATCTTAGTTCAGGAACATATAACACATCATGTATATCTAAATCATTGTTATTAAACTTAGCTTTTACAGTACCACTACCTTCCGATTTTATAGTAGAACCTCTACCAGCTAACTGTATTTCACTATTAGAACTATTAAATTCATTAAACCATTTTAAATTATTTACCATACGACAGCTACAACCGCTATCTATGAGCCATATATCTTCAGTTTTGTCCGTTTCTTCATGGTCGTTAGATGCCGTCAGAGCGAAATTGGAGCGGCGGTTTCCCCCACTGGAACTTCTCCGGTCGGTGTGCTCACTCGAACCTCCTCTCGAATCCCGGCGCAAGTTCTTAGGTTGGTTTTTCTGTTGGTTCTTTCTTGCGTAACAACTTTTCCACAAGTGTCCTTTTCTTTTACAAAAATGGCAAGTCTTTTCGAAATTCTTAACGGCGAATGCATTTTCCGTTCTTTTCTGGCTTGGGTTGGAATTTCGCTGGAACTGTTGTTCTTCTTCTCGCATTACTTCTAAAACATCTTCCATGGACTTTTCTCTTTGGGTCTTGAGAATTTCTCTAATATTAGAATATTTTCCATTAAGTCCACGAACAGCATGGAATACTAGTTCACGACTGGTAATTTGCAGTCCAAAACTAGCGCACTTCGTAGCTAATCCTCTTGCTCTAGCTATGTAGTCGTTGGCGGATTCTGTTTCACCCATTTGCAAATTCTTTAATTCTTGACTAGAGTCAATTTTTCTATCTTCAATACCACCGGTACAATTGTCTTTAATCTTTGTCCACAATTCTTTTGCATTCCGCTCAGGAGCATACTGAAGTAGGTATTCGTCAGATAAAGACAGCTTGATATAAGAAACGGCGTCAGCGTTCTTTGAGTTCCATTCTGCATAACTTTTATCGTCTGCTGCAGGTTCAGCCACGTGCAGTACGTTGGAAAGTCCTTTTATCGATAAAGCGGCTTCTAATTTCACAGACCAAATGAAATAATTGTTTCCAATAAGTGCAGGAACTATCGGTGATATTTTACTATCTGCGTTAAACATTTTTAATTCTTTCTATATGCAAAAACCACGCTCTGCTACCATAATGTTGTATGTGGATCGATTAATAACGCAGACATTAGCTGAACAAGAACTTTATTTGTAAAACCACAAGTATATATAAGAAATAAACAGCGCCATCTAGACACAGAAATCATAAGTAAAATATTTGCATATAATCAGATACTGTCTGATGCCAACAATAAAAACCCTAAAACTGTATTTTGCTATTTACATCTTTTTTATACTGTTAAGCTTTATGAGACCATAAAGGCAATTAAAAATATTTAACCAAAAGAGTTTTTAATTAAGAATTAACCAATTTATACAATATATACTTAAATTTCAATTTTGAATTTTTTAGTAAAATGCAGTTTATACAATAAACCAAAACACTAACAAACTACAATATTGCATACCTTGTGCATGAAAAAGACAATTTAGAATGTCACCACTGTCTAAAGGATATAAAATTCCTTAACTTTTCCACACAAACTAGATTTATTAAATAGTAATAAATTTATAGAAAACATACCTTGCTATATTTTAAGCATGTTAATCTAAATCATTAAAAATTACACTTAAGTTATTATCTTAAAAATTAGTTTAATAAGAAATTTGAAAACTTTCAAAAAGCTAAAAAAAAGCAATTTTTTTTTTTTTTTTTTTTTAAGTTGGAGGGTTGTTAGAAAGAAAAGTTTCCAATAAAAATAATTAATTTAATAAAATATATGAACATTTAAACAAAAAAGGATTAAATTGGAATTTTAATTCCATCCAAACAAGAAGAAACTAGATTTTTTTTTTTTAAATCCATTTTTATTACTGAAAATTACAAGTCCTAAATTTCAATTTCGTGAATTAAATTATATTTTCGGAAATTGAGCGTAATTTTGTTAAGTATTGCAAAACAAATCGTGATAAAACAGGAAGCAGTGAAATATAATGAACTTGTATATCGGATGCAAAAGGATTGAAAGTCTTCCAACGGAGATCGCAGCTGATCGCGTTTAGCGAATTTCTACAAGTTCAAGGTTTCCATGAATGAAAATATAAAACAAAAGAGTGCCAAATAAAAGTTGCATTCGGCAGATGCGACGTAATTATAGTTATAATCATTCATCTCAACTTCAGAGTGATATCATCCCCGTTTGACGAAGATCGCAAATATTTCTACATATTCAAGATGCTAAATTTTTGTGAAATTATCTGTTTTTTTTAGATTGAGCATCGATTCTTCATAAAACAACAAACGAACTGAAATTTTCCAATGATCAAGTCTTTTAATCAAATACCCTTGACTAAAAATTCGGACAAATCTCAAAAAGTTATTACCTTAAATTTTACATTTCACAATTATTCCTACATGTTAAAAGATGCTCTATTCTTTTAAAATTCTCAGTTTTTCAAGATTGAGCATCGACTGTGCACAAAAAAACAAACAATCCGATATTCCAATGATGAAATGTGTTATGACAATTAAATACCCTTGTCTAAAAAGTTGAACATCAGGAATAAAGTCCTTTTTAATGACGCGAAATTATTCCATTTAAGCATTTCTCTGCTTGACGTATAGCATGCTTTTACTCCATTCGTACCTTACATTTCTACAAATACTATTTAACTTGAGAAAATGTGATTAAATTTTCTCCCATTTCCTCTTTCTAAGGTTGCCTTAACTTCGTTTATGGGCAGACAAACGGGCACCAAGACTTGGCGCAATTGGCGCACGTGTTTAACAAGGATTTAAAACAAAATTGGCGCAGAATCGCACATAAATATGGTTTTGTAGCAAGTTGGCGCAAGATACCACTTTTGGCGCTCTCTGGCGCAATTGGCGCAGAATTCCCATCCCTGAAATATAATATAAGTATTTCTGTACTTAAATTTATTCATATATGGAATAAAAATATTACTTATTTGGAAAAAACAAATATTATAAACAAACTTTCCCATAATTGCAAGCGTAGCGATTAACAAACAAATGTAAAGTTGTCTGCTGTAGGGAAGAAATCGAAACTACAAGTAGGTAAAACGTGTTATTACGTCACGTGAAACTCCCGCATTGATCGCAGAAGGATCGTACATTGCTGAATTGGAATGTTTTCGACACTTAGTTATTGGCACGTGTCCAAATTGCGGTATTGTGATAAAAAAAAATATTTTATTTTTGTGATACGATATATGTTTTGTATCAGAACTCATTGGTTCAAAATATATTTTTTCGAGGCTATAGATATTTGAAGGATATTTGGATCGTGTATCTTGAATAGGAATATTTTTTTGAGTTGTTTTTCTTTTGTGGGAACGATCTTGAGTGGAATAGTTCAAATCATTTGGAAGGTATGGTTGGCATGAATGAATGTGTGAATCATGAAACTTGAATATAAAATTGTTCCGAGGCACCAACCCGAAGGTATTTTTTCTCTTCATTTAACTGTATCTTTATATACATATGCAACTAAATTTCCTACATGCAACTAAATTTCTGAGATATCTTGATGAAAAGACAAGGGACTTTAATCTTTAATATGGGGTGAAACTCGGTGACAATCTTACGATTCATACCAATTCATCGGAGTTAACGCCTTAGGCGCCGGACATTTGAGATCTGACATAGCCGTTAGGCGGCTAGAGAGAGAGACCAGGAGAGCTGGTCAAGAATCCAACGAGGGACGGGGCATGATTAGCGGACGTGGATTGACATAAAAATCATTTTCCCAAAATATGGGTAGTCTTGGGAATTAGTACCATGGAACCATGTCACTTGGCGTGTGCGTGCCAAGTCCCTATTTAGAGTAGGGAGAGGATAGCATCGGAAGCATAGAAGGCCGCAAAGGGCCTAATTTTTGCGTCTTCCATGAGGACTTCGTAATGTAATGAGCTACGGAAGTCGTTGTCTTTATTTAGAGCGTTTTTGTAGAATGTTGTATTAAGTTTAGACATAAATGTGTCTAATTTAAGAACTCTGAGGTCTTGGTGAATAAGGTTGTCCCTCACGTATCGGTGGGCATCATAGACAAGGGACAGGACAAATACAGAACATATACAAGAAAATATAAAAACTGTGAATGGTTTTTGATTATGGTAAACAGAGTAACAAATAAAAAGTAACATTTTGATCGAAAATATAAAATCCTAAGATAGTGAATTTAGATATATGCACATACATACACACATATATACACATACACACATACTATAAATACACACATACAAACTAAAATATATACAAAAGCGGCCTAACCACAGGCAGCATCAATTCTATATAACAACAAAATAAATGGAAAATATATTAAGCTTGAAAAAGAGAGGTAAGTACGGCAATGTGAATCAGTTTCCGAGTGTGTTTTGTTTACATCATCGGCATCCTTTGTTTAAGTGATGATTTCGGAGAGAGATATTTTGTTTGATTGCGATTGAAAGTAATTCTTCGTCGCATTGTAAAAGGTAAACAGCAAAGGAAAATTAATAATTTTAAATATTATTAATTTTCTTATTTATCACGGTCTGTTATATTAACAAAAATTGAACAGCAATGAATTTTGTTATGTATATATTGAGATCGCCAATATGCATTTAATGACGCAAATATGATTAGGAGATATTAATATATTTATATAATAGAAATAATTTATTGAGATATTAGTGTGTTGGATCATTAACAGTATTTTAATGAAAACAATTCACACTATCAACTAATAAAAGAAAATCACGAAAATTTAGCATTTGATGTTAATATCGTAATAACTGTCGTAATTTAATAATGACTACTCATCCTTATTTTATACACATTTTTATTTATACACGCCCCATTTCTCGACGCTCTACCAATATTCCTCGATTTCACCTCCATGGGAAGATCGGCGGAATGGATATATATATATATATATATATATATATATATATATATATATATATATATATATATATATATATATATATATATATATATATATATATATATATATATATATATATATATATATATATATACAGACAATCAATGGTAAATTTTTTTTTGCATTTTCATATTTTTGAAAAGCATATTTTGATTATTACATGTAAATATTACAATTTCCAGCACTAAAAAAATCATGTTGCAATCATATATTATTCTTAAAAAACTTTCTATTTTTTTAGAATTGACACATGTATTTAATTTTTTTTTGTTTAATGAAAACATTGTTCATTTGATCTATTATTCCATGAATTAATTTTTTTTTACTTGGAAAGTCAACTACCGACAGATGTCGCTTTTATCAACCTGATATTTCTTCTGCGTGCAATTCTTGAGATGTGGATTTTACTGATAAATTATTTGTTGAAAACCAGTGTTATGGATCCAAAATAATGTAAAGGGGTCAGTCAGGTGGTGTTCTGACTATTTCGGACTGTTTTAAAAGTATATTAAAATTTCAAATATCCATATTTAATTTCTATATTTATTTTAAATAACTTTCAGTATTTCTGTTTAAATAAGTATGATATAAATTTAAGTATTTACAAATATTTAATCAGGTTCATTCACTATGTATTCAGCTTTTTTTAAAGAAGCATTTTAATTTAATTTTAGAATGCTACAAAAAAATAACAATTTCAGACCGTAGTGCTTCTTTGAAGAATGGCATTTTGGCGCGATGATTGTTTGTCGGTGAGTGGATAAATTGTCAAATTTTGCAACCTTGGATTGCATTTACTCCCTCCCCGGAAGATTCAAGATGACAGCATATGGTTGTTTTAAATTGATGTATTTTTTTTATTGTTTTTCAACTGTTTGGCGTAGTTGTGTGAGGGAAGGGGAATTTTCTGCTTATTAATGAGGAAAGAGTGGTTAAATTATTTCGCAACTATAGATACCAATGAGTTTGATATATGTCTTTACAAATATTGCAGTTGGTATAATTATAGTATAATAATAACTCTTAGCAGTTATAAAAATATAAAATAAATATTTGTCAAAATTTTTATTTACTTTTGAAATTATATAAGAGAAAAACCTTTTAATACAGTAAACAACATTATATATATATATATATATATATATATATATATATATATATATATATATATATATAATATATATATATATATATATATATATATATATATATATATATATACCAACGTTGCATATAGTTAAAAGAAATACGTGTTACAAAAAAACTAAATATCCTATACAAATAAAATAACGAATCTTTAAAATTCATGTTAAAAATATCGTAAATATTCCAAACGCAACTGCATTACCTTTTTCCCGCTATTTTGTATCCTAAAAAATTGGTCTGTAACAATAAATCACACTTAAAATGCGCAAATTCAAAACTGCATAGCGGATTGATAAAAGCGACATCTGTCGGTAACTGGCTTTCTCAGTAAAAAAAAATTCAATTATATGGAACAATACATAAAATGGACATAATTTACGTATAAACCAAAAATATATATGCTTCAATACCATAAAATAAAAAAAGATTTTTTTTTTTCAATTCTGATATTAGGAATTTTTAATGCTAAAAATTGTAATATTTTTATGACATAATCCACATTAGGTTTCTAACATTTTTATCAAGGAATGAATACTTTCGAAAAATTTGAAGTATGAATGAAAGCCGTTGAGACTTCCTTAAACTATTTTACTGTTTGAATTGAAAGTTTAACCTTCCATAACAAACCATTCCCCAATTGCTGCCCTTTATGTACAAATATTTACTTATCCTCACAGCAGATGGCAGCACGAAACCCAGTAAAAGAACCACTCTCAAGAGATATTGCGTCGTGATTCTGTAGTCCAATCAGCAAAGAGTGTTATTCACATCTAAGCGAAAATACATTTGATCGTTTAAGGCCCAAGCAACACAAGCAGCCATTTGGGGGGCTAGACTAATGATAGCGCCAAATTTTATTGAAAATAGGAACCCTCGGGAGAATGGATAATGCTAGTGTCAGTCTGGATATGAAAACTTTTTTTGATTTGGAAATTTCTGGATATATTTCAAGGTTTATATTTTTAATAAATAAAATTATATATTATAATAGAATTTATCCCTTTGATTTTCATTTATTACTTTATTTCTACCTACCTGTATATTACTTTATAGAGTTTAGTTTGGTTTTAATTGTATATGAAACCGCACTTTTTAGACTGCTGATTAGCGATTTCCCCCAAATTTTTCACCTCAGTGAATCGAACATAGTTTTGAGTTGACAAATTTGAGTCAATATATATTCCAATATAAACAAAAATATATGACCCAAGTTGCAAAATTGCATTAAAAATAATGTGGTGCACAAATTGGAGCGCCAAAGTCATATTCACTTGTGTCACAAAAATTTATTAAAACCTCTCTTTGACAAGAAGGATTAGGAAGCCTTGCAGTATTACTTATAAGAGCTCTTCTTTAGTTTTTTAAAGATATTTTTTTTTAAATATATTTTGTATCAAAATATTAAAAAAATATTTAGTTTTTCTTATAGTAGATGGCCGCACGAATACAATAATAAAGAATTTTGAAGTTGTACATCCATGGATTAGGCTTCTTTTCTGATCACGAAAATTAAAAAAAGTAATTTAAAAACAAATATT
Source organism: Troglohyphantes excavatus (assembly GCA_963932185.1). Classification (NCBI taxonomy): domain Eukaryota; kingdom Metazoa; phylum Arthropoda; class Arachnida; order Araneae; family Linyphiidae; genus Troglohyphantes; species Troglohyphantes excavatus. The sequence goes on from OZ010667.1 coordinate 3,210,747, forward strand.
ATTCGGCTTTAAACCCCTTTAAAATAAGCTGCATGGAGTATCAGTATAGAAACAACGTGCCCACGTTAATGTTATGCTTTTTAATGCGATCCATTCCGACAGCATATATATATATATATTAGGGTAGAGTGAAAAGGGCGGAAAAAAATAATTTCAAATTTTAGTGTTTCCTGACCCAACGAATGGTGCCATTTGGTGAAAAAATCACTGTGAAAAAATTTAAGCGGAATCGTTCATCATCTTCAGGTTCCACATTGAGATATAAAATATAATATTAAAGTCAAAATTTAATTTTTACAATATTTTATTTTCAGATTAAAAAACGGTTCTAATTATTAAAAAATAGACATGAACATATTAACACACATTATTTTCAGATTTCACACGTGGTCCAAAAAAGTTCATCTTGGTGTTAAATTTCGGAAGTTCGTTTCGTGACTTTATTCCGCTGCGAAGTATCCATCCCTGACGGCTTCTACACCACATGTTGCCAATGATGCTTGTGTTTCCAGTTTCACATGCCTTACCACTGCTTCAGAATGGCTTCTCTCTATTCAAATTGTGAACCATTTCTCATCAATCTTGTTATGTCTTCGTCGCTGAAGTCCGTGGTAACTGGTGATTCCATAGGATTGTCATAGTGAATCATCTCGAAATAGTCATTTGCTTTTAAATTTAAATTTGGAAGATTAAATCATCTTATTTTCCCCTTTGAGTCAGTTTTTCTTGATTTCAGTATTCTTCTGAAGCCAAGTTCTCGAATGTGTGCTCGTTCATTTAGCATCGCTAACAGAATATTCTCAGAATGAGCAAAATAACAGTTCCTCTGAATAAATTCGTGAATGATTGCCTTAAATTCTGGAAATAATGAACTTTTTTTTTATCATTCCATTAAGGTGACGTGTTCCATGAGTGGCATTCGGGATTTTCTTTATTTCTAACCAGGATGGCACATAAACTTTCATAACATATTATACCATGAGCTTAAAGTCTCATGGAGCATCATTATTGGTTTGGCGGTCCGTACGTAAAGGCGAAGAATTTTGTTGGCTGAAGTGAGCCATCTTGAATGAGACATCTTCCCGGGTCTTCTGTTTGCTAATTCTGGAAGGCATACCCCCAATGATACTGCCTAGAAATGTCGAAGAAGTGTTTTTGGTCTGTATTGAGTTCTTTTTTGTCAATTTCGGGAAAAGCAACTGGTATAGAGACAAAATTTGCCACGGCAAGAGTTTTGCATGTTTTCATAGATTTGTGTATTGTCGCGGAAAATTATTGTGGTCCAGACGTCTTTCGGTCCTAAATAAACAGAACCAGGTTCTGACAAGAGCGTAATATGCTCTACTACAGCTGTAGACCTGTAGTATAAGAATTCCCTTTCTTCTCATACATAATAGCCTTGTCATTTCTTCCATCGGAGTAGAGGGCATACAAATATTGCGGTATTTGTGTAGAATCTAGCTGGGACCGTAACTTTCGACGTCCGTCCTCAGCTTATTCCTGTCGATAACTTTAGCCGGAATATCTTTAGATACAATCCCTACATCATGAACCACAGATGACGCAATGACAGCAGCTGATCTAACTGATATTCCTGTCCTATCACAAGCAACCGCTAAATGCAGCAAGGATATTTTCATCTAACTTGTCTTGGATGCTAAGGAAGTTTTATCATCAGTTGCTTTCAGACGTTTGGCTTCGAGGCTAACGTAATCGTCATCATCTTCAGGGATATCTTCTAATTCTGAATCAGATCCTAGAATGGCGTTCGCTGCTGAACCTGTAATAGACTTAGAAGAAGCTTTAGTTTTGCATTATCTTGCTTTGGCCTCATGGTTTTGCCTTTTATGTTGTTTTTTTCTTATACGCTTCAATTTTCGGCTTACAGAAATGTCAATCGACCCTATTGCCATTTTCTTACATGCCGTTGACCTGTTAAAAAATTTCGCTCTATACAAGGAATCTTTAAAGAACACTTGCATTGTTCATAATTCAAACATTTGCATGAAGAAATATCAAACGAAGTACTATTTGTCTGGTCGAAGAAATATTTCCTAATCTTGTTAGCACCATTTCGAGATTTTGATATTCTTTTCATATTTTTATACTTTTCATTGTAATTTCTTATAAGTCGAAAAATTTCTTGATGACTTATACCACTGGCAAGAAGGCTTTCTTCCAAATTCTTGAAATATCCCAAGAAACAATTTCGATGATATCTTTGACTGAAGGATCTTGCTTATTCCCCTTTCATAATAAATAATTTTTTATCCAGAGGAAATGCTTTATTAAATCAGCAAACGTGGGTAAAACTGTCCCAGAAAATGGAATCCACGTGACAACTATGTCATGGTAAAAATAGTTATCCGAAAAGAACATGTGCTGCCATCTATTAAAACTAAGTAAATTCGCTTTTTATGTAGAGTACGAAAGTAATTTATAGCGCTAACATCTCACAGTAAAGTTTTAATTAAGTAATTTATTGACTAAATCATAATTAATTACTATTAATTATCATACAATTAATGTTAAATATCATTTTAATTAACACATTAATTAATAGAAATTATTTATTAAATAAAAGGACATTTTTTTTTATATAAAAGGCTATATATAAACATTCTTTTGAGATGTGGAACCTCAAGATAGCAATATTTTGGGCTGAAATTTGGAGACAATTTGTTCTAGTGAGTTTGGCACCGTATAAAGACTCAGGCAACATGAATTTCAAAAAAAAGTTTTTTCGCTCCACCCTAATATATATATATATATATATATATATATATATATATATATATATATATATATATATATATATATATATATATATATATATATATATACCGCTCTACCGCAGTGCAATCAAACACGCAGAGTTGTAACACCAACCTTGTTGGGTCTTGAGCCTGTTGTTGGTCATCAATATTTGTATATTGATATATTATACTTTCTAGGATTATAACATATACCATGATCAAAAGAAAATTGAAATTAAAAAAATAATTTACGAACTGATATCATTTAATGAAAAAATCTTGAAGCAATATTATTTGATCATATTTGCATTCGAAAGAAAATCAAATGCTTATTTATAGATATCACGCTTTTGGAAAAATATATTATAGAAATTGAAAAAAAGTTTCATATAATGTACATCTGACTTCTGGGCCCGACTCATTCATCTAAATTTATATGGCAACGCAATAAATACAAATGATTTTAAAACATTCCAGACGGGAAGAGGACAGAAAACACGGGACGGACGAAATTTACACTCTTTACAGAAAGCATACCCTATAGGGACAATGGACAAAAATTAAAAAAACAATAAATTTGTTCTCAGATTAAATACGGGTGTTTATAAACAAAATAAATTGTGTTTTCCGGTTAAATAGAAGTTGTTGTTTTTTTTAATTAAAATAATATATATGTGATTGTTTTATTCAGACCCTTCAACATTCATCGAAAATATTATGTTTAAAAATAGTCTTGAGAAGCATTAAGCTGGGTTAAAATAATGTGGTAGAAAATCGTGGGAAAACAACATTCAAAGAGAGAGAGAGAGAGAGAGAGATTTCGAGATGTTCTGGAGTACCTGGGGCCGAAGGCCCCCTAACCTCCATCATGAGTGCAAGATTGCATTTGGAACACCTGAGGTTAACTGGATGTTCCCTGGGATAAAGAAGTTCTCAGCATACCGTCCGGACGAGGAAGGCGCGGGAGCGGTGCAGATGGGGCGGAGCCTAGGCTGAGCCAGCTTCTGGTTGGCCAGGGGGAGGAGCCACAGCATCGGTGACTTTGCTGGCGAAAAAGTCAAAGAAAACTTGCAGCTTGGCAAGTGGATCTTTTTGCTCGCGAAGATGGATAATCAGTCTTTCGATTCCGCCATCTCCGGAGAAAATAGGAGCTAGTTCTTTAAACAGCTCAAGCATATGGGCAGCGTCCTGGAACTGCCGGGAAGTTGCAAGAGTCTTTAGAAGGTTCGGGCGTGAAATCAGGGAAGTTGTTAGGCTTCTGCTAGGAGTGGGCTGGGAGTTGGATTGGCTCGTTCAATGATGTTTGGCCGGCAGTCTTTTGGTGGAAGATCGGCTTGATCTTTTCTTAACCTGGGACCGCTTGGCCGGGGGCTTCGGGAAGGCTGGGCATCTTCTGCTACAGACGACGTGGCCAGTCTGGCGGCAGTTAATGCAGAATGGAATGGCGGCTCTGGGAAGGGCGCAGTCTCTGGTTGCATGACATCCTTCACACTTCAGACAGCGCGCCTTCATGAAGCATAGTGCACTGGTGTGTCCAAACCAGTTGCACTGATAGCATTGGACGACCCTATCACGATTTCGGAAGGGTTCGACTTTTACATCGAGCAGGAGAAGGGTGGTCAGGGAGAGGATTTTGTTTGATCCCTTTTGGTGAAGCAGCTCCACCAGAAACATTGGTCGTGGTTTGTTGGTGCCTCGACGGGAGAGTGGGACAGCTCGCAGAGGGGGAAATCCAAGGGAGCCAAGTTCGTCCTTCAGGCGGCTGACATCCGTCTCGGCAGGTAGACCCTTTATGACTACCTTGAAGGGCGGGCAGCTCTCGAGGTAGAACTCTTGGTTCTTTTCCTTGAGATAAGCCATCATGGAAAATTTGGTGGTCTCGTCAGATTTTGATGTATTCCCCGGCACTCTTACTATTAAATGCATTCGGGAAATTACTGCTTAGCTCAAGCAGCGTTTTGTCAAAATTCTCAGTAGCTCTGAGAAGAATGGGTAGGGTGGAAGCAGAATCGGGTGGAATAACCAATGGACCAGTGACTTCCGCGGTTGGCGTAGGGAAACTCTGAACCCCATTATAGCCAACCGGGGCGACACTAAATCCATTGGTATCTGACCCAGTCAGATCAATAGTGAGTTCATCATGGGCAGCCAGCATCTCTTCGATTTCCATCTGATCGATTTCAGGTACTGGCGGCTGGGTAGGATCGGAGGCAGGTACCTCGGTAGGGGTCGATATAGCTTCCCGCTGCTTCCTCTTCTTATTGGGAAGTTCATCCTGGGCCTCTGCCTTGGAGGTGACAGGCTGTGGCGGAAAGTCATAGCTGAGGACAGGGGTGCCAAGGAAGCTAGCATACTTTGCTAGGCTTACAGCATCCGCGCCTTTCATGATATTATTCATATCGAAGCAGTCAGAGTAGACGTACATCATGGAAACTTGTAACATACTCCAAGCATGTCCTCAGCAAGCTGAGGGTCCGATGCATTCTCTGGCCGAGCATGCTTATTGCAAAGATCAATGTAGTCAAAGATCAGTTGGTGATCAAACATGCAAAGTAATTAAACGTATTAATTTTATATTAAATTTATTTAAACAAAAAAAATGAAAGTTATTTATTTAAAAATAATAACCCTTTAATAAATTAGATATAAAAATTTGAAAGTTTAATATAATATTAAAAATGTCCGAAATAGTCAGAACACCATCTGGCTAACCCCTTTACATTATTTTGTATCCATAACATTGGATTTCAACAAAGAAATTATCAGTAAAATCCACACCTCAAAAATTGCACGCAGAAGAAATATCAGGTTGATAAAAGCGACTTCTGTCGGTAGCTGACTTTCCAAGTAAAAAAAATTTAATTCAAGGAATAATAGATCAAATAAACAATGTTTATATTAAACAAAAAAAATATAATTCAATTAAAAAGAAAATTAAAGTTTTAAAGAACAATTTATGATTGCAGTATGATTTTTTTTAGTACTAGAAATTGTAATATTTACATGTAATAATCGAAAAATGTTTTGCAAAAATATGAAAATGCAAAAATATCTGATCATTGATCGTCTGTAGAAGTGAGGGTGTTGGGGTTATTTTTTAATTTTAAAAAGTGAAATATTAGCAAAGTGAGAGGGAAACATCCAAAATAAATGGGCGGGGGGGCACCCCCACCCCCCTCCCATTTAATTTGGCCCTCCTGAAGAATAACGTTTCGCGTCGACGTCCTTCACAGTATTTTATGATTTCCGAAGATTCATTTTCACGGGTAGATAAGAAAGAGAACGTCTTAACAGCGACCAAAAATATTGTCAAAATAGTATTTTTTTGCCGATAGGTGACGCTTTAAATGTGTTTGTACAGGTCTTTTTTTGCAATCCAGATAGAATGATAAATTTTTGGTTTGATTTGATTGTCAGTTAAGAGATCATTGCTAACTTCATTTGGGGCCTCCGTGGCCGAGTGGATTGGGGCGTCAGCTGGGACCAAGGGGTCAACCAAGGCTCCAAGGGGTCAACGGTTCAAGCCTTTGCGTGGACTAGGCTAAAGAATAGTAAAAACCAGTAATATTGAGATCGGAGGGTTGTCCACTTTCTTACCAAAATACTAGAATTCATCCAGAACAACCACAAAAATTGACGGCGTGTATACGAGACTGGTGCACGATGAATCTGATCGGGGTCCAAAGTCCCGAAATCTACTGAAGGCATTGGGTGCCAGCTCAGTTGTTGTCCTCGTCATCTGACCATGGTTCAAAAATACGAGGCATCGTTCTCGGGTCTTTCCTTTGAAATAGGCCCCGAACCGTCGCCGATAGCCCACTGTGCAGCTCTAGTGCAACGTTAATAACCAAACCAAACTAACTAACTTCATTTAAGTGGCTTATTCTCCCTATATATATATATATATATATATATATATATATATATATATATATATATATATATATATATATATATATATATATATATATATATATATATATATATATATATATACAGAGAGAGAGAGAGAGAGAGAGAAGAAAAGAGGGGAAAAAAGCTATTTAAATGAAGTTAGCAATGATCTCTTAACTGACAATCGAAGCGTCATCTACCGGCAAAAATAATACTATTTGACAATATTTTTGTCGCTGTTAAGACGCTCTCATTTCTTACATTCCCGTGAAAACTGAATCTTCGGAAATCATAAGAGACCGTGAAGGACGTCGACGCGAAACGTCCTTCTGCGGGAAGGCCAAAATAAATGGGAGGGACAGCGCCCCCCTGACATTTGTTTTGGATGTTTCTCTCTAACTTTGTTAATATTTTACTTTTTAAAAAAATAAAACATAACCCTCACTTTTACAGTTGGTCAACGATCAAATTTGTTTAGAAATTTTCATATTTTTTAAAAACATACTTTGGTTATTACATGTAAATATTAAGATTTCTAGCAATTTAAAAAATCATATTGCAATCATAAATAATTCTTTAAATACTTCCTATTTTTTTTAGAATTGAAACATGTTTTTTAATTTTTTTTGTTTAATGGAAACGTTGTTCATTTGATCTATTTTTCCATAAATTAAATTTATTTACTGGTAAAGTCAGCTACCGACAGATGTCGCTGTTATCAATCTGATATTTCTTCTGCGTGCAATTTTGACATTGGATTTTACTGATAATTTATTTGTTGTGAACCAGTGTTATGGATACAAAATAATGTAAAGGGGTTAGCCAGATAGTGTTCTGACTATTTCGGACTCTTTTAAAAGATTATTAAACTTTCAAATCTTTATATCTAATTTTTTTGCAAAACATGTTAATTATAAATAAATAACTCCCAATATTATTGTTTAAATAAGTTTGATATAGTATTAATTCGTTTTAATATTATTAACTATTCTGAATCACACTCTTTAAACAAGCATTTTAATAGATTTTAGAATGCTACAAAGGACTACCATCTTCATACCACAGTGAATGTTTTGTAGGAAGAGCATCTGGTCTCCGTAATTGCTTGGCTTTGAGGGAATAAATTGCCAATTGTTGCAACCTTGTATTGTATTCATTCTCTCCCCGGGAGATTCAAGCTTACAGCATATGATTGTTCTAAATTGATGTATTTTTTTTTATTGTTTTTCAACTTTTTGGAGTAGTTGTGTGGAGGAGGGGAGAATTTTCTGCTTATTAATGAGGAAAGAGTGGGTACATTATTTCGCAACTACAGATACCAATTAGTTTGATATATGTCTTTACAAATATGGCAGATGGTATAATTACAGTATATTAATACTCTTAGTAATAAAAATATAAAATAAATATTTGTCAAAATTCTCATTTGATTTTGAAATCAAATAAGAGAAAAATCTTTCAATGCAATAAACAACATTTTGGAAAATTACACGAATATCATACTGAATTTATATTTTAAAAGCGCCTATAAAAATTCGGTCTTCAATTTTATGCTGGCATAAATTAACATAAAATAATGAAAGAAGAGAACATAAAGTGTAGTATTTATTTAAAAAATATTCTTATAATTACATATTAAAATTTAAACTAATAAAAAAAAGTATAATATCTTTAATATACTGTAATTGGAGTGTTCTGTAAAAAAAATTGTTTGAGAATAAGAAACAGAAAAAAGGAAATAACTTATAAAGATAAATATAAATCTTTAATTCAAATTTGTATATAAACACTAGTAGCAATGTAAATTTACTTTTATATTAATTAAAGTTCTAACAAAGTGAAAATTGTAAGCATATTTATAATAATAATATAAGGTTAATTTGAAATACATAACGAATGTTTATAAAGAAATTAAGATGTGGTATTTTTGATTCATAAACATTTATTCTCCTAATTAATAGCTCTCATTTTCTGTAATTATAAGCAAAATAAAGTTATATTCCTTTAACATATTATGCAAAAAAATATTTAATTTTAAATTTCGATGTCCGGATTGAATATGGTATAACAATATATTACAGCCTACATTTTTAAATACTTAATTTTGAGAAAATTTAAAATTATTTCCTTTTGCAATGTTTGGTATTTTTATTAAACAGATAATAGTGCGCACACACTTGGGTGATATTGTATATTAAGAAGTTTAATTTTTATTAGTGTTAGGTAATTGTCTAAATGAAAATCCTCTCCCCTTTAATTCAAAATCTCATTTGTTTCACATAACCCTATATTTGTTCTGCCTTCCACAATGTAAGATTTCTTCGCGCAAAATTCAAAGCGACAGTCCTATACAAAATTATCGTCTAATGCCAGAATTATTTTACTCCTTTTGTTTTGGGATTTGTCAGGTGAATCGCCCCATACTGTGTGATGTTGGCGGATTGCGTTTTCTTTGTGTTTGTTCTAGTTTTTACCGTTTCCTGGTAGAAGCTCCGATAACTTTCCATGAGTTCCCTATTTGAAACTCCCCCCCCCCCCTTTTCCACATATTTCGATTCCTAAAAATATAGCGGAATATTTGCTTATGGCTCACCCAACCAAGTGGTTTGACCTGCATGAGTCTCTTCTTTTAGTTAATATAGTAAAGTTTACTTTAACATGGTTGCACTATTGAGCAACTCGGAGAAGGACTTTCTCTTGACGAGAGGGGGTAGCCGAGAGAATGGTGAGATGAGCGGATTTTTCTTACTCTAATACATTCAGAGACAGGGTGTCTGCTCGGAAGCAATTTACCCCTCCATCGAAGTGAGTGCACCTGGACGACGGACATTACTAAAAAAAAAAAATCAAAGGATTGAACAGAACATTGACAAAACAGGACAGATAAGAAAACTTAAAGCACCATACCAAGTAACAATAAAAGCACAAATTACAATGCCCACAAAATAACAATAATGTTCAAAATAATACAGATTTGTCTCTGCAGGAGTTCCTATTTATTTCAGTGCAGATTATGAAAGGTGTTTGTGGGATAAATTGATTTATTTACATCAATTTGGGTGATTATCAGAAACAGACACATTTCTGCTTATGACTCTCTCTGGTGCCTGCTTTAAAGGGTCAAGTAGAGGGCGTCTGATTGCATAAATGATGCGCGAAGGTTCTGATATTTGCATCTTCCTGTTGGGTTTCATTGAATAAAATGTTATTAAAAGTTTCTTGCCTCAGCCCTTGGCTGTAGAACCTTGCATTTAACTTGTGAATGTGTACTGTCATTTGATCTCTATGAATCTTATTTTATCTCTATCTCTAAATGTGTATGAATTAGATCGTTCCTCACATATCTGGGGGCATACATAATTTATCTGATGATAAAGTTCTTTCATTTTTGCAAGATATTCGAATCACCAGCAGAATGTGCGTAGCCCATGTAGGTGATGCGTCTGTTAACAATGGTTCGATTGCTGCTTCATTAAAGTTACTTTTCCAGTCTAAAGGTTCATTTGGGATATTCTCCCAATTACAGGCAGCTTTTGGCACCATATGCTTTTCCTGTGCCACTGCCTCCTGTATCAGCTGCCTGCCAGGTCGAGTGTCGGCCCTTTGATCTCCGGTTTCGCGAGAAGTTTCTCCCGTCAGTTTTGGGGATGACGTGTTTCTGCTCTTATTTGGGGATGCCAACTGTCGCAAACACAGGAAAATGATCCTATGTTAGATCGTGCATAACGTCAGCACACAAATTGGAATTGTAGTATTTCTAAGAATAAATTCTAAAATGTTTGGCTTTTGACTTAGTATTATCGGGTAGAAGGTTGGGTGTTGTGAAGGAATAATTCGTAGGTTTTGTTTATTTATAGATGACATAAGTGATTAAAATACAATTACAAAGTTAAAATACGCAATAAAAATCTATGAAATCTGGACACTTTTCGGAAGATACATCTCCCTTCATCAGCAGAAAATGAAAAGTCGGTGTGTACAATAAAATGGAAATATATCCAGAATTGAAAGTATCTCAATCGGTTGGAGTTAATTATTGTGTACCAACAAGCGAGAAATACTGCGACCGCTAATGTTTCATTGACAATCTAATCAATAGTGCTAAAAATATGAATAGCCTCCAGGAAGGAGGCGTTTCATTAGATTGCTAGTTGATTCCCACCCGAGAATTTGGATGTGTATCCTTAAAACCCGTTTTCTTCAAAGAGTTTGGTTGGCGATTTCCATGTGTGTTTATCATCTCTTACAATAATAGGAGGTACCTTAGCTTTGCCTCCAGTGGTGACTAAACCGTGATTATCTTCATCTTGATGAGTACACTAGAGGCGCACACAACAAACACTAGTTTAGCTTTGGTTTTGTATGGAAATCAGGGAATTTTTGATTCAGGGAATTTCAATTTTCAACTTAAATTTTTTTTTCGATGGAGGAATGTTAGAATTATTAAGTAATGTTAGTATGAATATTATTTTTTTTATTTAGAATTTAAATAAAACAGCTGCATTTTTTAAACATTTTTGTAAGTATTACGATACTTATGGTACATTTAAAATATTAATATATGCATGAAAAATTAAAGTGCCCTCAACATAATAAATACCACAGAGTAAGCTGCTCTTCATAAAAATGCTGATTATGCCTATTTTTTTTTTGTGTCTGCAATAAAAAATACAAAGCATTTGAAGGTATATATAACGATATTCCACTGCTTCATCGCTCTTTACAACCAGGAACGCAGCAATAACCCATTTAAATAATTTAATAGCAATTAAGTAATTACATTCATAATTTATTTATTACTGTCAATTCGCATACATCCCACTTTTATCCATCTAAAACAAGCTAAATCGTAGTTTTGAATGTGAAAGCTTACGAAAATAACTATGAAACTTTCATAAAAATTTGTATACTTCTATTAGATCAAGTAGAAAGCAAACATTTTATAATTTATGTATAGTTTTAATATACAAACAATAAATAATTAGTGCATCTGAACACTGATTTATACAGAAACTGAACTTCGTCTAACGTTTTCGCTGTTAACGAATTTGTAATTTCCATTAGTGACATTAAAATACAATTTTCGAGCGTCTCTGTAGGTTTCAAACTTCTTAATAAGTCATGCAATTAACTTTATAACTTTAGGAAATTTCAACACATATACAAGGCAGTAATTCTACTATATCGATTAAAAGTACAATACATTTTAGTGTTCATCCTAGAAATAAAAAGGTATAGGGCGGTACTATGAGAATAGGAGCATTTTTATTTTTCTATGGGCAATAAAGACGCAAAATCGATTTTTGAAAAATCGGTGTCTAATTGCATTTTTTTCTTAATTGCAGTCTTTTTTTATGGCCTAACTGAATGGCTCTTATGTAGCAAGATAACTGCAGAACCGACATAAAGCCAAAGAAAAACTTTCAGAACGAGAAATCATTTTCAATATGGAAAAAATAATATTGTTTCATCTTTAAAATCGTCGTGCTAAAATGCTGATTTTCCCGAAAAACCGACACTTCTAGTTAGCCGATGATAACCAAATATGTTATAAATGCAATTAAAACTGAAAAAAAAAAAGCATCCGACTATAAATTTGCAAAACATTATTTTTCTGTCATAAAATCGTCCCATTCTGAAAGGAAGGGAACGAATATATTTCAAAAGTGGTCAGGTGAATAGTCAGATTTCCGAAAGGGTGGTGATTCGAGCATAAAAGGGCAGGAGGGCGCAATTTTCAAGAATACAGGACAGACAAGTCTTTCCCGCCTTCAAAAAATGCCTAGAGTAAACACTGAAATTTGGAAAACATTTAAAGTTTCTAAGTAGCAGATTTGTGAAGCCTTTGTCTCTTTGATATATATGGAATACTAGTTGTGTATTGTGTGGCTCGCATTGATGAAACCTTTGAAGCATAAAAAATCGCTAACGCCATTGTTTTTATAAATATAAAATCATTTTCCTAAAAATAATAAAGTAAAAGTATATCCCGCATTGTTGGAGTCTTAACTGAATTAATTTATAAAATTTCAAACAACTTGCAAAAGAGTTTATACCATAATACATATATCAATATACTAGGGGGCTCTTCCCCCTGCTCCTCTAACGCTCCGCCAACCCCCGAGGATTGCTAAGCAATCCTATTTTGTTTGCTTCGCAAACCAAAACTGCCTTAGTTCTCAAATAGAGGAGAAAAGCAAAAATAAAACAAGAGTTTGATGCATTTCAATTTTACTTGTTGTGCAAGCAAAATTTAATTACGCAAAAGATGTTATTTGGTTTCTATTAAAGGGTGAAATGCATTGAACGGTAACCCTTGTCGGCTTTTCTGAAAAAGCAATACTTGCAACGCTAACAGATTTTTGTATTAACCCTTGTTTTTTTTTCTGAAAACGCAATATTCGCAACGATAACAGATTCTTGGTGTAACTCTTGTCGACTTTTTTGAAAATGTAATACTTGCATCGTTAACATATTTTTGGAAATAAAAATCGCTTTCATTGCCAATCAAAAAACTCCACCTTCATCCTGAAGGGTTTCCGAAAAGGGTAACCAGCGAAAAATCAGGGTGACTGTTCAACGCATTTGACCGCCTAAATCAACTGTAGACATAAAAAATGTATCTGTTAGGTTACCGGATGCTGATTGCTTCACACACACCTACCCCTATTTACATACATGAACACTAGTACAAATACATTTTAAAAAGATGTATATACAATTTTAGGTTAAAATGCAGGGAGTGTCCTCAGCGAATTATCTGAAATTTTTCTATAATCGCTATGTTAAACGTACTGGTGACGACAAAAACTGGTTTTGTTGTTGGCAAAGAACAACCCCCCCCCCCCCTCCCAACTTATTAATTTTTGCATATCCGATTACTATTTAGGCAACTCCACAGGGCCAGTTTTTAGATTTTTATAGTCAAGGAAGGTTTTAGTGTAGCGAATATCAGTAAATTTCCCAAGGGTTACCGTTCACTGCATTTTGATCACAATTATTTATTTATCTTTTTATAAAATAATTTGTAAATAAAAGGGAGGGGTGGGTATGAGGCACTCAGCATCCAGTAACCTAACAGATAAATTTTTATGACTATTGTTGATTTAGGCGGTCAAATGCATTGAACGGTCACCCTGATTTTTTGCATGTTACTCTTTTGGCAACAAAGTAGAAGTTCTTTTATTGGTAATGAAACCGGCTTTTGTCGTTTGCATAAGCCTTGCGAATATTGCATTTTCAAAAAAGTCGCCAACGGCGACCGTTTAATGCAATTTAACCCACAATTCGCCTTGCTTGCTATAACTATAAACATTTGATAGTGTTGGCGTGTACCTGGATAAAAATTCTTCCATATTTGTCATTGCAAATTATATGAAGTTTTATTATGACACGAAATACATAATTACAAATCTTCTTTCTGAACATTATTATGTCATAAAATATTTTTAAAACACAGGAAAATCAACTTAAAGAAAATGCGCTAAAAAATAAAAATAATTTTTAATTTTATGACCAAGTTAAAAAAATTTAATTATTTAATATCAATTTTATACTTATTTTAAACTTTTTGAAATTGGTGCCAAAATATTAGTATGAATTTTGAAAAATTGACGCCAACTTCAAAAAGTTATAATAAGTATAAAATTGATAAATTGATATTAAATAATTCAATTTTTTTAACTTGGTCGTAAAAATAAAAAAAAATTAATTTTAGCGCATTTTCTTTAAGTTGGTTTTCCTTTTTTTTTAAAAAAGATTATTTTATTTTCCCCCTTTTAGTCTTTAATTTAGCAGGGGGCTACGTCCTCTATTATTATTCACCAAGAAATTCAAGTAGCAACTTGTGCTTAAAAATTTACATTGTAAAACAATCCCTATCAATGCTGATTAAACAAAATGTCATTGTTGTACAACTTCTGTTAAACAATGAAAATATTTGTAAATCGGATAAATTGTTTGAAAAACAACGGTTAATTGACATTTCTGGATATATACCAGCCGGATAACCAATTATTTTTTTTGCAGATTTTTCTCTATCCAACAAAAAAAAATTGAAATCGGACAATATTTTTTTTTTAATTAGTTCGGTTAATTGAGAATTCCGGATATTTTTTTTCAAATTGCTCCCAAATAAAACATCACCTATCCAACAAATTTTTCTGCGCAAATATCTGAATTAGAACCGAAGTCCTGCGTGAACATACATAAGAAAAATACGTAACAGTCGAATTGATAACCTCTTGACTTGGCGGTTATGTTTTGGAGTTTTGGTTGGCGCATTGTTCATTCGATTAAAAATACATTTACCGGTCACACAGCTTTCAGCAAATCTGGTAACCTTTTGAGGCAACTGCAAGGGAAGTTTTTGTCATCAAGTACGGTTAGCATATCGAATATTGGAAAATTTTCCAATTGGTACCGTTTACTACATTTTAACCTAAAATTGTATATTCAGCTTTTAAGAAAATTATTTGTAAATGTATTAATGTATGTAAAGAGTGGATATAAAGCACTCGGTGTTTATTAATCTAACAGATGAATTTTTATGACTACTGTTGATTCACGCATGTTGTTGACATGTATTGAACGGACACTGATTTTTAGCGTGTTACCTTTTCGGCAAACCTGCAGGAGGAAGTTCTTTTATTGGCAATGAAACCGGCCTTGTCGCCACACGTGTTAGTCTTGTTAATATCGCTACAGGTAGTAGGTCAATGCATTTTAAACGGAATTGTGATCGATGGAGAACAAAGCGCAATTCTCTGTTGTCATTGGTACTCAATACTATTCTGGAAATACATGCGGAATTTGCAGTATTTGCTACTATCAGTCACGATTGTGCAAAATAAAGCATTTTTAGTAATCTTGCGAATAATCAGCCGTGTACAATTACTACTGCGATCTTCCCGACGCCGAGCTCTATTTGATCGCTCTGACGATGACATTCAGGCCAATTGTTCATGATCGGAATTTTGGAACTGACCATGTACTCAATCTCCCAATCAGAGTAACAATTAATGAGATTTAAAAATGCTGAAACTTCACAAAAAATAGCCATCGTATCGAAACCCATGCCGTTTAAACCATGCATCAAATCATAGCCACCTACAAGAAGATGCCCTCCGATTTGGCGAAAATCCCATTGGAGAAACGGCAACAGGGTGTTGCTTGGCAAATCCGCTAGGTGGCACTGATTACCCCCTGGTTTGTTTGTTTTGTTTACATTTATGCGCACACTGAATACTTATTTGACATGCCCAGTTATATGGTTACTCACTGAATCTACCGCGAGTCAACTGACTGAATTGAGACGTAGATCTTTTTTTTAAATAAGATTTATTAAAAAATATTTTTAATAATATTTTACACAAATATAAATGTTTTGTTTATATTTAATCCACAAAAAATAAACGATACCCTTTGTTTACATCTGCCAGCTACGGATGTTCATTGAATCAACTGACTGAATTGAGATATAATTTTTGTTTAAATAAGATTTATTATAAATTAATTTAATGATATTTTATAAATATAAAGTTATTTTGTCATATTAATCCACGAAGCTAAGCGAAATTCTTTGTTTATAATCTGCCAGCTATGGATGTTCACGGAATCAACTAACTGAATTAAAATATGATTTATTATATAATAATTTAAGGATATTTTACAAATATAAAGAAAAAATATTTTACAAATAAACACAAGCATATACTAGAAAATAAAATCTTCATTCTGAGTGAAATGGCCATAATGTATTAAACTGGAATCGTAATTTCCATATACAAAGTGTAATCATGTATTTTATATTTTAAGGGTATAAAACGGAAAATCTAATTACTAGATAAATATTTTCAAATTAAAAATCAATTCCGCAACTGTTGCCGAAACTGTTTTCACACATATCAATCACACTTAAGTTTTCATTAAACTTTACAAAAACGTTTTATTTGTGTCTAAAACACAAAGTTTATCAACATAACTAGATATTAAAAATTAAATGCACTATAAAAGTATACAAAAAAAAGAATAATTACGGACATGTGATTTATAAAACAAATAAAAAAAAATAGTTGAGATTTTAATTGTTTAGTGATTGATATGCAGTTAGTTAAAGTCAGTCAGTATCATTTAATGAAATGAAATTCGCAGATTTCCGCTAAATCTTGTGCCTTTAATCAGAACAAAGATTTTAAATCTTCATACATTAACTTTCCTTACGTGAAAATATCACTAATAACAAACATCAAACAAAACGCCAATATTAGAAATCGAAAGTACATACATTGCGTAAATAGATTCACATTTTAATGTCTCTTTTCATCACCCGGAATTTTGTGAATACTATTCGATTTATCCTTTGTATGGCATCCTTTGAATAGGGTATGGCACAATGCACTATTTTAAATTTATAGTGCAAATTTTTTAGCAAAGCCGTTAAATACACTGCCGAAACCGCGCGGTATTTCAATATAGCGCCAACTAATATGAGCGGGAGGAACGGATGACGCAATCATTCGACAGACCAGCAGGGGGTAAGCAGCGCCATCTAGTAACCAGTAGCGATGCTTGGTGTTACCTACTTTTGGGTTAAAATCGGAGGGCATCTTCTTGCAGATGGCTATGATCAAATCAAAACAACAAACCGAGAGTTGAGAAGTTTGCTCCTTCACCCAGTAGGAAGAAACGTTCCCATTGGCTATGTGTTGTGCCATTCTATTTTTATGTTATAGTAAGATAAGATAAGAAACATAATTTACTTACTTTTTATTGTTGAGATTTGTCATTCAGATCGGAACACTAAAAGTGTTTCTTAATATCTTAATAAAATTTTAAAAATGCTGCATACGTACGTTACACCATTATATTATTATCTCTCATTTTTTTTTTAATTTGGTCAGTTATAAAATTTTAGCTTAACAAACCTCAAATAATTTAAATCAGTCATCTCGAAGGAGAGATCGTTTATAAACCGGGTGGACTTGACATATTCTGACCGCCGTCAACCTCCCTGTAAATTGCAAGTTTAGACTCTTTGTTTAATCACTACTTTTAACTGGTTCCAAAGCCATCCAATTACAGTAAAATACATTCATTCCGAAAATCTACTCACACTTTGCAAGCAAGCACCAGAAGGTTAAACGAGGGGAAATTTACTTTTCAACAGGAAATGAATGGGTATTTTAGTGTCTTTTCCATTCTAAGTGTTCAAACATCAGATACGATTCAAGAATGAGAATACGTTTGTCCTTTGACAATCAACAGATGGGTGTGTGAGGAGGGGGCAGTTATTTCATCAAAAACATCCCCTCTTTGACAAGTTTACGTCTTCTATTTACTGCCGGCCGAAATACATATATCATTATAAAAATAATTTACTTAATTTTTATTTTTGAGATTTGTAATTTAGATTGGAACAATAAAAGTAGTTCTTAATAAATTTTTTAAAACCGCTGCATACGTTCGTCACACAATTATCTTATTATCTCTCATTTTTTTTATTTTGTTAGTTATCAAATTTTAGCTTAACAAACCTCTAATAATTTAAAACAGGTTTTTCATTTATTTAATTTTTAAAAGATTAAATTTGTAGCATTCCTAAACTAATTGGAATGCTTTTATGAGACAGTGCTCAATACACAAAAGTTGTATAAAAAACTTATTTTTATATAAAAATTATATAAACATAACTACTGAAAGTTATTTATTTAAAAATAATTTGTTTATCGAAAATGATATTTAAAGAAATTAAATTATTTTTAAATAATCAAAAATATGCTAAAAAGCATCCAAATAACCGCTTTCCATTAATTTGTATCCATAACATTGATCCGCAACAAAAAATCGTAAGTAAAATCCATATTACAAAATTGCTAAGAAAAAGAAATATCGGCTTGATAACAGCGACATCTGTTGGAAGCTGGCTTCCCCAGGGGAAAAAAACTAATTACTATAATAATACATAAAATTAACGCTGTTTACATAAAAACAAAAAATACATACGTTTCAATTCCTTGGACCTTATATGTATCTTCCATTGATTTCAACATTTGGCAATTTATCCGCTCACCGCCAAGCAATTATCGCGCCAAGTTGCTCTTCCTCCAACATTCACTGCGGTCTGAATATGTTAACCTTTTGTAGCATTCTAAAATTAATTAAAATGCATTTTAAAATAAATTTTTTGAAAATCACATGTAACATTTAAAGTATTAAAACAAATTAATAATATATTAAACTTATTCAAACATTATTACTGGAAGTTTTATTTAAAGTAATTTTAATTTTGAAAATTATATATAAATATTTGAAACTTTAATATACTTTTAAAAAAGTCTGAAATAGTCAGAACACCATCTGGCTAACCCCTTTACATTATTTTGTATCCATAACACTGGTTTTTAACAAATAAATTATCAGTAAAATCCACATGTCGAAATTGCACGCAGAAGAAATATCAGATTGACAACAGTGACATCTGTCGGTAGCTGACTGTCCAAGTAAAAAAAATCTAATTAATGGAATAATAGATCAAATGAACAATGTTTACATTAGAAAAAAAAAATTAAATACATGTGTCAATTTTAAAAAAAATAAAGTTTTTAAAGAATAATTTATGATTGCAATATGATTTTTTTTAGTGCTCAAAATTGTAATATTTACATGTAATAATCAAAATATATTTTTCAAAAATATAAAAATGCAAAAAAAAAATTTGACCATTGACCTTCTGTAGAAGAGCGGGTTATTTTTTATTTTTGTAAAGCGAAATATTAACAAAGTGAGTGGGAAACATCTAATAAGAAGGGGGGGGGGGGGGTGCCTTCCTGCCCTTCCGAATGGGGGGGGGGGGACTTCCTGCCCTCCCGAATCAATCGCCGCCATTTTATATATATATATATATATCTTATATATATATATATCTTATATATATATATATCTTATATATATATATATATCTTATATATATATATATCTTATATATATATATATCTTATATATATATATATATCTTATATATATATATATCTTATATATATATATATCTTATATATATATATATATCTTATATATATATATATATATCTTATATATATATATATATATCTTATATATATATATATATATCTTATATATATATATATATATATATTATATATATATATATATAACTACACATAAAAATCAAATAGCACAACACATAGCCAATAGGAACGCTCCTTCGTACAGGGAGCAGGAGCAGACTTCTCAACTCTCGATTTGCGTCTTTTTACATATTGCTTTTCTCCACTTTCGAATCGACGTTTATCTTCCAATATTTGTAGTTCACATTTGATTTCTTAATATTTGTTGTTCTAATTGGGGGATTCAGTACCTGGTTAGTTCAAAGTTTTCAATCATGAACAATCATCGTGAATATTATCGGCAGTATCGTCTTCGGCAACGCGACCAAATAAACTCGGCATCGGAAAAATCGCAGTAGATTGGCAAACCGTGCACGTGCTTTAAACGAAAATCTGTACCTGGGTGAAAATGAAAGTGATGACTGTGTTCCTTTGACAATAGGCTGCCTTTCAGTGGAATGCAATGACAGTGGTGCGTTGAGAATTAAACACAATTGTTGTCGTAATGGTAAAGTTCAATTAAACCCTATCCATCCTAATCCCGAAGCTTTGAAGAAAGACAATGATTCAGTGAATTTCCGACGGAATACTAGGTACTATAATTATGCATTTGTCATGGCTGCATTCTGTGCATCGGAAGAAAATTTCAGGGGAATAAGTTGTGGGACACTTCGTGGGCATGTAAATGCAATGGCTACAACTAGCGAAATAGCCGAAAATGCATAAAAACCACGTTTTGCACAAATTTACATTCATGAAAATGAAGCTGCTATGGCATGTAGAACTTCAGATCAGTGCAAACCATCTGTTTTACATATTATTCAAAGCATAGTGAAGGCTAACCCCTATGCCAATGTGTACTGAGCACTGTTTGAATCTTATCGAAACCAAACTTCCTAAAATTTTCGACTAGAGTTCCATATATATATATATATATATATATATATATATATATATATATATATATATATATATATATATATATATATATATCAATAGTTTATTGATATTGACTATGTCTATTGTATTACACCGTTGTTGTCCATCAATTCTCTTGTAATTCTGGCCCGCCCACACTTTTTAAAGTCACGATCCGCCACTGTCCCTGAAACATCAAATTTTACTAAATAGCGACATTCATCTAAAATATTTTTTATCTTGATGCATATCAATATCTTAATTTCTTTTAAAATATTCGCATATTTAAAATATTCTAAGTCAATTCAGAATATTATCTAATATCAGTTATCTCTCTCGTAACAAATACTACACGAATCTAAGTAAATAAAAAAAAATCTTATGTTGAAGAGTGACGTAATGTATTTAAATAGACAGCAGCAAGTTCATACTACGAGAATATAACATTCCCCCCCCCCCCCCCATTAATATTATATCTTCAAATATTCACACATAGATGGCAGCACAAGTACGTGTTCGATACATATTAAAAATAAGGCGAAACCTTTCCTAAAATGTTTAGGGAGTTCCAACGAAATTTAATTTAAAATTTCATATCGATTATAAATATGAAGCAATATAACTTTATTTGTAATTAAAACAAATATCTACAAAAATTATTTCTAAGCGTAAGCTTGTTTTAAATTATTCTGAAAGGGAACGTGATTAGTGTGTGTGTGTGTGAGAAATAAATAAAGACAACATATATTTTATATCAACATATATAGTGCACGTAGGTAAGGGGGTTATTCAGGGGGTTCAAACCCCTCCCATTGTAAGTCAAGAAGAAAAAAAAAATTAAAAATCGAATTACTCTAAAAATACTTTTAAAAACTAGAAAAATTTTACTTCTCTTAAAGTTGATATTTTTCGAAGGTCCTGCCCCGGAAAACATTTTTCAAAAAGCTTCAAAAGCATGTTTTGAGGCAATTTTTATCTCAAACTAAACTTCAAAAGACATCATCGGGTTCATTTTCTAGCATATGGATTTCGGCGACAAAAGGAAAAGATCGTCAAACGGGGCCGTATACACAAGATGCTTCAAAACCGTGTGTTATTCTAAACAATGATTCTCAAAACATAAATTTTTTTCTCTAAATTTATTTCATAATTAGGGAGTGGTATTTACTAATTTTAAAAATAAGTAATGACTGATATTGGTAACGATTTCATGAAAAATAAATGATAACTGTTGCTGTTACGGTATTTACCTGTCAACGTATTCCTGTTTACTCTTAAAAAAAATTATAATAATTAAAAAAAAAAAAAAGTGGGGGAGGGTGTTGATTTAGGGGAGGAATCCCTTCAACTCTTGTTAAGGGGGGAGGGGGGATAAGTAACTTAAAGAAATCCGTAAATCCGTTGCTGAGTCACTGAACCCCTCCCATGAAAAATCTATATATACGTGCCTGAGTTTATTTATGCTCATTATACTGGCCAGGTTTCCGTCGACCACCAATTCATATCCCTATTTACTGATATGACGTTTCATTTAAAACCGTTCTAACCGTGTTCCGATCCGACACATCACGTCTGATTTTTCTGTTATAATTAAAACTTACACGTTACCATGGCTACATATGTGTTAGTCAGTGGCGGACTGATTCTGGTCATAGCGTTGATCTGGTATTTTCCTGGGTGGTCGGTTAGTATTTTTAAAATGTGGCCGTGTGATTTCTTAGAGCACCCCTTAGAACTTTCATCCTTTCTCAATTCAAAGAGATGGGAGTTCTTGTAGAAATCTGCAAGTATTTGGGAATGAACGGGGAAAAAAATATATTGTTTAAGAAAATTATCTATTTTCTCATATCATATTGTCATATTGTAAAGAATAATTCGAGTATACGAATTACGAAATGTTAAGGAATCTGGCAGGTTTGTAGCTGGATAACCAGCGAAAACTATGCTCCCCCCCCCCCCCCCTCTCGGAAAAAGATTAAAACTTTCCTTTGTATATACATTTTGTAAAACAAATTTTAAAAAATCGTAGAAAAACTTAAATAATTCCTTAAAAATAAAATTCTGTATGAATATTTACCTTTTGATCTCTGATATGTTATCGTAATCGATATGTTATCGTAGTCAACATGTTACAATGGGTGAGTCCGGAAACCCTGAAAGTTGGGAATTTCAACTTCCAAAAACCCCGAGTTGGGAAAATTTATGCCTGAAGAAAATTAATATTATTAACAAATTGCCCAACTTGTAAGATTATATTTAAATTAAACCTCAGAACGGACACTGCATTGAAATGTTGGTGCAACAAATCAATGCTTCTGAGAGAACTGTTTAATATTAACTGAAAAATATATAAAAAATCATGAAAAAGGTCGATAAGTTGGAATTGGGAATTTTCAGCATTGTTGGGAATTTCGAATAGTAGGGTTGAGAATTTCGAATCGCTAAGTTGGGAAATTTCTTGTTTCAACCCCCCAAAATATTGTTTGTGTAACGGCACTGATGAAACCTATACCATATTGCCTCTTTTAAGTTCTTCTCGATTGTTATCTTTTTCTTAGGTCTTCTCCCTTTTTATTCAGTTCTCTAAGAATTACAAAATCCTTGATTACGGGAATATTATATGCCTCTTCATAAAAATCTTTATCAAAGATTTTATTTCAATGCTTAGTGCAGTAATTCTTAAATGTTGAGCAGGCAGGTTAACCTATCTCCGGTGTAAACTGATGTGCAAGTTTCTTTACAATGGCCTGACATTTAGTTGGGCTTGAAGATCGACTTTTCTTGACTCTTGCAATATGTTTACCAAATGAGCTAGCCTTTGATAGGCTTTCTTAGGAGAATCTACTGAATTTGAATTAGAAGTGCTTGGTTCATTTTAAGCGGCTGCGGAAATTCTTTTTTACCTGAATTTTTTTTATCTACTCCCTCTTCTTTGCTTTAAAATTCCTATTGATAAACTTTCATTGTAATTTCCATATTCTTACACGTTTCCTTTTGCTATCTATAAAAATTATCTTTAACTGTTTGAAAAATTACATTTTTTTTTTTTCTTTCTCTAATCTCTTTCTTTCATTTTGCTACTTTTTCCAAATTTACAATTTAAATAAGAAAAGTATAATAAATAATAATATTTAAAAATAAGATCGCTTATGATATTATTTTTAAATATGGTTACTGTGCATTTTGTAATCGTTGTTGTTCTACAAACCCAGCATATAGTTGTGACCTACTCTACGCTGTGACTTACACTACAGTTTTAATTAATTTAATATTCATCAAAAAATTTCATTCTCTGAAAAATCAAAATTGCAGTCTGATAGAGATTGGTATAGAGGAGGAAATCACTGAATTTTTTTTTAATTGTGGCTTAATTTAAAAAAATTAGAAGAATTTTTGTTCTTTTTTGTGACTAACACTACAGTTGAAAAATCCTTATTTCATTTGGTTCTAAATCAATAATTAAGTCAAGCTAAATTTTTATAAAGTAAAGGATTTGATTGTACATTAGTCGTATTTCTCAAACCCATAATAAAAATATTCTGAAAATGTTACTTATCTTAGGAATCAAGGAGTACAAATAATGCAAATGTAAGCAAGTTCAATTTCATTACATAGCAACCATTTTGAATTTGCACCATTGTCATAAAATATGCGCAAAATTTCTATTAATGCAAAATATAAAAAAATCAATTATTTTTCTACTAAATATAAAAATTTCAACTTTGTAAAATAATATTTTAAAATTCACTCTTAGGACACTTTTACATGGAATTACCCATATATATATATACAGTCAAACCCCGTTATAACGAACCCTCAACGGACTGGTTCAGAAGTTCGCTATAGCCGAGGGTTCACTATATCCGAATTTTCAAATATTGACGATATAAAAACTTCCTAAAGTCCTTAAACACGTTTTGAGGAAACAATTACACTGAACACTGAATTGCAATTAGTAATGGGCAATAATAAAGTAAAAGAAATATTCTTAAAAAAAAATTAAATTAATTTACTACTACTTAAATTTATTTATCTAAAGTATGAAAAGAAGTTTTGATTTTTTGTTGAAAGCATCAAAAGAGTCCATTATATTCTTATCCACAGTTTCTGTTGCAAAGAAATTATGCAAAATGTTCACAGCTGCCTTACCCTTATTATCAGAAATTGAAGGACCTGAACTAACATCCCCTTCGTATGCAATATCTGTAGATAAACGATAATCACCGTTTTCTATTCTCTTAATATTTTTCGCTTTATCCTCAATGGAAAAGGCATTAGCAAACCGGAGCCTATGCGAAGTCCACAAGTTAAACGATAATCTTCAGCAATAGAATGAAAGGAATAGGCAAAGAATGTATGCTAAACCAGTTGAACGGGGGAAGGGGAGGAGCTGATCAGGGGAGTCTATTGTCACCTTTGAGGAACCTGGCTTCTGTCAAATGAACAAAGGGTAAGGAATGTGGTCGGGGAGAGTAAAATTTTTGGGAAAAAACTGAAACTAAACTGGAAAAGTGTTAACTTTAGTTCGCTACATCCGAATTCCTTACTTTTGAAGATCGTTATAAGCATTTGAAAATACATTAGTGACATAGGAGTTCGGTTGGGACCAATTTAAAAGTTCGTTACAACCGAGGGATCGTTATATCCCGGGTTCGTTATACCGAGGTTTGACTGTAGTATATATATATATATATATATATATATATATATATATATATATATATATATATATATATATATATATATATATATATATATATATATATATATATATATATATATATATATATATATATATATATATATATATATATATATATATATATATATATATATATATATATATATATATATATATATATATATATATATATATATATATATATATATATATATATATATATATATATATATATATATATATATATATATATATATATATATATATATATATATATATATATATATATATATATAAATATATATATATATATATATATATATATATATATATATATATATATATATATATATATATATATATATATATATATATATGATATATATATATATATGATATATATATATATATGATATATATATATATATGATATATATATATATATGATATATATATATATATGATATATACGCAGATAATGCATATTTTTATATATTGGAAAGAAACTTTCCAACCGAGCAATATTTATTCAATTCCTTTGCACAGTGCTAGAGATATGTAAATCATAAAGAATTCGCCATTTATATGTTCACAATTTTACAAGTCTCGTAAGTACTCTGTATGGTAATTACTCATAAATCCTCATTTCGTATTTTTGGCTATTTTAAATATGACTATCGATTACAAAAACTTTTTATCGAATTTTTGCAATTTTTAATAAAATTAAAATTTAATTTAAAAACACTTTATAGTGTACTTACTTTAATATGTTACGTGTACTGCAGTGCAGAGCTGGCAAAAACCTTGATTTAGAAATTTTTGTGGTTTTTCATAGTTTTTGTCTTTTTTAAGGTTTTGGACAAATTTAAATTTAGGTATTTTTTTTAGCTCATGCATGAGCATGCTTGTAATTTTAATGTTTTAGCTAATTATATAATGTTGTCATAATTTTAAACAGAACACTTTATTAAAACAAATTATAATATTGCAAATGCGAAAACATTTTAATCGTGTCAAAAACCAGAATTTGGTAAAAAACTTTGCCAGCTCTACCGCAGTGCAATCAAACACGCAGGATTGTAACACCAACCCTGTTGGGCCTTGAGCCTGTTGTTGGTCGTTAATATTTGTATATTAATATATTATACTTTCTAGCATTATAACATATACCATGATAAAAATAAAATATAAATTAAAAAAATAATTTACGAACTGATATCATTTAATGAAAAAATCTTGAAGCAATATTATTTGATCATAAATATTTGCATTCGAAAGAAATTCAAATGCTTATTTATAGATATCACGCTTTTGGAAAAATATATTATAGAAGTTGAAAAAAAGTTTCATATAATGTAAATCTGAGTTCCTGGGCCCAACTCATTCATCTAAATTTATGCATCTATGGCAACGCAATAAATACAAATGATTTTAAAACATTTCAGATGGGCAGAGGACAGAAAACACGGAACGGACGAAATTTACACTCTTTACAGAAAGCATACCCTAAAGGGAGAGTGGACAAAAATTAAAAACAATAAATTTGTTCTCAGATAAAATATGGGTTTATAAGAATGGGGTCTCGAGAATTAAATCTTAGACGGACTAAACATTTTAAAACGGTTGCAGAAAAAGCTTTTGGAGTTATAAACACCTTGAGATCCATTCTAGTAGATATTTAAAGTTTAATTTAAGATTTAAAAAAAAAAAAAAATCCATTCCTACATTTCTAATATTCGTCCAATTTTGGCAATCTCTAGCCTGACATTCAAATTCTACAAAATTGTCAAAATAATCCGAGAACTCACTGGAGAACCAATCAGAATTCAACTCGTTGACTATTCTATCAAGAACGCATTCCATTCTTAACGCAAAATTCTACAAGACAACCGAGGAAAAAGATTTCGCTGATCATCTTGCTCATTATGAGGTCTGGAAGTGAATGTAAACTTTTTGTCTTTTTTCGCAGCTCTTTCGATTACGCGTGGGGCAAAGCATGCTTTGGAAAGTGCTAGTCTTTTGTAGCATTCTAAACTTAATTAAAATGCTTTAAAAAAAAAAGAAATTGTAAAATAGACCCTGAAGTAACATATGAAACGTATTATTTATATATTAAATTTATTTAAAGATTAATACTGAAAGTTATTTATTTAAAAATAATAATTCTTTAAGGAGAATTAGATATAAATATTTGAAAGTTTAATATAATTTTAAAAAATTGCGAAATAGTCAGAACACCATCTGGCTAACCCCTTTACATTATTTTGTATCTATTACACTGGATTTCAACAAATAAATTATCAGTAAAATCCATATGTCAAAATTGCACACAGAAAAATATTAGGATGATAAAACCAAGAAGATGCCCTCCGATTTGGCGAAAATCCCATTGGAGAAACGGCAACAGGGTGTTGCTTGAAAAGTCCGCTAGGCGGCACTAGTGTCCGTCTTCGTTTGTTGGGTTTGTTTACATTTATGCGCACACTGAATACTTATTTGACATCATTACTTACTGAATCTACCGAGAGTCAACTGACTGAATTGAGACGTAGATATTTTTTTAAATAAGGTTTAGTAAAAAATATTTTTAATAATATTTTACACAAATATAAATGTTTTGTTTATATTTAATCCACAGAAGATAAACGATACTCTTTGTTTACATCTGCCAGCTACGGATGTTCATTGAATCAACTGACAGAATTGAGATATAATTTTTGTTTAAATAAGATTTATTATAAATTAATTTAATGATATTTTATAAATATAAAGTTATTTTGTCATATTAATGCACGAAGATAAGCGAAATCCTTTGTTTATAATATGCCAACTACGGATGTTCACGGAATCAACTAACTGAATTAAAATATGATTTATTATATAATAATTTAATGATATTTTACAAATATAAAGAAAAAATATTTTACAAATAAACACAAGCATATACTAGAAAATAAAATCTTCATTCTGAGTGAAATGGCCAATTTATTAAACTGGAATCGTAATTTCCATATACAAAGTGTAATCATATATTTTATATTTTAAGAGTATAAAACGGAAAATCTAATTACTAGATAAATATGTTCAAATTAAAAATCAATTCCGCAACTGTTGGCGAAATTGTTTTTCATACATATCAATCACACTTAAGTTTTCATTAAACTTTACAAAAACGTTTTCTTTGTGTGTAAAACACAAAGTTTATCAACATAACTTGATATTAAAAATTAAATTCACTATAAAAGTATACAAAAAAAAAGAATAATTACGGACATGTGATTGATAAAACAAATAAAAAAAATAGTTGAGATTTTAATTGTTTAGTGATTGATATACAGTTAGTTAATGTCAGTCAGTATCATTTAATGAAAGGAAATTCGCGGATTTCGGCTAAATCTTGTGCCTGTAATCAGAACTAAGATTTTAAATCTTCAAACATTAACTTTCCTTACGTGAAAATATCACTAATAACAAACATCAAACAAAACGCCAATATTAGAAATCGAAAGTACATACCTTGCGTAAATATGTTCACATTTTAATGTCTCTTTTCATAACCCGGAATTTTGTAAATACTATTCGATTTATCCTTTGTATCCGATTTTCAGAATGGGTATGGCACAATGCTCCATTTTAAATTTATAGTGTTAATTTTTTAGCAAAGCCGTTAAATACACGGATGACGCAATCATTCGACAGATCAGAAGAGGGAAAGCAGCGCCATCTAGTAACCAGTAGCGATGCTTGGTGTTACCTACTTTTGGGTCCAAATCGGAGGGCATCTTCTTGCAGATGGCTATGATCTAATTCATGGAATAATAGATCAAATGAACAATGTTTACCTTAAACAAAAACACAAAAAAAACATATTTCAATTCTAAAAAAAATTAAAGTTTTTAAAGAAAAATTTATGATTGCATTATGATTTTTTTAGTGCTAGAAATTGTAATATTTACATGTAATAATCCAAATATGTTTTGCAAAAATATCAAAATGCAAAAAAAATCTGATCATTGACCGTGTGTAGATGTGGGAGTTGTATTTTATTTTTAAAAAAGAGAAATTTTTAACAAAGTGCGAGAGAAACATCCAAAAGAAATGTGAGGTGGGCGCGGTCCCTCCCATTTATTTTGGCCCTCCCGCAGAATGGCTTTTCGCGTCGGCGTCCTTCACGGTCTCTTATGATACACGAAAGATTCAATATTCATAGGAATGTAAGAAATGAGAGCGTCTTAACAGCGACAAAAAATATTGTCAGACAGTATTTTTTTTGCCGATAGGTGACGCTTTAAATGTGTTTGTACAGGTCCGTTTTTCCAATCCAGATTGAATGATAGATTTTTAGTTGGATTTTATTGTCAGATAAGAGATCAAATGCTAACACTTTATTTAAGTAGCTTTGTCTCCCTCTTTTCCTTTCTCTCTCTCTCTCTCTCTCTCTCTCTCTATATATATATATATATATCCTCTCTCTCTCTCTCTCTCTCTCTCTCTCTCTCTCTCTCTCTATATATATATATATATATATATATATATATATATATCTAGCCAGAGATATTAATTCTGTAAAAATTTTAAAATTTCGAGCATGTTTCAATTTCTCTTAGAAGTGAGAAAGCTTGATCATGTTGGTTGTAGTGAGCACAACTCAAAGTTTTAACTGCAAGTATTTTAAAATTTTATTTGTTGACACGAATGCATTTTTATCTTTCTCAAATAAATAAAACTCGTTTTTCAAAACGACAAAAAAGGAAGTATTTAAAGATGCGACGTTGCGAGTGATTTTCTTTTAATTAATTAAATATTGCTCTAAACTTTAATTAAATATATGTAATTAAATATTCAGGCCTCGCAACAAGTCCCCTTTTTTCTTATTTTAGTGAAAATATTTTCACCCCAATAAAAGTATACTGTATAAAGGTACTGAAGGGTACATTAAACCACCTTTATCAAATTCGTTTGTGAAACTAACACATTTCTGGCCCATGGCTCTTCCCCTATTTAACCAAAGATTAATTTTCTTTCATTTTCCAATGGCCATTACAAAAATCAACATTCTTGTTCGTATTTATGTTGAATCTGCTACTAGGTTGCTGAAACTCACGAAATACCATTAAACTAGGTTAATGAAATGCTGTTTTTGTCTTTACAAATGTAATTAATTACACTGGTGCAGAATGTAGGACTATGTGCAAACAATTTCTGTCCTTCCAGGACCACAGAATTACGTTTCTGCATTGTATCAAAAACAAAATGTAAATGAAGACCTTGCTCGGGCAGGGAGGGGGGGGGGGGTGAGAATGATAAATAGCAGGTGCAAATGTAAATTGTAATTATATATATTCCCATTATCTCATATTGTAATTAGAAAAATACTGTTTGATTTACATTTTATTTGTAAAATAGAAATCTTCTTCAGTCCTGATAAATTTCAATTCGGTCCATAATTTAAAAAGTTACTTAAAAAAAACAAGAGATTATTACAAACTTATTAAAAAAGTATTTTTGCACAAATTTGTTAACTTTTTTATTAACTCTCCGATTTTCTTCAAAAATTTGGTTGGAATAATACTTGAAATAGAATGCTACAGTTAAAAAGTAAATAAATAAAAAAAAAATCTTCAAATATTTAATAAGGGTACTGAAAAAAAGAGTGAAAGAAGTCGAAACAATTTAGAGACAAGCAGCTAATATAGAAGGCAGCGTCTTGCGACGTGCTTAAAATATATGTTTCTTTAAGGTTTTGTTAAATTTTTAAAAGAGTAGATTTGCAGCATTCCTAAACTAATTGGAATGCTTTTATGACACAGTGCTCAATACACAAAATTGTGTTAAAAATTAGAAAAAAATTAATTTTATATTGAAATTATATAAATATAACTACTGAAAGTTATTTATTTCAATAAATTAGGTTTTACCGAAAATGATATATAAAGAAATTAAATTTTATTATACTTTTAAAATAATCCAAAATATGCTAAAAAGCATCCAAATAACCGCTTTTCCTTAATTTGTATCCATAACATTGATCTGCAATAAAAAATCATAAGTAAAATCCATATTACAAAATTGCTGAGAAAAAGAAATATCGGCTAGATATCAGCGACATCTGTTGGTAGCTGGCTTCCCCAGGAAAAAAAATCTAACTACTATAATAATACATAAAATGAACGGTGTTACAATATAAACAAAAAATATGTACATTTTCAATTCCTTGGATCTTGGGTAGAGACTGGGTGTCTGCTCGAAAGCATTTAACCCTCCATCGAAATAAGTGCCCGAGGGCGCCGGACTTTAAAAAATCGAAGGGTTGGACAGAACATTTATAAAATAGAACACCCAAGAAAACTTAATGAAGCATACAATAAGTAATAATAAATGAACACATAACAACAAAAGAAAAAAATTATAAAGTTTTTAAAGAATAATTTTTTTTTAATTCTCGCATTATTAATTTTTAATGCTGGAAATTGTAACACATATATGACATAATCAAATTACGGGTTTAAATAAAAAAAGGCAAAGAATTATATATATATATATATATATATATATATATATATATATATATATATATATATATATCATTTTCATTCCATACATCGAAATTTAAAATTAAACTATTTTTTCTACATATTATATTAAAATAACATAACTTTAGTTTGCTTATAATTACAGAAAATTAAATTAAAGCTATTAATTATGAGAATAAATGCTTGTAAATGTAAATCAAAAATACCACATCTTAATTTCTTTATAAACATTCGTTATGTGTTTCAAATTAACCTTATCATATTATTTTAAAAAATACTCACAATTTTCAGTTTGTTAGAAGTTTAATTAATATAAAAGCATTAATATAAATTGCATTAAATATTTATATTTATCTTCATAAATTACTTGTGTAACACCCTCTTTACGAAGCGCCCTCCATAGCGATTGTAGCGCCCTCTTCTGGTTTGTGAGTGAAATCGTCAGTCGAAAGCCATATCTAAGCATGTGCGGTAACATGCGTTTTGTAACCAAATTTTGTATGTCTGTGCTGTGTGTAACTTTGAATTTTAATTACATTTGTTAAACTAAAACAAAACTGGCCATTCCTTGTCTTGATCATAAAAGAAACCTATCCGTGGCTCAAACCCCAAGCCACACACTTGCTTTTATCTGTTTCTTATTCCTCAAAAAAAAATTCTACAGAATACTTCATTTACAGTATATTAAAGATATTACACTTATTTTTATTAGTTCAAATTTTAATATGTAATATAAGACTATTTTTTAAATAAATGCTACACTTTATTTTCTTCCCTTTCATTTTTTTATGTTAATTTATGCCAGCATAAAATTGAAGAACGAATTTTTATAAGCGCTTTTAAAATATAAATTCAGTATGATATTTGTGTAATTCTCCAAAAGGTTGTTTACTGCATTGAAAGGTTTTTCTCTTATTTGATTTCAAAATCAAATGAGAATTTTGACAAATATTTATTTTATATTTTTATAACTACTAAGAGTATTATTATACTATAATTATACCAACTGCTAATTTGTAAAGGCATATATCAAACTAATTGGTATCTATAGTTGCGAAATAAGTAATGTACCCACTCTTTCCTCATTAATAAGAAAAAAATTCTCCCTCCCCCACATAACTACGCCAAACAGTAAAAAATCAATTAAAAAAATAAAAACAACCATATGCTGTAAGCTTGAATCTCCCGGGGAGAGAGTGAATACAACACCACCAAACAATTATCGCGCCAAGATACTACTCCTCCAACAGTCACTGCGGAGTCTTTTGCACTTTTGTAGCATTCTAAAATTAATTAAAATGCTACTTAAGAAAAACTTTTTGGAATATTAATTAAATGATAATATATCTTTAATATGGGGTGCAACTCGGTGACAATCTTACGATTCATACCGATTCATCGGAGTTAACGCCGTAGGCGCCGGACATTTGAGATCTGACAGAGCCGTTAGGCGGCTAGAGAGAGAGAGACCAGGAGAGCTGGTCAGAATCCAACGAGGGACGGGGCATGATTAGTGGACGTGGATTGACATAAAAGTCATTTTCCCAAAATATGGGTAGTCTTGGGAATTAGTACCATGGAACCATGCCACTTGGCGTGTGCGTGCCAAGTCCCTATTTAGAGTAGGGACAGGATAGCATCGGAAGCATAGAAGGCCGCAAAGGGCCTAATTTTTGCGTCTTCCATGAGGACTTCGTAATGTAATGAGCTACGGAAGTCGTTGTCTTTATTTAGAGCATTTTTGTAGAATGTTGTATTAAGTTTAGACATAAATGTGTCTAATTTAGGAACTCTGAGGTCTTGGTGAATAAGGTTGTCCCTCACGTACCGGTGGGCATCAACAATTTCCCTAAGGATTTTGTTCTGACATTTTTGGAGTGTATATTTATCAGTTTTTGTGAGACATGCTATTGCAGGGGATGCATATGTGAGTATCGGGCGGATGGTAGAAATGTATAGAAGTCTTTTATTGTTGAGTGAGAGCTTTGAGTTTCGCCCTAGAAGGGGTCGAAGTCGGGCCATGGGTGCTTTAGCCTTATTAGTTGCATGTTTAATGTGATCAGTCCAAGTTAGTCTATTGTTTATAATGAGCCCCAGATAGTTGGCTTTAGTTACAATAGGAACTGTTTCTCCGAATATATCAATTATTGTTGTGATGGACTTATTTTTCTTGGTTTTACGTATTACAAGTATATTAGATTTCTGAGCGTTAATAGCTACCTTCCATTTTTCACACCAGGACTCTATCTCGTCCACTTTCTCTTGGAGTTTATATACTGCGTGGTTCGCATTAGCGGATTTGCAAACCACCGCAGTGTCATCCGCATAGAAGGCGATTAAGCAGTTGTTATCTTGCTTAAAAGTCGGAAAGTCAGAGGTATAGAAAAGATATAAGATGGGACCGAGAATCGAGCCCTGGGGTACACCGGCTTCAATTATTCTGGAGGTAGATGTTTCTGTGCCAAATTTAATAGTAAAGTTCCTATTATTGAGATATGAGTATATTGTTATTATAAGCCCTGGAGGCAGCTTGCAATCTATGAGCTTTTTAATTAATCCCAAGTGCCATACCCTGTCAAAGGCTTTGGCCACATCTAACATTAGGAGTGCCGAGGTTTGCTTATTGTGCGTGGCCGCTCCCACGAACTCAAGTATCCTGACCAGCTGATGCGTGGTCGATTTACCCTGTAGGAAACCATATTGTTCTGATGGAATATGTGTTAGATGTGGCTTAATCCTGGCATTCAGGATTCTTTCATAGACCTTAGCCAAGGATGGTAGAAGGCTAATCGGTCTGTAGCTACTTGGGATAACCGGGTCTTTACCAGGTTTTTGAAGCATGATAATTGAAGCTGACCTCCAGGGTTGAGGGAAATAAGTATGTTGGAGGCAGGCATTAATGATATCTAGAATTTTAGATAACGAGATATCTGGGAGGTTTTTGAGCATTGCATTACTAATGTTGTCTATACCTGGGGCTTTATTGGTTTTGAGTTTACCAATTATGTAAAGTATTTCTTCTAGGTCTGAAGGTTCTAGATTGGATATAAATTTGTGGGTCCTTATGTAATTGAGGACCTCCCTTCGTACTTCCTCTTTGAAGTCATCGTTAGATGGAGATAGATTTTCCTTGAACTGACTCTCCATCTCGTCAGCGAATGCCTCAGCTTTTTCCTTGTCTGTATAAACTAGACCTAACTCCCCATGAATAGGTCTGTTGATGGTTGGGGGTTTTCTCAAGCTTTTGGACATCCGCCAAAGCGATTTGTCCTCCGCACAGAGTGAAACTACTTTATCTTCCCACATCTCAGTCTTGTGATTGGTACATTTGATTTTTATTTCTTTATTGAGTCTATTTATTTCGGTTTTTAAGCTAGGATCTAAAGTTCTACTATGTCTCTTCCGTACCCAGTTCCTATATTTGATTAGTTGTTTTATTGATTTCGGAAGGATTAGATAGTTAGGAGGTTTATCGACTTTTGTTGTGGCCTCAGAGTGGGCTGTTTGTAATTCGGAAGTGAAATTTTCTACTGCCAGGTTGATGTTTGAGCAGTTATCTAGGGGCAGGTCATTGTGTCCCCTGGTTGTGAGAATGTTGTAGTAGAGTTTCCAATCTGTGCGGAGCTTGCGAAAGTCATCTGCAGGTTTTTCGATACCCACTGTCGCAATAACAGGTAGATGATCTGATGACAATTCGTTATAAACGTGAGCACACATGTGTATGCCCGCATTGCTGAGGAAGATATCCAGTATATCTGGCCTGTGATTGAAGGCCGTTGGAATATATGTGGGTTGTATTGGAGCAATTACTGTTAAACCAGCTTTCCCCAGATATTTTTGGAGTTGCTTCCCATTTTTGTTGACTGCTCTACAACCCCATATCGAGCTTTTAGCATTTAGATCACCTCCCAAGATTGTTGGTGTATTGGGAGGGAAAAGATACTTTATTTCATCCTCTGTGATAATATGAGTAGGAGGGTTGTACACAGCGGATATATTAATGTTTTGTTGCTTGCGAGCGAGGGTGATGGTAGTCTCCTCGAAGCCTTTATTGTTGCTAGTTCTGAACAGAGACGTTTGCAGAGAATTTTTCGCTAGTATGGCACAGCCACCCCCTCTACGGTTGAGCCTATCCGACCTATAGGTTTGATAGTTGGCCATTCGGAGCGAGTGGCCAGCCGAAAGGTGAGTCTCGGTAATGATGCACACATCTATATTGTACTCCATCATGAAATCTTTTAATTCAGTGAATTTATGAAGTACTCCATTGGCATTCCAATTTAAAATCGTGATTGGAGTGAAACTATTAGATGTATTATTCATTAATGGGACTAGAATTATTGACTGCATTTTGCTGAACAAACTGTGAATTAGTGTGATTAATTTGGATTGAGCCTCCGTTTTTCAGACTTTCTACAATTTCTATAATGCCCGAGTTTTTGATCCATTCCACAAGAGTGGCAAGTTTTTCAAGTATCGTCTCGGCATTAGAGATTACTTGAGGATTATGAGAGATCACTTGAGGAGTCTGTGTTTCCCCAGAGTTGATGTTGGCAGGCATCTGTACCAATTCGTTATGACTTCGGTTATTTGCAGGCATTGATGCCGCTTGCGCATATGACTTATTGAGGAAGACTCTGTTTTCGTAAGTAGTCCTTAGAGCAAGGTCTTCAGGTATGGGTACGCTAGAAGAGTTGGGAACTTGAGTGTTCCCACTTCGGCCAGTTCTGTTGATTTGAGGTTTTGGCGTCTCCTCTGGCCTTACGGGGCAGCCACTCCAGTTAGCCGTGTGTGGTCCAAAGCAATTGCAGCATTTGGGAGTGACAGATTTAGGTTTCGTGCATTCCGATGTCCAGTGTGATTCTCCACATTTGACACAGCGGGGGTTACGTTTGCATCCTCTCTGTGCATGTAAGAAATTCTGACATCTGTGGCATTGCGTGGGGCCATGTCTGCCTTTATATGTCTGTACTTCGACCTTTAATCTGAATAGAAATTTTATGTGGTATATTTCCGCAGAAGTCTTGTTTCTGGGTAAAGTTACGATAAAGAGAGGTAGATTGATCTTTACCCCATCAACTCGTTTAGACATTTGAACTACTTCAATAATCTGGAAGTGTTCATCTACAAGTTCGTCAAAAAGCTCTTTGCAGTCGGTGCTTACTGGAAGGTGTTTTATCACCACTTTGATGTTTTTGTCCGCAGGGAGAACATATGTATGGTATAAAATGCCCTTTTCGTTAAAAAGGGCTGTTATGCCTCTGTGGACATTTACATCATGAGGTTTTATAGTGTAGGTATTACCAGCAGTAAGTTTTGCTGTTACACCTTCAAATCCGTTCTCTGTTAGGAGTTTATTAAGTATTCTCCAGTCGTAGTTGGGATCTTCTACTATGATAGGAGTTACCCTTGCTGGATTTTTGGGTTGAGTGAACCCACTATTATCAGTGTTTAGAGTAGGGTTGGCTGAATCCGTGGGTGTAGGAAGAGATTCGTCTATGATAAGTTCATCAGACTCTGAATCGCTGCTCTCTACCATAATAGAAGTCTGAGTTTGAGTGGAGGGCCCAGGTTGTAACAAGGTATCCTTAGACTGGGACTTAGTTGCTAGAGATTTATTTGTCTGCTTAGCATTATCTGCATGCCTGCGCCTAAGGTTATACGGGCTATGCTTTGCTATTGAGGATTTAGCTACGGTGGATGTAGTAGCTGCCTCTTTCTCTCCTTCGTTATCCATCTCAGTGTCCGAGAGTGACTGATATCTGTTACCCACCGGTACGAGGGCTGGGAAAACATTGTCCACATTTTGAGGTTTAGCCGGATATTTGGTATACCTCCATTCCTGATCTAGGTTAACCCTTAGCCTAGGTGAGATGGGTGCACGGAATTTTTGCACTGGGCAAGACGGAGACATCGACTTCGGGATAGTCTCATTATGTGCTGCAACATCATTTAGCGTAGGCGATTGATGTGCATTAATGTTTTGAGATTCCGAGGAATTCACGTCCAATGTATTATCTCCGTTTTGACTGGGAGAATATGAAGACACACATTGATGTGTTGTCTTTTGAGACTCTGTGATATAATTACCGCGGCTTTGTGACTTTGCCGGGATAGACAAGTGACGTGCATATTTGTCACTAGCAACCTCAGGCGATGGCGGCCATATTGGTGCATTGATCCTGTCTAAGGTAGGGTCGGGTGAACGTCCGTTCAGTCTCAACCCTACGTCTCTAGTCCTAGAGATAGACATGGGCGCATATTCCACAGTCTGTGGTATGCCCCGTTGATCATTAAGGAGTAGGTGCATCTCCTGTTTAAGAGCTCGAAGAGCATCTGAGTTCGAGGGCGTCATGGGCCCTGGTTGATTAAGTAGCGCTATATTAGCTGCTACTTGAATGATACGCTCATTATCACGTACTACGTCCATATTAGTATAGCTCATTCTATCAATCTATCAGTATAAAATCAATCACCAAGATATATTTGGTTATCACAGCTAGAGAATCT
Organism: Troglohyphantes excavatus; assembly: GCA_963932185.1. NCBI lineage: Eukaryota > Metazoa > Arthropoda > Arachnida > Araneae > Linyphiidae > Troglohyphantes > Troglohyphantes excavatus. Next base: position 3,249,163 of record OZ010667.1, read on the forward strand.
AGTCTGCGTAACTCGTCATACTACAATAAAAATTCGATCCGATACTGTGCCTAGGATACAAGGGAAGTCCTGTACTCTCAAGGAAATACAGGACTGACGACAGTCTCGCCTAAGCAAAGCGAACGCCCGCTTTAGAGTTTGACTGCCGCCGGAAATCCAAGGACTTACTCAGTGAAAAAGAAAAATATGGAAATGTCTCGCCTTCTCACAGCTATCGCCACTTCACACCCGACAAATCGCAATGATCAATATCAGAGAAGTATAAGCTTCCTCTGATTCTCCTGAATTGGATATCGCCCGATAGAAGCGTGTGGAAAATTTCCGCGAGGAAAAATCCCAACGTGCAGCCACTACCCACAAAATATACCAATCCGAAATAACCAGCACTGCCTGGAATTTCGCCGAATCGAAAACAGCAGGAAACACGTGTAAAATTTCGGCGGAGAAATTTTTAGGCCTAAGCCGAGAGGGTCTGCTTAGGGGTCGGCAGCAATATTCGGAGCACCGGTACGCGGCCACGCGTTGCCGATGAAAAACTTTAAAATTCCGTAATTAATTGAAAAACTTTATTAAAAATTAAAGCAATTATATCAGTCGGTAGGTATTTACTAGCAGAATGCAAAAATATAAAAATTAATTTAAGAAAGGCTAAATAACCGCAAAATGAGACGAGAAGAGACGGAGCTCTTTCAACACGGGAAACAACTTAATATTATATTTAACTTATATTTAAAAATAAATACTGAAAGTTACTAATTTATAATTCATATTTTTATTGAAAATATATATAGAGTTTTGAAACTTTAATAAACTTTTAAAAAAGTCCGAAATAGTCAGAACACCATCTGCCTAACCCCTTTACATTATTTTGCATCCATAACACTGGTTTTCAACAAATAAATTATCAGTAAAATCCACATGTCAAAATTGAATGCAGAAGAAATATCAGGTTGATAAAAGCGACATCTGTCGGAAGTTTATTTCCAAGTAAAAAAATCTAATTCATGGAATAATAGATCAAATGAACAATGTTTACATTAAACAAAAAAAAAATTAAATACATGTTTCAATTCTAAAAAAATATAAAGTTTTTAAAGAATAATTTATGATTGCAATATGATTTTTTTAGTGCTTGAAATTGTAATATTTACATGTAATAATCAAAATATGTTTTTCAAAAATTTGAAAATAAAAAAAATTGTTATTGATTGTCTGTAGAAGTAGGGGTTATTTTTTATTTTTGAAAAGTGAAATATTAACAAAGTGAGCTCCTGCCCTCCTATTATATATATATATATATATATATATATATATATATATATATATATATATATATATATATATATATATATATATATATATATATATATATATATATATATATATATAGGAAAGTTGAAATCTCCATTGCAACTTTTCTATTCTTGTTCCGTCTGCTGTTGCGGAATATGCTACAATTGTACATGTTCTCCTCCTAGTTTTGCAATTAATGTTTTTGTATATGTATATGCTGCCGGATCTCCTGGACTCATAGCTAGTGAAACAATATTAGGTTTCCGCATAATGTCGTATGGATGAATAAACTCGGCCGTTCCGTATCTTTTATATCAATGATGACTTTGAGTACTTATTGAGAGTCATTCAAAAAAGTTTTTTACATCATTTGTGTCACTTTGTTCATCAAAATCATCAGCATATCTAATAATATTTCATATGAAATTGGAACTAATTATTTTACTCACTGTACTTTTATTTTTATTCTTTTAAAATCAAAAGTAGAAATAAATAAAATAAAAGTATGAAATCGATGCTGAATAAAAGTAGAAAATCCGTTAAAAATGAAAACCACAAGTTGAAATAAACTGGAAATGTACTGTATTGTAAATTATAAACAACTAACACCTGATATGTTTGAAGTGCGGGGAATCCCACCAAACGAGAGAATGTTCTATCGGCAAACTGGATACACCGAAATGCATCAACTGCAAAAGCTACGGGCCATGTAGCTTGCAGTAGAAAATACCCTGACTTCCCGAAACCGAGGAGACTTCCAGTCCAAACCCTGATCATCAGGTCACCGATTCCGGCTCGGCGGAAGGATACACGAAAACCTGCCCCACTACCTGTCCCAGTGACAACGAGCGAAGTCGCTCTAGTCACCGAGTTATGCAAGGAACTTACAGTGATCTTCACCAACACTGATGGTATCAAAGGCTTGATAAATCAGTTGCAAGAAAAGAACACTGCAGCTGAGAAGCTCCAGACTTTGTTCTGCTACTTCTTGGAGAAACTAAATGAGATCGATTCAGCCAAAGTGAGCGGCCCTGTAGCAGAGTCGGTGGCCCCGCCCACCGCCAATCGCAGTAATGGATTTTACCACGTGACGGCAGCAGCCAATCAGACATGTACGCAAATTAATTTTAACTTTTTTTTTTTTGTCGTTCGTCCTGTTTAGTCCATGTTTCGTCCTTAGTCGCCTAGTGCGAGTCATTCAAATTTAATTCTCATCGTCATGTTTTCAAAAATTAACAGTCATACAGGAGGTTAAGGGAGCTTCGCTCCCATGGTAATCTTTATCTTTAATCTTTTATATTGGTTGCAACTCGGTGATAATCTTGCCATTCATACCGATTCATCGGAGTTAACGCCATAGGTGCCTGACATTTGAGATCTGACATAGTCGTTAGGCGGCTAGAGAGAGAGACCAGGAGAGCTGACCAGGAGAGTATATGACATAAAAGTCATTTTCCCAAACTGGTAGTCTTGGGAATTAGTGCCATGGAACCATGCCACTTGGCGTGTGCGTGCCATGTCCTAATTTAGAGTAGGGACAGGATAGCATCGGAAGCATAGAAGGCCGCAAAGGGCCTAATGTTTGCGTCTTCCATGAGGACTTCGTAATGTAATGAGTTACGGAAGTCATTGTCTTTATTTAGGGCATTTTTGTAGAATGTTGTATTAAGTTTAGACATAAATGTGTCTAATTTAGGAACTCTGAGGTCTTGGTGGATAAGGTTGTCCCTCACGTATCGGTGGGCATCAACAATTTCCCTAAGGATTTTGTTCTGGCATTTTTGGAGTGTATATTTATTAGTTTTTGTGAGACATGCTATTGCAGGGGATGCATATGTAAGTATCGGGCGGATGGTAGAAATGTATAGAAGTCTTTTATTGTTGAGTGAGAGCTTTGAGTTTCGCCCTAGAAGGGGACGAAGTCGAGCCATGGCTGCTTTAGCCTTATTAGTTGCATGTTTAATGTGATCAGTCCAAGTTAGTCTATTGTTTATAATGAGCCCCAGATAGTTGGGTTTAGTTACAATAGGAACTGTGTCTCCAAATATATCAATTATTGTTGTGGTGGGCTTATTTTTCTTGGTTTTACGTATTACAAGTATATTAGATTTCTGAGCGTTAATAGCTACCTTCCATTTTTCACACCAGGACTCTATCTCGTCCACTTTCTCTTGGAGTTTATATACTGCGTGGTTCGCATTAGCGGATTTGCAAATCACCGCAGTGTCATCCGCATAGAAGGCGATTAAGCAGTTGTTATCTTGCCTAAAAGTCGGAAAGTCAGAGGTATAGAAAAGATTTAAGATGGGACCGAGAATGGAGCCCTGGGGTACACCGGCTTCAATTATTCTGGAGGTAGATGTTTCTGTGCCAAATTTAATAGTAAAGTTCCTATTATTGAGATATGAGTATATTGTTATTATAAGCCCTGGAGGCTGCTTGCAATAGTTAATAAAATATAAAAGTAATTAAGTATGAAAAATGCTAAATTTGAGGATTTTACTCGGAAAAAACGATTTTTTTTTAAAGCTGTGGTGGACCCCCTAAAAGTGCTTGGAAAGCGAAAATAAGAGATAATTTCTATGATAATCTTACGCGTGTAGGACTTCTACTACTCTAGAACCACTAGTAAATGTATACATTTATCTTAGTTTATTGATATTAACTATGTCTATTGTATTACAACGTTGTTGTCCATATCAATTCTCTTGTAACTCGGGCCCGCCCTCACTTATAGTTACGACCCGCCACTGTCCCTGAAACATCACATTTTACTAAATAGTGATATTCATCTAAGATATTTTTATTTTGATGCACATCAATATCTTAATTTCTTTTAAAATATTCGCATATTTAAAATATTCTAAGTCAATTCAGAATATTATCGGATATCAGTTATCTGTCTCGTAACAAATACTACACGAATCTAATTAAATAAAAAAAAATCTTATGTTGAAGAGTGACATAATATATTTCAATAAACAGCAGCAAGCTCATACTACGAGAATATAGCAGCCCCATTAATATTATTTCTTCAAATATTCATACATAGATGGCAGCACGAATACGTGTTCGATACATATTAAAAATAAGGCGAAACCTTTCCTAAAACGTTTAGGGAGTTCCAATGAAATTTTAGTTGACATTTCATATCGATTATAAATATGAAGCAATATAACGTTATTTGTAATTAAAACAAATATCTACAAAATTATTTCTAAGCGTAAGCTCGTTTTAAATTATTCTGAAACGGTACGTGATTAGTGTGTGTGTGTGAGAGAAATAAATAAAGACAACACATATTTTTTATTTGACTTTTTATTCTTATTTTATACTCCCCCCCTCTCCCCACTTTCAGCAACCATACATGAATGGACATTCTTTAAAATTTATTACTCAAACTCAAACCAAATTTTTCGAAAGATAACATGTGAAAAAAAATAGAAAACACTTACTTATTTTTTGAAAGTTAAATCAATCCTCCTTTCTTTTAAACTTGCGAATAGGTCGATTTTAATGTTAATTTAAGTAAATAAACAACAACACACGTGTAAACTTATTGAAAACTATTTCCGTTTGGAGAGATTTTTCGAAATTCTCGTTTTCCTCACCCCACCCCGCCGATTCACACCCGAACCAATCATTTAATCATAATCCCAAGTACAGCAGAGTTGAAAAATATCCTTTTTGGCTGCATTTATGTCGTCATATCCTCCATTTTAGCGTGCAGGGGAAGGCATACTACGCAAGGTTGCCATGACAACGATGCACCCGATTTCGGACTTCGCTTTATGGATGCAGTTTTGATTGAATGGTTGAATGATTTGATTGATTGAATTTCTTTTACTACTTATCGTTGAAATTTCATCTTCATTTCTAATTCTAATCTTCATTTAAAAAAAATTGTAAAATATATATTTTTATTTTTAAAATACACTAATAAAAATAGGTGCAGCCCGGCTGTACTTGCTGTAGTGCACGAGCCGCCGCTGTGTTTTATATAGTGGGGACATGAAAGTGATCTGGCTACTATCTAAAGAACAGCTATCGGGTTTCGGGCATGTCAAATTGACCAGCAAGTTAAAAGGGAACCTATGTCGGGGAAGGCAAAGACATTAGAGCGCATAGTGGGCAGTCGATCGTGAAATAAAGCGCAATACGTAAGGGGCGTGGAGTGGAGGGGGGCCCGCGTCGTCAGTCGGAACAGTTTATTCAGGCACGTAGGTAAGGGGGTTATTCAGGGGGTTGAAACCCCTCCCATTGTAAGTCAAGAAGAAAAAAATTAAAAATCGAATAACTGTAAAAATACTTTTAAAATCTAGAAAAATTTTACTTTCTCGTATTGTACTTCTTGTAAAGTTGATATTTTCCGGGGGTCCAGCCCCGGAAAACATTTTTCAAAAAGCTTCAAAAACATGTTTTGAGGCAATTTTTATCTCAAACTAAACTTCAAAAGACATCATCGGGTTCATTTTCTAGCATATGGATTTCGGCGACAAAAGAAAAAGATCGTCAAACGGGGCCGTATACACAAGATGCTTCAAAACCGTGTATTATTCTAAACAATGATCCTCAAAACATAAATTTGTTCTCTAAATTTATTTCATAATTAGGGAGTCTTATTTACTAATTTTAAAAATAAGTAATGACTGATATTGGTAACGATTTCATCAAAAATAAATGATAACTGTTGCTGTTACGGTATTTACCTGTCAACGTATTCCTGTTTACTCTTCAAAAAAAATTAGAAGTTTTAAAAAAAAAAAAAAAGTGTTGGATGGTGTTGATTTAGGGGAGGAATCCCTTCAACTCTTGTTGAGGGGGGGGGATAAGTAATTTTTTTTTTTAATACCAAGACATGTCCAACTCAGCTTAAATGGATATGTAACTTAAAGACATCCGTTGCTTCGTCACTGAACCCCTCCCATGAAAAATCTATATATACGTGCCTGAGTTTATTTATACTCATTATGCTGGTCAGGTTTCCGTCGACCACCAATCCATATCCCTATTTAATGAAATGACGTTTCATTTAAAACCCTTCTAACCATATTCCGACACACCACGCCTCATTTTTCTGTTAAAATTAAAACTTACACGTTACCATGGCTACTTATGTGTTAGTCAGTGGCGGACTGATTCTGGTCATAGCGTTGATCTGGTATTTTCCTGGGTGGTCGGTTAGTATTTTTAAAATGCGGCCGTGTGTGATTTCTTAGAGCACCCCTTAGAACTCAGGAATGGGGGACTCTTAGGCCAGTGCCGAATGCGTCCTTTAGGGGTGTGCGACGCGTGCCGATGCAAAATAACAATGTTACAGACAGAAGGACTTTTTTCTTTTTCCTTTGGATGGTGCACGATAAATCGGATCGGAGTCCAAAGTCCCGACGTCAATTGAAGGCGTTAGGTGCCAGTTCAGGTGTTTCCTCGTCATCTGACCATGGTTCTAAAATGACGAGGTGCATGCAGTGACCGACTTTTAAGTTTAGGGGACTTTAAAGTTTACTTAAAGTTTACTTTAAAGAACATTTAGCCCCCCCCCCCAACGAACCTGAAAATAAAACTTCTAAATTTATGCATAAGCACGCAATGCAAAATAACAATCAATCAGCTATAATGCATGTGTAAATCATGCGAAAAACTTATGTTTTTAAAATTACTAAAACAATTATTCTAAGAATTCAAATTGATGTTAATGGTGCAGTATTAGAGTTTCTTCATACGTTTCTTCCCTTTTAGCTTTCTTTTAGTTGAGCCAGATGGGAATGCTCTATAGAACAGGCAAAATGTATTCGTAAACAACAAATCCACATGGAATTATAGTAGTAGTGGTTATACAAAATTTTGCATCTCATTGAAACCAATATTGCTGACAAAGTTAGAAAATTCCAATGTAAGAGAATTTTACCCAAGTTGCAAAATTGAGTTAAAAATTATTTGGGCGAATGTGGGCGCTAAAATCATACTAGCTTGTGGTAAAACAATTCTTTGAACCGTACGTGGACCCTGAAGCTACTACGGGCGGCCCTTAAGAAATTTATTTAATCAATCAAGTAATTAACAAATTAATGTTACTTAACGATTTCTAATTAACAAATAATCTCTAATTAATGGCTAATTCAAAACTGACGTAACTGTTCACTAGCAATTATTTTTTATATAGGTCAATGTTCTGGATTCGGTACTAGTGATGCTTCCCCTCCCCCCACATGATTTCTTAACGAATTGCTACGCCCTGGTCACTTCCGTTGTAAAACAATAACATATATACAGAAGAACTTTAATTATCCAGATCAATTGGGATCAGCTCCCATCCGGTTAATCGAATATCTGAATAATTGAATACACGAAGAAAAGGCTATTTCTTAATAATAAAAAAAACGAATTTGCTATGTTATGAAATTTTTAATTACAATTAAAAACAATATCATTAACCAATCGGAAACTTTTAAAATCCGAATTTTGCTGACTTCTTTTCTCTCTCAAAGAAATCTGGATACGGATAATTGGCGATCTGCTTTGTTTAATTATCCGAATTCCACTTATCCAGATTGCAGTTCTACTGTATCAAGTTCGGCAATTTTCGTTCTTTCATAAATAATTTGTTTACTGGTCAATTAGAAACATCAAACATTACAACAAGTAGAAACACCAAAAACACCGACTTTGAAGTTTTGATCCAAAACCAATAATTTCATTTATCATTATTTCATATACGATAAAAGTTTAAAAAAAAAAAAAAAAAAAAAAAAAAAAACTATCAGCTTATCCGGTATTCTGGAAGAATTTTAACTCGCCTTGATGCGATCTGAAGTAGGCCAGAAGCGAGACAACAAAAACCATTTTAAAAAACCAACAAAAACATTAAAAAGAAGAAGAAGTCGCCTGAATTAATTCGAATACCGGTTCACACACTCAAGAAGAAAGACGAAAACAAAAAAAACTTTTCAACCTTTCGTTACCTCAGAGACCAGCTCAACCAGTCCCGAAATGGTTTCCACCTTCCATTTCGGTGCGCGGAGTTGAGTGAACAAGAAGCACGTTTCTGGATTATCGTCTAAGAAAAGAAGAAAGAACTTTTAGGTTGGTGATCCCTGCTTTTGGAATAAGCTTCTTCGGATTTTACAGTGTGTGTGATATGGTGTGATACAAGAATAGTGATGTTTTGTGTTTAGGCTGTGATACAATTTGTTCCTCAGAAGAGGTGTGCTCCGTTGATGTGAAAGGTAAGACATATTTTGTGTTTTTCGAACCGTCATAATTTAGAACAAATTGTGGTGTGTTGCAGCAAATGTGACATGACCCTGATATTCTATTATACTCCTAAATATTAGAACACCCAAAATATTAATTACTTTAAATTTATTTACAAAATTCTAATTCTGAACTACAAATTAAAAAAAAAATACTTTTGGCCTACATTTTTAAAGGTTAACTACTGCAATGTTTACATAGTTGAATGTTATTCGTGCGTCTGTAAAAACTGCATACAAAATGCATAAAATTAATTATAAACTAATTACGAATTATTTTAATATTATAGCAAACTCTATGTAGTATTTCTATCACTTAACTAAATAGGATAGTTTTAGATAACCAATTTCGTTATGCATTATTCATTTTATTAAGAAAATGTGATTACAGACCTGGATTTCCTACATTGTACATTTTATTGAATGTGCCTTAAAAATATCGGAAATAAAAAAATTTATTGACTCATAATTTTTATAAAACAAATATATGAATTATTATTTTTAAAAAAAAAGTTTTTTACCTTATACTGTTTTAACCGTGTCGCAATTTAAAAAATATTACTTTTGATTCAACTTTTTTAATGACCTAATTTTTATGTAAGAAGAGTAACTTTATTTAGAAAATAATGGCACCAAGATTGCGTCCATTGATTTAGTTGTTGATAAATAAGAATTTCACTTAAACTTGAAAACTATTTTTAATGCAAGAACAACAATGGAAACACATGTTGAATTTAAAAATACGTTTTAAAATTTGTCGAAAAAGGTCACAAATTTTTAAAATATATTTAAATTTTAAATATGCCAACAGAGAATCAAAGTCAACAGATATCTTTCACAAAGAAATCGCTGGTTTACATGTTATAAGACGAATTTCATTTCATATTCTGGCAAAATATCCTATTAAAAAAATTTACCAATAAAGTATTAAAATTGAAATTTCCTCCATGAAACCCTAACCATAACATGATGAAGCGTATTTAAAAAGTTGAAGAGTATCATTTAAAGCCGGTTCCAATGAGGTTGAAGTAGTCGAAATATTAATTTTTGTTTCATTTTATTTAAGGATACAGTGGACTATCAGAAACACTTTTTTTTAGTTTTCAAGCTAATACTCTGAAAATTTTAACATGTATTTATAATAAGATAAAAACTCGTCTTATAGAACATTGCGTTAAGAATATTTAAATACAAATACAAAGTTAAAATACGCAATAAAAGTCCATCAAATCTGGACATGTTTCGGGAGATACATCTCCCTTCATCAGCAGAAAATGAAAAGTCAGTGTGTAATAAAATATAAATAAACCCAGAATTGAAAGTGTTGCTAAAGAACAAAAAACAAAAAACTATTTCAATCGGTTGGAGTTAACTATTGTGTGCCAACAGGCTGGGAATACTGGGACCGTAAATGTTTCATTGACAATCGAATTTTTATTGCGTATTTTAACGTTGTATTTGTATTTTAATATGTATTTATAATGTTCATTCAAAATGGGGAAATTTTGAGTTTGAAAATAATGAAAAAAAAAAAATTATAAAAAAAACATTAATTAAAAAAAAAATTTAATGTTCCATGCACATTTTTTCTTCTTTTTTGTGAATATTTTTTTATCATAACATTTTTGACAGCGTATTACATAACTAATTAAATATTTTTGCTTGTGTAAAGGCAATTAAAAAAATTGTATCTTTTAAAAAATTAAATTATTTAGATTTCCATTAACACACCTTAAGAAGCCATTTGAATCCTCAAATCATAATCCACATACGGGATGGTCACAAATTGTTCGGCGATGGTCATTGCTTGGCTGCTTAACTGCACATAATAACCATTATTTTTTATATGCATTAACTATTTAGTTTGTTTCTAATAAAGCTAAGCAACTTGTTTAAAATATAAGCGAAGTAGTTGGGTAAAAATAATGTTTTATTATGCCAACACTAATAAATGTGATATAGCCAAACAATGACCAACAATTTGTGACCACCCTACAGTACCTACTTGTGGTAAAAGAAACAGTCATTTCAATGGGCAGATCCTGACGATTGCTCTTTTGCAGTGGCGGAGATTCAGGGGGGCACGGGGGGGGGGGGGGTTGTTTGCCCCCGCACTTTTTGCAGATATTACTCCGGCATTTTTTTCGGAAGTTGCCCTTAACTTTTTTAATATAGCACTTTTTAAATATAAAATGTAAATCAATTGTTTTACTGCCTTGACAAAACCAGGAAAAATTTGGTACCCCAAGTCCCTCTCCCCACCCACTACTGCAGACGATAATCGCATTTACTGAACAAGTAAATGCGTCCATCGGCCATCGCAAGTAGTTAAACAAGGTTAAGCCATCATTTGAAGTGTCTAGTCTCTGTAAGTAGTGTTTAAATAGCTGCTGAAAGTAAAACTACAAAATTTTTTAGCCTATTTTGAAAACGTTTTGTACGTACACATATATTTATTAATATTTCAGCTATCCGATTTACAATATTGAAGTAAATGAACAGTTCAGTTGTTCTCTCCCCAGATTAATATACATATACATATGCGCAATTTGTTGTAATATATTTCTGTTATAGGAAATGGTACATAATTATTATTTATGGTACATAATTATTATTTATGGTACATAATTATTATTAATGGTACATAATTATTATTATTATTATGTAAAAAAATGTTTTAATGTCACCCGGGTCCAATTTGTTTTCTTTCAATTATTTCCCCCTAACCCCGCCACCCCCCTCTTGCCCCCTCACTTTCATCCCCCAATCGCCGCCACTGCTCTTTTGTATATAGTTTTCATAATGCTACGAACTTTCAAATGGCTGTCATGAAAAATTAGTGAATTACTGGGCCAAAATTGTGTAGTAAGGCATCGAATGTTTATTTATTTGCACATTTATGTAAACAAATAATATCACGATAAAATAGTTTTATGACATTTAAAGCTATAGCTTAGGGAAATAAATTAATAGAAAGGAAATGTATAACTCTGCATCGAACAACTTTGTTCGATGTACATTTTAAGAAATCGGTGCAATACTTTAATAATTAAGTATTTTTTAATATTTCAACTGCAAATATAAAAAAATACTTTTTACTGAGAAATGATGCCCCCACCCAAACGTTTTTGATGTTCACTCTTTATTTTAAATTAAAGTTTATTAATCGATGTAGAATTTTTGTTGGAAATATACACTTTTAAGTCTCCCGAGCCCATTAAAGAATATTTCTGTCTTACCCATACAGAAAACATATATTATATTATTTTCTATGTGGAAATCAAATTTGGTAAATAAACAATGGGAAAACGTGAAATACAATATTAAACTGACAGCAAGAATTAATATTAAATTTCAATGATAACCTTCTGCGTTTTCTCCAAAAAGTGTAATGATAACCTTTAGAATTTATTTATTTTTTTGAAAATTTTAATGATAACCTTTTGCGTTTTCCCCAAAAATTGTAATGATAACCTTTAGAAATTTTTTTTAAATTATAATGATAACCATTTGCGTTTTCCCCAAAAATAATAATGGTAACCTTTTGCGTTTTCCCTAAAAACTGTAATGCTAACCTTTAGAATTTTTTTTTTTTGAAAAATTATAATGATAACTTTTTGCGTTTTTCCCAAAAAGTGTAATGATAACCTTTAGATTTTTTTTTTGAAAAATTATAATGATAACCATTTGCGTTTTCCTCAAAAATTATAATGATAACCTTTTGCGTTTTCCCCAAAAAATGTAATGATAACCTTCAGAATTTTTTAAAAAAAATTATAATGATAACCTTTAGAATTTAAAAAAAAATATATAACGATAACCTTTTTCGTTTTCCCCAAAAACTTTAAAGATAACCTTTTGAGTTTTCACAACAAAATTGCAATGTATGAGAATCACAATAGAAATTGTCTAAATAAATAAAAGAATACTCTCTATGTTATGTAAAAAACTTTTTACCATAGACTAGGTGGGTGTTAAAAGTACGCAATGTAAGATCTTTCGATATTTAGAAAAAATTGTCATCAAAGTTCCCATGATTTTACATGAAGTTTATAATTTAGAATCCAAATCCTGTTCGAGAACCAATTCCATTGGAGCATTATTAATAGAGAAATCGCAATTTTGTCAAAACCCTTTCTTTGCAGACTTTTACTCCATCCTATGAGACAAAAGTAAAAAATGTGTTTAGATATCCATAATCCCAAAATTATTAGTCTCTAAATCACAATTTTTTTCTTAAAACAAATAGAAAATACATATATATTTATTTTTTCAAAATGGGAACCATATTCAAAAACGAACAAAATCGTGACATCCTTTCAAAAACGAACAATTACAGGAAAATTATAATGAAGAAAAAAGGAAAACACAAAATATCGCAACACGTCAATATTTTTTCCTGGCGAGAATTGAGGACGGTTAACTGAAAAGAACCGACTCCACAATATCGAAAAAATGTTTGGTTGTTGTCCCATTTCGGGATTTTGTTGTTTGATGGCTGTGATGGTAAGTGAACTATGGAAACGTCAGAGAATGCTTGGTGAAACAAAAGGTCAAATGCATTACTATGAATAGGAAAATAATAGGAACTTAAAAATGAGTACCTGCTCGTTTTTCTTTGAGTACAATTGCATCGTAAATGAGCGATGACGTACTCAAATTTAAGTAAACTTATTTTCTCAAAAATGAGCAGTGGATTTAATATTGCTCATCTCGGCTTCTGTTCAAGCCATCTTAACAAAGCGACCTGACAAACTTAAAATATTTGGTCTGAAGATGGTTTTCCACGTTATTTGATCTCGATTGCTTCAATGGAAACTGAGTTATTACAACTAAATTATCTTACTTTGCATTCGTTTGGCACACCTTTTAAACAAGTCTTCTGTACATAACTTCTTCACGTCGCCCTGGTAACTTAACTGATACGGCTTTGGATTGCAGTGCCTTCAGATGTGGGTTCGATTTCCGGTACGTCTTGGCTGTAACTGTCGATATTTATTGAAAGGGATTTATGGAGGCACCCTATGTAGGCTAGAATCTGCTATTTGTTTTTCATATTTACTCATTTTTGAGTAATGTCTATTTCAAAAATGAAATTTATGTATTCAGTGCTATGATAAGCATCGCATATACTCTAAAATGAGTACATTTTACTTTTTTTTAATACCTGTTTTTAACAGCGAAACGACGAAACTGATATCTTTATCCTGCTTCACAAAAATGTTATACAAAACATTGAATATATATTACATCAAAATTACTATATATTATTACATCAAAATTACTATATATTATTACATCAAAATTACTATATATTATTACATCAAAATTACTATATATTATTACATCAAAATTACTATATATTATTACATCAAAATTACTATATATTATTACATCAAAATTACTATATATTATTACATCAAAATTACTATATATTATTACATCAAAATTACTATATATTATTACATCAAAATTTCTATATATTATTAAATTAAAATTATTATATATTATTACAGCAAAATGTTAAATTACTATGTTATGGAAATTTAATTTCAAAACTGTTAAATGTAACTGTGACCTCTTTTTCGTTGCTTCAAGCTGCACTACTACGACGCATTCCCATTTTACAACTGGCACTGTTGTGAAAAGAACGCCAATTGGCGGTTGGCTCATGAAAATATTTTGTTGTTTTCAACTTTTACCATACCTATCGTAATCTTTTAAAAATATTGTCATATTACAACTATTTTAGCACCGATTAGGACTTCGCTTTCATGCAAGAAGTCGAAAATTAATAGTGTGTTAATACACAGGTGAAGGTTGCGATCTGGCACGTGAACTTTCGATCACAAGAATAAAAAGAACTATGTGATCTTTCACACCAGGTAATTTATTTTGTTTTGATAATTAACTATTAAGTATCATGGTGAACTGCATTTAAGTGTATGTGACCTAAATACTGATCTAAATACCGTTTTCATAAGGTTTGCTAATTTAAAGTCTATTACACTTGACAAAGGTTTCCTTTACAAAGTTGTGGTACCCTGCATGAAAGGATGTGAATGAAATAGACTGGCCTTGTGGTCGAGTACGCCCTTAGCTTCCGCGGGGCTATGTGCTAACCTAGGCGCGGGGCCCTTTAGTTTAGAGTGTTGAAATATATCCAATTTTTTCCACTGTTAAAAATAGGTATTTAAAAATAAGTAAAATGTACTTATTTTTAAAGTACATTCGATGATTACCATGGCTCCGAATACATAAGTTTCAATTTTGAAAAAGACATACACTCATAAATGAGTACAATGAGTAAAAATGAATAAAAAGAGCAGACGCTAGCCTACAAAGGGTGCCTTCATAAATCCCTTTCAATAAATATCGACAATTACAACCAAGACATACCGGGAATCAGACCCCCAGATCCTAAGGCACCCCAATCCAGTTCTTTTTCCGTTGTACTACTAGGACGACGTGAAGAAGTTATAAACAGAAGAATTGTTTAAAAGGTGTGTGAAACGAATCGGAAGTAAGGTAATTGATTCGTAATAACTCAGTTTCCATTTAAGCATTCGACATCAAACAATGGGGAAAACCATCTTCTGAACAACTATTTTTAAGTGTGTCAGGTCCCTTTGTTAAGATAACTTAAACAGAAGTTGAGATTAGCAATATTAAATCACATTTCTCATTTTTGAGAAAGTACTGTTACTGTGATTGGAGTGCGTCATCGCTCATTTACGATGCAATTGTACTCGAAGAAAAACGAGTGCGTTCAGATACTCATTTTTAAGTACTTTTTTTTACAGGTGTACGGTTCAGTTAAGCACGGTTTAGACGTAAGAGTTATTTACTGTATGGGAGCTGATAAATAATTCGGCGATCGTTTACATCAGATACGATTTTGTTATCGAGAAGCGTTACATGTATTTCGCCCTTCCAAGGTCGCAGCAATCGGGTTGTTGTTTTCACGGAATGAAATACTCTCACGCCTGAATGAGCCTT
This sequence comes from Troglohyphantes excavatus, assembly GCA_963932185.1. Taxonomy (NCBI): domain Eukaryota; kingdom Metazoa; phylum Arthropoda; class Arachnida; order Araneae; family Linyphiidae; genus Troglohyphantes; species Troglohyphantes excavatus. The sequence continues at coordinate 3,264,708 of OZ010667.1, forward strand.
CAGAATATAGGGTTAAAAATTGTGTGATGTTGTGAACTTGATTATTAACCCTTTGCGGTGGGGTAGCGACTCTCAGTCATCAAAATAACGACCTGTTCTTTTGTTCCCTGTTCTTTAAAATGAACAAGAATTTCATGTTCTTGAGCATAAAAAAAAACGCTTTTCTTTTGTGAGCTTCTTCTTTATCTAACTAAGTTTAAAAGTATGGCATCACTTGGATATCATCGGCATTGTGGAGTTGATTGGGGAAAAGAACATTCACGGGAAATAACTGTTCAATAAAAATAACTTAAATATTAAACATGTTCCTCGACCTCAAAGTGTTCAAAATATATTGGGTTCGAAGGTTTTTAGCAAATTTATAACAAAATAAATAATAACAGCAATGCATTTCCCATTAATGAGCATTATTCGAACGACAAAGGGTCAAATCGCATTGAAGTCCAAAATATTTACCCCACCTTGAATCCGCAATGCAATTAATTGCGGAAACCTCAAAAAGAAACCAGGAAATAATGCGTTTAAAGGTCTCCGAATGGTCTTCCTAATGTGAGAAATTAGTATTTTTAGCGGGACATTGGCTGCTAATTGGTAATATTCAACGGAGCATCTGAATTCGTAAATTTTCAAATAAGGCCAACATCTCTGATGAAAAAAGGTCAGCCGGTGAGACGAAGGTTAATTAGTAGAGCTTCGAGGTGCACCAACGGCGAGGTTTCTGTTACCCAGTTGTATAACACAAACCCAGTTTAAGCGACACAATTTACAAAAAATTGTAAAATTCTCGATTTTTGTTTTATTTGCTAAAATTATAGTTCGGAATCTTCTAAATATACTTTGAAAATTCTAGAACTGCATATGTGATTTTTAATGAGTTATTTGAGATTTTATGCTGGATGACAGATATGTTTTTCAAGGAACAAAAATTTTAAATCGTTTTTTCTCATTGTTTTGTTTTCCTTGATATTAAGTTTTTCGAAAAGCTAAGGCTTTTATTCTTAATAGAGAAATTTATTATTTTTTAAGTATATTAAAAATATGTGTATATAATAAATTGATATGCGAATTATGTCTATGAGTAGCAGTTTTTTTTAATTATAAAATTCACAAAATCTGAGTTTAATTTTTTTTTTGTGTTATTATAAATAACTATTTACAGTAGACTCTCGATAACTCGAACTTCGATAACTCGAATTTTTCGATATCTCGAAAAAAATCTATTTCCCTGCCTTTTCATTACTTATTTAATGTAATTTTATCTCTTTAATTCGAAGGTTTTCGTCGTTATTTTCGATAACTCGAAGTTTCCTCAAAACTGAAAATTTTGTTTTCCTCTCAAAACTACGGATTTTGAAGAACCTTTAGCATATATGTAATTGACACGTTCTTCTTTATCAGTTCTCTTTCTTATTGTGCGTTATTGAAAGGGTATTACAATGGATTCCTACCTGTGCCTCACCCTTTTGTTTGAATGTCGCCAGACTGGATTCCCTGATCTGTATCCCCTCCTCTTTAACACAAAGTCAGTCCAACAAGGCAGATTAATGATTTATCGTCCCTCAAGCCAGCTGGAGTTTTCGGTAAAGTGCGAGTCACTTTCTTGGAACATTACCGACCGTCCAGAAAGCAACTCACTTAAAATATGAAGACTACACTTGACCCCTTCTCATTTTTGTTTAGGCAATGCACTCTCTATAGCAGCATTTGATGAGAGATCACTCTCAGAAGAAGAATGATAAGAATGCTAACCTCCTCCAAAGATAACTTTGTAAGAGGCTCTATCTTCGATAAAATCTATGCGTGCATCATTGACTCGAGGCCGGAAATGAAAATATCAGAGACATTTCAAGCAATCGTGCATTTGGAAAATATAATTGATTTCTAAAAAAATATAAATACTTACCAAACTATTTTGGATAGATATGTTAAATAAAGTCGTGTAAGTATACTAGTGTTTATTTTTTACCAAAACAGCTTTTTTATAGGATTTTCGATAACTTGAATTTTCGATATCTCGAATTTTTATACACTTCCCTTCGAGTTCGAGATAACGAGAGTTGTCTGTATATAAAAATCAAATACATGCAGTATACAATGGTCTGGAACAGAAGGACCAATGTTATAATTAACAGTTTTGTGACAAATGTTTTCAAAGTTTGAGGTTTAGGCCTGTTGCAAAAAAACTGAATTGTTTGATCTGGAGGATTAGAGAAGATTGAAGACAGGTTTTTATTTCATTTAGAAGTTTAAAATTGATATATTCAAAATAGTTTTTTTTTGTAAAAATATATTGGTTCTTTTTGTTCTAAGCCAGAGATATAAAACTAAACGAAAAATATCATTTAGGTCAATATAGATGTGATTAATTTAAAACAATAATTTAGAAATGATGTAATTATTTCAAACTTACATCACAAAAAAAAAAAAAACAGTTCAGAGAAATATCTAATGTTTTATTAAAACAACCGGAAAAATACGTAGCAAGATAACACAAATTTGACAATTTAATTTTAATCTCTAAATTGCCTGCACTTCTAAAAAACAAAAACAAAAAAACGCTTTACATCATAACCCTAGATCGAAATTCCAACAAACAACCGCTTGTATTCCATTTAAAATTCATTTCTAACTTTTAAATAAAAATCGATTGCGGAAACAGAAAAATAAAATAGAAGCCGAAGATATCTAAAACCCATAATGGGAAGTTTTCAGCCAATTTTCAGCCATTACCGGCAGTTAGCGATTGCTAATGTCCGGAAGTTCTCTTTGCTTTGGACTACTTTCCAACAGAGTTTAAGCGATTGTGTGCTGTGGTTCGCTTGGCGCGAATTTATCAGAGCGGGATATTTATGCAATGAGCAAAACGCCTTTGAACAACAATGTCGAAAAGCCGGAATGGGCTGCACTCCCTCGCTGAAGTGTGTTCATTGTTAGGATTCTGTGAATTTCATGTTTTCGACTACATGCTTTTATTGAAGTTATAATGTAGGATATATCGTCGATTGAGAATTACATTGAGCTAGCTGTATACACTGTTATAAATAAATACTCAAAAATAAGTAAAATATTATATATTATTTACTTATTTTTGATTACTATTTTTTTGAGTACTATTTTTTTATTACATTCGATGCTTATCATGGCTCCGAATATATAAGTTTCAATTTTGAAAAAGACATGCACTCAAAAATAAACACAATGAATAAAAAGAATATATGTTGACCTACATAGGCTGCCTTCAAAAATCACTTTTAATAAATATCGACAATTACAATCAAGACTTACCGGGAATCGAATCCAGATCCTAAGGCACCCCAATCCAGTTCCTTATCCGTTGTACTACTAGGGCGACGTGAAGAAGTTATGAAGAGAAGACATGTTAAAAAGGTGTGCCAAAAAAAAGGGAAAGTAAGGTAATTGAGATGTAAACCTCAGTTTTTATTTAAGCAACCGATATCAAACAATGTGGAAAATCATCTGCTGGACAACTATTTTAAGTTTGTCAGGTCGCTTGGTGAAGATGGCTTGAACAGAAGCTGAGATTATCAATATTAAATTACACTGCCCATTTTCGCGAAAGTACGGTTGCTTAAATTTGAGTACGGCGTCGCTCATTTGCGATGCAATTGTACTCAAAGAAAAAGAGTAAACGCCTAAAGCATTTAAATGAGAGTTACATTGTAATCCCAGGAATAAGTGTAGCACAAAAAATTATTTAAATTAATTAAACATAACATCCATCCCAGATTGAATGTAGAAGCGTCATTTGTCAATAAAGGATTTTTTTTGTAATTTAACGGTTTTTCTTTTTCGAAATGTAACGTTTTCAAATTCAAAACTAATAACGAATTATCGTAAATAAATAGAGCATTTTCTATATAAAAATTCAAACGTGCAATAAACTTTTTTGGGTCATTCTGTACGCACACCAAACAGATTGAAATGCCTGTCTATGATTCGAAGGAAATTTCACTGTAAAAAAGTTGTACTTAAAATGAGAACCGGAACCTACTTATTTTTCTTTGAGTACAATTGAATGGTAATAATTGTATTGAATCGTAAATGAGCGATGACGTACTCAAATTTAAGTAACCGTACTGTCTCAAAAATGAGCAGTATGGTTTAATATTGCTAACAACAGCTTCTGTTCAAGCCATCTTAACAAAGCGACCTGACATACTTAAAATAAATATTCAGAAGATGGTTTTCCACGTTATTTGACGTTGATTGCTTAAATGGAAACTGCGTTATAACAATTAATGTATCTTACTTCCCAGTCTTTTGGCACACCTTTTTAACATTTCTTCTGTTTATAACTTCTTCACATCTACATGGTAGTACAAAGAATAAGACACTCGACTGCTGTGCCTGAGGATATGGGTTCGATTCCCGGTAAGTCTTGGTTGTAATTGTCGATATTTATTGAAAGCATTTATGAAGGCAGCTTATGGAGGCAAGAAACTACTCTTTTATGCATTTTTACTCATTTTTGAGTACATGTCTTTTTTTAAAAATGAATTTTATGTATTCGGAGCCATGATAAGCATGGAATGCAATCAAAAATGTGTACATTTTACTGAACTTTTGAATACCTATTTTTTAACAGTGTAGTTATTAAAAGTTTTTAAATGAAAAGTTCACCATTATTCGAAATATTTTCTCAATGGGGGGTATTCGAGAATATTTTCAAACAAACGATGGCAACAAGAGAATTGCAAAAGCTATTTGTTCGAAAATCCAATACAAATAACACACTATTGTTCAAAGAGATGAGAGACACCATTCTGAGATGACATAATCCTAATTATTATTTCGATGTTTGATTTACGAAATGAATTATTGACATTTTGATTATTGTCTTAATTCCAAAGATGACCAAAGGCGAGAACAATGACATGAAGAATAAAGTTTTGTAATTGAAGATCCTGTATGAGAAGCGATTCAATGCAAGGATTTTTTTTAAATTAAAATTTTAAAAGGAAGGACGCAAAACACGCAATGCAATTTGATAAATTGTAAGCTCACTTTTTTCACACTAGGGTTCAAATCTAACCAGTCATCTTTTTAATATGTGGATTAAAGTTGTGTTCTAATTCAACTGATTTTAATGAGAAAATACATAAAATTGTTCTTTTTTTTTACGTGACATAGTTCTTGGAATCCAAATTAAACTCTGAAAAACAAGAAAACTATTCTCATTTTAAAAATAAATTTTATTACTCAATAGAACAAAAATAAAATATATTTGAATTTGATATTTTTTAATGTCAATATTTGAACAAAATTGGCCGTCCTGATTTTCCGATTCGGAATAGCCCTTAAAATTATATATGTAGAATTTTGGAGATAGTGGATTACAGCGAAATACTTTTCTAAATTTTTAAACTTAATTTTGTGATATACAAGTGAAAATAATTGAATTATTCAGATTAGTTTTCGTCGATAAATTAAAATTTAACTTGCATTTGTGTTTCAGTTATTCATAAATTGAATTGTCCACCCAAAAGCACTGTTGTGTTTAATGTTGCACACCTTAAATCCTGCGGCAATATCGATAAACACAGCCTAAAGAACCTGTCTAGCTTCTGGCCAAAGTTAGTAGAATTTTAAATTTTAAATATCACCATAATAACTCGTCTATATAAACAATACATACAAGAATATTAAATATTTTTTTAACAGGTAATGTAAATCGAGATACAGAAGCAAGTTTATAAATACCAAAACAATTGTTACACTGAATTTTCCGTCTCGGCAGATTGTTTCCAAAGCAGTTTTTGGCTCAAGATTTCTCATTTGATCATCTTGAAGAATCTAACCTACATTATTTTCTAAGACATAAAAAATCCCAGAGTTATCCAATTTAAGATAAAGAACGCTTATTATTCGTTTGGTAACCCCAATCTGAAAGCAGTTTTGGTGCATTAGGCAAATGAGAAATAATTTCTTTCAACATAATATTTAAGTCGGAATTTTGTTTTTCTTCAAGTCTTTGTAGTCCGATCATATTCTTTGCTAGTTTGAAAATATAAAACATTAATATTTAAATAAATTAGTATATAAAGTTTGAAAGCACTAATTGTATTTAATATGTTATATATGTTTAATTTATAATAAATGTTTAATTTATAATAAATGTTTAATTTATAATAAATGTTTAATTTATAATAAATACTTAATTTATAGTAGTTAATTTAAAATAAGTATTTAATTTGCAATAGCTAATGTATAATAAATATTAAATTTATAATAAATATTACATTTATAATAAATATTACATTTATAATAAATATTACATTTATAATAAATATTTAATTTATAATATAAATATTTATTTTATCATATAAATATTTAATTTATAATATAAATATTTAATTTATAATATAAATATTTAATTTATAATATAAATATTTAATTTATAATATAAATATTTATTTTATCATATAAATATTTAATTTATAATATAAATATTTAATTTATAATATAAATATTTAATTTATAATATAAATATTTAATTCATAATATAAATATTTAATTTATAATATAAATATTTAATTTATAATATAAATATTTAATGTATAACATAAATAATTAAATATATAATTATTACTAATAAAATATTTAACTATTTCATTTCTCGAAAATAATTCTTTTATACCTTCTGTGATTAAAAGAGAAACGTGTTCTCTAAATATTCATAATCGATGAAAAATAATTGGGAAATTTAAACATACCGATATATCTATATCGTATATTTCAATAAAATTAAAGTAAAAATAATCAAATTAATATAAATAAATAGGGGAATACGCTCGCTCGTACTTACAATGTGCTCTGCGATCAAATACGTTGGGTAATTTTGCATTTTCTAAACTGTCTGTGTGTGCCATTACTCAAAATGCGGGACATTTTTGAAAATGGTACGCTTTTAACAACTTAAACTAATTCAAATACGATGAACTTAACATTAGTGTAGTTTTCATGAGCTATACACTCTACATTTGCGAAGATTAAAAGATTATTTTTTAAATAAAATGGTTATTGTTTCATGGATTGCACGAAATAAACTGGATTCATTACTATTAAGCCTCTTTAGTATGACCAATATGTTTTTGTTTACATTCTAACGTTGACATTTTGAATACAGAAATACAACCTTCTTCGATCACTACACAAAACGAATCAGCACTAGTTGAAATTACATTTTTTTTAATGCGTAGCTTCTTTACAAACCTTGTTTAGATGTAACACAAACAACTTTTCGGAACCGATCAAAAATCGTTCAATGGAACATTCTAAAAAACTACTGTCATCCATGAATCAGACCGAAAAACTCTCCGTTAAAGATCTAAACCCTTTACACTCAGAAATCGTTTGATATTTTATTCTTTTTATGGAACAGTTACATTCCGTGCCTGTTCTTAATAAATACGAATTCTTTAATTTAAGAATGTTGATACTGTAGTGATGTCATACTTTTAAACGGAGTTATATAAAGAAAAAAACTACCGAAACAAAAGCGTTTTCTATGTTCAACAGAAGAACAGGGAAAGAGAAGTACAGAAAAACAGGGAAAGAGAAGAACAGAAGAACAGGGAAAGAGAAGAACAGAAGAACAGGGAAAGAGAAGAACAGAAAAACAGGGAAAGAGAAGAACAGAAGAACAGGGAAAGAGAAGAACAGGGAAAGAGAAGAACAGAAAACAGGGAAAGAGAAGAACAGGGAAAGAGAAAAACAGGGGAAAAAGAACAGGTTGTTATTTATGTGACTGAGAGTTGCATCCTGAGTGCAAAGGGTTAATAGTAACGAACGTATCCAACGCAATTGTTTGTGCAGAGAAAGTCATGATTTGATGATACGAAGGGCGAACCTGTAAGGAGAACAATCTTAATGCAATGCACATTTACTATATACTGTTCTAGAATAGAAGAGTAGGCCAAATGCACAGCATAGTAAGGATGATCCGTTTAGAGGCGCAATTAGACACGGTTGAGCACCGCATTTAAGTAGAGAGTTTCGCTGCCTCTTTGATGATAGGCATTTAACTCTTGGTATAATTGCCATGCATAAAGTGTTGCCAAGAGACGTTAATGTTACCTTGATAAACTATACACGTTCACTTATATAAATGTGGGTTTTTTTCTGTTTGATTTTACAGACAGATGTTTGAAGCGGTGATTTTTTTAATTAAGAGTCTTGAGTCGAAATTGTATTATAAATTGTAACGTTATAAATTATCATGTTAATATGTTTTTTTTAGAGTAGATTAATAAATTTCCAAACCAAATGCCTGATCGGGTGCAACAGATACATTCGAAATTTTTTTAAAAATATATAATGTTTCGATCAAAACACTTAACATTTTTATGCATTTTTCAAATTGATAAATCTATGCATGTTTCAGATCAATACAAGAAGGTGTTTACACATGAAGTATTTTTTTTTGAAAAAAAATTTATAACTTGAGTTACTTGGACACTTCTTCACCCCCCCCCCCCCCCCCCGAAAAAAAAATACCCGTCCTGTCTGTTGTTACCTGTTGGTTAAATCCCTACCTGTTGGAAAGATAGTGAATCCCATTTATATTTTCATGTCAGCACATCCATGAGTAATTTAAAACATTTTTTTAGTTTAGGTCCAAGTTACCCACTCCTGGGTATAGGTACCCCAAATATTGGTATTGTATTATGTACCCCAAGTATTGCTTAACTCCTTAAATGCTAAATAAGTTTTTAGACAACGAAAAGTGTCATCAATGACGTGACAACGAATGAACAGATTTCAATAGCTTTCTTTGGTATATAGTTTGGAATCCAAATAAAATACTTTTTAATTGTCCAGCAAAAAAAGTCAGCATAAAAACCTTCATCAAAATTTTGAAATTGAAGGTTTCGCACAGGAAAACTGAAAGTGTTTTTTGAAGATCTATGAACTTAAAAGTTTTTGTTGCAATATCTTTTATAAAAACTGCAAAAAACCTTCGAAAAATCCTACGAAAAACTTCAATTTTTAATTATGAAGGAGAAATGTAGATGTTTTAAAGGTTTCATGCAGTAAAATTAAAGACTTAAAAAACCTGCAGTTTTTTTGTTTCAATATCCTTTATAAAACCTTCAAAAAACCTTACATTTGGCGATTTTGATGAAAGTTTTATGCTGACTTTTTTGCTGGGTAGGGCGTAAATTCATGTGAGATACAAATAATTCCACGCAGACCCTAAACTTACCCGAATACAGTCATCTTAATCTTTATCCAGTGACGGCTCGCCCACTACAGCAAGTACAGCCGGGCTGTACCTAAATTTATTAGTGTATTTTAAAACTAAAATCAGATATTTTACTAATTTTCTTAAATGAAGATTAGAATTGAAAATAAAATTTCTACGGTAGTAAAAAAAATCTCCGATAAATAGCAAGCCTGTTACCGTAATGCACAATTCAGGAGGGGGAAAAACTCCATTCAATCAAAACTGCAGCCAAAAAGCGAAATTCGAAATCGGCTGCATCGTTGCCATGGCAACCTTTGCGTAGTGTGGAGATTCCTCCCCATGCTAATGTACTGCATTTGTGAGACGGCACAGCCGAAATGAATTTTCTTGTTTTAGCTGCACTTGAGATTCGGTAAGCTGATTGGCTCGTGGGTGAAACGAGAACTTACGAGAATATTTCCAAACGGAAATGGTTTTCGTGATAAATTTACTGTTTATATGTTGTTTCAGGACCATTATGGTGCTGCTGTTGTTTCGTAATTAAAGTTAATACTGTCGCCACTGTATTTATCCTGCTGCCAGTGTGAAGTGCAACTAGCCCTTACGTCATGGGGTCTGGGAAACGAACCCGGGCAAGATATGGATGTTGATATGTGTTAGTCCCTGTTAGGAACGACAGTGGCCCGCTAATTATGCGCTCCCTCACAAGAAGCAATAACACGATTTTGTAGTTTGTCATATGACTGAGCAAGTGCCCATCGATTAACTCTATTTCTTTACCGAAATTATTTGTTTGTCGGTCACGCAACAGCCACTGGATAGGTTTCGCCGGAACTTTCAATCAATCTAAATCGCATAAAACAACCAACTATGTTATAACATTTACTGGTATTTATATAAACAAGCGTTCGATCATGTCTCGCTCCCGTTTAGTGATGAGTTCTGTCTTCGTGTTTCAGCCAACTGTGATACCCGGTCAAAGCGATGGCTCCCGTCTCGAGGAACGACCTCCAGCTGAGCGACGACGACGACTCGGACGAGGACAACGACGAGAAGACGCCGCTCGTGGAGAACCCTTACGACAAGTGAGTGTCCTCAGGAAGCGTCCGTTAAAATATATAGTATATAGTCTTTATATAGTATATAGTCTTTAAAATATATAGTATATAATCTTTATATAGTATATAGTCTTTAAAATATATAGTATATAGTTAAAATATATAGTCTTTATTAAGTTTATTATTATTATCACTTGACACAACGTTGTCAAGGGGCTTTAAATAGTTAAAATATATAGTCTTTAAAATATAATAACTATATATTTTAACTATATAAAGACTATATGTTTAACTACATAAAGACAATATATTTTAACTATATACTATATATTTTAACTACATAAAGACTATATACTATATATTTTAACTACATAAAGACTATATACTATATATTTTAACTACATAAAGACTATATACTATATATTTTAACTACATAAAGACTATATACTATATATTTTAACTACATAAAGACTATATACTATATATTTTAACTACATAAAGACTATATACTATATATTTTAACTACATAAAGACTATACACTATATATTTTAAGGACTATATATTATATATTTTAAAGACTATATACTATGTATTTTAAAGACTATATACTATATATTTTAAAGACTATATACTATATATTTTAACTACATAAAGACTATATACTGTATATTTTAAAGACTATATACTATATATTTTAAAGACTATATACTATATATCTTAACATATATATTTTAAATCTTAACATATATATTTTAACTAATATATTTTAAAGACTATATACTATATATTTTAAAGACTATATACTATATATTTTAACTACTTAAAGACTATATACTGTATATTTTAAAGACTATATACTATATATTTTAAAGACTATATACTATATATTTTAACTACATAAAGACTATATACTGTATATTTTAAAGACTATATACTATATATTTTAAAGACTATATACTATATATTTTAAAGACTATATACTATATATTTTAACTACATAAAGACTATATACTGTATATTTTAATGACAATATACTATATATGTTAACTACATAAAGACTGTATACTATATATTTTAACTACATAAAGACTATATACTATAAATTTTAAAGGCAATATACTATATATTTTAAAGACTATATACTATATATTTAAAGACTATATACTATATATTTTAACTACATAAAGACTATATACTGTATATTTTAAAGACTATATACTATATATTTTAACTACATAAAGACTGTATACTATATATTTTAACTACATAAAGACTATATACTATAAATTTTAAAGGCAATATACTATATATTTTAAAGACTATATACTATATATTTTAAAGACTATATATTATATATTTTAAAGACAATATACTATATATTTAAAAGACTATATACAATATATGTTAAAGACTATAAGATATCATAATCTTACTCGTCCCTTTCCCCTCCAGGAGTCGCAAGGAGGAGCTGAAGGGATGGGACGTGTTCGTGGTAACGCCTCCGGCGGAGGAGGACGAGACGGCCACCTCCCGCCTCATCGACGTCACCCTCAAGCTGATGAAGCTCTTCGTCTACCTCATCACCTTCTGCGTGGTCATCGTGTCGGCGGTGGTCGCGAAGGGGTCCTTCCTCTTCATGACCTCGCACATGAGGGAGTCCAGGTCGCTGCCCGTCTGCAAGAGGGGGCTAGGTGGGTGTAATCGCGAACAGCACGCGATAAATTAAACTAATTTTTTTATTATCTTTGTTGTATACATGCATGCGTCATACTTGGAGTAGCTCAGCAAAAAAGTCAGCATAAAACCTTCATCAACATTTTGAAATTGAAGGTTTTATGCAGGAAAACTACAGTTTTTTTTGAATATCTATAAAATTAAAGGTTTTTGTTTCAATGTCCTTCATAAAAACTGCAAAAAACCTTCATAAAAACCTGCAAAAAACCTTCAATTTTTAATCATGAAGGGAAAATGCAGATATTTTAAAGGTTTTATGCAAGAAAATTAAAAACTTACAAAAAAACTGCAGTTTTTTGTTTCAACATCCTTTATAAAACCTTCAATAAACCTTAAATTTTAACAATTTTGATGAAGGTTTCATGCTGACTTTTTTAGCTGGGAGATGCTACATTTGTAGACCGATATCAACAAAATCGTGGTTTGAAGGATTACAATATGAAATTATCTTAATAATGTGAATAAGTGCTTAGAACAACCATTATTGTCGGAAAAACTGTACTTTTTTTTATTATTTATAATGTTAATAGACATTTATGCATTTCCTGAAATTTCACAGGAAATAAATACGAAGGTTTTAATTTCTAATTTGTTAGAATAAGGGTAACACATTTTTGGCGACAAGCATTGTTTGGCTGTATCACATTTAACTGTATTGACATCATGATAAATTTTTTCCAAACTACTTCGGGTATATTTTAAACCAGTCGCTTAGTTTTAGTAGCAACAAACAAAGTAGTTAATGCATAGAAAAAAAGAATGGTTTAGTATGTGTAGTGTGTTGTTAAAAAGTCCAACAATTTGTGAGTATTTTTTTTTTTTGCAAGAAACTGAAAATATCATCATTTTGTCAGTTACATCTTAATCGTCTTGTGAACGTTTTCTTTATATCTTTCTCTGTGATGACGCCATATTGTTTACTTAATGGCTAGAGCAAGTAGTTGGTCGACATTATTTGTATTTGTGACCCCAAAAAGTTTAAATATTTAAAAAAATAAGTCAGTTTCGCTAAAAACTGTTTTAAACTTTCAACAACGATCTGATGAAATCACGAGAAATTTTCAAATGCGCAACATAAAATTTACTTCGGTTTTAACGACCAACGGTTAAAAATATTCACAAGTAAGTCAATCCATTGATTTAGAAAGTCATAATCTATCAAATAAATTACTATAGTGGGAAAATCCCCCACTAAAAGGTTAAGTGGAATCCAACTATTATAATGTTTATCTTTTTTTTATATTATGTTATGAAACTTTATATAACTCTTAAAAGAATACGATAAGAAGAGAGATTGAAAATCTTTAAATGTTATTTTCAGTAATGTGTAATAATATATTTATAATGGTAAATATTCTTAGTATGGAACTATTTGACCTCCCCTCCCACCACATTATTTATGAGTTACTACGTCATTGCACTAAACCTATAAAGCATATGAGCTGCCAAGTTTCAAAACCAGATAGATCATTTTTGAGAAATTTTTCAAGAGAAATAAAAAATTAATTGAATTATTTATGGAAATTTTTTATCTTCCTTTTTTTTTACAAATCGGTATTAGACAGACACAGGGTCTTAACCAAATTTTAGCTCTGTATAAGTATTAATTTAAGAGATATTTTTTTTCATTGGTTCTATCTGATTTTGCAACCAGGCTATGGGATCTATACGGTTTTGCAACTAAGTTATAAGATATGTCTGGTTTTGCAGCCAAGCTATGAGATCTATACGGTTTTGCAACTAAGCTATAGGATCTATCTGGTTTTGCAGCCAAGCTATAATATCTATACGGTTTTGCAACTAAGCTATAGGATCTATCTAGTTTTGCAGCCAAGCTATGAGATCTATACGGTTTTGCAGCCAAGCTATGGGATCTATCTGGTTTTGCAACTAAGCTATAGGATCTGTCTGGTTTCGCAACTGATCACTGCGTTGCGATTGGTGCGCAGTAGCCTACGCGCATCTTGATCTATCTGCTTTTGAAACTGATTCTATTACTTATCTGATTTTCCAACCGACTGCTACTTTCACACCGTAAAATGAATGTTATCTACCTGCTTTGGAATGACTTTGCCTATTGAAAGATCTATGTAGGGAAACTAAAAATAAATGATCGATCTGATAATCGATCTGTTAGGTTTTGAAAGTAGGGGACTCGCATAACCTTTAACCTTTTATCTAACATTTTAGGCTTATTCAATCAGACTTTACCAGACAAGCATGAACAATACTTCTTTCTAAAGCTATTTATGTGTTGCTGTCTAAGAATAAGACCATTTAAGTAGCGAAAGGTAAAGCAGTTTATTTAGTAAGGTCAGTTTTACGTATGACAGTACACCTCCATCCCTATTCTTATTCATTAATTCAAGTAACCCTAGCATACGAACTCGGGGGGGCCAATAGCCCAGAATGACAACGCATGTTAATCTGCCCCCATCTTCTGCCCAAAAGTGAGTTGTGCGCCCTGTTCATTGCCCCATAACTCTCTCCGGCTACTGATAAGAACCGCCCTGGATCGTGACAGAGACAAAAATCTCATTTCCGACCGAACAACCACACATAAGGACGCCCACGTACTCTGGGTAGGAGTGCCTTGCAATCATCTTCATTCCGACCCCTCTCTTTTGGTTGATGACTTCTATCGGAAACTAGTTTTAGTTAGCCACTTTGAAACAAACAGGAGCACCATTGAGGATGTAGTAATCTTATTAGGACTTTGGAAAAGCCAATTAATTAAAAAAACACGCCAAATTTTATATTGCTCTGAAAGTAACATTTTGTGACTTTATGCAACCAGATTTTGAAAATTTCGGTTGAAAGCGACATTCAGAAAGCGGTGGTGTTAGACCTTGCCAAAACAATATAGGATTTTCTATATAATTTTAGATATTTTTATAACTAACGCACATGCGTGAACGTGAACGTTTACATAATTTCTAATATCTATGTTTTTCTTAGGTGCAATTAACATTTATTCAATTAAATTAACAGTTAATGTAAGAACGCAACTGTAAATCTGTACATCAGAGCCTGACGAGCCTAACATCACATTTGGGCAACTTTAAAGGAAATGAAATAAAAATACAAATATTGACGACCAACAACAGGCTCAAGGCCCAACAAGGTTGGTCCATCTAGTACCTCTTAACTATCCCCCAATGCATATCTAACCTCTTCTTAAAATCCGTTACTCCTTTACAATTATCAATATTCACTGGCAAGTTGTTCCATTTGTCTATTACCCTATTATAGAAATAGTGTTTTCTCCCTTGAAACTGATGGGAAAAACATGCTGATCTTTGAAAAAACTTTCGTCATATTTGACGTTACAAATGCCTGCTAAATGCTCCGATTAAATGTTTCGTCAATTTAAAAAAAATTGCAATTTTTTTATGAAAATTATTTCGCCAAATAAGAGGGCAATTTCAAAAAAAAAATCGCGTACCCCGAATCGGGCAGCCACGTACCCTCCGACTTAGAACCGTTGTTTTATGGGATTGGCGAGTTTTCGCCAAAATTGAAGATACAGAAAATAAAATGCAATGCTCATCTTTCTCTCCCCCCAATGGTCATTGTCCGAGGTTCCGTCACGACCAAATGAAGATGACGATCCAGTTTGAGACTTTCTGCCATCATCTTTGATTCCCCTCGATTGCCCCATCAGATCGCAGAAAGAGAGTACATCACGATGCCGATTCCCTGTAAAGTGCCATTGTGTAGAACAGCGTGGCCACTGGTGTTAGTGTGTTGCGGGAACGGGAACAAAAACAGGGAAGAGATTAGGCGATTGGCTCGAAAATGTGGGCCGTTTGGCGGACTGATAAACTTTCTTGAACCGTATGGGGCTCTCTTGGACATGCGACCCCCTTCCTTATTGGAGTCACAAAGTAACCATTAGTGTCGGTGGGCCGAAATTAAAAATAGTCCAGCTTTATTAAAGAGGCTTGTGTCGGATATTGTACATTGTTACAAGCTTTCTGATCGAGTAGAAAGATAGTCCCGTGTCATTCAAATTTTGATATAATAGAATGGGTATGCGTAGGTTTTTTGCTTTCAGTTGCAGCTAACGTAGTATTTTTTATTATTGTAAGTCTGGTACCTTTTAAGCTTTTTTAAATTGTATGATATTCTTTTAAAACCGAAAGCACAACTGGCGTAGGATATTTGAATTCCGACGCAAGTGATAAATTGTTGTAAAGGGATAGACGAATTCCGCCGCAAATGTTTAATTCTTGTAAAGTGATAGGCGAATTCCGCCGCAAATGTTTAATTGTTGTAAATCAATAGGCGAATTCCGACGCAAATGTCTAAATGTTGTAATGCGATAGGCGAATTCCGCCCAAATGTTTAATTGTTGTAAATCGATAGGCGAATTCCGACGCAAATGTCTAAATGTTGTAATGCGATAGGCGAATTCCGCCGAATATCTTTAATTTAGGTTGAAAGCTAATGAAAAAAATATTATAATGCGAGATTGTAAAAACGATTGCTCGAAAGGCGATTGAGATACCAAAACTAATTGCTCGGAAGGAATGAAAAGCTCCAAACGACTGCTGTATAGGGGTACCAGCTTTTGTTGTTTAAAACTGTAGGATGTGCAAAATTCACATGACGACTTCATAAATGACAAAACTGACTGCTCGGAAAGCTCTACGATAAAGTAAAACTTTTAAATGTATTGGGGTAATCCAAGCTAAAGTCTGTTGATTTGAAGAACAGTATCTTCACGAGAAGCATTTGGCTTTATCCACAAACAGGTTTATTAAAGGAAGATGCGGATTTATTTAACAGTGTGTCGAGTTTTCTTCCATTACAATTAAATTAATACAACGAACGCTAAATCTCGTTGTCAGAACAGCTTTGGGGTTATGGCAGTTGTTCCCAAAAGATGGTCCGTGGACCCCTGGGTATACGCGGGATCACAAAAAAAAAAATATTTACACGAGTTTTTATTACAATGGGGTTTACATGAGTGTTAAATGTGCAAGAAATAGACTGAAAGTTTTTTTAACTTCTGATTGTGTTGTTATCTTTTCAATGCATTTGTTGGGTAAAATTGTGCCCTTATTCTTAGCAACAGCTGTGTAAAATTAAAATAAATTATAAAATTAATTTTAGAATTCTTTATTCCCTTCAGTTTGATGTTCAAACAAAATTGAAAGGTATACATTCCCAGAAAGTGCGGGAACTTTCCATGAGCATATATGGAAAAAGAGATCCCCGGTTCTATTTGAATTTTAGCTAAGGGTCCTTGGCTTACTGCTAATTGGGAACCTCTAGGTTATAAGGAGTTGAAAGGATCATATGCACTGAACAAATTACACCATTATATTATATGTCAAGTCTGATGTTTGGTTTGGTTAATTAACTTCGCACTAGATCTGAACAGTGGGCTAT
Organism: Troglohyphantes excavatus; assembly: GCA_963932185.1. Classification (NCBI taxonomy): domain Eukaryota; kingdom Metazoa; phylum Arthropoda; class Arachnida; order Araneae; family Linyphiidae; genus Troglohyphantes; species Troglohyphantes excavatus. The sequence continues at coordinate 3,282,106 of OZ010667.1, forward strand.
TGGCGATCAAGTCTGATGTAATCCTAAAAATTTGATTTTTTTAATCAAATATAAATTTAGTATTAGCACGACCCTTAAAATTTCGTAGTCGACAGTTTGGTATTGATAAGTCACCTTTTCAAAATAAATCCGTTTTTCATAACTAATACGAGCTTATCTACCTTGATGAACCTACACATTATAAAAAAAATGTTGCTTAAAAATGAGTACATGAACATACTCGTTTTTATTTGAGTACAACTGCATCGTAATGAGCGATGACGTACTCAAATTTAAGTAGCCGTACTTTCGCCAAAATGAGCAGTATTGTTTAATTTTGCTAATATCAGCTTTTGTTCAAGCCATCTTAGCAGAGCGACCTGACAAACTTAATATATTTATTAATATAGTTTTCCACATCATTTGATGTCGATTCTGAAATGAAAACTGAGTTATTAAGATTCAATTATCTTACTTCAAATTCTTTTAGTACACCTTTTTAGCATTACTTTTGTTTATAACTCCTTCGCGTCGCTTTGGTGGTACAACAGATAAGACCCTGAACTTCGGTGCGGACGATATCATTTAGACGGATTGGGTTCGATTCCCGGTAAGTCCTGGTTGTATATGTTGAAATTTATTGAAAGTGAATTAAGAAGGCAGGCTATGTAGGCCAGCAACATTTCTATTTATTCATTTTACTAATTTTTCAGTACATGCCTTTATCAAAAAAATGAAACTTATGTCTTCGGAGCTATGATAAACATCGAATGTAATAAAAAATGAGTACATTTTATTGATTTTTGAGTACCGATTTTTATCAGTGTATGTTTGATCGGAGGCCACGGAAATAGCTTTGCTCCATATCGCAGACTTACAACAAAGAGGATTACGTACTTATCATTGTATTTGATGCCAGAAGATGAACAGCCTTATCAACGAAGGAACCGCACAAGGAAATAATGTCACTTATGAAGCGCTGCTAAACGCCCGATGAACCCGTGTTCTGTCGCACATCATTTCTCCGCAAATCGATTCTGTCAGTGCGTCTATTTCCTTTTTGCAACAAAGGTTTACCTGAATCCGCCTACTCATCTGTTTCCTTCTTATGTTAGACAAACAAATCGTTTAATTTCATTTTAATGTTTTTTTTTCATATTCTGGGGGATTAAAAACGTTTAGTTCTCTGATGCTGGATGTAGGTTAAAAATGAGAAATGACATTTCAGGTTTCAGTTTATTTTGTTTTGTTTGTTTCGGACTTCGTTTTTGTTGATGGATTATTTGCTTTGGAAAATTTAGTGTTTTGGAATATGTTGTAAAATATCAGGAATGCATCCAAGAAAAAACAAACATGCCAGTCAGATCGCAAATAGCAGAAAACAGTAAATACGTTTGACAGGTATATGCATTTGTCCGGATTTGTAAGTTTGAAAATAAAAGGCTTATTTTTAGAAATATTAGGTCAGACGGATAGAGCTGAAAAACTGTTCTTTTATAAAATTCATTGTTTATCTTATTTTTATATTTTTTTACCTGTTTAGTTTTGCATGAGTGCTCATCAGAAATATTATTAAAAAGTATCAATATAAATCAATATTTCAGTTTATTGATACTTTTTACTACTTTCCGGGGTAAACTATTTACTAAGTATTTCCTGAACACTTTATTTTACTGAACAATTTATTTTAAGTATTTACTGATGTATTTACTAAGTATTTACTGATGTATTTACTAAGTATTTACTGATGTATTTACTAAGTATTTACTGATGTATTTACTGATGTATTTACTAAGTATTTACTGATTATTTAATTACTAAGTATTTACTGAACACTTTACTTCACATGCGAGTGTTACACACGCATACGAGTTAAAGTGTTCAGTAAATACTTGCTAAATCCAAATATAGGTTAATTAACAAAACTTTACTTTGTACCAATTGTGTAGAATTTGGCAATAGACAAGTTTTCAAATGTGTGATGACTCTTCACACATGCAAATCGATACAAAAACGCGAATAAGCGATACGAACGCGAACGTTTAAACGCATAGCTCCAAGAAATGAGATTATAAAAATATTTTCTCAATAAGAGATTATATTTAAAAATAAATTGAATGTTGCAAAATATCATTTCATTGATTATTGTTCAGAAAGTGATGTTCGAATAGTGAAATTAAAAAAAAAATGGTACAGTACCACTCCAATTAACCGAACTCAAGTTATCTGGATCAAATAAAGCGCATCGACAATTATCCGGATCTGGATCGCTTTGAGTCCACGTCGCTTGATCCACATTTTAAAAGTTTCTTATTAGTGAATGATGTTGTTTTTAATAATCATTTAAATACATAACATACTAAAGCAAAATTATTTTTCTTACCAAGAAATAACCTTAATTGTTAATTGTCCAATTATCCGAAAATTCGATTATCCGGATGGGATCTGGTCCCAATTGATCCAGACCATTGGAGTTCAATTGTATTTCTGAATTCATTTATAAAAATATTAGAATTTGAGGCTCACGTCTTCCTATATTCAAAATCCTTTTTTCTTTTCGTGCCCCCCCCCCCCCCCCCCACAACAGGCCTGGACCGGGACAAGGAGTACGAGGTGTCTCTCCCTTCCATCCAGCGGGTGTCGTGGGTGTGGGCGGTGTTCTTCGTCCTCGTCGTCCCCGAGTGCTTCACCCTCTTCAGGAGCTTCAGGATCTGCGTCTTCAAGTCCTACAAGAAGCCCAGGATGCTCTCCTTCGTCTCGGTAAGAGATGCACATCACCTCACTGTCCTGTTCTTGTATAACTATTGCCATGGGAGCTTTACTATTAAAATTAGTCAGGTTTTTAAAAGTAAAAAACAAGGAAGCCACTCCGCCAAATCAATTTTTGTAAACAAACGTGGCGTGGAAGATTGTTACCATTGCCAGCGCCCGAGATATTGATGTCACGTAAATAAGTGGAAGGAGAAGCTGACTGTAAATTAAACCAATACAAGACACGCAATGAAAATCTCACATCAAATTATGAAACCAATAACAAAATGGAGAAAGAAAACTAATGAGATTAAGTTTGAGAATTAGCGTATGTGTGTTAAACTTATTATGCGCATGCGTGTTAAACTTATTATGCGCATGCGTGTGAAACATATTATGCAAATATTTTCGCATGCGTGTGTGATGCCACTAGTAGGTGGAGCTAATTAGCATAGATGAAATCGAAGACAGACACTATGCGTTGTAATACACATAACGCAAACATTGGGCATGGTTGTTATTTGAACTGAAATTATATTTGTCGATTTATTATTGACGCCTTGGCGGAGTGACTCCCTTATTATATTTTTGTACTTTCTGAGAGCTGACTTGGTGTTTCGTCCAACAGATATTCATAGCAGAGACCCTGAGCACCGTCGGCCTCTGTCTCCTCGTCTTCGTCGTCCTGCCCGACCTTGACGTCATCAGAGCGGCCATGCTCACCAACTGCGTCTGCTTCGTGCCGGCCGTCCTCAGCCTCCTGTCCCGCCACAAAGACGAGCCCAAGCGCCCCTTAAAAGTCATCTTCGACCTCATGGCCATAGTCTTCCAGGGCAGTGCCCTGGCCGTGTGGCCCATCACCGAAACCGGTCCGAGAACCTGGCTCATACCCTTGTCGGTCGTCCTGGTCTCGATGCGGTGGTGGGAGAACTACCTGGACAAGAAGTCGCCGATACCCTTCATCAGGAGGCTGGGCTCCATCAAGGAGGACCTGAGGAAGAGTCGGTACTTCATTTACGTGTTCCTGTCTGTGTGGAAGATGGTGCTCATCTTGTGTTCCATGTTCGGCATGTTGCATTTGACCATGGAGCATGCGCCGTTGATCTTCAAGGGGTTTGCACTGAGCTTCAGGAGCCATCCGATCTCTGTCCAGCAGGTAAATTTTTTTATATACATAATTCCTTTTGTAACTATGTATGGCACAGGTACTTAGCTGCATGGAGTTGCACAGCGAAAGAAGAAATTCTTTTATAACTCCTCATGGAATCATCTAATGGGGATAAATGACATACCATGGTGTAGACGTGAGACGTTTCGAACAATCCAATTATTAACCCATTCCGCCTTTTGGCCTTTGTACTACGTGGGAGAATAGTTTTGACAAACTGCGATATATGATTCCACTCCATAACCTAGCTATACTGAGCGGCCTGTACATATCACCAGAATTTTTTGTATTAATAACTAAGGAATTAGGGAAAAAGAATGCTACTCAAAAGGCTATGCAGCAATGTAGGCAAAGACTATCACCACAAAGACAAACCAATGCAGACAAAAATCGTAAACCTGAAACCTAACCTAATGTACGCAAAACTGTAGCCAACCTCGAGTAGACAAAAAAAGCAAGTAAGTAAATAAAATTATGTTTAAAGCGTATACTTTACATTAAATCTTGTAGAAATTAAGATTCGCTATTTACACATCAATAGCACTTGAAGAAAATAACGGACAGTTTTTTTTAACATAATATTAAGTAATTGAAAAAAAATTAGAAAACTTGTACAACAAAGCAACTTTTAGGCAATAACCTGAAAACAGTAACAACAGTATTTACTCAAAAACTGGACAATGGACATGAATCTCCTTATCACATGTACATATTTCCGTGCCTGCTTATTCTTAATTTATTCTACTCATTTTATTATATACGATTTCACAAAAATTCTAGTAAAAAAATTAAAATTCGTTAGAAATATTTCGAAACTAACAGTTTTTTTTTCAATTTTACAATCTTTTCTTACTACATGTGTCACTACCGAACTACTCCTGCAATATTGTGCGCAGTTCAAGAGCAAAATTTTCTTTTTATTCAATTTTATATTACCTATATAAATGAGCAATTTTCCTATTCCCACACCTTCAAAAACTTTAAGCACATTTTCTACCCTCCGTCATCCAACAGGTGAGGAAGGCAATCCTGCTGTCCAACATGCCAGACGTGCCAACAGCCAGCCCACTCGACGAACAGGTGTTCATATCGTCCATCGCCATGGCCCCCATCCACGTGGCCCTGATCCAGATCAGCGCCGCTCTGGTGTGCTACGTCTTCGCCAAATTCTCCTGCAAGATCTGCATCCAGGGATTCAGTTTCGCCTTTCCCATCAGCTTGACCATCCCGGTCTCGATCTCGATGCTGATTGCCGCCTGCGGGATCCGGACGGAGGACGAGTGCTTCTTCGAGGCCTTCATGCCCAAGTACATGTTCTGGACGTGTCCTCAGGGGAATTTCCTGCAGGAGTTCGTCTCCGATAAGTTCGCTTGGATATGGCTGGTGTGGCTTCTGTCGCAGACGTGGATCGCGGTGCACATATGGACGCCGAAATGCGAGCGTCTGGCGAGCACGGAAAAGTAAGCCAATTGATTATTTCTTTGGCTTGGAACATGAAGGACCCATGTCATTTTATCAATTTTTATGAAACTATTATGAGCATATCAATTTTAAACTCCCAACACTGTTAAAAATAGGTACTCAAAAATAAGTAAAATGTACTCATTTTGACTACATTCGATGCTTATCATAGCTCCGAATACATAGGTTTCATTTTTGAAAAAGACATGTACTCAAAAATGAGTACAATGAATAAAAACAGCAGTACGCGCAAGCTGCCTTCATAAATCACTTTCAATAAATATCGACAATTACAACCAAGACTTACTGGGAATCGAACCCATATCCACCGCAGTCTAGTAGGCACTAGACTGCAGTGGATATGGGCTCATTTTTTAGAAAGTACGATTACTTTTATTATCCGTTGTTTTACTAGGGCGAGGTGAAGAAGTTATAAACAGAAGAAATATTAAAAAGGTGTTTCAAAAGAATGGGAAGTAAGATAATTAATTTTTAATAGCACAGTTTCCATTTAAGCAATCGACATCAAATGATATGGAAAACCATCTTCTGAACAACTATTTTAAGTGTGTCAGGTCGCTTGGTTAAGATGACTTGAACAGAAGCTGAGATTAGCAATATTAAATCACACTGCTCATTTTTGAGAAAGTACGATTACTTTAATTTGAGTACGTCATCGTTCATTTACGATGCAATTGAAGTCAAAGAAAAATTAGTATGTTTAGGTATTCATTTTTAAGTACTTTTTTTTTACAATGAAATGAAATAAAAACCATTATCGCCAGGCTTCTCCTTCAAATCAAACCGTGATTTCCGAAACATTGAAACAAGGCTGAGCTTTAAACTTTTGAAGCCAATTTTTCTCAAAACTGTCAATTATGATATGGGTCCTTTTTGTTCCAAGTCACAGATTTCGTCCATTTGAGACTATCAAAATGAAACTACATATTGAAAAGTCATTTTTAAAAATAAACGTTACATTATATCATCTAATATTTTACTGTAAATGTGATGTATTTTTTTTCCTCGACAGATTATTCGTGAATCCAATGTACTGCGGTGCGTTGATTGATCAATCCTTAGCTCTGAATAGAAGAAGAGACGACGAAGGAGAAATAAAAAGTGAGGTGAGTAAACCACTGATCACTAACTGTAACTACTGGATAGGGCAAGGCATTTGGTTGACTTGAAGCCGATGTAGAGGCAGCCATGATGTGCCCTACTTTCTTTGCCACCGCAATATTTCGTCAAATTTTTCATGTTAAAATAAGCCGACGTGTATTGCTTTTGGCTGAGTTTTTTTTATTTTCTTTTTAAACCCATTTTAAATGCAATCTGCTATTAAAATAGAAAGTCCTTTGCAAGTCAATGTTGAAGTAGATAAAAATCAAGAGCAAAAACTATTTGTTTGGCAATATAAAAATTAATTCTATAAGAAAAAAATATAATATTTATATACATTTAATATTTCTACAATGCTATGGTAATAAAAAAACACCATTAAATCACTTAAAAAAAATATTGGGGAACAGCATGGCTGCTTACAATTGGCTTCAACGCGCCCATAGAGGGAAAAAGGTTTGAGCATTCCAACAGTAATAGTTCAAGGGAGTAAATACGCTTAAGAAAGTTATTACTATACTTACATTTTCGAATTATACATGACTGCTATACTTTTTATCAGAAGTTCTATATATAATAAAAGAAAGTATCTATCTATGAATCGCAAAGCACCTATTTCCTCTGTGTATGAAAGGCTGGAAATTTATATATAAGTACCATTTATCCATTTTTAAATATATAACATAACAAAATAATCTGTAAAAAATATTTCCAACGTACAGCCGCGGAAAAAAAAACGAACCACCGTTGATTATTTCGTTAGTTTTTATAGTAGAGCTAAACTTAATATACCATTTTGTAGGGAATAAAGTCTACTACACATTGATATACAAAAAATTTGCATAGGGGACTATCTTCATATTAAAATCCGCACCAACTTTAAAATGTCCAATAGCAACACCCAATTTTGATTCAATATTTAGAATCTACGACAAAATTTATCGCTGAATATCAATTTTCAAGTCATTTGGTTAAGTAGTGTTTTAATTATGAATATCGAAAGTTTAGAACTCGTAATGTTAAATGAATTTCTTAAACTTTTAATCATATCTTTCGAAATAATAATTTTATTAAGCTGATATTTTTATCTGGGTTACTTCTAAACAACCCAAATAAAATACACTAACTTTCATTACTTATATGTATATTTTTTAATTTTATTTAAATTAGGATATTAATATTCATAATATTTATGAATAGCAACCATGCTATATTTTGATAGTGATGGATTCAGAAAGACGTTTTATATGCATATCTAAAATTTCAGGATTTTCCTCTTTGTAGTTTTTTGGCTATATTCAAACGTGCATCAAATGATCATTTAAGGGGTCATACACAAATTTAAAATCTGCAGAACTTAACAGAAATCTATTAATTTTGAGAATTAAAAGCGCTGTGATCGCGTTGGCATAAAATTCTAAATTCTTATATAATGGCAAGGGGTATACGGGAGTGGGGGAATGAATGACCACAGAGAAAGAAAATCCACGGCTAACACCAAAACATTTTCTACCAGCGTACTTCATTTTGAAGTCTCACTAATACTTTGTCCAATGTGGAAGTAGCCCCTCAAATAAGATAGATACATATCGTCTAATATATCTGCATATAAATGTAGGAACTTAATGAAAATTTATATTTAGATTATTTTGATGACGGGGAACATTCCTGCGCTATCAAAAGTAGGTGTTGCTATTGAAAATTTTAAAGTTGGTGCGGATTCGAGTATGAAGATAGTCCCCTATGCAAATTTTTTGTGTATCAATGTATAGTAGACTTTATTCCCTACAAAATGATATATTAAGTTTAGCTCTACTATAAAAACTAACGAAATAATCATCGGTGGTTCGTTTTTTTTTTCCGCGGCTGTATCTTTGAGCTTAGTAGATATCGCGCAGGACGTTGGAACAGCAGGTACCGTGGTTTAAGTCACGTCGAGGACAAATCGAATACACGTAATATACAAAATTTTTATGCCAATTTTTATGTAATATAGTTTAAAGGATTTGAGAAAAAAATGTGGTAAAAAAAAATATAACTATTTAAAACAGCCTTAGCGTTTAAAGGAAAAAACATTAAAAAATATAAAATCTTCAAATTTTGAAGAAAAAAATACAAACAATTACGAAATTTGTGTGTGAAGCATTGTTCTCTTATATAACTTTCAAAAACATACATTAAAATTTTGATTCAAAAGGCAAAAAAAAGTAATAAAAGTTGAGATGGAACCATCATGTTTCCTTAATAATTTTTGTGTGTCCTAAATGTAGGAGCTGGACCTGGAGGTGAAAGAGGACAACGACATCTCGCAGTACTACGAGACCATCTCCATCAGGAGCGAAGGGTCGTCCAGCAGCCAGTCCGGCAAGAGCCTACCAGTCAAAGGGTCCGACCACATCACCCGGATATACGCATGCGCCACCATGTGGCACGAGACGACAGAGGAGATGTTGCAGCTGTTGAAGTCGGTTTTCCGGTAGGTGTGCTTTAAGGTCGATTTGATTGTTGTCGAGTGGATAGAGTGTCACGTTTTGGGTCTCGAGTTTGGTTGCCGGTGACTTCGTGAGCAGATACAGTCTTCATGAAATTAAGATTAAGAACTCATTTGAATCATATAATTGTAATCCATATATGTTTTTATTTTTAAAAGGAAAACCTATTTTAAGAGAAAAGCGATAAAGGGTAAAAAATTATTTTTAATTTCAGGAACAATTTGAAAACATTTAAATATTTAATTTAATTTTAGGCTTATTACATATTTTTTTAAATGGCGACCAAAATTAGGTAGGGTTTTCATAAATTGGCACAAACCTTCAAAAAGTTATAAGCATGAAACTAATATAAAATATTTTCAACTTGTCGGTAAAATTAAAAAATATTTTTAACGTATTTTTTTTATCGGTTTTTCTTTTTATTAAAAAAAATATTTTATTTATATTTTTTTCGTTATAGTTTTTAATTTTTTCCAAATTTTTGTGAAAAGTCAAATTGTAAATGATTTAGTGTTAGAAATAAAAGATCTATAGCTTGAATTATTTTTTGCTTAAAAAAAATCAGCGCTGAAAATCCAAAAATCTTTTCTCTTAAATTTTGAAATTTGTCTCTTTAGTGAAGTGTTTTTATTTGACAAGGTTACAAATAGTTCCAAAACGCATTCAAGAAAAAATATTTATAAAAAATTGGGCCGCCAAAGTCATATTTGCTTACGTCACAAAAATTCCTTAAACCGCCCCTGCAACGTGACTTATTCTTGAGATCATAGTTACGAAACCCTTTTGCGAAAAACAACCATATCCGCAAGTGGTTTGGTTGTGTTCTGTTAGTGGTTACAACCATTTGTGGAAAGAAGGTTGCAGTTAGTGGTAAAAGAAAATTTATAATTTCAAAACCATCAAGTCGGTTTGGTTTGGTTAATTTGCGTCACACTAGAGCTGCACAGTGGGCTATTGGTGGCGTTTCGGGCCTATCTCGAAGGAAAGACCCGGTTTGGTTTGGTTTGATTAATTAACGTCGCACTAGAGCTATACAGTGGGCTATTGGCGACGGTTCGGGGCGTATCTCGAAGGAAAGACCTGGGAACGATGCCTTGTATTTTTGAACCATGGTCAGATGACGAGGACAACACCTGAGCTGACACCTGACGCAACCTCAATAGGCGTCGGACATTAGACCCCGATTAGATTTATCGTGCACTAGTCCCTTATACACGCCAGTATAATTTGTTGGATGTTCTGGACAACTTTCTCGTATTTTTGTATCGAAGCTGGTAACTCTCCGATCGCAAGATAACTACTTTTTTACTTTTCTTTGTTAAGTCCACCGCACGGGCTCGAACTAGCAATCCTCTGATTTCCAGCTGAACTCCTTTATCCACTGGACAACTGGAGGCCCTTCAAAACCATCAAGATTTAAAATGTTTGATTAACAGAAGAATTTAGGACATGCCACAAACACATTTAGAGAATTTAGGGTAAAGCAAAGTCTTGGCACTAAAAAGTTTCAATGTGAAATATTAATTATCCTTTTGCTCTCAAGTGTCCCTTCTCAGACATAATACGAATCCTTTCTTTTGACCCGTTTCATCAAATAAAAGAGAACATTGTTTTGTATTTTAAGAAAAACGCCGTTCTATCGTCAACCTGTTTTATCCAAACACCAAAATACATTTATTTTAGTCATCTGCCAGCACCAAAGTTGAGGAAAACGACAGGAAACATGAATAACTGTTCCGTAAAAAACATAAATGTGTTAAGATGAATTTAGAAACCCCACCCAAAAATAGTAAGAAGAAATTTTATAAGATAAAAAGTAGGGCATTATGACAATGACTAGGCAGACCGACCAATGAAATGACCTGTTTCTCATCTGAGACGTAATTTTGTTTTGGTTGTATTATATTGAATTATAATTATAGAATAACTACAAAACTAAAATTAATTATGTAACCAAAATGTTAAAGTTTAACAGTAAACAGAAAACAACGCCAACTATAACCTTCGAACAACTTTTTTTAAAAAGGTCCGCTACCTAATTTAAAAGTCGGATTTATTCATTAAAGCGTTAAGTATCTGTTTAGTTTTTCAATCGCATTGTCGCAACTATTCGGTATTAGTCACACAGAGAAAGAGAAAACATTGACAAATCGAACAGAATAATAATAAAAAGAAAGAGACCAGAAATTCCAGAACGAGAAAATTCCCTCACCAAAATGGCGACCTTGATAAGGAAATGTTCTTTCGAACTGTTGTTTTCTTTCGGCCGCTTGACTTCGTTTCCCACATCCGTTATAATTCTTCGCATTTTCTCGACTCTCGTTCCAGTTTATCGGATGAGGGGAAAAAGAAGTGTGTGAAATACTTCCTTCGGTGGGTTTTGGGGCTTTCTGTTCTTCTGTTCTTTTCTATGAGGTTTTGTGAGAGAACTGCGCGCGGATAAGAATCAAGGCTGCATGCACGCAATTCCGGATATCTCAAATGTGATATCTCAAGTGTGAAACTGTTTTAATTATCTCTTATGGGGCAAAAAAAATAAATTTGTTATTAAAATTAAAATTCTTTGTTTCTTTTGCGTCCATCAGCCAAACCAGGGTCGCCCCCTTAGGGGTGTGCCACAGTTGCCGTCGCACAGGGCCCAGTGCGGTTACACACAAAATATTGGGGGGGGGAGGGGGCGGGGGGCTGAAAAAAGAAATTTCCCAACTTAACGATTCGAAATTATCAACTTAACTATTCAAAATTCCCAACTCAACAGTGCTGAAAATTCCCACTTCCAACTTATTGACATTTTTCATTTATTTTATATATATATTTTTTAGATAATATTAAACAGTTGTCTCACACGCATTGATTTGCTGCATCCATATTCTAATGCAGTGTCCGTTCTGAGGTCTAATTTAAATGTAATCTTACAAGTTGGACGATTTCCAATCTCCCCTAGCTTGCATTTGTTAATAATATTAATTTTCTTCAGGCATAAATTTTCCCAACTCGGGGTTTTTAGAAGTTGACATTCCCAACTTTCAGGGTTTACAGATTATTGGGGGGTCTGACTCCCACGCCCCCCCCCCCTCCCCCTGGTGCGACGTGCCTGACAGGGCCCCGCGTTGACAAGGGAACGATTTCTTTACGAAAATTAGAAAAACGGTTTTTAACATGAAAAGTATTTAAATCGTTTACATGGGAAATTAGGATAGGAATATCATGATAGGGTGTCCATTCCGACATTACTCCGTGACGAATAGCACAATTGACATAGATTTGGTTTCGTTCAATGGAAAATTAGACGCAAATTCGTATAAAATCAGGATATAAAATAAAACAGATACGGTCGTTGATGGGGGACCGCGGCGTCAGACAATCAGCTTGTTTATCTTCCTTCTGTTGATGACCAGTCCCTATCAATGCAATATGCTGAAATAACATCTTTGATCCTACCACTTCCCCTTAGTTTTTTATGTATAATTTAATTTTATTTAAATTAGACTTCTTTTCTACGAATTTTTAACTGATAAAATATTTTGAATAATAATTAAAAAAAATAATTTAAAAAAAAATTCTCCCATGAGTACTGAAAATTTATACAATGTGTTTTTTCATCTATTGGTATGCTGTTGTCATTTAAGAATGGTACAAAACTAGTCTAGCTATAAAAAAACTTAAAATCTGGTTTAAGGCGATCCTTGGTTTCTTTTCACAGGGAACCACATCTGCTAAGGGAGGCCCTGTGACAAACGTATAACCTTTGAAAGCGTTTGGAACTGTGCTTCCCAACCCCTAAGTGGGTAGGGACCACTTCGTCTGAGATTTGACAAGTCGTAGACCACCACTTTTGAATATGACTAAAACATACTTAGGTATTTACCGAATATAATTTAAGTGCTAAATATAATCTAGGCATTGAGGTATTTATTTTTTAAATAAATGTAATAATTGAAAAATATGTTTCTAACTTGAAACTTCGAATTATTGAAAATATATATCTCTGTCGTACTTATAATATCATTATGATATTTGGACTTGCCATTTTTTCACCAAGAAACACTCCTTCCAAGCTGCAAATTGAGTGATTCCATTTTTTATTTTCATAAACAGATTTTTCACCCATAAAGTTATATATCGAAACAAAAACAATACTTTCTTCGACAAAATACATTGAACTCACTTTTGAATCCATTGATAATTCAAACAAACATATGAAAGAATTAAAATGTCGATACAATTTTGTTTCTTTTATATGGAAAATAAAATTTGATTATTAATTTGGATTTGGAAATTTTTGAGTCATCACCTGCTTTTTTAATTAATCTCATTTTTTGGAATTAGTCAGAAAACTCCATAGACCACTTTGGCCATCTCGTTGACCACATGTTACGAACCACCGATATAGAAGCTATTTAAATGTAATTTTTTCGTATAGGTAGTATTGACTGTGCTTTTAGACGTTGATATAAAAACTGTATATATATATATATATATATATATATTCAGTTCCTTCGGCAAAAACACAAAAAAATATTCCTCTTATTTCCAAAAATCGTCTACCAGAAAAATTTTAAGTATTAAGGATTTGGAATAACACGAATAGTTCTCTTTTTATCCACCATACAAATTTATAAATAAGTTCGACTGAAACTTATAAATTATTAAACTTATTCATACGTTGGTCAGGTTTTTGAAAAGTTAATCGGGATTATTTGGTCAACTGCAAATGTTTGATGCGGCTACATTTCATTTGCATAAAATACTTATTCAACTTCATTACGTAAAAAGTCTGCATTATTTTGTTCTTTTTTTTTATTTAAAAAACCTAAATTTCTTATGATACGAGATAAAATTCATGTCAGTCGTTCTATTTGTCACCGAGTTATAGTGTCAGAACAGATTTTAATAAACGAGAAACATAGTTTTTCTATCCTGGTACTAAGGGTCCCGGTAGCCCAGTGGATCCGCGTTCGGTGAGTAATCAGAGGATTTCGAGTTTGAATCCGATTGAGTGGACGTCAAAATGTAAAATTGTTGTGAACTTGTGATGGGAGGGTTGTCAGATTCGTTATTAAAATACTAAAAGACTTCCAAAATATCCAATAATAGATACCGACGTGTCTACGAGACTGGTGCTAAATCTGGTTGGGGTCCAATGTCCTAACGCTTATTGAAGTTACGTTGTGTGCCAGCTCAGGTGTTGTCATCGTCATCTGATTATGTTTCAAAAATACAAATACGGAGCAGTGTTTCCGGGATTTACCTTTGAGATAGAACCCCTAACAATCGCTAATAACCCACTGTGCAGCTTTAGTGGGACATTTTTCAACCAACCTGATGATACCCCATGTAGCTGATTTTAAAGACGTTTCACATCAAGAGTAAGAAAGTAAGAAACTCATTTTAACTGTAACATATTAATTTTTTTATAGAATGTTAGACTAGACTTGACGTAAACTACTGGTATTTTTAAATATACGACCAGGTTACAGGTAGGGTTGGGCGATTATTCGATATATACCGAAATTCCGGAAGTAAAAAATCATGATGATGTCGATTGGGTAATTGTAGATTTGATGATTAATCGATTTGACGATTAATCAAAAGTACAATCGGAAGTCCAGAAGAACACTCGAGATGTTTGGGACAAAATTAGCAAAGTATGCATATTTTTAATATAAAAGAGGAAAACAAAATTGTACTGGTCCTTGATTTGAAAACAAAAAGTCCAGTTCCCATAACGTAAGTTTAAGTCATACTTTAAGTTATCTTTGTCTTTACTTATTGCTACTGAACTTATTCATTCTACTAATTAAATATTAATATATCGGAAACATAGAAAAACCAACAATATGTATGTATCAAATATATCGATATAATAAAAATATCAACTAATTTGAAATATCGATTAATCGAAAAATATTGATTAATGGCTGGCGATTAATCGCGATGCCCAAATGTCAATATCGCCCAAGCCTAGTTACTGGTACCGGTCACCTCGTTTGCAACTTCCAATAGTATTTTCAGGCCAACTCGTAGCAATAACCAGAAAAGCTACGCCGGCCGCTTCACATGGTGCTATGCACATTAAGCGTGACCGGCAAAGCAGAACGATAGCTCAGAGATAAGTCTGGTTTTTTTTGTTAGCAAATCGTGAAAGTTTCCTCCCGTCCACCCATACACAGAGCGAGCAATATGTTAACCCTCAACGATCCGTAGACTACTCTGCGGATACATGTATTAATGATATAGAAATCGGAAGGTTCCGCTATGGAGACATTTCTGGTATCTCTAATATACAATATATAGGTAAATGAATCATTTTTATAATGAAAAATTGGTACATAAGAAACTTTAAGGCTCAAGCGAGGGTCGCCAAACGGCCGTAAGTGAAAAGAATCGACAGGAAAATATGTTTGGGACACCAAGCATATTAAATACACCAAGTATATTTTCGTTGTAACTAAACAAAAATCACAAATCTGCAACGTTAAAATTTTATTTTATTAATGTTTAAAACATAATTAATTTAAATATGAATTGAACGATCTTGTACGTCTTGAACGATTCCACAATGCCGTTGACCGATGTCCTTGTCTTTTAAAACTAATTAATCTTGATGATTTAACCTCTTCTTCAGACAAACTCTGTTCCATTCGTCCATTACTCTATTATAAAAATAATGATTTCAACCTTCCAGATTAAGTAATGTATAACTTGTACCCATGACCTATAGTCCCATTGGCTGTATTAAATTTGATGCTTTCAACATCACCCGATTTGAGAAATTTAAATAGTTTAATAAGGTCACCTGCAATCCTCCTCTTCTCAAGAGTAAACGTTTAAAGATATAAGCAGTTCCCAGTATTTTGAGCCAATTTTGTAACCCCCTATGCTGAACCCGTTCTAACAAATCGCTGTTTTTGTACTGCATACTACTGCATTGTACTGCATACTCAAGATGCGGCATAACCAACCCTCTAAATTCTTTTGCTCCTTTATTTTATTCCAAAATTAAAGCTAAGTTTGAAAAGTACCTATGGATGCCAAAATTAAATTTTTACAAATTTCGGATATAACTGCTTTTGTATTTGTGCTACTTAGGGCTGCTATAGGGGTGTGCGACGAGTGCCACCGCATAGAGAACTGCGCTTTTAGAGGCGCCCGTGTCCAGGTTAAATAAAAGCGATTTATAAAAAATTACTTTCTATTTTTTAAAACACCCTTAAATTTTTTTTATTTGTGTTTACTCATTTAACTAGGACATATATGTTTACTGGTCATTTGTGTAGTGGAGTTTTTTTCTGAAGTTTATGCATAAAAACTGCACTCTGCACTCCTCACTATAAAGTTGATGTCAACTAGGAAATGTTGGATATTTGCTATACGTAATTTTTTATATAATTTATATGGTATATAATTTTTTGATATCATTTAATAAAGTTGGATTTATTTTACGTAAAGGGTCTCGCAGCTAGGTTTTCCCAGGGCCCTGGGGCTACTCAATTGTAAACTATTGTTGTAAACGAACTAATTATTGAATTATTTTGAACATGAAGAACCGCCAAAAACACAAATACTAATTGTAGTTTTTTCTTCTGCAGGATGGACGAAGATCAGTGTGCTAGAAGAAACGCCCAAAAATATCTGAGGATTGTGGATCCCGACTATTACGAATTTGAAGGTAAGGTCCTTGTGCATTCATTATACATCACTTCAAAAGGGGATGAGCCTGGGTTCGAATCCCAAACACGAAATAGATGTTGATTTGTGTTCCTTCTTGTTTTTACTAGACTTGGGTGATGACTCGATATATATTGAAATTCCGGAATGAAACACATCGCGATTTCGATTTTGTAATTTTTGATTTGACGATTAATCGATTTGACGACTAGTCGAAAGTACACTCGGAAGTACGGAAGAACTCTCAGGGTGCCAAAAAGTCTACTAAAGAAAAATTGCATTTGTTTATCGGAACTATCGATATACATGTGTGTAGCGAAAATATCGGTAGATTACATATAGATTAATTGTAAATATCGATATAATAGATATATATCGTTTAATGGCAAATATCGATATATTAGATATATCGATTAATCGGAAGTATCGATTAATGGGAAAATATCGATTTTTGGCTGGCGATGAATCGCAATGGCAAAATGTCATCATTGTACGCGCCCAATTATCACTAGGAATGAGAATTTGAATCTGTTTTACTTTGCTTACAGTGAGTTTACATATAATTTATTTACCTAGGCATGGAATAATCACAACAATACTTCATATTCAAAAGTACTGTTTAAAGTGCTAGGGTTAAAACTAGGATTAATTAACTGGTTAAAATCAGTGTTTATTCAGGTGGGCATTTTCCATTCGGCCCATACATCACTCTATATAAACTGTTTATATTTTACCGTGTTTGTATGTTATGTGTTAACGTGTAAGGGCGAAAATCAGTGTATCTGCAGATAGATACACTAGGCCGATCCGTGTAACCGCGGAAACTTGTGTGATTTCGCGTATCCACTGTTGTATCTGCTGTTTTCATGAGGATACACTAGTAGAGACTAGTGAAAGTGCAAATAAGTTCGTTGCTCGAACAATATAAAAGTTTTTAAACGCATTAAGTTCATAACTTTTTAAAAATTTAAGGACATCATGCGGGTCTAAGTATAGACCATATAGTAATGGAGAGACCACTCGATGGACCCCTAGTTTTATGTTTTACCAGTAAAACTTAAAATGCTCTATAAACTTTAAAAAAAAAAAGACATGATTTTTACTGTGAGATGCCGAAACCGACTAGTTGGAGGATATAAGAAACTCCAAACGACTGCTCTAAGGAGGTATCAGTTGTGTTAGAAAAGAAATGCAAGATTGTAAAAACGACTGAGATTCTTTTATAAAAAATGGTAAACTTTCGCAGTCTCATGACTCTGAATACGTCTATCTGCAGATTCCGTAGTAAAAGTACAGAAAATTCTTATTTTCTAGATTATTCCGTACTTTTACTGAACTAATCAGTGTATCAGTAGATACACGGGTACTTACACGGTAACTTATACGTTAGATTTCTTTTTTTAAATAATGCATCGTGTGTCTATTATGAAACTATATTAGTTATCTTCCCTTTCGGAACCAGTGCACGTGTTCTTCGACGACGCCTACGAGTTGTGCGACGGGGACGACGAGGAGATGGTCATCAACAGATTCGTCAAGCTTCTCATACAGATCATGGACACGGCGGCAAGGTGAGTGAGAGGAAGGCATTGTACCTGTGTCTTACACTATCCGAGCACTAGCAACCGTTGCACTGCAACTTTTAATCAACTGAGCAACTAAAAAATCACACTCCAACTTATTATCCTTATTTAATTGCATTTTACTCAGGGATGCCAAGTCACAGATTTCGCAATCGCCAAAGTGAAGGTGAAAAATCGCCAAACTCGGATTACCACAATCAATAACAGCAACGCCAAATTCTTGATTATTTACCAAAGCTGTTAGTGCAGTAGCGAACAAAGGGATATTTTGTGGCAGTGAGCAGATGCAATTTTATTTTTCCACTTGCATGCAGTTAAATAATTGTTTAATGTTCATGAGATAATTATCGCAATGGCATGCTAATACCTCATATTTTAATACATTAAAATATTCATATTGATGTAATAATTTACCCTTTAACCCTTTGCACTCCGATGTCGCCTCTCAGGTGTCAACGTAACAACCAGTTCTTTTGTTTCCCTGTTCCTTAAAATAAACGAGAACAGCATGATCTTGTGTTTAGAACATCAATCTTTTTTTCAACTTGTTCTCTTGCAAATACAAAACAGATAAGGATTTTTTCCCCTTTATGAGTATAAAAATAAATTTGTAGAAAAGAACGTAAAGAGGAATAACTGTTCCATAGAAAGAACACAAATAGCAAAGTGTTATTGGAGTGCAAAGGGTTAAAATACGTCAAAATGTATATCGTAAAAACTCGCAAATTCTTTTATTGAAAATATTAATTTATAATAATTTAAATATCAACAATAGCGTATTAAATTATATTTGTATCTCTAGTATTAGGTTTCAGAAAATAAAAATACTCTTTTTTGGTCGATGCATTTTTCGCTTTTGCCAACCAGCAACTCGAGACAGTGGTACCTAAAAATCACCTCCCGATCTCGCAGGGTTAAACCCCACTGACTGCCAAATTAGAACCGCGGACTAATGCCCTTCTTAACTGTACATGATAAGACTAACGCCAATCGGCGACAGTTCCGTATTCTTTCATTTAAATAGCATTTATCCTGTCCACTTAATGGAATGAGTTTCAGTTTCCTCAAAATAATGTCAAAGTTTAACGGAGAACGATCGGCTCAAGGACACTTGGAAAATTTTATTTAGAATGGGCTTCTTTGCGCTTAGTGACTCGGTTTAAATATCCAGAGATAACTGGACTTCAAGTTTTGGACACGCAACGGTGGATTCTTGTTTCACTTAAGCACGTTTGACTGAGACGTGTCTTGTTTGGGGTATGTTTAATTATCGTGCTTATCTCAGATTTCGTGCTCTGCTTCAAATGCAGCCTTGACAGTGACCATGTTAGTTTTTAGACACATATGAGCGTTTTTAGATTAAGAATGAACACTATATTCCGGCATCAACTGAATACTAAAATGAACACTATATTCCGTCATCAACTGAATACTAGAATGAACACTATATTACGGCATCAACTGAATACTAGAATGAACACTATATTCCGGCATCAACTGAATACTAGAATGAACACTATATTCCGGCATCAACTGAATACTAGAATGAACACTATATTCCGGCATCAACTGAATACTGCAAAATAAAATTAAGATAATGGAACACATATTTCGCAATTTATTGCTGAAAAGTTTAATCCGTTCGCTCTTAGTGGTCTTCCACTAAAACCAACTACTTATTTCCATATTTGTAGGATGAGACTCAGTGGTTTACACGGTAACCCCATGCGTTAATAGAAAGCGTAGAGTGCAATCTTTTGGCTCATAGAGATCATTTTAGGTTAATTTGTAATTAACAGTGAACAATTCAAAAGCCACTCTTACATAGAATTTTGCAAATAAATAAGTTGTTTGCTGTTGGGATTTTTGTTAAAAAATTTCAATAGTTGACTATTTTTTTTTATAATAAAGTAAAACTTTTAGCCTTAATTATGCCTGATGGTTCAAAATGAAAATTAGATGCTTTAAATATTGTTCGATTGATCATTTATGACGTTCCATTGATGCTTTTAATCTTATAAATGAGAGATAAAAATTCTATAAAAATTTAGGTGTCATATTTAGGTTACAAGAAAAGTATTTTTTACTACGACAAAAACTTTCGAATTAAAGAGTTAATAAGAACGATGTCTATTAAAAAAAATACTAGGAACGTTATTTACAATTGAATATACAATAATTTTTTTAATAAATTATTTGTTTTATATTTTTTTTTTCTAACATTCCCCTGTGATTTTTATATGTTATCCATTATTATCAATTAAATGTTTGGTTCATTCTTCCTCTTTAACTCTAATATGTATTCTTTTTATTTTCAATTATTTGTTTACATTCGGATGAATTCTCAGTATGTATGCAAATTTACAAGAATAACTTTAAATGTTTTACCATATATTTTATAAATATTAATTATAAAATTTCACCTCAATACCTGATTTCCCTTTTAGTTCGACCCCCCCCCCCCCCTTCTCACTTTTCATTCTCACGATCCACCACTGGTTACTATTCTTAACTAATTACCATTCTTACTTAAATAAGATTTGCCGCTGTTTCATAAAAGAGAATTTACCATTGTTGCATTAAAAAGAATTATGTCAAGAAAATTGTGTCTGATAGTGTGTCTGAGTTTTTTTTCCCACACTTATTATTTTTAAATACACCCTTTACAATCGAGCACACAATACCGTCGGAAATAAGCATTTATAAATAAACATAATACACCCCTGTGGCACAAAAACACAAATAAAAGAGTGGCTTATTCGCTTTGTGGAATGAAACAAATTCACAGCCCCTTCACCAAAGCAACAGGTTTACAGCTGGAAAACAACAAACTTCTTCGTGGACCTCAATTCATGAAGAATTAACAACCGGCAAACAATTAGCAACCCCAATATCGCACAACTCAACTCCTTTTTGTTCCAATCCGTTTGTCCCCAAACGATCCCCCATTTCTACTCAGGAAAATGTCCACTTTCTTTTAAAACTTAAGGAACGTGATCAGATAGGATTGTAAAAAATAAGAACAGCTTGTTCTTTTTCACCAGTTCTTTAAAGTGATCAGGAACGATCTGATCTTGGATTTCGAAGTAAAATTGTTCTTTTGAAAATCATTTCTTTTCTGACCATTTCTTTCTTATATTGATGTCTGTCTTATCCTAAAAAAAATCAAGGCTAAACTGGAAAATTGAACATTTAAAAAATTATTTAATTGTCAATGCATTCGGTGAATTATTTTGTAAGGGAAATACGCTTATTTTTACCGTTAAGGAAAATTTTATCATTTCATAAAATTAATGTTTATTAATTAGTTTCTTTATTTATTTTCTATAGAATACTTTCCTTGCATTACCTTCAATTTAATTTAATGCAAAGTTGGGTTACTCAATAGTTGTGTTATGAAATTTCTTTCATGAATGCAAAAGTATTGTGTATAAAATACATACAAGAATATTTCAATGGGATATTTGTCAGTTTTTGTTGTATTAGGATTAAATATAAAATATTTTTTAAAAAATCGTGTTTTAAAAAAGAAAAGTTTTATCGCATAGAACTGTTTAAAAAACAGATCTTTGAAAAAAACTTTGTTTACAAAAGAACAGATCCTTATGTTGGTTGGTTGGTTGAATCAATGTCGCACTATAACTCTACACTAGGATATTGGCGCAGGTTTAGGGTCTATCTCGAAGGAAAGAACCGGGGACACTGCCTTGTATTTTTGAGTCATGGTTAAATGACGAGGAAAACACGTGAGCTCGCACCAGACACAACCTCAATAGGCGTCAGGCCAAAGATATTCCATACTGGCGACCCTCCGATCACCATCTCGTTACAATTGTCAAGTCCACGTAAATATTCGAACTCGCAATCTTCCGATATTATTTATCGCGGGACAATCCCTCATACTTCTGTCGAAAAGAAGAGGTTGAAGAACTGCTCTTCCAGAAAAGATCACAGACAACTGTTCTCCAAAAAGAACATGAGTAACCGATGTCCAACTTCCTTCAAAATCTTGAGGAATGTGATCAGAGACGCAGTCGCCGGTCGAGTGGTTTTTCATGACCTACTTCTCGCCATAACCCGACTCTCCGCAAAACCACTCTCGACGCTAAAAAGCAAAAAAGAAATCTCGGACTCTTTTTATCGCTCAAAAGGCAACTTTCCCCTGTCTCATCCATGCCATTAAAGCCCGGAATTGGGTCACTGGTGTTGGAAAAGCGGGTTTTCTTGTGACTTTGCGGCTCAGACAGACATCCAGTCAAGCAGGCCTCTATTTCGAATCATTCCAGCGAGGACATGGGATTTAAACAACAACAAAAAAACTCAAGAAATGAGTCTGTTTTGACCAACGCCCTCTCGAGTCCCTGAGTTTAAATTTGTAACAACAAAGGAGGACTCCACCCAGTGAATGGTTTAAGGGGTGGATACAGATTTTTTTTTTGTTGATTCTGCACGATTGCAATTTGCGGATTATTGCGTGCCCCCGGAAGTTTGGTTTCGGGTTCTCTTGGATTTTGTCGAATATTTTTTTGTTGCATTGTTTGAGTCGTACCTTCCGGGGAGGACGTCTGAAGACGAAAGTGTGATGGCCACTTGAAATGCTATTTTTGAGGAAACAAAACAAGCGCGTGAAAGTAGCCAGAACTAGTGATAACAATCGAAGGCGTGTCATTGACAAAATACCGTTGTCTTCATGAACTCAAAAATAATTATGCAAATAGATTTTTTTTTCTTGTGAAATCTTGTAATTTTAGGTCTAAAAATACTTTAGACACGAAAAGAAGTAATTAAAAACATTCAATAAGCACAGTCCCCATTGTATCTTAAAGTTTAGTTCGTGAATACTTTGTACGCGCGCCTGCTCCTTCTTGCATCTTCAGTAAGCTCCTTCCGCAAATGCCATAAGTTTAGATTTATTGAAATCATTTTCGACGTCTTGAACTGCTTTTAAATTCCAAATTGCGCAAGTAAATTTCAGTCCGAGAAAATGCGCTTCAGACGGATAAAATAGCCCCCCCCCCCCCCCTACTTAAATAGATACCACCTTAATGTTTGAAAATTTAAATAACTTACCATAGTTTAATGTGCATTTGTCCTTTCATTTTCAGCCCTTCCTCCCTCACTTTTGACATATAATCGCCGCCCCAGTGCATAAGGGGTGGCGATATATTAAAAAATAATATTTCTTCAATTAGGTGGCTTGGCTGGCAAATGATGCAAATAACCAAAATCTGAAAATGAGGTTTTCATTACTAGGCAGCAGGATTTGTCATTTGGCCGAGTGGTGTGAGTACTGGTTCAATAGGTTGTCCAATAATGAGTTGAATATTATACCACTTAACATTATAGGGCAAGGTGAATTGCAAACTTCAAACGCTATTAGCTCGAAACTCGGTTTTTGTTCTTGCGCCAACTGGGATTCAACCCTGCTATTTGAAGGTTGAAATACGCATGCACGCAATTTAGCCAAAATATGACATACGTAATTTTGGCACTAAAGTGGATTCCTCAATTGATGGCCTTTATCATTAAATTCGATGGAGAGATGGAATTCATTATCTATGGCAATGGTTCCCAAATCATAGTTCGCGGACCACCGGTGTGTCCGTTAAAGGGTTCGAAGTGGTCCATGAAAGGGTTCAAGGTGGTCCGTGATATGATCCAAAGTGGTCCGTAAGAGGGTTCAAAGTGGTCCGTGGCAGGTCTATCTAAAGAAAATTTTCGATGGAATTCTTCCACTTGCAGATTTGAAAAAGTGTATTTTTTATTGCCTCTTCAGTACTTTTATTAAACAGTATCGAAGTTGGTAAAAGAGGTGTAGCATACACTTAAATATCCTTTTATTATTTAAAATGAGACGCCCATATTAATAATTCGAAATGTTATCTTAAATAATTAATACATTTTAAGTTAAATACAATATCAATTATGAGTTATTAATGCATTTATTTTCAAAGTATAGCATTTAGTACTTTTATTATTTATAACAGGGCTCGAAATAAAATTTCGAAGGTGGCAGCAAACACTCATGTGAGCTTTTATAAGTTCTCAGCAAAAGCAATTGAGCTCACTTCAAAACTCAAAATAAAATAGATTCTGCGATCTGTAATTTTCAGTTTATTTTTTGTGAATTTTTAAGGAATTGTAAAAAATAAAAAATTAAAAAAAACTTGAGTAACTTAGTTTGTGAACATGTAATTTACAGATAAAAAAAAATACTTGAATTGGAATACATCAGATTAAAAAAAATCCTTGAATTGAAATACATCAGATTAAAAAAAACAACTTTAATAAATACAAGTAAATTGCAGGCACACATTATTTATAAGCAAATTCTGTGGGCAATTTTAAGGGAATTAATTGTCGCAGCAATTTTAAGGTAACTCGTGTCATTGTCATGGCAGCCACAGCTTATTTCAAAGCCTGATGTGCATTGTACAGCATCAAAATAATTGTCATCTGAATTTGATTTAGCGATATTAAAAGATAGTGGTCCATTTCTTATCTAATTTTCATCTTAGTGGTCCGTGGACACTGATCTACGAAAACTATCTTATTTTTACATTATTTTTCAGTACAAAAAATTAAACTGAAAGGTTAATAAGAGACAACTCAATAGACAATAAAACATTGTCTCAACATTCCAGCACATCCATTAGATATCGATCAAAAGCCAACAGTTCGTTCACGTCTTACGAAACAAATTCAAATATTGCTCCACAACAAGGGGGGTGGGTGGCATTGGGGTCACCCTGAAAACCCTTCATCTGGGGCGAGCGGAATTTATGAAGGGAGTTACAAATACAAATACAAATACAAATATTGACGACCAACAACAGGCTCAAGGCCCAACAAGGTTGGTCCATCTAGTACCTCTTAACTATCCCCCAATGCATATCTAACTTCTTCTTAAAATCCGTTACTCCTTTACAATTAACAATATTCACTGGCAAGTTGTTCCATTTGTCTATTACCCTATTATAGAAATAGTGTTTTCTCCCTTCCCGATTAAAATGGGATTTGTTTAACTTAAACCCATGACCTCTCGTTCTATCACTCATATTAAAATCTAAACCCTCCACATCTCCTTGTTTGATAAATTTGAATAGTTGAATCAAATCTCCCCTAACCCTTCTTTCTTCCAGAGTATACATATTCAAATTTCTTAATCTATCTTCATAATTCATGCCTGAGAACCCTTGAACCATTTTAGTAGCCCTGTGCTGAATTTTCTCTAACAATGCAATGTCTTTTTTAAGATATGGTGACCAGAACTGTACAGCATACTCAAGATGTGGCCTTACTAAACCTCTGTACAATGGCAAGATAATATCCTTAGATTTTGATGAAACACTTTTCCTGATGTACCCCAACATTCTATTAGCTTTTTTGCTAGCCACTGTACATTGATGACTCATTTTAAAATCCTCATTTACCAACACACCCAGATCGCTTACAATCTCACTATTTTTGATTTCTGCACCCTGTAAAACATATGCAGCCTTACTATTTTTGATACCCATGTGCAACACTTGACATTTACTGATATTAAAAGACATACCCCATTTAACAGCCCATTCTGATATTTTTGTTAAATCACCTCGTATCAATCGCAGCGATTGTCTTACCTCGCCCTTTGTTGTGCCGCACTTTCAATGGTTATTGGGTGTATCAGTTTTGTTCGGCACGATTATTGTCCTCGCCTTCTTTTGAAGGGACACGTGATTCCTCGGGCCCTTTTTGATCCAATTCTGCAATTGGATATGGGATCCGCCTTATTTTATTGTCGATTGTTATCGATTTGTAGGCGTTTTAATCCTGCGATAACAGGGCATATTTTAACCCTTTCCACTTCAAGAACATTTTGACATTTGCGTTCTTTCTAAAGAACAGTTATTCCTCTTCCTGTCCCCCCCCCCCCCCCAGACTTATTTATGCTCATAGAGGGGAAAAATCATATTCTGTTTTGGATCTGCAAGAGAACAAGTTGAAAAAAAAAGATCGACCTGTTTTACATACAAGACACTTTTCGAGTTTATTTTAAAGAACAGTTAACCAAAAGAACGAATCGTTATGTTGTCGCCTGAGCGGCACCAACGGAGTGCAAAGGGTTAAGGAAAGTTTACGACTGCCCAATGGGTCGGAAATTGGGATCATAAATTTAAAAGTCGCCAATCGAAAAGGACAACCAAATACCTAATTTTATATTTTATAAAAAATAATTATTTTAATTTATGATTTTTAATTATCAATATTTTTTTTAAGTTTTCACATATTCAATTTTATGTCCGAACATTCCCTTAATTTGTGAACATAATTTTAACCCTTTGAACTCGAGATGTGTCTGTCAGCCACAAAAATAACGATTTTTTTTCCAATTGAACGAGAACTGCATATTCTTGAACATAAAACAACGCTTTTCTTTTGTTAGCTTGTTATTTATGTTATTTACATTTATAAATATGGCATCACTTGGATATCATCGTGGAACCTGTCACAGGATTGCGATGGGTTGCGGGGAGAAGGGGTTGTATTTCACAATTTGGTCACAAATATGATCTACAATGGTCACATCAATTGAAGCTTTGCATTAGGCGCAATTGAGTCGTTTAGTTTCAAAACGAGATAGATCACTTTGACAATATTTTCAAGAGAAACAAAAAAAACTAATTTATTGCATTATTAATGGATGAATTTTTCCTTTGTTATTTTTACGAAATGGTAGATAGACACATGTATTAACCAAATTTTATGTCTGTATAAATATTACTTTGAGAGAGCTAGAAAAAATCCTTTCGGATCTATCTGGTATTGTAACAAAGATATGGGATCTATTTGGATTTGAAATAAAACTGTGGGATGTAGCTGGACTACCGTGCTACGATCGGTGGATAGTAGCCTATGGACGTCTTGTTCCATATGCTCTTAAAACTGACTTCTTTACTTATCTGATTTTGCAACCAACCGCTACTTTCACACATCAAAATGAATAGCATTTGACTGATTTTCAATGTTATGACTTCGTCTACCGATAGATTTGTAGGAAAAATAAAAATAAATGCATATGAAAATCGAGATGAATGGATTTATCTGGTTTTGAAACTAGACGGCCCAATTCGTTGATGCCTATTTAAAATGTTTATACAATAATAAAATTTAAAATATTCATCTAAAATGCTTAGTACGGTTTCTGATATGTGGTTTACTTTAATTAGACTTTTAATGCAACATATTTATTATTCAAAGCGTCATAAAAATTAAGGGAATTTGGTTAAAAAAAATGCTGTTCTACATACGAATTAATTAACAAGAATCAAGTCACGCTCATCTATATTGTTGCTCAAAAATAATTACAGGTTAATTAAGAAAATGAGTATAAAAACTATTCCAAAAAAACAATTTTTAACGAGTATTTTACCTTTGCGATTAGAGAGCGATTCAATTCAATCATTGGAACATAAGGAAATGCTCATGTCTCAAAATCACGATTTGATGGCTGTCTGTCGTTTTAATTATAGGTAAAAAGTCGCAACAATTAGGGAATTAAATAAAAAGAACGTCTTAAATTTCCGAGTGCTTCCGCGTTTTTCAGATTTAGTGAGGATTTACTTTCAGTAAGGAATTTTTCGTGGGAAAATTATTAATTGTTCAATGTTTTAAATAGATAACATTGCTTGTGTATATAATTACTTGTTATAACTGAGGGAACTTCGTATATATCTAAACTTATATTATTTAAAAAAATTCCTGATACAATTTCATGTCACACATATAAAACGAGTGAAAGCAGGGACCGATTGAGATATTTGGGGGGATCGGGTAACTTTAAATTAATTTCAAAATACAGGTCACAGTATTACAAAATTTGACATATTTTTAATGGTAGAGTAAATACACTAGTCATCTATTTTCTTACCTAGATTTCTTTTAATTAAAAAAATAGATATTCCTAGGTTAGTTAAAAAACAAAGAGTGAATGTAACAAAATTGCTTAAATAAAAAATTGAGTTTCATTGACTCGAAAAGAAAACGGAAACAATTATTATTATATGAAAATTCGTTATGCTAAAAAATACCAAATTTACCAAAAAGCTCATATTTTTTGCACATTGCCCTAAAAATGTGATTACAAAAGGTGTCTAAAAATGTCCTCGAAATTCCGCCGGCATGTATACGGGATTGGTGCACGTTAAATCTGTTTGTGGTCCAATGTCCCGACGCTTATTTAAGTTGCGTCAGGTGCCAGCTCATGTGTTGTCCTAGTCATCTGGCCAGTTTAATTACAATGTATTATACATTAAAAAAATTGTTGATTGTATATTGAAACTATTTTAGAAAAGTGTACCCTATACGAAGTTATCATCCTAAAATCCTACAGGTATAAAAATACTTTTTCGTAAAAAGTATACTAAATGCAGAAAATATTGGGATTGAACCTTTTAAATATTGTTTTTCTCACATGCATACAAAATTTTATTCTAATTGAATTAATAGTATTGTAGTTGCACTGCTTTTTGTAAGTACAAAAAATTACTAATTTTTGCTCATCGCAAACTGCACGGTCAATTGTTGCTAGAGAACCTTAGTTTTAGTGTTTTGGCTTCATTTCATTAGCACATTATAATACTCACTCAGTTGATTTTTTCCATGATTTCCATGGCACGTTTAAACGACATTTACATGCCTTTTCCCAGCAAAAAAAGTCAGAAAAAACAACAATTTTAATTAGCAGAAGTCTATTGAAATGTTTTGTTTTCCATTCCATATAACAGAGCTACAACCTTCGAAACAACTGTCTTGAAAAAACGTGTGAATTGTCACTTGAGCCGTCTATTTTCTAAATTAGATATATCTACATTTTTCGCAAAATATATTTTTTTTAAATGTATTTCGCAAGTTCTCTATGCGCTACATGACCTTGAATAGCGGTATTGACCAATAGCGTCCAAATCTAGTCTAAAAATGCATTCAAAGTCATGGCTTTAGATTGAAAAGTACGTGGTTGTTAATCGGTTTTGGCGTTTCCTGTAAAATTTATGAAAATGGATCTATCCGGTTTTGAAACTAGACGGTTCACTTACTATTCTTTGGTCAAAAAGAAGTCAATCTTTTGGTCAAAGAAGAGTTATTTGCGCGGAACGTTCCAAATGAAGTGTAGGATTCCAAATGAAGTACATATCTCTATTTACCAAATTAAAACCTCAGACACCCATCCCGTCTGCATTCCACCCTCAGACTTTAATAAATCGTCCATTCCAATGGCAGCCGCCAGGCACCAGAATTCTGTCGTTAGGCCTTCTGCTGGCGGTAGGACAGCACTGCTTCCGAGCACCAACACATCGATATTTCTCTTTTCGAACTTCAAAAATGTATGTTTCCTCAATTTACGGCAACGTACTTGCCTCAACGCTGATATTCCCCTTAAACACACCCTGCTGTACTCACCCTAACTGCTACCCTTCTCTCTCTCTCCAGTAACGTGCACCAGTGCAACATCCGGCTGAAGCCCCCGAAGAAGATACCGACCCCCTACGGCGGGAAGCTGGTGTGGACGATGCCCGGCAAGAACAAGCTCATCGCCCACCTCAAGGATAAGATCAAGATCAGGCACAGGAAGCGCTGGAGTCAGGTACAGCCATTACAACGACCCCCCCCCCCCCCTCGCTGTAGCGACCCCTTTTGTTATAACAACCGCTACTGAAAATCCCAATCAGTGCATTAGCTGCTATGTTAATCCTTTAATTCTTTACATCTATTTTTTTCTATAACGACTGTCTTGTATTAGTCCCACAAGCGTAAGTACTCTAGTATTCAGAAGATCAAGTATCTAGAGCCAGTAAGTACTCTAGTACGATTAAAAGGGGCCTCGCAGGGCCCCTTTTAATAATCCACACATACTTATGAATAAATTTAAATTAAATGTAGGAACTATAACATATAAGAATAAAATTTAAATTTACGAAAATCCAATTGGGATTTTTTTTAATCAATTACAAACGTTTTATGTGGCTACATATTATTTGCATAAAATATTTATTAAATGACTTTGTTATGTAAAAATTCGTCATTATTTCGTACTTTGTATTGAAAATTAAAAATAAGCATTATTTTCTATTAAACATGACCAGATTTATGTCAGTAGAGCTATTTGACACGGAGTTACAGTGTCAGAATGGGTCGCCCTAAAAACGTGTTTCTATTCTGATATCCTATGATTTTAAAGACATTTCTTGTCAAAAGAAATAAAATAAATTAATTTTATCAGTAATATTTTTATTTTGTACAGCATTTTTCTACCATATGCACGGAGCCCCTGTAGAAGCGCTGGGCCTTACACGGTGACAAACGTCGCACACCCCTAAGGACGACCCAGTCACTTATTACCATTATGTTGCTCTAGTGCGACTTTGAATCATCAATCAACCTTCTTACTGAGTAATAATAATATAAACTAGATCCGTTCAGTCGATTCACTCTTGAAATTCACCCTAAGGTATCACCCCAAACTAAGAAAAGCAGCGGTGGATCGCATATGACTTGCAGAAGGGCGTTCACTTATCTGACTGCGGTTAGAGGTGAATGCATCGGAGTATGCTTGAATAACGTTTACTACTGGTGGTGCATTTAATTAACATCTGAATGTTGTTGAGGTAACCTACTAAATTCTTGGAATGAGATCATCGTCCAAATAGGCGATTACAAAAAGTATTGGAAAGGAAAAATTGATTTTTTTTAAATTTCAGTATGTATAAAATGTATTTTATAAAATGTTTGGAGGATTTGTATAGTAAGGAACACGTTGACCAAATAACTGTTTTTTTGCTAAATTGTACTGTGATATACCAATTTTCCTTGAAGAGGGTGAAATTGTCACTATTGTTTACACAAGATCAGCTAAAAGTGACAGCAAACAAAACCTTTACAATACCTGTAATATTGCAGTTTTTTAAGTACATTAAGACCGTTTATTCACACACCGGCAAAAACGGAGCCAGTGACGTCACTAGCGACCAGATGCAATGTTATCCAATTATAACTTTTTCACGCAGTCCGATCCGACATTGCATTCTTGTACTGTCACCGGCTACGGTTTTGACGGTATGCAGGGTACATTTAAAACCTTGAAGCAAGGGAAGTCCTCCTTAAACGGAGACCTCATTTCACTCAAATATTACAATAAGATGTTTTTTACAAAAGTAGGTCAGTTTACATAAGTTATTTTAAGTAAAATTAGTAGTACACTGTGTTAGAAATGTTAATTATTTTTATAGTATGGGGGATTTTAGGGCCCTCTAGAAATCTAAAGTGTAATCCCGGGCTTCACAAGTCTATTCGGTAATCGGGCCCTGACAGTATGGGCAAAAACTGACCTAAAAATTTTATTCAGGCAAGTTGAAAACTAAAGATTAGTTTTAAGAAATAATGCTGAAAAGTTCAGAAATGAAGGTATTTGAACTCGAATGAATATTATAAGAAAAATAGATCGCAGCAAAATAAACTTGAAAGGTTTTGTGTGGATTTTTTTAGATGCACGGATGGATTATCTTACAAAATTTGAGAGTACTCGACTTTAAAGCTCAACTAATTCTCAATTTTGGACATTTGTCAATTTTTCAATTTACAGCTGTCCATTTTTAATTTATGCCTATCCACCTTCCAATCAACAGCTTCCCATTTTTAAATTACGTTTTCCTACTAGAGTTCGAAACTCGGATATAAAATTTAGGCTCCATTAGTACCTGGAATTTTTTTTAGTTGCCAAAATGTTCTAACTAGGTGCAATTTTAAAATAATTCTAAATACTTAAACAGAGTTTCCAACTTTTACGATATTTTTGTATTCAGTAAAGCTTCTTTTGAATAAAATTATAAACATGTTTCTATTTGTACTCCAAAAATGTCACCGTCTGACTGACAAAATTACTTATAAGTATAAGAGCAAATATAGGAAATCAACGTTAGACGTAAAAAAAATGACTGGGTGTAAAAATGCGATCGTCAAACTAAAATTTTTATAAAAAAGTTAGGCATCAAAATTGACGACTGGGTGTAAAATAACAGTCGTCAAATAGAAAATTTTTAGGTGCAAAATACGATTAACGACCTTTCAATTCCTGCTTCCTATATTTCAATTATCGCCCGTCCATTTTTAATTTATGACTACTCATCTGCCAATTAGCAGTAGCCCATTAATTAATACGGTTGCCCTTTTTTTCCGTTTTTATTTGCTTCTCAAATAAACCACGCTTATCCATTACATTAACTCCTGAAATTAACCTAACTCATCCTCCATTCCCCAGGTGATGTACATGTACTACCTGCTGGGCCACAGACTGATGGAGCTTCCTCTAGAAGTGAACAGGAAAGCGACCATGGCCGAGAACACCTTCATCCTGGCGCTGGACGGAGACATCAATTTCCGTCCCCACGCTGTACAGCTGCTGGTCGATCTCATGAAGAAAAATAGGAACCTGGGAGCGGCCTGTGGTAGGATACACCCTGTGGGCACAGGTAAATATACTGTGATTCTCGCTAAATGGCCGCTAATATCAAACTGTTAAAAGGGTTTTAAATAGAACAATTGATAACTCTAATTTCAAATCCAGATATCCATTTTCATAAATTTTACAGGAGGCACTAAATATGATTGACAAACACGTACTTTTGGATCTAAAGCCATGTCTTTGAGTGCATTTTTAGACTGGATTCTGACACTTTTGACCAATACCGCTTTGAAAAGTTATCAAGAACTTGCAAAAAATATATTAAAAATGATTTTGAGAAAATGTGGATCTATCCGGGTTTAAAACTAGAGGGCTCAATTGGTTAAATTGCCTAAATTTGTTTGCCGATTCGTTAAAACCGATTTTGAAGGGTGTTACTGACATACCAACCAATCGGTGCCATTCTCTATCAGCAAGGATATGTAGAAAAGTTTATACGTTCAGGACGATATATAATATTTGTCCACATGAATTGCAATAAATACTATTTCAAGCATTCGTAGAAGTACCAAATTTTCGTTTTAGTGAATTTTTTCAACTTTGTTCACAATTTTCTCTGAACATTTCTTACAATTTTCTCTGAAGTTATACAGATTGTAACAGTTTTCTTTTGTCCACTATAACTTTTTAAACTTTCGTTGATAATAAAGGATTATTAACCCTAAAAGTAACACCCTGGGCCACCGAACTTCGAAGGGCCGCAAACTTCAAAGCCACAACTGCTCTTGTATTCCTGAAAGGGCAAGTCGTGAGCACTACGTTGATCTGTTTGATGCACATTTTATTTCATGTATAAAAGATGCTTAAAAATTTCCCAAAACAACGTGTTACTGTCAAGGTTGAAATCATTTTGACATGAAACGTCTGTTTAAAATCACTTACATGGGATATCATGATAGAAACTTCTTCTAACTCTTTTAGGTTGGTTCATTCCGACACTATAAGACTATGACAAATAGGTTAAATGATATAAGTGTAGTCTTGTTCGATAGGATATAAATGATGAGTTTAACATCTCAAAATAAAGCAAAGCACGTACGGTGCATGGAATCTGGCCCGGAGTCAGACATAACAGCTTCATTCTACTGGCGAGATTTTGATTGGCGATTAATTCCTATTTTTATAATTTGCTGAAAAAACGTTTCATGTAATACCTTTCTGGCCGTGCTGACACAGCAACACCATATATTTTTTAGTATTCATAATTATAAATTCTTACTATATGAATAATTTTGAAGAAAATTGAGAGCACAGTTATAATACGCCGAATAGAAGATTAGCCCATCTAATCAAAGAAAGTATTGCAAATAGTAATAAAGAATAAGCTTCAACGCTGTTGTTAATCTTTCCCTTGACTAGATTCTGACAGTATTGCCTTTTTTGTATAAAGCAGTGTTGTATAAAGGAAGCTATAGTGGGATTATTTCAGCCATCTAATTATTGTTTTCGAATGTTCGATTTTAACGCTAACTTTGCCGTTACATTCTATATGCACCAGTAACTTATACTAAATGCGATTATTGTGACATTATTTCCTTCTGTGAGGTATTAAAAGACATCAAAACATCAAAACATGTAGAAATATCAAAAACCAAACATCTAAATTTTAATCCCAAAACAATGCATTCAGTACTCTTTATTTCATATAAGTCAAAACAAAGCCAATTTCAAACTGAAAGTGGAGCTTTGAGCTTCGAATTGTTTTAACTTTGTTTAGAGTGATCCATTTGTGATCAGTCTCAAATGGCTAATGTTAGTTACAATTACTTTGTCATATTTTTATGTAACAGTCAGATTATTACAAAATATGTGTTCCAAATATTTCAGTAAAAAGCAATGTTATTCGGTGCTGGTTTACTTCTATTTTTAACATCTCGAAAAGTTGATTCTAATTATATTAGTTCTAGAAGTTAGCATACTTTTCCTAATAATAGATCTTGCCATAACAAGTTTGTAATGAGTTAGAACCGCAGCAACAAAAAGTCTTAGAGGTTTGTGGTCAGTAGAAAATCGTGACAATTTATAGCTGTCACGCTCCGTTGAAATTTGACAGTGAAGATAAGCATTACCCATCTGAAACTGTATGACCAATTACTATGTCCTCGATTCAAAAACAATCTCTTCACTGAACTCAAAGTAATTTCGAACGTAAATCCTTCCATTGCTTTTCTGAGAACATAACGACAAAAATTGCAGACGAAAATTTTAATTATTATATGTTGAGTTCCTTACTAACTTAAAAGGATACAGCATCCAAAAAAATGTAAAATTCTCAAACTTTTTATTTGCTAAGCTTATAGCTTGGAATCTTCTAAATTTACTCGCACAAAATATTAGAACTGTATCTATATTATTTTAAATTGGTTTTTCTCAGTGTTTATTTTTTATTACTATTAATTTTTTTCTAAATGTTAAGGCTCTTTTTATTATTAATAGAGAAGTGTATATATTTTTTAAATATATTGTAAAATACGTGTATATAATAAATTGGCATGCTAATTAGCACTATGAGTAATAGTTTATTTTTTAATTACTAAAGTAAAAAAATTGAGTTGTTACAAAAAAGTATTTATATAAAAATCAAATACATGTCGAATGTAAAATTTCATGTCAATTATGTGTTATATATAGTTCAAAGGATGTTAGAAACAATTTGTGAAAAAATATAAATATTTAAAATAAACTAGGAATTTAAAAAAAAGGCTTTACGAAATTGAAAAGGCTTAAATTTTGAAGAAAAAAATACAAACAATTATAGAATTTTTGTGTGTAATATTGTTATCTTATATAAATTTAAATAACATACATTAAAATTTTGATTCAAAATGTCGAAAATAAAAATAATTAAAAAGTGTCGATGATACCGTGTCCCACTTAAGTGTTTTTGGGAAGAAATAATAGTTACAAAATGTTAAATTTTTAACACTTATTTTTCTCTTAAAAATAAAGTTTGGATGTTACAAAATCAAAATTAGCGTCAGGGTTAGAGTTTACTTTCTTCAGGCTAAAAAGCACGGAATTGCATTTATTTCTTGAAACACCCTGTAATTTCCTAAGGTCTAATAATCTACAAAAAAAAAATGCGTGGGCGCAAATTGTAAAAATGTAGTTTCCCATTCGTTAATGTATGTATCGATACTGAAATCTAATTACACACTATAACAAACGTTTGAGGGAAGTGTAAGTTGATATCAACGCTGCAATCTCAACCTAATGATTACTTGTCGCTTTTTAGGGATACTTGAAACATATAAATATGTCCTACGCAGCATAATTAAGGACATTGAACTCACGTTTACAAGGTGCCCATTACAGTTATTGCTCTCCCGGCCCTCGGGCCCCCAGTTTCCCCGTGGATAAAGGCGTTCAGCTAGTAATCAGAGGATTGCTAGTTCAAACCCGTGCAATGGACTTGACAAAGAAAAGTAAAAAAGTAATGATCTTGCGATCGGAGGGTTGCCAGCTTTGCTACAAGAATACTAGTTCAGAACATCCAACGCATTATATTGGCGTGTATACGGGAATGGTACATGATGTATCTGATCGTGGTCCAATGCCCTGACTCCTATTGAGGTTGCGTTGGGGGCCAACTCAGATGTTGTCCTCGTCATATGACCAAGGTTCAAAAATACCAGGCATCGTTCCTGGGTCTTTCCTTTTAGATAGGTCCCGAACCGTCACCAATAGCTCACTGTGCAGCACTAATGGAACGTTAATTAACCAAACCAACAACAAAACCTCTCGCCATCTTCCTTAACTTTGGCTTGCCGACAGCTACAGCCGTATGGGACGTCATTTGATATGTCTATGGGGTCCGTTCATTTATTACGTCACGCAATCTTGGAGGGAAGGTTCTTGACAACGGCCTGACATGGCTAACGTGACAATGGCTCGTGACGTGACATAGGAGAGGAGGAGGTGGGGTGAGGCTAACTTGACAGTGGCTGCACAAAAGGACGAAAAATTGCATGAAGTAATAAATTAAAGCTCCCAAATTGAATTCTAATACAATCTACGACACGTTCTACTACTATCAAAATGTCTTCCAGGTCCCATGGTGTGGTACCAGAAGTTCGAGTACGCCATCGGCCATTGGCTGCAGAAAGCCACCGAGCACATGATCGGATGCGTGCTCTGCAGCCCCGGGTGCTTCTCCCTCTTCAGGGCGAAATCCCTGATGGACGACAACGTGATGAGGAGGTACACGACCACCTCGGACGAGGCTCGGCATTACGTGCAGTACGATCAAGGTGAGGACACGAGGAATCGCCTGCGACGTTAAGACACAACCCCTCATACAAAGCACTTACCTTTCATAATTTAAAAGTCCCTAACTCCATTTTTTTTTTAATTCATTTTTTATAGCTTCTCCGGTTTTGTCTTGAAAGAATACCCTGTTTAATGACATTAAATTGCCCTAAATCAAATATAATGGTGATTTACAGTGAAATTTATATAGACTCTAATTTCTGTTCTTGGTGGTTTTTAATGAGACAATAAATTAGATTTGGAGTTTGGGCCTTTTAAATTATGACGGCAGAGTAGCAATAATAATAGCAATAGTAATACATAATAATAGTAATACATAATAATAGTAATACATAATAATATTAATACATAATAATAGTAATACATAATAATAGTAATACATAATAATAGTAATACATAATAATAGTAATACATAATAATAGTAATACATAATAATAGTAATACATTTATTATGTATTACTATTATTATGTATTACTATTATTATGTATTAATATTATTATGTATGCGATAATAGTAATACCTAATAATAGTAATACATAAAAATAATAAATAGTAATACATAAAAATATCCGTCACGAAAACGGGTACTTGCATTTTAATAATATTGGCAATGACAGTAATGTATTCAGGTATTATAAGGTGGGATAATTTTCATTCAATAAAATTGTATAAATGTAATAAATAGGCATGTTTAGGATTGTATAAATAGGTATGTTTAACTATTATTCCAATTTTTTTTTCACGTATGATGTAAATTTGAGAGAAAAAATTCTCACGAGGGAAAATATACATTTGTATCCTATATTAGTTTTCGTCAAATATTTGAAAAGCAGATTATCCAATATAATATATCTGAACTATTTAAATTTACTAGGACATTCCGCCAACCCCCAGATATGCGATCTTTCTAGGATTGTCGAAATGCGTTGTTGCGTGTCAAAGTTGTAAAGATAATCCTCATAACATCCTGTATTTTATTTGCCCAATACCTATACACATCTTCTCCTACCCTCCGCCTCCTAGGCGAAGACAGGTGGCTGTGCACCCTCCTCCTCCAGAGGGGCTACCGGGTCGAGTACAGTGCCGCCTCCGACGCCTACACCCACTGCCCGGAGGGATTCGGCGAGTTCTACACCCAGCGACGTCGGTGGGCCCCTTCCACCATGGCCAACATCATGGACTTGCTGGGCGACTACAAGGCGACCATCGCCATCAACGACAACATCTCTCTGCCCTACATCATCTACCAGGCCATGTTGATGGTGGGCACGGTGCTCGGACCGGGCACCATATTCCTCATGTTGGTGGGGGCCATGGTGGCCGCGTTCAAGATCTCCAACTGGTACTCGTTCTACTACAACATCATACCCATCCTCATATTCATGACGGTGTGCTTCATCTTCAAGAACGACATACAGGTGGGTAAAAAGGGTTTGAGTCGGTTGTTGATGTTAATATTCTAGGGCATTAGCCAGGAACACACTCGTGAGTCCAGACTGGTAGATATTTGCTTCCAATGTTTACCTCTCTCTGCTGCAATGAAGCACATGTATAGGCTGACTACACACTGGCCCAACGTTTCTTGACTCCTTTGACTTGAGGTTGGGACTGGAAAGTCCTGGTCGTTCTCTTCCACCAGCCTTCCAATACCTTCATTTCCCCAGTGATTTGTCCCTGATTATTGACTTCAATTTGCGTACAAATACATCCTATCTCTTCTAGTTGCCTCCAGGTTTGCAAAGAACCTATATCTTATATATTAGTGGTTATAATTTGATTTTCGCCTGTTTGGTACACTGTGTTGTGATAATAGGAAAACGCTAAATGAGTCAGTGCTTCAAGGCGATTATGAAAACAAAAATTGTGGTCTTGGGAATGCAAACCCAATATATCAGTAATAGCCAGTCTCCAACCATTCACCAGCTTTTAACCAGTCTCCAACATTTGACGATTGGAGTGGCCACTCTACTTGCCCATAACCAATGGACACAAGTGTGGCCCTGGCTTTACGTGTAGGTATTTAACACACAGGAGAATCGAAACAATTTACTTTACGTTCAATAAAAATCAAAAGGAATTGAACAATGGAAGTATAATAAACAAGAACATAGAAAGGGAAGTGTAATATGATATCAATATTTAAGATCGGTTGCAAGTATATTAAATAAAGTTCGATTGGAAAATGTTTGACATGCAGGTTAACACTGCATTAGTAATATCTTTCCACCGTCACTGCACTGATATTCTAATGCAATGAACCGCCATTTAGCGGTTGTTACTACTGCAGTGTTAATCGAAAATCGAATATTAGTTGCTAGTTCAAAATGCAGTACTAAATTTAATGAGCTTCACTCTTGAACACATATTTAGTATTCTACGGTTGATCTTTTGGGTTAGGATTCCTCAGAATGGGCGGCTTTCTAGCCAAGAAAATTTAACTTTTAAATATTGGGTCCCTGCTCAATAGGGAACTGTAACTTCTGGATTGCGCAAGGCAGTTTGTCGACTTGAAGTCAATTGAAGATTAAAAAACTTTACCTCACTTATATTACTAACTCTATATTTCGTATGTAAAATATGTCGAATTGTTGCGTTTTTGGCTGTTTTTTTTTCTTTTAATTTTCTTTTGAAACCTATTTTGAACGCCAATTCTTTGAAATTCTTTTTAACCAATAATAAGCGGATAAAAACAAAAACTTATTTTTGGCGATAGGCAAATTAATTCTATTAGTAGAAAATACATAATCTAAACATATTTAACATTTTTATTACGATTTGAGAAGGGAAAAAAACTAATCACTATTAAAATTGAGTTGGGTTACAGTATGACTTCAACCGTTTATATAAGGGAAACCGATTTGTGCCTTCCTGAAGTTGCAGTTAGAGTTCAGTGATTTTCCCCTGGACGAGGTTGAAGCACTAATCTCTAACTGTAACTTCTGGATTGGACAAAACATTTTGTTGACTTGAAGCCAATTAAAGGGGTAACAAATGTACCCCACTTTCATCGCTACCGCAATATTTCGTATATTTTTCATGTTAAAATAAACCAACATGTATTGACTTTGGCTGAGTCTTTTTCTA
Source organism: Troglohyphantes excavatus (assembly GCA_963932185.1). Taxonomy (NCBI): domain Eukaryota; kingdom Metazoa; phylum Arthropoda; class Arachnida; order Araneae; family Linyphiidae; genus Troglohyphantes; species Troglohyphantes excavatus. Next base: position 3,322,187 of record OZ010667.1, read on the forward strand.
TTTTATTTTGAAACCTATTTTAAATGCAATCTACTATTAAAATAGAAAGTCATTTGCAAATCAAAGTCGAAGTGGTTAAAAAGCAAGAGCAAAAGTTTTTGTTTGGCAATAAAAAATAATTCTATAAGAAAAAAATATAATATTTATATACATTTAATATTTGTACAATGCTATGGTATTAATGAACATCACTAAATTACTTTAAAAAAATTTGGGGATACAGTATGGCTGCTACCACATTGACTTCAACGTGCCTATAGAGGAAACAAGTTTTAAGCATTCCTGAAGTTAGAGTTAGAGTTCAGTGGGCTGCTTACAGTATGGCTTCAACCACGTTCGTATAGGGAACTGGTTATCAAAATTCATAGAAGTGCATGCTATTCAATGTTCTTGCGGTTGTCTGCTTTTTGCGAATTTTTGACATGCTTGTTCTTGCATACCCGCTCCTCATTTCAAGATTGGAATCCACATTAATTCAATTTATCCAATAATAACACGCAGTTTTTGCACTAACCTCTTCAAATATTTAGTACTATATATTTAAGGAACTTACCAACTTATCTGTCTTTTCTTTTTCAGATCCTGGTGGCGCAAGTGATGAGTGCAGCGTACGCCCTCTTCATGATGGCTGTCCTTGTGGGTACTTCCATCCAATTGTCAGAGGACGGGATAGGTTCACCGTCGGCCATTTTCCTTATAGCGCTGTCAGGCAGTTTTTTCATAGCTGCCGTACTACATCCACAGGTGAGACACGAGTCTTCAAAGTAACTCTTCTTCATTGTAAAGAAGAAATTATAGCTGCTGTTTTGAGTTGTTTTGACTCGGGATACTAGGTTCAAACATCTTAGAATTGTTCAATTCTATGAAATCTTTCATTTTTGGAGTTCGCTAAGTCCTTTTTTATGGAAGGGTTCCGGTGGCTCTGAGTTTACCGTCACCGGATAGCAATCGGAGGATTGAGAGTTCGAATACGACTGAGAGAGACTTGTAAAAACAAGTTTAAAATATTGCGATTGGAGGGTTGCCAGATTTGTTACGAAATAACAAAAAGTCGTCTGAACTACCCCCACTTCCATCGACGTGTATATGGGACTGGTGAATCTGATCGCCTATTGAGGTTACATTGTGTGCCAGCTCAGGTGTTGTCCTCGTCATCTGGTCATAGTTTAAAAATATGATGCAGTGTTCCTGTGTTTTCCATTCGAGATAAACTCCAATCCAGGGCTCGAAATAAGATTTTGAAGCTGACAGCAAGCACAGCTGTGAGCTTTTATAAACAAAAACAGCAACTTTCTCAGCAAACACTATTGAGCTTACGGCAAACAAAATAAAACCGGTTCTATGATCTGTAAATTTCAGTTTCTTTTTTTAAATTTTAAACCAATTAAACAAATAAATAATGAAACATTACTTTGAATACGGCAATTTTTGATTTTATCATATTTAAATGAAACAGAACACTTAAATATATACAAATATATTGCAGAATGCAGGCACGCATTATTTATAAGCAAGTCTACGATTACATGTAGAGAACGGAAACAAAAAAATATATATAAAAAAAAATTCAAGTTAGTAATACTCGCCGCAATGTTTGCCGTGAGAAGCAATAATTGTTGCAGTGATTTTTAGGTAACTTGCAGCATTGCCGCGGCTACCGTGGCTTATTTCGAGCCCTATCCCAAACCCATTATGCACCTCAAGTTTGACGTTAATTAACCAGCCAACCAACAAAAATATCTATTGTTATATCAATATTTAATAAGAAATCGTTACACAACGCAAACATAAATATAATAATGTAAAATATACATTACAAAAACCCAATAATGTAAAATATGTTTCTTTTAACAGGAATTCTGGTGCGTCGTCCCTGGTCTTCTGTACTTCTTGAGCATTCCGTCTATGTACCTCCTTCTCATCATCTACTCCCTGGTCAACCTGAATGTAGTGACATGGGGCACAAGGGAGGTGCAGACCAAGAAAACCAAAAAAGAAATGGAAGAAGAAAAGAAGGAGCAGGAAGAGCTACTGAAGAAGAAGAAGAACCCAGACCTCCTTTCTTTCTTAGGTGAGGGTCTTATCCGGTTTTAGTGCTTGCCATTCCCATGCCAATGTATTTTTTTATATATGTGGCTTGGAACAAGAAAGACCATTGTCTAATGTTAATCCAATTCAACATTAATCGTCCTTTTTCGAAGACACAGATATAAGCAGGAATGAACGAATTGGCATTCTTATACAGGTTGAAGATTTATACTACAAACTTATTCAATATTTAATTTGTTCTTATATAGCTTTAATTGGATCATAAAGGCCAACACCATGAATAACTTAATTAATGGACTTTATGCTCGGTCTGGTGTCGAGATTAATTATTGCTTCATTTTAGGATATAAGTGACATCACGCGCAAAGGTTAGTGAAGTACACGTGATCTGCTATTTACGCTCGCATTTACTCAAACTTATTTTAATCTCGACATCAGGTCGTGTATAAGGTCTATATTGTGTATGAAAAGTTCAAAGGAAAAACTCTAAGGTTACAGATCGAGATATCAAAGATTAATAATATCTACACTTTGGAGATCAATGAGGAGTTTGTTTCCCCAATAAGGACGACATATTCATAATCTACACAGAGAGTTGTAATATTAAATAGAGAGCGCCTTCAATACCAGACTCTCGTTTGGCCGCGGTGTCAACATTGAAAAGAAAAACTCCCATCACGTGGTTATAGCGCTGCCACATTTGGCGTACAGACATCTGCAGGAGATTCAAATTTGGCGCACTTGCTTCTCTTTTGGTGATAAGGAGTTCTGTCCGTATTCAACTTCTTAATATATATGTACGTATTTACTTATTTTCATACAATATGCGCTAAATATTTCCTCTTCATTAACGAAACGAAAATATTTTATTTGTGTTCAATACTCGAAGAAGCGAAACTCTTTATATTTCTCAGGTTTTATTGTTCATATTTTCTTATTGAAGTATACAAAATAACAATTGAAAGAACTTCGCTTATGGTAAATTTTTTACATAAAAACGTAATGCAATTATTTCAAAACTACAAAGTAAGAAAAATCTCCTTAATATATCTGTTAAACTCCCTTAAATTGTGCCACTCGTTCAAAAAAAACTATATTTAAATACAAAATTAAACACAAAACCATATTACAATACTTCGATCTCGTTTAGTTCTTAAAGTCGCCAAGGAGTGCCAAGTAATATTGGCGCATGGATGAATTGGCATTTCCACATATCACGTGGTTTCAATGATGGACACACGGAAATCAGCATTTTTATTCCTCTATTTGTATCATTACTCTATGAATCTACACCTTAAAATCCAACAGATGGTGCCCTCAGCTCATTTTACACCACAAATGCGATGAAGGTATTTCCCCCCCCCCCCTGTACCCTTCATTTATTTCCCTTGAGCATTTAATGAAGTGACACTTTAGGGGTGTAATCCGATTTTATCAGGATTCACAAACTTAGATGTATTTGAACAATGGGTGGATTATATTTTAAAATTATTCACTAAGTCTTTTGCGAAAAACTGGTTTATCTTTTCTTTAGATTAAACTGACTATAAAACTAATTTATTTAGTTTCTTTAGCTTGTGAAGTCATAAACTAAAATTTAAACTTATCGAGAGTACTCACAAATAAGAAAAAACAGAATACTTACTTTAGTGTAATTGTTGAACAAAAATGGAATGACTTTCCTTTACTAGAAACAAACTCCGAACACAATGATATCAATAACCAGCTTCCTAATAAATATTGACAAGAGACGTTTCTAAAATGATATCTTACAATTTGACATTTTGACAAACCCTTCTCTTCACCTCCCAACAGGTCTAGGGGGCGGCGACAACGAAGAGGGCAGCATCACCCTCAGCCTGGCCAACCTCTTCACCTGCAAGTTCTTCACCTACCCCAAGTCCAACGACGACAAGGTGCACCTGCTGCAGATCTCCGAGCAGCTGGACCAGGTGAACAAGAAGATCTCCAGCCTCGAGAATCGTCTGGAGATGTCGAGGGTGGTGCCACCCGTCCGACACCACCCCCACCACAGGAGGACTTCGATAGGGGGCCGAGGGTCCGTCAAGTCAGAGGCACACGGGGCCCTTAACGACAACGACATGGACCACGAAGAGTTCAACTCTGACTCTGATGCGGACCACAGCGACAGACTGGGTATGTAATACAAATAATGACGACCAACAACGAGCTCTAATTCCAGAAATGCTAGTCCTTTTTTTACACATCTTACAAGTGCCCCAATACCAATCTAGTTATCATTTAAAAGCAACCTCTCCTGACGAATTAACCACCTCTTCAGACAAACTATTCCATTTATTTATTACTCTTTTATAAGAATAATGCTTTCTATATTCCCGATTAAGCTAGGATTTGTATAACTTGTACCCATGACCCTTAGTCCCTGACTGTATTAAATTTAATGCCTCAACATCACCTAATTTAATAAATTTAAATAGTTGAATAAGGTATCCTGTAGTCCTCTTCTCCTAGAGTGTATACGTATTTCTACAAATACAAATAATGACCATAATAACTCGGAGCATGTATTGGTAAGAATAACGTTACGATTTTAACTCTAAAACATTATCTTTTCGAGTTTTAGAATCAATTTTAACTCTGAAAATAACACCCCAGAGGCCTCTGAGATGTTTCAATTCCCCATCCTACTCGCATCGCTTCTCTTAACTTTCGAGCTCAGTTGTTCTGGTATTCCTTAAAAGGCTACTCGTTAACACAACGTCGATATCAATGGCTAAAAAGCACAATCATTGTATGTCCACTTTTGGAAAATTTCAAACACAAGAATTCGTATATATGGGCCTTTTTCGCACATAGGCCGAACTTTAAACCAGGACCACAAAATTATTATTTGAAAAGAACATGCAATGTAATGATGTGTCAATAATTACTTTATATCTTTGGCTTAAATTTTAAAACATAATAAAGGAGTAAAAATGTTTTTTACTAATAAAAACTCAAAAAAGAAGTCAGCAAAAGTAGCTATATCCAGCGGATTTCAATATGAGGGTCAAGGATAGCTTGATTTCTCATTGGTTGGAATGCGTATACGGTGGCTTTTGCTTCTTGAACAAAAACAAGATGACGATGCTTCCAGTTGCTAAACCAATTAAAAGTCTTTATTAAGATGTAAATCAAATTATATGACAATTAAAATCTGTATTATAACTTATTCAGTAATCTGAGAACATACACAAACACTGAACATTGAAGAATTGTATATAAATTCAATTCATGCTCAAGTAGTGTACCTGAAACTCTGTATGTAAAATTCCATTTAGTGTTTTAAATGATTTTAACAATTTTTAAAATATCGCGTAAAAAACATATTTTTCAAAAAATGTCAACACCTAGCACGTTCCTTCTTAGCTTAATCGATAATACGCCGGTTTTTGGAAAAACAGGTCTAGGGCTTCAAATTCCGACTAAGGCTACTCAAGTTTTAAAGAAATGTATATACCTTAATGGGTTCCCCAGACACGCGTGGCCAAACAGCTAGTACATATATTGAAAAATGTCTGTAGGTTTGTTTGGTTTTTTTATACAAATCAACTTTCTAATTCTGAGCTTGATGAAATTCTGCACACTTAAACTTCAAAACAAAAGTAAGGTCACTGTCTGCAAGAAATGTTGTAGAAATACCCTTATCCCCTACCTCTACCCTTAAAGTAGGAATGTCTTCTTACTGAAGCCGCCAGATGGCGCGACAGTAAAGAAATCTGTTAATGTTCTCCCGGGCCATGTAGCTAGTCTTAAATAAAAAATTACAATTGAGGGGGTGAGAGCTAAGGTGTACAAAGAATTTTTTTAATAGAGTTAAGTGTGGTTATAGATAATTAATACATATAAAATATATGTGGCAAAGGGATACAAGTAAATGTCTGTGATGTATTGAGATCTAGCGGCGGCGTAAAAATCAATTACTTCAAAAATCAGCTCTTTGGTTTTCACAAAATGATGAAATTGTCCCTTGTACCCCTGGATTCCTCATACCTCGATTGAAACGGGCTAAAAGGAGTTGTATGAAAGTGTGGCTATGAAGCCTTGTTCAAGTCAAACTCAATATGATTTATATTTATCCCCATCCCTGCAGAACCCAAGCAAGAGAGGGACGACCTGATCAACCCCTACTGGATTGAAGACAAGGACCTCCGCAGAGGGGAGGTGGAGTACCTGTCCCCTGCCGAAATGACCTTCTGGAAGGACCTCATCGAGAAGTACCTCTTTCCCCTGGACAACAACAAGGAGCAGCAGGCGAGGGTGGCCTCCGAACTGAAGGAGCTGAGGAACAAGGTGGTCTTCGGATTCTTCATGTTCAACGCCCTCTTCATCCTCATCGTGTTCCTCATGCAGCTGAACAAGGACCTGTTGCATTGGGACTGGCCTCTGGGGGTGAAGACCAACATCACATTTGTGCCGGAGACCAGCGAGGTAAGGACTTTTCTATATACACTTCTTATATACACGATACTCTCACTTGGACTTGAGTGATCACTTTATTCTGACTGGTAGAGTGTCTCCGTGTATGTATAGAATCACTTCTCTCTGTGCTGATTGTCCGAACGTTTATGTCATCTGCTTCAACAATTTTGCCGAGGAATGATGTATAAAGGCTTGCCGTGTGGCAATGCTCATAGAAAATACTATATATTTCTAGCGAACGTTATTTATAGCAATTTGTGTAATAAAGTAATATGTTACTTTAGGAAACACTAACTAATATTGCTTAAAACTACAACAAAACAGATAACATAATAAGAATTAATAAGTGTTGTCATTCAATCGCCAGACAAATAAAATTATAAAAACAGGACCAATTTTTCCCCCCTCCCCTATATACAAGCATTTGTGAATCGTGAACGACAGTACATTATGATAGATAAGAATAAATGTATTGTGATATACGAATACATATCATGATATATGTGGCTTAGAATAAAGAGCTACGTCAATTTTATATAAAAAAAAATTATTAAATATTTTGAATATATAAATTTGAAACTTTAAAATGAAATAGAAACCAATGTCGCCAGACTTCTCTAACCCTTCAAATCAAACAATTCCGTGATTTCAGATATATCGCAACAAGGCTGAACCTTTAACTTTAGAATCCTTTTTCTCAAAACTGCCAATTATGACATTAGTCCTCCTTGTTCCAAGACACATATATAATATAATTATAAGAAACAATCTAATACTACTTACTCAATCAAAAGAATTAGGTGATTTACAGAACAGTGATCATTAATTCCTTTTTCTTTTATATTAGGTGAGAATCGACAAGGAGTTTCTGCAGCTCGAGCCAATCGGCCTGGTCTTTGCCGTCTTCTTTGCACTGATCCTGGTGATTCAGTTCACGGCCATGTTGTTCCACAGGTTCGGGACGCTCTCTCATATCATGGCATCGATCGAATTGGGATGCTTCTTCAATCAGAAGGTTCGTTCTGGTGTTAATTTGATTTCTATCTCATGTATGAAATCAATACTATATTAGTTCTGGGAACCGAACCAGATAATCTCGCATTCCGGTTAATTGAGAGTTACGGATAATTAAAAGCCGGATAACCGGATATTTATTACAAAAGATTTTAAAGTGAGACGTTTCCTATCCAACAACAATAAAAAATTATCAGAATATCGGAATTAGTACAAAAATCAGATCGAAATGATAACCCGTCTTTTCGTCGCGTTTGATGGTATTGGTTGAAGTCGATTAAAAAACCATATAAGTCAATTTTAATGACTTCAAGCAACATTCATGCCAAATTTTAAGAAAATCGAACAACACATTCGGTCGTAACTGCATAACAAACAAATTTATAGACAAACAGATGAAGAGCCAATGAAGTTCGAGTTAAAACAGAACCTCACTAACGCTCGATCAATTAGTATTTTGTTCCACTACAGCTACAACCACAATATTGGAGAGATATATAACCATATGGTCTTGTATATCACTGTTTAATACTAAATCACAACGTGTTGCGCCCATTAATATTCTAAATATTGTCAACAAAAAAAGTTGACAATTCATGTATTAAATACAAAACCGTAAGTGCATTCGGCCGCCCTTAGGAACCGCGAGACGAGGTACGAACCCAGCACTAGGGATCCATTTAATTCCCCACACAATCTTATAAGTAGATTTTGATAGATTTTGGAAAAAGGACAATTGAGATTTTTTAATCTTGCTAATGGCCATTTTGGCAAGATCTTGCATTATTCCTTTACCAGTCATCTAAATTATTCATTTACGTTTATTGAAGGTTAAAAAAAAGTTAAAGGTCTTTCGACATTATTAATTCATCTGAGTCTCATATATATAGAGCAAAAATACACATGCGAATTAAAAAGTGCAAAAGACGAAGTTTAAAATAAACGCCTATTACTCTTAATAAATAAAGCATATGGGAGACCATAAAAAACATTTCATTTGTTTGACACACATTTATTTTACTACGCCCATCTTCTCTCTTGAGCGCGGGCCCCAGTGCGGTGGCACTTGTCGCACATACACCCTAAAGACGGAACTGAGCCAGGGCCTGATTACCGAATAGGTCAATGAAGAGTCCATTTCTGGGGGACCTTCAAATCACACACAATAAAATTATTTAACATCCTTAACATTGTTTGTTATACTCGGTGACAATCTAAGTTGAACCTGAAGTGGAAGCTATGATATGTATAAAATACGCAATTGCTTTAGGCTCAACTTAGGTTGTCCCCGAGTATAGTAAATTTGCCTAAAAACTATTATGTAAACAGACACACTTTTGTAAAAACACATACCACTTATTGGGATATTTTACAGCAATGGGACCCCCTCTTTGAAGGCGGACGTCCATTGTTTCCAGACCTTAATCAGGCTCTGTTCTGATTGCATACAATTCTTTTTCCAATGATTTTTTTTAATTGTATAAAAATATCTTTCGGACATCTTCTATATCTTTTTCTGTCGCCAAACACCAGGTGGAAGACATCAGCGACGACGCCTTCATCGACCGCAACGCCATCCAGATCGCCAAGCAGCTGCAGCGGCTGCGCGGGATCGACGACGATTACGACAAGAGCGACAAGGACTCGAGCTACGGCGATCGGTTGGCGAGGAGGAAGACTATCCAGAACCTGGAGAAGAGGAAGAACCAGAACAACAGGATCGGAACCCTGGACGTCGCCTTCAGGAAGAGGTTCATGAACATCAACGCCAACCAGGAGTCCGAGCTGAAAGTGGCAGGTAAAGATTTAAATCGAGATTACATGGTTACTTACTACCAGGCACATAGGTAAGGGGTGGGGTGTTCAGAAGGAAATAAAAATAAACATAACATGATTTTGAAGGCTTTTGAAAACTATTTTCCGGTGGTTCTACCAGGAAAACAGTTTTAATAGTCGACGGTGAGGTTATTTTTATCTTAAAATAAGTCTAATATAACGTCATCGTGTTTTATTGCCAAGATTTTGGATTTCGGCCACAAAGGGAAAACATCTCCAAACAGTTCTGTATAAACAAGATGCTCCAAAACATGCAATGAAAACCATATATTATATGGATTCTCAAAATTTAAATTTATTTTTGATAATTAGGGAGTGATTTAGTAATTTTTAAAATAGTTATTGACAACTGTTAAAAATAGTTAATAACAATGATAAGTGTTGCAGTTTCGATATTTATCTGCCAACTTCTAGTTTACTTAAATGAGAATTAATAAATTATTTTGAAAAAATATATGGGAGGGGGGGGGGGCTTAAGGTTCCCTTTCTAGGTGGGGGAACTTCGATCAGTCACTGAACCCCCATAAAAAAAATCTCTTCCTACGTGTCTGGTTACTAATTGTAGTAACCAGGCACGGGTATAGATAATTGAATGTTGTAATAGTATCTACAAGGGTAGAAAAGTGCAGGTCTCTGTGTGGTCATCCAATAAGATGCCTGCCAAGACCTTGCCTACCTTTGAAATCGTTGATTTTCATAGAAATGCTTAGGTTTATTCCTATCGCATGTGTTTTGCTTTCTCCAGATTGTAGCATCTATAGATAGATACCCTTTCCAAACAAAATCTAGACTAGTGTAACTCAGCAACAGTCAATGGAGATCTTAATAACGATGCACCTTGGATATTATCTAGGGACAGGGTGTCTGCTCGGAAGCATTTACCACGCCATCGCAGTGCCCGAGGGCACAGGACATTAAAAAAAATCAAAGGGTTGGATAGAACATTGACAAAACAGGACATTAAAGTAGCATACAAAGTAACAATAAACGCATAGAAACAACATAAACACACAAAATAACAATCATGTTCAAAATATTATAGATTTTCTCAGTAGGAGTTCCCTTTTCCTTATCGCAGATTAGGAGTGGTGTATGAATTGTTTTATTTATATCATTGACACATTTCTACTTATGGCCCACTCTGGTGCCTGGGTTAAAAAGTTAAGTAGAGGCATAGCCACCTACAAGAAGATGCCCTCCGATTTGGCGAAAATCCCATTGGAGAAACGGCAACAGGGTGTTGCTTGGCAAATCCGCTAGGTGGCACTGATTACCCCCTGGTTTGTTTGTTTTGTTTACATTTATGCGCACACTGAATACTTATTTGACATGCCCAGTTATATGGTTACTCACTGAATCTACCGCGAGTCAACTGACTGAATTGAGACGTAGATCTTTTTTTTAAATAAGGTTTATTAAAAAATATTTTTAATAATATTTTACACAAATATAAATGTTTTGTTTATGTTTAATCCACAAAAAATAAACGATACCCTTTGTTTACATCTGCCAGCTACGGATGTTCATTGAATCAACTGACTGAATTGAGAAATAATTTTTGTTTAAATAAGATTTATTATAAATTAATTTAATGATATTTTATAAATATAAAGTTATTTTATCATATTAATCCACGAAGCTAAGCGAAATTCTTTGTTATAATCTGCCAGCTATGGATGTTTACGGAATCAACTAACTGAATTAAAATATGATTTATTATATAATAATTTAAGGATATTTTACAAATATAAAGAAAAAATATTTTACAAATAAACACAAGCATATACTAGAAAATAAAATCTTCATTCTGAGTGAAATGGACAATGTATTAAACTGGAATCGTAATTTCCATATACAAAGTGTAATCATGTATTTTATATTTTAAGGGTATAAAACGGAAAATCTAATTACTAGATAAATATGTTCAAATTAAAAATCAATTCCGCAACTGTTTTCACACATATCAATCACACTTAAGTTTTCATTAAACTTAACAAAAACGTTTTCTTTGTGTGTAAAACACAAAGTTTATCAACATAACTAGATATTAAAAATTAAATGCACTATAAAAGTATACAAAAAAAAGAATAATTACGGACATGTGATTTATAAAACAAATAAAAAAAAATAGTTGAGATTTTAATTGTTTAGTGATTGATATGCAGTTAGTTAAAGTCAGTCAGTATCATTTAATGAAATGAAATTCGCAGATTTCCGCTAAATCTTGTGCCTTTAATCAGAACAAAGATTTTAAATCTTCATACATTAACTTTCCTTACGTGAAAATATCACTAATAACAAACATCAAACAAAACGCCAATATTAGAAATCGAAAGTACATACCTTGCGTAAATATGTTCACATTTTAATGTCTCTTTTCATCACCCGGAATTTTGTGAATACTATTCGATTTATCCTTTGTATGGCATCCTTTGAATAGGGTATGGCACAATGCACTATTTTAAATTTATAGTGCACATTTTTTAGCAAAGCCGTTAAATACACTGCCGAAACCGCGCGGTATTTCAATATAGCGCCATTAACTAATATGAGCGGGAGGAACGGATGACGCAATCATTCGACAGACCAGCAGGGGGTAAGCAGCGCCATCTAGTAACCAGTAGCGATGCTTGGTGTTGCCTACTTTTGGCTTAAAATCGGAGGGCATCTTCTTGTAGGTGGCTATGGTAGAGGACGTCTGATTGCATAAATGATGCGAAGGGTCTGATATTTGCATCTTCTTGTAGGATTTCATAGGAGAAAATGTAATTAAAAGTTACTTACCTAAGCGCTTGACTGCATCCCTTCAACCGAGAGCCAAAATGTCGTTTGCAAACGATATAAATTATTCTAGTAAAAACAAGTCAACAGAAGAACTTCGCCAAGTTTGTGAAACTAAAGGCTTTACAAAGGAAAACTGCAGTTGCATTGAAGTTCTGTTTAAAAATACAAAAAAAAAAAAAGCTGCAATCATTGAAGGTTTTTTTTTCAAATTCCTTTCTAAAAACTACAAAAACAAGAAGAAAAAACTACCGAAAACATTTAATTTTGAAACATTGAAATTATTAAAGGGAAAGTACAGATTTAAAAAAAAAAAAAAAAAAAAAGCAAGCAGATTTAAGCAGAAAAATTAAAAAAAAACCAAAAAAGCTGCAGTTATTGTTTCAATTACCTTTATAAAATCTTCAACAACAAAAACTTCCATTTTATTATTTTGATGAAGTTTTTATACTGCTTTTCCACAAATCATGACGATTGAAATTTAATTGAGATGTTTTGTCCGGAAATGGGGCCCTCGTCGTCAGTCGGAACGGTTTATTTATATGCCTTATGCTGGCCAGGTTTTCATCGAGAACCTATCCATACTCTTTAATCCATACTCTTTAATCCATATTCACAAATAAAGTTTTATTTAAACCCCTTCTAGCCGTGTTCCTACACACCACGCCCGATTTTTTTGTTAAAATGAAAACTTGCACATTCCCATTGCTACTTATGTTAGTCAATAACCCCTGAAAATAAAGCAGGATTTATTACATTCATTGTTGTTGATTTACAGCTACGCCTGTCCTGAGCGGTCTGAACCGGCTTGGGCGCAACCGCGAGACGCTCAGAGCCCTGGAAGTGCGAAGAAACAATATGCTCGGAAATGGCCACAAGATGGAGACACTAGGAGCCAAGAATGACTACGTCATTAGGAATGGAAGAACAAGAACGATGGAATCGAGAAAAATTGAAGAAATATTTACAGGTAAAAATAGCTAAAAGCTATAATATTCAAATTAGGTTTATCTATTTTGAATGGTTAGCTTTCCATTCTTGTTTATAAAATACTTAAATTAGATAGCTGCATTTTTATCCTATTTAACAGTGCCGCCATCTATTGTGTAGTTATGAAAGCACTTTGAACTGGAATTTTTAGTTTTTTTAACTGTAATGTTTAGATACCTTTTGGAATCCGATAAAAAATTTTATGCGTATGTTTTCTTTTATTATTATTATTATTATTATTTTACTTATTGTAGACAGAAAAGTGTGGAGTAATTTTGTGATTTCTGTAAGAAACCTTGACTTAAATCACTCCATGCATTTGATTTTTTTTTTTTTTTTTTTGTATTTTTATTTGAAGAGTTTTTATATTAAATGTATGATAAATTAAAAAAAAAAAGTTTATTTCAACAAAACAAGTAGATTTATATTTTATATATTTTTTATTTGATTTCGGTTTGGAATTTAAAATCGTTATAAATGAGAAAAGTTCATTTTTAAAAAAATGCAACAACAAAAATTATAAGAGTTTAATAAGAGTACCCCAGAATCGCATGAATAGAATTAACTCAGGTATCAGAGAGGGTCATAAGCAGAAATGTTTCTGATAAACAACAAAACTGATATAAATGAAGCAATTTATCCCACATATTCCTTTCCTATTCTACTATGTAGGAAAACGGAAATCCTACAGAGACAATCTGTATTATTTTGAAATTTGTTATTCTGTGTGCTATTTTTGTTATGTGTGCTTTTATTGTTACTTATTGTATGCTCTTTTAAGTTTTCTTATCTGTCCTGTTTGGTGTATGTGCTGTCCAACCCTTCGATCTTTTAATGTCCGGTGCCATCGGGCACTCACTTCGATGGAGGGGTAAATGCTATCGAGCAGACACCCTGTCTCTACCCAAGATCCAAGGTTGAATAGAAGCAGTTTTGAATATCGTAGCAATGTTAAGCTTTTTTTTGTGTACTTAAAAATATGATTAATACCTTAAAAATCTGCTGGTGGTCTATACTATGAGCCCTTTGGTAAAAAAATATATATATTTAATTTTTAACTATGAAGGCAAAATTATTAAAATTTTAAGCACAGCTGCTATTTACCGTCATGTACGTATGAACACAAGCAGTTGTCTGTTATTCAATGTGTTTCGATTCTGACTTCTTGCTAAGTAATTAAAATTATTATTTTATAAATTAAAACATTTTTAAAGTTTCCACACAAAAAAAATCTAAATTAAAGCATCATCAAAGATTTATTTTTAAAAAAAATGGAAAATTAGAAGCAACAAACTTGTTTTCTTTTCTTTTTATTTAAATTTTACAAAATAAAATACATTCTTAAGTAAGACCTATCATTTATAATGATAAACCGTTAATTACAAATAAAATAAAAAATGCAAATAGTCTAAGAAAATAAATGTTGGCTTTTCCAAATCACTAGAATGAAATCACTAAAAACGTTTTAAGTCACGTTTACATAGAATCTGAATTTGTTAAAATCTAATTTTTTTAAAAACTTGTTCGTATTCCCAGGTCTTTTCGGGATTGATCCCATAAACCTCACCAATTACCCATTGTGTAGTTCTAGTTAGATGTTATTTCAATCAACTCAATATAATTTTTCCTAGGACCCCTCGATATTGACTTCCAATCTTCGCCAATAGCCGACTACACAATTCTAGTTCGGCGTTAATCCAACCAACCATCTGTGGTTGTGATTGAAATTCCCAAACTGAAATCTCAATCGAAATATCTGTTTCAGGGCGTCCAAACGGTCACGGGAACGGACACGTGAACCCAGCGCTCAGCGACGAGTCCGACCTGGAGTCCGGCAGAGGGAACATCCGGCTGGAACCTTTTGGTTCCAGGAACAGCCTCACCAGCTACAGGGAGGAGACGGAGACTGCTCGGAGGAGGCCCAGTCACAGCTGAAAGACACAGCAACAGCTGCAATGTCGAAATGGTGCTACGGCGAATAAGACCCAGGCCACAGCTGAATGAAGGAAGAGACTGTCATGTCGAAATGGTGCTACTACGGCGAATAGTGTACATTATATATCTTATCGGTAGATGATTATGGCATAAAGCACTTTGAGAAGAGATTAGGCATTTCGCGGAGATGCTTGAGGAGCAAATTGTCAAAACGTGTTTTGTGAAATTAATGTGAGAAAATGTAATTAACTTTTACTAAGCGTATTGGCCCATGTACCCCTTGTTTTATTATACAAATCTACAGTTTTATTCCAAGCCAGATGAAATTCTACACACTTGACGATCAAAACAAGGAAAAGGTTACAGTGTATATGAGATTTCGAAAAACCACCCCTCCTCCTCCTTCCCATCCCTTAAAATGAGCAATGACTTCTCTTTAAAACCTCCAGACGGCGCCAGGGTGAAGAAATCTTCCAACACTCTGCGTAAGGCCCGAGTAACGCGGGATACTTCAGTTAGTAGCAAATATAATATTTAAAATATATTAATTTTCATATAAGACAAAATGCTTTTTGCAGCTAACTGCATACTTGACCTTTAAAACTAGGGACGGTCACTGTTTATATGAGAATCACTGATAACTCTGTGAAGTGCCTCATTAAATTGCTGCAACTTCAAGAAATGTCTAATAGACTGAATGGCTAATTAATTAAATTGCCTAATTAAATCACTTTATAAAGAGCTTAATTAAACATCTATTTACTTCATGAAATGTTTTATTTACTTCACTAAGTGTCATAACATGCCTTTACTCGCTCATGAAGTGCCTAATGAAATCCTTATTTAATGTTCAAAATGACTGTTTCAATAGTCACTTCACGAAGTGTCTAATCCCATCGCAAGCCAGTTCGTGATATACCTGATTGAGTCACGAATCCTTGAAGAAATTGATAGAGTGAATCCATTTCGAGAAATGCCTAACTGAACCAATATTTACTTCTGAAAGTGACTAAAAATAACCAAAACAACCACTTGTTTAAGGATTCTATACGAAAATTTGGGTTCTTAAAAATGCCAATCGCTTCTCGAAGTGCTTTTTGATGTATTGATGTCAGTATATGTTTTTCATACATCGATGTCAATATGTACCTATGATATATCGATGCCAATGTGTGCCTATTATATATATCGATGTATTTTGTGACTGCCATGAACTATTTTGATTCGAGGAAATAAAGGTGAATGATAAGGTGCGGTCGTGTGATAAGATTCAAATGAAAATTTTGAAAGTTGGTTGGATTCGTTGTCAGTGCTTCAATGTGAAAAACTATATTTATGAGTTCCTGCTCACATGAAAACTTCAATGGTTTTTTTTGTGACTTATTGTAAATTTGAAAGAGAATTTGTTCTTCCCACATTTCAATAATATGAATTGATATCACTCTTTAGGAACATCCCAACCGTATGAAAGTTGGAAATTATGATTAAAAGTGTGCGGGTCTATGAATTATATTGCACCAAAAAGTGCATAAGATAATTAGATGCAAAAAAAAATTCACTATTACCACGAATTTGATTTCTTATTTAATTGAAGGTAAATAAATGCCATTAATTTTACTTTATTAGTTACAGAGGAAATGTTGATTAGTACGTTTCTATAAATTTCAAATAAAAAAAATAATAAAAAGATTCATTTTTAAATATGTTATTTATGCTCAAATTGCCAATGCGAAATGGTTCGTGACCAATGTTAATTGAATTAAAAATAAAGTGTCAAATGTATGTACAGAACTGTATGATGATGCAATGTGATTATTTAAATAAATATTTGTAATTAATATCAAAACTGATTGCTTATTATTTTTTTAATTTTTATTTTAAACAGTATTCATATATATATATATATATATATATATATATATATATATATATATATATATATATATATATATATATATATATATATATATATATATATATATATATATATATATATATATATATATATATATATATATGAATTGAAACAAATGAAAGGCTTAAATTATCACAAGCTGTACGTAAAATATATTTTTCGTTTCGACACAACTTTCAGTTACTCTTTCTCAAAATACATTTACCAAAATACAATTAACTCAATTTGATAACAGAGCAAAATCCTTTCACTTTATGTGTCTAATGCAATAATTTTCCATTGATAAATCGCGAAAGGTGCCATATAGTATATTGATTTTTTTTTAATATAATTAAGATGTGCTGTTTAATAAAAACCTACTCATCGAATTAAATTTGTATTTTAAGCCAAAAAAATTATCATCATTCCTACTAATAAACAAAATATAGTCTATATGTCTCTTAATTAATTGGTTAAACGTCCGCATAGAAGGTGATCTGACGTTTATGGTGTGGGGGCGCAACTAGCGGATCTCGCACCACCTTGAAAATTTTCTAGGGCCATCACTGCATGAGACCTCCAAATTTGCAGAAACACGTCGAACCTGACATCGAAATTTGGACCTAAAAATTATACTTTTATTACTCAATTAAGTATAAAGTAATGAGTGTTTTAAACATTTAAAATATTTAGTCATTGACTTCATTAACTTCATTCTTAAGTCTGAAATGTCTTCATTCCATGTAACTTAAAATATTTAGTGCCGTATAGGCCCAACATTACTGAAGGATGATGCTCACTTTACGGAACACGCAAAGTGATCTTCTGAAAGACATGTTATTTAACCGCTGAAAGGAATTGTTTATGCGAGAAATCTCGCATGGGCACTCTAGTTGCTAATCAATGGCTAATTACTAATTAACATAACTCCTAATTATTTTTTTATTTTATTAAATATTCTAGACATGGAACTAGTTGACGTCTAGAATATTAGCCTCCCCGTCACTTTTGAATTACTAGTACATCATTGGCGTAGGAAAATTACACCGAAGACTAAATATTATTGCATAATAAGTTTCGTATCTGTATTATAAAAGAAATTATTATAGGAGTTAGCATAAATATTTGAAAACATTGCAATAACAATAAGATATTTTTTCTTCTTCTCCAAAAATAATTAACATTTATGCAGCTAACATCGGGCATTTAAGTTCTAGGCCTAACATGATGTCTTACATAGAAAGTAAGGCCATGACGGCAATATAAATAAAAAAAAAACTTCTATATTCCTTAAATTCTGAACTGTTGAAAACTACCGGGGAAATAATTCGAACTTATAATTTTAATTTTTTTTATTCGAGGTATTCTCAGATATTTGCAATACATTATTTACATAGAAAGTAAGGCCATGACGGCAATATAAATAAAAAAAATGTCCTCCATATTCCGAGCAAGCACCCTGTCTACACAAGATAAAAAAAAATCATAAAAAAATTTATGAAAAATAATGTAAAGTAATAAATTAACAATAAGATAAAAACTTGTCTTATAGGACATTGCGTTAAGAATATTAAAATACAAATACAACGTTAAAATACGCAAAATTAAAATTTTCGTTAAAATGTTCAGATTTAATGGAATTTTATTGCGTATTTTAACGTTGTATTTGTATTTTAATAATAAATCCACACTCCCTCATTATTTTGCCATTTTATTCGATGTATAAAAAGCTTCTGGTAATTCTGAAAAGATTCACAGTTCGAAAACTATGGAACGAATAATTTTGATCAAACAAATTTTAAAGTAAAGATGTAAATAATAAATAAATTTATTTAATTAAAAAAAGTGCGGTCGACATCGCTCAGTTGACTGAAAGTAATCATACACTATTGGGAATTGGATGCATTTGAATATCGACTTGAGCTTGGATCTTGGATCTTGGATCTTGGATCTTGTGTAGAGACAGGGTGTCTGCTCTAGAGCATTTACCCCTCCATCGAAGTGAGTGCCCGAGGGCGCCGAACATTAAAATATCGAAGGGTTGGACGACACATACACAAAACAGGACAGATAAGAAAAATTAAAGAAGCATACAATAAGGAACAATAAAAGCACATATAACAACAATGGCACTCATAACAACAATAGCACACATAACAACAATAACACACATAATAACAATAGCACACAGAATAATAATTTTCAATAAAGTACAGATTGTCTCTGTAAGATTTACTATTTCCTTCATCGTAGCCTAGAAAGTTAAAGAGTTAAGTATAGGGCGTCTGATTGCATAAATGATGCGAAGGGTCTGATATCTGCATCTTCGTGTAAGATTTCATAGGACAAAATGTCATTGAAAGTTTCTTGCCTAAGTGCTTGGCTGTAGAACTTTGCATTTAACTTGTCAATGTGGACTTTCATTTTTTCAATTTCCAGATCTCTATGAATTAGTTCGTTTCTCACATACCTCGACGCATCCACTATTTCTCTGAGGATCTTATTTTGACATTTTTGTAACATGTTTAAATCTCCAGCAGTGTGTGTAGCCCATGCAGGAGACGCATATGTTAAGATTGGCTTAATTGCTGCTTCATATAGTAGCTTTTTTAATCTGAGATTCATTTGCGATTTTCTCCCGATTATCGGTCTCAGGCAGTTCATGGCACCATATGCCTTTCCTATGACGTGTTTAAGATGTTTGGTCCATTTGAGGTTTTGCTGAATGATTAGTCCAAGGTATTTTGCATGTGTAACAATGGGGATTTTTTCTCCAAAAAGAGTTGCTTCTTCCGTGATGAGACGTTTGGTCTTGGTTTTTCTTATGACAATAATACTTGATTTCTGAGCATTTATTGACACACGCCACTTAGTGCACCAGTTCTCAATATCACGATTTTTTTCTTGCAGTTTAGCAACTGCTCGTTCGGGGACTAAGGACTTTGTTATAATTGCGGTATCATCCGCGTAGAATGCTGTCATTGTGTTATGATCTCCACGAAATGTAGGAAAGTCCGCGTTATAAAAAATGTAAAGGATTGGTCCTAATATTGATCCCTGGGGGACACCTGCTTGTAAGTTTCTTTCGGAGGAGAGAGTTTCTCTTTGACGGACTTGAAATTTTCTTCCATCAAGATATTCCTTGATAAGTAGTACAATGTCAATTGGGAATTCCATATTAATAATTTTGTAGAGTAAGCCAGAGTGCCAAACCCGGTCGAATGCTTTAGCTACGTCAAGCATTTGAAGTGCCGCAGCTTGTTTATTATGCATGGCACATCCAATGAATTCTAGAATACGAACCAGTTGTTTTGTGGTCGACTTTCCTCTCAAAAATCCGTATTGTTCTGATGGTATGAGTTTTAGTAGAGGCTGCATTCTGATGTAGATAATTCTTTCAAGAATTTTACCCAGGCTGGAGAGGAGACTTATCGGCCTGTAGCTTGTTGGATGCATCGGGTTTTTTCCAGTTTTTGGTATCATGATTATCGTGGCAATCTTCCATTGTTTTGGATAGTAGTTTTGTCTGAGGCATTTGTTGAAAATATTTGTAATTCTCTTTATTGTCTCTATAGGGAGATGTTTTAGCATATTATTTTTTATCTTGTCTGGGCCCGGGGCTTTTCTTTTATTTAGGTGTCTGATGATATTTTGGACTTCTTCGTGGTTTGTGTGCTCGATCTCATGTTTGGGATGATTTTTGTTAAACCAGGTATGGACGAAATATTCAATTTCTTCTGTATTTTTTGGATCATTGGGTTCTGTATTGATTTTAAATTGTTCTTCCATGGCGTCAGCAAATGCTTCTGTCTTTTCTAGATCTGTATAAGCCATGTTTTGTTTACCCTGTATTGCTCTATTCGGCTGCAGTTTCGTCTTCAGATTTTTTGTCATTTGCCAAACAGAATTGTCACTAGTGCACAATGATGTAACTTTGTCTTCCCATGCCTTTTTTCGGTGTTTTTGACATTCTTCTTTTATTTGACGGTTTAGGAAGTTGAGTTCTCTTTTGAAAGCAGGATCTCGATTTCTCTGATACTGTTTTCTGACCCAGTTTCTAATTTTAATGGTTTCTCTGATGGTTTTGGGGAGGATGAGGAAATTATGTTCTCGCTTTTTATATGTTGTGGCTTCTTCATACGATTCATGTATGTCTTCATTTAGGATTTTTATTCTTTCCTCAATGTCTTCATTTTCGTGAAGATTTTGGTTGTGAGTCTCTTTGCATTTCATCAGGTTTTCATAAAGTGTCCAGTCGGTTTTGGGGATGTCATGTTTCTGCTCTTCTTTGGAGATGCCGACAGTCGCAAACACAGGAAGATGATCAGATGTTAGATCGTGCATAACATCAGCACAAATTGGAATTGCAGTATTAGTAAGAATAAAGTCTAAAATGTCTGGCTTTTGACTCCGGACCACACAAATTATATAAGTATTTTTTACATATATATAGTTCAAAGTTTTAATTAAACAGGAAAACTGGTAGTTAAAATTTAAAATCTATTTATAAATTTTACAATTTTTAAATTTTTTTTAAAAATATAACTACATTGCAGAAGTAAGGCTTCAGAAGTCTTTTTTTAAAAAAAAAAGGATTAGAAATATATCTGATATTTAATTAGAAATACATTACAGAAGTATACAAATGTGATTTTGTTGTATAAAAGTCACAATATTATCACATTAAAAATATCGTAATATCGTAATGAGGAAAAACAATTATTCACATATTTTATAATTATACGTTATTGTATTTTTTTTATGCGATACTTTGTCCATTTTGTGTAGTGTTCTGCATAATTTTTTTTTTACCGAGATATCAAACGGCCGGTAGATGTCGCTTTTAACGATCCAAGATTTCTTCACAATGCAGTTTTGAATTGAGTATTATTTTACTACTGATTTGTTGTTACGAACAAATATATGGATAAAAACAAATACAGAAAATTTCTTTTTTAAATGAAAAAATAAAGTTCCGTTATTTTTTTAATTATATATTTATAGTTTTCGATAAACTAAGCCAGTAGTGCCATATGTAGTATTTTTCACAGAGGTATTTTCAAAATTACAGTTACAAAATAATTGTGATATAGTAATTTTTCTTCAAAATGTGGTGT
This sequence comes from Troglohyphantes excavatus, assembly GCA_963932185.1. Lineage (NCBI taxonomy): Eukaryota > Metazoa > Arthropoda > Arachnida > Araneae > Linyphiidae > Troglohyphantes > Troglohyphantes excavatus. The sequence continues at coordinate 3,344,246 of OZ010667.1, forward strand.
ATTTAGAGTATTTTTTTAATCAAGGGAAAAAACAATTAATGAAAATTTGTCTATAAAGTAAAGCCCCAATGTAAGAAAAAATTTAGGAAAAAAAAATATTAATTTAACGAAGATTCTTTCAATTATAATTACTAAGTTCAAATTACATATTTTCATTATTAATATTGGCGTAAGAAATGTTAATTTGTAAAAAAAAATTAATGTTTTTGTAGTATTTTTTCAACAATAAAAAGTAATATTTATTGGACAGAGCTGATTATTGATATTTAAGTCTTTTCAATAACGGTTAGAGGTGTGGATATAAAAAGTGAAATACCAAGGAATCCAAAAGCAGATAATGGAAACGTAGCCAATAATTTTAATAAGCACATGGACGAGACATCATTGCTATATTTAGCTTATCTTTTTAGAAATAAAACAACTTTAATTTATATATTTACTTTTTTATTTATTAATTTAATACTTCAATTTGGTCTACAAATCTTTAAGTAGATCTTATTATAAAGCGATGTACCTGTACAAAATGTCAAATGTTTAAATAGCTGTATGCAGCTCCCTCTCACGGTCGAATTTGTCCCTATCGCAAACTATTTTCGCAAAGATTTCACAACTAGCTAGTAAGGAAGACTTTGGTTTATTTTACTACATCCATATAAGAAACTAGTTATGGCTGGTTAGAATTATTATTGGATATTTCCTATTTGTACATTACAGTATTATGTAGACTATATATCTTCTGCACTCTTAATTATTTTCCAATGCAATTTATTTTTGCATTTAAAGTAATATTAAATAGAAGAACGAGCACAGCTCTGTTAAAAAAATTTAAACTGTACTATTTTTACCAAGTTTCTTATTAAAAAATACATTTCATACAGGGCATCAGAACTAAATTAAAAAAATAAAAAATTTAGTATTAACTACCAGTTAAGAAAAATTGTGGATGCGCCAAGGTATGTGAGAAACGATATCTAATTCATAGAGTTCTGGGTATCCCTCCGCGAGAGTTGTTCAGCTTTCCAAACGTGGCTCTAAGAAGCTAGGAATATTCTTGGTTGAATTACGCCAGAGAGGCAACAACAAACTACTGGCCTTGACCACCTTACTAAAACTCAATGTTAAAATTGAACCGTTCCGGAGCAGACGCGGGGTGATACAATGTTACAACTGTAACTACTTTGGCCGCTCCAGCGCCAAGTGCTTCATGGCACCTCGGTGTCTGAAATGTGGGGGCTCTCATCCCTGCCCTGATTGTTCCTTGCTCAGATCTGAAGAAACGTGCTGCATCAATTGTCTGGAGAAAGACCACGTAGCCTGCAGCAGGAGATGTTGCCTGTTCCCCAAATCCTCTTCTCAGCGACCCCCGATGAAAAGTGAGCTGCTAATCGTCAGGCTGCTAAAAAAACTACCAAATGCTCAAACCACTTTACTTCCCCTACTCCTAATAGAAGTTCAACAACTTCCTTCATTCCACGCCAAACTCATTAAACTCACTTCTACTACCCGGCACCTTAATGAAGCTGCCCACGTCCTGGATCTACTAAAGGAATTAGCACCAATATTTTCCAGAGATGGAGGTATCAAAGGCCTGATCCTTCATCTTCGCGAACAAACAAATCCGCTTGACAAACTCCAAGCGTTCTTCGACTACTTCGCCGAAAAAGTTCTGTACAAGAAGTCTGCAGTTGAGAGATGAAACAAGTGATTCATCCTATGTTGGTGTTTTCTTTTTATCCGTATTGATTTAAACTCTGTTTATTGTTTTTGGTAGAAAGACTGGGGCCACCGATATACTTAGGGGCTAACACCGACTGGTCATATCAGAGGAGTAATGGACATGTCTAAAGTCCAATAATTTAGTAAACTTCAATATTTATTATTTTATTTAGATTGATTGTATTATTTGAAATATATACTTTGCACATTGGAAAAATGTCATATCATTCCAGACTCTGCCTTCGAGCAGTACAGACGTGTAGAAAGAGCTCCGTCTCTTCTCGTCTCATTTTGCGGTTATTTAGCTTTTTTCAAATTAATTTTTATATTTTTGCATTCTGCTAGTAAATACCTACCGACTGATATAATTGCTTTAATTTTTAATAGAGTTTTTCAATTAATTACGGAATTTTAAAGTTTTTCCTCGGTAACGCGTGGCCGCGTACCGGTGCTCCGAATATTGCTGCCGACCCCTAAGCAGACCCTCTCGGCTTAGGCCTAAAAATTTCTCCGCCGAAATTTTGCACGTGTTTCCTTCGATTCGGCGAAATTCCAGGCAGTGCTGGTTATTTCGGATTGGTATATTTTGTCGGTAGTGGCTGCACGTTGGGATTTTTCCTCGCGGAAATTTTCCACACGCTTCTATCGGGCGATATCCAATTCAGGAGAATCAGAGGAAGCTTATACTTCTCTGATATTGATCATTGTGATTTGTCGGTGTGAAGTGGCGATAGCTGTGAGAAGGCGAGACATTTCCATATTTTTTCTTTTTCACTGAGTAAGTCCTTGGATTTCCGGCGGCAGTCAAACTCTAAAGCGGGCGTTCGCTTTGCTTAGGCGAGACTGTCGTCAGTCCTGTATTTCCTTGAGAGTACAGGACTTCCCTTGTATCCTAGGCACAGTATCGGATCGAATTTTTATTGTAGTAAAGGCTTTTTGAGTATTACTGTAAATCATTTTACGTCCTCACATTTTATATTATTATATATAAAATTATTTATCGACTCCAAAAAATGGAGAGCCAAACTGATTTGGACAGTGCTAGACTGCACAATATAATTGATAAGATGACTTTTCTGAGACAGGGAGAGATAGCTCCTGTTGATAAGGAGAAATTGGTAGAACTTAGAAAAGAGTTCCTAGGCATTTTAGATTCAATAAAATGCACATCTATTGGCCACACACTTAGCCAAATCTCACAAAACAGCCCAAAACCTATGGCTACTGTTAACACTCACTTAATTGTGACTGCGCAAAAATAAGCGCCTTTTCTTAAATCTCACGTAAAGACAATTGAACATAAGTCGATAGCAAATGAGCCCAAGTCCCAAAACAAAGTAGCTTCCACACAAGCTATCATCTCTCAGACAGACACAGCAGCTGCCAACGACTCAGCTAAGACTGTGACGAAAACTTTTTACACTAAGTCACAAAAAACAACTGTGGCTTTTTCTCCAAAGCTAACTGTCGAGGCAAGAACTCATGCTAAAGTTTTTGTCCCGCAGGCACCTAGAAAAAAGGTAGATATCGTTGACTGGAATTCCCCAAAGAAATCAATCAAACGAAATGTTCAGGTTGAGACTATAGCTCTGGAAACTGCCAATTCTTTTGAACCTCTCATTATAGACGAGGATGCTCAGAGCTCTGGTAATGACGGAGATGAGGAGGGATTAAGTATACACAGTGAAAACTCTGACTGTGAATCAATAGTAGCTGAAAGTAGACAACTCAGAAATCGAGTAATTGAAAAACTGACTAAAAAAGCTACAAATAATTCCGACAAACGTGGGAAAAAGGGTACTAAGGCCAAACCAATACACTCCCCCAGCAATCTCACTCAGCCTGATCTTCAGGAACCTGGGCCATCTAATGATCCAGCTTACGTCTTCCCAAATTTCGATAATGAAAATGGGGAAACACAAAGAGTAGAGGAGGCTTCCAATAAAACACAAGACAGGACAGGGTATACCTTTCCCAAGGCATCAGCTAAAATTACTCCAATCGTAGTAATTGATGCAAAATACACCTGGAAGTCCTTAGATAAACATTTGAAAGACAACGGTTTCGAGGGTGTTACAGCCAAGTTAACTGGCGAGTACACCTATACGATTAAACCCGTGGATATAAATGCCCACAGAGGCATAACAAAACTGTTCGACGATACCGGGGTTTTATACCATAGCTACGTTCTTCCCGTTGATAAAAACATAAAAGTGGTTATCAAACACTTGCCTAGAGATACAGATATTGGTGAGCTGACAGATGAATTAATTGACGAAGGGTTCAATATCATTGAACTTGTTCAGCTCACCAAAAGAGTCGACGGGGAGAAAATAAAACTTCCATTATTTCTCGTGACCCTTCCTAGATGCAAAACATCTAGTGAAATTTATCATCTTCAATATATCAACCGACTAAAGGTTGAAGTTGAAAGTTACAGGGGTAGACGTGGACCAACTCAATGCCATCGGTGCCAAAATTTTAATCATGCTCAGAGAACTTGTAAGCATACACCTAGATGTGTACGATGCGGGGAAGAACACCTGACTGTAAAGTGTGATAAACCCAAAGGAACAACTCCAGTGTGCTGCCTGTGTTCCGGAGCACACACGGCCAACTGGAGTGGCTGTCCGAATAGACCCCAAACAAATGTACGTCCAGTGCCTTCGAGGCCTACTTTAAATATACCGCAGATTGTGCAAAATCCCAGCCCAAACAATGCAAATTCTGAAATGCCTAGTGCCCCAAACGTCGGCAATATAAGCTACCCAGACACTAGGACTGTCCCTAAATCCTTAAACTTAAATCAACTGTATAATAATAGAGTGTATGTCAATAAGTCTTATGCTCAGGCGGTAAACTTACCCATCCCAGCTACATCAAATACTCAGACTAACTCACAAGCTGAGGTTGTCCTAGAAAGGCTTGAATCTCTAATAGACTGGCTAAAAAACTCAGGTCTTGTAGAAATTCTACAAAGTTTAAAAGATGGATCCACAATTCAAGTAAAACAAGTCAATCGCACTCAAACCCATAATGATTAACAAAAATAATAATTTTTCACCAATTACGATTGCTAACTGGAATGCAAATGGAATCAGAGAAAAACTTGTTGAACTCAAAGATTTCATACTGGAACATAACATTGACATCTGCCTCATTACTGAAACGCATCTATCAGCAGGACATTCGCTAAAAATGGCAAACTATCACACATATCGAGCGGATAGACAAAGTCGAAGAGGTGGAGGAGCAGCAATACTCGCCAAGAGGTCTCTTCAAACCTCACTCACACATACTAGTAATGATAAAGGTTTTGAGGAGGTCACAATAACACTCTCTCGTAAACACAACAACATCAATATCACATCTATTTACAATCCTCCCACACACATCCTTACAGAAGATGATATAAAATACCTTATTCCAGACAAAATCCAAACAATAATAGGCGGCGATCTAAATGCCAAAAATAATATCTGGGGCTGCAGATCCAACAATAAAAATGGCAAAGAGATCCGTACACATCTTAAAAAATTCAGCATAAAAGTTGTTGCTCCATCCCGAAATTAGGGTCGTATTAAAGATTGTTTAATTTAACGTATTGGGTTGAAACATTTTGGACATCAATTTCTTAGCCGTAGAATTTTCTGCTTAACAATGGGGAATTTACATAAAGTGGATTTTTCTCGTGTTCCCGAATCCTCTGTCAGAAATTTCCAAACTGTAATTTAAGTTTAAAAAATCGCAAAGCAGATCGCTTAACGTCGAAACACCATGCGAATGGCTGTGACGACACATATCCACGAACGTGCCCTGTTTACGATTTTACTTCATTCTACGTAAGCACGTGCTTTTCTAATTTCTACCAGTAAACAAATGCTAGTTGCGCCGGGTGTTTTTATACTTAATTCAATCATATTGTTTATTTAATTACACTTTCCATCTAAGATGAGGGTTTTACCGGAATTCCTGAAGGGACAATCCGAATTGAATGGTCAATTTAATTGAAGTTATATAAATTGTTTAAAAAATAGCTGACTAAAAATGAACAATAAGTTTTAAAAAAATAGCTCAACGCCAAATAAAAATTTAAATTCAATGTTATTTTTAAATATATTCCATTTTTCCCATGAGTTTTTTCTAACATTTTAACTAAATTGTTATAAGCATGAAATTATGTGCTCCATTATGTCATGCTGTATTTATTATAAAATAATTTTTTTAACGACTGTTAATGCTGTTTATAGTAGAAATAAACTTGTAGTCCCCTTTCACTTAAACCTTAGCGCCATCTGCCGAGGCAGCCCTGGCATGGAAATTTTTACGTTTCGGTCTTCTGTCACTAGACTGTGCTTTTTTCAAACTTCTGCAGTTGAGAGATGAAACAAGTGATTCATCCTATGTTGTTGTTTTCTTTTTATCCGTATTGATTTAAACTCTGTTTATTGTTTTTGGTAGAAAGACTGGGGCCACCGATATACTTAGGGGCTAACACCGACTGGTCATATCAGAGGAGTAATGGACATGTCTAAAGTCCAATAATTTAGTAAACTTCAATATTTATTATTTTATTTGTATCTACCATTAGATTGATTGTATTATTTGAAATATATACTTTGCACATTGGAAAAATATCATACTTACCTGGCACTGAGGAAATCCTTGATCACCAAGGAGGATCCTCCGAGCAGAGACCATTCATTGCACAAACGATTGGTTGACGCTCGCCACATTCGCAAATTGCGATTGCTTGGGGTGCACAATTTTTGGTAGTGGGGACAGCGTTCGCGCAGTCCCTTGCAATTAAAATAAAAGAACACATTTACCGTAGTAAATAAATTAGGGTCGTATTAAAGATTGTTTAATTTAACGTATTGGGTTGAAACATTTTGGACATCAATTTCTTAGCCGTAGAATTTTCTGCTTAACAATGGGGAATTTACATAAAGTGGATTTTTCTCGTGTTCCCGAATCCTCTGTCAGAAATTTCCAAACTGTAATTTAAGTTTAAAAAATCGCAAAGCAGATCGCTTAACGTCGAAACACCATGCGAATGGCTGTGACGACACATATCCACGAACGTGCCCTGTTTACGATTTTACTTCATTCTACGTAAGCACGTGCTTTTCTAATTTCTACCAGTAAACAAATGCTAGTTGCGCCGGGTGTTTTTATACTTAATTCAATCATATTGTTTATTTAATTACACTTTCCATCTAAGATGAGGGTTTTACCGGAATTCCTGAAGGGACAATCCGAATTGAATGGTCAATTTAATTGAAGTTATATAAATTGTTTAAAAAATAGCTGACTAAAAATGAACAATAAGTTTTAAAAAAATAGCTCAACGCCAAATAAAAATTTAAATTCAATGTTATTTTTAAATATATTCCATTTTTCCCATGAGTTTTTTCTAACATTTTAACTAAATTGTTATAAGCATGAAATTATGTGCTCCATTATGTCATGCTGTATTTATTATAAAAGAATTTTTTTAACGACTGTTAATGCTGTTTATAGTAGAAATAAACTTGTAGTCCCCTTTCACTTAAACCTTAGCGCCATCTGCCGAGGCAGCCCTGGCATGGAAATTTTTACGTTTCGGTCTTCTGTCACTAGACTGTGCTTTTTTCAAACTTCTGCAGTTGAGAGATGAAACAAGTGATTCATCCTATGTTGTTGTTTTCTTTTTATCCGTATTGATTTAAACTCTGTTTATTGTTTTTGGTAGAAAGACTGGGGCCACCGATATACTTAGGGGCTAACACCGACTGGTCATATCAGAGGAGTAATGGACATGTCTAAAGTCCAATAATTTAGTAAACTTCAATATTTATTATTTTATTTGTAACTACCATTAGATTAATTGTATTATTTGAAATATATACTTTGCACATTGGAAAAATGTCATACTTACCTGGCACTGAGGAAATCCTTGATCACCAAGGAGGATCCTCCGAGCAGAGACCATTCATTGCACAAACGATTGGTTGACGCTCGCCACATTCGCAAATTGCGATTGCTTGGGGTGCACAATTTTTGGTAGTGGGGACAGCGTTCGCGCAGTCCCTTGCAATTAAAATAAAAGAACACATTTACCGTAGTAAATAAATTAGGGTCGTATTAAAGATTGTTTAATTTAACGTATTGGGTTGAAACATTTTGGACATCAATTTCTTAGCCGTAGAATTTTCTGCTTAACAATGGGGAATTTACTTAAAGTGGATTTTTCTCGTGTTCCCGAATCCTCTGTCAGAAATTTCCAAACTGTAATTTAAGTTTAAAAAATCGCAAAGCAGATCGCTTAACGTCGAAACACCATGCGAATGGCTGTGACGACACATATCCACGAACGTGCCCTGTTTACGATTTTACTTCATTCTACGTAAGCACGTGCTTTTCTAATTTCTACCAGTAAACAAATGCTAGTTGCGCCGGGTGTTTTTATACTTAATTCAATCATATTGTTTATTTAATTACACTTTCCATCTAAGATGAGGGTTTTACCGGAATTCCTGAAGGGACAATCCGAATTGAATGGTCAATTTAATTGAAGTTATATAAATTGTTTAAAAAATAGCTGACTAAAAATGAACAATAAGTTTTAAAAAAATAGCTCAACGCCAAATAAAAATTTAAATTCAATGTTATTTTTAAATATATTCCATTTTTCCCATGAGTTTTTTCTAACATTTTAACTAAATTGTTATAAGCATGAAATTATGTGCTCCATTATGTCATGCTGTATTTATTATAAAAGAATTTTTTTAACGACTGTTAATGCTGTTTATAGTAGAAATAAACTTGTAGTCCCCTTTCACTTAAACCTTAGCGCCATCTGCCGAGGCAGCCCTGGCATGGAAATTTTTACGTTTCGGTCTTCTGTCACTAGACTGTGCTTTTTTCAAACTTCTGCAGTTGAGAGATGAAACAAGTGATTCATCCTATGTTGTTGTTTTCTTTTTATCCGTATTGATTTAAACTCTGTTTATTGTTTTTGGTAGAAAGACTGGGGCCACCGATATACTTAGGGGCTAACACCGACTGGTCATATCAGAGGAGTAATGGACATGTCTAAAGTCCAATAATTTAGTAAACTTCAATATTTATTATTTTATTTGTAACTACCATTAGATTGATTGTATTATTTGAAATATATACTTTGCACATTGGAAAAATGTCATACTTACCTGGCACTGAGGAAATCCTTGATCACCAAGGAGGATCCTCCGAGCAGAGACCATTCATTGCACAAACGATTGGTTGACGCTCGCCACATTCGCAAATTGCGATTGCTTGGGGTGCACAATTTTTGGTAGTGGGGACAGCGTTCGCGCAGTCCCTTGCAATTAAAATAAAAGAACACATTTACCGTAGTAAATAAATTAGGGTCGTATTAAAGATTGTTTAATTTAACGTATTGGGTTGAAACATTTTGGACATCAATTTCTTAGCCGTAGAATTTTCTGCTTAACAATGGGGAATTTACTTAAAGTGGATTTTTCTCGTGTTCCCGAATCCTCTGTCAGAAATTTCCAAACTGTAATTTAAGTTTAAAAAATCGCAAAGCAGATCGCTTAACGTCGAAACACCATGCGAATGGCTGTGACGACACATATCCACGAACGTGCCCTGTTTACGATTTTACTTCATTCTACGTAAGCACGTGCTTTTCTAATTTCTACCAGTAAACAAATGCTAGTTGCGCCGGGTGTTTTTATACTTAATTCAATCATATTGTTTATTTAATTACACTTTCCATCTAAGATGAGGGTTTTACCGGAATTCCTGAAGGGACAATCCGAATTGAATGGTCAATTTAATTGAAGTTATATAAATTGTTTAAAAAATAGCTGACTAAAAATGAACAATAAGTTTTAAAAAAATAGCTCAACGCCAAATAAAAATTTAAATTCAATGTTATTTTTAAATATATTCCATTTTTCCCATGAGTTTTTTCTAACATTTTAACTAAATTGTTATAAGCATGAAATTATGTGCTCCATTATGTCATGCTGTATTTATTATAAAAGAATTTTTTTAACGACTGTTAATGCTGTTTATAGTAGAAATAAACTTGTAGTCCCCTTTCACTTAAACCTTAGCGCCATCTGCCGAGGCAGCCCTGGCATGGAAATTTTTACGTTTCGGTCTTCTGTCACTAGACTGTGCTTTTTTCAAACTTCTGCAGTTGAGAGATGAAACAAGTGATTCATCCTATGTTGTTGTTTTCTTTTTATCCGTATTGATTTAAACTCTGTTTATTGTTTTTGGTAGAAAGACTGGGGCCACCGATATACTTAGGGGCTAACACCGACTGGTCATATCAGAGGAGTAATGGACATGTCTAAAGTCCAATAATTTAGTAAACTTCAATATTTATTATTTTATTTGTAACTACCATTAGATTGATTGTATTATTTGAAATATATACTTTGCACATTGGAAAAATGTCATACTTACCTGGCACTGAGGAAATCCTTGATCACCAAGGAGGATCCTCCGAGCAGAGACCATTCATTGCACAAACGATTGGTTGACGCTCGCCACATTCGCAAATTGCGATTGCTTGGGGTGCACAATTTTTGGTAGTGGGGACAGCGTTCGCGCAGTCCCTTGCAATTAAAATAAAAGAACACATTTACCGTAGTAAATAAATTAGGGTCGTATTAAAGATTGTTTAATTTAACGTATTGGGTTGAAACATTTTGGACATCAATTTCTTAGCCGTAGAATTTTCTGCTTAACAATGGGGAATTTACTTAAAGTGGATTTTTCTCGTGTTCCCGAATCCTCTGTCAGAAATTTCCAAACTGTAATTTAAGTTTAAAAAATCGCAAAGCAGATCGCTTAACGTCGAAACACCATGCGAATGGCTGTGACGACACATATCCACGAACGTGCCCTGTTTACGATTTTACTTCATTCTACGTAAGCACGTGCTTTTCTAATTTCTACCAGTAAACAAATGCTAGTTGCGCCGGGTGTTTTTATACTTAATTCAATCATATTGTTTATTTAATTACACTTTCCATCTAAGATGAGGGTTTTACCGGAATTCCTGAAGGGACAATCCGAATTGAATGGTCAATTTAATTGAAGTTATATAAATTGTTTAAAAAATAGCTGACTAAAAATGAACAATAAGTTTTAAAAAAATAGCTCAACGCCAAATAAAAATTTAAATTCAATGTTATTTTTAAATATATTCCATTTTTCCCATGAGTTTTTTCTAACATTTTAACTAAATTGTTATAAGCATGAAATTATGTGCTCCATTATGTCATGCTGTATTTATTATAAAAGAATTTTTTTAACGACTGTTAATGCTGTTTATAGTAGAAATAAACTTGTAGTCCCCTTTCACTTAAACCTTAGCGCCATCTGCCGAGGCAGCCCTGGCATGGAAATTTTTACGTTTCGGTCTTCTGTCACTAGACTGTGCTTTTTTCAAACTTCTGCAGTTGAGAGATGAAACAAGTGATTCATCCTATGTTGTTGTTTTCTTTTTATCCGTATTGATTTAAACTCTGTTTATTGTTTTTGGTAGAAAGACTGGGGCCACCGATATACTTAGGGGCTAACACCGACTGGTCATATCAGAGGAGTAATGGACATGTCTAAAGTCCAATAATTTAGTAAACTTCAATATTTATTATTTTATTTGTATCTACCATTAGATTGATTGTATTATTTGAAATATATACTTTGCACATTGGAAAAATATCATACTTACCTGGCACTGAGGAAATCCTTGATCACCAAGGAGGATCCTCCGAGCAGAGACCATTCATTGCACAAACGATTGGTTGACGCTCGCCACATTCGCAAATTGCGATTGCTTGGGGTGCACAATTTTTGGTAGTGGGGACAGCGTTCGCGCAGTCCCTTGCAATTAAAATAAAAGAACACATTTACCGTAGTAAATAAATTAGGGTCGTATTAAAGATTGTTTAATTTAACGTATTGGGTTGAAACATTTTGGACATCAATTTCTTAGCCGTAGAATTTTCTGCTTAACAATGGGGAATTTACTTAAAGTGGATTTTTCTCGTGTTCCCGAATCCTCTGTCAGAAATTTCCAAACTGTAATTTAAGTTTAAAAAATCGCAAAGCAGATCGCTTAACGTCGAAACACCATGCGAATGGCTGTGACGACACATATCCACGAACGTGCCCTGTTTACGATTTTACTTCATTCTACGTAAGCACGTGCTTTTCTAATTTCTACCAGTAAACAAATGCTAGTTGCGCCGGGTGTTTTTATACTTAATTCAATCATATTGTTTATTTAATTACACTTTCCATCTAAGATGAGGGTTTTACCGGAATTCCTGAAGGGACAATCCGAATTGAATGGTCAATTTAATTGAAGTTATATAAATTGTTTAAAAAATAGCTGACTAAAAATGAACAATAAGTTTTAAAAAAATAGCTCAACGCCAAATAAAAATTTAAATTCAATGTTATTTTTAAATATATTCCATTTTTCCCATGAGTTTTTTCTAACATTTTAACTAAATTGTTATAAGCATGAAATTATGTGCTCCATTATGTCATGCTGTATTTATTATAAAAGAATTTTTTTAACGACTGTTAATGCTGTTTATAGTAGAAATAAACTTGTAGTCCCCTTTCACTTAAACCTTAGCGCCATCTGCCGAGGCAGCCCTGGCATGGAAATTTTTACGTTTCGGTCTTCTGTCACTAGACTGTGCTTTTTTCAAACTTCTGCAGTTGAGAGATGAAACAAGTGATTCATCCTATGTTGTTGTTTTCTTTTTATCCGTATTGATTTAAACTCTGTTTATTGTTTTTGGTAGAAAGACTGGGGCCACCGATATACTTAGGGGCTAACACCGACTGGTCATATCAGAGGAGTAATGGACATGTCTAAAGTCCAATAATTTAGTAAACTTCAATATTTATTATTTTATTTGTATCTACCATTAGATTGATTGTATTATTTGAAATATATACTTTGCACATTGGAAAAATGTCATACTTACCTGGCACTGAGGAAATCCTTGATCACCAAGGAGGATCCTCCGAGCAGAGACCATTCATTGCACAAACGATTGGTTGACGCTCGCCACATTCGCAAATTGCGATTGCTTGGGGTGCACAATTTTTGGTAGTGGGGACAGCGTTCGCGCAGTCCCTTGCAATTAAAATAAAAGAACACATTTACCGTAGTAAATAAATTAGGGTCGTATTAAAGATTGTTTAATTTAACGTATTGGGTTGAAACATTTTGGACATCAATTTCTTAGCCGTAGAATTTTCTGCTTAACAATGGGGAATTTACATAAAGTGGATTTTTCTCGTGTTCCCGAATCCTCTGTCAGAAATTTCCAAACTGTAATTTAAGTTTAAAAAATCGCAAAGCAGATCGCTTAACGTCGAAACACCATGCGAATGGCTGTGACGACACATATCCACGAACGTGCCCTGTTTACGATTTTACTTCATTCTACGTAAGCACGTGCTTTTCTAATTTCTACCAGTAAACAAATGCTAGTTGCGCCGGGTGTTTTTATACTTAATTCAATCATATTGTTTATTTAATTACACTTTCCATCTAAGATGAGGGTTTTACCGGAATTCCTGAAGGGACAATCCGAATTGAATGGTCAATTTAATTGAAGTTATATAAATTGTTTAAAAAATAGCTGACTAAAAATGAACAATAAGTTTTAAAAAAATAGCTCAACGCCAAATAAAAATTTAAATTCAATGTTATTTTTAAATATATTCCATTTTTCCCATGAGTTTTTTCTAACATTTTAACTAAATTGTTATAAGCATGAAATTATGTGCTCCATTATGTCATGCTGTATTTATTATAAAAGAATTTTTTTAACGACTGTTAATGCTGTTTATAGTAGAAATAAACTTGTAGTCCCCTTTCACTTAAACCTTAGCGCCATCTGCCGAGGCAGCCCTGGCATGGAAATTTTTACGTTTCGGTCTTCTGTCACTAGACTGTGCTTTTTTCAAACTTCTGCAGTTGAGAGATGAAACAAGTGATTCATCCTATGTTGTTGTTTTCTTTTTATCCGTATTGATTTAAACTCTGTTTATTGTTTTTGGTAGAAAGACTGGGGCCACCGATATACTTAGGGGCTAACACCGACTGGTCATATCAGAGGAGTAATGGACATGTCTAAAGTCCAATAATTTAGTAAACTTCAATATTTATTATTTTATTTGTAACTACCATTAGATTGATTGTATTATTTGAAATATATACTTTGCACATTGGAAAAATGTCATACTTACCTGGCACTGAGGAAATCCTTGATCACCAAGGAGGATCCTCCGAGCAGAGACCATTCATTGCACAAACGATTGGTTGACGCTCGCCACATTCGCAAATTGCGATTGCTTGGGGTGCACAATTTTTGGTAGTGGGGACAGCGTTCGCGCAGTCCCTTGCAATTAAAATAAAAGAACACATTTACCGTAGTAAATAAATTAGGGTCGTATTAAAGATTGTTTAATTTAACGTATTGGGTTGAAACATTTTGGACATCAATTTCTTAGCCGTAGAATTTTCTGCTTAACAATGGGGAATTTACTTAAAGTGGATTTTTCTCGTGTTCCCGAATCCTCTGTCAGAAATTTCCAAACTGTAATTTAAGTTTAAAAAATCGCAAAGCAGATCGCTTAACGTCGAAACACCATGCGAATGGCTGTGACGACACATATCCACGAACGTGCCCTGTTTACGATTTTACTTCATTCTACGTAAGCACGTGCTTTTCTAATTTCTACCAGTAAACAAATGCTAGTTGCGCCGGGTGTTTTTATACTTAATTCAATCATATTGTTTATTTAATTACACTTTCCATCTAAGATGAGGGTTTTACCGGAATTCCTGAAGGGACAATCCGAATTGAATGGTCAATTTAATTGAAGTTATATAAATTGTTTAAAAAATAGCTGACTAAAAATGAACAATAAGTTTTAAAAAAATAGCTCAACGCCAAATAAAAATTTAAATTCAATGTTATTTTTAAATATATTCCATTTTTCCCATGAGTTTTTTCTAACATTTTAACTAAATTGTTATAAGCATGAAATTATGTGCTCCATTATGTCATGCTGTATTTATTATAAAAGAATTTTTTTAACGACTGTTAATGCTGTTTATAGTAGAAATAAACTTGTAGTCCCCTTTCACTTAAACCTTAGCGCCATCTGCCGAGGCAGCCCTGGCATGGAAATTTTTACGTTTCGGTCTTCTGTCACTAGACTGTGCTTTTTTCAAACTTCTGCAGTTGAGAGATGAAACAAGTGATTCATCCTATGTTGTTGTTTTCTTTTTATCCGTATTGATTTAAACTCTGTTTATTGTTTTTGGTAGAAAGACTGGGGCCACCGATATACTTAGGGGCTAACACCGACTGGTCATATCAGAGGAGTAATGGACATGTCTAAAGTCCAATAATTTAGTAAACTTCAATATTTATTATTTTATTTGTAACTACCATTAGATTGATTGTATTATTTGAAATATATACTTTGCACATTGGAAAAATGTCATACTTACCTGGCACTGAGGAAATCCTTGATCACCAAGGAGGATCCTCCGAGCAGAGACCATTCATTGCACAAACGATTGGTTGACGCTCGCCACATTCGCAAATTGCGATTGCTTGGGGTGCACAATTTTTGGTAGTGGGGACAGCGTTCGCGCAGTCCCTTGCAATTAAAATAAAAGAACACATTTACCGTAGTAAATAAATTAGGGTCGTATTAAAGATTGTTTAATTTAACGTATTGGGTTGAAACATTTTGGACATCAATTTCTTAGCCGTAGAATTTTCTGCTTAACAATGGGGAATTTACTTAAAGTGGATTTTTCTCGTGTTCCCGAATCCTCTGTCAGAAATTTCCAAACTGTAATTTAAGTTTAAAAAATCGCAAAGCAGATCGCTTAACGTCGAAACACCATGCGAATGGCTGTGACGACACATATCCACGAACGTGCCCTGTTTACGATTTTACTTCATTCTACGTAAGCACGTGCTTTTCTAATTTCTACCAGTAAACAAATGCTAGTTGCGCCGGGTGTTTTTATACTTAATTCAATCATATTGTTTATTTAATTACACTTTCCATCTAAGATGAGGGTTTTACCGGAATTCCTGAAGGGACAATCCGAATTGAATGGTCAATTTAATTGAAGTTATATAAATTGTTTAAAAAATAGCTGACTAAAAATGAACAATAAGTTTTAAAAAAATAGCTCAACGCCAAATAAAAATTTAAATTCAATGTTATTTTTAAATATATTCCATTTTTCCCATGAGTTTTTTCTAACATTTTAACTAAATTGTTATAAGCATGAAATTATGTGCTCCATTATGTCATGCTGTATTTATTATAAAAGAATTTTTTTAACGACTGTTAATGCTGTTTATAGTAGAAATAAACTTGTAGTCCCCTTTCACTTAAACCTTAGCGCCATCTGCCGAGGCAGCCCTGGCATGGAAATTTTTACGTTTCGGTCTTCTGTCACTAGACTGTGCTTTTTTCAAACTTCTGCAGTTGAGAGATGAAACAAGTGATTCATCCTATGTTGTTGTTTTCTTTTTATCCGTATTGATTTAAACTCTGTTTATTGTTTTTGGTAGAAAGACTGGGGCCACCGATATACTTAGGGGCTAACACCGACTGGTCATATCAGAGGAGTAATGGACATGTCTAAAGTCCAATAATTTAGTAAACTTCAATATTTATTATTTTATTTGTATCTACCATTAGATTGATTGTATTATTTGAAATATATACTTTGCACATTGGAAAAATATCATACTTACCTGGCACTGAGGAAATCCTTGATCACCAAGGAGGATCCTCCGAGCAGAGACCATTCATTGCACAAACGATTGGTTGACGCTCGCCACATTCGCAAATTGCGATTGCTTGGGGTGCACAATTTTTGGTAGTGGGGACAGCGTTCGCGCAGTCCCTTGCAATTAAAATAAAAGAACACATTTACCGTAGTAAATAAATTAGGGTCGTATTAAAGATTGTTTAATTTAACGTATTGGGTTGAAACATTTTGGACATCAATTTCTTAGCCGTAGAATTTTCTGCTTAACAATGGGGAATTTACTTAAAGTGGATTTTTCTCGTGTTCCCGAATCCTCTGTCAGAAATTTCCAAACTGTAATTTAAGTTTAAAAAATCGCAAAGCAGATCGCTTAACGTCGAAACACCATGCGAATGGCTGTGACGACACATATCCACGAACGTGCCCTGTTTACGATTTTACTTCATTCTACGTAAGCACGTGCTTTTCTAATTTCTACCAGTAAACAAATGCTAGTTGCGCCGGGTGTTTTTATACTTAATTCAATCATATTGTTTATTTAATTACACTTTCCATCTAAGATGAGGGTTTTACCGGAATTCCTGAAGGGACAATCCGAATTGAATGGTCAATTTAATTGAAGTTATATAAATTGTTTAAAAAATAGCTGACTAAAAATGAACAATAAGTTTTAAAAAAATAGCTCAACGCCAAATAAAAATTTAAATTCAATGTTATTTTTAAATATATTCCATTTTTCCCATGAGTTTTTTCTAACATTTTAACTAAATTGTTATAAGCATGAAATTATGTGCTCCATTATGTCATGCTGTATTTATTATAAAAGAATTTTTTTAACGACTGTTAATGCTGTTTATAGTAGAAATAAACTTGTAGTCCCCTTTCACTTAAACCTTAGCGCCATCTGCCGAGGCAGCCCTGGCATGGAAATTTTTACGTTTCGGTCTTCTGTCACTAGACTGTGCTTTTTTCAAACTTCTGCAGTTGAGAGATGAAACAAGTGATTCATCCTATGTTGTTGTTTTCTTTTTATCCGTATTGATTTAAACTCTGTTTATTGTTTTTGGTAGAAAGACTGGGGCCACCGATATACTTAGGGGCTAACACCGACTGGTCATATCAGAGGAGTAATGGACATGTCTAAAGTCCAATAATTTAGTAAACTTCAATATTTATTATTTTATTTGTATCTACCATTAGATTGATTGTATTATTTGAAATATATACTTTGCACATTGGAAAAATATCATACTTACCTGGCACTGAGGAAATCCTTGATCACCAAGGAGGATCCTCCGAGCAGAGACCATTCATTGCACAAACGATTGGTTGACGCTCGCCACATTCGCAAATTGCGATTGCTTGGGGTGCACAATTTTTGGTAGTGGGGACAGCGTTCGCGCAGTCCCTTGCAATTAAAATAAAAGAACACATTTACCGTAGTAAATAAATTAGGGTCGTATTAAAGATTGTTTAATTTAACGTATTGGGTTGAAACATTTTGGACATCAATTTCTTAGCCGTAGAATTTTCTGCTTAACAATGGGGAATTTACTTAAAGTGGATTTTTCTCGTGTTCCCGAATCCTCTGTCAGAAATTTCCAAACTGTAATTTAAGTTTAAAAAATCGCAAAGCAGATCGCTTAACGTCGAAACACCATGCGAATGGCTGTGACGACACATATCCACGAACGTGCCCTGTTTACGATTTTACTTCATTCTACGTAAGCACGTGCTTTTCTAATTTCTACCAGTAAACAAATGCTAGTTGCGCCGGGTGTTTTTATACTTAATTCAATCATATTGTTTATTTAATTACACTTTCCATCTAAGATGAGGGTTTTACCGGAATTCCTGAAGGGACAATCCGAATTGAATGGTCAATTTAATTGAAGTTATATAAATTGTTTAAAAAATAGCTGACTAAAAATGAACAATAAGTTTTAAAAAAATAGCTCAACGCCAAATAAAAATTTAAATTCAATGTTATTTTTAAATATATTCCATTTTTCCCATGAGTTTTTTCTAACATTTTAACTAAATTGTTATAAGCATGAAATTATGTGCTCCATTATGTCATGCTGTATTTATTATAAAAGAATTTTTTTAACGACTGTTAATGCTGTTTATAGTAGAAATAAACTTGTAGTCCCCTTTCACTTAAACCTTAGCGCCATCTGCCGAGGCAGCCCTGGCATGGAAATTTTTACGTTTCGGTCTTCTGTCACTAGACTGTGCTTTTTTCAAACTTCTGCAGTTGAGAGATGAAACAAGTGATTCATCCTATGTTGTTGTTTTCTTTTTATCCGTATTGATTTAAACTCTGTTTATTGTTTTTGGTAGAAAGACTGGGGCCACCGATATACTTAGGGGCTAACACCGACTGGTCATATCAGAGGAGTAATGGACATGTCTAAAGTCCAATAATTTAGTAAACTTCAATATTTATTATTTTATTTGTAACTACCATTAGATTGATTGTATTATTTGAAATATATACTTTGCACATTGGAAAAATGTCATACTTACCTGGCACTGAGGAAATCCTTGATCACCAAGGAGGATCCTCCGAGCAGAGACCATTCATTGCACAAACGATTGGTTGACGCTCGCCACATTCGCAAATTGCGATTGCTTGGGGTGCACAATTTTTGGTAGTGGGGACAGCGTTCGCGCAGTCCCTTGCAATTAAAATAAAAGAACACATTTACCGTAGTAAATAAATTAGGGTCGTATTAAAGATTGTTTAATTTAACGTATTGGGTTGAAACATTTTGGACATCAATTTCTTAGCCGTAGAATTTTCTGCTTAACAATGGGGAATTTACTTAAAGTGGATTTTTCTCGTGTTCCCGAATCCTCTGTCAGAAATTTCCAAACTGTAATTTAAGTTTAAAAAATCGCAAAGCAGATCGCTTAACGTCGAAACACCATGCGAATGGCTGTGACGACACATATCCACGAACGTGCCCTGTTTACGATTTTACTTCATTCTACGTAAGCACGTGCTTTTCTAATTTCTACCAGTAAACAAATGCTAGTTGCGCCGGGTGTTTTTATACTTAATTCAATCATATTGTTTATTTAATTACACTTTCCATCTAAGATGAGGGTTTTACCGGAATTCCTGAAGGGACAATCCGAATTGAATGGTCAATTTAATTGAAGTTATATAAATTGTTTAAAAAATAGCTGACTAAAAATGAACAATAAGTTTTAAAAAAATAGCTCAACGCCAAATAAAAATTTAAATTCAATGTTATTTTTAAATATATTCCATTTTTCCCATGAGTTTTTTCTAACATTTTAACTAAATTGTTATAAGCATGAAATTATGTGCTCCATTATGTCATGCTGTATTTATTATAAAAGAATTTTTTTAACGACTGTTAATGCTGTTTATAGTAGAAATAAACTTGTAGTCCCCTTTCACTTAAACCTTAGCGCCATCTGCCGAGGCAGCCCTGGCATGGAAATTTTTACGTTTCGGTCTTCTGTCACTAGACTGTGCTTTTTTCAAACTTCTGCAGTTGAGAGATGAAACAAGTGATTCATCCTATGTTGTTGTTTTCTTTTTATCCGTATTGATTTAAACTCTGTTTATTGTTTTTGGTAGAAAGACTGGGGCCACCGATATACTTAGGGGCTAACACCGACTGGTCATATCAGAGGAGTAATGGACATGTCTAAAGTCCAATAATTTAGTAAACTTCAATATTTATTATTTTATTTGTAACTACCATTAGATTGATTGTATTATTTGAAATATATACTTTGCACATTGGAAAAATGTCATACTTACCTGGCACTGAGGAAATCCTTGATCACCAAGGAGGATCCTCCGAGCAGAGACCATTCATTGCACAAACGATTGGTTGACGCTCGCCACATTCGCAAATTGCGATTGCTTGGGGTGCACAATTTTTGGTAGTGGGGACAGCGTTCGCGCAGTCCCTTGCAATTAAAATAAAAGAACACATTTACCGTAGTAAATAAATTAGGGTCGTATTAAAGATTGTTTAATTTAACGTATTGGGTTGAAACATTTTGGACATCAATTTCTTAGCCGTAGAATTTTCTGCTTAACAATGGGGAATTTACTTAAAGTGGATTTTTCTCGTGTTCCCGAATCCTCTGTCAGAAATTTCCAAACTGTAATTTAAGTTTAAAAAATCGCAAAGCAGATCGCTTAACGTCGAAACACCATGCGAATGGCTGTGACGACACATATCCACGAACGTGCCCTGTTTACGATTTTACTTCATTCTACGTAAGCACGTGCTTTTCTAATTTCTACCAGTAAACAAATGCTAGTTGCGCCGGGTGTTTTTATACTTAATTCAATCATATTGTTTATTTAATTACACTTTCCATCTAAGATGAGGGTTTTACCGGAATTCCTGAAGGGACAATCCGAATTGAATGGTCAATTTAATTGAAGTTATATAAATTGTTTAAAAAATAGCTGACTAAAAATGAACAATAAGTTTTAAAAAAATAGCTCAACGCCAAATAAAAATTTAAATTCAATGTTATTTTTAAATATATTCCATTTTTCCCATGAGTTTTTTCTAACATTTTAACTAAATTGTTATAAGCATGAAATTATGTGCTCCATTATGTCATGCTGTATTTATTATAAAAGAATTTTTTTAACGACTGTTAATGCTGTTTATAGTAGAAATAAACTTGTAGTCCCCTTTCACTTAAACCTTAGCGCCATCTGCCGAGGCAGCCCTGGCATGGAAATTTTTACGTTTCGGTCTTCTGTCACTAGACTGTGCTTTTTTCAAACTTCTGCAGTTGAGAGATGAAACAAGTGATTCATCCTATGTTGTTGTTTTCTTTTTATCCGTATTGATTTAAACTCTGTTTATTGTTTTTGGTAGAAAGACTGGGGCCACCGATATACTTAGGGGCTAACACCGACTGGTCATATCAGAGGAGTAATGGACATGTCTAAAGTCCAATAATTTAGTAAACTTCAATATTTATTATTTTATTTGTATCTACCATTAGATTGATTGTATTATTTGAAATATATACTTTGCACATTGGAAAAATATCATACTTACCTGGCACTGAGGAAATCCTTGATCACCAAGGAGGATCCTCCGAGCAGAGACCATTCATTGCACAAACGATTGGTTGACGCTCGCCACATTCGCAAATTGCGATTGCTTGGGGTGCACAATTTTTGGTAGTGGGGACAGCGTTCGCGCAGTCCCTTGCAATTAAAATAAAAGAACACATTTACCGTAGTAAATAAATTAGGGTCGTATTAAAGATTGTTTAATTTAACGTATTGGGTTGAAACATTTTGGACATCAATTTCTTAGCCGTAGAATTTTCTGCTTAACAATGGGGAATTTACTTAAAGTGGATTTTTCTCGTGTTCCCGAATCCTCTGTCAGAAATTTCCAAACTGTAATTTAAGTTTAAAAAATCGCAAAGCAGATCGCTTAACGTCGAAACACCATGCGAATGGCTGTGACGACACATATCCACGAACGTGCCCTGTTTACGATTTTACTTCATTCTACGTAAGCACGTGCTTTTCTAATTTCTACCAGTAAACAAATGCTAGTTGCGCCGGGTGTTTTTATACTTAATTCAATCATATTGTTTATTTAATTACACTTTCCATCTAAGATGAGGGTTTTACCGGAATTCCTGAAGGGACAATCCGAATTGAATGGTCAATTTAATTGAAGTTATATAAATTGTTTAAAAAATAGCTGACTAAAAATGAACAATAAGTTTTAAAAAAATAGCTCAACGCCAAATAAAAATTTAAATTCAATGTTATTTTTAAATATATTCCATTTTTCCCATGAGTTTTTTCTAACATTTTAACTAAATTGTTATAAGCATGAAATTATGTGCTCCATTATGTCATGCTGTATTTATTATAAAAGAATTTTTTTAACGACTGTTAATGCTGTTTATAGTAGAAATAAACTTGTAGTCCCCTTTCACTTAAACCTTAGCGCCATCTGCCGAGGCAGCCCTGGCATGGAAATTTTTACGTTTCGGTCTTCTGTCACTAGACTGTGCTTTTTTCAAACTTCTGCAGTTGAGAGATGAAACAAGTGATTCATCCTATGTTGTTGTTTTCTTTTTATCCGTATTGATTTAAACTCTGTTTATTGTTTTTGGTAGAAAGACTGGGGCCACCGATATACTTAGGGGCTAACACCGACTGGTCATATCAGAGGAGTAATGGACATGTCTAAAGTCCAATAATTTAGTAAACTTCAATATTTATTATTTTATTTGTATCTACCATTAGATTGATTGTATTATTTGAAATATATACTTTGCACATTGGAAAAATATCATACTTACCTGGCACTGAGGAAATCCTTGATCACCAAGGAGGATCCTCCGAGCAGAGACCATTCATTGCACAAACGATTGGTTGACGCTCGCCACATTCGCAAATTGCGATTGCTTGGGGTGCACAATTTTTGGTAGTGGGGACAGCGTTCGCGCAGTCCCTTGCAATTAAAATAAAAGAACACATTTACCGTAGTAAATAAATTAGGGTCGTATTAAAGATTGTTTAATTTAACGTATTGGGTTGAAACATTTTGGACATCAATTTCTTAGCCGTAGAATTTTCTGCTTAACAATGGGGAATTTACTTAAAGTGGATTTTTCTCGTGTTCCCGAATCCTCTGTCAGAAATTTCCAAACTGTAATTTAAGTTTAAAAAATCGCAAAGCAGATCGCTTAACGTCGAAACACCATGCGAATGGCTGTGACGACACATATCCACGAACGTGCCCTGTTTACGATTTTACTTCATTCTACGTAAGCACGTGCTTTTCTAATTTCTACCAGTAAACAAATGCTAGTTGCGCCGGGTGTTTTTATACTTAATTCAATCATATTGTTTATTTAATTACACTTTCCATCTAAGATGAGGGTTTTACCGGAATTCCTGAAGGGACAATCCGAATTGAATGGTCAATTTAATTGAAGTTATATAAATTGTTTAAAAAATAGCTGACTAAAAATGAACAATAAGTTTTAAAAAAATAGCTCAACGCCAAATAAAAATTTAAATTCAATGTTATTTTTAAATATATTCCATTTTTCCCATGAGTTTTTTCTAACATTTTAACTAAATTGTTATAAGCATGAAATTATGTGCTCCATTATGTCATGCTGTATTTATTATAAAAGAATTTTTTTAACGACTGTTAATGCTGTTTATAGTAGAAATAAACTTGTAGTCCCCTTTCACTTAAACCTTAGCGCCATCTGCCGAGGCAGCCCTGGCATGGAAATTTTTACGTTTCGGTCTTCTGTCACTAGACTGTGCTTTTTTCAAACTTCTGCAGTTGAGAGATGAAACAAGTGATTCATCCTATGTTGTTGTTTTCTTTTTATCCGTATTGATTTAAACTCTGTTTATTGTTTTTGGTAGAAAGACTGGGGCCACCGATATACTTAGGGGCTAACACCGACTGGTCATATCAGAGGAGTAATGGACATGTCTAAAGTCCAATAATTTAGTAAACTTCAATATTTATTATTTTATTTGTATCTACCATTAGATTGATTGTATTATTTGAAATATATACTTTGCACATTGGAAAAATATCATACTTACCTGGCACTGAGGAAATCCTTGATCACCAAGGAGGATCCTCCGAGCAGAGACCATTCATTGCACAAACGATTGGTTGACGCTCGCCACATTCGCAAATTGCGATTGCTTGGGGTGCACAATTTTTGGTAGTGGGGACAGCGTTCGCGCAGTCCCTTGCAATTAAAATAAAAGAACACATTTACCGTAGTAAATAAATTAGGGTCGTATTAAAGATTGTTTAATTTAACGTATTGGGTTGAAACATTTTGGACATCAATTTCTTAGCCGTAGAATTTTCTGCTTAACAATGGGGAATTTACTTAAAGTGGATTTTTCTCGTGTTCCCGAATCCTCTGTCAGAAATTTCCAAACTGTAATTTAAGTTTAAAAAATCGCAAAGCAGATCGCTTAACGTCGAAACACCATGCGAATGGCTGTGACGACACATATCCACGAACGTGCCCTGTTTACGATTTTACTTCATTCTACGTAAGCACGTGCTTTTCTAATTTCTACCAGTAAACAAATGCTAGTTGCGCCGGGTGTTTTTATACTTAATTCAATCATATTGTTTATTTAATTACACTTTCCATCTAAGATGAGGGTTTTACCGGAATTCCTGAAGGGACAATCCGAATTGAATGGTCAATTTAATTGAAGTTATATAAATTGTTTAAAAAATAGCTGACTAAAAATGAACAATAAGTTTTAAAAAAATAGCTCAACGCCAAATAAAAATTTAAATTCAATGTTATTTTTAAATATATTCCATTTTTCCCATGAGTTTTTTCTAACATTTTAACTAAATTGTTATAAGCATGAAATTATGTGCTCCATTATGTCATGCTGTATTTATTATAAAAGAATTTTTTTAACGACTGTTAATGCTGTTTATAGTAGAAATAAACTTGTAGTCCCCTTTCACTTAAACCTTAGCGCCATCTGCCGAGGCAGCCCTGGCATGGAAATTTTTACGTTTCGGTCTTCTGTCACTAGACTGTGCTTTTTTCAAACTTCTGCAGTTGAGAGATGAAACAAGTGATTCATCCTATGTTGTTGTTTTCTTTTTATCCGTATTGATTTAAACTCTGTTTATTGTTTTTGGTAGAAAGACTGGGGCCACCGATATACTTAGGGGCTAACACCGACTGGTCATATCAGAGGAGTAATGGACATGTCTAAAGTCCAATAATTTAGTAAACTTCAATATTTATTATTTTATTTGTATCTACCATTAGATTGATTGTATTATTTGAAATATATACTTTGCACATTGGAAAAATATCATACTTACCTGGCACTGAGGAAATCCTTGATCACCAAGGAGGATCCTCCGAGCAGAGACCATTCATTGCACAAACGATTGGTTGACGCTCGCCACATTCGCAAATTGCGATTGCTTGGGGTGCACAATTTTTGGTAGTGGGGACAGCGTTCGCGCAGTCCCTTGCAATTAAAATAAAAGAACACATTTACCGTAGTAAATAAATTAGGGTCGTATTAAAGATTGTTTAATTTAACGTATTGGGTTGAAACATTTTGGACATCAATTTCTTAGCCGTAGAATTTTCTGCTTAACAATGGGGAATTTACTTAAAGTGGATTTTTCTCGTGTTCCCGAATCCTCTGTCAGAAATTTCCAAACTGTAATTTAAGTTTAAAAAATCGCAAAGCAGATCGCTTAACGTCGAAACACCATGCGAATGGCTGTGACGACACATATCCACGAACGTGCCCTGTTTACGATTTTACTTCATTCTACGTAAGCACGTGCTTTTCTAATTTCTACCAGTAAACAAATGCTAGTTGCGCCGGGTGTTTTTATACTTAATTCAATCATATTGTTTATTTAATTACACTTTCCATCTAAGATGAGGGTTTTACCGGAATTCCTGAAGGGACAATCCGAATTGAATGGTCAATTTAATTGAAGTTATATAAATTGTTTAAAAAATAGCTGACTAAAAATGAACAATAAGTTTTAAAAAAATAGCTCAACGCCAAATAAAAATTTAAATTCAATGTTATTTTTAAATATATTCCATTTTTCCCATGAGTTTTTTCTAACATTTTAACTAAATTGTTATAAGCATGAAATTATGTGCTCCATTATGTCATGCTGTATTTATTATAAAAGAATTTTTTTAACGACTGTTAATGCTGTTTATAGTAGAAATAAACTTGTAGTCCCCTTTCACTTAAACCTTAGCGCCATCTGCCGAGGCAGCCCTGGCATGGAAATTTTTACGTTTCGGTCTTCTGTCACTAGACTGTGCTTTTTTCAAACTTCTGCAGTTGAGAGATGAAACAAGTGATTCATCCTATGTTGTTGTTTTCTTTTTATCCGTATTGATTTAAACTCTGTTTATTGTTTTTGGTAGAAAGACTGGGGCCACCGATATACTTAGGGGCTAACACCGACTGGTCATATCAGAGGAGTAATGGACATGTCTAAAGTCCAATAATTTAGTAAACTTCAATATTTATTATTTTATTTGTATCTACCATTAGATTGATTGTATTATTTGAAATATATACTTTGCACATTGGAAAAATATCATACTTACCTGGCACTGAGGAAATCCTTGATCACCAAGGAGGATCCTCCGAGCAGAGACCATTCATTGCACAAACGATTGGTTGACGCTCGCCACATTCGCAAATTGCGATTGCTTGGGGTGCACAATTTTTGGTAGTGGGGACAGCGTTCGCGCAGTCCCTTGCAATTAAAATAAAAGAACACATTTACCGTAGTAAATAAATTAGGGTCGTATTAAAGATTGTTTAATTTAACGTATTGGGTTGAAACATTTTGGACATCAATTTCTTAGCCGTAGAATTTTCTGCTTAACAATGGGGAATTTACTTAAAGTGGATTTTTCTCGTGTTCCCGAATCCTCTGTCAGAAATTTCCAAACTGTAATTTAAGTTTAAAAAATCGCAAAGCAGATCGCTTAACGTCGAAACACCATGCGAATGGCTGTGACGACACATATCCACGAACGTGCCCTGTTTACGATTTTACTTCATTCTACGTAAGCACGTGCTTTTCTAATTTCTACCAGTAAACAAATGCTAGTTGCGCCGGGTGTTTTTATACTTAATTCAATCATATTGTTTATTTAATTACACTTTCCATCTAAGATGAGGGTTTTACCGGAATTCCTGAAGGGACAATCCGAATTGAATGGTCAATTTAATTGAAGTTATATAAATTGTTTAAAAAATAGCTGACTAAAAATGAACAATAAGTTTTAAAAAAATAGCTCAACGCCAAATAAAAATTTAAATTCAATGTTATTTTTAAATATATTCCATTTTTCCCATGAGTTTTTTCTAACATTTTAACTAAATTGTTATAAGCATGAAATTATGTGCTCCATTATGTCATGCTGTATTTATTATAAAAGAATTTTTTTAACGACTGTTAATGCTGTTTATAGTAGAAATAAACTTGTAGTCCCCTTTCACTTAAACCTTAGCGCCATCTGCCGAGGCAGCCCTGGCATGGAAATTTTTACGTTTCGGTCTTCTGTCACTAGACTGTGCTTTTTTCAAACTTCTGCAGTTGAGAGATGAAACAAGTGATTCATCCTATGTTGTTGTTTTCTTTTTATCCGTATTGATTTAAACTCTGTTTATTGTTTTTGGTAGAAAGACTGGGGCCACCGATATACTTAGGGGCTAACACCGACTGGTCATATCAGAGGAGTAATGGACATGTCTAAAGTCCAATAATTTAGTAAACTTCAATATTTATTATTTTATTTGTATCTACCATTAGATTGATTGTATTATTTGAAATATATACTTTGCACATTGGAAAAATATCATACTTACCTGGCACTGAGGAAATCCTTGATCACCAAGGAGGATCCTCCGAGCAGAGACCATTCATTGCACAAACGATTGGTTGACGCTCGCCACATTCGCAAATTGCGATTGCTTGGGGTGCACAATTTTTGGTAGTGGGGACAGCGTTCGCGCAGTCCCTTGCAATTAAAATAAAAGAACACATTTACCGTAGTAAAAAAATTAGGGTCGTATTAAAGATTGTTTAATTTAACGTATTGGGTTGAAACATTTTGGACATCAATTTCTTAGCCGTAGAATTTTCTGCTTAACAATGGGGAATTTACTTAAAGTGGATTTTTCTCGTGTTCCCGAATCCTCTGTCAGAAATTTCCAAACTGTAATTTAAGTTTAAAAAATCGCAAAGCAGATCGCTTAACGTCGAAACACCATGCGAATGGCTGTGACGACACATATCCACGAACGTGCCCTGTTTACGATTTTACTTCATTCTACGTAAGCACGTGCTTTTCTAATTTCTACCAGTAAACAAATGCTAGTTGCGCCGGGTGTTTTTATACTTAATTCAATCATATTGTTTATTTAATTACACTTTCCATCTAAGATGAGGGTTTTACCGGAATTCCTGAAGGGACAATCCGAATTGAATGGTCAATTTAATTGAAGTTATATAAATTGTTTAAAAAATAGCTGACTAAAAATGAACAATAAGTTTTAAAAAAATAGCTCAACGCCAAATAAAAATTTAAATTCAATGTTATTTTTAAATATATTCCATTTTTCCCATGAGTTTTTTCTAACATTTTAACTAAATTGTTATAAGCATGAAATTATGTGCTCCATTATGTCATGCTGTATTTATTATAAAAGAATTTTTTTAACGACTGTTAATGCTGTTTATAGTAGAAATAAACTTGTAGTCCCCTTTCACTTACACCTTAGCGCCATCTGCCGAGGCAGCCCTGGCATGGAAATTTTTACGTTTCGGTCTTCTGTCACTAGACTGTGCTTTTTTCAAACTTCTGCAGTTGAGAGATGAAACAAGTGATTCATCCTATGTTGTTGTTTTCTTTTTATCCGTATTGATTTAAACTCTGTTTATTGTTTTTGGTAGAAAGACTGGGGCCACCGATATACTTAGGGGCTAACACCGACTGGTCATATCAGAGGAGTAATGGACATGTCTAAAGTCCAATAATTTAGTAAACTTCAATATTTATTATTTTATTTGTATCTACCATTAGATTGATTGTATTATTTGAAATATATACTTTGCACATTGGAAAAATATCATACTTACCTGGCACTGAGGAAATCCTTGATCACCAAGGAGGATCCTCCGAGCAGAGACCATTCATTGCACAAACGATTGGTTGACGCTCGCCACATTCGCAAATTGCGATTGCTTGGGGTGCACAATTTTTGGTAGTGGGGACAGCGTTCGCGCAGTCCCTTGCAATTAAAATAAAAGAACACATTTACCGTAGTAAAAAAATTAGGGTCGTATTAAAGATTGTTTAATTTAACGTATTGGGTTGAAACATTTTGGACATCAATTTCTTAGCCGTAGAATTTTCTGCTTAACAATGGGGAATTTACTTAAAGTGGATTTTTCTCGTGTTCCCGAATCCTCTGTCAGAAATTTCCAAACTGTAATTTAAGTTTAAAAAATCGCAAAGCAGATCGCTTAACGTCGAAACACCATGCGAATGGCTGTGACGACACATATCCACGAACGTGCCCTGTTTACGATTTTACTTCATTCTACGTAAGCACGTGCTTTTCTAATTTCTACCAGTAAACAAATGCTAGTTGCGCCGGGTGTTTTTATACTTAATTCAATCATATTGTTTATTTAATTACACTTTCCATCTAAGATGAGGGTTTTACCGGAATTCCTGAAGGGACAATCCGAATTGAATGGTCAATTTAATTGAAGTTATATAAATTGTTTAAAAAATAGCTGACTAAAAATGAACAATAAGTTTTAAAAAAATAGCTCAACGCCAAATAAAAATTTAAATTCAATGTTATTTTTAAATATATTCCATTTTTCCCATGAGTTTTTTCTAACATTTTAACTAAATTGTTATAAGCATGAAATTATGTGCTCCATTATGTCATGCTGTATTTATTATAAAAGAATTTTTTTAACGACTGTTAATGCTGTTTATAGTAGAAATAAACTTGTAGTCCCCTTTCACTTAAACCTTAGCGCCATCTGCCGAGGCAGCCCTGGCATGGAAATTTTTACGTTTCGGTCTTCTGTCACTAGACTGTGCTTTTTTCAAACTTCTGCAGTTGAGAGATGAAACAAGTGATTCATCCTATGTTGTTGTTTTCTTTTTATCCGTATTGATTTAAACTCTGTTTATTGTTTTTGGTAGAAAGACTGGGGCCACCGATATACTTAGGGGCTAACACCGACTGGTCATATCAGAGGAGTAATGGACATGTCTAAAGTCCAATAATTTAGTAAACTTCAATATTTATTATTTTATTTGTATCTACCATTAGATTGATTGTATTATTTGAAATATATACTTTGCACATTGGAAAAATATCATACTTACCTGGCACTGAGGAAATCCTTGATCACCAAGGAGGATCCTCCGAGCAGAGACCATTCATTGCACAAACGATTGGTTGACGCTCGCCACATTCGCAAATTGCGATTGCTTGGGGTGCACAATTTTTGGTAGTGGGGACAGCGTTCGCGCAGTCCCTTGCAATTAAAATAAAAGAACACATTTACCGTAGTAAAAAAATTAAGGTCGTATTAAAGATTGTTTAATTTAACGTATTGGGTTGAAACATTTTGGACATCAATTTCTTAGCCGTAGAATTTTCTGCTTAACAATGGGGAATTTACTTAAAGTGGATTTTTCTCGTGTTCCCGAATCCTCTGTCAGAAATTTCCAAACTGTAATTTAAGTTTAAAAAATCGCAAAGCAGATCGCTTAACGTCGAAACACCATGCGAATGGCTGTGACGACACATATCCACGAACGTGCCCTGTTTACGATTTTACTTCATTCTACGTAAGCACGTGCTTTTCTAATTTCTACCAGTAAACAAATGCTAGTTGCGCCGGGTGTTTTTATACTTAATTCAATCATATTGTTTATTTAATTACACTTTCCATCTAAGATGAGGGTTTTACCGGAATTCCTGAAGGGACAATCCGAATTGAATGGTCAATTTAATTGAAGTTATATAAATTGTTTAAAAAATAGCTGACTAAAAATGAACAATAAGTTTTAAAAAAATAGCTCAACGCCAAATAAAAATTTAAATTCAATGTTATTTTTAAATATATTCCATTTTTCCCATGAGTTTTTTCTAACATTTTAACTAAATTGTTATAAGCATGAAATTATGTGCTCCATTATGTCATGCTGTATTTATTATAAAAGAATTTTTTTAACGACTGTTAATGCTGTTTATAGTAGAAATAAACTTGTAGTCCCCTTTCACTTAAACCTTAGCGCCATCTGCCGAGGCAGCCCTGGCATGGAAATTTTTACGTTTCGGTCTTCTGTCACTAGACTGTGCTTTTTTCAAACTTCTGCAGTTGAGAGATGAAACAAGTGATTCATCCTATGTTGTTGTTTTCTTTTTATCCGTATTGATTTAAACTCTGTTTATTGTTTTTGGTAGAAAGACTGGGGTCACCGATATACTTAGGGGCTAACACCGACTGGTCATATCAGAGGAGTAATGGACATGTCTAAAGTCCAATAATTTAGTAAACTTCAATATTTATTATTTTATTTGTATCTACCATTAAATTGATTGTATTATTTGAAATATATACTTTGCACATTGGAAAAATATCATAGATTCCAGACTCTGCCTTCGAGCAGTATAGACGTGTAGAAAGAGCTCCGTCTCTTCTCGTCTCATTTTGCGGATATTTAGTCTTTTTTAAATTAATTTTTATATTTTTGCGTTCTGCTAGTAAATACCTACCGACTGATATAATTGCTTTAATTTTTAATAAAGTTTTTCAATTAATTACGGAATTTTAAAGTTTTTCATCGGCAACGCGTGGCCGCGTACCGGTGCTCCGAATATTGCTGCCGACCCCTAAGCAGACCCTCTCGGCTTAGGCCTAAAAATTTCTCCGCCGAAATTTTGCACGTGTTTCCTGCTGTTTTCGATTCGGCGAAATTCCAGGCAGTGCTGGTTATTTCGGATTGGTATATTTTGTCGGTAGTGGCTGCACGTTGGGATTTTTCCTCGCGGAAATTTTCCACACGCTTCTATCGGGCGATATCCAATTCAGGAGAATCAGAGGAAGCTTATACTTCTCTGATATTGATCATTGCGATTTGTCGGGTGTGAAGTGGCGATAGCTGTGAGAAGGCGAGACATTTCCATATTTTTCTTTTTCACTGAGTAAGTCCTTGGATTTCCGGCGGCAGTCAAACTCTAAAGCGGGCGTTCGCTTTGCTTAGGCGAGACTGTCGTCAGTCCTGTATTTCCTTGAGAGTACAGGACTTCCCTTGTATCCTAGGCACAGTATCGGATCGAATTTTTATTGTAGTAAAGGCTTTTTGAGTATCACAGTAAATCATTTTACTTCCTCACATTTTATATTATTATATATAAAATTATTTATCGACTCCAAAAAATGGAGAGCCAAACTGATTTGGACAGTGCTAGACTGCACAATATAATTGATAAGATGACTTTTCTCAGACAGGGAGAGATAGCTCCAGTTGATAAGGAGAAATTGGTAGAACTTAGAAAAGAGTTCCTAGGCATTTTAGATTCAATAAAATGCACATCTATTGGCCACACACCAAGCCAAATCTCACAAAACAGCCCAAAACCTATGGCTACTGTTAACACTCACTTAATTGTGACTGCGCAAAAACAAGCGCCTTTTCTTAAATCTCACGTAAAGACAATTGAACATAAGTCGATAGCAAATGGGACCAAGTCCCAAAATGATGTGGCTTCCTCACAAGCTATCATCCCTCAGATAAACACAGCAGCTGCCAACGACTCAGCTAAGACAGTGACGAAAACTTTTTACACT
The DNA here is from genome assembly GCA_963932185.1 of Troglohyphantes excavatus. Lineage (NCBI taxonomy): Eukaryota > Metazoa > Arthropoda > Arachnida > Araneae > Linyphiidae > Troglohyphantes > Troglohyphantes excavatus. Next base: position 3,377,270 of record OZ010667.1, read on the forward strand.
AAGTCACAAAAAACAACTGTGGCTTTTTCTCCAAAGCTAATTGTCGAGGCAAGAACGCATGCTAATGTTTTTGTCCCGCAGGCACCTAGAAAAAAGGTAGATATCGATGACTGGAATTCTATAAATAAAACAAACAAACGAAATGTCCAGGTCGAAACATTCCAAGCTCTGGAAACTGCCAATTCTTTTGAACCTCTCGTTATAGACGAGGATGCTCAGAACTCTGGTCAAGACGGAGATGAGGAGGAATTAAGTATACACAGTGAAAACTCTGACTGTGAGTCAATAGTAGCTGAAAGTAGACAACTCAGAAATCGAGTTATTGAAAAACTGACTAAAAAAGCTACGAATAATTCCGACAAACGTGGGAAAAAGGGTACTAAGGCCAAACCAATACACTCCCCCAGCAAACTCACTCAGCCTGATCTTCAGGCACCTGGACCCTCTAACGATCCAGCTTACGTCTTCCCAAATTTCGATAATGAAAATGGGGAAACACAAACAGTAGAGGAGGCTTCCAATAATACACAAGACAGGACAGGGTATACCTTTCCCAAGGCATCAGCTAAAATTACTCCAATCGTAGTAATCGATGCAAAATACACTTGGAAGTCCTTAGATAAACATTTGAAAGATAATGGTTTCGAGGGTGTTACAGCCAAACTAACTGGCGAATACACCTATACCATTAAACCCGTGGATATAAATGCCCACAGAGGTATAACAAAACTGTTCGACGATACGGGGGTTTTATACCATAGCTACGTTCTTCCCGTTGATAAAAACATTAAAGTGGTTATCAAACACTTGCCTAGAGATACAGATATCGGTGAGCTGACAGATGAATTAATTGACGAAGGGTTCAATATCATTGAACTGGTTCAGCTCACCAAAAGAGTCGACGGGGAGAAAATAAAACTTCCATTATTTCTCGTGACCCTTCCTAGATGCAAAACATCTAGTGAAATTTATCATCTTCAATATATTAACCGACTTAAGGTTGAAGTTGAAAGTTACAGGGGTAGACGTGGACCAACTCAATGCCATCGGTGCCAAAATTTTAATCATGCTCAGAGAACGTGTAAACATACACCTAGATGTGTACGATGCGGGGAAGAACATCTGACTGTAAAGTGTGATAAACCCAAAGGAACAACTCCAGTGTGCTGCCTGTGTTTCGGAGCACACACGGCCAACTGGAGTGGCTGTCCGAATAGACCCCAAGCGAATGTACGTTCAGTGCCTTCGAGGCCTACTTTAAATATACCGCAGATAGTGCAAAATCCCAGCACAAACAATGCAAATACTGAAATGCCTAGTGCCCCAAACGTCGGCGATATAAGCTACCCAGACACTAGGACTGTCCCTAAATCCTTAAACTTAAATCAACTGTATAATAATAGAGTGTATGTCAATAAGTCTTATGCTCAGGCAGTAAACTTACCCATCCCAGCTACATCAAATACTCAGACTAACTCACAAGCTGAGGTTGTCCTAGAAAGGCTTGAATCTCTGGTAGACTGGCTAAAAAACTCAGGTCTTGTAGAAATTCTACAAAGTTTAAAAGATGGATCCACAATTCAAGTAAAACAAGTCAATCGCACTCAAACCCATAATGAATAACAAAAATAATAATTTTTCACCAATTACGATTGCTAACCGGAATGCAAATGGAATCAGAGAAAAACTTGTTGAACTCAAAGATTTCATACTCGAACATAACATTGACATCTGCCTCATTACTGAAACGCATCTATCAGCAGGACATTCGCTCAAAATGGCAAACTATCACACATATCGAGCGGATAGACAAAGTCGAAGAGGTGGAGGAGCAGCAATACTCGCCAAGAAGTCTCTTCAAACCTCACTCACACACACTAGTAATGATAAAGGTTTCGAGGAGGTCACAATAACACTCTCTCGTAAACACAACAATATCAATATCACATCTATTTACAATCCTCCCACACACATCCTCACAGAAGACGATATAAAATACCTTATTCCAGACAACATCCAAACAATAATAGGCGGCGATCTAAATGCCAAAAATAATATCTGGGGCTGCAGATCCAACAATAAAAATGGCAAAGAGATCCGTAAATATCTTAAAAAATTCAGCATAAAAGTTGTTGCTCCATCCCGACCGACTTACGTCCCAAACAACCCCCGCCAAAGGCCTGATATTCTGGACATCATCCTTACTAACACACAAATCCATATGTGTTCGTGCGTAGTGAACGACCTATCATCTGACCATCTACCGGTAATCACATCTGTAGGCATATCCAAACCAGATGATAATTATGGGAAACCTAGAACTGACTGGACTCTTTTCAATAACATCCTTTCAGTTAAAAATCACTCTGATCTCCCACTTGAAACTCCTAAACAAATAGAAAAATCAATAGCCCAATTCACTTCAGAACTTCAAGAAGCGCAAAGAGAGGCGACTTCCATAATTGAATTACCACCAAACTATCTTATTCTCCCTAAACAAATTAAACAAATAATAAGTCTCAGAAACTGGGTGCGTAAAAGACATCAACGAACGCTGGACCCTAATCTCAAAAGGGAAGTTAATAAACTTAATAAAGAAATAAAAGAACTCTGTAAAAATCACAGAACTGAAATGTGGGAAGACAAGGTCGTCTCCTTATGCACTTCGGATAACTCTATTTGGAAAATATCTAGAAGCTTAAGGACCCCAAGCACCATTATTAGGCCTATACATGGTGAACAGGGCCTCGCCTATTCAAATGATGAAAAAGCGGAGGCTTTTGCGGACGAGATGGAGCACCAATTTACAGAAAACATAGATCCTTCAGATGACGATTTTGAGGGGATAGTCAGAGGAGAGGTCAATATGTATATAAGGACTCATAAATTTAACTGTTCACTAGACCCAACTAACCTAGACGACATTAAATACATAATTCATAAACTTAAAAAGAAAAAATCTCCTGGAAAAGATAATATCAACAATAAAATGCTCAAAAACCTGCCAGAGAGTTCAATCCAAAAGCTTCTAAACATCATTAATGCATGTTTAATAAATACTTACTTCCCAAGCTACTGGAAAGAGGCTACAATTATCATGCTTCCCAAGCCAGGCAAAGACCCTGTCCAACCGTCCAGTTATCGCCCAATTAGTCTTCTACCATCCATGGCTAAAGTCTTTGAGCGGGTGATAAATGAACAAATCAAGCCACATCTGGTAAATATACCATCCGAGCAATATGGATTCTTACGGGGCAAATCAACAACCCATCAGCTGGTAAGAATCATGGAATTTATAGGGGCGGCTGCCCATAACAAGCAATCTTCTGCCCTGCTCATGCTGGATGTGGCAAAGGCTTTCGACAGGGTCTGGCACTTAGGACTCATCAAGAAGCTGATTGACTGCGGCCTTCCTCCAGGTCTAATCATACTCTTAAGATCCTACCTCACCAAGAGGAGATTTAACATCAGAGTTGGTAATGATATCTCCTCCAGTAGACAAATTGAAGCTGGTGTTCCCCAGGGCTCGATCCTCGGTCCATTACTATACTTGTTTTATACAATGGACTTTCCTGCATTCCGATCCGACCACAACTGTCTCACGGCATTCTATGCCGATGACACCGCAGTTGTCTGTAAATCTCTAAATCCAAACCATGCAGTAGAGAAACTACAAGAAAAAGTAGATGAGATCGAGACCTGGTGTGAAAACTGGAAAGTTGCCATCAATGCACAAAAATCCAAAATCTTGTTGGTGAGGAAAATTAAAAAACCCTGTCCCATCAAATCAGTTATTAGTCTCTTTGGCGAGCCTATCCCAATTGTAGACAAAGCTAAGTATCTTGGACTGACAATAAACAATAGATTGAACTGGGAGCACCACGTTCAAAATGTTAAAAACAAAGCGAAAGCCGCAATGTCAAATCTCCGTCCCATAATTGGTCGAAAATCTAAAATGCCCCTTAACAAAAAAAGGCTTATATACACATCTACAATCCGACCCATACTAACGTATGCTTCTCCAGTGCTTACAACCCTTAACAAGACTGAATCCACCGCCCTCCAGCGTTGCCAAAACTCTATTCTAAGAGAGTTGGTTAACGCGGAACGTTATGTTCGTGACACCCTAATCCACAGGGATCTTAAAATTGATTCTTTGGCCACTTTTATGGCTAAGATTAATACTAAATTTTATAAAAATAACTTAGCACGCGACTCAGATTTCAGAAGCTCCATCCAATATGAAATTCTCAAGGAAGACATAAATATAAGACCCTTTGCGGCATTTTACATGTCAGATGCCGTTATGTCCTTCATATAACGAGCGACCAATATTTTAAATCATATACTCCATATACAATAAATTAATAAAGTAAAATAGTATGCAAATCTCTTCCATTTCATGGAAACTAGCCTCAGCCAGTTTTGACTGGCAAACCCTTCCTCCATTATCTAAACTGCCTACCAGTTTCAATCAGACAAAATAATTTCGACATAGCCTATGGTACAATTCCGATGAAAAAGTATGGGGCCTCCGGCCCGTCACTTTGGTCAAATCCATATCACAGTATCACAGTAAATATCATACTTACCTGGCACTGAGGAAATCCTTGATCACCAAGGAGGATCCTCCGAGCAGAGACCATTCATTGCACAAACGATTGGTTGACGCTCGCCACATTCGCAAATTGCGATTGCTTGGGGTGCACAATTTTTGGTAGTGGGGACAGCGTTCGCGCAGTCCCTTGCAATTAAAATAAAAGAACACATTTACCGTAGTAAAAAAATTAAGGTCGTATTAAAGATTGTTTAATTTAACGTATTGGGTTGAAACATTTTGGACATCAATTTCTTAGCCGTAGAATTTTCTGCTTAACAATGGGGAATTTACTTAAAGTGGATTTTTCTCGTGTTCCCGAATCCTCAGTCAGAAATTTCCAAACTGTAATTTAAGTTTAAAAAATCGCAAAGCAGATCGCTTAACGTCGAAACACCATGCGAATGGCTGTGACGACACATATCCACGAACGTGCCCTGTTTACGATTTTACTTCATTCTACGTAAGCACGTGCTTTTCTAATTTCTACCAGTAAACAAATGCTAGTTGCGCCGGGTGTTTTTATACTTAATTCAATCATATTGTTTATTTAATTACACTTTCCATCTAAGATGAGGGTTTTACCGGAATTCCTGAAGGGACAATCCGAATTGAATGGTCAATTTAATTGAAGTTATATAAATTGTTTAAAAAATAGCTGACTAAAAATGAACAATAAGTTTTAAAAAAATAGCTCAACGCCAAATAAAAATTTAAATTCAATGTTATTTTTAAATATATTCCATTTTTCCCATGAGTTTTTTCTAACATTTTAACTAAATTGTTATAAGCATGAAATTATGTGCTCCATTATGTCATGCTGTATTTATTATAAAAGAATTTTTTTAACGACTGTTAATGCTGTTTATAGTAGAAATAAACTTGTAGTCCCCTTTCACTTAAACCTTAGCGCCATCTGCCGAGGCAGCCCTGGCATGGAAATTTTTACGTTTCGGTCTTCTGTCACTAGACTGTGCTTTTTTCAAACTTCTGCAGTTGAGAGATGAAACAAGTGATTCATCCTATGTTGTTGTTTTCTTTTTATCCGTATTGATTTAAACTCTGTTTATTGTTTTTGGTAGAAAGACTGGGGTCACCGATATACTTAGGGGCTAACACCGACTGGTCATATCAGAGGAGTAATGGACATGTCTAAAGTCCAATAATTTAGTAAACTTCAATATTTATTATTTTATTTGTATCTACCATTATTTGATTGTATTATTTGAAATATATACTTTGCACATTGGAAAAATATCATACTTACCTGGCACTGAGGAAATCCTTGATCACCAAGGAGGATCCTCCGAGCAGAGACCATTCATTGCACAAACGATTGGTTGACGCTCGCCACATTCGCAAATTGCGATTGCTTGGGGTGCACAATTTTTGGTAGTGGGGACAGCGTTCGCGCAGTCCCTTGCAATTAAAATAAAAGAACACATTTACCGTAGTAAAAAAATTAGGGTCGTATTAAAGATTGTTTAATTTAACGTATTGGGTTGAAACATTTTGGACATCAATTTCTTAGCCGTAGAATTTTCTGCTTAACAATGGGGAATTTACTTAAAGTGGATTTTTCTCGTGTTCCCGAATCCTCTGTCAGAAATTTCCAAACTGTAATTTAAGTTTAAAAAATCGCAAAGCAGATCGCTTAACGTCGAAACACCATGCGAATGGCTGTGACGACACATATCCACGAACGTGCCCTGTTTACGATTTTACTTCATTCTACGTAAGCACGTGCTTTTCTAATATCTACCAGTAAACAAATGCTAGTTGCGCCGGGTGTTTTTATACTTAATTCAATCATATTGTTTATTTAATTACACTTTCCATCTAAGATGAGGGTTTTACCGGAATTCCTGAAGGGACAATCCGAATTGAATGGTCAATTTAATTGAAGTTATATAAATTGTTTAAAAAATAGCTGACTAAAAATGAACAATAAGTTTTAAAAAAATAGCTCAACGCCAAATAAAAATTTAAATTCAATGTTATTTTTAAATATATTCCATTTTTCCCATGAGTTTTTTCTAACATTTTAACTAAATTGTTATAAGCATGAAATTATGTGCTCCATTATGTCATGCTGTATTTATTATAAAAGAATTTTTTTAACGACTGTTAATGCTGTTTATAGTAGAAATAAACTTGTAGTCCCCTTTCACTTAAACCTTAGCGCCATCTGCCGAGGCAGCCCTGGCATGGAAATTTTTACGTTTCGGTCTTCTGTCACTAGACTTTGCTTTTTTCAAACTTCTGCAGTTGAGAGATGAAACAAGTGATTCATCCTATGTTGTTTTTTTTTTTTATCCGTATTGATTTAAACTCTGTTTATTGTTTTTGGTAGAAAGACTGGGGCCACCGATATACTTAGGGGCTAACACCGACTGGTCATATCAGAGGAGTAATGGACATGTCTAAAGTCCAATAATTTAGTAAACTTCAATATTTATTATTTTATTTGTAACTACCATTAGATTAATTGTATTATTTGAAATATATACTTTGCACATTGGAAAAATGTCATACTTACCTGGCACTGAGGAAATCCTTGATCACCAAGGAGGATCCTCCGAGCAGAGACCATTCATTGCACAAACGATTGGTTGACGCTCGCCACATTCGCAAATTGCGATTGCTTGGGGTGCACAATTTTTGGTAGTGGGGACAGCGTTCGCGCAGTCCCTTGCAATTAAAATAAAAGAACACATTTACCGTAGTAAATAAATTAGGGTCGTATTAAAGATTGTTTAATTTAACGTATTGGGTTGAAACATTTTGGACATCAATTTCTTAGCCGTAGAATTTTCTGCTTAACAATGGGGAATTTACTTAAAGTGGATTTTTCTCGTGTTCCCGAATCCTCTGTCAGAAATTTCCAAACTGTAATTTAAGTTTAAAAAATCGCAAAGCAGATCGCTTAACGTCGAAACACCATGCGAATGGCTGTGACGACACATATCCACGAACGTGCCCTGTTTACGATTTTACTTCATTCTACGTAAGCACGTGCTTTTCTAATTTCTACCAGTAAACAAATGCTAGTTGCGCCGGGTGTTTTTATACTTAATTCAATCATATTGTTTATTTAATTACACTTTCCATCTAAGATGAGGGTTTTACCGGAATTCCTGAAGGGACAATCCGAATTGAATGGTCAATTTAATTGAAGTTATATAAATTGTTTAAAAAATAGCTGACTAAAAAAGAACAATAAGTTTTAAAAAAATAGCTCAACGCCAAATAAAAATTTAAATTCAATGTTATTTTTAAATATATTCCATTTTTCCCATGAGTTTTTTCTAACATTTTAACTAAATTGTTATAAGCATGAAATTATGTGCTCCATTATGTCATGCTGTATTTATTATAAAAGAATTTTTTTAACGACTGTTAATGCTGTTTATAGTAGAAATAAACTTGTAGTCCCCTTTCACTTAAACCTTAGCGCCATCTGCCGAGGCAGCCCTGGCATGGAAATTTTTACGTTTCGGTCTTCTGTCACTAGACTGTGCTTTTTTCAAACTTCTGCAGTTGAGAGATGAAACAAGTGATTCATCCTATGTTGTTGTTTTCTTTTTATCCGTATTGATTTAAACTCTGTTTATTGTTTTTGGTAGAAAGACTGGGGCCACCGATATACTTAGGGGCTAACACCGACTGGTCATATCAGAGGAGTAATGGACATGTCTAAAGTCCAATAATTTAGTAAACTTCAATATTTATTATTTTATTTGTATCTACCATTAGATTGATTGTATTATTTGAAATATATACTTTGCACATTGGAAAAATATCATACCATTAAACCCGTGGATATAAATGCCCACAGAGGTATAACAAAACTGTTCGACGATACGGGGGTTTTATACCATAGCTACGTTCTTCCCGTTGATAAAAACATTAAAGTGGTTATCAAACACTTGCCTAGAGATACAGATATCGGTGAGCTGACAGATGAATTAATTGACGAAGGGTTCAATATCATTGAACTGGTTCAGCTCACCAAAAGAGTCGACGGGGAGAAAATAAAACTTCCATTATTTCTCGTGACCCTTCCTAGATGCAAAACATCTAGTGAAATTTATCATCTTCAATATATTAACCGACTTAAGGTTGAAGTTGAAAGTTACAGGGGTAGACGTGGACCAACTCAATGCCATCGGTGCCAAAATTTTAATCATGCTCAGAGAACGTGTAAACATACACCTAGATGTGTACGATGCGGGGAAGAACATCTGACTGTAAAGTGTGATAAACCCAAAGGAACAACTCCAGTGTGCTGCCTGTGTTCCGGAGCACACACGGCCAACTGGAGTGGCTGTCCGAATAGACCCCAAGCGAATGTACGTTCAGTGCCTTCGAGGCCTACTTTAAATATACCGCAGATAGTGCAAAATCCCAGCACAAACAATGCAAATACTGAAATGCCTAGTGCCCCAAACGTCGGCGATATAAGCTACCCAGACACTAGGACTGTCCCTAAATCCTTAAACTTAAATCAACTGTATAATAATAGAGTGTATGTCAATAAGTCTTATGCTCAGGCAGTAAACTTACCCATCCCAGCTACATCAAATACTCAGACTAACTCACAAGCTGAAGTTGTCCTAGAAAGGCTTGAATCTCTGGTAGACTGGCTAAAAAACTCAGGTCTTGTAGAAATTCTACAAAGTTTAAAAGATGGATCCACAATTCAAGTAAAACAAGTCAATCGCACTCAAACCCATAATGAATAACAAAAATAATAATTTTTCACCAATTACGATTGCTAACTGGAATGCAAATGGAATCAGAGAAAAACTTGTTGAACTCAAAGATTTCATACTCGAACATAACATTGACATCTGCCTCATTACTGAAACGCATCTATCAGCAGGACATTCGCTCAAAATGGCAAACTATCACACATATCGAGCGGATAGACAAAGTCGAAGAGGTGGAGGAGCAGCAATACTCGCCAAGAGGTCTCTTCAAACCTCACTCACACACACTAGTAATGATAAAGGTTTCGAGGAGGTCACAATAACACTCTCTCGTAAACACAACAATATCAATATCACATCTATTTACAATCCTCCCACACACATCCTCACAGAAGACGATATAAAATACCTTATTCCAGACAACATCCAAACAATAATAGGCGGCGATCTAAATGCCAAAAATAATATCTGGGGCTGCAGATCCAACAATAAAAATGGCAAAGAGATCCGTAAATATCTTAAAAAATTCAGCATAAAAGTTGTTGCTCCATCCCGACCGACTTACGTCCCAAACAACCCCCGCCAAAGGCCTGATATTCTGGACATCATCCTTACTAACACACAAATCCATATGTGTTCGTGCGTAGTGAACGACCTATCATCTGACCATCTACCGGTAATCACATCTGTAGGCATATCCAAACCAGATGATAATTATGGGAAACCTAGAACTGACTGGACTCTTTTCAATAACATCCTTTCAGTTAAAAATCACTCTGATCTCCCACTTGAAACTCCTAAACAAATAGAAAAATCAATAGCCCAATTCACTTCAGAACTTCAAGAAGCGCAAAGAGAGGCGACTTCCATAATTGAATTACCACCAAACTATCTTATTCTCCCTAAACAAATTAAACAAATAATAAGTCTCAGAAACTGGGTGCGTAAAAGACATCAACGAACGCTGGACCCTAATCTCAAAAGGGAAGTTAATAAACTTAATAAAGAAATAAAAGAACTCTGTAAAAATCACAGAACTGAAATGTGGGAAGACAAGGTCGTCTCCTTATGCACTTCGGATAACTCTATTTGGAAAATATCTAGAAGCTTAAGGACCCCAAGCACCATTATTAGGCCTATACATGGTGAACAGGGCCTCGCCTATTCAAATGATGAAAAAGCGGAGGCTTTTGCGGACGAGATGGAGCACCAATTTACAGAAAACATAGATCCTTCAGATGACGATTTTGAGGGGATAGTCAGAGGAGAGGTCAATATGTATATAAGGACTCATAAATTTAACTGTTCACTAGACCCAACTAACCTAGACGACATTAAATACATAATTCATAAACTTAAAAAGAAAAAATCTCCTGGAAAAGATAATATCAACAATAAAATGCTCAAAAACCTGCCAGAGAGTTCAATCCAAAAGCTTCTAAACATCATTAATGCATGTTTAATAAATACTTACTTCCCAAGCTACTGGAAAGAGGCTACAATTATCATGCTTCCCAAGCCAGGCAAAGACCCTGTCCAACCGTCCAGTTATCGCCCAATTAGTCTTCTACCATCCATGGCTAAAGTCTTTGAGCGGGTGATAAATGAACAAATCAAGCCACATCTGGTAAATATACCATCCGAGCAATATGGATTCTTACGGGGCAAATCAACAACCCATCAGCTGGTAAGAATCATGGAATTTATAGGGGCGGCTGCCCATAACAAGCAATCTTCTGCCCTGCTCATGCTGGATGTGGCAAAGGCTTTCGACAGGGTCTGGCACTTAGGACTCATCAAGAAGCTGATTGACTGCGGCCTTCCTCCAGGTCTAATCATACTCTTAAGATCCTACCTCACCAAGAGGAGATTTAACATCAGAGTTGGTAATGATATCTCCTCCAGTAGACAAATTGAAGCTGGTGTTCCCCAGGGCTCGATCCTCGGTCCATTACTATACTTGTTTTATACAATGGACTTTCCTGCATTCCGATCCGACCACAACTGTCTCACGGCATTCTATGCCGATGACACCGCAGTTGTCTGTAAATCTCTAAATCCAAACCATGCAGTAGAGAAACTACAAGAAAAAGTAGATGAGATCGAGACCTGGTGTGAAAACTGGAAAGTTGCCATCAATGCACAAAAATCCAAAATCTTGTTGGTGAGGAAAATTAAAAAACCCTGTCCCATCAAATCAGTTATTAGTCTCTTTGGCGAGCCTATCCCAATTGTAGACAAAGCTAAGTATCTTGGACTGACAATAAACAATAGATTGAACTGGGAGCACCACGTTCAAAATGTTAAAAACAAAGCGAAAGCCGCAATGTCAAATCTCCGTCCCATAATTGGTCGAAAATCTAAAATGCCCCTTAACAAAAAAAGGCTTATATACACATCTACAATCCGACCCATACTAACGTATGCTTCTCCAGTGCTTACAACCCTTAACAAGACTGAATCCACCGCCCTCCAGCGTTGCCAAAACTCTATTCTAAGAGAGTTGGTTAACGCGGAACGTTATGTTCGTGACACCCTAATCCACAGGGATCTTAAAATTGATTCTTTGGCCACTTTTATGGCTAAGATTAATACTAAATTTTATAAAAATAACTTAGCACGCGACTCAGATTTCAGAAGCTCCATCCAATATGAAATTCTCAAGGAAGACATAAATATAAGACCCTTTGCGGCATTTTACATGTCAGATGACGTTATGTCCTTCATATAACGAGCGACCAATATTTTAAATCATATACTCCATATACAATAAATTAATAAAGTAAAATAGTATGCAAATCTCTTCCATTTCATGGAAACTAGCCTCAGCCAGTTTTGACTGGCAAACCCTTCCTCCATTATCTAAACTGCCTACCAGTTTCAATCAGACAAAATAATTTCGACATAGCCTATGGCACAATTCCGATGAAAAAGTATGGGGCCTCCGGCCCGTCACTTTGGTCAAATCCATATCACAGTATCACAGTAAATATCATACTTACCTGGCACTGAGGAAATCCTTGATCACCAAGGAGGATCCTCCGAGCAGAGACCATTCATTGCACAAACGATTGGTTGACGCTCGCCACATTCGCAAATTGCGATTGCTTGGGGTGCACAATTTTTGGTAGTGGGGACAGCGTTCGCGCAGTCCCTTGCAATTAAAATAAAAGAACACATTTACCGTAGTAAAAAAATTAAGGTCGTATTAAAGATTGTTTAATTTAACGTATTGGGTTGAAACATTTTGGACATCAATTTCTTAGCCGTAGAATTTTCTGCTTAACAATGGGGAATTTACTTAAAGTGGATTTTTCTCGTGTTCCCGAATCCTCAGTCAGAAATTTCCAAACTGTAATTTAAGTTTAAAAAATCGCAAAGCAGATCGCTTAACGTCGAAACACCATGCGAATGGCTGTGACGACACATATCCACGAACGTGCCCTGTTTACGATTTTACTTCATTCTACGTAAGCACGTGCTTTTCTAATTTCTACCAGTAAACAAATGCTAGTTGCGCCGGGTGTTTTTATACTTAATTCAATCATATTGTTTATTTAATTACACTTTCCATCTAAGATGAGGGTTTTACCGGAATTCCTGAAGGGACAATCCGAATTGAATGGTCAATTTAATTGAAGTTATATAAATTGTTTAAAAAATAGCTGACTAAAAATGAACAATAAGTTTTAAAAAAATAGCTCAACGCCAAATAAAAATTTAAATTCAATGTTATTTTTAAATATATTCCATTTTTCCCATGAGTTTTTTCTAACATTTTAACTAAATTGTTATAAGCATGAAATTATGTGCTCCATTATGTCATGCTGTATTTATTATAAAAGAATTTTTTTAACGACTGTTAATGCTGTTTATAGTAGAAATAAACTTGTAGTCCCCTTTCACTTAAACCTTAGCGCCATCTGCCGAGGCAGCCCTGGCATGGAAATTTTTACGTTTCGGTCTTCTGTCACTAGACTGTGCTTTTTTCAAACTTCTGCAGTTGAGAGATGAAACAAGTGATTCATCCTATGTTGTTGTTTTCTTTTTATCCGTATTGATTTAAACTCTGTTTATTGTTTTTGGTAGAAAGACTGGGGCCACCGATATACTTAGGGGCTAACACCGACTGGTCATATCAGAGGAGTAATGGACATGTCTAAAGTCCAATAATTTAGTAAACTTCAATATTTATTATTTTATTTGTATCTACCATTAGATTGATTGTATTATTTGAAATATATACTTTGCACATTGGAAAAATATCATACTTACCTGGCACTGAGGAAATCCTTGATCACCAAGGAGGATCCTCCGAGCAGAGACCATTCATTGCACAAACGATTGGTTGACGCTCGCCACATTCGCAAATTGCGATTGCTTGGGGTGCACAATTTTTGGTAGTGGGGACAGCGTTCGCGCAGTCCCTTGCAATTAAAATAAAAGAACACATTTACCGTAGTAAAAAAATTAAGGTCGTATTAAAGATTGTTTAATTTAACGTATTGGGTTGAAACATTTTGGACATCAATTTCTTAGCCGTAGAATTTTCTGCTTAACAATGGGGAATTTACTTAAAGTGGATTTTTCTCGTGTTCCCGAATCCTCAGTCAGAAATTTCCAAACTGTAATTTAAGTTTAAAAAATCGCAAAGCAGATCGCTTAACGTCGAAACACCATGCGAATGGCTGTGACGACACATATCCACGAACGTGCCCTGTTTACGATTTTACTTCATTCTACGTAAGCACGTGCTTTTCTAATTTCTACCAGTAAACAAATGCTAGTTGCGCCGGGTGTTTTTATACTTAATTCAATCATATTGTTTATTTAATTACACTTTCCATCTAAGATGAGGGTTTTACCGGAATTCCTGAAGGGACAATCCGAATTGAATGGTCAATTTAATTGAAGTTATATAAATTGTTTAAAAAATAGCTGACTAAAAATGAACAATAAGTTTTAAAAAAATAGCTCAACGCCAAATAAAAATTTAAATTCAATGTTATTTTTAAATATATTCCATTTTTCCCATGAGTTTTTTCTAACATTTTAACTAAATTGTTATAAGCATGAAATTATGTGCTCCATTATGTCATGCTGTATTTATTATAAAAGAATTTTTTTAACGACTGTTAATGCTGTTTATAGTAGAAATAAACTTGTAGTCCCCTTTCACTTAAACCTTAGCGCCATCTGCCGAGGCAGCCCTGGCATGGAAATTTTTACGTTTCGGTCTTCTGTCACTAGACTGTGCTTTTTTCAAACTTCTGCAGTTGAGAGATGAAGCAAGTGATTCATCCTATGTTGTTGTTTTCTTTTTATCCGTATTGATTTAAACTCTGTTTATTGTTTTTGGTAGAAAGACTGGGGCCACCGATATACTTAGGGGCTAACACCGACTGGTCATATCAGAGGAGTAATGGACATGTCTAAAGTCCAATAATTTAGTAAACTTCAATATTTATTATTTTATTTGTATCTACCATTAGATTGATTGTATTATTTGAAATATATACTTTGCACATTGGAAAAATATCATACTTACCTGGCACTGAGGAAATCCTTGATCACCAAGGAGGATCCTCCGAGCAGAGACCATTCATTGCGCAAACGATTGGTTGACGCTCGCCACATTCGCAAATTGCGATTGCTTGGGGTGCACAATTTTTGGTAGTGGGGACAGCGTTCGCGCAGTCCCTTGCAATTAAAATAAAAGAACACATTTACCGTAGTAAAAAAATTAAGGTCGTATTAAAGATTGTTTAATTTAACGCATTGGGTTGAAACATTTTGGACATCAATTTCTTAGCCGTAGAATTTTCTGCTTAACAATGGGGAATTTACTTAAAGTGGATTTTTCTCGTGTTCCCGAATCCTCTGTCAGAAATTTCCAAACTGTAATTTAAGTTTAAAAAATCGCAAAGCAGATCGCTTAACGTCGAAACACCATGCGAATGGCTGTGACGACACATATCCACGAACGTGCCCTGTTTACGATTTTACTTCATTCTACGTAAGCACGTGCTTTTCTAATTTCTACCAGTAAACAAATGCTAGTTGCGCCGGGTGTTTTTATACTTAATTCAATCATATTGTTTATTTAATTACACTTTCCATCTAAGATGAGGGTTTTACCGGAATTCCTGAAGGGACAATCCGAATTGAATGGTCAATTTAATTGAAGTTATATAAATTGTTTAAAAAATAGCTGACTAAAAATGAACAATAAGTTTTAAAAAAATAGCTCAACGCCAAATAAAAATTTAAATTCAATGTTATTTTTAAATATATTCCATTTTTCCCATGAGTTTTTTCTAACATTTTAACTAAATTGTTATAAGCATGAAATTATGTGCTCCATTATGTCATGCTGTATTTATTATAAAAGAATTTTTTTAACGACTGTTAATGCTGTTTATAGTAGAAATAAACTTGTAGTCCCCTTTCACTTAAACCTTAGCGCCATCTGCCGAGGCAGCCCTGGCATGGAAATTTTTACGTTTCGGTCTTCTGTCACTAGACTGTGCTTTTTTCAAACTTCTGCAGTTGAGAGATGAAACAAGTGATTCATCCTATGTTGTTGTTTTCTTTTTATCCGTATTGATTTAAACTCTGTTTATTGTTTTTGGTAGAAAGACTGGGGCCACCGATATACTTAGGGGCTAACACCGACTGGTCATATCAGAGGAGTAATGGACATGTCTAAAGTCCAATAATTTAGTAAACTTCAATATTTATTATTTTATTTGTATCTACCATTAGATTGATTGTATTATTTGAAATATATACTTTGCACATTGGAAAAATATCATACTTACCTGGCACTGAGGAAATCCTTGATCACCAAGGAGGATCCTCCGAGCAGAGACCATTCATTGCACAAACGATTGGTTGACGCTCGCCACATTCGCAAATTGCGATTGCTTGGGGTGCACAATTTTTGGTAGTGGGGACAGCGTTCGCGCAGTCCCTTGCAATTAAAATAAAAGAACACATTTACCGTAGTAAAAAAATTAAGGTCGTATTAAAGATTGTTTAATTTAACGTATTGGGTTGAAACATTTTGGACATCAATTTCTTAGCCGTAGAATTTTCTGCTTAACAATGGGGAATTTACTTAAAGTGGATTTTTCTCGTGTTCCCGAATCCTCAGTCAGAAATTTCCAAACTGTAATTTAAGTTTAAAAAATCGCAAAGCAGATCGCTTAACGTCGAAACACCATGCGAATGGCTGTGACGACACATATCCACGAACGTGCCCTGTTTACGATTTTACTTCATTCTACGTAAGCACGTGCTTTTCTAATTTCTACCAGTAAACAAATGCTAGTTGCGCCGGGTGTTTTTATACTTAATTCAATCATATTGTTTATTTAATTACACTTTCCATCTAAGATGAGGGTTTTACCGGAATTCCTGAAGGGACAATCCGAATTGAATGGTCAATTTAATTGAAGTTATATAAATTGTTTAAAAAATAGCTGACTAAAAATGAACAATAAGTTTTAAAAAAATAGCTCAACGCCAAATAAAAATTTAAATTCAATGTTATTTTTAAATATATTCCATTTTTCCCATGAGTTTTTTCTAACATTTTAACTAAATTGTTATAAGCATGAAATTATGTGCTCCATTATGTCATGCTGTATTTATTATAAAAGAATTTTTTTAACGACTGTTAATGCTGTTTA
Source organism: Troglohyphantes excavatus (assembly GCA_963932185.1). Lineage (NCBI taxonomy): Eukaryota > Metazoa > Arthropoda > Arachnida > Araneae > Linyphiidae > Troglohyphantes > Troglohyphantes excavatus. The sequence continues at coordinate 3,394,273 of OZ010667.1, forward strand.
TAGTAGAAATAAACTTGTAGTCCCCTTTCACTTAAACCTTAGCGCCATCTGCCGAGGCAGCCCTGGCATGGAAATTTTTACGTTTCGGTCTTCTGTCACTAGACTGTGCTTTTTTCAAACTTCTGCAGTTGAGAGATGAAACAAGTGATTCATCCTATGTTGTTGTTTTCTTTTTATCCGTATTGATTTAAACTCTGTTTATTGTTTTTGGTAGAAAGACTGGGGCCACCGATATACTTAGGGGCTAACACCGACTGGTCATATCAGAGGAGTAATGGACATGTCTAAAGTCCAATAATTTAGTAAACTTCAATATTTATTATTTTATTTGTATCTACCATTAGATTGATTGTATTATTTGAAATATATACTTTGCACATTGGAAAAATGTCATACTTACCTGGCACTGAGGAAATCCTTGATCACCAAGGAGGATCCTCCGAGCAGAGACCATTCATTGCACAAACGATTGGTTGACGCTCGCCACATTCGCAAATTGCGATTGCTTGGGGTGCACAATTTTTGGTAGTGGGGACAGCGTTCGCGCAGTCCCTTGCAATTAAAATAAAAAAACACATTTACCGTAGTAAAAAAATTAGGGTCGTATTAAAGATTGTTTAATTTAACGTATTGGGTTGAAACATTTTGGACATCAATTTCTTAGCCGTAGAATTTTCTGCTTAACAATGGGGAATTTACTTAAAGTGGATTTTTCTCGTGTTCCCGAATCCTCTGTCAGAAATTTCCAAACTGTAATTTAAGTTTAAAAAATCGCAAAGCAGATCGCTTAACGTCGAAACACCATGCGAATGGCTGTGACGACACATATCCACGAACGTGCCCTGTTTACGATTTTACTTCATTCTACGTAAGCACGTGCTTTTCTAATTTCTACCAGTAAACAAATGCTAGTTGCGCCGGGTGTTTTTATACTTAATTCAATCATATTGTTTATTTAATTACACTTTCCATCTAAGATGAGGGTTTTACCGGAATTCCTGAAGGGACAATCCGAATTGAATGGTCAATTTAATTGAAGTTATATAAATTGTTTAAAAAATAGCTGACTAAAAATGAACAATAAGTTTTAAAAAAATAGCTCAACGCCAAATAAAAATTTAAATTCAATGTTATTTTTAAATATATTCCATTTTTCCCATGAGTTTTTTCTAACATTTTAACTAAATTGTTATAAGCATGAAATTATGTGCTCCATTATGTCATGCTGTATTTATTATAAAAGAATTTTTTTAACGACTGTTAATGCTGTTTATAGTAGAAATAAACTTGTAGTCCCCTTTCACTTAAACCTTAGCGCCATCTGCCGAGGCAGCCCTGGCATGGAAATTTTTACGTTTCGGTCTTCTGTCACTAGACTGTGCTTTTTTCAAACTTCTGCAGTTGAGAGATGAAGCAAGTGATTCATCCTATGTTGTTGTTTTCTTTTTATCCGTATTGATTTAAACTCTGTTTATTGTTTTTGGTAGAAAGACTGGGGCCACCGATATACTTAGGGGCTAACACCGACTGGTCATATCAGAGGAGTAATGGACATGTCTAAAGTCCAATAATTTAGTAAACTTCAATATTTATTATTTTATTTGTATCTACCATTAGATTGATTGTATTATTTGAAATATATACTTTGCACATTGGAAAAATATCATACTTACCTGGCACTGAGGAAATCCTTGATCACCAAGGAGGATCCTCCGAGCAGAGACCATTCATTGCGCAAACGATTGGTTGACGCTCGCCACATTCGCAAATTGCGATTGCTTGGGGTGCACAATTTTTGGTAGTGGGGACAGCGTTCGCGCAGTCCCTTGCAATTAAAATAAAAGAACACATTTACCGTAGTAAAAAAATTAAGGTCGTATTAAAGATTGTTTAATTTAACGCATTGGGTTGAAACATTTTGGACATCAATTTCTTAGCCGTAGAATTTTCTGCTTAACAATGGGGAATTTACTTAAAGTGGATTTTTCTCGTGTTCCCGAATCCTCTGTCAGAAATTTCCAAACTGTAATTTAAGTTTAAAAAATCGCAAAGCAGATCGCTTAACGTCGAAACACCATGCGAATGGCTGTGACGACACATATCCACGAACGTGCCCTGTTTACGATTTTACTTCATTCTACGTAAGCACGTGCTTTTCTAATTTCTACCAGTAAACAAATGCTAGTTGCGCCGGGTGTTTTTATACTTAATTCAATCATATTGTTTATTTAATTACACTTTCCATCTAAGATGAGGGTTTTACCGGAATTCCTGAAGGGACAATCCGAATTGAATGGTCAATTTAATTGAAGTTATATAAATTGTTTAAAAAATAGCTGACTAAAAATGAACAATAAGTTTTAAAAAAATAGCTCAACGCCAAATAAAAATTTAAATTCAATGTTATTTTTAAATATATTCCATTTTTCCCATGAGTTTTTTCTAACATTTTAACTAAATTGTTATAAGCATGAAATTATGTGCTCCATTATGTCATGCTGTATTTATTATAAAAGAATTTTTTTAACGACTGTTAATGCTGTTTATAGTAGAAATAAACTTGTAGTCCCCTTTCACTTAAACCTTAGCGCCATCTGCCGAGGCAGCCCTGGCATGGAAATTTTTACGTTTCGGTCTTCTGTCACTAGACTGTGCTTTTTTCAAACTTCTGCAGTTGAGAGATGAAGCAAGTGATTCATCCTATGTTGTTGTTTTCTTTTTATCCGTATTGATTTAAACTCTGTTTATTGTTTTTGGTAGAAAGACTGGGGCCACCGATATACTTAGGGGCTAACACCGACTGGTCATATCAGAGGAGTAATGGACATGTCTAAAGTCCAATAATTTAGTAAACTTCAATATTTATTATTTTATTTGTATCTACCATTAGATTGATTGTATTATTTGAAATATATACTTTGCACATTGGAAAAATATCATACTTACCTGGCACTGAGGAAATCCTTGATCACCAAGGAGGATCCTCCGAGCAGAGACCATTCATTGCACAAACGATTGGTTGACGCTCGCCACATTCGCAAATTGCGATTGCTTGGGGTGCACAATTTTTGGTAGTGGGGACAGCGTTCGCGCAGTCCCTTGCAATTAAAATAAAAGAACACATTTACCGTAGTAAAAAAATTAGGGTCGTATTAACGATTGTTTAATTTAACGCATTGGGTTGAAACATTTTGGACATCAATTTCTTAGCCGTAGAATTTTCTGCTTAACAATGGGGAATTTACTTAAAGTGGATTTTTCTCGTGTTCCCGAATCCTCTGTCAGAAGTTTCCAAACTGTAATTTAAGTTTAAAAAATCGCAAAGCAGATCGCTTAACGTCGAAACACCATGCGAATGGCTGTGACGACACATATCCACGAACGTGCCCTGTTTACGATTTTACTTCATTCTACGTAAGCACGTGCTTTTCTAATTTCTACCAGTAAACAAATGCTAGTTGCGCCGGGTGTTTTTATACTTAATTCAATCATATTGTTTATTTAATTACACTTTCCATCTAAGATGAGGGTTTTACCGGAATTCCTGAAGGGACAATCCGAATTGAATGGTCAATTTAATTGAAGTTATATAAATTGTTTAAAAAATAGCTGACTAAAAATGAACAATAAGTTTTAAAAAAATAGCTCAACGCCAAATAAAAATTTAAATTCAATGTTATTTTTAAATATATTCCATTTTTCCCATGAGTTTTTTCTAACATTTTAACTAAATTGTTATAAGCATGAAATTATGTGCTCCATTATGTCATGCTGTATTTATTATAAAAGAATTTTTTTAACGACTGTTAATGCTGTTTATAGTAGAAATAAACTTGTAGTCCCCTTTCACTTAAACCTTAGCGCCATCTGCCGAGGCAGCCCTGGCATGGAAATTTTTACGTTTCGGTCTTCTGTCACTAGACTGTGCTTTTTTCAAACTTCTGCAGTTGAGAGATGAAACAAGTGATTCATCCTATGTTGTTGTTTTCTTTTTATCCGTATTGATTTAAACTCTGTTTATTGTTTTTGGTAGAAAGACTGGGGCCACCGATATACTTAGGGGCTAACACCGACTGGTCATATCAGAGGAGTAATGGACATGTCTAAAGTCCAATAATTTAGTAAACTTCAATATTTATTATTTTATTTGTATCTACCATTAGATTGATTGTATTATTTGAAATATATACTTTGCACATTGGAAAAATGTCATACTTACCTGGCACTGAGGAAATCCTTGATCACCAAGGAGGATCCTCCGAGCAGAGACCATTCATTGCACAAACGATTGCTTGGGGTGCACAATTTTTGGTAGTGGGGACAGCGTTCGCGCAGTCCCTTGCAATTAAAATAAAAAAACACATTTACCGTAGTAAAAAAATTAGGGTCGTATTAAAGATTGTTTAATTTAACGTATTGGGTTGAAACATTTTGGACATCAATTTCTTAGCCGTAGAATTTTCTGCTTAACAATGGGGAATTTACTTAAAGTGGATTTTTCTCGTGTTCCCGAATCCTCTGTCAGAAATTTCCAAACTGTAATTTAAGTTTAAAAAATCGCAAAGCAGATCGCTTAACGTCGAAACACCATGCGAATGGCTGTGACGACACATATCCACGAACGTGCCCTGTTTACGATTTTACTTCATTCTACGTAAGCACGTGCTTTTCTAATTTCTACCAGTAAACAAATGCTAGTTGCGCCGGGTGTTTTTATACTTAATTCAATCATATTGTTTATTTAATTACACTTTCCATCTAAGATGAGGGTTTTACCGGAATTCCTGAAGGGACAATCCGAATTGAATGGTCAATTTAATTGAAGTTATATAAATTGTTTAAAAAATAGCTGACTAAAAATGAACAATAAGTTTTAAAAAAATAGCTCAACGCCAAATAAAAATTTAAATTCAATGTTATTTTTAAATATATTCCATTTTTCCCATGAGTTTTTTCTAACATTTTAACTAAATTGTTATAAGCATGAAATTATGTGCTCCATTATGTCATGCTGTATTTATTATAAAAGAATTTTTTTAACGACTGTTAATGCTGTTTATAGTAGAAATAAACTTGTAGTCCCCTTTCACTTAAACCTTAGCGCCATCTGCCGAGGCAGCCCTGGCATGGAAATTTTTACGTTTCGGTCTTCTGTCACTAGACTGTGCTTTTTTCAAACTTCTGCAGTTGAGAGATGAAGCAAGTGATTCATCCTATGTTGTTGTTTTCTTTTTATCCGTATTGATTTAAACTCTGTTTATTGTTTTTGGTAGAAAGACTGGGGCCACCGATATACTTAGGGGCTAACACCGACTGGTCATATCAGAGGAGTAATGGACATGTCTAAAGTCCAATAATTTAGTAAACTTCAATATTTATTATTTTATTTGTATCTACCATTAGATTGATTGTATTATTTGAAATATATACTTTGCACATTGGAAAAATGTCATACTTACCTGGCACTGAGGAAATCCTTGATCACCAAGGAGGATCCTCCGAGCAGAGACCATTCATTGCGCAAACGATTGGTTGACGCTCGCCACATTCGCAAATTGCGATTGCTTGGGGTGCACAATTTTTGGTAGTGGGGACAGCGTTCGCGCAGTCCCTTGCAATTAAAATAAAAGAACACATTTACCGTAGTAAAAAAATTAAGGTCGTATTAAAGATTGTTTAATTTAACGCATTGGGTTGAAACATTTTGGACATCAATTTCTTAGCCGTAGAATTTTCTGCTTAACAATGGGGAATTTACTTAAAGTGGATTTTTCTCGTGTTCCCGAATCCTCTGTCAGAAATTTCCAAACTGTAATTTAAGTTTAAAAAATCGCAAAGCAGATCGCTTAACGTCGAAACACCATGCGAATGGCTGTGACGACACATATCCACGAACGTGCCCTGTTTACGATTTTACTTCATTCTACGTAAGCACGTGCTTTTCTAATTTCTACCAGTAAACAAATGCTAGTTGCGCCGGGTGTTTTTATACTTAATTCAATCATATTGTTTATTTAATTACACTTTCCATCTAAGATGAGGGTTTTACCGGAATTCCTGAAGGGACAATCCGAATTGAATGGTCAATTTAATTGAAGTTATATAAATTGTTTAAAAAATAGCTGACTAAAAATGAACAATAAGTTTTAAAAAAATAGCTCAACGCCAAATAAAAATTTAAATTCAATGTTATTTTTAAATATATTCCATTTTTCCCATGAGTTTTTTCTAACATTTTAACTAAATTGTTATAAGCATGAAATTATGTGCTCCATTATGTCATGCTGTATTTATTATAAAAGAATTTTTTTAACGACTGTTAATGCTGTTTATAGTAGAAATAAACTTGTAGTCCCCTTTCACTTAAACCTTAGCGCCATCTGCCGAGGCAGCCCTGGCATGGAAATTTTTACGTTTCGGTCTTCTGTCACTAGACTGTGCTTTTTTCAAACTTCTGCAGTTGAGAGATGAAGCAAGTGATTCATCCTATGTTGTTGTTTTCTTTTTATCCGTATTGATTTAAACTCTGTTTATTGTTTTTGGTAGAAAGACTGGGGCCACCGATATACTTAGGGGCTAACACCGACTGGTCATATCAGAGGAGTAATGGACATGTCTAAAGTCCAATAATTTAGTAAACTTCAATATTTATTATTTTATTTGTATCTACCATTAGATTGATTGTATTATTTGAAATATATACTTTGCACATTGGAAAAATATCATACTTACCTGGCACTGAGGAAATCCTTGATCACCAAGGAGGATCCTCCGAGCAGAGACCATTCATTGCACAAACGATTGGTTGACGCTCGCCACATTCGCAAATTGCGATTGCTTGGGGTGCACAATTTTTGGTAGTGGGGACAGCGTTCGCGCAGTCCCTTGCAATTAAAATAAAAGAACACATTTACCGTAGTAAAAAAATTAGGGTCGTATTAACGATTGTTTAATTTAACGCATTGGGTTGAAACATTTTGGACATCAATTTCTTAGCCGTAGAATTTTCTGCTTAACAATGGGGAATTTACTTAAAGTGGATTTTTCTCGTGTTCCCGAATCCTCTGTCAGAAGTTTCCAAACTGTAATTTAAGTTTAAAAAATCGCAAAGCAGATCGCTTAACGTCGAAACACCATGCGAATGGCTGTGACGACACATATCCACGAACGTGCCCTGTTTACGATTTTACTTCATTCTACGTAAGCACGTGCTTTTCTAATTTCTACCAGTAAACAAATGCTAGTTGCGCCGGGTGTTTTTATACTTAATTCAATCATATTGTTTATTTAATTACACTTTCCATCTAAGATGAGGGTTTTACCGGAATTCCTGAAGGGACAATCCGAATTGAATGGTCAATTTAATTGAAGTTATATAAATTGTTTAAAAAATAGCTGACTAAAAATGAACAATAAGTTTTAAAAAAATAGCTCAACGCCAAATAAAAATTTAAATTCAATGTTATTTTTAAATATATTCCATTTTTCCCATGAGTTTTTTCTAACATTTTAACTAAATTGTTATAAGCATGAAATTATGTGCTCCATTATGTCATGCTGTATTTATTATAAAAGAATTTTTTTAACGACTGTTAATGCTGTTTATAGTAGAAATAAACTTGTAGTCCCCTTTCACTTAAACCTTAGCGCCATCTGCCGAGGCAGCCCTGGCATGGAAATTTTTACGTTTCGGTCTTCTGTCACTAGACTGTGCTTTTTTCAAACTTCTGCAGTTGAGAGATGAAACAAGTGATTCATCCTATGTTGTTGTTTTCTTTTTATCCGTATTGATTTAAACTCTGTTTATTGTTTTTGGTAGAAAGACTGGGGCCACCGATATACTTAGGGGCTAACACCGACTGGTCATATCAGAGGAGTAATGGACATGTCTAAAGTCCAATAATTTAGTAAACTTCAATATTTATTATTTTATTTGTATCTACCATTAGATTGATTGTATTATTTGAAATATATACTTTGCACATTGGAAAAATATCATACTTACCTGGCACTGAGGAAATCCTTGATCACCAAGGAGGATCCTCCGAGCAGAGACCATTCATTGCACAAACGATTGGTTGACGCTCGCCACATTCGCAAATTGCGATTGCTTGGGGTGCACAATTTTTGGTAGTGGGGACAGCGTTCGCCCAGTCCCTTGCAATTAAAATAAAAGAACACATTTACCGTAGTAAAAATATTAAGGTCGTATTAAAGATTGTTTAATTTAACGTATTGGGTTGAAACATTTTGGACATCAATTTCTTAGCCGTAGAATTTTCTGCTTAACAATGGGGAATTTACTTAAAGTGGATTTTTCTCGTGTTCCCGAATCCTCTGTCAGAAATTTCCAAACTGTAATTTAAGTTTAAAAAATCGCAAAGCAGATCGCTTAACGTCGAAACACCATGCGAATGGCTGTGACGACACATATCCACGAACGTGCCCTGTTTACGATTTTACTTCATTCTACGTAAGCACGTGCTTTTCTAATTTCTACCAGTAAACAAATGCTAGTTGCGCCGGGTGTTTTTATACTTAATTCAATCATATTGTTTATTTAATTACACTTTCCATCTAAGATGAGGGTTTTACCGGAATTCCTGAAGGGACAATCCGAATTGAATGGTCAATTTAATTGAAGTTATATAAATTGTTTAAAAAATAGCTGACTAAAAATGAACAATAAGTTTTAAAAAAATAGCTCAACGCCAAATAAAAATTTAAATTCAATGTTATTTTTAAATATATTCCATTTTTCCCATGAGTTTTTTCTAACATTTTAACTAAATTGTTATAAGCATGAAATTATGTGCTCCATTATGTCATGCTGTATTTATTATAAAAGAATTTTTTTAACGACTGTTAATGCTGTTTATAGTAGAAATAAACTTGTAGTCCCCTTTCACTTAAACCTTAGCGCCATCTGCCGAGGCAGCCCTGGCATGGAAATTTTTACGTTTCGGTCTTCTGTCACTAGACTGTGCTTTTTTCAAACTTCTGCAGTTGAGAGATGAAGCAAGTGATTCATCCTATGTTGTTGTTTTCTTTTTATCCGTATTGATTTAAACTCTGTTTATTGTTTTTGGTAGAAAGACTGGGGCCACCGATATACTTAGGGGCTAACACCGACTGGTCATATCAGAGGAGTAATGGACATGTCTAAAGTCCAATAATTTAGTAAACTTCAATATTTATTATTTTATTTGTATCTACCATTAGATTGATTGTATTATTTGAAATATATACTTTGCACATTGGAAAAATATCATACTTACCTGGCACTGAGGAAATCCTTGATCACCAAGGAGGATCCTCCGAGCAGAGACCATTCATTGCACAAACGATTGGTTGACGCTCGCCACATTCGCAAATTGCGATTGCTTGGGGTGCACAATTTTTGGTAGTGGGGACAGCGTTCGCGCAGTCCCTTGCAATTAAAATAAAAGAACACATTTACCGTAGTAAAAAAATTAAGGTCGTATTAAAGATTGTTTAATTTAACGTATTGGGTTGAAACATTTTGGACATCAATTTCTTAGCCGTAGAATTTTCTGCTTAACAATGGGGAATTTACTTAAAGTGGATTTTTCTCGTGTTCCCGAATCCTCTGTCAGAAATTTCCAAACTGTAATTTAAGTTTAAAAAATCGCAAAGCAGATCGCTTAACGTCGAAACACCATGCGAATGGCTGTGACGACACATATCCACGAACGTGCCCTGTTTACGATTTTACTTCATTCTACGTAAGCACGTGCTTTTCTAATTTCTACCAGTAAACAAATGCTAGTTGCGCCGGGTGTTTTTATACTTAATTCAATCATATTGTTTATTTAATTACACTTTCCATCTAAGATGAGGGTTTTACCGGAATTCCTGAAGGGACAATCCGAATTGAATGGTCAATTTAATTGAAGTTATATAAATTGTTTAAAAAATAGCTGACTAAAAATGAACAATAAGTTTTAAAAAAATAGCTCAACGCCAAATAAAAATTTAAATTCAATGTTATTTTTAAATATATTCCATTTTTCCCATGAGTTTTTTCTAACATTTTAACTAAATTGTTATAAGCATGAAATTATGTGCTCCATTATGTCATGCTGTATTTATTATAAAAGAATTTTTTTAACGACTGTTAATGCTGTTTATAGTAGAAATAAACTTGTAGTCCCCTTTCACTTAAACCTTAGCGCCATCTGCCGAGGCAGCCCTGGCATGGAAATTTTTACGTTTCGGTCTTCTGTCACTAGACTGTGCTTTTTTCAAACTTCTGCAGTTGAGAGATGAAACAAGTGATTCATCCTATGTTGTTGTTTTCTTTTTATCCGTATTGATTTAAACTCTGTTTATTGTTTTTGGTAGAAAGACTGGGGCCACCGATATACTTAGGGGCTAACACCGACTGGTCATATCAGAGGAGTAATGGACATGTCTAAAGTCCAATAATTTAGTAAACTTCAATATTTATTATTTTATTTGTATCTACCATTAGATTGATTGTATTATTTGAAATATATACTTTGCACATTGGAAAAATATCATACTTACCTGGCACTGAGGAAATCCTTGATCACCAAGGAGGATCCTCCGAGCAGAGACCATTCATTGCACAAACGATTGGTTGACGCTCGCCACATTCGCAAATTGCGATTGCTTGGGGTGCACAATTTTTGGTAGTGGGGACAGCGTTCGCGCAGTCCCTTGCAATTAAAATAAAAGAACACATTTACCGTAGTAAAAAAATTAGGGTCGTATTAACGATTGTTTAATTTAACGTATTGGGTTGAAACATTTTGGACATCAATTTCTTAGCCGTAGAATTTTCTGCTTAACAATGGGGAATTTACTTAAAGTGGATTTTTCTCGTGTTCCCGAATCCTCTGTCAGAAGTTTCCAAACTGTAATTTAAGTTTAAAAAATCGCAAAGCAGATCGCTTAACGTCGAAACACCATGCGAATGGCTGTGACGACACATATCCACGAACGTGCCCTGTTTACGATTTTACTTCATTCTACGTAAGCACGTGCTTTTCTAATTTCTACCAGTAAACAAATGCTAGTTGCGCCGGGTGTTTTTATACTTAATTCAATCATATTGTTTATTTAATTACACTTTCCATCTAAGATGAGGGTTTTACCGGAATTCCTGAAGGGACAATCCGAATTGAATGGTCAATTTAATTGAAGTTATATAAATTGTTTAAAAAATAGCTGACTAAAAATGAACAATAAGTTTTAAAAAAATAGCTCAACGCCAAATAAAAATTTAAATTCAATGTTATTTTTAAATATATTCCATTTTTCCCATGAGTTTTTTCTAACATTTTAACTAAATTGTTATAAGCATGAAATTATGTGCTCCATTATGTCATGCTGTATTTATTATAAAAGAATGTTTTTAACGACTGTTAATGCTGTTTATAGTAGAAATAAACTTGTAGTCCCCTTTCACTTAAACCTTAGCGCCATCTGCCGAGGCAGCCCTGGCATGGAAATTTTTACGTTTCGGTCTTCTGTCACTAGACTGTGCTTTTTTCAAACTTCTGCAGTTGAGAGATGAAACAAGTGATTCATCCTATGTTGTTGTTTTCTTTTTATCCGTATTGATTTAAACTCTGTTTATTGTTTTTGGTAGAAAGACTGGGGCCACCGATATACTTAGGGGCTAACACCGACTGGTCATATCAGAGGAGTAATGGACATGTCTAAAGTCCAATAATTTAGTAAACTTCAATATTTATTATTTTATTTGTATCTACCATTAGATTGATTGTATTATTTGAAATATATACTTTGCACATTGGAAAAATATCATACTTACCTGGCACTGAGGAAATCCTTGATCACCAAGGAGGATCCTCCGAGCAGAGACCATTCATTGCACAAACGATTGGTTGACGCTCGCCACATTCGCAAATTGCGATTGCTTGGGGTGCACAATTTTTGGTAGTGGGGACAGCGTTCGCCCAGTCCCTTGCAATTAAAATAAAAGAACACATTTACCGTAGTAAAAATATTAAGGTCGTATTAAAGATTGTTTAATTTAACGTATTGGGTTGAAACATTTTGGACATCAATTTCTTAGCCGTAGAATTTTCTGCTTAACAATGGGGAATTTACTTAAAGTGGATTTTTCTCGTGTTCCCGAATCCTCTGTCAGAAATTTCCAAACTGTAATTTAAGTTTAAAAAATCGCAAAGCAGATCGCTTAACGTCGAAACACCATGCGAATGGCTGTGACGACACATATCCACGAACGTGCCCTGTTTACGATTTTACTTCATTCTACGTAAGCACGTGCTTTTCTAATTTCTACCAGTAAACAAATGCTAGTTGCGCCGGGTGTTTTTATACTTAATTCAATCATATTGTTTATTTAATTACACTTTCCATCTAAGATGAGGGTTTTACCGGAATTCCTGAAGGGACAATCCGAATTGAATGGTCAATTTAATTGAAGTTATATAAATTGTTTAAAAAATAGCTGACTAAAAATGAACAATAAGTTTTAAAAAAATAGCTCAACGCCAAATAAAAATTTAAATTCAATGTTATTTTTAAATATATTCCATTTTTCCCATGAGTTTTTTCTAACATTTTAACTAAATTGTTATAAGCATGAAATTATGTGCTCCATTATGTCATGCTGTATTTATTATAAAAGAATTTTTTTAACGACTGTTAATGCTGTTTATAGTAGAAATAAACTTGTAGTCCCCTTTCACTTAAACCTTAGCGCCATCTGCCGAGGCAGCCCTGGCATGGAAATTTTTACGTTTCGGTCTTCTGTCACTAGACTGTGCTTTTTTCAAACTTCTGCAGTTGAGAGATGAAACAAGTGATTCATCCTATGTTGTTGTTTTCTTTTTATCCGTATTGATTTAAACTCTGTTTATTGTTTTTGGTAGAAAGACTGGGGCCACCGATATACTTAGGGGCTAACACCGACTGGTCATATCAGAGGAGTAATGGACATGTCTAAAGTCCAATAATTTAGTAAACTTCAATATTTATTATTTTATTTGTATCTACCATTAGATTGATTGTATTATTTGAAATATATACTTTGCACATTGGAAAAATATCATACTTACCTGGCACTGAGGAAATCCTTGATCACCAAGGAGGATCCTCCGAGCAGAGACCATTCATTGCACAAACGATTGGTTGACGCTCGCCACATTCGCAAATTGCGATTGCTTGGGGTGCACAATTTTTGGTAGTGGGGACAGCGTTCGCGCAGTCCCTTGCAATTAAAATAAAAGAACACATTTACCGTAGTAAAAAAATTAAGGTCGTATTAAAGATTGTTTAATTTAACGTATTGGGTTGAAACATTTTGGACATCAATTTCTTAGCCGTAGAATTTTCTGCTTAACAATGGGGAATTTACTTAAAGTGGATTTTTCTCGTGTTCCCGAATCCTCTGTCAGAAATTTCCAAACTGTAATTTAAGTTTAAAAAATCGCAAAGCAGATCGCTTAACGTCGAAACACCATGCGAATGGCTGTGACGACACATATCCACGAACGTGCCCTGTTTACGATTTTACTTCATTCTACGTAAGCACGTGCTTTTCTAATTTCTACCAGTAAACAAATGCTAGTTGCGCCGGGTGTTTTTATACTTAATTCAATCATATTGTTTATTTAATTACACTTTCCATCTAAGATGAGGGTTTTACCGGAATTCCTGAAGGGACAATCCGAATTGAATGGTCAATTTAATTGAAGTTATATAAATTGTTTAAAAAATAGCTGACTAAAAATGAACAATAAGTTTTAAAAAAATAGCTCAACGCCAAATAAAAATTTAAATTCAATGTTATTTTTAAATATATTCCATTTTTCCCATGAGTTTTTTCTAACATTTTAACTAAATTGTTATAAGCATGAAATTATGTGCTCCATTATGTCATGCTGTATTTATTATAAAAGAATTTTTTTAACGACTGTTAATGCTGTTTATAGTAGAAATAAACTTGTAGTCCCCTTTCACTTAAACCTTAGCGCCATCTGCCGAGGCAGCCCTGGCATGGAAATTTTTACGTTTCGGTCTTCTGTCACTAGACTGTGCTTTTTTCAAACTTCTGCAGTTGAGAGATGAAACAAGTGATTCATCCTATGTTGTTGTTTTCTTTTTATCCGTATTGATTTAAACTCTGTTTATTGTTTTTGGTAGAAAGACTGGGGCCACCGATATACTTAGGGGCTAACACCGACTGGTCATATCAGAGGAGTAATGGACATGTCTAAAGTCCAATAATTTAGTAAACTTCAATATTTATTATTTTATTTGTATCTACCATTAGATTGATTGTATTATTTGAAATATATACTTTGCACATTGGAAAAATATCATACTTACCTGGCACTGAGGAAATCCTTGATCACCAAGGAGGATCCTCCGAGCAGAGACCATTCATTGCACAAACGATTGGTTGACGCTCGCCACATTCGCAAATTGCGATTGCTTGGGGTGCACAATTTTTGGTAGTGGGGACAGCGTTCGCGCAGTCCCTTGCAATTAAAATAAAAGAACACATTTACCGTAGTAAAAAAATTAGGGTCGTATTAACGATTGTTTAATTTAACGTATTGGGTTGAAACATTTTGGACATCAATTTCTTAGCCGTAGAATTTTCTGCTTAACAATGGGGAATTTACTTAAAGTGGATTTTTCTCGTGTTCCCGAATCCTCTGTCAGAAGTTTCCAAACTGTAATTTAAGTTTAAAAAATCGCAAAGCAGATCGCTTAACGTCGAAACACCATGCGAATGGCTGTGACGACACATATCCACGAACGTGCCCTGTTTACGATTTTACTTCATTCTACGTAAGCACGTGCTTTTCTAATTTCTACCAGTAAACAAATGCTAGTTGCGCCGGGTGTTTTTATACTTAATTCAATCATATTGTTTATTTAATTACACTTTCCATCTAAGATGAGGGTTTTACCGGAATTCCTGAAGGGACAATCCGAATTGAATGGTCAATTTAATTGAAGTTATATAAATTGTTTAAAAAATAGCTGACTAAAAATGAACAATAAGTTTTAAAAAAATAGCTCAACGCCAAATAAAAATTTAAATTCAATGTTATTTTTAAATATATTCCATTTTTCCCATGAGTTTTTTCTAACATTTTAACTAAATTGTTATAAGCATGAAATTATGTGCTCCATTATGTCATGCTGTATTTATTATAAAAGAATTTTTTTAACGACTGTTAATGCTGTTTATAGTAGAAATAAACTTGTAGTCCCCTTTCACTTAAACCTTAGCGCCATCTGCCGAGGCAGCCCTGGCATGGAAATTTTTACGTTTCGGTCTTCTGTCACTAGACTGTGCTTTTTTCAAACTTCTGCAGTTGAGAGATGAAACAAGTGATTCATCCTATGTTGTTGTTTTCTTTTTATCCGTATTGATTTAAACTCTGTTTATTGCTTTTGGTAGAAAGACTGGGGCCACCGATATACTTAGGGGCTAACACCGACTGGTCATATCAGAGGAGTAATGGACATGTCTAAAGTCCAATAATTTAGTAAACTTCAATATTTATTATTTTATTTGTATCTACCATTAGATTGATTGTATTATTTGAAATATATACTTTGCACATTGGAAAAATATCATACTTACCTGGCACTGAGGAAATCCTTGATCACCAAGGAGGATCCTCCGAGCAGAGACCATTCATTGCACAAACGATTGGTTGACGCTCGCCACATTCGCAAATTGCGATTGCTTGGGGTGCACAATTTTTGGTAGTGGGGACAGCGTTCGCGCAGTCCCTTGCAATTAAAATAAAAGAACACATTTACCGTAGTAAAAATATTAAGGTCGTATTAAAGATTGTTTAATTTAACGTATTGGGTTGAAACATTTTGGACATCAATTTCTTAGCCGTAGAATTTTCTGCTTAACAATGGGGAATTTACTTAAAGTGGATTTTTCTCGTGTTCCCGAATCCTCTGTCAGAAATTTCCAAACTGTAATTTAAGTTTAAAAAATCGCAAAGCAGATCGCTTAACGTCGAAACACCATGCGAATGGCTGTGACGACACATATCCACGAACGTGCCCTGTTTACGATTTTACTTCATTCTACGTAAGCACGTGCTTTTCTAATTTCTACCAGTAAACAAATGCTAGTTGCGCCGGGTGTTTTTATACTTAATTCAATCATATTGTTTATTTAATTACACTTTCCATCTAAGATGAGGGTTTTACCGGAATTCCTGAAGGGACAATCCGAATTGAATGGTCAATTTAATTGAAGTTATATAAATTGTTTAAAAAATAGCTGACTAAAAATGAACAATAAGTTTTAAAAAAATAGCTCAACGCCAAATAAAAATTTAAATTCAATGTTATTTTTAAATATATTCCATTTTTCCCATGAGTTTTTTCTAACATTTTAACTAAATTGTTATAAGCATGAAATTATGTGCTCCATTATGTCATGCTGTATTTATTATAAAAGAATTTTTTTAACGACTGTTAATGCTGTTTATAGTAGAAATAAACTTGTAGTCCCCTTTCACTTAAACCTTAGCGCCATCTGCCGAGGCAGCCCTGGCATGGAAATTTTTACGTTTCGGTCTTCTGTCACTAGACTGTGCTTTTTTCAAACTTCTGCAGTTGAGAGATGAAACAAGTGATTCATCCTATGTTGTTGTTTTCTTTTTATCCGTATTGATTTAAACTCTGTTTATTGTTTTTGGTAGAAAGACTGGGGCCACCGATATACTTAGGGGCTAACACCGACTGGTCATATCAGAGGAGTAATGGACATGTCTAAAGTCCAATAATTTAGTAAACTTCAATATTTATTATTTTATTTGTATCTACCATTAGATTGATTGTATTATTTGAAATATATACTTTGCACATTGGAAAAATATCATACTTACCTGGCACTGAGGAAATCCTTGATCACCAAGGAGGATCCTCCGAGCAGAGACCATTCATTGCACAAACGATTGGTTGACGCTCGCCACATTCGCAAATTGCGATTGCTTGGGGTGCACAATTTTTGGTAGTGGGGACAGCGTTCGCGCAGTCCCTTGCAATTAAAATAAAAGAACACATTTACCGTAGTAAAAAAATTAGGGTCGTATTAACGATTGTTTAATTTAACGTATTGGGTTGAAACATTTTGGACATCAATTTCTTAGCCGTAGAATTTTCTGCTTAACAATGGGGAATTTACTTAAAGTGGATTTTTCTCGTGTTCCCGAATCCTCTGTCAGAAGTTTCCAAACTGTAATTTAAGTTTAAAAAATCGCAAAGCAGATCGCTTAACGTCGAAACACCATGCGAATGGCTGTGACGACACATATCCACGAACGTGCCCTGTTTACGATTTTACTTCATTCTACGTAAGCACGTGCTTTTCTAATTTCTACCAGTAAACAAATGCTAGTTGCGCCGGGTGTTTTTATACTTAATTCAATCATATTGTTTATTTAATTACACTTTCCATCTAAGATGAGGGTTTTACCGGAATTCCTGAAGGGACAATCCGAATTGAATGGTCAATTTAATTGAAGTTATATAAATTGTTTAAAAAATAGCTGACTAAAAATGAACAATAAGTTTTAAAAAAATAGCTCAACGCCAAATAAAAATTTAAATTCAATGTTATTTTTAAATATATTCCATTTTTCCCATGAGTTTTTTCTAACATTTTAACTAAATTGTTATAAGCATGAAATTATGTGCTCCATTATGTCATGCTGTATTTATTATAAAAGAATTTTTTTAACGACTGTTAATGCTGTTTATAGTAGAAATAAACTTGTAGTCCCCTTTCACTTAAACCTTAGCGCCATCTGCCGAGGCAGCCCTGGCATGGAAATTTTTACGTTTCGGTCTTCTGTCACTAGACTGTGCTTTTTTCAAACTTCTGCAGTTGAGAGATGAAACAAGTGATTCATCCTATGTTGTTGTTTTCTTTTTATCCGTATTGATTTAAACTCTGTTTATTGTTTTTGGTAGAAAGACTGGGGCCACCGATATACTTAGGGGCTAACACCGACTGGTCATATCAGAGGAGTAATGGACATGTCTAAAGTCCAATAATTTAGTAAACTTCAATATTTATTATTTTATTTGTATCTACCATTAGATTGATTGTATTATTTGAAATATATACTTTGCACATTGGAAAAATATCATACTTACCTGGCACTGAGGAAATCCTTGATCACCAAGGAGGATCCTCCGAGCAGAGACCATTCATTGCACAAACGATTGGTTGACGCTCGCCACATTCGCAAATTGCGATTGCTTGGGGTGCACAATTTTTGGTAGTGGGGACAGCGTTCGCCCAGTCCCTTGCAATTAAAATAAAAGAACACATTTACCGTAGTAAAAATATTAAGGTCGTATTAAAGATTGTTTAATTTAACGTATTGGGTTGAAACATTTTGGACATCAATTTCTTAGCCGTAGAATTTTCTGCTTAACAATGGGGAATTTACTTAAAGTGGATTTTTCTCGTGTTCCCGAATCCTCTGTCAGAAATTTCCAAACTGTAATTTAAGTTTAAAAAATCGCAAAGCAGATCGCTTAACGTCGAAACACCATGCGAATGGCTGTGA
Organism: Troglohyphantes excavatus; assembly: GCA_963932185.1. NCBI lineage: Eukaryota > Metazoa > Arthropoda > Arachnida > Araneae > Linyphiidae > Troglohyphantes > Troglohyphantes excavatus. The sequence continues at coordinate 3,412,881 of OZ010667.1, forward strand.
CGACACATATCCACGAACGTGCCCTGTTTACGATTTTACTTCATTCTACGTAAGCACGTGCTTTTCTAATTTCTACCAGTAAACAAATGCTAGTTGCGCCGGGTGTTTTTATACTTAATTCAATCATATTGTTTATTTAATTACACTTTCCATCTAAGATGAGGGTTTTACCGGAATTCCTGAAGGGACAATCCGAATTGAATGGTCAATTTAATTGAAGTTATATAAATTGTTTAAAAAATAGCTGACTAAAAATGAACAATAAGTTTTAAAAAAATAGCTCAACGCCAAATAAAAATTTAAATTCAATGTTATTTTTAAATATATTCCATTTTTCCCATGAGTTTTTTCTAACATTTTAACTAAATTGTTATAAGCATGAAATTATGTGCTCCATTATGTCATGCTGTATTTATTATAAAAGAATTTTTTTAACGACTGTTAATGCTGTTTATAGTAGAAATAAACTTGTAGTCCCCTTTCACTTAAACCTTAGCGCCATCTGCCGAGGCAGCCCTGGCATGGAAATTTTTACGTTTCGGTCTTCTGTCACTAGACTGTGCTTTTTTCAAACTTCTGCAGTTGAGAGATGAAACAAGTGATTCATCCTATGTTGTTGTTTTCTTTTTATCCGTATTGATTTAAACTCTGTTTATTGTTTTTGGTAGAAAGACTGGGGCCACCGATATACTTAGGGGCTAACACCGACTGGTCATATCAGAGGAGTAATGGACATGTCTAAAGTCCAATAATTTAGTAAACTTCAATATTTATTATTTTATTTGTATCTACCATTAGATTGATTGTATTATTTGAAATATATACTTTGCACATTGGAAAAATATCATACTTACCTGGCACTGAGGAAATCCTTGATCACCAAGGAGGATCCTCCGAGCAGAGACCATTCATTGCACAAACGATTGGTTGACGCTCGCCACATTCGCAAATTGCGATTGCTTGGGGTGCACAATTTTTGGTAGTGGGGACAGCGTTCGCGCAGTCCCTTGCAATTAAAATAAAAGAACACATTTACCGTAGTAAAAAAATTAAGGTCGTATTAAAGATTGTTTAATTTAACGTATTGGGTTGAAACATTTTGGACATCAATTTCTTAGCCGTAGAATTTTCTGCTTAACAATGGGGAATTTACTTAAAGTGGATTTTTCTCGTGTTCCCGAATCCTCTGTCAGAAATTTCCAAACTGTAATTTAAGTTTAAAAAATCGCAAAGCAGATCGCTTAACGTCGAAACACCATGCGAATGGCTGTGACGACACATATCCACGAACGTGCCCTGTTTACGATTTTACTTCATTCTACGTAAGCACGTGCTTTTCTAATTTCTACCAGTAAACAAATGCTAGTTGCGCCGGGTGTTTTTATACTTAATTCAATCATATTGTTTATTTAATTACACTTTCCATCTAAGATGAGGGTTTTACCGGAATTCCTGAAGGGACAATCCGAATTGAATGGTCAATTTAATTGAAGTTATATAAATTGTTTAAAAAATAGCTGACTAAAAATGAACAATAAGTTTTAAAAAAATAGCTCAACGCCAAATAAAAATTTAAATTCAATGTTATTTTTAAATATATTCCATTTTTCCCATGAGTTTTTTCTAACATTTTAACTAAATTGTTATAAGCATGAAATTATGTGCTCCATTATGTCATGCTGTATTTATTATAAAAGAATTTTTTTAACGACTGTTAATGCTGTTTATAGTAGAAATAAACTTGTAGTCCCCTTTCACTTAAACCTTAGCGCCATCTGCCGAGGCAGCCCTGGCATGGAAATTTTTACGTTTCGGTCTTCTGTCACTAGACTGTGCTTTTTTCAAACTTCTGCAGTTGAGAGATGAAACAAGTGATTCATCCTATGTTGTTGTTTTCTTTTTATCCGTATTGATTTAAACTCTGTTTATTGTTTTTGGTAGAAAGACTGGGGCCACCGATATACTTAGGGGCTAACACCGACTGGTCATATCAGAGGAGTAATGGACATGTCTAAAGTCCAATAATTTAGTAAACTTCAATATTTATTATTTTATTTGTATCTACCATTAGATTGATTGTATTATTTGAAATATATACTTTGCACATTGGAAAAATATCATACTTACCTGGCACTGAGGAAATCCTTGATCACCAAGGAGGATCCTCCGAGCAGAGACCATTCATTGCACAAACGATTGGTTGACGCTCGCCACATTCGCAAATTGCGATTGCTTGGGGTGCACAATTTTTGGTAGTGGGGACAGCGTTCGCGCAGTCCCTTGCAATTAAAATAAAAGAACACATTTACCGTAGTAAAAAAATTAGGGTCGTATTAACGATTGTTTAATTTAACGTATTGGGTTGAAACATTTTGGACATCAATTTCTTAGCCGTAGAATTTTCTGCTTAACAATGGGGAATTTACTTAAAGTGGATTTTTCTCGTGTTCCCGAATCCTCTGTCAGAAGTTTCCAAACTGTAATTTAAGTTTAAAAAATCGCAAAGCAGATCGCTTAACGTCGAAACACCATGCGAATGGCTGTGACGACACATATCCACGCACGTGCCCTGTTTACGATTTTACTTCATTCTACGTAAGCACGTGCTTTTCTAATTTCTACCAGTAAACAAATGCTAGTTGCGCCGGGTGTTTTTATACTTAATTCAATCATATTGTTTATTTAATTACACTTTCCATCTAAGATGAGGGTTTTACCGGAATTCCTGAAGGGACAATCCGAATTGAATGGTCAATTTAATTGAAGTTATATAAATTGTTTAAAAAATAGCTGACTAAAAATGAACAATAAGTTTTAAAAAAATAGCTCAACGCCAAATAAAAATTTAAATTCAATGTTATTTTTAAATATATTCCATTTTTCCCATGAGTTTTTTCTAACATTTTAACTAAATTGTTATAAGCATGAAATTATGTGCTCCATTATGTCATGCTGTATTTATTATAAAAGAATTTTTTTAACGACTGTTAATGCTGTTTATAGTAGAAATAAACTTGTAGTCCCCTTTCACTTAAACCTTAGCGCCATCTGCCGAGGCAGCCCTGGCATGGAAATTTTTACGTTTCGGTCTTCTGTCACTAGACTGTGCTTTTTTCAAACTTCTGCAGTTGAGAGATGAAACAAGTGATTCATCCTATGTTGTTGTTTTCTTTTTATCCGTATTGATTTAAACTCTGTTTATTGCTTTTGGTAGAAAGACTGGGGCCACCGATATACTTAGGGGCTAACACCGACTGGTCATATCAGAGGAGTAATGGACATGTCTAAAGTCCAATAATTTAGTAAACTTCAATATTTATTATTTTATTTGTATCTACCATTAGATTGATTGTATTATTTGAAATATATACTTTGCACATTGGAAAAATATCATACTTACCTGGCACTGAGGAAATCCTTGATCACCAAGGAGGATCCTCCGAGCAGAGACCATTCATTGCACAAACGATTGGTTGACGCTCGCCACATTCGCAAATTGCGATTGCTTGGGGTGCACAATTTTTGGTAGTGGGGACAGCGTTCGCGCAGTCCCTTGCAATTAAAATAAAAGAACACATTTACCGTAGTAAAAATATTAAGGTCGTATTAAAGATTGTTTAATTTAACGTATTGGGTTGAAACATTTTGGACATCAATTTCTTAGCCGTAGAATTTTCTGCTTAACAATGGGGAATTTACTTAAAGTGGATTTTTCTCGTGTTCCCGAATCCTCTGTCAGAAATTTCCAAACTGTAATTTAAGTTTAAAAAATCGCAAAGCAGATCGCTTAACGTCGAAACACCATGCGAATGGCTGTGACGACACATATCCACGAACGTGCCCTGTTTACGATTTTACTTCATTCTACGTAAGCACGTGCTTTTCTAATTTCTACCAGTAAACAAATGCTAGTTGCGCCGGGTGTTTTTATACTTAATTCAATCATATTGTTTATTTAATTACACTTTCCATCTAAGATGAGGGTTTTACCGGAATTCCTGAAGGGACAATCCGAATTGAATGGTCAATTTAATTGAAGTTATATAAATTGTTTAAAAAATAGCTGACTAAAAATGAACAATAAGTTTTAAAAAAATAGCTCAACGCCAAATAAAAATTTAAATTCAATGTTATTTTTAAATATATTCCATTTTTCCCATGAGTTTTTTCTAACATTTTAACTAAATTGTTATAAGCATGAAATTATGTGCTCCATTATGTCATGCTGTATTTATTATAAAAGAATTTTTTTAACGACTGTTAATGCTGTTTATAGTAGAAATAAACTTGTAGTCCCCTTTCACTTAAACCTTAGCGCCATCTGCCGAGGCAGCCCTGGCATGGAAATTTTTACGTTTCGGTCTTCTGTCACTAGACTGTGCTTTTTTCAAACTTCTGCAGTTGAGAGATGAAACAAGTGATTCATCCTATGTTGTTGTTTTCTTTTTATCCGTATTGATTTAAACTCTGTTTATTGTTTTTGGTAGAAAGACTGGGGCCACCGATATACTTAGGGGCTAACACCGACTGGTCATATCAGAGGAGTAATGGACATGTCTAAAGTCCAATAATTTAGTAAACTTCAATATTTATTATTTTATTTGTATCTACCATTAGATTGATTGTATTATTTGAAATATATACTTTGCACATTGGAAAAATATCATACTTACCTGGCACTGAGGAAATCCTTGATCACCAAGGAGGATCCTCCGAGCAGAGACCATTCATTGCACAAACGATTGGTTGACGCTCGCCACATTCGCAAATTGCGATTGCTTGGGGTGCACAATTTTTGGTAGTGGGGACAGCGTTCGCGCAGTCCCTTGCAATTAAAATAAAAGAACACATTTACCGTAGTAAAAAAATTAGGGTCGTATTAAAGATTGTTTAATTTAACGTATTGGGTTGAAACATTTTGGACATCAATTTCTTAGCCGTAGAATTTTCTGCTTAACAATGGGGAATTTACTTAAAGTGGATTTTTCTCGTGTTCCCGAATCCTCTGTCAGAAATTTCCAAACTGTAATTTAAGTTTAAAAAATCGCAAAGCAGATCGCTTAACGTCGAAACACCATGCGAATGGCTGTGACGACACATATCCACGAACGTGCCCTGTTTACGATTTTACTTCATTCTACGTAAGCACGTGCTTTTCTAATATCTACCAGTAAACAAATGCTAGTTGCGCCGGGTGTTTTTATACTTAATTCAATCATATTGTTTATTTAATTACACTTTCCATCTAAGATGAGGGTTTTACCGGAATTCCTGAAGGGACAATCCGAATTGAATGGTCAATTTAATTGAAGTTATATAAATTGTTTAAAAAATAGCTGACTAAAAATGAACAATAAGTTTTAAAAAAATAGCTCAACGCCAAATAAAAATTTAAATTCAATGTTATTTTTAAATATATTCCATTTTTCCCATGAGTTTTTTCTAACATTTTAACTAAATTGTTATAAGCATGAAATTATGTGCTCCATTATGTCATGCTGTATTTATTATAAAAGAATTTTTTTAACGACTGTTAATGCTGTTTATAGTAGAAATAAACTTGTAGTCCCCTTTCACTTAAACCTTAGCGCCATCTGCCGAGGCAGCCCTGGCATGGAAATTTTTACGTTTCGGTCTTCTGTCACTAGACTGTGCTTTTTTCAAACTTCTGCAGTTGAGAGATGAAACAAGTGATTCATCCTATGTTGTTGTTTTCTTTTTATCCGTATTGATTTAAACTCTGTTTATTGTTTTTGGTAGAAAGACTGGGGCCACCGATATACTTAGGGGCTAACACCGACTGGTCATATCAGAGGAGTAATGGACATGTCTAAAGTCCAATAATTTAGTAAACTTCAATATTTATTATTTTATTTGTATCTACCATTAGATTGATTGTATTATTTGAAATATATACTTTGCACATTGGAAAAATATCATACTTACCTGGCACTGAGGAAATCCTTGATCACCAAGGAGGATCCTCCGAGCAGAGACCATTCATTGCACAAACGATTGGTTGACGCTCGCCACATTCGCAAATTGCGATTGCTTGGGGTGCACAATTTTTGGTAGTGGGGACAGCGTTCGCCCAGTCCCTTGCAATTAAAATAAAAGAACACATTTACCGTAGTAAAAATATTAAGGTCGTATTAAAGATTGTTTAATTTAACGTATTGGGTTGAAACATTTTGGACATCAATTTCTTAGCCGTAGAATTTTCTGCTTAACAATGGGGAATTTACTTAAAGTGGATTTTTCTCGTGTTCCCGAATCCTCTGTCAGAAATTTCCAAACTGTAATTTAAGTTTAAAAAATCGCAAAGCAGATCGCTTAACGTCGAAACACCATGCGAATGGCTGTGACGACACATATCCACGAACGTGCCCTGTTTACGATTTTACTTCATTCTACGTAAGCACGTGCTTTTCTAATTTCTACCAGTAAACAAATGCTAGTTGCGCCGGGTGTTTTTATACTTAATTCAATCATATTGTTTATTTAATTACACTTTCCATCTAAGATGAGGGTTTTACCGGAATTCCTGAAGGGACAATCCGAATTGAATGGTCAATTTAATTGAAGTTATATAAATTGTTTAAAAAATAGCTGACTAAAAATGAACAATAAGTTTTAAAAAAATAGCTCAACGCCAAATAAAAATTTAAATTCAATGTTATTTTTAAATATATTCCATTTTTCCCATGAGTTTTTTCTAACATTTTAACTAAATTGTTATAAGCATGAAATTATGTGCTCCATTATGTCATGCTGTATTTATTATAAAAGAATTTTTTTAACGACTGTTAATGCTGTTTATAGTAGAAATAAACTTGTAGTCCCCTTTCACTTAAACCTTAGCGCCATCTGCCGAGGCAGCCCTGGCATGGAAATTTTTACGTTTCGGTCTTCTGTCACTAGACTGTGCTTTTTTCAAACTTCTGCAGTTGAGAGATGAAGCAAGTGATTCATCCTATGTTGTTGTTTTCTTTTTATCCGTATTGATTTAAACTCTGTTTATTGTTTTTGGTAGAAAGACTGGGGCCACCGATATACTTAGGGGCTAACACCGACTGGTCATATCAGAGGAGTAATGGACATGTCTAAAGTCCAATAATTTAGTAAACTTCAATATTTATTATTTTATTTGTATCTACCATTAGATTGATTGTATTATTTGAAATATATACTTTGCACATTGGAAAAATATCATACTTACCTGGCACTGAGGAAATCCTTGATCACCAAGGAGGATCCTCCGAGCAGAGACCATTCATTGCACAAACGATTGGTTGACGCTCGCCACATTCGCAAATTGCGATTGCTTGGGGTGCACAATTTTTGGTAGTGGGGACAGCGTTCGCGCAGTCCCTTGCAATTAAAATAAAAGAACACATTTACCGTAGTAAAAATATTAAGGTCGTATTAAAGATTGTTTAATTTAACGTATTGGGTTGAAACATTTTGGACATCAATTTCTTAGCCGTAGAATTTTCTGCTTAACAATGGGGAATTTACTTAAAGTGGATTTTTCTCGTGTTCCCGAATCCTCTGTCAGAAATTTCCAAACTGTAATTTAAGTTTAAAAAATCGCAAAGCAGATCGCTTAACGTCGAAACACCATGCGAATGGCTGTGACGACACATATCCACGAACGTGCCCTGTTTACGATTTTACTTCATTCTACGTAAGCACGTGCTTTTCTAATTTCTACCAGTAAACAAATGCTAGTTGCGCCGGGTGTTTTTATACTTAATTCAATCATATTGTTTATTTAATTACACTTTCCATCTAAGATGAGGGTTTTACCGGAATTCCTGAAGGGACAATCCGAATTGAATGGTCAATTTAATTGAAGTTATATAAATTGTTTAAAAAATAGCTGACTAAAAATGAACAATAAGTTTTAAAAAAATAGCTCAACGCCAAATAAAAATTTAAATTCAATGTTATTTTTAAATATATTCCATTTTTCCCATGAGTTTTTTCTAACATTTTAACTAAATTGTTATAAGCATGAAATTATGTGCTCCATTATGTCATGCTGTATTTATTATAAAAGAATTTTTTTAACGACTGTTAATGCTGTTTATAGTAGAAATAAACTTGTAGTCCCCTTTCACTTAAACCTTAGCGCCATCTGCCGAGGCAGCCCTGGCATGGAAATTTTTACGTTTCGGTCTTCTGTCACTAGACTGTGCTTTTTTCAAACTTCTGCAGTTGAGAGATGAAACAAGTGATTCATCCTATGTTGTTGTTTTCTTTTTATCCGTATTGATTTAAACTCTGTTTATTGTTTTTGGTAGAAAGACTGGGGCCACCGATATACTTAGGGGCTAACACCGACTGGTCATATCAGAGGAGTAATGGACATGTCTAAAGTCCAATAATTTAGTAAACTTCAATATTTATTATTTTATTTGTATCTACCATTAGATTGATTGTATTATTTGAAATATATACTTTGCACATTGGAAAAATATCATACTTACCTGGCACTGAGGAAATCCTTGATCACCAAGGAGGATCCTCCGAGCAGAGACCATTCATTGCACAAACGATTGGTTGACGCTCGCCACATTCGCAAATTGCGATTGCTTGGGGTGCACAATTTTTGGTAGTGGGGACAGCGTTCGCGCAGTCCCTTGCAATTAAAATAAAAGAACACATTTACCGTAGTAAAAAAATTAGGGTCGTATTAAAGATTGTTTAATTTAACGTATTGGGTTGAAACATTTTGGACATCAATTTCTTAGCCGTAGAATTTTCTGCTTAACAATGGGGAATTTACTTAAAGTGGATTTTTCTCGTGTTCCCGAATCCTCTGTCAGAAATTTCCAAACTGTAATTTAAGTTTAAAAAATCGCAAAGCAGATCGCTTAACGTCGAAACACCATGCGAATGGCTGTGACGACACATATCCACGAACGTGCCCTGTTTACGATTTTACTTCATTCTACGTAAGCACGTGCTTTTCTAATATCTACCAGTAAACAAATGCTAGTTGCGCCGGGTGTTTTTATACTTAATTCAATCATATTGTTTATTTAATTACACTTTCCATCTAAGATGAGGGTTTTACCGGAATTCCTGAAGGGACAATCCGAATTGAATGGTCAATTTAATTGAAGTTATATAAATTGTTTAAAAAATAGCTGACTAAAAATGAACAATAAGTTTTAAAAAAATAGCTCAACGCCAAATAAAAATTTAAATTCAATGTTATTTTTAAATATATTCCATTTTTCCCATGAGTTTTTTCTAACATTTTAACTAAATTGTTATAAGCATGAAATTATGTGCTCCATTATGTCATGCTGTATTTATTATAAAAGAATTTTTTTAACGACTGTTAATGCTGTTTATAGTAGAAATAAACTTGTAGTCCCCTTTCACTTAAACCTTAGCGCCATCTGCCGAGGCAGCCCTGGCATGGAAATTTTTACGTTTCGGTCTTCTGTCACTAGACTGTGCTTTTTTCAAACTTCTGCAGTTGAGAGATGAAACAAGTGATTCATCCTATGTTGTTGTTTTCTTTTTATCCGTATTGATTTAAACTCTGTTTATTGTTTTTGGTAGAAAGACTGGGGCCACCGATATACTTAGGGGCTAACACCGACTGGTCATATCAGAGGAGTAATGGACATGTCTAAAGTCCAATAATTTAGTAAACTTCAATATTTATTATTTTATTTGTATCTACCATTAGATTGATTGTATTATTTGAAATATATACTTTGCACATTGGAAAAATATCATACTTACCTGGCACTGAGGAAATCCTTGATCACCAAGGAGGATCCTCCGAGCAGAGACCATTCATTGCACAAACGATTGGTTGACGCTCGCCACATTCGCAAATTGCGATTGCTTGGGGTGCACAATTTTTGGTAGTGGGGACAGCGTTCGCCCAGTCCCTTGCAATTAAAATAAAAGAACACATTTACCGTAGTAAAAATATTAAGGTCGTATTAAAGATTGTTTAATTTAACGTATTGGGTTGAAACATTTTGGACATCAATTTCTTAGCCGTAGAATTTTCTGCTTAACAATGGGGAATTTACTTAAAGTGGATTTTTCTCGTGTTCCCGAATCCTCTGTCAGAAATTTCCAAACTGTAATTTAAGTTTAAAAAATCGCAAAGCAGATCGCTTAACGTCGAAACACCATGCGAATGGCTGTGACGACACATATCCACGAACGTGCCCTGTTTACGATTTTACTTCATTCTACGTAAGCACGTGCTTTTCTAATTTCTACCAGTAAACAAATGCTAGTTGCGCCGGGTGTTTTTATACTTAATTCAATCATATTGTTTATTTAATTACACTTTCCATCTAAGATGAGGGTTTTACCGGAATTCCTGAAGGGACAATCCGAATTGAATGGTCAATTTAATTGAAGTTATATAAATTGTTTAAAAAATAGCTGACTAAAAATGAACAATAAGTTTTAAAAAAATAGCTCAACGCCAAATAAAAATTTAAATTCAATGTTATTTTTAAATATATTCCATTTTTCCCATGAGTTTTTTCTAACATTTTAACTAAATTGTTATAAGCATGAAATTATGTGCTCCATTATGTCATGCTGTATTTATTATAAAAGAATTTTTTTAACGACTGTTAATGCTGTTTATAGTAGAAATAAACTTGTAGTCCCCTTTCACTTAAACCTTAGCGCCATCTGCCGAGGCAGCCCTGGCATGGAAATTTTTACGTTTCGGTCTTCTGTCACTAGACTGTGCTTTTTTCAAACTTCTGCAGTTGAGAGATGAAGCAAGTGATTCATCCTATGTTGTTGTTTTCTTTTTATCCGTATTGATTTAAACTCTGTTTATTGTTTTTGGTAGAAAGACTGGGGCCACCGATATACTTAGGGGCTAACACCGACTGGTCATATCAGAGGAGTAATGGACATGTCTAAAGTCCAATAATTTAGTAAACTTCAATATTTATTATTTTATTTGTATCTACCATTAGATTGATTGTATTATTTGAAATATATACTTTGCACATTGGAAAAATATCATACTTACCTGGCACTGAGGAAATCCTTGATCACCAAGGAGGATCCTCCGAGCAGAGACCATTCATTGCACAAACGATTGGTTGACGCTCGCCACATTCGCAAATTGCGATTGCTTGGGGTGCACAATTTTTGGTAGTGGGGACAGCGTTCGCGCAGTCCCTTGCAATTAAAATAAAAGAACACATTTACCGTAGTAAAAATATTAAGGTCGTATTAAAGATTGTTTAATTTAACGTATTGGGTTGAAACATTTTGGACATCAATTTCTTAGCCGTAGAATTTTCTGCTTAACAATGGGGAATTTACTTAAAGTGGATTTTTCTCGTGTTCCCGAATCCTCTGTCAGAAATTTCCAAACTGTAATTTAAGTTTAAAAAATCGCAAAGCAGATCGCTTAACGTCGAAACACCATGCGAATGGCTGTGACGACACATATCCACGAACGTGCCCTGTTTACGATTTTACTTCATTCTACGTAAGCACGTGCTTTTCTAATTTCTACCAGTAAACAAATGCTAGTTGCGCCGGGTGTTTTTATACTTAATTCAATCATATTGTTTATTTAATTACACTTTCCATCTAAGATGAGGGTTTTACCGGAATTCCTGAAGGGACAATCCGAATTGAATGGTCAATTTAATTGAAGTTATATAAATTGTTTAAAAAATAGCTGACTAAAAATGAACAATAAGTTTTAAAAAAATAGCTCAACGCCAAATAAAAATTTAAATTCAATGTTATTTTTAAATATATTCCATTTTTCCCATGAGTTTTTTCTAACATTTTAACTAAATTGTTATAAGCATGAAATTATGTGCTCCATTATGTCATGCTGTATTTATTATAAAAGAATTTTTTTAACGACTGTTAATGCTGTTTATAGTAGAAATAAACTTGTAGTCCCCTTTCACTTAAACCTTAGCGCCATCTGCCGAGGCAGCCCTGGCATGGAAATTTTTACGTTTCGGTCTTCTGTCACTAGACTGTGCTTTTTTCAAACTTCTGCAGTTGAGAGATGAAACAAGTGATTCATCCTATGTTGTTGTTTTCTTTTTATCCGTATTGATTTAAACTCTGTTTATTGTTTTTGGTAGAAAGACTGGGGCCACCGATATACTTAGGGGCTAACACCGACTGGTCATATCAGAGGAGTAATGGACATGTCTAAAGTCCAATAATTTAGTAAACTTCAATATTTATTATTTTATTTGTATCTACCATTAGATTGATTGTATTATTTGAAATATATACTTTGCACATTGGAAAAATATCATACTTACCTGGCACTGAGGAAATCCTTGATCACCAAGGAGGATCCTCCGAGCAGAGACCATTCATTGCACAAACGATTGGTTGACGCTCGCCACATTCGCAAATTGCGATTGCTTGGGGTGCACAATTTTTGGTAGTGGGGACAGCGTTCGCGCAGTCCCTTGCAATTAAAATAAAAGAACACATTTACCGTAGTAAAAAAATTAGGGTCGTATTAACGATTGTTTAATTTAACGTATTGGGTTGAAACATTTTGGACATCAATTTCTTAGCCGTAGAATTTTCTGCTTAACAATGGGGAATTTACTTAAAGTGGATTTTTCTCGTGTTCCCGAATCCTCTGTCAGAAGTTTCCAAACTGTAATTTAAGTTTAAAAAATCGCAAAGCAGATCGCTTAACGTCGAAACACCATGCGAATGGCTGTGACGACACATATCCACGAACGTGCCCTGTTTACGATTTTACTTCATTCTACGTATGCACGTGCTTTTCTAATTTCTACCAGTAAACAAATGCTAGTTGCGCCGGGTGTTTTTATACTTAATTCAATCATATTGTTTATTTAATTACACTTTCCATCTAAGATGAGGGTTTTACCGGAATTCCTGAAGGGACAATCCGAATTGAATGGTCAATTTAATTGAAGTTATATAAATTGTTTAAAAAATAGCTGACTAAAAATGAACAATAAGTTTTAAAAAAATAGCTCAACGCCAAATAAAAATTTAAATTCAATGTTATTTTTAAATATATTCCATTTTTCCCATGAGTTTTTTCTAACATTTTAACTAAATTGTTATAAGCATGAAATTATGTGCTCCATTATGTCATGCTGTATTTATTATAAAAGAATTTTTTTAACGACTGTTAATGCTGTTTATAGTAGAAATAAACTTGTAGTCCCCTTTCACTTAAACCTTAGCGCCATCTGCCGAGGCAGCCCTGGCATGGAAATTTTTACGTTTCGGTCTTCTGTCACTAGACTGTGCTTTTTTCAAACTTCTGCAGTTGAGAGATGAAACAAGTGATTCATCCTATGTTGTTGTTTTCTTTTTATCCGTATTGATTTAAACTCTGTTTATTGTTTTTGGTAGAAAGACTGGGGCCACCGATATACTTAGGGGCTAACACCGACTGGTCATATCAGAGGAGTAATGGACATGTCTAAAGTCCAATAATTTAGTAAACTTCAATATTTATTATTTTATTTGTATCTACCATTAGATTGATTGTATTATTTGAAATATATACTTTGCACATTGGAAAAATATCATACTTACCTGGCACTGAGGAAATCCTTGATCACCAAGGAGGATCCTCCGAGCAGAGACCATTCATTGCACAAACGATTGGTTGACGCTCGCCACATTCGCAAATTGCGATTGCTTGGGGTGCACAATTTTTGGTAGTGGGGACAGCGTTCGCCCAGTCCCTTGCAATTAAAATAAAAGAACACATTTACCGTAGTAAAAATATTAAGGTCGTATTAAAGATTGTTTAATTTAACGTATTGGGTTGAAACATTTTGGACATCAATTTCTTAGCCGTAGAATTTTCTGCTTAACAATGGGGAATTTACTTAAAGTGGATTTTTCTCGTGTTCCCGAATCCTCTGTCAGAAATTTCCAAACTGTAATTTAAGTTTAAAAAATCGCAAAGCAGATCGCTTAACGTCGAAACACCATGCGAATGGCTGTGACGACACATATCCACGAACGTGCCCTGTTTACGATTTTACTTCATTCTACGTAAGCACGTGCTTTTCTAATTTCTACCAGTAAACAAATGCTAGTTGCGCCGGGTGTTTTTATACTTAATTCAATCATATTGTTTATTTAATTACACTTTCCATCTAAGATGAGGGTTTTACCGGAATTCCTGAAGGGACAATCCGAATTGAATGGTCAATTTAATTGAAGTTATATAAATTGTTTAAAAAATAGCTGACTAAAAATGAACAATAAGTTTTAAAAAAATAGCTCAACGCCAAATAAAAATTTAAATTCAATGTTATTTTTAAATATATTCCATTTTTCCCATGAGTTTTTTCTAACATTTTAACTAAATTGTTATAAGCATGAAATTATGTGCTCCATTATGTCATGCTGTATTTATTATAAAAGAATTTTTTTAACGACTGTTAATGCTGTTTATAGTAGAAATAAACTTGTAGTCCCCTTTCACTTAAACCTTAGCGCCATCTGCCGAGGCAGCCCTGGCATGGAAATTTTTACGTTTCGGTCTTCTGTCACTAGACTGTGCTTTTTTCAAACTTCTGCAGTTGAGAGATGAAACAAGTGATTCATCCTATGTTGTTGTTTTCTTTTTATCCGTATTGATTTAAACTCTGTTTATTGTTTTTGGTAGAAAGACTGGGGCCACCGATATACTTAGGGGCTAACACCGACTGGTCATATCAGAGGAGTAATGGACATGTCTAAAGTCCAATAATTTAGTAAACTTCAATATTTATTATTTTATTTGTATCTACCATTAGATTGATTGTATTATTTGAAATATATACTTTGCACATTGGAAAAATATCATACTTACCTGGCACTGAGGAAATCCTTGATCACCAAGGAGGATCCTCCGAGCAGAGACCATTCATTGCACAAACGATTGGTTGACGCTCGCCACATTCGCAAATTGCGATTGCTTGGGGTGCACAATTTTTGGTAGTGGGGACAGCGTTCGCGCAGTCCCTTGCAATTAAAATAAAAGAACACATTTACCGTAGTAAAAAAATTAAGGTCGTATTAAAGATTGTTTAATTTAACGTATTGGGTTGAAACATTTTGGACATCAATTTCTTAGCCGTAGAATTTTCTGCTTAACAATGGGGAATTTACTTAAAGTGGATTTTTCTCGTGTTCCCGAATCCTCTGTCAGAAATTTCCAAACTGTAATTTAAGTTTAAAAAATCGCAAAGCAGATCGCTTAACGTCGAAACACCATGCGAATGGCTGTGACGACACATATCCACGAACGTGCCCTGTTTACGATTTTACTTCATTCTACGTAAGCACGTGCTTTTCTAATTTCTACCAGTAAACAAATGCTAGTTGCGCCGGGTGTTTTTATACTTAATTCAATCATATTGTTTATTTAATTACACTTTCCATCTAAGATGAGGGTTTTACCGGAATTCCTGAAGGGACAATCCGAATTGAATGGTCAATTTAATTGAAGTTATATAAATTGTTTAAAAAATAGCTGACTAAAAATGAACAATAAGTTTTAAAAAAATAGCTCAACGCCAAATAAAAATTTAAATTCAATGTTATTTTTAAATATATTCCATTTTTCCCATGAGTTTTTTCTAACATTTTAACTAAATTGTTATAAGCATGAAATTATGTGCTCCATTATGTCATGCTGTATTTATTATAAAAGAATTTTTTTAACGACTGTTAATGCTGTTTATAGTAGAAATAAACTTGTAGTCCCCTTTCACTTAAACCTTAGCGCCATCTGCCGAGGCAGCCCTGGCATGGAAATTTTTACGTTTCGGTCTTCTGTCACTAGACTGTGCTTTTTTCAAACTTCTGCAGTTGAGAGATGAAACAAGTGATTCATCCTATGTTGTTGTTTTCTTTTTATCCGTATTGATTTAAACTCTGTTTATTGTTTTTGGTAGAAAGACTGGGGCCACCGATATACTTAGGGGCTAACACCGACTGGTCATATCAGAGGAGTAATGGACATGTCTAAAGTCCAATAATTTAGTAAACTTCAATATTTATTATTTTATTTGTATCTACCATTAGATTGATTGTATTATTTGAAATATATACTTTGCACATTGGAAAAATATCATACTTACCTGGCACTGAGGAAATCCTTGATCACCAAGGAGGATCCTCCGAGCAGAGACCATTCATTGCACAAACGATTGGTTGACGCTCGCCACATTCGCAAATTGCGATTGCTTGGGGTGCACAATTTTTGGTAGTGGGGACAGCGTTCGCGCAGTCCCTTGCAATTAAAATAAAAGAACACATTTACCGTAGTAAAAAAATTAGGGTCGTATTAACGATTGTTTAATTTAACGTATTGGGTTGAAACATTTTGGACATCAATTTCTTAGCCGTAGAATTTTCTGCTTAACAATGGGGAATTTACTTAAAGTGGATTTTTCTCGTGTTCCCGAATCCTCTGTCAGAAGTTTCCAAACTGTAATTTAAGTTTAAAAAATCGCAAAGCAGATCGCTTAACGTCGAAACACCATGCGAACGGCTGTGACGACACATATCCACGAACGTGCCCTGTTTACGATTTTACTTCATTCTACGTAAGCACGTGCTTTTCTAATTTCTACCAGTAAACAAATGCTAGTTGCGCCGGGTGTTTTTATACTTAATTCAATCATATTGTTTATTTAATTACACTTTCCATCTAAGATGAGGGTTTTACCGGAATTCCTGAAGGGACAATCCGAATTGAATGGTCAATTTAATTGAAGTTATATAAATTGTTTAAAAAATAGCTGACTAAAAATGAACAATAAGTTTTAAAAAAATAGCTCAACGCCAAATAAAAATTTAAATTCAATGTTATTTTTAAATATATTCCATTTTTCCCATGAGTTTTTTCTAACATTTTAACTAAATTGTTATAAGCATGAAATTATGTGCTCCATTATGTCATGCTGTATTTATTATAAAAGAATTTTTTTAACGACTGTTAATGCTGTTTATAGTAGAAATAAACTTGTAGTCCCCTTTCACTTAAACCTTAGCGCCATCTGCCGAGGCAGCCCTGGCATGGAAATTTTTACGTTTCGGTCTTCTGTCACTAGACTGTGCTTTTTTCAAACTTCTGCAGTTGAGAGATGAAACAAGTGATTCATCCTATGTTGTTGTTTTCTTTTTATCCGTATTGATTTAAACTCTGTTTATTGCTTTTGGTAGAAAGACTGGGGCCACCGATATACTTAGGGGCTAACACCGACTGGTCATATCAGAGGAGTAATGGACATGTCTAAAGTCCAATAATTTAGTAAACTTCAATATTTATTATTTTATTTGTATCTACCATTAGATTGATTGTATTATTTGAAATATATACTTTGCACATTGGAAAAATATCATACTTACCTGGCACTGAGGAAATCCTTGATCACCAAGGAGGATCCTCCGAGCAGAGACCATTCATTGCACAAACGATTGGTTGACGCTCGCCACATTCGCAAATTGCGATTGCTTGGGGTGCACAATTTTTGGTAGTGGGGACAGCGTTCGCGCAGTCCCTTGCAATTAAAATAAAAGAACACATTTACCGTAGTAAAAATATTAAGGTCGTATTAAAGATTGTTTAATTTAACGTATTGGGTTGAAACATTTTGGACATCAATTTCTTAGCCGTAGAATTTTCTGCTTAACAATGGGGAATTTACTTAAAGTGGATTTTTCTCGTGTTCCCGAATCCTCTGTCAGAAATTTCCAAACTGTAATTTAAGTTTAAAAAATCGCAAAGCAGATCGCTTAACGTCGAAACACCATGCGAATGGCTGTGACGACACATATCCACGAACGTGCCCTGTTTACGATTTTACTTCATTCTACGTAAGCACGTGCTTTTCTAATTTCTACCAGTAAACAAATGCTAGTTGCGCCGGGTGTTTTTATACTTAATTCAATCATATTGTTTATTTAATTACACTTTCCATCTAAGATGAGGGTTTTACCGGAATTCCTGAAGGGACAATCCGAATTGAATGGTCAATTTAATTGAAGTTATATAAATTGTTTAAAAAATAGCTGACTAAAAATGAACAATAAGTTTTAAAAAAATAGCTCAACGCCAAATAAAAATTTAAATTCAATGTTATTTTTAAATATATTCCATTTTTCCCATGAGTTTTTTCTAACATTTTAACTAAATTGTTATAAGCATGAAATTATGTGCTCCATTATGTCATGCTGTATTTATTATAAAAGAATTTTTTTAACGACTGTTAATGCTGTTTATAGTAGAAATAAACTTGTAGTCCCCTTTCACTTAAACCTTAGCGCCATCTGCCGAGGCAGCCCTGGCATGGAAATTTTTACGTTTCGGTCTTCTGTCACTAGACTGTGCTTTTTTCAAACTTCTGCAGTTGAGAGATGAAACAAGTGATTCATCCTATGTTGTTGTTTTCTTTTTATCCGTATTGATTTAAACTCTGTTTATTGTTTTTGGTAGAAAGACTGGGGCCACCGATATACTTAGGGGCTAACACCGACTGGTCATATCAGAGGAGTAATGGACATGTCTAAAGTCCAATAATTTAGTAAACTTCAATATTTATTATTTTATTTGTATCTACCATTAGATTGATTGTATTATTTGAAATATATACTTTGCACATTGGAAAAATATCATACTTACCTGGCACTGAGGAAATCCTTGATCACCAAGGAGGATCCTCCGAGCAGAGACCATTCATTGCACAAACGATTGGTTGACGCTCGCCACATTCGCAAATTGCGATTGCTTGGGGTGCACAATTTTTGGTAGTGGGGACAGCGTTCGCGCAGTCCCTTGCAATTAAAATAAAAGAACACATTTACCGTAGTAAAAAAATTAGGGTCGTATTAAAGATTGTTTAATTTAACGTATTGGGTTGAAACATTTTGGACATCAATTTCTTAGCCGTAGAATTTTCTGCTTAACAATGGGGAATTTACTTAAAGTGGATTTTTCTCGTGTTCCCGAATCCTCTGTCAGAAATTTCCAAACTGTAATTTAAGTTTAAAAAATCGCAAAGCAGATCGCTTAACGTCGAAACACCATGCGAATGGCTGTGACGACACATATCCACGAACGTGCCCTGTTTACGATTTTACTTCATTCTACGTAAGCACGTGCTTTTCTAATTTCTACCAGTAAACAAATGCTAGTTGCGCCGGGTGTTTTTATACTTAATTCAATCATATTGTTTATTTAATTACACTTTCCATCTAAGATGAGGGTTTTACCGGAATTCCTGAAGGGACAATCCGAATTGAATGGTCAATTTAATTGAAGTTATATAAATTGTTTAAAAAATAGCTGACTAAAAATGAACAATAAGTTTTAAAAAAATAGCTCAACGCCAAATAAAAATTTAAATTCAATGTTATTTTTAAATATATTCCATTTTTCCCATGAGTTTTTTCTAACATTTTAACTAAATTGTTATAAGCATGAAATTATGTGCTCCATTATGTCATGCTGTATTTATTATAAAAGAATTTTTTTAACGACTGTTAATGCTGTTTATAGTAGAAATAAACTTGTAGTCCCCTTTCACTTAAACCTTAGCGCCATCTGCCGAGGCAGCCCTGGCATGGAAATTTTTACGTTTCGGTCTTCTGTCACTAGACTGTGCTTTTTTCAAACTTCTGCAGTTGAGAGATGAAACAAGTGATTCATCCTATGTTGTTGTTTTCTTTTTATCCGTATTGATTTAAACTCTGTTTATTGCTTTTGGTAGAAAGACTGGGGCCACCGATATACTTAGGGGCTAACACCGACTGGTCATATCAGAGGAGTAATGGACATGTCTAAAGTCCAATAATTTAGTAAACTTCAATATTTATTATTTTATTTGTATCTACCATTAGATTGATTGTATTATTTGAAATATATACTTTGCACATTGGAAAAATATCATACTTACCTGGCACTGAGGAAATCCTTGATCACCAAGGAGGATCCTCCGAGCAGAGACCATTCATTGCACAAACGATTGGTTGACGCTCGCCACATTCGCAAATTGCGATTGCTTGGGGTGCACAATTTTTGGTAGTGGGGACAGCGTTCGCGCAGTCCCTTGCAATTAAAATAAAAGAACACATTTACCGTAGTAAAAAAATTAAGGTCGTATTAAAGATTGTTTAATTTAACGTATTGGGTTGAAACATTTTGGACATCAATTTCTTAGCCGTAGAATTTTCTGCTTAACAATGGGGAATTTACTTAAAGTGGATTTTTCTCGTGTTCCCGAATCCTCTGTCAGAAATTTCCAAACTGTAATTTAAGTTTAAAAAATCGCAAAGCAGATCGCTTAACGTCGAAACACCATGCGAATGGCTGTGACGACACATATCCACGAACGTGCCCTGTTTACGATTTTACTTCATTCTACGTAAGCACGTGCTTTTCTAATTTCTACCAGTAAACAAATGCTAGTTGCGCCGGGTGTTTTTATACTTAATTCAATCATATTGTTTATTTAATTACACTTTCCATCTAAGATGAGGGTTTTACCGGAATTCCTGAAGGGACAATCCGAATTGAATGGTCAATTTAATTGAAGTTATATAAATTGTTTAAAAAATAGCTGACTAAAAATGAACAATAAGTTTTAAAAAAATAGCTCAACGCCAAATAAAAATTTAAATTCAATGTTATTTTTAAATATATTCCATTTTTCCCATGAGTTTTTTCTAACATTTTAACTAAATTGTTATAAGCATGAAATTATGTGCTCCATTATGTCATGCTGTATTTATTATAAAAGAATTTTTTTAACGACTGTTAATGCTGTTTATAGTAGAAATAAACTTGTAGTCCCCTTTCACTTAAACCTTAGCGCCATCTGCCGAGGCAGCCCTGGCATGGAAATTTTTACGTTTCGGTCTTCTGTCACTAGACTGTGCTTTTTTCAAACTTCTGCAGTTGAGAGATGAAACAAGTGATTCATCCTATGTTGTTGTTTTCTTTTTATCCGTATTGATTTAAACTCTGTTTATTGTTTTTGGTAGAAAGACTGGGGCCACCGATATACTTAGGGGCTAACACCGACTGGTCATATCAGAGGAGTAATGGACATGTCTAAAGTCCAATAATTTAGTAAACTTCAATATTTATTATTTTATTTGTATCTACCATTAGATTGATTGTATTATTTGAAATATATACTTTGCACATTGGAAAAATATCATACTTACCTGGCACTGAGGAAATCCTTGATCACCAAGGAGGATCCTCCGAGCAGAGACCATTCATTGCACAAACGATTGGTTGACGCTCGCCACATTCGCAAATTGCGATTGCTTGGGGTGCACAATTTTTGGTAGTGGGGACAGCGTTCGCGCAGTCCCTTGCAATTAAAATAAAAGAACACATTTACCGTAGTAAAAAAATTAAGGTCGTATTAAAGATTGTTTAATTTAACGTATTGGGTTGAAACATTTTGGACATCAATTTCTTAGCCGTAGAATTTTCTGCTTAACAATGGGGAATTTACTTAAAGTGGATTTTTCTCGTGTTCCCGAATCCTCTGTCAGAAATTTCCAAACTGTAATTTAAGTTTAAAAAATCGCAAAGCAGATCGCTTAACGTCGAAACACCATGCGAATGGCTGTGAAGACACATATCCACGAACGTGCCCTGTTTACGATTTTACTTCATTCTACGTAAGCACGTGCTTTTCTAATTTCTACCAGTAAACAAATGCTAGTTGCGCCGGGTGTTTTTATACTTAATTCAATCATATTGTTTATTTAATTACACTTTCCATCTAAGATGAGGGTTTTACCGGAATTCCTGAAGGGACAATCCGAATTGAATGGTCAATTTAATTGAAGTTATATAAATTGTTTAAAAAATAGCTGACTAAAAATGAACAATAAGTTTTAAAAAAATAGCTCAACGCCAAATAAAAATTTAAATTCAATGTTATTTTTAAATATATTCCATTTTTCCCATGAGTTTTTTCTAACATTTTAACTAAATTGTTATAAGCATGAAATTATGTGCTCCATTATGTCATGCTGTATTTATTATAAAAGAATTTTTTTAACGACTGTTAATGCTGTTTATAGTAGAAATAAACTTGTAGTCCCCTTTCACTTAAACCTTAGCGCCATCTGCCGAGGCAGCCCTGGCATGGAAATTTTTACGTTTCGGTCTTCTGTCACTAGACTGTGCTTTTTTCAAACTTCTGCAGTTGAGAGATGAAACAAGTGATTCATCCTATGTTGTTGTTTTCTTTTTATCCGTATTGATTTAAACTCTGTTTATTGTTTTTGGTAGAAAGACTGGGGTCACCGATATACTTAGGGGCTAACACCGACTGGTCATATCAGAGGAGTAATGGACATGTCTAAAGTCCAATAATTTAGTAAACTTCAATATTTATTATTTTATTTGTATCTACCATTAAATTGATTGTATTATTTGAAATATATACTTTGCACATTGGAAAAATATCATAGATTCCAGACTCTGCCTTCGAGCAGTATAGACGTGTAGAAAGAGCTCCGTCTCTTCTCGTCTCATTTTGCGGATATTTAGTCTTTTTTAAATTAATTTTTATATTTTTGCGTTCTGCTAGTAAATACCTACCGACTGATATAATTGCTTTAATTTTTAATAAAGTTTTTCAATTAATTACGGAATTTTAAAGTTTTTCATCGGCAACGCGTGGCCGCGTACCGGTGCTCCGAATATTGCTGCCGACCCCTAAGCAGACCCTCTCGGCTTAGGCCTAAAAATTTCTCCGCCGAAATTTTGCACGTGTTTCCTGCTGTTTTCGATTCGGCGAAATTCCAGGCAGTGCTGGTTATTTCGGATTGGTATATTTTGTCGGTAGTGGCTGCACGTTGGGATTTTTCCTCGCGGAAATTTTCCACACGCTTCTATCGGGCGATATCCAATTCAGGAGAATCAGAGGAAGCTTATACTTCTCTGATATTGATCATTGCGATTTGTCGGGTGTGAAGTGGCGATAGCTGTGAGAAGGCGAGACATTTCCATATTTTTCTTTTTCACTGAGTAAGTCCTTGGATTTCCGGCGGCAGTCAAACTCTAAAGCGGGCGTTCGCTTTGCTTAGGCGAGACTGTCGTCAGTCCTGTATTTCCTTGAGAGTACAGGACTTCCCTTGTATCCTAGGCACAGTATCGGATCGAATTTTTATTGTAGTAAAGGCTTTTTGAGTATCACAGTAAATCATTTTACTTCCTCACATTTTATATTATTATATATAAAATTATTTATCGACTCCAAAAAATGGAGAGCCAAACTGATTTGGACAGTGCTAGACTGCACAATATAATTGATAAGATGACTTTTCTCAGACAGGGAGAGATAGCTCCAGTTGATAAGGAGAAATTGGTAGAACTTAGAAAAGAGTTCCTAGGCATTTTAGATTCAATAAAATGCACATCTATTGGCCACACACCAAGCCAAATCTCACAAAACAGCCCAAAACCTATGGCTACTGTTAACACTCACTTAATTGTGACTGCGCAAAAACAAGCGCCTTTTCTTAAATCTCACGTAAAGACAATTGAACATAAGTCGATAGCAAATGGGACCAAGTCCCAAAATGATGTGGCTTCCTCACAAGCTATCATCCCTCAGATAAACACAGCAGCTGCCAACGACTCAGCTAAGACAGTGACGAAAACTTTTTACACTAAGTCACAAAAAACAACTGTGGCTTTTTCTCCAAAGCTAATTGTCGAGGCAAGAACGCATGCTAATGTTTTTGTCCCGCAGGCACCTAGAAAAAAGGTAGATATCGATGACTGGAATTCTATAAATAAAACAAACAAACGAAATGTCCAGGTCGAAACATTCCAAGCTCTGGAAACTGCCAATTCTTTTGAACCTCTCGTTATAGACGAGGATGCTCAGAACTCTGGTCAAGACGGAGATGAGGAGGAATTAAGTATACACAGTGAAAACTCTGACTGTGAGTCAATAGTAGCTGAAAGTAGACAACTCAGAAATCGAGTTATTGAAAAACTGACTAAAAAAGCTACGAATAATTCCGACAAACGTGGGAAAAAGGGTACTAAGGCCAAACCAATACACTCCCCCAGCAAACTCACTCAGCCTGATCTTCAGGCACCTGGACCCTCTAACGATCCAGCTTACGTCTTCCCAAATTTCGATAATGAAAATGGGGAAACACAAACAGTAGAGGAGGCTTCCAATAATACACAAGACAGGACAGGGTATACCTTTCCCAAGGCATCAGCTAAAATTACTCCAATCGTAGTAATCGATGCAAAATACACTTGGAAGTCCTTAGATAAACATTTGAAAGATAATGGTTTCGAGGGTGTTACAGCCAAACTAACTGGCGAATACACCTATACCATTAAACCCGTGGATATAAATGCCCACAGAGGTATAACAAAACTGTTCGACGATACGGGGGTTTTATACCATAGCTACGTTCTTCCCGTTGATAAAAACATTAAAGTGGTTATCAAACACTTGCCTAGAGATACAGATATCGGTGAGCTGACAGATGAATTAATTGACGAAGGGTTCAATATCATTGAACTGGTTCAGCTCACCAAAAGAGTCGACGGGGAGAAAATAAAACTTCCATTATTTCTCGTGACCCTTCCTAGATGCAAAACATCTAGTGAAATTTATCATCTTCAATATATTAACCGACTTAAGGTTGAAGTTGAAAGTTACAGGGGTAGACGTGGACCAACTCAATGCCATCGGTGCCAAAATTTTAATCATGCTCAGAGAACGTGTAAACATACACCTAGATGTGTACGATGCGGGGAAGAACATCTGACTGTAAAGTGTGATAAACCCAAAGGAACAACTCCAGTGTGCTGCCTGTGTTTCGGAGCACACACGGCCAACTGGAGTGGCTGTCCGAATAGACCCCAAGCGAATGTACGTTCAGTGCCTTCGAGGCCTACTTTAAATATACCGCAGATAGTGCAAAATCCCAGCACAAACAATGCAAATACTGAAATGCCTAGTGCCCCAAACGTCGGCGATATAAGCTACCCAGACACTAGGACTGTCCCTAAATCCTTAAACTTAAATCAACTGTATAATAATAGAGTGTATGTCAATAAGTCTTATGCTCAGGCAGTAAACTTACCCATCCCAGCTACATCAAATACTCAGACTAACTCACAAGCTGAGGTTGTCCTAGAAAGGCTTGAATCTCTGGTAGACTGGCTAAAAAACTCAGGTCTTGTAGAAATTCTACAAAGTTTAAAAGATGGATCCACAATTCAAGTAAAACAAGTCAATCGCACTCAAACCCATAATGAATAACAAAAATAATAATTTTTCACCAATTACGATTGCTAACCGGAATGCAAATGGAATCAGAGAAAAACTTGTTGAACTCAAAGATTTCATACTCGAACATAACATTGACATCTGCCTCATTACTGAAACGCATCTATCAGCAGGACATTCGCTCAAAATGGCAAACTATCACACATATCGAGCGGATAGACAAAGTCGAAGAGGTGGAGGAGCAGCAATACTCGCCAAGAAGTCTCTTCAAACCTCACTCACACACACTAGTAATGATAAAGGTTTCGAGGAGGTCACAATAACACTCTCTCGTAAACACAACAATATCAATATCACATCTATTTACAATCCTCCCACACACATCCTCACAGAAGACGATATAAAATACCTTATTCCAGACAACATCCAAACAATAATAGGCGGCGATCTAAATGCCAAAAATAATATCTGGGGCTGCAGATCCAACAATAAAAATGGCAAAGAGATCCGTAAATATCTTAAAAAATTCAGCATAAAAGTTGTTGCTCCATCCCGACCGACTTACGTCCCAAACAACCCCCGCCAAAGGCCTG
Organism: Troglohyphantes excavatus; assembly: GCA_963932185.1. Taxonomy (NCBI): domain Eukaryota; kingdom Metazoa; phylum Arthropoda; class Arachnida; order Araneae; family Linyphiidae; genus Troglohyphantes; species Troglohyphantes excavatus. Next base: position 3,438,760 of record OZ010667.1, read on the forward strand.
ATATTCTGGACATCATCCTTACTAACACACAAATCCATATGTGTTCGTGCGTAGTGAACGACCTATCATCTGACCATCTACCGGTAATCACATCTGTAGGCATATCCAAACCAGATGATAATTATGGGAAACCTAGAACTGACTGGACTCTTTTCAATAACATCCTTTCAGTTAAAAATCACTCTGATCTCCCACTTGAAACTCCTAAACAAATAGAAAAATCAATAGCCCAATTCACTTCAGAACTTCAAGAAGCGCAAAGAGAGGCGACTTCCATAATTGAATTACCACCAAACTATCTTATTCTCCCTAAACAAATTAAACAAATAATAAGTCTCAGAAACTGGGTGCGTAAAAGACATCAACGAACGCTGGACCCTAATCTCAAAAGGGAAGTTAATAAACTTAATAAAGAAATAAAAGAACTCTGTAAAAATCACAGAACTGAAATGTGGGAAGACAAGGTCGTCTCCTTATGCACTTCGGATAACTCTATTTGGAAAATATCTAGAAGCTTAAGGACCCCAAGCACCATTATTAGGCCTATACATGGTGAACAGGGCCTCGCCTATTCAAATGATGAAAAAGCGGAGGCTTTTGCGGACGAGATGGAGCACCAATTTACAGAAAACATAGATCCTTCAGATGACGATTTTGAGGGGATAGTCAGAGGAGAGGTCAATATGTATATAAGGACTCATAAATTTAACTGTTCACTAGACCCAACTAACCTAGACGACATTAAATACATAATTCATAAACTTAAAAAGAAAAAATCTCCTGGAAAAGATAATATCAACAATAAAATGCTCAAAAACCTGCCAGAGAGTTCAATCCAAAAGCTTCTAAACATCATTAATGCATGTTTAATAAATACTTACTTCCCAAGCTACTGGAAAGAGGCTACAATTATCATGCTTCCCAAGCCAGGCAAAGACCCTGTCCAACCGTCCAGTTATCGCCCAATTAGTCTTCTACCATCCATGGCTAAAGTCTTTGAGCGGGTGATAAATGAACAAATCAAGCCACATCTGGTAAATATACCATCCGAGCAATATGGATTCTTACGGGGCAAATCAACAACCCATCAGCTGGTAAGAATCATGGAATTTATAGGGGCGGCTGCCCATAACAAGCAATCTTCTGCCCTGCTCATGCTGGATGTGGCAAAGGCTTTCGACAGGGTCTGGCACTTAGGACTCATCAAGAAGCTGATTGACTGCGGCCTTCCTCCAGGTCTAATCATACTCTTAAGATCCTACCTCACCAAGAGGAGATTTAACATCAGAGTTGGTAATGATATCTCCTCCAGTAGACAAATTGAAGCTGGTGTTCCCCAGGGCTCGATCCTCGGTCCATTACTATACTTGTTTTATACAATGGACTTTCCTGCATTCCGATCCGACCACAACTGTCTCACGGCATTCTATGCCGATGACACCGCAGTTGTCTGTAAATCTCTAAATCCAAACCATGCAGTAGAGAAACTACAAGAAAAAGTAGATGAGATCGAGACCTGGTGTGAAAACTGGAAAGTTGCCATCAATGCACAAAAATCCAAAATCTTGTTGGTGAGGAAAATTAAAAAACCCTGTCCCATCAAATCAGTTATTAGTCTCTTTGGCGAGCCTATCCCAATTGTAGACAAAGCTAAGTATCTTGGACTGACAATAAACAATAGATTGAACTGGGAGCACCACGTTCAAAATGTTAAAAACAAAGCGAAAGCCGCAATGTCAAATCTCCGTCCCATAATTGGTCGAAAATCTAAAATGCCCCTTAACAAAAAAAGGCTTATATACACATCTACAATCCGACCCATACTAACGTATGCTTCTCCAGTGCTTACAACCCTTAACAAGACTGAATCCACCGCCCTCCAGCGTTGCCAAAACTCTATTCTAAGAGAGTTGGTTAACGCGGAACGTTATGTTCGTGACACCCTCATCCACAGGGATCTTAAAATTGATTCTTTGGCCACTTTTATGGCTAAGATTAATACTAAATTTTATAAAAATAACTTAGCACGCGACTCAGATTTCAGAAGCTCCATCCAATATGAAATTCTCAAGGAAGACATAAATATAAGACCCTTTGCGGCATTTTACATGTCAGATGCCGTTATGTCCTTCATATAACGAGCGACCAATATTTTAAATCATATACTCCATATACAATAAATTAATAAAGTAAAATAGTATGCAAATCTCTTCCATTTCATGGAAACTAGCCTCAGCCAGTTTTGACTGGCAAACCCTTCCTCCATTATCTAAACTGCCTACCAGTTTCAATCAGACAAAATAATTTCGACATAGCCTATGGCACAATTCCGATGAAAAAGTATGGGGCCTCCGGCCCGTCACTTTGGTCAAATCCATATCACATCACATCACAGTAAAATATCATACTTACCTGGCACTGAGGAAATCCTTGATCACCAAGGAGGATCCTCCGAGCAGAGACCATTCATTGCACAAACGATTGGTTGACGCTCGCCACATTCGCAAATTGCGATTGCTTGGGGTGCACAATTTTTGGTAGTGGGGACAGCGTTCGCGCAGTCCCTTGCAATTAAAATAAAAGAACACATTTACCGTAGTAAAAAAATTAGGGTCGTATTAAAGATTGTTTAATTTAACGTATTGGGTTGAAACATTTTGGACATCAATTTCTTAGCCGTAGAATTTTCTGCTTAACAATGGGGAATTTACTTAAAGTGGATTTTTCTCGTGTTCCCGAATCCTCTGTCAGAAATTTCCAAACTGTAATTTAAGTTTAAAAAATCGCAAAGCAGATCGCTTAACGTCGAAACACCATGCGAATGGCTGTGACGACACATATCCACGAACGTGCCCTGTTTACGATTTTACTTCATTCTACGTAAGCACGTGCTTTTCTAATATCTACCAGTAAACAAATGCTAGTTGCGCCGGGTGTTTTTATACTTAATTCAATCATATTGTTTATTTAATTACACTTTCCATCTAAGATGAGGGTTTTACCGGAATTCCTGAAGGGACAATCCGAATTGAATGGTCAATTTAATTGAAGTTATATAAATTGTTTAAAAAATAGCTGACTAAAAATGAACAATAAGTTTTAAAAAAATAGCTCAACGCCAAATAAAAATTTAAATTCAATGTTATTTTTAAATATATTCCATTTTTCCCATGAGTTTTTTCTAACATTTTAACTAAATTGTTATAAGCATGAAATTATGTGCTCCATTATGTCATGCTGTATTTATTATAAAAGAATTTTTTTAACGACTGTTAATGCTGTTTATAGTAGAAATAAACTTGTAGTCCCCTTTCACTTAAACCTTAGCGCCATCTGCCGAGGCAGCCCTGGCATGGAAATTTTTACGTTTCGGTCTTCTGTCACTAGACTGTGCTTTTTTCAAACTTCTGCAGTTGAGAGATGAAACAAGTGATTCATCCTATGTTGTTGTTTTCTTTTTATCCGTATTGATTTAAACTCTGTTTATTGTTTTTGGTAGAAAGACTGGGGTCACCGATATACTTAGGGGCTAACACCGACTGGTCATATCAGAGGAGTAATGGACATGTCTAAAGTCCAATAATTTAGTAAACTTCAATATTTATTATTTTATTTGTATCTACCATTAAATTGATTGTATTATTTGAAATATATACTTTGCACATTGGAAAAATATCATAGATTCCAGACTCTGCCTTCGAGCAGTATAGACGTGTAGAAAGAGCTCCGTCTCTTCTCGTCTCATTTTGCGGATATTTAGTCTTTTTTAAATTAATTTTTATATTTTTGCGTTCTGCTAGTAAATACCTACCGACTGATATAATTGCTTTAATTTTTAATAAAGTTTTTCAATTAATTACGGAATTTTAAAGTTTTTCATCGGCAACGCGTGGCCGCGTACCGGTGCTCCGAATATTGCTGCCGACCCCTAAGCAGACCCTCTCGGCTTAGGCCTAAAAATTTCTCCGCCGAAATTTTGCACGTGTTTCCTGCTGTTTTCGATTCGGCGAAATTCCAGGCAGTGCTGGTTATTTCGGATTGGTATATTTTGTCGGTAGTGGCTGCACGTTGGGATTTTTCCTCGCGGAAATTTTCCACACGCTTCTATCGGGCGATATCCAATTCAGGAGAATCAGAGGAAGCTTATACTTCTCTGATATTGATCATTGCGATTTGTCGGGTGTGAAGTGGCGATAGCTGTGAGAAGGCGAGACATTTCCATATTTTTCTTTTTCACTGAGTAAGTCCTTGGATTTCCGGCGGCAGTCAAACTCTAAAGCGGGCGTTCGCTTTGCTTAGGCGAGACTGTCGTCAGTCCTGTATTTCCTTGAGAGTACAGGACTTCCCTTGTATCCTAGGCACAGTATCGGATCGAATTTTTATTGTAGTAAAGGCTTTTTGAGTATCACAGTAAATCATTTTACTTCCTCACATTTTATATTATTATATATAAAATTATTTATCGACTCCAAAAAATGGAGAGCCAAACTGATTTGGACAGTGCTAGACTGCACAATATAATTGATAAGATGACTTTTCTCAGACAGGGAGAGATAGCTCCAGTTGATAAGGAGAAATTGGTAGAACTTAGAAAAGAGTTCCTAGGCATTTTAGATTCAATAAAATGCACATCTATTGGCCACACACCAAGCCAAATCTCACAAAACAGCCCAAAACCTATGGCTACTGTTAACACTCACTTAATTGTGACTGCGCAAAAACAAGCGCCTTTTCTTAAATCTCACGTAAAGACAATTGAACATAAGTCGATAGCAAATGGGACCAAGTCCCAAAATGATGTGGCTTCCTCACAAGCTATCATCCCTCAGATAAACACAGCAGCTGCCAACGACTCAGCTAAGACAGTGACGAAAACTTTTTACACTAAGTCACAAAAAACAACTGTGGCTTTTTCTCCAAAGCTAATTGTCGAGGCAAGAACGCATGCTAATGTTTTTGTCCCGCAGGCACCTAGAAAAAAGGTAGATATCGATGACTGGAATTCTATAAATAAAACAAACAAACGAAATGTCCAGGTCGAAACATTCCAAGCTCTGGAAACTGCCAATTCTTTTGAACCTCTCGTTATAGACGAGGATGCTCAGAACTCTGGTCAAGACGGAGATGAGGAGGAATTAAGTATACACAGTGAAAACTCTGACTGTGAGTCAATAGTAGCTGAAAGTAGACAACTCAGAAATCGAGTTATTGAAAAACTGACTAAAAAAGCTACGAATAATTCCGACAAACGTGGGAAAAAGGGTACTAAGGCCAAACCAATACACTCCCCCAGCAAACTCACTCAGCCTGATCTTCAGGCACCTGGACCCTCTAACGATCCAGCTTACGTCTTCCCAAATTTCGATAATGAAAATGGGGAAACACAAACAGTAGAGGAGGCTTCCAATAATACACAAGACAGGACAGGGTATACCTTTCCCAAGGCATCAGCTAAAATTACTCCAATCGTAGTAATCGATGCAAAATACACTTGGAAGTCCTTAGATAAACATTTGAAAGATAATGGTTTCGAGGGTGTTACAGCCAAACTAACTGGCGAATACACCTATACCATTAAACCCGTGGATATAAATGCCCACAGAGGTATAACAAAACTGTTCGACGATACGGGGGTTTTATACCATAGCTACGTTCTTCCCGTTGATAAAAACATTAAAGTGGTTATCAAACACTTGCCTAGAGATACAGATATCGGTGAGCTGACAGATGAATTAATTGACGAAGGGTTCAATATCATTGAACTGGTTCAGCTCACCAAAAGAGTCGACGGGGAGAAAATAAAACTTCCATTATTTCTCGTGACCCTTCCTAGATGCAAAACATCTAGTGAAATTTATCATCTTCAATATATTAACCGACTTAAGGTTGAAGTTGAAAGTTACAGGGGTAGACGTGGACCAACTCAATGCCATCGGTGCCAAAATTTTAATCATGCTCAGAGAACGTGTAAACATACACCTAGATGTGTACGATGCGGGGAAGAACATCTGACTGTAAAGTGTGATAAACCCAAAGGAACAACTCCAGTGTGCTGCCTGTGTTTCGGAGCACACACGGCCAACTGGAGTGGCTGTCCGAATAGACCCCAAGCGAATGTACGTTCAGTGCCTTCGAGGCCTACTTTAAATATACCGCAGATAGTGCAAAATCCCAGCACAAACAATGCAAATACTGAAATGCCTAGTGCCCCAAACGTCGGCGATATAAGCTACCCAGACACTAGGACTGTCCCTAAATCCTTAAACTTAAATCAACTGTATAATAATAGAGTGTATGTCAATAAGTCTTATGCTCAGGCAGTAAACTTACCCATCCCAGCTACATCAAATACTCAGACTAACTCACAAGCTGAGGTTGTCCTAGAAAGGCTTGAATCTCTGGTAGACTGGCTAAAAAACTCAGGTCTTGTAGAAATTCTACAAAGTTTAAAAGATGGATCCACAATTCAAGTAAAACAAGTCAATCGCACTCAAACCCATAATGAATAACAAAAATAATAATTTTTCACCAATTACGATTGCTAACCGGAATGCAAATGGAATCAGAGAAAAACTTGTTGAACTCAAAGATTTCATACTCGAACATAACATTGACATCTGCCTCATTACTGAAACGCATCTATCAGCAGGACATTCGCTCAAAATGGCAAACTATCACACATATCGAGCGGATAGACAAAGTCGAAGAGGTGGAGGAGCAGCAATACTCGCCAAGAAGTCTCTTCAAACCTCACTCACACACACTAGTAATGATAAAGGTTTCGAGGAGGTCACAATAACACTCTCTCGTAAACACAACAATATCAATATCACATCTATTTACAATCCTCCCACACACATCCTCACAGAAGACGATATAAAATACCTTATTCCAGACAACATCCAAACAATAATAGGCGGCGATCTAAATGCCAAAAATAATATCTGGGGCTGCAGATCCAACAATAAAAATGGCAAAGAGATCCGTAAATATCTTAAAAAATTCAGCATAAAAGTTGTTGCTCCATCCCGACCGACTTACGTCCCAAACAACCCCCGCCAAAGGCCTGATATTCTGGACATCATCCTTACTAACACACAAATCCATATGTGTTCGTGCGTAGTGAACGACCTATCATCTGACCATCTACCGGTAATCACATCTGTAGGCATATCCAAACCAGATGATAATTATGGGAAACCTAGAACTGACTGGACTCTTTTCAATAACATCCTTTCAGTTAAAAATCACTCTGATCTCCCACTTGAAACTCCTAAACAAATAGAAAAATCAATAGCCCAATTCACTTCAGAACTTCAAGAAGCGCAAAGAGAGGCGACTTCCATAATTGAATTACCACCAAACTATCTTATTCTCCCTAAACAAATTAAACAAATAATAAGTCTCAGAAACTGGGTGCGTAAAAGACATCAACGAACGCTGGACCCTAATCTCAAAAGGGAAGTTAATAAACTTAATAAAGAAATAAAAGAACTCTGTAAAAATCACAGAACTGAAATGTGGGAAGACAAGGTCGTCTCCTTATGCACTTCGGATAACTCTATTTGGAAAATATCTAGAAGCTTAAGGACCCCAAGCACCATTATTAGGCCTATACATGGTGAACAGGGCCTCGCCTATTCAAATGATGAAAAAGCGGAGGCTTTTGCGGACGAGATGGAGCACCAATTTACAGAAAACATAGATCCTTCAGATGACGATTTTGAGGGGATAGTCAGAGGAGAGGTCAATATGTATATAAGGACTCATAAATTTAACTGTTCACTAGACCCAACTAACCTAGACGACATTAAATACATAATTCATAAACTTAAAAAGAAAAAATCTCCTGGAAAAGATAATATCAACAATAAAATGCTCAAAAACCTGCCAGAGAGTTCAATCCAAAAGCTTCTAAACATCATTAATGCATGTTTAATAAATACTTACTTCCCAAGCTACTGGAAAGAGGCTACAATTATCATGCTTCCCAAGCCAGGCAAAGACCCTGTCCAACCGTCCAGTTATCGCCCAATTAGTCTTCTACCATCCATGGCTAAAGTCTTTGAGCGGGTGATAAATGAACAAATCAAGCCACATCTGGTAAATATACCATCCGAGCAATATGGATTCTTACGGGGCAAATCAACAACCCATCAGCTGGTAAGAATCATGGAATTTATAGGGGCGGCTGCCCATAACAAGCAATCTTCTGCCCTGCTCATGCTGGATGTGGCAAAGGCTTTCGACAGGGTCTGGCACTTAGGACTCATCAAGAAGCTGATTGACTGCGGCCTTCCTCCAGGTCTAATCATACTCTTAAGATCCTACCTCACCAAGAGGAGATTTAACATCAGAGTTGGTAATGATATCTCCTCCAGTAGACAAATTGAAGCTGGTGTTCCCCAGGGCTCGATCCTCGGTCCATTACTATACTTGTTTTATACAATGGACTTTCCTGCATTCCGATCCGACCACAACTGTCTCACGGCATTCTATGCCGATGACACCGCAGTTGTCTGTAAATCTCTAAATCCAAACCATGCAGTAGAGAAACTACAAGAAAAAGTAGATGAGATCGAGACCTGGTGTGAAAACTGGAAAGTTGCCATCAATGCACAAAAATCCAAAATCTTGTTGGTGAGGAAAATTAAAAAACCCTGTCCCATCAAATCAGTTATTAGTCTCTTTGGCGAGCCTATCCCAATTGTAGACAAAGCTAAGTATCTTGGACTGACAATAAACAATAGATTGAACTGGGAGCACCACGTTCAAAATGTTAAAAACAAAGCGAAAGCCGCAATGTCAAATCTCCGTCCCATAATTGGTCGAAAATCTAAAATGCCCCTTAACAAAAAAAGGCTTATATACACATCTACAATCCGACCCATACTAACGTATGCTTCTCCAGTGCTTACAACCCTTAACAAGACTGAATCCACCGCCCTCCAGCGTTGCCAAAACTCTATTCTAAGAGAGTTGGTTAACGCGGAACGTTATGTTCGTGACACCCTCATCCACAGGGATCTTAAAATTGATTCTTTGGCCACTTTTATGGCTAAGATTAATACTAAATTTTATAAAAATAACTTAGCACGCGACTCAGATTTCAGAAGCTCCATCCAATATGAAATTCTCAAGGAAGACATAAATATAAGACCCTTTGCGGCATTTTACATGTCAGATGCCGTTATGTCCTTCATATAACGAGCGACCAATATTTTAAATCATATACTCCATATACAATAAATTAATAAAGTAAAATAGTATGCAAATCTCTTCCATTTCATGGAAACTAGCCTCAGCCAGTTTTGACTGGCAAACCCTTCCTCCATTATCTAAACTGCCTACCAGTTTCAATCAGACAAAATAATTTCGACATAGCCTATGGCACAATTCCGATGAAAAAGTATGGGGCCTCCGGCCCGTCACTTTGGTCAAATCCATATCACATCACATCACAGTAAAATATCATACTTACCTGGCACTGAGGAAATCCTTGATCACCAAGGAGGATCCTCCGAGCAGAGACCATTCATTGCACAAACGATTGGTTGACGCTCGCCACATTCGCAAATTGCGATTGCTTGGGGTGCACAATTTTTGGTAGTGGGGACAGCGTTCGCGCAGTCCCTTGCAATTAAAATAAAAGAACACATTTACCGTAGTAAAAAAATTAGGGTCGTATTAAAGATTGTTTAATTTAACGTATTGGGTTGAAACATTTTGGACATCAATTTCTTAGCCGTAGAATTTTCTGCTTAACAATGGGGAATTTACTTAAAGTGGATTTTTCTCGTGTTCCCGAATCCTCTGTCAGAAATTTCCAAACTGTAATTTAAGTTTAAAAAATCGCAAAGCAGATCGCTTAACGTCGAAACACCATGCGAATGGCTGTGACGACACATATCCACGAACGTGCCCTGTTTACGATTTTACTTCATTCTACGTAAGCACGTGCTTTTCTAATTTCTACCAGTAAACAAATGCTAGTTGCGCCGGGTGTTTTTATACTAAATTCAATCATATTGTTTATTTAATTACACTTTCCTTCTAAGATGAGGGTTTTACCGAAATTCCTGAAGGGACAATCCGAATTGAATGGTCAATTTAATTGAAGTTATATAAATTGTTTAAAAAATAGCTGACTAAAAATGAACAATAAGTTTTAAAAAAATAGCTCAACGCCAAATAAAAATTTAAATTCAATGTTATTTTTAAATATATTCCATTTTTCCCATGAGTTTTTTCTAACATTTTAACTAAATTGTTATAAGCATGAAATTATGTGCTCCATTATGTCATGCTGTATTTATTATAAAAGAATTTTTTTAACGACTGTTAATGCTGTTTATAGTAGAAATAAACTTGTAGTCCCCTTTCACTTAAACCTTAGCGCCATCTGCCGAGGCAGCCCTGGCATGGAAATTTTTACGTTTCGGTCTTCTGTCACTAGACTTTGCTTTTTTCAAACTTCTGCAGTTGAGAGATGAAACAAGTGATTCATCCTATGTTGTTGTTTTTTTTTATCCGTATTGATTTAAACTCTGTTTATTGTTTTTGGTAGAAAGACTGGGGCCACCGATATACTTAGGGGCTAACACCGACTGGTCATATCAGAGGAGTAATGGACATGTCTAAAGTCCAATAATTTAGTAAACTTCAATATTTATTATTTTATTTGTAACTACCATTAGATTGATTGTATTATTTGAAATATATACTTTGCACATTGGAAAAATGTCATACTTACCTGGCACTGAGGAAATCCTTGATCACCAAGGAGGATCCTCCAAGCAGAGACCATTCATTGCACAAACGATTGGTTGACGCTCGCCACATTCGCAAATTGCGATTGCTTGGGGTGCACAATTTTTGGTAGTGGGGACAGCGTTCGCGCAGTCCCTTGCAATTAAAATAAAAGAACACATTTACCGTAGTAAAAAAATTAGGGTCGTATTAAAGATTGTTTAATTTAACGTATTGGGTTGAAACATTTTGGACATCAATTTCTTAGCCGTAGAATTTTCTGCTTAACAATGGGGAATTTACTTAAAGTGGATTTTTCTCGTGTTCCCGAATCCTCTGTCAGAAATTTCCAAACTGTAATTTAAGTTTAAAAAATCGCAAAGTAGATCGCTTAACGTCGAAACACCATGCGAATGGCTGTGACGACACATATCCACGAACGTGCCCTGTTTACGATTTTACTTCATTCTACGTAAGCACGTGCTTTTCTAATATCTACCAGTAAACAAATGCTAGTTGCGCCGGGTGTTTTTATACTTAATTCAATCATATTGTTTATTTAATTACACTTTCCATCTAAGATGAGGGTTTTACCGGAATTCCTGAAGGGACAATCCGAATTGAATGGTCAATTTAATTGAAGTTATATAAATTGTTTAAAAAATAGCTGACTAAAAATGAACAATAAGTTTTAAAAAAATAGCTCAACGCCAAATAAAAATTTAAATTCAATGTTATTTTTAAATATATTCCATTTTTCCCATGAGTTTTTTCTAACATTTTAACTAAATTGTTATAAGCATGAAATTATGTGCTCCATTATGTCATGCTGTATTTATTATAAAAGAATTTTTTTAACGACTGTTAATGCTGTTTATAGTAGAAATAAACTTGTAGTCCCCTTTCACTTAAACCTTAGCGCCATCTGCCGAGGCAGCCCTGGCATGGAAATTTTTACGTTTCGGTCTTCTGTCACTAGACTTTGCTTTTTTCAAACTTCTGCAGTTGAGAGATGAAACAAGTGATTCATCCTATGTTGTTGTTTTTTTTTTATCCGTATTGATTTAAACTCTGTTTATTGTTTTTGGTAGAAAGACTGGGGCCACCGATATACTTAGGGGCTAACACCGACTGGTCATATCAGAGGAGTAATGGACATGTCTAAAGTCCAATAATTTAGTAAACTTCAATATTTATTATTTTATTTGTAACTACCATTAGATTGATTGTATTATTTGAAATATATACTTTGCACATTGGAAAAATGTCATACTTACCTGGCACTGAGGAAATCCTTGATCACCAAGGAGGATCCTCCGAGCAGAGACCATTCATTGCACAAACGATTGGTTGACGCTCGCCACATTCGCAAATTGCGATTGCTTGGGGTGCACAATTTTTGGTAGTGGGGACAGCGTTCGCGCAGTCCCTTGCAATTAAAATAAAAGAACACATTTACCGTAGTAAAAAAATTAGGGTCGTATTAAAGATTGTTTAATTTAACGTATTGGGTTGAATCATTTTGGACATCAATTTCTTAGCCGTAGAATTTTCTGCTTAACAATGGGGAATTTACTTAAAGTGGATTTTTCTCGTGTTCCCGAATCCTCTGTCAGAAATTTCCAAACTGTAATTTAAGTTTAAAAAATCGCAAAGCAGATCGCTTAACGTCGAAACACCATGCGAATGGCTGTGACGACACATATCCACGAACGTGCCCTGTTTACGATTTTACTTCATTCTACGTAAGCACGTGCTTTTCTAATTTCTACCAGTAAACAAATGCTAGTTGCGCCGGGTGTTTTTATACTAAATTCAATCATATTGTTTATTTAATTACACTTTCCTTCTAAGATGAGGGTTTTACCGAAATTCCTGAAGGGACAATCCGAATTGAATGGTCAATTTAATTGAAGTTATATAAATTGTTTAAAAAATAGCTGACTAAAAATGAACAATAAGTTTTAAAAAAAATAGCTCAACGCCAAATAAAAATTTAAATTCAATGTTATTTTTAAATATATTCCATTTTTCCCATGAGTTTTTTCTAACATTTTAACTAAATTGTTATAAGCATGAAATTATGTGCTCCATTATGTCATGCTGTATTTATTATAAAAGAATTTTTTTAACGACTGTTAATGCTGTTTATAGTAGAAATAAACTTGTAGTCCCCTTTCACTTAAACCTTAGCGCCATCTGCCGAGGCAGCCCTGGCATGGAAATTTTTACGTTTCGGTCTTCTGTCACTAGACTTTGCTTTTTTCAAACTTCTGCAGTTGAGAGATGAAACAAGTGATTCATCCTATGTTGTTTTTTTTTTTTTATCCGTATTGATTTAAACTCTGTTTATTGTTTTTGGTAGAAAGACTGGGGCCACCGATATACTTAGGGGCTAACACCGACTGGTCATATCAGAGGAGTAATGGACATGTCTAAAGTCCAATAATTTAGTAAACTTCAATATTTATTATTTTATTTGTAACTACCATTAGATTGATTGTATTATTTGAAATATATACTTTGCACATTGGAAAAATGTCATACTTACCTGGCACTGAGGAAATCCTTGATCACCAAGGAGGATCCTCCGAGCAGAGACCATTCATTGCACAAACGATTGGTTGACGCTCGCCACATTCGCAAATTGCGATTGCTTGGGGTGCACAATTTTTGGTAGTGGGGACAGCGTTCGCGCAGTCCCTTGCAATTAAAATAAAAGAACACATTTACCGTAGTAAAAAAATTAGGGTCGTATTAAAGATTGTTTAATTTAACGTATTGGGTTGAAACATTTTGGACATCAATTTCTTAGCCGTAGAATTTTCTGCTTAACAATGGGGAATTTACTTAAAGTGGATTTTTCTCGTGTTCCCGAATCCTCTGTCAGAAATTTCCAAACTGTAATTTAAGTTTAAAAAATCGCAAAGCAGATCACTTAACGTCGAAACACCATGCGAATGGCTGTGACGACACATATCCACGAACGTGCCCTGTTTACGATTTTACTTCATTCTACGTAAGCACGCGCTTTTCTAATTTCTACCAGTAAACAAATGCTAGTTGCGCCGGGTGTTTTTATACTAAATTCAATCATATTGTTTATTTAATTACACTTTCCTTCTAAGATGAGGGTTTTACCGAAATTCCTGAAGGGACAATCCGAATTGAATGGTCAATTTAATTGAAGTTATATAAATTGTTTAAAAAATAGCTGACTAAAAATGAACAATAAGTTTTAAAAAAAATAGCTCAACGCCAAATAAAAATTTAAATTCAATGTTATTTTTAAATATATTCCATTTTTCCCATGAGTTTTTTCTAACATTTTAACTAAATTGTTATAAGCATGAAATTATGTGCTCCATTATGTCATGCTGTATTTATTATAAAAGAATTTTTTTAACGACTGTTAATGCTGTTTATAGTAGAAATAAACTTGTAGTCCCCTTTCACTTAAACCTTAGCGCCATCTGCCGAGGCAGCCCTGGCATGGAAATTTTTACGTTTCGGTCTTCTGTCACTAGACTTTGCTTTTTTCAAACTTCTGCAGTTGAGAGATGAAACAAGTGATTCATCCTATGTTGTTTTTTTTTTTTTATCCGTATTGATTTAAACTCTGTTTATTGTTTTTGGTAGAAAGACTGGGGCCACCGATATACTTAGGGGCTAACACCGACTGGTCATATCAGAGGAGTAATGGACATGTCTAAAGTCCAATAATTTAGTAAACTTCAATATTTATTATTTTATTTGTAACTACCATTAGATTGATTGTATTATTTGAAATATATACTTTGCACATTGGAAAAATGTCATACTTACCTGGCACTGAGGAAATCCTTGATCACCAAGGAGGATCCTCCGAGCAGAGACCATTCATTGCACAAACGATTGGTTGACGCTCGCCACATTCGCAAATTGCGATTGCTTGGGGTGCACAATTTTTGGTAGTGGGGACAGCGTTCGCGCAGTCCCTTGCAATTAAAATAAAAGAACACATTTACCGTAGTAAAAAAATTAGGGTCGTATTAAAGATTGTTTAATTTAACGTATTGGGTTGAAACATTTTGGACATCAATTTCTTAGCCGTAGAATTTTCTGCTTAACAATGGGGAATTTACTTAAAGTGGATTTTTCTCGTGTTCCCGAATCCTCTGTCAGAAATTTCCAAACTGTAATTTAAGTTTAAAAAATCGCAAAGCAGATCGCTTAACGTCGAAACACCATGCGAATGGCTGTGACGACACATATCCACGAACGTGCCCTGTTTACGATTTTACTTCATTCTACGTAAGCACGTGCTTTTCTAATTTCTACCAGTAAACAAATGCTAGTTGCGCCGGGTGTTTTTATACTAAATTCAATCATATTGTTTATTTAATTACACTTTCCTTCTAAGATGAGGGTTTTACCGAAATTCCTGAAGGGACAATCCGAATTGAATGGTCAATTTAATTGAAGTTATATAAATTGTTTAAAAAATAGCTGACTAAAAATGAACAATAAGTTTTAAAAAAATAGCTCAACGCCAAATAAAAATTTAAATTCAATGTTATTTTTAAATATATTCCATTTTTCCCATGAGTTTTTTCTAACATTTTAACTAAATTGTTATAAGCATGAAATTATGTGCTCCATTATGTCATGCTGTATTTATTATAAAAGAATTTTTTTAACGACTGTTAATGCTGTTTATAGTAGAAATAAACTTGTAGTCCCCTTTCACTTAAACCTTAGCGCCATCTGCCGAGGCAGCCCTGGCATGGAAATTTTTACGTTTCGGTCTTCTGTCACTAGACTTTGCTTTTTTCAAACTTCTGCAGTTGAGAGATGAAACAAGTGATTCATCCTATGTTGTTGTTTTTTTTTTATCCGTATTGATTTAAACTCTGTTTATTGTTTTTGGTAGAAAGACTGGGGCCACCGATATACTTAGGGGCTAACACCGACTGGTCATATCAGAGGAGTAATGGACATGTCTAAAGTCCAATAATTTAGTAAACTTCAATATTTATTATTTTATTTGTAACTACCATTAGATTGATTGTATTATTTGAAATATATACTTTGCACATTGGAAAAATGTCATACTTACCTGGCACTGAGGAAATCCTTGATCACCAAGGAGGATCCTCCGAGCAGAGACCATTCATTGCACAAACGATTGGTTGACGCTCGCCACATTCGCAAATTGCGATTGCTTGGGGTGCACAATTTTTGGTAGTGGGGACAGCGTTCGCGCAGTCCCTTGCAATTAAAATAAAAGAACACATTTACCGTAGTAAAAAAATTAGGGTCGTATTAAAGATTGTTTAATTTAACGTATTGGGTTGAAACATTTTGGACATCAATTTCTTAGCCGTAGAATTTTCTGCTTAACAATGGGGAATTTACTTAAAGTGGATTTTTCTCGTGTTCCCGAATCCTCTGTCAGAAATTTCCAAACTGTAATTTAAGTTTAAAAAATCGCAAAGCAGATCGCTTAACGTCGAAACACCATGCGAATGGCTGTGACGACACATATCCACGAACGTGCCCTGTTTACGATTTTACTTCATTCTACGTAAGCACGTGCTTTTCTAATTTCTACCAGTAAACAAATGCTAGTTGCGCCGGGTGTTTTTATACTAAATTCAATCATATTGTTTATTTAATTACACTTTCCTTCTAAGATGAGGGTTTTACCGAAATTCCTGAAGGGACAATCCGAATTGAATGGTCAATTTAATTGAAGTTATATAAATTGTTTAAAAAATAGCTGACTAAAAATGAACAATAAGTTTTAAAAAAAATAGCTCAACGCCAAATAAAAATTTAAATTCAATGTTATTTTTAAATATATTCCATTTTTCCCATGAGTTTTTTCTAACATTTTAACTAAATTGTTATAAGCATGAAATTATGTGCTCCATTATGTCATGCTGTATTTATTATAAAATAATTTTTTTAACGACTGTTAATGCTGTTTATAGTAGAAATAAACTTGTAGTCCCCTTTCACTTAAACCTTAGCGCCATCTGCCGAGGCAGCCCTGGCATGGAAATTTTTACGTTTCGGTCTTCTGTCACTAGACTTTGCTTTTTTCAAACTTCTGCAGTTGAGAGATGAAACAAGTGATTCATCCTATGTTGTTTTTTGTTTTTTATCCGTATTGATTTAAACTCTGTTTATTGTTTTTGGTAGAAAGACTGGGGCCACCGATATACTTAGGGGCTAACACCGACTGGTCATATCAGAGGAGTAATGGACATGTCTAAAGTCCAATAATTTAGTAAACTTCAATATTTATTATTTTATTTGTAACTACCATTAGATTGATTGTATTATTTGAAATATATACTTTGCACATTGGAAAAATGTCATACTTACCTGGCACTGAGGAAATCCTTGATCACCAAGGAGGATCCTCCGAGCAGAGACCATTCATTGCACAAACGATTGGTTGACGCTCGCCACATTCGCAAATTGCGATTGCTTGGGGTGCACAATTTTTGGTAGTGGGGACAGCGTTCGCGCAGTCCCTTGCAATTAAAATAAAAGAACACATTTACCGTAGTAAAAAAATTAGGGTCGTATTAAAGATTGTTTAATTTAACGTATTGGGTTGAAACATTTTGGACATCAATTTCTTAGCCGTAGAATTTTCTGCTTAACAATGGGGAATTTACTTAAAGTGGATTTTTCTCGTGTTCCCGAATCCTCTGTCAGAAATTTCCAAACTGTAATTTAAGTTTAAAAAATCGCAAAGCAGATCACTTAACGTCGAAACACCATGCGAATGGCTGTGACGACACATATCCACGAACGTGCCCTGTTTACGATTTTACTTCATTCTACGTAAGCACGTGCTTTTCTAATTTCTACCAGTAAACAAATGCTAGTTGCGCCGGGTGTTTTTATACTAAATTCAATCATATTGTTTATTTAATTACACTTTCCTTCTAAGATGAGGGTTTTACCGGAATTCCTGAAGGGACAATCCGAAATGAATGGTCAATTTAATTGAAGTTATATAAATTGTTTAAAAAATAGCTGACTAAAAATGAACAATAAGTTTTAAAAAAATAGCTCAACGCCAAATAAAAATTTAAATTCAATGTTATTTTTAAATATATTCCATTTTTCCCATGAGTTTTTTCTAACATTTTAACTAAATTGTTATAAGCATGAAATTATGTGCTCCATTATGTCATGCTGTATTTATTATAAAAGAATTTTTTTAACGACTGTTAATGCTGTTTATAGTAGAAATAAACTTGTAGTCCCCTTTCACTTAAACCTTAGCGCCATCTGCCGAGGCAGCCCTGGCATGGAAATTTTTACGTTTCGGTCTTCTGTCACTAGACTTTGCTTTTTTCAAACTTCTGCAGTTGAGAGATGAAACAAGTGATTCATCCTATGTTGTTGTTTTTTTTTATCCGTATTGATTTAAACTCTGTTTATTGTTTTTGGTAGAAAGACTGGGGCCACCGATATACTTAGGGGCTAACACCGACTGGTCATATCAGAGGAGTAATGGACATGTCTAAAGTCCAATAATTTAGTAAACTTCAATATTTATTATTTTATTTGTAACTACCATTAGATTGATTGTATTATTTGAAATATATACTTTGCACATTGGAAAAATGTCATACTTACCTGGCACTGAGGAAATCCTTGATCACCAAGGAGGATCCTCCGAGCAGAGACCATTCATTGCACAAACGATTGGTTGACGCTCGCCACATTCGCAAATTGCGATTGCTTGGGGTGCACAATTTTTGGTAGTGGGGACAGCGTTCGCGCAGTCCCTTGCAATTAAAATAAAAGAACACATTTACCGTAGTAAAAAAATTAGGGTCGTATTAAAGATTGTTTAATTTAACGTATTGGGTTGAAACATTTTGGACATCAATTTCTTAGCCGTAGAATTTTCTGCTTAACAATGGGGAATTTACTTAAAGTGGATTTTTCTCGTGTTCCCGAATCCTCTGTCAGAAATTTCCAAACTGTAATTTAAGTTTAAAAAATCGCAAAGCAGATCGCTTAACGTCGAAACACCATGCGAATGGCTGTGACGACACATATCCACGAACGTGCCCTGTTTACGATTTTACTTCATTCTACGTAAGCACGTGCTTTTCTAATTTCTACCAGTAAACAAATGCTAGTTGCGCCGGGTGTTTTTATACTAAATTCAATCATATTGTTTATTTAATTACACTTTCCTTCTAAGATGAGGGTTTTACCGAAATTCCTGAAGGGACAATCCGAATTGAATGGTCAATTTAATTGAAGTTATATAAATTGTTTAAAAAATAGCTGACTAAAAATGAACAATAAGTTTTAAAAAAAATAGCTCAACGCCAAATAAAAATTTAAATTCAATGTTATTTTTAAATATATTCCATTTTTCCCATGAGTTTTTTCTAACATTTTAACTAAATTGTTATAAGCATGAAATTATGTGCTCCATTATGTCATGCTGTATTTATTATAAAAGAATTTTTTTAACGACTGTTAATGCTGTTTATAGTAGAAATAAACTTGTAGTCCCCTTTCACTTAAACCTTAGCGCCATCTGCCGAGGCAGCCCTGGCATGGAAATTTTTACGTTTCGGTCTTCTGTCACTAGACTTTGCTTTTTTCAAACTTCTGCAGTTGAGAGATGAAACAAGTGATTCATCCTATGTTGTTGTTTTTTTTTTATCCGTATTGATTTAAACTCTGTTTATTGTTTTTGGTAGAAAGACTGGGGCCACCGATATACTTAGGGGCTAACACCGACTGGTCATATCAGAGGAGTAATGGACATGTCTAAAGTCCAATAATTTAGTAAACTTCAATATTTATTATTTTATTTGTAACTACCATTAGATTGATTGTATTATTTGAAATATATACTTTGCACATTGGAAAAATGTCATACTTACCTGGCACTGAGGAAATCCTTGATCACCAAGGAGGATCCTCCGAGCAGAGACCATTCATTGCACAAACGATTGGTTGACGCTCGCCACATTCGCAAATTGCGATTGCTTGGGGTGCACAATTTTTGGTAGTGGGGACAGCGTTCGCGCAGTCCCTTGCAATTAAAATAAAAGAACACATTTACCGTAGTAAAAAAATTAGGGTCGTATTAAAGATTGTTTAATTTAACGTATTGGGTTGAAACATTTTGGACATCAATTTCTTAGCCGTAGAATTTTCTGCTTAACAATGGGGAATTTACTTAAAGTGGATTTTTCTCGTGTTCCCGAATCCTCTGTCAGAAATTTCCAAACTGTAATTTAAGTTTAAAAAATCGCAAAGCAGATCACTTAACGTCGAAACACCATGCGAATGGCTGTGACGACACATATCCACGAACGTGCCCTGTTTACGATTTTACTTCATTCTACGTAAGCACGTGCTTTTCTAATTTCTACCAGTAAACAAATGCTAGTTGCGCCGGGTGTTTTTATACTAAATTCAATCATATTGTTTATTTAATTACACTTTCCTTCTAAGATGAGGGTTTTACCGGAATTCCTGAAGGGACAATCCGAATTGCATGGTCAATTTAATTGAAGTTATATAAATTGTTTAAAAAATAGCTGACTAAAAATGAACAATAAGTTTTAAAAAAATAGCTCAACGCCAAATAAAAATTTAAATTCAATGTTATTTTTAAATATATTCCATTTTTCCCATGAGTTTTTTCTAACATTTTAACTAAATTGTTATAAGCATGAAATTATGTGCTCCATTATGTCATGCTGTATTTATTATAAAAGAATTTTTTTAACGACTGTTAATGCTGTTTATAGTAGAAATAAACTTGTAGTCCCCTTTCACTTAAACCTTAGCGCCATCTGCCGAGGCAGCCCTGGCATGGAAATTTTTACGTTTCGGTCTTCTGTCACTAGACTTTGCTTTTTTCAAACTTCTGCAGTTGAGAGATGAAACAAGTGATTCATCCTATGTTGTTTTTTTTTTTTATCCGTATTGATTTAAACTCTGTTTATTGTTTTTGGTAGAAAGACTGGGGCCACCGATATACTTAGGGGCTAACACCGACTGGTCATATCAGAGGAGTAATGGACATGTCTAAAGTCCAATAATTTAGTAAACTTCAATATTTATTATTTTATTTGTAACTACCATTAGATTGATTGTATTATTTGAAATATATACTTTGCACATTGGAAAAATGTCATACTTACCTGGCACTGAGGAAATCCTTGATCACCAAGGAGGATCCTCCGAGCAGAGACCATTCATTGCACAAACGATTGGTTGACGCTCGCCACATTCGCAAATTGCGATTGCTTGGGGTGCACAAATTTTGGTAGTGGGGACAGCGTTCGCGCAGTCCCTTGCAATTAAAATAAAAGAACACATTTACCGTAGTAAAAAAATTAGGGTCGTATTAAAGATTGTTTAATTTAACGTATTGGGTTGAAACATTTTGGACATCAATTTCTTAGCCGTAGAATTTTCTGCTTAACAATGGGGAATTTACTTAAAGTGGATTTTTCTCGTGTTCCCGAATCCTCTGTCAGAAATTTCCAAACTGTAATTTAAGTTTAAAAAATCGCAAAGCAGATCGCTTAACGTCGAAACACCATGCGAATGGCTGTGACGACACATATCCACGAACGTGCCCTGTTTACGATTTTACTTCATTCTACGTAAGCACGTGCTTTTCTAATTTCTACCAGTAAACAAATGCTAGTTGCGCCGGGTGTTTTTATACTAAATTCAATCATATTGTTTATTTAATTACACTTTCCTTCTAAGATGAGGGTTTTACCGGAATTCCTGAAGGGACAATCCGAATTGCATGGTCAATTTAATTGAAGTTATATAAATTGTTTAAAAAATAGCTGACTAAAAATGAACAATAAGTTTTAAAAAAATAGCTCAACGCCAAATAAAAATTTAAATTCAATGTTATTTTTAAATATATTCCATTTTTCCCATGAGTTTTTTCTAACATTTTAACTAAATTGTTATAAGCATGAAATTATGTGCTCCATTATGTCATGCTGTATTTATTATAAAAGAATTTTTTTAACGACTGTTAATGCTGTTTATAGTAGAAATAAACTTGTAGTCCCCTTTCACTTAAACCTTAGCGCCATCTGCCGAGGCAGCCCTGGCATGGAAATTTTTACGTTTCGGTCTTCTGTCACTAGACTTTGCTTTTTTCAAACTTCTGCAGTTGAGAGATGAAACAAGTGATTCATCCTATGTTGTTTTTTTTTTTTATCCGTATTGATTTAAACTCTGTTTATTGTTTTTGGTAGAAAGACTGGGGCCACCGATATACTTAGGGGCTAACACCGACTGGTCATATCAGAGGAGTAATGGACATGTCTAAAGTCCAATAATTTAGTAAACTTCAATATTTATTATTTTATTTGTAACTACCATTAGATTGATTGTATTATTTGAAATATATACTTTGCACATTGGAAAAATGTCATACTTACCTGGCACTGAGGAAATCCTTGATCACCAAGGAGGATCCTCCGAGCAGAGACCATTCATTGCACAAACGATTGGTTGACGCTCGCCACATTCGCAAATTGCGATTGCTTGGGGTGCACAATTTTTGGTAGTGGGGACAGCGTTCGCGCAGTCCCTTGCAATTAAAATAAAAGAACACATTTACCGTAGTAAAAAAATTAGGGTCGTATTAAAGATTGTTTAATTTAACGTATTGGGTTGAAACATTTTGGACATCAATTTCTTAGCCGTAGAATTTTCTGCTTAACAATGGGGAATTTACTTAAAGTGGATTTTTCTCGTGTTCCCGAATCCTCTGTCAGAAATTTCCAAACTGTAATTTAAGTTTAAAAAATCGCAAAGCAGATCGCTTAACGTCGAAACACCATGCGAATGGCTGTGACGACACATATCCACGAACGTGCCCTGTTTACGATTTTACTTCATTCTACGTAAGCACGTGCTTTTCTAATTTCTACCAGTAAACAAATGCTAGTTGCGCCGGGTGTTTTTATACTAAATTCAATCATATTGTTTATTTAATTACACTTTCCTTCTAAGATGAGGGTTTTACCGAAATTCCTGAAGGGACAATCCGAATTGAATGGTCAATTTAATTGAAGTTATATAAATTGTTTAAAAAATAGCTGACTAAAAATGAACAATAAGTTTTAAAAAAAATAGCTCAACGCCAAATAAAAATTTAAATTCAATGTTATTTTTAAATATATTCCATTTTTCCCATGAGTTTTTTCTAACATTTTAACTAAATTGTTATAAGCATGAAATTATGTGCTCCATTATGTCATGCTGTATTTATTATAAAAGAATTTTTTTAACGACTGTTAATGCTGTTTATAGTAGAAATAAACTTGTAGTCCCCTTTCACTTAAACCTTAGCGCCATCTGCCGAGGCAGCCCTGGCATGGAAATTTTTACGTTTCGGTCTTCTGTCACTAGACTTTGCTTTTTTCAAACTTCTGCAGTTGAGAGATGAAACAAGTGATTCATCCTATGTTGTTGTTTTTTTTTTATCCGTATTGATTTAAACTCTGTTTATTGTTTTTGGTAGAAAGACTGGGGCCACCGATATACTTAGGGGCTAACACCGACTGGTCATATCAGAGGAGTAATGGACATGTCTAAAGTCCAATAATTTAGTAAACTTCAATATTTATTATTTTATTTGTAACTACCATTAGATTGATTGTATTATTTGAAATATATACTTTGCACATTGGAAAAATGTCATACTTACCTGGCACTGAGGAAATCCTTGATCACCAAGGAGGATCCTCCGAGCAGAGACCATTCATTGCACAAACGATTGGTTGACGCTCGCCACATTCGCAAATTGCGATTGCTTGGGGTGCACAATTTTTGGTAGTGGGGACAGCGTTCGCGCAGTCCCTTGCAATTAAAATAAAAGAACACATTTACCGTAGTAAAAAAATTAGGGTCGTATTAAAGATTGTTTAATTTAACGTATTGGGTTGAAACATTTTGGACATCAATTTCTTAGCCGTAGAATTTTCTGCTTAACAATGGGGAATTTACTTAAAGTGGATTTTTCTCGTGTTCCCGAATCCTCTGTCAGAAATTTCCAAACTGTAATTTAAGTTTAAAAAATCGCAAAGCAGATCACTTAACGTCGAAACACCATGCGAATGGCTGTGACGACACATATCCACGAACGTGCCCTGTTTACGATTTTACTTCATTCTACGTAAGCACGTGCTTTTCTAATTTCTACCAGTAAACAAATGCTAGTTGCGCCGGGTGTTTTTATACTAAATTCAATCATATTGTTTATTTAATTACACTTTCCTTCTAAGATGAGGGTTTTACCGAAATTCCTAAAGGGACAATCCGAATTGAATGGTCAATTTAATTGAAGTTATATAAATTGTTTAAAAAATAGCTGACTAAAAATGAACAATAAGTTTTAAAAAAAATAGCTCAACGCCAAATAAAAATTTAAATTCAATGTTATTTTTAAATATATTCCATTTTTCCCATGAGTTTTTTCTAACATTTTAACTAAATTGTTATAAGCATGAAATTATGTGCTCCATTATGTCATGCTGTATTTATTATAAAAGAATTTTTTTAACGACTGTTAATGCTGTTTATAGTAGAAATAAACTTGTAGTCCCCTTTCACTTAAACCTTAGCGCCATCTGCCGAGGCAGCCCTGGCATGGAAATTTTTACGTTTCGGTCTTCTGTCACTAGACTTTGCTTTTTTCAAACTTCTGCAGTTGAGAGATGAAACAAGTGATTCATCCTATGTTGTTGTTTTTTTTTTATCCGTATTGATTTAAACTCTGTTTATTGTTTTTGGTAGAAAGACTGGGGCCACCGATATACTTAGGGGCTAACACCGACTGGTCATATCAGAGGAGTAATGGACATGTCTAAAGTCCAATAATTTAGTAAACTTCAATATTTATTATTTTATTTGTAACTACCATTAGATTGATTGTATTATTTGAAATATATACTTTGCACATTGGAAAAATGTCATACTTACCTGGCACTGAGGAAATCCTTGATCACCAAGGAGGATCCTCCGAGCAGAGACCATTCATTGCACAAACGATTGGTTGACGCTCGCCACATTCGCAAATTGCGATTGCTTGGGGTGCACAATTTTTGGTAGTGGGGACAGCGTTCGCGCAGTCCCTTGCAATTAAAATAAAAGAACACATTTACCGTAGTAAAAAAATTAGGGTCGTATTAAAGATTGTTTAATTTAACGTATTGGGTTGAAACATTTTGGACATCAATTTCTTAGCCGTAGAATTTTCTGCTTAACAATGGGGAATTTACTTAAAGTGGATTTTTCTCGTGTTCCCGAATCCTCTGTCAGAAATTTCCAAACTGTAATTTAAGTTTAAAAAATCGCAAAGCAGATCGCTTAACGTCGAAACACCATGCGAATGGCTGTGACGACACATATCCACGAACGTGCCCTGTTTACGATTTTACTTCATTCTACGTAAGCACGTGCTTTTCTAATTTCTACCAGTAAACAAATGCTAGTTGCGCCGGGTGTTTTTATACTAAATTCAATCATATTGTTTATTTAATTACACTTTCCTTCTAAGATGAGGGTTTTACCGGAATTCCTGAAGGGACAATCCGAATTGCATGGTCAATTTAATTGAAGTTATATAAATTGTTTAAAAAATAGCTGACTAAAAATGAACAATAAGTTTTAAAAAAATAGCTCAACGCCAAATAAAAATTTAAATTCAATGTTATTTTTAAATATATTCCATTTTTCCCATGAGTTTTTTCTAACATTTTAACTAAATTGTTATAAGCATGAAATTATGTGCTCCATTATGTCATGCTGTATTTATTATAAAAGAATTTTTTTAACGACTGTTAATGCTGTTTATAGTAGAAATAAACTTGTAGTCCCCTTTCACTTAAACCTTAGCGCCATCTGCCGAGGCAGCCCTGGCATGGAAATTTTTACGTTTCGGTCTTCTGTCACTAGACTTTGCTTTTTTCAAACTTCTGCAGTTGAGAGATGAAACAAGTGATTCATCCTATGTTGTTTTTTTTTTTTATCCGTATTGATTTAAACTCTGTTTATTGTTTTTGGTAGAAAGACTGGGGCCACCGATATACTTAGGGGCTAACACCGACTGGTCATATCAGAGGAGTAATGGACATGTCTAAAGTCCAATAATTTAGTAAACTTCAATATTTATTATTTTATTTGTAACTACCATTAGATTGATTGTATTATTTGAAATATATACTTTGCACATTGGAAAAATGTCATACTTACCTGGCACTGAGGAAATCCTTGATCACCAAGGAGGATCCTCCGAGCAGAGACCATTCATTGCACAAACGATTGGTTGACGCTCGCCACATTCGCAAATTGCGATTGCTTGGGGTGCACAAATTTTGGTAGTGGGGACAGCGTTCGCGCAGTCCCTTGCAATTAAAATAAAAGAACACATTTACCGTAGTAAAAAAATTAGGGTCGTATTAAAGATTGTTTAATTTAACGTATTGGGTTGAAACATTTTGGACATCAATTTCTTAGCCGTAGAATTTTCTGCTTAACAATGGGGAATTTACTTAAAGTGGATTTTTCTCGTGTTCCCGAATCCTCTGTCAGAAATTTCCAAACTGTAATTTAAGTTTAAAAAATCGCAAAGCAGATCGCTTAACGTCGAAACACCATGCGAATGGCTGTGACGACACATATCCACGAACGTGCCCTGTTTACGATTTTACTTCATTCTACGTAAGCACGTGCTTTTCTAATTTCTACCAGTAAACAAATGCTAGTTGCGCCGGGTGTTTTTATACTAAATTCAATCATATTGTTTATTTAATTACACTTTCCTTCTAAGATGAGGGTTTTACCGGAATTCCTGAAGGGACAATCCGAATTGCATGGTCAATTTAATTGAAGTTATATAAATTGTTTAAAAAATAGCTGACTAAAAATGAACAATAAGTTTTAAAAAAATAGCTCAACGCCAAATAAAAATTTAAATTCAATGTTATTTTTAAATATATTCCATTTTTCCCATGAGTTTTTTCTAACATTTTAACTAAATTGTTATAAGCATGAAATTATGTGCTCCATTATGTCATGCTGTATTTATTATAAAAGAATTTTTTTAACGACTGTTAATGCTGTTTATAGTAGAAATAAACTTGTAGTCCCCTTTCACTTAAACCTTAGCGCCATCTGCCGAGGCAGCCCTGGCATGGAAATTTTTACGTTTCGGTCTTCTGTCACTAGACTTTGCTTTTTTCAAACTTCTGCAGTTGAGAGATGAAACAAGTGATTCATCCTATGTTGTTTTTTTTTTTTATCCGTATTGATTTAAACTCTGTTTATTGTTTTTGGTAGAAAGACTGGGGCCACCGATATACTTAGGGGCTAACACCGACTGGTCATATCAGAGGAGTAATGGACATGTCTAAAGTCCAATAATTTAGTAAACTTCAATATTTATTATTTTATTTGTAACTACCATTAGATTGATTGTATTATTTGAAATATATACTTTGCACATTGGAAAAATGTCATACTTACCTGGCACTGAGGAAATCCTTGATCACCAAGGAGGATCCTCCGAGCAGAGACCATTCATTGCACAAACGATTGGTTGACGCTCGCCACATTCGCAAATTGCGATTGCTTGGGGTGCACAATTTTTGGTAGTGGGGACAGCGTTCGCGCAGTCCCTTGCAATTAAAATAAAAGAACACATTTACCGTAGTAAAAAAATTAGGGTCGTATTAAAGATTGTTTAATTTAACGTATTGGGTTGAAACATTTTGGACATCAATTTCTTAGCCGTAGAATTTTCTGCTTAACAATGGGGAATTTACTTAAAGTGGATTTTTCTCGTGTTCCCGAATCCTCTGTCAGAAATTTCCAAACTGTAATTTAAGTTTAAAAAATCGCAAAGCAGATCGCTTAACGTCGAAACACCATGCGAATGGCTGTGACGACACATATCCACGAACGTGCCCTGTTTACGATTTTACTTCATTCTACGTAAGCACGTGCTTTTCTAATTTCTACCAGTAAACAAATGCTAGTTGCGCCGGGTGTTTTTATACTAAATTCAATCATATTGTTTATTTAATTACACTTTCCTTCTAAGATGAGGGTTTTACCGGAATTCCTGAAGGGACAATCCGAATTGAATGGTCAATTTAATTGAAGTTATATAAATTGTTTAAAAAATAGCTGACTAAAAATGAACAATAAGTTTTAAAAAAATAGCTCAACGCCAAATAAAAATTTAAATTCAATGTTATTTTTAAATATATTCCATTTTTCCCATGAGTTTTTTCTAACATTTTAACTAAATTGTTATAAGCATGAAATTATGTGCTCCATTATGTCATGCTGTATTTATTATAAAAGAATTTTTTTAACGACTGTTAATGCTGTTTATAGTAGAAATAAACTTGTAGTCCCCTTTCACTTAAACCTTAGCGCCATCTGCCGAGGCAGCCCTGGCATGGAAATTTTTACGTTTCGGTCTTCTGTCACTAGACTTTGCTTTTTTCAAACTTCTGCAGTTGAGAGATGAAACAAGTGATTCATCCTATGTTGTTGTTTTTTTTTTATCCGTATTGATTTAAACTCTGTTTATTGTTTTTGGTAGAAAGACTGGGGCCACCGATATACTTAGGGGCTAACACCGACTGGTCATATCAGAGGAGTAATGGACATGTCTAAAGTCCAATAATTTAGTAAACTTCAATATTTATTATTTTATTTGTAACTACCATTAGATTGATTGTATTATTTGAAATATATACTTTGCACATTGGAAAAATGTCATACTTACCTGGCACTGAGGAAATCCTTGATCACCAAGGAGGATCCTCCGAGCAGAGACCATTCATTGCACAAACGATTGGTTGACGCTCGCCACATTCGCAAATTGCGATTGCTTGGGGTGCACAATTTTTGGTAGTGGGGACAGCGTTCGCGCAGTCCCTTGCAATTAAAATAAAAGAACACATTTACCGTAGTAAAAAAATTAGGGTCGTATTAAAGATTGTTTAATTTAACGTATTGGGTTGAAACATTTTGGACATCAATTTCTTAGCCGTAGAATTTTCTGCTTAACAATGGGGAATTTACTTAAAGTGGATTTTTCTCGTGTTCCCGAATCCTCTGTCAGAAATTTCCAAACTGTAATTTAAGTTTAAAAAATCGCAAAGCAGATCGCTTAACGTCGAAACACCATGCGAATGGCTGTGACGACACATATCCACGAACGTGCCCTGTTTACGATTTTACTTCATTCTACGTAAGCACGTGCTTTTCTAATTTCTACCAGTAAACAAATGCTAGTTGCGCCGGGTGTTTTTATACTAAATTCAATCATATTGTTTATTTAATTACACTTTCCTTCTAAGATGAGGGTTTTACCGAAATTCCTGAAGGGACAATCCGAATTGAATGGTCAATTTAATTGAAGTTATATAAATTGTTTAAAAAATAGCTGACTAAAAATGAACAATAAGTTTTAAAAAAAATAGCTCAACGCCAAATAAAAATTTAAATTCAATGTTATTTTTAAATATATTCCATTTTTCCCATGAGTTTTTTCTAACATTTTAACTAAATTGTTATAAGCATGAAATTATGTGCTCCATTATGTCATGCTGTATTTATTATAAAAGAATTTTTTTAACGACTGTTAATGCTGTTTATAGTAGAAATAAACTTGTAGTCCCCTTTCACTTAAACCTTAGCGCCATCTGCCGAGGCAGCCCTGGCATGGAAATTTTTACGTTTCGGTCTTCTGTCACTAGACTTTGCTTTTTTCAAACTTCTGCAGTTGAGAGATGAAACAAGTGATTCATCCTATGTTGTTGTTGTTTTTTTATCCGTATTGATTTAAACTCTGTTTATTGTTTTTGGTAGAAAGACTGGGGCCACCGATATACTTAGGGGCTAACACCGACTGGTCATATCAGAGGAGTAATGGACATGTCTAAAGTCCAATAATTTAGTAAACTTCAATATTTATTATTTTTTTTGTAACTACCATTAGATTGATTGTATTATTTGAAATATATACTTTGCACATTGGAAAAATGTCATACTTACCTGGCACTGAGGAAATCCTTGATCACCAAGGAGGATCCTCCGAGCAGAGACCATTCATTGCACAAACGATTGGTTGACGCTCGCCACATTCGCAAATTGCGATTGCTTGGGGTGCACAATTTTTGGTAGTGGGGACAGCGTTCGCGCAGTCCCTTGCAATTAAAATAAAAGAACACATTTACCGTAGTAAAAAAATTAGGGTCGTATTAAAGATTGTTTAATTTAACGTATTGGGTTGAAACATTTTGGACATCAATTTCTTAGCCGTAGAATTTTCTGCTTAACAATGGGGAATTTACTTAAAGTGGATTTTTCTCGTGTTCCCGAATCCTCTGTCAGAAATTTCCAAACTGTAATTTAAGTTTAAAAAATCGCAAAGCAGATCGCTTAACGTCGAAACACCATGCGAATGGCTGTGACGACACATATCCACGAACGTGCCCTGTTTACGATTTTACTTCATTCTACGTAAGCACGTGCTTTTCTAATTTCTACCAGTAAACAAATGCTAGTTGCGCCGGGTGTTTTTATACTAAATTCAATCATATTGTTTATTTAATTACACTTTCCTTCTAAGATGAGGGTTTTACCGAAATTCCTGAAGGGACAATCCGAATTGAATGGTCAATTTAATTGAAGTTATATAAATTGTTTAAAAAATAGCTGACTAAAAATGAACAATAAGTTTTAAAAAAATAGCTCAACGCCAAATAAAAATTTAAATTCAATGTTATTTTTAAATATATTCCATTTTTCCCATGAGTTTTTTCTAACATTTTAACTAAATTGTTATAAGCATGAAATTATGTGCTCCATTATGTCATGCTGTATTTATTATAAAAGAATTTTTTTAACGACTGTTAATGCTGTTTATAGTAGAAATAAACTTGTAGTCCCCTTTCACTTAAACCTTAGCGCCATCTGCCGAGGCAGCCCTGGCATGGAAATTTTTACGTTTCGGTCTTCTGTCACTAGACTTTGCTTTTTTCAAACTTCTGCAGTTGAGAGATGAAACAAGTGATTCATCCTATGTTGTTGTTTTTTTTTATCCGTATTGATTTAAACTCTGTTTATTGTTTTTGGTAGAAAGACTGGGGCCACCGATATACTTAGGGGCTAACACCGACTGGTCATATCAGAGGAGTAATGGACATGTCTAAAGTCCAATAATTTAGTAAACTTCAATATTTATTATTTTATTTGTAACTACCATTAGATTGATTGTATTATTTGAAATATATACTTTGCACATTGGAAAAATGTCATACTTACCTGGCACTGAGGAAATCCTTGATCACCAAGGAGGATCCTCCGAGCAGAGACCATTCATTGCACAAACGATTGGTTGACGCTCGCCACATTCGCAAATTGCGATTGCTTGGGGTGCACAATTTTTGGTAGTGGGGACAGCGTTCGCGCAGTCCCTTGCAATTAAAATAAAAGAACACATTTACCGTAGTAAAAAAATTAGGGTCGTATTAAAGATTGTTTAATTTAACGTATTGGGTTGAAACATTTTGGACATCAATTTCTTAGCCGTAGAATTTTCTGCTTAACAATGGGGAATTTACTTAAAGTGGATTTTTCTCGTGTTCCCGAATCCTCTGTCAGAAATTTCCAAACTGTAATTTAAGTTTAAAAAATCGCAAAGCAGATCGCTTAACGTCGAAACACCATGCGAATGGCTGTGACGACACATATCCACGAACGTGCCCTGTTTACGATTTTACTTCATTCTACGTAAGCACGTGCTTTTCTAATATCTACCAGTAAACAAATGCTAGTTGCGCCGGGTGTTTTTATACTTAATTCAATCATATTGTTTATTTAATTACACTTTCCATCTAAGATGAGGGTTTTACCGGAATTCCTGAAGGGACAATCCGAATTGAATGGTCAATTTAATTGAAGTTATATAAATTGTTTAAAAAATAGCTGACTAAAAATGAACAATAAGTTTTAAAAAAATAGCTCAACGCCAAATAAAAATTTAAATTCAATGTTATTTTTAAATATATTCTATTTTTCCCATGAGTTTTTTCTAACATTTTAACTAAATTGTTATAAGCATGAAATTATGTGCTCCATTATGTCATGCTGTATTTATTATAAAAGAATTTTTTTAACGACTGTTAATGCTGTTTATAGTAGAAATAAACTTGTAGTCCCCTTTCACTTAAACCTTAGCGCCATCTGCCGAGGCAGCCCTGGCATGGAAATTTTTACGTTTCGGTCTTCTGTCACTAGACTGTGCTTTTTTCAAACTTCTGCAGTTGAGAGATGAAACAAGTGATTCATCCTATGTTGTTGTTTTCTTTTTATCCGTATTGATTTAAACTCTGTTTATTGTTTTTGGTAGAAAGACTGGGGCCATCGATATACTTAGGGGCTAACACCGACTGGTCATATCAGAGGAGTAATGGACATGTCTAAAGTCCAATAATTTAGTAAACTTCAATATTTATTATTTTATTTGTATCTACCATTAGATTGATTGTATTATTTGAAATATATACTTTGCACATTGGAAAAATATCATACTTACCTGGCACTGAGGAAATCCTTGATCACCAAGGAGGATCCTCCGAGCAGAGACCATTCATTGCACAAACGATTGGTTGACGCTCGCCACATTCGCAAATTGCGATTGCTTGGGGTGCACAATTTTTGGTAGTGGGGACAGCGTTCGCGCAGTCCCTTGCAATTAAAATAAAAGAACACATTTACCGTAGTAAAAAAATTAGGGTCGTATTAAAGATTGTTTAATTTAACGTATTGGGTTGAAACATTTTGGACATCAATTTCTTAGCCGTAGAATTTTCTGCTTAACAATGGGGAATTTACTTAAAGTGGATTTTTCTCGTGTTCCCGAATCCTCTGTCAGAAATTTCCAAACTGTAATTTAAGTTTAAAAAATCGCAAAGCAGATCGCTTAACGTCGAAACACCATGCGAATGGCTGTGACGACACATATCCACGAACGTGCCCTGTTTACGATTTTACTTCATTCTACGTAAGCACGTGCTTTTCTAATATCTACCAGTAAACAAATGCTAGTTGCGCCGGGTGTTTTTATACTTAATTCAATCATATTGTTTATTTAATTACACTTTCCATCTAAGATGAGGGTTTTACCGGAATTCCTGAAGGGACAATCCGAATTGAATGGTCAATTTAATTGAAGTTATATAAATTGTTTAAAAAATAGCTGACTAAAAATGAACAATAAGTTTTAAAAAAATAGCTCAACGCCAAATAAAAATTTAAATTCAATGTTATTTTTAAATATATTCTATTTTTCCCATGAGTTTTTTCTAACATTTTAACTAAATTGTTATAAGCATGAAATTATGTGCTCCATTATGTCATGCTGTATTTATTATAAAAGAATTTTTTTAACGACTGTTAATGCTGTTTATAGTAGAAATAAACTTGTAGTCCCCTTTCACTTAAACCTTAGCGCCATCTGCCGAGGCAGCCCTGGCATGGAAATTTTTACGTTTCGGTCTTCTGTCACTAGACTGTGCTTTTTTCAAACTTCTGCAGTTGAGAGATGAAACAAGTGATTCATCCTATGTTGTTGTTTTCTTTTTATCCGTATTGATTTAAACTCTGTTTATTGTTTTTGGTAGAAAGACTGGGGCCACCGATATACTTAGGGGCTAACACCGACTGGTCATATCAGAGGAGTAATGGACATGTCTAAAGTCCAATAATTTAGTAAACTTCAATATTTATTATTTTATTTGTATCTACCATTAGATTGATTGTATTATTTGAAATATATACTTTGCACATTGGAAAAATATCATACTTACCTGGCACTGAGGAAATCCTTGATCACCAAGGAGGATCCTCCGAGCAGAGACCATTCATTGCACAAACGATTGGTTGACGCTCGCCACATTCGCAAATTGCGATTGCTTGGGGTGCACAATTTTTGGTAGTGGGGACAGCGTTCGCGCAGTCCCTTGCAATTAAAATAAAAGAACACATTTACCGTAGTAAAAAAATTAAGGTCGTATTAAAGATTGTTTAATTTAACGTATTGGGTTGAAACATTTTGGACATCAATTTCTTAGCCGTAGAATTTTCTGCTTAACAATGGGGAATTTACTTAAAGTGGATTTTTCTCGTGTTCCCGAATCCTCTGTCAGAAATTTCCAAACTGTAATTTAAGTTTAAAAAATCGCAAAGCAGATCGCTTAACGTCGAAACACCATGCGAATGGCTGTGACGACACATATCCACGAACGTGCCCTGTTTACGATTTTACTTCATTCTACGTAAGCACGTGCTTTTCTAATATCTACCAGTAAACAAATGCTAGTTGCGCCGGGTGTTTTTATACTTAATTCAATCATATTGTTTATTTAATTACACTTTCCATCTAAGATGAGGGTTTTACCGGAATTCCTGAAGGGACAATCCGAATTGAATGGTCAATTTAATTGAAGTTATATAAATTGTTTAAAAAATAGCTGACTAAAAATGAACAATAAGTTTTAAAAAAATAGCTCAACGCCAAATAAAAATTTAAATTCAATGTTATTTTTAAATATATTCCATTTTTCCCATGAGTTTTTTCTAACATTTTAACTAAATTGTTATAAGCATGAAATTATGTGCTCCATTATGTCATGCTGTAT
Organism: Troglohyphantes excavatus; assembly: GCA_963932185.1. Taxonomy (NCBI): domain Eukaryota; kingdom Metazoa; phylum Arthropoda; class Arachnida; order Araneae; family Linyphiidae; genus Troglohyphantes; species Troglohyphantes excavatus. The sequence continues at coordinate 3,473,259 of OZ010667.1, forward strand.
TTATTATAAAAGAATTTTTTTAACGACTGTTAATGCTGTTTATAGTAGAAATAAACTTGTAGTCCCCTTTCACTTAAACCTTAGCGCCATCTGCCGAGGCAGCCCTGGCATGGAAATTTTTACGTTTCGGTCTTCTGTCACTAGACTGTGCTTTTTTCAAACTTCTGCAGTTGAGAGATGAAACAAGTGATTCATCCTATGTTGTTGTTTTCTTTTTATCCGTATTGATTTAAACTCTGTTTATTGTTTTTGGTAGAAAGACTGGGGCCACCGATATACTTAGGGGCTAACACCGACTGGTCATATCAGAGGAGTAATGGACATGTCTAAAGTCCAATAATTTAGTAAACTTCAATATTTATTATTTTATTTGTATCTACCATTAGATTGATTGTATTATTTGAAATATATACTTTGCACATTGGAAAAATATCATACTTACCTGGCACTGAGGAAATCCTTGATCACCAAGGAGGATCCTCCGAGCAGAGACCATTCATTGCACAAACGATTGGTTGACGCTCGCCACATTCGCAAATTGCGATTGCTTGGGGTGCACAATTTTTGGTAGTGGGGACAGCGTTCGCGCAGTCCCTTGCAATTAAAATAAAAGAACACATTTACCGTAGTAAAAAAATTAGGGTCGTATTAAAGATTGTTTAATTTAACGTATTGGGTTGAAAAATTTTGGACATCAATTTCTTAGCCGTAGAATTTTCTGCTTAACAATGGGGAATTTACTTAAAGTGGATTTTTCTCGTGTTCCCGAATCCTCTGTCAGAAATTTCCAAACTGTAATTTAAGTTTAAAAAATCGCAAAGCAGATCGCTTAACGTCGAAATACCATGCGAATGGCTGTGACGACACATATCCACGAACGTGCCCTGTTTACGATTTTACTTCATTCTACGTAAGCACGTGCTTTTCTAATTTCTACCAGTAAACAAATGCTAGTTGCGCCGGGTGTTTTTATACTAAATTCAATCATATTGTTTATTTAATTACACTTTCCTTCTAAGGTGAGGGTTTTACCGGAATTCCTGAAGGGACAATCCGAATTGAATGGTCAATTTAATTGAAGTTATATAAATTGTTTAAAAAATAGCTGACTAAAAATGAACAATAAGTTTTAAAAAAATAGCTCAACGCCAAATAAAAATTTAAATTCAATGTTATTTTTAAATATATTCCATTTTTCCCATGAGTTTTTTCTAACATTTTAACTAAATTGTTATAAGCATGAAATTATGTGCTCCATTATGTCATGCTGTATTTATTATAAAAGAATTTTTTTAACGACTGTTAATGCTGTTTATAGTAGAAATAAACTTGTAGTCCCCTTTCACTTAAACCTTAGCGCCATCTGCCGAGGCAGCCCTGGCATGGAAATTTTTACGTTTCGGTCTTCTGTCACTAGACTTTGCTTTTTTCAAACTTCTGCAGTTGAGAGATGAAACAAGTGATTCATCCTATGTTGTTTTTTTTTTTTATCCGTATTGATTTAAACTCTGTTTATTGTTTTTGGTAGAAAGACTGGGGCCACCGATATACTTAGGGGCTAACACCGACTGGTCATATCAGAGGAGTAATGGACATGTCTAAAGTCCAATAATTTAGTAAACTTCAATATTTATTATTTTATTTGTAACTACCATTAGATTGATTGTATTATTTGAAATATATACTTTGCACATTGGAAAAATGTCATACTTACCTGGCACTGAGGAAATCCTTGATCACCAAGGAGGATCCTCCGAGCAGAGACCATTCATTGCACAAACGATTGGTTGACGCTCGCCACATTCGCAAATTGCGATTGCTTGGGGTGCACAATTTTTGGTAGTGGGGACAGCGTTCGCGCAGTCCCTTGCAATTAAAATAAAAGAACACATTTACCGTAGTAAAAAAATTAGGGTCGTATTAAAGATTGTTTAATTTAACGTATTGGGTTGAAACATTTTGGACATCAATTTCTTAGCCGTAGAATTTTCTGCTTAACAATGGGGAATTTACTTAAAGTGGATTTTTCTCGTGTTCCCGAATCCTCTGTCAGAAATTTCCAAACTGTAATTTAAGTTTAAAAAATCGCAAAGCAGATCGCTTAACGTCGAAACACCATGCGAATGGCTGTGACGACACATATCCACGAACGTGCCCTGTTTACGATTTTACTTCATTCTACGTAAGCACGTGCTTTTCTAATATCTACCAGTAAACAAATGCTAGTTGCGCCGGGTGTTTTTATACTTAATTCAATCATATTGTTTATTTAATTACACTTTCCATCTAAGATGAGGGTTTTACCGGAATTCCTGAAGGGACAATCCGAATTGAATGGTCAATTTAATTGAAGTTATATAAATTGTTTAAAAAATAGCTGACTAAAAATGAACAATAAGTTTTAAAAAAATAGCTCAACGCCAAATAAAAATTTAAATTCAATGTTATTTTTAAATATATTCTATTTTTCCCATGAGTTTTTTCTAACATTTTAACTAAATTGTTATAAGCATGAAATTATGTGCTCCATTATGTCATGCTGTATTTATTATAAAAGAATTTTTTTAACGACTGTTAATGCTGTTTATAGTAGAAATAAACTTGTAGTCCCCTTTCACTTAAACCTTAGCGCCATCTGCCGAGGCAGCCCTGGCATGGAAATTTTTACGTTTCGGTCTTCTGTCACTAGACTGTGCTTTTTTCAAACTTCTGCAGTTGAGAGATGAAACAAGTGATTCATCCTATGTTGTTGTTTTCTTTTTATCCGTATTGATTTAAACTCTGTTTATTGTTTTTGGTAGAAAGACTGGGGCCACCGATATACTTAGGGGCTAACACCGACTGGTCATATCAGAGGAGTAATGGACATGTCTAAAGTCCAATAATTTAGTAAACTTCAATATTTATTATTTTATTTGTAACTACCATTAGATTGATTGTATTATTTGAAATATATACTTTGCACATTGGAAAAATGTAATACTTACCTGGCACTGAGGAAATCCTTGATCACCAAGGAGGATCCTCCGAGCAGAGACCATTCATTGCACAAACGATTGGTTGACGCTCGCCACATTCGCAAATTGCGATTGCTTGGGGTGCACAATTTTTGGTAGTGGGGACAGCGTTCGCGCAGTCCCTTGCAATTAAAATAAAAGAACACATTTACCGTAGTAAAAAAATTAAGGTCGTATTAAAGATTGTTTAATTTAACGTATTGGGTTGAAACATTTTGGACATCAATTTCTTAGCCGTAGAATTTTCTGCTTAACAATGGGGAATTTACTTAAAGTGGATTTTTCTCGTGTTCCCGAATCCTCTGTCAGAAATTTCCAAACTGTAATTTAAGTTTAAAAAATCGCAAAGCAGATCGCTTAACGTCGAAACACCATGCGAATGGCTGTGACGACACATATCCACGAACGTGCCCTGTTTACGATTTTACTTCATTCTACGTAAGCACGTGCTTTTCTAATATCTACCAGTAAACAAATGCTAGTTGCGCCGGGTGTTTTTATACTTAATTCAATCATATTGTTTATTTAATTACACTTTCCATCTAAGATGAGGGTTTTACCGGAATTCCTGAAGGGACAATCCGAATTGAATGGTCAATTTAATTGAAGTTATATAAATTGTTTAAAAAATAGCTGACTAAAAATGAACAATAAGTTTTAAAAAAATAGCTCAACGCCAAATAAAAATTTAAATTCAATGTTATTTTTAAATATATTCCATTTTTCCCATGAGTTTTTTCTAACATTTTAACTAAATTGTTATAAGCATGAAATTATGTGCTCCATTATGTCATGCTGTATTTATTATAAAAGAATTTTTTTAACGACTGTTAATGCTGTTTATAGTAGAAATAAACTTGTAGTCCCCTTTCACTTAAACCTTAGCGCCATCTGCCGAGGCAGCCCTGGCATGGAAATTTTTACGTTTCGGTCTTCTGTCACTAGACTGTGCTTTTTTCAAACTTCTGCAGTTGAGAGATGAAACAAGTGATTCATCCTATGTTGTTGTTTTCTTTTTATCCGTATTGATTTAAACTCTGTTTATTGTTTTTGGTAGAAAGACTGGGGCCACCGATATACTTAGGGGCTAACACCGACTGGTCATATCAGAGGAGTAATGGACATGTCTAAAGTCCAATAATTTAGTAAACTTCAATATTTATTATTTTATTTGTATCTACCATTAGATTGATTGTATTATTTGAAATATATACTTTGCACATTGGAAAAATGTCATACTTACCTGGCACTGAGGAAATCCTTGATCACCAAGGAGGATCCTCCGAGCAGAGACCATTCATTGCACAAACGATTGGTTGACGCTCGCCACATTCGCAAATTGCGATTGCTTGGGGTGCACAATTTTTGGTAGTGGGGACAGCGTTCGCGCAGTCCCTTGCAATTAAAATAAAAGAACACATTTACCGTAGTAAAAAAATTAGGGTCGTATTAAAGATTGTTTAATTTAACGTATTGGGTTGAAACATTTTGGACATCAATTTCTTAGCCGTAGAATTTTCTGCTTAACAATGGGGAATTTACTTAAAGTGGATTTTTCTCGTGTTCCCGAATCCTCTGTCAGAAATTTCCAAACTGTAATTTAAGTTTAAAAAATCGCAAAGCAGATCGCTTAACGTCGAAACACCATGCGAATGGCTGTGACGACACATATCCACGAACGTGCCCTGTTTACGATTTTACTTCATTCTACGTAAGCACGTGCTTTTCTAATTTCTACCAGTAAACAAATGCTAGTTGCGCCGGGTGTTTTTATACTAAATTCAATCATATTGTTTATTTAATTACACTTTCCTTCTAAGATGAGGGTTTTACCGAAATTCCTGAAGGGACAATCCGAATTGAATGGTCAATTTAATTGAAGTTATATAAATTGTTTAAAAAATAGTTGACTAAAAATGAACAATAAGTTTTAAAAAAATAGCTCAACGCCAAATAAAAATTTAAATTCAATGTTATTTTTAAATATATTCCATTTTTCCCATGAGTTTTTTCTAACATTTTAACTAAATTGTTATAAGCATGAAATTATGTGCTCCATTATGTCATGCTGTATTTATTATAAAAGAATTTTTTTAACGACTGTTAATGCTGTTTATAGTAGAAATAAACTTGTAGTCCCCTTTCACTTAAACCTTAGCGCCATCTGCCGAGGCAGCCCTGGCATGGAATTTTTTACGTTTCGGTCTTCTGTCACTAGACTTTGCTTTTTTCAAACTTCTGCAGTGGAGAGATGAAACAAGTGATTCATCCTATGTTGTTGTTGTTTTTTTATCCGTATTGATTTAAACTCTGTTTATTGTTTTTGGTAGAAAGACTGGGGCCACCGATATACTTAGGGGCTAACACCGACTGGTCATATCAGAGGAGTAATGGACATGTCTAAAGTCCAATAATTTAGTAAACTTCAATATTTATTATTTTATTTGTAACTACCATTAGATTGATTGTATTATTTGAAATATATACTTTGCACATTGGAAAAATGTCATACTTACCTGGCACTGAGGAAATCCTTGATCACCAAGGAGGATCCTCCGAGCAGAGACCATTCATTGCACAAACGATTGGTTGACGCTCGCCACATTCGCAAATTGCGATTGCTTGGGGTGCACAATTTTTGGTAGTGGGGACAGCGTTCGCGCAGTCCCTTGCAATTAAAATAAAAGAACACATTTACCGTAGTAAAAAAATTAGGGTCGTATTAAAGATTGTTTAATTTAACGTATTGGGTTGAAACATTTTGGACATCAATTTCTTAGCCGTAGAATTTTCTGCTTAACAATGGGGAATTTACTTAAAGTGGATTTTTCTCGTGTTCCCGAATCCTCTGTCAGAAATTTCCAAACTGTAATTTAAGTTTAAAAAATCGCAAAGCAGATCGCTTAACGTCGAAACACCATGCGAATGGCTGTGACGACACATATCCACGAACGTGCCCTGTTTACGATTTTACTTCATTCTACGTAAGCACGTGCTTTTCTAATTTCTACCAGTAAACAAATGCTAGTTGCGCCGGGTGTTTTTATACTAAATTCAATCATATTGTTTATTTAATTACACTTTCCTTCTAAGATGAGGGTTTTACCGGAATTCCTGAAGGGACAATCCGAATTGAATGGTCAATTTAATTGAAGTTATATAAATTGTTTAAAAAATAGCTGACTAAAAATGAACAATAAGTTTTAAAAAAATAGCTCAACGCCAAATAAAAATTTAAATTCAATGTTATTTTTAAATATATTCCATTTTTCCCATGAGTTTTTTCTAACATTTTAACTAAATTGTTATAAGCATGAAATTATGTGCTCCATTATGTCATGCTGTATTTATTATAAAAGAATTTTTTTAACGACTGTTAATGCTGTTTATAGTAGAAATAAACTTGTAGTCCCCTTTCACTTAAACCTTAGCGCCATCTGCCGAGGCAGCCCTGGCATGGAAATTTTTACGTTTCGGTCTTCTGTCACTAGACTTTGCTTTTTTCAAACTTCTGCAGTTGAGAGATGAAACAAGTGATTCATCCTATGTTGTTGTTTTTTTTTTATCCGTATTGATTTAAACTCTGTTTATTGTTTTTGGTAGAAAGACTGGGGCCACCGATATACTTAGGGGCTAACACCGACTGGTCATATCAGAGGAGTAATGGACATGTCTAAAGTCCAATAATTTAGTAAACTTCAATATTTATTATTTTATTTGTAACTACCATTAGATTGATTGTATTATTTGAAATATATACTTTGCACATTGGAAAAATGTCATTCTTACCTGGCACTGAGGAAATCCTTGATCACCAAGGAGGATCCTCCGAGCAGAGACCATTCATTGCACAAACGATTGGTTGACGCTCGCCACATTCGCAAATTGCGATTGCTTGGGGTGCACAATTTTTGGTAGTGGGGACAGCGTTCGCGCAGTCCCTTGCAATTAAAATAAAAGAACACATTTACCGTAGTAAAAAAATTAGGGTCGTATTAAAGATTGTTTAATTTAACGTATTGGGTTGAAACATTTTGGACATCAATTTCTTAGCCGTAGAATTTTCTGCTTAACAATGGGGAATTTACTTAAAGTGGATTTTTCTCGTGTTCCCGAATCCTCTGTCAGAAATTTCCAAACTGTAATTTAAGTTTAAAAAATCGCAAAGCAGATCGCTTAACGTCGAAACACCATGCGAATGGCTGTGACGACACATATCCACGAACGTGCCCTGTTTACGATTTTACTTCATTCTACGTAAGCACGTGCTTTTCTAATTTCTACCAGTAAACAAATGCTAGTTGCGCCGGGTGTTTCTATACTAAATTCAATCATATTGTTTATTTAATTATTAGCCTCTTTGGCGAGCCTATCCCAATTGTAAACAAAGCTAAGTATCTTGGACTGACAATAAACAATAGACTGAACTGGGAGCACCACGTTCAAAATGTTAAAAACAAAGCGAAAGCCGCAATGTCAAATCTCCGTCCCATAATTGGTCGAAAATCTAAAATGCCCCTTAACAAAAAGAGGCTTATATACACATCCACAATCCGACCCATACTAACGTATGCTTCTCCAGTGCTTACAACCCTTAACAAGACTGAATCCACCGCCCTCCAGCGTTGCCAAAACTCTATTCTAAGAGAGTTGGTTAACGCGGAACGTTATGTTCGTGACACCCTAATCCACAGGGATCTTAAAATTGATTCTCTGGCCACTTTTATGGCTAAGATTAATACTAAATTTTATAAGAATAACTTAGCACGAGACTCAGATTTCAGAAGCTCCATCCAATATGAAATTCTCAAGGAAGACAGAAATATAAGACCCTTTGCGGCATTTTACATGTCAGATGCCGTTATGTCCTTCATATAACGAGCGACCAATATTTTAAATCATATACTCCATATACAATTAATTTATAAAGTATAATAGTATTCTAATCCATTCCATTTCAAGGAAACTAGCCTCAGCCAGTTTTTTTGACTGCCCCCCCCCCCCTCCATTATCTAAACTGCCTACCAGTTTCAATCAGATAAAATAATTTCGACATAGCCTATGGCACAATTCCGATGAAAAAGTATGGGGCCTCCGGCCCGTCACTTTGGTCAAATCCATATCACAGTATCACAGTAAAATGTCATACTTACCTGGCACTGAGGAAATCCTTGATCACCAAGGAGGATCCTCCGAGCAGAGACCATTCATTGCACAAACGATTGGTTGACGCTCGCCACATTCGCAAATTGCGATTGCTTGGGGTGCACAATTTTTGGTAGTGGGGACAGCGTTCGCGCAGTCCCTTGCAATTAAAATAAAAGAACACATTTACCGTAGTAAAAAAATTAGGGTCGTATTAAAGATTGTTTAATTTAACGTATTGGGTTGAAACATTTTGGACATCAATTTCTTAGCCGTAGAATTTTCTGCTTAACAATGGGGAATTTACTTAAAGTGGATTTTTCTCGTGTTCCCGAATCCTCTGTCAGAAATTTCCAAACTGTAATTTAAGTTTAAAAAATCGCAAAGCAGATCGCTTAACGTCGAAACACCATGCGAATGGCTGTGACGACACATATCCACGAACGTGCCCTGTTTACGATTTTACTTCATTCTACGTAAGCACGTGCTTTTCTAATTTCTACCAGTAAACAAATGCTAGTTGCGCCGGGTGTTTTTATACTAAATTCAATCATATTGTTTATTTAATTACACTTTCCTTCTAAGATGAGGGTTTTACCGGAATTCCTGAAGGGACAATCCGAATTGAATGGTCAATTTAATTGAAGTTATATAAATTGTTTAAAAAATAGCTGACTAAAAATGAACAATAAGTTTTAAAAAAATAGCTCAACGCCAAATAAAAATTTAAATTCAATGTTATTTTTAAATATATTCCATTTTTCCCATGAGTTTTTTCTAACATTTTAACTAAATTGTTATAAGCATGAAATTATGTGCTCCATTATGTCATGCTGTATTTATTATAAAAGAATTTTTTTAACGACTGTTAATGCTGTTTATAGTAGAAATAAACTTGTAGTCCCCTTTCACTTAAACCTTAGCGCCATCTGCCGAGGCAGCCCTGGCATGGAAATTTTTACGTTTCGGTCTTCTGTCACTAGACTTTGCTTTTTTCAAACTTCTGCAGTTGAGAGATGAAACAAGTGATTCATCCTATGTTGTTTTTTTTTTTTATCCGTATTGATTTAAACTCTGTTTATTGTTTTTGGTAGAAAGACTGGGGCCACCGATATACTTAGGGGCTAACACCGACTGGTCATATCAGAGGAGTAATGGACATGTCTAAAGTCCAATAATTTAGTAAACTTCAATATTTATTATTTTATTTGTAACTACCATTAGATTGATTGTATTATTTGAAATATATACTTTGCACATTGGAAAAATGTCATACTTACCTGGCACTGAGGAAATCCTTGATCACCAAGGAGGATCCTCCGAGCAGAGACCATTCATTGCACAAACGATTGGTTGACGCTCGCCACATTCGCAAATTGCGATTGCTTGGGGTGCACAATTTTTGGTAGTGGGGACAGCGTTCGCGCAGTCCCTTGCAATTAAAATAAAAGAACACATTTACCGTAGTAAAAAAATTAGGGTCGTATTAAAGATTGTTTAATTTAACGTATTGGGTTGAAACATTTTGGACATCAATTTCTTAGCCGTAGAATTTTCTGCTTAACAATGGGGAATTTACTTAAAGTGGATTTTTCTCGTGTTCCCGAATCCTCTGTCAGAAATTTCCAAACTGTAATTTAAGTTTAAAAAATCGCAAAGCAGATCGCTTAACGTCGAAACACCATGCGAATGGCTGTGACGACACATATCCACGAACGTGCCCTGTTTACGATTTTACTTCATTCTACGTAAGCACGTGCTTTTCTAATTTCTACCAGTAAACAAATGCTAGTTGCGCCGGGTGTTTTTATACTAAATTCAATCATATTGTTTATTTAATTACACTTTCCTTCTAAGATGAGGGTTTTACCGGAATTCCTGAAGGGACAATCCGAATTGAATGGTCAATTTAATTGAAGTTATATAAATTGTTTAAAAAATAGCTGACTAAAAATGAACAATAAGTTTTAAAAAAATAGCTCAACGCCAAATAAAAATTTAAATTCAATGTTATTTTTAAATATATTCCATTTTTCCCATGAGTTTTTTCTAACATTTTAACTAAATTGTTATAAGCATGAAATTATGTGCTCCATTATGTCATGCTGTATTTATTATAAAAGAATTTTTTTAACGACTGTTAATGCTGTTTATAGTAGAAATAAACTTGTAGTCCCCTTTCACTTAAACCTTAGCGCCATCTGCCGAGGCAGCCCTGGCATGGAAATTTTTACGTTTCGGTCTTCTGTCACTAGACTTTGCTTTTTTCAAACTTCTGCAGTTGAGAGATGAAACAAGTGATTCATCCTATGTTGTTTTTTTTTTTTATCCGTATTGATTTAAACTCTGTTTATTGTTTTTGGTAGAAAGACTGGGGCCACCGATATACTTAGGGGCTAACACCGACTGGTCATATCAGAGGAGTAATGGACATGTCTAAAGTCCAATAATTTAGTAAACTTCAATATTTATTATTTTATTTGTAACTACCATTAGATTGATTGTATTATTTGAAATATATACTTTGCACATTGGAAAAATGTCATACTTACCTGGCACTGAGGAAATCCTTGATCACCAAGGAGGATCCTCCGAGCAGAGACCATTCATTGCACAAACGATTGGTTGACGCTCGCCACATTCGCAAATTGCGATTGCTTGGGGTGCACAATTTTTGGTAGTGGGGACAGCGTTCGCGCAGTCCCTTGCAATTAAAATAAAAGAACACATTTACCGTAGTAAAAAAATTAGGGTCGTATTAAAGATTGTTTAATTTAACGTATTGGGTTGAAACATTTTGGACATCAATTTCTTAGCCGTAGAATTTTCTGCTTAACAATGGGGAATTTACTTAAAGTGGATTTTTCTCGTGTTCCCGAATCCTCTGTCAGAAATTTCCAAACTGTAATTTAAGTTTAAAAAATCGCAAAGCAGATCGCTTAACGTCGAAACACCATGCGAATGGCTGTGACGACACATATCCACGAACGTGCCCTGTTTACGATTTTACTTCATTCTACGTAAGCACGTGCTTTTCTAATTTCTACCAGTAAACAAATGCTAGTTGCGCCGGGTGTTTTTATACTAAATTCAATCATATTGTTTATTTAATTACACTTTCCTTCTAAGATGAGGGTTTTACCGGAATTCCTGAAGGGACAATCCGAATTGAATGGTCAATTTAATTGAAGTTATATAAATTGTTTAAAAAATAGCTGACTAAAAATGAACAATAAGTTTTAAAAAAATAGCTCAACGCCAAATAAAAATTTAAATTCAATGTTATTTTTAAATATATTCCATTTTTCCCATGAGTTTTTTCTAACATTTTAACTAAATTGTTGTAAGCATGAAATTATGTGCTCCATTATGTCATGCTGTATTTATTATAAAAGAATTTTTTTAACGACTGTTAATGCTGTTTATAGTAGAAATAAACTTGTAGTCCCCTTTCACTTAAACCTTAGCGCCATCTGCCGAGGCAGCCCTGGCATGGAAATTTTTACGTTTCGGTCTTCTGTCACTAGACTTTGCTTTTTTCAAACTTCTGCAGTTGAGAGATGAAACAAGTGATTCATCCTATGTTGTTGTTTTTTTTTTATCCGTATTGATTTAAACTCTGTTTATTGTTTTTGGTAGAAAGACTGGGGCCACCGATATACTTAGGGGCTAACACCGACTGGTCATATCAGAGGAGTAATGGACATGTCTAAAGTCCAATAATTTAGTAAACTTCAATATTTATTATTTTATTTGTAACTACCATTAGATTGATTGTATTATTTGAAATATATACTTTGCACATTGGAAAAATGTCATTCTTACCTGGCACTGAGGAAATCCTTGATCACCAAGGAGGATCCTCCGAGCAGAGACCATTCATTGCACAAACGATTGGTTGACGCTCGCCACATTCGCAAATTGCGATTGCTTGGGGTGCACAATTTTTGGTAGTGGGGACAGCGTTCGCGCAGTCCCTTGCAATTAAAATAAAAGAACACATTTACCGTAGTAAAAAAATTAGGGTCGTATTAAAGATTGTTTAATTTAACGTATTGGGTTGAAACATTTTGGACATCAATTTCTTAGCCGTAGAATTTTCTGCTTAACAATGGGGAATTTACTTAAAGTGGATTTTTCTCGTGTTCCCGAATCCTCTGTCAGAAATTTCCAAACTGTAATTTAAGTTTAAAAAATCGCAAAGCAGATCGCTTAACGTCGAAACACCATGCGAATGGCTGTGACGACACATATCCACGAACGTGCCCTGTTTACGATTTTACTTCATTCTACGTAAGCACGTGCTTTTCTAATTTCTACCAGTAAACAAATGCTAGTTGCGCCGGGTGTTTCTATACTAAATTCAATCATATTGTTTATTTAATTATTAGCCTCTTTGGCGAGCCTATCCCAATTGTAAACAAAGCTAAGTATCTTGGACTGACAATAAACAATAGACTGAACTGGGAGCACCACGTTCAAAATGTTAAAAACAAAGCGAAAGCCGCAATGTCAAATCTCCGTCCCATAATTGGTCGAAAATCTAAAATGCCCCTTAACAAAAAGAGGCTTATATACACATCCACAATCCGACCCATACTAACGTATGCTTCTCCAGTGCTTACAACCCTTAACAAGACTGAATCCACCGCCCTCCAGCGTTGCCAAAACTCTATTCTAAGAGAGTTGGTTAACGCGGAACGTTATGTTCGTGACACCCTAATCCACAGGGATCTTAAAATTGATTCTCTGGCCACTTTTATGGCTAAGATTAATACTAAATTTTATAAGAATAACTTAGCACGAGACTCAGATTTCAGAAGCTCCATCCAATATGAAATTCTCAAGGAAGACAGAAATATAAGACCCTTTGCGGCATTTTACATGTCAGATGCCGTTATGTCCTTCATATAACGAGCGACCAATATTTTAAATCATATACTCCATATACAATTAATTTATAAAGTATAATAGTATTCTAATCCATTCCATTTCAAGGAAACTAGCCTCAGCCAGTTTTTTTGACTGCCCCCCCCCCCCCTCCATTATCTAAACTGCCTACCAGTTTCAATCAGATAAAATAATTTCGACATTGCCTATGGCACAATTCCGATGAAAAAGTATGGGGCCTCCGGCCCGTCACTTTGGTCAAATCCATATCACAGTATCACAGTAAAATGTCATACTTACCTGGCACTGAGGAAATCCTTGATCACCAAGGAGGATCCTCCGAGCAGAGACCATTCATTGCACAAACGATTGGTTGACGCTCGCCACATTCGCAAATTGCGATTGCTTGGGGTGCACAATTTTTGGTAGTGGGGACAGCGTTCGCGCAGTCCCTTGCAATTAAAATAAAAGAACACATTTACCGTAGTAAAAAAATTAGGGTCGTATTAAAGATTGTTTAATTTAACGTATTGGGTTGAAACATTTTGGACATCAATTTCTTAGCCGTAGAATTTTCTGCTTAACAATGGGGAATTTACTTAAAGTGGATTTTTCTCGTGTTCCCGAATCCTCTGTCAGAAATTTCCAAACTGTAATTTAAGTTTAAAAAATCGCAAAGCAGATCGCTTAACGTCGAAACACCATGCGAATGGCTGTGACGACACATATCCACGAACGTGCCCTGTTTACGATTTTACTTCATTCTACGTAAGCACGTGCTTTTCTAATTTCTACCAGTAAACAAATGCTAGTTGCGCCGGGTGTTTTTATACTAAATTCAATCATATTGTTTATTTAATTACACTTTCCTTCTAAGATGAGGGTTTTACCGGAATTCCTGAAGGGACAATCCGAATTGAATGGTCAATTTAATTGAAGTTATATAAATTGTTTAAAAAATAGCTGACTAAAAATGAACAATAAGTTTTAAAAAAATAGCTCAACGCCAAATAAAAATTTAAATTCAATGTTATTTTTAAATATATTCCATTTTTCCCATGAGTTTTTTCTAACATTTTAACTAAATTGTTATAAGCATGAAATTATGTGCTCCATTATGTCATGCTGTATTTATTATAAAAGAATTTTTTTAACGACTGTTAATGCTGTTTATAGTAGAAATAAACTTGTAGTCCCCTTTCACTTAAACCTTAGCGCCATCTGCCGAGGCAGCCCTGGCATGGAAATTTTTACGTTTCGGTCTTCTGTCACTAGACTTTGCTTTTTTCAAACTTCTGCAGTTGAGAGATGAAACAAGTGATTCATCCTATGTTGTTTTTTTTTTTTATCCGTATTGATTTAAACTCTGTTTATTGTTTTTGGTAGAAAGACTGGGGCCACCGATATACTTAGGGGCTAACACCGACTGGTCATATCAGAGGAGTAATGGACATGTCTAAAGTCCAATAATTTAGTAAACTTCAATATTTATTATTTTATTTGTAACTACCATTAGATTGATTGTATTATTTGAAATATATACTTTGCACATTGGAAAAATGTCATACTTACCTGGCACTGAGGAAATCCTTGATCACCAAGGAGGATCCTCCGAGCAGAGACCATTCATTGCACAAACGATTGGTTGACGCTCGCCACATTCGCAAATTGCGATTGCTTGGGGTGCACAATTTTTGGTAGTGGGGACAGCGTTCGCGCAGTCCCTTGCAATTAAAATAAAAGAACACATTTACCGTAGTAAAAAAATTAGGGTCGTATTAAAGATTGTTTAATTTAACGTATTGGGTTGAAACATTTTGGACATCAATTTCTTAGCCGTAGAATTTTCTGCTTAACATTGGGGAATTTACTTAAAGTGGATTTTTCTCGTGTTCCCGAATCCTCTGTCAGAAATTTCCAAACTGTAATTTAAGTTTAAAAAATCGCAAAGCAGATCGCTTAACGTCGAAACACCATGCGAATGGCTGTGACGACACATATCCACGAACGTGCCCTGTTTACGATTTTACTTCATTCTACGTAAGCACGTGCTTTTCTAATTTCTACCAGTAAACAAATGCTAGTTGCGCCGGGTGTTTCTATACTAAATTCAATCATATTGTTTATTTAATTATTAGCCTCTTTGGCGAGCCTATCCCAATTGTAAACAAAGCTAAGTATCTTGGACTGACAATAAACAATAGACTGAACTGGGAGCACCACGTTCAAAATGTTAAAAACAAAGCGAAAGCCGCAATGTCAAATCTCCGTCCCATAATTGGTCGAAAATCTAAAATGCCCCTTAACAAAAAGAGGCTTATATACACATCCACAATCCGACCCATACTAACGTATGCTTCTCCAGTGCTTACAACCCTTAACAAGACTGAATCCACCGCCCTCCAGCGTTGCCAAAACTCTATTCTAAGAGAGTTGGTTAACGCGGAACGTTATGTTCGTGACACCCTAATCCACAGGGATCTTAAAATTGATTCTCTGGCCACTTTTATGGCTAAGATTAATACTAAATTTTATAAGAATAACTTAGCACGAGACTCAGATTTCAGAAGCTCCATCCAATATGAAATTCTCAAGGAAGACAGAAATATAAGACCCTTTGCGGCATTTTACATGTCAGATGCCGTTATGTCCTTCATATAACGAGCGACCAATATTTTAAATCATATACTCCATATACAATTAATTTATAAAGTATAATAGTATTCTAATCCATTCCATTTCAAGGAAACTAGCCTCAGCCAGTTTTTTTGACTGCCCCCCCCCCCCCCTCCATTATCTAAACTGCCTACCAGTTTCAATCAGATAAAATAATTTCGACATAGCCTATGGCACAATTCCGATGAAAAAGTATGGGGCCTCCGGCCCGTCACTTTGGTCAAATCCATATCACAGTATCACAGTAAAATGTCATACTTACCTGGCACTGAGGAAATCCTTGATCACCAAGGATGATCCTCCGAGCAGAGACCATTCATTGCACAAACGATTGGTTGACGCTCGCCACATTCGCAAATTGCGATTGCTTGGGGTGCACAATTTTTGGTAGTGGGGACAGCGTTCGCGCAGTCCCTTGCAATTAAAATAAAAGAACACATTTACCGTAGTAAAAAAATTAGGGTCGTATTAAAGATTGTTTAATTTAACGTATTGGGTTGAAACATTTTGGACATCAATTTCTTAGCCGTAGAATTTTCTGCTTAACAATGGGGAATTTACTTAAAGTGGATTTTTCTCGTGTTCCCGAATCCTCTGTCAGAAATTTCCAAACTGTAATTTAAGTTTAAAAAATCGCAAAGCAGATCGCTTAACGTCGAAACACCATGCGAATGGCTGTGACGACACATATCCACGAACGTGCCCTGTTTACGATTTTACTTCATTCTACGTAAGCACGTGCTTTTCTAATTTCTACCAGTAAACAAATGCTAGTTGCGCCGGGTGTTTTTATACTAAATTCAATCATATTGTTTATTTAATTACACTTTCCTTCTAAGATGAGGGTTTTACCGAAATTCCTGAAGGGACAATCCGAATTGAATGGTCAATTTAATTGAAGTTATATAAATTGTTTAAAAAATAGCTGACTAAAAATGAACAATAAGTTTTAAAAAAATAGCTCAACGCCAAATAAAAATTTAAATTCAATGTTATTTTTAAATATATTCCATTTTTCCCATGAGTTTTTTCTAACATTTTAACTAAATTGTTATAAGCATGAAATTATGTGCTCCATTATGTCATGCTGTATTTATTATAAAAGAATTTTTTTAACGACTGTTAATGCTGTTTATAGTAGAAATAAACTTGTAGTCCCCTTTCACTTAAACCTTAGCGCCATCTGCCGAGGCAGCCCTGGCATGGAAATTTTTACGTTTCGGTCTTCTGTCACTAGACTTTGCTTTTTTCAAACTTCTGCAGTTGAGAGATGAAACAAGTGATTCATCCTATGTTGTTGTTTTTTTTTTATCCGTATTGATTTAAACTCTGTTTATTGTTTTTGGTAGAAAGACTGGGGCCACCGATATACTTAGGGGCTAACACCGACTGGTCATATCAGAGGAGTAATGGACATGTCTAAAGTCCAATAATTTAGTAAACTTCAATATTTATTATTTTATTTGTAACTACCATTAGATTGATTGTATTATTTGAAATATATACTTTGCACATTGGAAAAATGTCATACTTACCTGGCACTGAGGAAATCCTTGATCACCAAGGAGGATCCTCCGAGCAGAGACCATTCATTGCACAAACGATTGGTTGACGCTCGCCACATTCGCAAATTGCGATTGCTTGGGGTGCACAATTTTTGGTAGTGGGGACAGCGTTCGCGCAGTCCCTTGCAATTAAAATAAAAGAACACATTTACCGTAGTAAAAAAATTAGGGTCGTATTAAAGATTGTTTAATTTAACGTATTGGGTTGAAACATTTTGGACATCAATTTCTTAGCCGTAGAATTTTCTGCTTAACAATGGGGAATTTACTTAAAGTGGATTTTTCTCGTGTTCCCGAATCCTCTGTCAGAAATTTCCAAACTGTAATTTAAGTTTAAAAAATCGCAAAGCAGATCGCTTAACGTCGAAACACCATGCGAATGGCTGTGACGACACATATCCACGAACGTGCCCTGTTTACGATTTTACTTCATTCTACGTAAGCACGTGCTTTTCTAATTTCTACCAGTAAACAAATGCTAGTTGCGCCGGGTGTTTCTATACTAAATTCAATCATATTGTTTATTTAATTATTAGCCTCTTTGGCGAGCCTATCCCAATTGTAAACAAAGCTAAGTATCTTGGACTGACAATAAACAATAGACTGAACTGGGAGCACCACGTTCAAAATGTTAAAAACAAAGCGAAAGCCGCAATGTCAAATCTCCGTCCCATAATTGGTCGAAAATCTAAAATGCCCCTTAACAAAAAGAGGCTTATATACACATCCACAATCCGACCCATACTAACGTATGCTTCTCCAGTGCTTACAACCCTTAACAAGACTGAATCCACCGCCCTCCAGCGTTGCCAAAACTCTATTCTAAGAGAGTTGGTTAACGCGGAACGTTATGTTCGTGACACCCTAATCCACAGGGATCTTAAAATTGATTCTCTGGCCACTTTTATGGCTAAGATTAATACTAAATTTTATAAGAATAACTTAGCACGAGACTCAGATTTCAGAAGCTCCATCCAATATGAAATTCTCAAGGAAGACAGAAATATAAGACCCTTTGCGGCATTTTACATGTCAGATGCCGTTATGTCCTTCATATAACGAGCGACCAATATTTTAAATCATATACTCCATATACAATTAATTTATAAAGTATAATAGTATTCTAATCCATTCCATTTCAAGGAAACTAGCCTCAGCCAGTTTTTTTGACTGCCCCCCCCCCCCTCCATTATCTAAACTGCCTACCAGTTTCAATCAGATAAAATAATTTCGACATAGCCTATGGCACAATTCCGATGAAAAAGTATGGGGCCTCCGGCCCGTCACTTTGGTCAAATCCATATCACAGTATCACAGTAAAATGTCATACTTACCTGGCACTGAGGAAATCCTTGATCACCAAGGAGGATCCTCCGAGCAGAGACCATTCATTGCACAAACGATTGGTTGACGCTCGCCACATTCGCAAATTGCGATTGCTTGGGGTGCACAATTTTTGGTAGTGGGGACAGCGTTCGCGCAGTCCCTTGCAATTAAAATAAAAGAACACATTTACCGTAGTAAAAAAATTAGGGTCGTATTAAAGATTGTTTAATTTAACGTATTGGGTTGAAACATTTTGGACATCAATTTCTTAGCCGTAGAATTTTCTGCTTAACAATGGGGAATTTACTTAAAGTGGATTTTTCTCGTGTTCCCGAATCCTCTGTCAGAAATTTCCAAACTGTAATTTAAGTTTAAAAAATCGCAAAGCAGATCGCTTAACGTCGAAACACCATGCGAATGGCTGTGACGACACATATCCACGAACGTGCCCTGTTTACGATTTTACTTCATTCTACGTAAGCACGTGCTTTTCTAATTTCTACCAGTAAACAAATGCTAGTTGCGCCGGGTGTTTTTATACTAAATTCAATCATATTGTTTATTTAATTACACTTTCCTTCTAAGATGAGGGTTTTACCGAAATTCCTGAAGGGACAATCCGAATTGAATGGTCAATTTAATTGAAGTTATATAAATTGTTTAAAAAATAGCTGACTAAAAATGAACAATAAGTTTTAAAAAAATAGCTCAACGCCAAATAAAAATTTAAATTCAATGTTATTTTTAAATATATTCCATTTTTCCCATGAGTTTTTTCTAACATTTTAACTAAATTGTTATAAGCATGAAATTATGTGCTCCATTATGTCATGCTGTATTTATTATAAAAGAATTTTTTTAACGACTGTTAATGCTGTTTATAGTAGAAATAAACTTGTAGTCCCCTTTCACTTAAACCTTAGCGCCATCTGCCGAGGCAGCCCTGGCATGGAAATTTTTACGTTTCGGTCTTCTGTCACTAGACTTTGCTTTTTTCAAACTTCTGCAGTTGAGAGATGAAACAAGTGATTCATCCTATGTTGTTGTTTTTTTTTTATCCGTATTGATTTAAACTCTGTTTATTGTTTTTGGTAGAAAGACTGGGGCCACCGATATACTTAGGGGCTAACACCGACTGGTCATATCAGAGGAGTAATGGACATGTCTAAAGTCCAATAATTTAGTAAACTTCAATATTTATTATTTTATTTGTAACTACCATTAGATTGATTGTATTATTTGAAATATATACTTTGCACATTGGAAAAATGTCATACTTACCTGGCACTGAGGAAATCCTTGATCACCAAGGAGGATCCTCCGAGCAGAGACCATTCATTGCACAAACGATTGGTTGACGCTCGCCACATTCGCAAATTGCGATTGCTTGGGGTGCACAATTTTTGGTAGTGGGGACAGCGTTCGCGCAGTCCCTTGCAATTAAAATAAAAGAACACATTTACCGTAGTAAAAAAATTAGGGTCGTATTAAAGATTGTTTAATTTAACGTATTGGGTTGAAACATTTTGGACATCAATTTCTTAGCCGTAGAATTTTCTGCTTAACAATGGGGAATTTACTTAAAGTGGATTTTTCTCGTGTTCCCGAATCCTCTGTCAGAAATTTCCAAACTGTAATTTAAGTTTAAAAAATCGCAAAGCAGATCGCTTAACGTCGAAACACCATGCGAATGGCTGTGACGACACATATCCACGAACGTGCCCTGTTTACGATTTTACTTCATTCTACGTAAGCACGTGCTTTTCTAATTTCTACCAGTAAACAAATGCTAGTTGCGCCGGGTGTTTCTATACTAAATTCAATCATATTGTTTATTTAATTATTAGCCTCTTTGGCGAGCCTATCCCAATTGTAAACAAAGCTAAGTATCTTGGACTGACAATAAACAATAGACTGAACTGGGAGCACCACGTTCAAAATGTTAAAAACAAAGCGAAAGCCGCAATGTCAAATCTCCGTCCCATAATTGGTCGAAAATCTAAAATGCCCCTTAACAAAAAGAGGCTTATATACACATCCACAATCCGACCCATACTAACGTATGCTTCTCCAGTGCTTACAACCCTTAACAAGACTGAATCCACCGCCCTCCAGCGTTGCCAAAACTCTATTCTAAGAGAGTTGGTTAACGCGGAACGTTATGTTCGTGACACCCTAATCCACAGGGATCTTAAAATTGATTCTCTGGCCACTTTTATGGCTAAGATTAATACTAAATTTTATAAGAATAACTTAGCACGAGACTCAGATTTCAGAAGCTCCATCCAATATGAAATTCTCAAGGAAGACAGAAATATAAGACCCTTTGCGGCATTTTACATGTCAGATGCCGTTATGTCCTTCATATAACGAGCGACCAATATTTTAAATCATATACTCCATATACAATTAATTTATAAAGTATAATAGTATTCTAATCCATTCCATTTCAAGGAAACTAGCCTCAGCCAGTTTTTTTGACTGCCCCCCCCCCCTCCATTATCTAAACTGCCTACCAGTTTCAATCAGATAAAATAATTTCGACATAGCCTATGGCACAATTCCGATGAAAAAGTATGGGGCCTCCGGCCCGTCACTTTGGTCAAATCCATATCACAGTATCACAGTAAAATGTCATACTTACCTGGCACTGAGGAAATCCTTGATCACCAAGGATGATCCTCCGAGCAGAGACCATTCATTGCACAAACGATTGGTTGACGCTCGCCACATTCGCAAATTGCGATTGCTTGGGGTGCACAATTTTTGGTAGTGGGGACAGCGTTCGCGCAGTCCCTTGCAATTAAAATAAAAGAACACATTTACCGTAGTAAAAAAATTAGGGTCGTATTAAAGATTGTTTAATTTAACGTATTGGGTTGAAACATTTTGGACATCAATTTCTTAGCCGTAGAATTTTCTGCTTAACAATGGGGAATTTACTTAAAGTGGATTTTTCTCGTGTTCCCGAATCCTCTGTCAGAAATTTCCAAACTGTAATTTAAGTTTAAAAAATCGCAAAGCAGATCGCTTAACGTCGAAACACCATGCGAATGGCTGTGACGACACATATCCACGAACGTGCCCTGTTTACGATTTTACTTCATTCTACGTAAGCACGTGCTTTTCTAATTTCTACCAGTAAACAAATGCTAGTTGCGCCGGGTGTTTTTATACTAAATTCAATCATATTGTTTATTTAATTACACTTTCCTTCTAAGATGAGGGTTTTACCGAAATTCCTGAAGGGACAATCCGAATTGAATGGTCAATTTAATTGAAGTTATATAAATTGTTTAAAAAATAGCTGACTAAAAATGAACAATAAGTTTTAAAAAAATAGCTCAACGCCAAATAAAAATTTAAATTCAATGTTATTTTTAAATATATTCCATTTTTCCCATGAGTTTTTTCTAACATTTTAACTAAATTGTTATAAGCATGAAATTATGTGCTCCATTATGTCATGCTGTATTTATTATAAAAGAATTTTTTTAACGACTGTTAATGCTGTTTATAGTAGAAATAAACTTGTAGTCCCCTTTCACTTAAACCTTAGCGCCATCTGCCGAGGCAGCCCTGGCATGGAAATTTTTACGTTTCGGTCTTCTGTCACTAGACTTTGCTTTTTTCAAACTTCTGCAGTTGAGAGATGAAACAAGTGATTCATCCTATGTTGTTGTTTTTTTTATCCGTATTGATTTAAACTCTGTTTATTGTTTTTGGTAGAAAGACTGGGGCCACCGATATACTTAGGGGCTAACACCGACTGGTCATATCAGAGGAGTAATGGACATGTCTAAAGTCCAATAATTTAGTAAACTTCAATATTTATTATTTTATTTGTAACTACCATTAGATTGATTGTATTATTTGAAATATATACTTTGCACATTGGAAAAATGTCATACTTACCTGGCACTGAGGAAATCCTTGATCACCAAGGAGGATCCTCCGAGCAGAGACCATTCATTGCACAAACGATTGGTTGACGCTCGCCACATTCGCAAATTGCGATTGCTTGGGGTGCACAATTTTTGGTAGTGGGGACAGCGTTCGCGCAGTCCCTTGCAATTAAAATAAAAGAACACATTTACCGTAGTAAAAAAATTAGGGTCGTATTAAAGATTGTTTAATTTAACGTATTGGGTTGAAACATTTTGGACATCAATTTCTTAGCCGTAGAATTTTCTGCTTAACAATGGGGAATTTACTTAAAGTGGATTTTTCTCGTGTTCCCGAATCCTCTGTCAGAAATTTCCAAACTGTAATTTAAGTTTAAAAAATCGCAAAGCAGATCGCTTAACGTCGAAACACCATGCGAATGGCTGTGACGACACATATCCACGAACGTGCCCTGTTTACGATTTTACTTCATTCTACGTAAGCACGTGCTTTTCTAATTTCTACCAGTAAACAAATGCTAGTTGCGCCGGGTGTTTCTATACTAAATTCAATCATATTGTTTATTTAATTACACTTTCCTTCTAAGATGAGGGTTTTACCGAAATTCCTGAAGGGACAATCCGAATTGAATGGTCAATTTAATTGAAGTTATATAAATTGTTTAAAAAATAGCTGACTAAAAATGAACAATAAGTTTTAAAAAAATAGCTCAACGCCAAATAAAAATTTAAATTCAATGTTATTTTTAAATATATTCCATTTTTCCCATGAGTTTTTTCTAACATTTTAACTAAATTGTTATAAGCATGAAATTATGTGCTCCATTATGTCATGCTGTATTTATTATAAAAGAATTTTTTTAACGACTGTTAATGCTGTTTATAGTAGAAATAAACTTGTAGTCCCCTTTCACTTAAACCTTAGCGCCATCTGCCGAGGCAGCCCTGGCATGGAAATTTTTACGTTTCGGTCTTCTGTCACTAGACTTTGCTTTTTTCAAACTTCTGCAGTTGAGAGATGAAACAAGTGATTCATCCTATGTTGTTTTTTTTTATCCGTATTGATTTAAACTCTGTTTATTGTTTTTGGTAGAAAGACTGGGGCCACCGATATACTTAGGGGCTAACACCGACTGGTCATATCAGAGGAGTAATGGACATGTCTAAAGTCCAATAATTTAGTAAACTTCAATATTTATTATTTTATTTGTAACTACCATTAGATTGATTGTATTA
Source organism: Troglohyphantes excavatus (assembly GCA_963932185.1). Classification (NCBI taxonomy): domain Eukaryota; kingdom Metazoa; phylum Arthropoda; class Arachnida; order Araneae; family Linyphiidae; genus Troglohyphantes; species Troglohyphantes excavatus. The sequence continues at coordinate 3,497,019 of OZ010667.1, forward strand.
TTTGAAATATATACTTTGCACATTGGAAAAATGTCATACTTACCTGGCACTGAGGAAATCCTTGATCACCAAGGAGGATCCTCCGAGCAGAGACCATTCATTGCACAAACGATTGGTTGACGCTCGCCACATTCGCAAATTGCGATTGCTTGGGGTGCACAATTTTTGGTAGTGGGGACAGCGTTCGCGCAGTCCCTTGCAATTAAAATAAAAGAACACATTTACCGTAGTAAAAAAATTAGGGTCGTATTAAAGATTGTTTAATTTAACGTATTGGGTTGAAACATTTTGGACATCAATTTCTTAGCCGTAGAATTTTCTGCTTAACAATGGGGAATTTACTTAAAGTGGATTTTTCTCGTGTTCCCGAATCCTCTGTCAGAAATTTCCAAACTGTAATTTAAGTTTAAAAAATCGCAAAGCAGATCGCTTAACGTCGAAACACCATGCGAATGGCTGTGACGACACATATCCACGAACGTGCCCTGTTTACGATTTTACTTCATTCTACGTAAGCACGTGCTTTTCTAATTTCTACCAGTAAACAAATGCTAGTTGCGCCGGGTGTTTCTATACTAAATTCAATCATATTGTTTATTTAATTATTAGCCTCTTTGGCGAGCCTATCCCAATTGTAAACAAAGCTAAGTATCTTGGACTGACAATAAACAATAGACTGAACTGGGAGCACCACGTTCAAAATGTTAAAAACAAAGCGAAAGCCGCAATGTCAAATCTCCGTCCCATAATTGGTCGAAAATCTAAAATGCCCCTTAACAAAAAGAGGCTTATATACACATCCACAATCCGACCCATACTAACGTATGCTTCTCCAGTGCTTACAACCCTTAACAAGACTGAATCCAGCGTTGCCAAAACTCTATTCTAAGAGAGTTGGTTAACGCGGAACGTTATGTTCGTGACACCCTAATCCACAGGGATCTTAAAATTGATTCTCTGGCCACTTTTATGGCTAAGATTAATACTAAATTTTATAAGAATAACTTAGCACGAGACTCAGATTTCAGAAGCTCCATCCAATATGAAATTCTCAAGGAAGACAGAAATATAAGACCCTTTGCGGCATTTTACATGTCAGATGCCGTTATGTCCTTCATATAACGAGCGACCAATATTTTAAATCATATACTCCATATACAATTAATTTATAAAGTATAATAGTATTCTAATCCATTCCATTTCAAGGAAACTAGCCTCAGCCAGTTTTTTTGACTGCCCCCCCCCCCCTCCATTATCTAAACTGCCTACCAGTTTCAATCAGATAAAATAATTTCGACATAGCCTATGGCACAATTCCGATGAAAAAGTATGGGGCCTCCGGCCCGTCACTTTGGTCAAATCCATATCACAGTATCACAGTAAAATGTCATACTTACCTGGCACTGAGGAAATCCTTGATCACCAAGGAGGATCCTCCGAGCAGAGACCATTCATTGCACAAACGATTGGTTGACGCTCGCCACATTCGCAAATTGCGATTGCTTGGGGTGCACAATTTTTGGTAGTGGGGACAGCGTTCGCGCAGTCCCTTGCAATTAAAATAAAAGAACACATTTACCGTAGTAAAAAAATTAGGGTCGTATTAAAGATTGTTTAATTTAACGTATTGGGTTGAAACATTTTGGACATCAATTTCTTAGCCGTAGAATTTTCTGCTTAACAATGGGGAATTTACTTAAAGTGGATTTTTCTCGTGTTCCCGAATCCTCTGTCAGAAATTTCCAAACTGTAATTTAAGTTTAAAAAATCGCAAAGCAGATCGCTTAACGTCGAAACACCATGCGAATGGCTGTGACGACACATATCCACGAACGTGCCCTGTTTACGATTTTACTTCATTCTACGTAAGCACGTGCTTTTCTAATTTCTACCAGTAAACAAATGCTAGTTGCGCCGGGTGTTTTTATACTAAATTCAATCATATTGTTTATTTAATTACACTTTCCTTCTAAGATGAGGGTTTTACCGAAATTCCTGAAGGGACAATCCGAATTGAATGGTCAATTTAATTGAAGTTATATAAATTGTTTAAAAAATAGCTGACTAAAAATGAACAATAAGTTTTAAAAAAATAGCTCAACGCCAAATAAAAATTTAAATTCAATGTTATTTTTAAATATATTCCATTTTTCCCATGAGTTTTTTCTAACATTTTAACTAAATTGTTATAAGCATGAAATTATGTGCTCCATTATGTCATGCTGTATTTATTATAAAAGAATTTTTTTAACGACTGTTAATGCTGTTTATAGTAGAAATAAACTTGTAGTCCCCTTTCACTTAAACCTTAGCGCCATCTGCCGAGGCAGCCCTGGCATGGAAATTTTTACGTTTCGGTCTTCTGTCACTAGACTTTGCTTTTTTCAAACTTCTGCAGTTGAGAGATGAAACAAGTGATTCATCCTATGTTGTTGTTTTTTTTTTATCCGTATTGATTTAAACTCTGTTTATTGTTTTTGGTAGAAAGACTGGGGCCACCGATATACTTAGGGGCTAACACCGACTGGTCATATCAGAGGAGTAATGGACATGTCTAAAGTCCAATAATTTAGTAAACTTCAATATTTATTATTTTATTTGTAACTACCATTAGATTGATTGTATTATTTGAAATATATACTTTGCACATTGGAAAAATGTCATACTTACCTGGCACTGAGGAAATCCTTGATCACCAAGGAGGATCCTCCGAGCAGAGACCATTCATTGCACAAACGATTGGTTGACGCTCGCCACATTCGCAAATTGCGATTGCTTGGGGTGCACAATTTTTGGTAGTGGGGACAGCGTTCGCGCAGTCCCTTGCAATTAAAATAAAAGAACACATTTACCGTAGTAAAAAAATTAGGGTCGTATTAAAGATTGTTTAATTTAACGTATTGGGTTGAAACATTTTGGACATCAATTTCTTAGCCGTAGAATTTTCTGCTTAACAATGGGGAATTTACTTAAAGTGGATTTTTCTCGTGTTCCCGAATCCTCTGTCAGAAATTTCCAAACTGTAATTTAAGTTTAAAAAATCGCAAAGCAGATCGCTTAACGTCGAAACACCATGCGAATGGCTGTGACGACACATATCCACGAACGTGCCCTGTTTACGATTTTACTTCATTCTACGTAAGCACGTGCTTTTCTAATTTCTACCAGTAAACAAATGCTAGTTGCGCCGGGTGTTTCTATACTAAATTCAATCATATTGTTTATTTAATTATTAGCCTCTTTGGCGAGCCTATCCCAATTGTAAACAAAGCTAAGTATCTTGGACTGACAATAAACAATAGACTGAACTGGGAGCACCACGTTCAAAATGTTAAAAACAAAGCGAAAGCCGCAATGTCAAATCTCCGTCCCATAATTGGTCGAAAATCTAAAATGCCCCTTAACAAAAAGAGGCTTATATACACATCCACAATCCGACCCATACTAACGTATGCTTCTCCAGTGCTTACAACCCTTAACAAGACTGAATCCACCGCCCTCCAGCGTTGCCAAAACTCTATTCTAAGAGAGTTGGTTAACGCGGAACGTTATGTTCGTGACACCCTAATCCACAGGGATCTTAAAATTGATTCTCTGGCCACTTTTATGGCTAAGATTAATACTAAATTTTATAAGAATAACTTAGCACGAGACTCAGATTTCAGAAGCTCCATCCAATATGAAATTCTCAAGGAAGACAGAAATATAAGACCCTTTGCGGCATTTTACATGTCAGATGCCGTTATGTCCTTCATATAACGAGCGACCAATATTTTAAATCATATACTCCATATACAATTAATTTATAAAGTATAATAGTATTCTAATCCATTCCATTTCAAGGAAACTAGCCTCAGCCAGTTTTTTTGACTGCCCCCCCCCCTCCATTATCTAAACTGCCTACCAGTTTCAATCAGATAAAATAATTTCGACATAGCCTATGGCACAATTCCGATGAAAAAGTATGGGGCCTCCGGCCCGTCACTTTGGTCAAATCCATATCACAGTATCACAGTAAAATGTCATACTTACCTGGCACTGAGGAAATCCTTGATCACCAAGGAGGATCCTCCGAGCAGAGACCATTCATTGCACAAACGATTGGTTGACGCTCGCCACATTCGCAAATTGCGATTGCTTGGGGTGCACAATTTTTGGTAGTGGGGACAGCGTTCGCGCAGTCCCTTGCAATTAAAATAAAAGAACACATTTACCGTAGTAAAAAAATTAGGGTCGTATTAAAGATTGTTTAATTTAACGTATTGGGTTGAAACATTTTGGACATCAATTTCTTAGCCGTAGAATTTTCTGCTTAACAATGGGGAATTTACTTAAAGTGGATTTTTCTCGTGTTCCCGAATCCTCTGTCAGAAATTTCCAAACTGTAATTTAAGTTTAAAAAATCGCAAAGCAGATCGCTTAACGTCGAAACACCATGCGAATGGCTGTGACGACACATATCCACGAACGTGCCCTGTTTACGATTTTACTTCATTCTACGTAAGCACGTGCTTTTCTAATTTCTACCAGTAAACAAATGCTAGTTGCGCCGGGTGTTTCTATACTAAATTCAATCATATTGTTTATTTAATTATTAGCCTCTTTGGCGAGCCTATCCCAATTGTAAACAAAGCTAAGTATCTTGGACTGACAATAAACAATAGACTGAACTGGGAGCACCACGTTCAAAATGTTAAAAACAAAGCGAAAGCCGCAATGTCAAATCTCCGTCCCATAATTGGTCGAAAATCTAAAATGCCCCTTAACAAAAAGAGGCTTATATACACATCCACAATCCGACCCATACTAACGTATGCTTCTCCAGTGCTTACAACCCTTAACAAGACTGAATCCACCGCCCTCCAGCGTTGCCAAAACTCTATTCTAAGAGAGTTGGTTAACGCGGAACGTTATGTTCGTGACACCCTAATCCACAGGGATCTTAAAATTGATTCTCTGGCCACTTTTATGGCTAAGATTAATACTAAATTTTATAAGAATAACTTAGCACGAGACTCAGATTTCAGAAGCTCCATCCAATATGAAATTCTCAAGGAAGACAGAAATATAAGACCCTTTGCGGCATTTTACATGTCAGATGCCGTTATGTCCTTCATATAACGAGCGACCAATATTTTAAATCATATACTCCATATACAATTAATTTATAAAGTATAATAGTATTCTAATCCATTCCATTTCAAGGAAACTAGCCTCAGCCAGTTTTTTTGACTGCCCCCCCCCCCCTCCATTATCTAAACTGCCTACCAGTTTCAATCAGATAAAATAATTTCGACATAGCCTATGGCACAATTCCGATGAAAAAGTATGGGGCCTCCGGCCCGTCACTTTGGTCAAATCCATATCACAGTATCACAGTAAAATGTCATACTTACCTGGCACTGAGGAAATCCTTGATCACCAAGGAGGATCCTCCGAGCAGAGACCATTCATTGCACAAACGATTGGTTGACGCTCGCCACATTCGCAAATTGCGATTGCTTGGGGTGCACAATTTTTGGTAGTGGGGACAGCGTTCGCGCAGTCCCTTGCAATTAAAATAAAAGAACACATTTACCGTAGTAAAAAAATTAGGGTCGTATTAAAGATTGTTTAATTTAACGTATTGGGTTGAAACATTTTGGACATCAATTTCTTAGCCGTAGAATTTTCTGCTTAACAATGGGGAATTTACTTAAAGTGGATTTTTCTCGTGTTCCCGAATCCTCTGTCAGAAATTTCCAAACTGTAATTTAAGTTTAAAAAATCGCAAAGCAGATCGCTTAACGTCGAAACACCATGCGAATGGCTGTGACGACACATATCCACGAACGTGCCCTGTTTACGATTTTACTTCATTCTACGTAAGCACGTGCTTTTCTAATTTCTACCAGTAAACAAATGCTAGTTGCGCCGGGTGTTTCTATACTAAATTCAATCATATTGTTTATTTAATTACACTTTCCTTCTAAGATGAGGGTTTTACCGAAATTCCTGAAGGGACAATCCGAATTGAATGGTCAATTTAATTGAAGTTATATAAATTGTTTAAAAAATAGCTGACTAAAAATGAACAATAAGTTTTAAAAAAATAGCTCAACGCCAAATAAAAATTTAAATTCAATGTTATTTTTAAATATATTCCATTTTTCCCATGAGTTTTTTCTAACATTTTAACTAAATTGTTATAAGCATGAAATTATGTGCTCCATTATGTCATGCTGTATTTATTATAAAAGAATTTTTTTAACGACTGTTAATGCTGTTTATAGTAGAAATAAACTTGTAGTCCCCTTTCACTTAAACCTTAGCGCCATCTGCCGAGGCAGCCCTGGCATGGAAATTTTTACGTTTCGGTCTTCTGTCACTAGACTTTGCTTTTTTCAAACTTCTGCAGTTGAGAGATGAAACAAGTGATTCATCCTATGTTGTTTTTTTTTTTTTTATCCGTATTGATTTAAACTCTGTTTATTGTTTTTGGTAGAAAGACTGGGGCCACCGATATACTTAGGGGCTAACACCGACTGGTCATATCAGAGGAGTAATGGACATGTCTAAAGTCCAATAATTTAGTAAACTTCAATATTTATTATTTTATTTGTAACTACCATTAGATTGATTGTATTATTTGAAATATATACTTTGCACATTGGAAAAATGTCATACTTACCTGGCACTGAGGAAATCCTTGATCACCAAGGAGGATCCTCCGAGCAGAGACCATTCATTGCACAAACGATTGGTTGACGCTCGCCACATTCGCAAATTGCGATTGCTTGGGGTGCACAATTTTTGGTAGTGGGGACAGCGTTCGCGCAGTCCCTTGCAATTAAAATAAAAGAACACATTTACCGTAGTAAAAAAATTAGGGTCGTATTAAAGATTGTTTAATTTAACGTATTGGGTTGAAACATTTTGGACATCAATTTCTTAGCCGTAGAATTTTCTGCTTAACAATGGGGAATTTACTTAAAGTGGATTTTTCTCGTGTTCCCGAATCCTCTGTCAGAAATTTCCAAACTGTAATTTAAGTTTAAAAAATCGCAAAGCAGATCGCTTAACGTCGAAACACCATGCGAATGGCTGTGACGACACATATCCACGAACGTGCCCTGTTTACGATTTTACTTCATTCTACGTAAGCACGTGCTTTTCTAATTTCTACCAGTAAACAAATGCTAGTTGCGCCGGGTGTTTCTATACTAAATTCAATCATATTGTTTATTTAATTACACTTTCCTTCTAAGATGAGGGTTTTACCGAAATTCCTGAAGGGACAATCCGAATTGAATGGTCAATTTAATTGAAGTTATATAAATTGTTTAAAAAATAGCTGACTAAAAATGAACAATAAGTTTTAAAAAAATAGCTCAACGCCAAATAAAAATTTAAATTCAATGTTATTTTTAAATATATTCCATTTTTCCCATGAGTTTTTTCTAACATTTTAACTAAATTGTTATAAGCATGAAATTATGTGCTCCATTATGTCATGCTGTATTTATTATAAAAGAATTTTTTTAACGACTGTTAATGCTGTTTATAGTAGAAATAAACTTGTAGTCCCCTTTCACTTAAACCTTAGCGCCATCTGCCGAGGCAGCCCTGGCATGGAAATTTTTACGTTTCGGTCTTCTGTCACTAGACTTTGCTTTTTTCAAACTTCTGCAGTTGAGAGATGAAACAAGTGATTCATCCTATGTTGTTGTTTTTTTTATCCGTATTGATTTAAACTCTGTTTATTGTTTTTGGTAGAAAGACTGGGGCCACCGATATACTTAGGGGCTAACACCGACTGGTCATATCAGAGGAGTAATGGACATGTCTAAAGTCCAATAATTTAGTAAACTTCAATATTTATTATTTTATTTGTAACTACCATTAGATTGATTGTATTATTTGAAATATATACTTTGCACATTGGAAAAATGTCATACTTACCTGGCACTGAGGAAATCCTTGATCACCAAGGAGGATCCTCCGAGCAGAGACCATTCATTGCACAAACGATTGGTTGACGCTCGCCACATTCGCAAATTGCGATTGCTTGGGGTGCACAATTTTTGGTAGTGGGGACAGCGTTCGCGCAGTCCCTTGCAATTAAAATAAAAGAACACATTTACCGTAGTAAAAAAATTAGGGTCGTATTAAAGATTGTTTAATTTAACGTATTGGGTTGAAACATTTTGGACATCAATTTCTTAGCCGTAGAATTTTCTGCTTAACAATGGGGAATTTACTTAAAGTGGATTTTTCTCGTGTTCCCGAATCCTCTGTCAGAAATTTCCAAACTGTAATTTAAGTTTAAAAAATCGCAAAGCAGATCGCTTAACGTCGAAACACCATGCGAATGGCTGTGACGACACATATCCACGAACGTGCCCTGTTTACGATTTTACTTCATTCTACGTAAGCACGTGCTTTTCTAATTTCTACCAGTAAACAAATGCTAGTTGCGCCGGGTGTTTTTATACTAAATTCAATCATATTGTTTATTTAATTACACTTTCCTTCTAAGATGAGGGTTTTACCGAAATTCCTGAAGGGACAATCCGAATTGAATGGTCAATTTAATTGAAGTTATATAAATTGTTTAAAAAATAGCTGACTAAAAATGAACAATAAGTTTTAAAAAAATAGCTCAACGCCAAATAAAAATTTAAATTCAATGTTATTTTTAAATATATTCCATTTTTCCCATGAGTTTTTTCTAACATTTTAACTAAATTGTTATAAGCATGAAATTATGTGCTCCATTATGTCATGCTGTATTTATTATAAAAGAATTTTTTTAACGACTGTTAATGCTGTTTATAGTAGAAATAAACTTGTAGTCCCCTTTCACTTAAACCTTAGCGCCATCTGCCGAGGCAGCCCTGGCATGGAAATTTTTACGTTTCGGTCTTCTGTCACTAGACTTTGCTTTTTTCAAACTTCTGCAGTTGAGAGATGAAACAAGTGATTCATCCTATGTTGTTTTTTTTTTTTATCCGTATTGATTTAAACTCTGTTTATTGTTTTTGGTAGAAAGACTGGGGCCACCGATATACTTAGGGGCTAACACCGACTGGTCATATCAGAGGAGTAATGGACATGTCTAAAGTCCAATAATTTAGTAAACTTCAATATTTATTATTTTATTTGTAACTACCATTAGATTGATTGTATTATTTGAAATATATACTTTGCACATTGGAAAAATGTCATACTTACCTGGCACTGAGGAAATCCTTGATCACCAAGGAGGATCCTCCGAGCAGAGACCATTCATTGCACAAACGATTGGTTGACGCTCGCCACATTCGCAAATTGCGATTGCTTGGGGTGCACAATTTTTGGTAGTGGGGACAGCGTTCGCGCAGTCCCTTGCAAATAAAATAAAAGAACACATTTACCGTAGTAAAAAAATTAGGGTCGTATTAAAGATTGTTTAATTTAACGTATTGGGTTGAAACATTTTGGACATCAATTTCTTAGCCGTAGAATTTTCTGCTTAACAATGGGGAATTTACTTAAAGTGGATTTTTCTCGTGTTCCCGAATCCTCTGTCAGAAATTTCCAAACTGTAATTTAAGTTTAAAAAATCGCAAAGCAGATCGCTTAACGTCGAAACACCATGCGAATGGCTGTGACGACACATATCCACGAACGTGCCCTGTTTACGATTTTACTTCATTCTACGTAAGCACGTGCTTTTCTAATTTCTACCAGTAAACAAATGCTAGTTGCGCCGGGTGTTTCTATACTAAATTCAATCATATTGTTTATTTAATTATTAGCCTCTTTGGCGAGCCTATCCCAATTGTAAACAAAGCTAAGTATCTTGGACTGACAATAAACAATAGACTGAACTGGGAGCACCACGTTCAAAATGTTAAAAACAAAGCGAAAGCCGCAATGTCAAATCTCCGTCCCATAATTGGTCGAAAATCTAAAATGCCCCTTAACAAAAAGAGGCTTATATACACATCCACAATCCGACCCATACTAACGTATGCTTCTCCAGTGCTTACAACCCTTAACAAGACTGAATCCACCGCCCTCCAGCGTTGCCAAAACTCTATTCTAAGAGAGTTGGTTAACGCGGAACGTTATGTTCGTGACACCCTAATCCACAGGGATCTTAAAATTGATTCTCTGGCCACTTTTATGGCTAAGATTAATACTAAATTTTATAAGAATAACTTAGCACGAGACTCAGATTTCAGAAGCTCCATCCAATATGAAATTCTCAAGCAAGACAGAAATATAAGACCCTTTGCGGCATTTTACATGTCAGATGCCGTTATGTCCTTCATATAACGAGCGACCAATATTTTAAATCATATACTCCATATACAATTAATTTATAAAGTATAATAGTATTCTAATCCATTCCATTTCAAGGAAACTAGCCTCAGCCAGTTTTTTTGACTGCCCCCCCCCCTCCATTATCTAAACTGCCTACCAGTTTCAATCAGATAAAATAATTTCGACATAGCCTATGGCACAATTCCGATGAAAAAGTATGGGGCCTCCGGCCCGTCACTTTGGTCAAATCCATATCACAGTATCACAGTAAAATGTCATACTTACCTGGCACTGAGGAAATCCTTGATCACCAAGGAGGATCCTCCGAGCAGAGACCATTCATTGCACAAACGATTGGTTGACGCTCGCCACATTCGCAAATTGCGATTGCTTGGGGTGCACAATTTTTGGTAGTGGGGACAGCGTTCGCGCAGTCCCTTGCAATTAAAATAAAAGAACACATTTACCGTAGTAAAAAAATTAGGGTCGTATTAAAGATTGTTTAATTTAACGTATTGGGTTGAAACATTTTGGACATCAATTTCTTAGCCGTAGAATTTTCTGCTTAACAATGGGGAATTTACTTAAAGTGGATTTTTCTCGTGTTCCCGAATCCTCTGTCAGAAATTTCCAAACTGTAATTTAAGTTTAAAAAATCGCAAAGCAGATCGCTTAACGTCGAAACACCATGCGAATGGCTGTGACGACACATATCCACGAACGTGCCCTGTTTACGATTTTACTTCATTCTACGTAAGCACGTGCTTTTCTAATTTCTACCAGTAAACAAATGCTAGTTGCGCCGGGTGTTTTTATACTAAATTCAATCATATTGTTTATTTAATTACACTTTCCTTCTAAGATGAGGGTTTTACCGAAATTCCTGAAGGGACAATCCAAATTGAATGGTCAATTTAATTGAAGTTATATAAATTGTTTAAAAAATAGCTGACTAAAAATGAACAATAAGTTTTAAAAAAATAGCTCAACGCCAAATAAAAATTTAAATTCAATGTTATTTTTAAATATATTCCATTTTTCCCATGAGTTTTTTCTAACATTTTAACTAAATTGTTATAAGCATGAAATTATGTGCTCCATTATGTCATGCTGTATTTATTATAAAAGAATTTTTTTAACGACTGTTAATGCTGTTTATAGTAGAAATAAACTTGTAGTCCCCTTTCACTTAAACCTTAGCGCCATCTGCCGAGGCAGCCCTGGCATGGAAATTTTTACGTTTCGGTCTTCTGTCACTAGACTTTGCTTTTTTCAAACTTCTGCAGTTGAGAGATGAAACAAGTGATTCATCCTATGTTGTTGTTTTTTTTTTATCCGTATTGATTTAAACTCTGTTTATTGTTTTTGGTAGAAAGACTGGGGCCACCGATATACTTAGGGGCTAACACCGACTGGTCATATCAGAGGAGTAATGGACATGTCTAAAGTCCAATAATTTAGTAAACTTCAATATTTATTATTTTATTTGTAACTACCATTAGATTGATTGTATTATTTGAAATATATACTTTGCACATTTGAAAAATGTCATACTTACCTGGCACTGAGGAAATCCTTGATCACCAAGGAGGATCCTCCGAGCAGAGACCATTCATTGCACAAACGATTGGTTGACGCTCGCCACATTCGCAAATTGCGATTGCTTGGGGTGCACAATTTTTGGTAGTGGGGACAGCGTTCGCGCAGTCCCTTGCAATTAAAATAAAAGAACACATTTACCGTAGTAAAAAAATTAGGGTCGTATTAAAGATTGTTTAATTTAACGTATTGGGTTGAAACATTTTGGACATCAATTTCTTAGCCGTAGAATTTTCTGCTTAACAATGGGGAATTTACTTAAAGTGGATTTTTCTCGTGTTCCCGAATCCTCTGTCAGAAATTTCCAAACTGTAATTTAAGTTTAAAAAATCGCAAAGCAGATCGCTTAACGTCGAAACACCATGCGAATGGCTGTGACGACACATATCCACGAACGTGCCCTGTTTACGATTTTACTTCATTCTACGTAAGCACGTGCTTTTCTAATTTCTACCAGTAAACAAATGCTAGTTGCGCCGGGTGTTTCTATACTAAATTCAATCATATTGTTTATTTAATTATTAGCCTCTTTGGCGAGCCTATCCCAATTGTAAACAAAGCTAAGTATCTTGGACTGACAATAAACAATAGACTGAACTGGGAGCACCACGTTCAAAATGTTAAAAACAAAGCGAAAGCCGCAATGTCAAATCTCCGTCCCATAATTGGTCGAAAATCTAAAATGCCCCTTAACAAAAAGAGGCTTATATACACATCCACAATCCGACCCATACTAACGTATGCTTCTCCAGTGCTTACAACCCTTAACAAGACTGAATCCACCGCCCTCCAGCGTTGCCAAAACTCTATTCTAAGAGAGTTGGTTAACGCGGAACGTTATGTTCGTGACACCCTAATCCACAGGGATCTTAAAATTGATTCTCTGGCCACTTTTATGGCTAAGATTAATACTAAATTTTATAAGAATAACTTAGCACGAGACTCAGATTTCAGAAGCTCCATCCAATATGAAATTCTCAAGGAAGACAGAAATATAAGACCCTTTGCGGCATTTTACATGTCAGATGCCGTTATGTCCTTCATATAACGAGCGACCAATATTTTAAATCATATACTCCATATACAATTAATTTATAAAGTATAATAGTATTCTAATCCATTCCATTTCAAGGAAACTAGCCTCAGCCAGTTTTTTTGACTGCCCCCCCCCCCTCCATTATCTAAACTGCCTACCAGTTTCAATCAGATAAAATAATTTCGACATAGCCTATGGCACAATTCCGATGAAAAAGTATGGGGCCTCCGGCCCGTCACTTTGGTCAAATCCATATCACAGTATCACAGTAAAATGTCATACTTACCTGGCACTGAGGAAATCCTTGATCACCAAGGAGGATCCTCCGAGCAGAGACCATTCATTGCACAAACGATTGGTTGACGCTCGCCACATTCGCAAATTGCGATTGCTTGGGGTGCATAATTTTTGGTAGTGGGGACAGCGTTCGCGCAGTCCCTTGCAATTAAAATAAAAGAACACATTTACCGTAGTAAAAAAATTAGGGTCGTATTAAAGATTGTTTAATTTAACGTATTGGGTTGAAACATTTTGGACATCAATTTCTTAGCCGTAGAATTTTCTGCTTAACAATGGGGAATTTACTTAAAGTGGATTTTTCTCGTGTTCCCGAATCCTCTGTCAGAAATTTCCAAACTGTAATTTAAGTTTAAAAAATCGCAAAGCAGATCGCTTAACGTCGAAACACCATGCGAATGGCTGTGACGACACATATCCACGAACGTGCCCTGTTTACGATTTTACTTCATTCTACGTAAGCACGTGCTTTTCTAATTTCTACCAGTAAACAAATGCTAGTTGCGCCGGGTGTTTCTATACTAAATTCAATCATATTGTTTATTTAATTATTAGCCTCTTTGGCGAGCCTATCCCAATTGTAAACAAAGCTAAGTATCTTGGACTGACAATAAACAATAGACTGAACTGGGAGCACCACGTTCAAAATGTTAAAAACAAAGCGAAAGCCGCAATGTCAAATCTCCGTCCCATAATTGGTCGAAAATCTAAAATGCCCCTTAACAAAAAGAGGCTTATATACACATCCACAATCCGACCCATACTAACGTATGCTTCTCCAGTGCTTACAACCCTTAACAAGACTGAATCCACCGCCCTCCAGCGTTGCCAAAACTCTATTCTAAGAGAGTTGGTTAACGCGGAACGTTATGTTCGTGACACCCTAATCCACAGGGATCTTAAAATTGATTCTCTGGCCACTTTTATGGCTAAGATTAATACTAAATTTTATAAGAATAACTTAGCACGAGACTCAGATTTCAGAAGCTCCATCCAATATGAAATTCTCAAGGAAGACAGAAATATAAGACCCTTTGCGGCATTTTACATGTCAGATGCCGTTATGTCCTTCATATAACGAGCGACCAATATTTTAAATCATATACTCCATATACAATTAATTTATAAAGTATAATAGTATTCTAATCCATTCCATTTCAAGGAAACTAGCCTCAGCCAGTTTTTTTGACTGCCCCCCCCCCCCCTCCATTATCTAAACTGCCTACCAGTTTCAATCAGATAAAATAATTTCGACATAGCCTATGGCACAATTCCGATGAAAAAGTATGGGGCCTCCGGCCCGTCACTTTGGTCAAATCCATATCACAGTATCACAGTAAAATGTCATACTTACCTGGCACTGAGGAAATCCTTGATCACCAAGGAGGATCCTCCGAGCAGAGACCATTCATTGCACAAACGATTGGTTGACGCTCGCCACATTCGCAAATTGCGATTGCTTGGGGTGCACAATTTTTGGTAGTGGGGACAGCGTTCGCGCAGTCCCTTGCAATTAAAATAAAAGAACACATTTACCGTAGTAAAAAAATTAGGGTCGTATTAAAGATTGTTTAATTTAACGTATTGGGTTGAAACATTTTGGACATCAATTTCTTAGCCGTAGAATTTTCTGCTTAACAATGGGGAATTTACTTAAAGTGGATTTTTCTCGTGTTCCCGAATCCTCTGTCAGAAATTTCCAAACTGTAATTTAAGTTTAAAAAATCGCAAAGCAGATCGCTTAACGTCGAAACACCATGCGAATGGCTGTGACGACACATATCCACGAACGTGCCCTGTTTACGATTTTACTTCATTCTACGTAAGCACGTGCTTTTCTAATTTCTACCAGTAAACAAATGCTAGTTGCGCCGGGTGTTTCTATACTAAATTCAATCATATTGTTTATTTAATTATTAGCCTCTTTGGCGAGCCTATCCCAATTGTAAACAAAGCTAAGTATCTTGGACTGACAATAAACAATAGACTGAACTGGGAGCACCACGTTCAAAATGTTAAAAACAAAGCGAAAGCCGCAATGTCAAATCTCCGTCCCATAATTGGTCGAAAATCTAAAATGCCCCTTAACAAAAAGAGGCTTATATACACATCCACAATCCGACCCATACTAACGTATGCTTCTCCAGTGCTTACAACCCTTAACAAGACTGAATCCACCGCCCTCCAGCGTTGCCAAAACTCTATTCTAAGAGAGTTGGTTAACGCGGAACGTTATGTTCGTGACACCCTAATCCACAGGGATCTTAAAATTGATTCTCTGGCCACTTTTATGGCTAAGATTAATACTAAATTTTATAAGAATAACTTAGCACGAGACTCAGATTTCAGAAGCTCCATCCAATATGAAATTCTCAAGGAAGACAGAAATATAAGACCCTTTGCGGCATTTTACATGTCAGATGCCGTTATGTCCTTCATATAACGAGCGACCAATATTTTAAATCATATACTCCATATACAATTAATTTATAAAGTATAATAGTATTCTAATCCATTCCATTTCAAGGAAACTAGCCTCAGCCAGTTTTTTTGACTGCCCCCCCCCCCTCCATTATCTAAACTGCCTACCAGTTTCAATCAGATAAAATAATTTCGACATAGCCTATGGCACAATTCCGATGAAAAAGTATGGGGCCTCCGGCCCGTCACTTTGGTCAAATCCATATCACAGTATCACAGTAAAATGTCATACTTACCTGGCACTGAGGAAATCCTTGATCACCAAGGAGGATCCTCCGAGCAGAGACCATTCATTGCACAAACGATTGGTTGACGCTCGCCACATTCGCAAATTGCGATTGCTTGGGGTGCACAATTTTTGGTAGTGGGGACAGCGTTCGCGCAGTCCCTTGCAATTAAAATAAAAGAACACATTTACCGTAGTAAAAAAATTAGGGTCGTATTAAAGATTGTTTAATTTAACGTATTGGGTTGAAACATTTTGGACATCAATTTCTTAGCCGTAGAATTTTCTGCTTAACAATGGGGAATTTACTTAAAGTGGATTTTTCTCGTGTTCCCGAATCCTCTGTCAGAAATTTCCAAACTGTAATTTAAGTTTAAAAAATCGCAAAGCAGATCGCTTAACGTCGAAACACCATGCGAATGGCTGTGACGACACATATCCACGAACGTGCCCTGTTTACGATTTTACTTCATTCTACGTAAGCACGTGCTTTTCTAATTTCTACCAGTAAACAAATGCTAGTTGCGCCGGGTGTTTCTATACTAAATTCAATCATATTGTTTATTTAATTATTAGCCTCTTTGGCGAGCCTATCCCAATTGTAAACAAAGCTAAGTATCTTGGACTGACAATAAACAATAGACTGAACTGGGAGCACCACGTTCAAAATGTTAAAAACAAAGCGAAAGCCGCAATGTCAAATCTCCGTCCCATAATTGGTCGAAAATCTAAAATGCCCCTTAACAAAAAGAGGCTTATATACACATCCACAATCCGACCCATACTAACGTATGCTTCTCCAGTGCTTACAACCCTTAACAAGACTGAATCCACCGCCCTCCAGCGTTGCCAAAACTCTATTCTAAGAGAGTTGGTTAACGCGGAACGTTATGTTCGTGACACCCTAATCCACAGGGATCTTAAAATTGATTCTCTGGCCACTTTTATGGCTAAGATTAATACTAAATTTTATAAGAATAACTTAGCACGAGACTCAGATTTCAGAAGCTCCATCCAATATGAAATTCTCAAGGAAGACAGAAATATAAGACCCTTTGCGGCATTTTACATGTCAGATGCCGTTATGTCCTTCATATAACGAGCGACCAATATTTTAAATCATATACTCCATATACAATTAATTTATAAAGTATAATAGTATTCTAATCCATTCCATTTCAAGGAAACTAGCCTCAGCCAGTTTTTTTGACTGCCCCCCCCCCCCCCCCTCCATTATCTAAACTGCCTACCAGTTTCAATCAGATAAAATAATTTCGACATAGCCTATGGCACAATTCCGATGAAAAAGTATGGGGCCTCCGGCCCGTCACTTTGGTCAAATCCATATCACAGTATCACAGTAAAATGTCATACTTACCTGGCACTGAGGAAATCCTTGATCACCAAGGAGGATCCTCCGAGCAGAGACCATTCATTGCACAAACGATTGGTTGACGCTCGCCACATTCGCAAATTGCGATTGCTTGGGGTGCACAATTTTTGGTAGTGGGGACAGCGTTCGCGCAGTCCCTTGCAATTAAAATAAAAGAACACATTTACCGTAGTAAAAAAATTAGGGTCGTATTAAAGATTGTTTAATTTAACGTATTGGGTTGAAACATTTTGGACATCAATTTCTTAGCCGTAGAATTTTCTGCTTAACAATGGGGAATTTACTTAAAGTGGATTTTTCTCGTGTTCCCGAATCCTCTGTCAGAAATTTCCAAACTGTAATTTAAGTTTAAAAAATCGCAAAGCAGATCGCTTAACGTCGAAACACCATGCGAATGGCTGTGACGACACATATCCACGAACGTGCCCTGTTTACGATTTTACTTCATTCTACGTAAGCACGTGCTTTTCTAATTTCTACCAGTAAACAAATGCTAGTTGCGCCGGGTGTTTTTATACTAAATTCAATCATATTGTTTATTTAA
Organism: Troglohyphantes excavatus; assembly: GCA_963932185.1. NCBI lineage: Eukaryota > Metazoa > Arthropoda > Arachnida > Araneae > Linyphiidae > Troglohyphantes > Troglohyphantes excavatus. Next base: position 3,514,885 of record OZ010667.1, read on the forward strand.
TTACACTTTCCTTCTAAGATGAGGGTTTTACCGAAATTCCTGAAGGGACAATCCGAATTGAATGGTCAATTTAATTGAAGTTATATAAATTGTTTAAAAAATAGCTGACTAAAAATGAACAATAAGTTTTAAAAAAATAGCTCAACGCCAAATAAAAATTTAAATTCAATGTTATTTTTAAATATATTCCATTTTTCCCATGAGTTTTTTCTAACATTTTAACTAAATTGTTATAAGCATGAAATTATGTGCTCCATTATGTCATGCTGTATTTATTATAAAAGAATTTTTTTAACGACTGTTAATGCTGTTTATAGTAGAAATAAAATTGTAGTCCCCTTTCATTTAAACCTTAGCGCCATCTGCCGAGGCAGCCCTGGCATGGAAATTTTTACGTTTCGGTCTTCTGTCACTAGACTTTGCTTTTTTCAAACTTCTGCAGTTGAGAGATGAAACAAGTGATTCATCCTATGTTGTTGGTTTTTTTTTATCCGTATTGATTTAAACTCTGTTTATTGTTTTTGGTAGAAAGACTGGGGCCACCGATATACTTAGGGGCTAACACCGACTGGTCATATCAGAGGAGTAATGGACATGTCTAAAGTCCAATAATTTAGTAAACTTCAATGTCTATCTCTAGGACTAGAGACGTAGGGTTGAGACTGAACGGACGTTCACCCGACCCTACCTTAGACAGGATCAATGCACCAATATGGCCGCCATCGCCTGAGGTTGCTAGTGACAAATATACACGTCACATGTCTATCCCGGCAAAGTCACAAAGCCGCGGTAATTATATCACAGAGTCTCAAAAGACAACACATCAATGTGTGTCTTCATATACTCCCAGTCAAAACGGAGATAATACATTGGACGTGAATTCCTCGGAATCACAAAACATTAATGCACATCAATCCCCTACGCTAAATGATGTTGCAGCACATAATGAGACTATCCCGAAGTCGATGTCTCCGTCTTGCCCAGTGCAAAAATTCCGTGCACCCATCTCACCTAGGCTAAGGGTTAACCTAGATCAGGAATGGAGGTATACCAAATATCCGGCTAAACCTCAAAATGTGGACAATGTTTTCCCAGCCCTCGTACCGGTGGGTAACAGATATCAGTCGCTCTCGGACACTGAGATGGATAACGAAGGAGAGAAAGAGGCAGCTACTACATCCACCGTAGCTAAATCCTCAATAGCAAAGCATAGCCCGTATAACCTTAGGCGCAGACATGCAGATAATGCTAAGCAGACAAATAAATCTCTAGCAACTAAGTCCCAGTCTAAGGATACCTTGTTACAACCTGGGCCCTCCACTCAAACTCAGACTTCTATTATGGTAGAGAGCAGCGATTCAGAGTCTGATGAACTTATCATAGACGAATCTCTTCCTACACCCACGGATTCAGCCAACCCTACTCTAAACACTGATAATAGTGGGTTCACTCAACCCAAAAATCCAGCAAGGGTAACTCCTATCATAGTAGAAGATAACAACTACGACTGGAGAATACTTAATAAACTCCTAACAGAGAACGGATTTGAAGGTGTAACAGCAAAACTTACTGCTGGTAATACCTACACTATAAAACCTCATGATGTAAATGTCCACAGAGGCATAACAGCCCTTTTTAACGAAAAGGGCATTTTATACCATACATATGTTCTCCCTGCGGACAAAAACATCAAAGTGGTGATAAAGCACCTTCCAGTAAGCACCGACTGCAAAGAGCTTTTTGACGAACTTGTAGATGAACACTTCCAGATTATTGAAGTAGTTCAAATGTCTAAACGAGTTGATGGGGTAAAGGTCAATCTACCTCTCTTTATCGTAACTTTACCCAGAAACAAGACTTCTGCGGAAATATACCACATAAAATTTCTATTCAGATTAAAGGTCGAAGTTCAGACATATAAAGGCAGACATGGCCCCACGCAATGCCACAGATGTCAGAATTTCCTACATGCACAGAGAGGATGCAAACGTAACCCCCGCTGTGTCAAATGTGGAGAATCACACTGGACATCGGAATGCACGAAACCTAAATCTGTCACTCCCAAATGCTGCAATTGCTTTGGACCACACACGGCTAATTGGAGTGGCTGCCCCGTAAGGCCAGAGGAGACGCCAAAACCTCAAATCAACAGAACTGGGCGAAGTGGGAACACTCAAGTTCCCAACTCTTCTAGAGTACCCATACCTGAAGACCTTGCTCTAAGGACTACTTACGAAAACAGAGTCTTCCTCAATAAGTCATATGCGCAAGCGGCATCAATGCCTGCAAATAACCGAAGTCATAACGAATTGATACAGATGCCTGCCAACATCAACTCTGGGGAAACACAGACTCCTCAAGTGATCTCTCATAATCCTCAAGTAATCTCTAATGCCGAGACGATACTTGAAAAACTTGCCACTCTTGTGGAATGGATCAAAAACTCGGGCATTATAGAAATTGTAGAAAGTCTGAAAAACGGAGGTTCAATCCAAATTAATCACACTAATTCACAGTTTGTTCAGCAAAATGCAGTCAATAATTCTAGTCCCATTAATGAATAATACATCTAATAGTTTCACTCCAATCACGATTTTAAATTGGAATGCCAATGGAGTACTTCATAAATTCACTGAATTAAAAGATTTCATGATGGAGTACAATATAGATGTGTGCATCATTACCGAGACTCACCTTTCGGCTGGCCACTCGCTCCGAATGGCCAACTATCAAACCTATAGGTCGGATAGGCTCAACCGTAGAGGGGGTGGCTGTGCCATACTAGCGAAAAATTCTCTGCAAACGTCTCTGTTCAGAACTAGCAACAATAAAGGCTTCGAGGAGACTACCATCACCCTCGCTCGCAAGCAACAAAACATTAATATATCCGCTGTGTACAACCCTCCAACTCATATTATCACAGAGGATGAAATAAAGTATATTTTCCCTCCCAATACACCAACAATCTTGGGAGGTGATCTAAATGCTAAAAGCTCGATATGGGGTTGTAGAGCAGTCAACAAAAATGGGAAGCAACTCCAAAAATATCTGGGGAAAGCTGGTTTAACAGTAATTGCTCCAATGCAACCCACATATATTCCAACGGCCTTCAATCACAGGCCAGATATACTGGATATCTTCCTCAGCAATGCGGGCATACACATGTGTGCTCACGTTTATAACGAATTGTCATCAGATCATCTACCTGTTATTGCGACAGTGGGTATCGAAAAACCTGCAGATGACTTTCGCAAGCTCCGCACAGATTGGAAACTCTACTACAACATTCTCACAACCAGGGGACACAATGACCTGCCCCTAGATAACTGCTCAAACATCAACCTGGCAGTAGAAAATTTCACTTCCGAATTACAAACAGCCCACTCTGAGGCCACAACAAAAGTCGATAAACCTCCTAACTATCTAATCCTTCCGAAATCAATAAAACAACTAATCAAATATAGGAACTGGGTCCGAAAGAGACATAGTAGAACTTTAGATCCTAGCTTAAAAACCGAAATAAATAGACTCAATAAAGAAATAAAAATCAAATGTACCAATCACAAGACTGAGATGTGGGAAGATAAAGTAGTTTCACTCTGTGCGGAAGACAAATCGCTTTGGCGGATGTCCAAAAGCTTGAGAAAACCCCCAACCATCAACAGACCTATTCATGGGGAGTTAGGTCTAGTTTATACAGACAAGGAAAAAGCTGAGGCATTCGCTGACGAGATGGAGAGTCAGTTCAGGGAAAATCTATCTCCATCTAAAGATGACTTCAAAGAGGAAGTACGAAGGGAGGTCCTCAATTACATAAGGACCCACAAATTTACATCCAATCTAGAACCTTCAGACCTAGAAGAAATACTTTACATAATTGGTAAACTCAAAACCAATAAAGCCCCAGGTATAGACAACATTAGTAATGCAATGCTCAAAAACCTCCCAGATATCTCGTTATCTAAAATTCTCCATATCATTAATGCCTGCCTCCAACAAACTTATTTCCCTCAACCCTGGAGGTCAGCTTCAATTATCATGCTTCAAAAACCTGGTAAAGACCCGGTTATCCCAAGTAGCTACAGACCGATTAGCCTTCTACCATCCTTGGCTAAGGTCTATGAAAGAATCCTGAATGCCAGGATTAAGCCACATCTAACACATATTCCATCAGAACAATATGGTTTCCTACAGGGTAAATCGACCACGCATCAGCTGGTCAGGATACTTGAGTTCGTGGGAGCGGCCACGCACAATAAGCAAACCTCGGCACTCCTAATGTTAGATGTGGCCAAAGCCTTTGACAGGGTATGGCACTTGGGATTAATTAAAAAGCTCATAGATTGCAAGCTGCCTCCAGGGCTTATAATAACAATATACTCATATCTCAATAATAGGAACTTTACTATTAAATTTGGCACAGAAACATCTACCTCCAGAATAATTGAAGCCGGTGTACCCCAGGGCTCGATTCTCGGTCCCATCTTATATCTTTTCTATACCTCTGACTTTCCGACTTTTAGGCAAGATAACAACTGCTTAATCGCCTTCTATGCGGATGACACTGCGGTGGTTTGCAAATCCGCTAATGCGAATCACGCAGTATATAAACTCCAAGAGAAAGTGGACGAGATAGAGTCCTGGTGTGAAAAATGGAAGGTAGCTATTAACGCTCAGAAATCTAATATACTTGTAATTCGTAAAACCAAGAAAAATAAGTCCATCACAACAATAATTGATATATTCGGAGAAACAGTTCCTATTGTAACTAAAGCCAACTATCTGGGGCTCATTATAAACAATAGACTAACTTGGACTGATCACATTAAACATGCAACTAATAAGGCTAAAGCAGCCATGGCCCGACTTCGACCCCTTCTAGGGCGAAACTCAAAGCTCTCACTCAACAATAAAAGACTTCTATACATTTCTACCATCCGCCCGATACTCACATATGCATCCCCTGCAATAGCATGTCTCACAAAAACTGATAAATATACACTCCAAAAATGCCAGAACAAAATCCTTAGGGAAATTGTTGATGCCCACCGATACGTGAGAGACAACCTTATTCACCAAGACCTCAGAGTTCCTAAATTAGACACATTTATGTCTAAACTTAATACAACATTCTACAAAAATGCTCTAAATAAAGACAACGACTTCCGTAGCTCATTACATTACGAAGTCCTCATGGAAGACGCAAAAATTAGGCCCTTTGCGGCCTTCTATGCTTCCGATGCTATCCTGTCCCTACTCTAAATAGGGACTTGGCACGCACACGCCAAGTGGCATGGTTCCATGGTACTAATTCCCAAGACTACCCATATTTAGGGAAAATGACTTTTATGTCAATCCACGTCCACTAATCATGCCCCGTCCCTCGTTGGATTCTGACCAGCTCTCCTGGTCTCTCTCTCTCTAGCCGCCTAACGGCTCTGTCAGATCTCAAATGTCCGGCGCCTACGGCGTTAACTCCGATGAATCGGTATGAATCGTAAGATTGTCACCGAGTTGCACCCCATATTAAAGATTAAAGATAAAGAAAATGTCATACTTACCCATAATGATTAACAAAAATAATAATTTTTCACCAATTACGATTGCTAACTGGAATGCAAATGGAATCAGAGAAAAACTTGTTGAACTCAAAGATTTCATACTGGAACATAACATTGACATCTGCCTCATTACTGAAACGCATCTATTAGCAGGACATTCGCTCAAAATGGCAAACTATCACACATATCGAGCGGATAGACAAAGTCGAAGAGGTGGAGGAGCAGCAATACTCGCCAAGAGGTCTCTTCAAACCTCACTCACACATACTAGTAATGATAAAGGTTTTGAGGAGGTCACAATAAAACTCTCTCGTAAACACAACAACATCAATATCACATCTATTTACAATCCTCCCACACACATCCTCACAGAAGATGATATAAAATACCTTATTCCAGACAAAATCAAACAATAATAGGCGGCGATCTAAATGCCAAAAATAATATCTGGGGCTGCAGATCCAACAATAAAAATGGCAAAGAGATCCGTACACATCTTAAAAAATTCAGCATAAAAGTTGTTGCTCCATCCCGACCGACTTATGTCCCAAACAACCCTCGCCAAAGGCCTGATATTCTGGACATCATCCTTACTAACACACAAATCCATATGTGTTCGTGCGTAGTGAACGACCTATCATCTGACCATCTACCGGTAATCACATCTGTAGGCATATCCAAACCAGATGATAATTATGGGAAACCTAGAACTGACTGGACTCTTTTCAATAACATCCTTTCAGTTAAAAATCACTCTGATCTCCCACTTGAAACTCCTAAACAAATAGAAAAATCAATAGCCCAATTCACTTCAGAACTTCAAGAAGCGCAAAAAGAGGCGACTTCCATAATTGAATTACCACCAAACTATCTTATTCTCCCTAAACAAATTAAACAAATAATAAGTCTCAGAAACTGGGTGCGTAAAAGACATCAACGAACACTGGACCCCAATCTCAAAAGGGAAGTTAATAAACTTAATAAAGAAATAAAAGAACTCTGTAAAAATCACAGAACTGAAATGTGGGAAGACAAGGTCGTATCCTTATGCACTTCGGATAACTCTATATGGAAAATATCCAGAAGCTTAAGGACCCCAAGCACCATTATTAGGCCTATACATGGTGAACAGGGCCTCGCCTATTCAAATGATGAAAAAGCGGAAGCTTTTGCGGACGAGATGGAGCGCCAATTTACAGAAAACTTAGATCCTTCAGATGACGATTTTGAGGGGATAGTCAAAGGAGAGGTCAATATGTATATAAGGACTCATAAATTTAACTGTTCACTAGACCCAACTAACCTAGACGACCTTAAATACATAATTCATAAACTTAAAAAGAAAAAATCTCCTGGAAAAGACAATATCAACAATAAAATGCTCAAAAACTTGCCAGAGAGTTCAATACAAAAGCTTCTAAACATCATTAATGCATGTTTAAAAAATACTTACTTCCCAAGCTACTGGAAAGAGGCTACAATTATCATGCTTCCTAAGCCAGGCAAAGACCCTGTTCAACCGTCCAGTTATCGCCCAATTAGTCTTCTACCATCCATGGCTAAAGTCTTTGAGCGGGTGATAAATGAACAGATCAAGCCACATCTGGTAAATATACCATCCGAGCAATATGGATTCTTACGGGGCAAATCAACAACCCATCAGCTGGTAAGAATCATGGAATTTATAGGGGCGGCTGCCCATAACAAGCAATCTTCTGCCCTGCTCATGCTAGATGTGGCAAAGGCCTTCGACAGGGTCTGGCACTCAGGACTCATCAAGAAGCTGATTGACTGCGGCCTTCCTCCAGGTCTAATCATACTCTTAAGATCCTACCTCACCAAGAGGAGATTTAACATCAGAGTTGGTAATGATATCTCCTCCAGTAGACAAATTGAAGCTGGTGTTCCCCAGGGCTCGATCCTCGGTCCATTACTCTACTTGTTTTATACAATGGACTTTCCTGCATTCCGATCCGACCACAACTGTCTCACGGCATTCTATGCCGATGACACTGCAGTTGTCTGTAAATCTCTAAATCCAAACCATGCAGTAGAGAAACTACAAGAAAAAGTAGATGAGATCGAGACCTGGTGTGAAAACTGGAAAGTTGCCATCAATGCACAAAAATCCAAAATCCTGTTGGTGAGGAAAATTAAAAAACCCTGTCCCATCAAATCAGTTATTAGCCTCTTTGGCGAGCCTATCCCAATTGTAAACAAAGCTAAGTATCTTGGACTGACAATAAACAATAGACTGAACTGGGAGCACCACGTTCAAAGTGTTAAAAACAAAGCGAAAGCCGCAATGTCAAATCTCCGTCCCATAATTGGTCGAAAATCTAAAATGCCCCTTAACAAAAAGAGGCTTATATACACATCTACAATCCGACCCATACTAACGTATGCTTCTCCAGTGCTTACAACCCTTAACAAGACTGAATCCACCGCCCTCCAGCGTTGCCAAAACTCTATTCTAAGAGAGTTGGTTAACGCGGAACGTTATGTTCGTGACACCCTAATCCACAGGGATCTTAAAATTGATTCTCTGGCCACTTTTATGGCTAAGATTAATACTAAATTTTATAAGAATAACTTAGCACGAGACTCAGATTTCAGAAGCTCCATCCAATATGAAATTCTCAAGGAAGACAGAAATATAAGACCCTTTGCGGCATTTTACATGTCAGATGCCGTTATGTCCTTCATATAACGAGCGACCAATATTTTAAATCATATACTCCATATACAATTAATTTATAAAGTATAATAGTATTCTAATCCATTCCATTTCAAGGAAACTAGCCTCAGCCAGTATTTTGACTGCCCCCCCCCCCCCCTTCCATTATCTAAACTGCCTACCAGTTTCAATCAGATAAAATAATTTCGACATAGCCTATGGCACAATTCCGATGAAAAAGTATGGGGCCTCCGGCCCGTCACTTTGGTCAAATCCATATCACAGTATCACAGTAAAATGTCATACTTACCTGGCACTGAGGAAATCCTTGATCACCAAGGAGGATCCTCCGAGCAGAGACCATTCATTGCACAAACGATTGGTTGACGCTCGCCACATTCGCAAATTGCGATTGCTTGGGGTGCACAAATTTTGGTAGTGGGGACAGCGTTCGCGCAGTCCCTTGCAATTAAAATAAAAGAACACATTTACCGTAGTAAAAAAATTAGGGTCGTATTAAAGATTGTTTAATTTAACGTATTGGGTTGAAACATTTTGGACATCAATTTCTTAGCCGTAGAATTTTCTGCTTAACAATGGGGAATTTACTTAAAGTGGATTTTTCTCGTGTTCCCGAATCCTCTGTCAGAAATTTCCAAACTGTAATTTAAGTTTAAAAAATCGCAAAGCAGATCGCTTAACGTCGAAACACCATGCGAATGGCTGTGACGACACATATCCACGAACGTGCCCTGTTTACGATTTTACTTCATTCTACGTAAGCACGTGCTTTTCTAATTTCTACCAGTAAACAAATGCTAGTTGCGCCGGGTGTTTTTATACTTAATTCAATCATATTGTTTATTTAATTACACTTTCCATTTTAAAATGAGGGTTTTACCGGAATTCCTGAAGGGACAATCCGAATTGAATGGTCAATTTAATTGAAGTTATATAAATTGTTTAAAAAATAGCTGACTAAAAATGAACAATAAGTTTTAAAAAAATAGCTCAACGCCAAATAAAAATTTAAATTCAATGTTATTTTTAAATATATTCCATTTTTCCCATGAGTTTTTTCTAACATTTTAACTAAATTGTTATAAGCATGAAATTATGTGCTCCATTATGTCATGCTGTATTTATTATAAAAGAATTTTTTTAACGACTGTTAATGCTGTTTATAGTAGAAATAAACTTGTAGTCCCCTTTCACTTAAACCTTAGCGCCATCTGCCGAGGCAGCCCTGGCATGGAAATTTTTACGTTTCGGTCTTCTGTCACTAGACTTTGCTTTTTTCAAACTTCTGCAGTTGAGAGATGAAACAAGTGATTCATCCTATGTTGTTGGTTTCTTTTTATCCGTATTGATTTAAACTCTGTTTATTGTTTTTGGTAGAAAGACTGGGGCCACCGATATACTTAGGGGCTAACACCGACTGGTCATATCAGAGGAGTAATGGACATGTCTAAAGTCCAATAATTTAGTAAACTTCAATATTTATTATTTTATTTGTATCTACCATTAGATTGATTGTATTATTTGAAATATATACTTTGCACATTGGAAAAATGTCATACTCAAGCCTGTCACTAGATCTTTTTCATGCCTATCGTGGCCTAGTCAAATCTACCTGTACTTCTATGCCGTTCAAGATGGGTAAGACCTTCTTACTCCTAGTGCAATTTTAAGCTTTATCTCTGCTGTCTTCGTACAATCGAGTCTATTATGTCAAAGACCATTGTGCAAAGTGCTCCAGAATTTCCGCAATTCAACTACTTTCAACTTTTGGGAAATGATCCTGCCAAGGTGGATTATATATCCGGAATCAAGCAACTGCTGACCGACTGGCCAATGCTGACGCCGACTGATCGTCTGACAAGGGAGAATGCACTCCGAGTCTTCGAGAAGCAGCTCATCAGCAAGAGCATCGGACAGGACTTCAATGAAAACAAACAAGAACAGGTAACTTTGGCTTCCACTCAAAACAAAGATCCTCCTGTTAAACTCAATGCTAATAATAATAAAAGAAAGCGCCAAGCTAAACCGCCCCTCGTGGAGGAAAAGCAAAGCGACAAGGAACTCTTAAAGTTAACACAGAAAGACACTCTCACTACTTACGAACAGTCAACATCCAACCTTGACCACCATGTGGAAGAAGAGATGACGATTGAACAACACAACATGGAAATCGGTGAAGAGGGGACCATTGCCCCCCCCCCCCCTCCCAACTTCCTGAAATCAAAGACTGACATCCGTCAGCATCTTTCGGAAATTTACAAACTCTCATTTGGAACAGTCAAATGTGAAACATCGGGGGATTTCATCAAAATCCAGGTAACAAATGCCATTTTGCGTGTTACGATAACTGATTATCTTAAAAGTCAAAATTGTGACTTCTTTACCTTCACGCCTAAAAAAGAAATTCCATTAAAAATTATCATTAAAGGCATCCCTCGGGAATTTTCGCCCGAGGAAGTTAAGGAAGATTTAATTAATATGGAATTTCAAGTCAACAATGTTGTGCAGTTTTCTCGTAAAAATCATAAACCGATTGGCATTTTTCTCGTCGAATTGCCAAAAAATTCAGAAAATGAAAAAATCCTGTACATAAAACAGCTTTGTTTTATGACTGTTAAATGTGAACTTTATAAAAATAAGAAAAAGCCTATCCAATGTTTTAAGTGCAACCACTTTGGTCACACTGCTTCCAATTGCAACATGCCTACGCGCTGCTTAAAATGTGGCGCAAACCACGAAACCCGTTCCTGTGAAATTAAGTGGATTGAGCACCCTGAGTGCATTAATTGCGGAACAGTTGGACATGTGGCCTCCTGGCGGCAATGCCCTGCCTTTACGAAACAAAAAGAACACCCAGCCCAACCCAAAGAAAAACCTGTTATAGCAAAACCTATGCCAGCTCAAAACGGAAAAGTAATACGTAAAGAGCAAGCGCAGATTGCTATTAACAAACCTAATGTTCTACCCTCACCGACCCAATCTGATGTGCTTAAGGATTTTGTACCACTTATTGAGTTGATGAAAGAACTTAAAGAACTCTTTCGTGGAGACCAAGGAATTATGCTCCTCACTAACTCTTTAAAGAATCAACCGCAAGCTGCGGAAAAGGTGAAAGCTTTCATCACCTTCTTTTCGGAGGAAACTTTGTAATGTATTAAGCTCCTTCGATTTTCCTTCCTCATTTCATGGAACTTTGTGCGGAGGTAACTACGCACACTCATCATGGAGTTGCCGGACCCTCCCAACACAAGAACAATAAACTTTCTGTCCCGACTTGTCTGACGATTCAAATGTGAATCTTGATGCGAATTGTAATTCGTTGTTGTGTTTGATTTTTGACCTTTGTTTGTTTCTCTATGTTGTTTTGTCCTGTTTCGTCCTCTTACCTCATGGAATAATTGTACTCATGCACATCTCATGTAAAAAAATTTGTATTGTAAGGGTTATAGAAGCTTCGCTGCTCGGTACCTAGTCCAAATAAATTTCAGTCAAATTTCAGTCAAAAATGTCATACTTACCTGGCACTGAGGAAATCCTTGATCACCAAGGAGGATCCTCCGAGCAGAGACCATTCATTGCACAAACGATTGGTTGACGCTCGCCACATTCGCAAATTGCGATTGCTTGGGGTGCACAATTTTTGGTAGTGGGGACAGCGTTCGCGCAGTCCCTTGCAATTGAAATAAAAGAACACATTTACCGTAGTAAAAAAATTAGGGTCGTATTAAAGATTGTTTAATTTAACGTATTGGGTTGAAACATTTTGGACATCAATTTCTTAGCCGTAGAATTTTCTGCTTAACAATGGGGAATTTACTTAAAGTGGATTTTTCTCGTGTTCCCGAATCCTCTGTCAGAAATTTCCAAACTGTAATTTAAGTTTAAAAAATCGCAAAGCAGATCGCTTAACGTCGAAACACCATGCGAATGGCTGTGACGACACATATCCACGAACGTGCCCTGTTTACGATTTTACTTCATTCTACGTAAGCACGTGCTTTTCTAATTTCTACCAGTAAACAAATGCTAGTTGCGCCGGGTGTTTTTATACTTAATTCAATCATATTGTTTATTTAATTACACTTTCCATCTAAGATGAGGGTTTTACCGGAATTCCTGAAGGGACAATCCGATAACATTCCCAAAATAGACAGCATACCAATGTTTACTTTCTTATATGCGGAAAGAAACAATATATAAAAATTCAATTATATATTGTTTCAAAACTTCTGATGAGTATCCACTGATGGGGACCAGATGGCATTTCTAAAGATTATACAATAGAAATCAAGCAGCGAAAAAACGCTTTAAAAAACTATGTTGCAAATGGACAAATTACTGAAAAGCACAAATTAAATTTACCGGTGTGATTTTTTTTTTAAAAAGAAAAGGATTGCTTTGTGTTGCCAATACCGAGTTCGCAACAAATCACAATTATAGTTGTAGACTTTGAAAAAAAAAATACTTTTATGCGTTCCTCGACAAATGTTTACTTTTCTGGAAAAGTGCTGTGTTTCCAGCTTTGGAAAAAAGCTTTTATAGTTCTATACAACTTAAGATTACTTATAAATTTATTTTTTGCTGGATACATTCGTCACCTCAATATCAGTACTAACTTAAATTTTTACAAATAATTCTGCAATACAATATTCATTTTGAAACATTATATCCATTTTAGACGGTTATTTTTTAGTTTCAGAATTTTTATGCTAAAATATTAATTTTTATAGACCTAATATAAGTAGTTCCGTAATTTCAAGCACATATTTTTAAGATATTAAATAGGTTTAATTTTTTATAAAAACAAATTGAATGGTCAATTTAATTGAAGTTATATAAATTGTTTAAAAAATAGCTGACTAAAAATGAACAATAAGTTTTAAAAAAATAGCTCAACGCCAAATAAAAATTTAAATTCAATGTTATTTTTAAATATATTCCATTTTTCCCATGATTTTTTTCTAACATTTTAACTAAATTGTTATAAGCATGAAATAATGTGCTCCGTTATGTCATGCTGTATTTATTATAAAAGAATTTTTTAACAACTGTTAATGCTGTTTATAGTAGAAATAAACTTGTAGTCCCCTTTTATTTAAACCTTAGCGCCGTCTGTCGAGGCAGCCCTGGCATGGAAATTTTTACGTTTCGGTCATCTGTCACTAGACTTTGCTTTTTTCAAACTTCTGAAGTTGAGAGATGAAACAAGTGATTCATCCTATGTTGTTGTTTTCTTTTTATCTGTATTGATTTAAATTCTGTTTATTGTTTTTGGTAGAAAGACTGGGGCCACCGATATACTTAGGGGCTAACACCGACTGGTCATATCAGAGGAGTAATGGACATTCTAAAGTCCAATAATTTAGTAAACTTAAATATTTATTATTTTATTTGTAACTACCATTAGACCCCTTTAACCTCCTGTAGAATTGTTAATGATGAAGCCTGGCTTGAAGAATAATCGTACATGTCTCGCGCTAAGCAACTGACTACTGAAGGGAAGACACTGGAAGAAGACAGAGTTCGGTGGAAAGGTGCGTTCATACTGATTGGCTGCTGGGGCCACGTGATACATCCCACAATGGAGATTGGTTGGTGAAGTCGAGGTAGGTGGAACCACGGGAGCTGGTGCTAGGCTGCTCACTTGGGCCGAGTCCTGGTTGTTAATTTTCCAAGAAGAAACAGAATAGCATCTGTAGCTTTTTGGCTGCAGATTTTTTCTCCTTTAGTTGTTGGATCAATCCTTTGATCCCATCAGAATTGGAGAATATGGGCGCTAGTTCCTTGCATAACTCGGTGACGAGAGCATACTCGCTCGTTATCACCGAGACAGGTGGATGGGAAGTTTTCTTAGTAAATGTCCGCCGGGCTGGAAGTAGAGGCCTGACAGTCTTGGCTTGGTCAGGTCTCTTTTTGCGAAAGTTGGGACATTTGCGGCTGGATGCAATATGCCCTATTGCCTTGCAGTTTGTGCAGGTCGGATTTTCCAATCTTTGGAGAGAGCACGCTCTGGTTTGGTGAGCCTCCCCGCACTTGAGACATCTGGGTGCGAAGTAGCAGGTATGGCTGGTATGAAAGAAGAAATTGCAATTAAAACATTGCGGCACAATTCTACTTCGATACTGTTCAATGAGAATGTCCAGTCCTAAAAGCACTTTAGTTTTCAGGATCTTGTCTATTTCCTTTACTTTGGGCATGGCTGCCATAAAGATCTCGGTGGGACACTTGGTGGATCGCCTGGTTAATTGCACCACCTTGGTGACATTATATCCAAGGTTGGTGAGCTCAATCAGGAAAGTGGAGCATTCAGTCTGAGTTGGTAGTCCTTTGGTGACCACTTTAAACGGAACGCTATTAGGTGGGGCAGCACGGAAATAGTCAAGTTTCCTTTCCTGCAGGAACGTTATAATCATGGTGTGATTTCCAATATTATCAGGCATAATCTTAATAAAATTTCCAGTTTTCTTGGACTGAATTTTAAAAGTCATTTTCTCTTCCTTTTCTGACAAAATGAGAGAGAAGTCCTCCGTGATTTTAAGGAATATAGCTCCAGGTAAGCACCTCAGCTATTTTGGAGTCAGTGGGAGGAACTGGAGAGGGATCTATTTGCATTTCGTCCGTCACTCCAGTTTCACAAGTGGAGGTGACCGCTCGGTAAGACCTATGTCGGCCGCCACTTCGTCAGGGTTTGGGATATGCTCAGCGGCGTTGATCACCACTGGATGAATCACTTCCGCGCGGCTGGCGTGGGGTTACTGGGCATACTATTACAGCCGACAGTGGCGCTATCATCCAGTGGAGTCTAACCACCAGTCAGAGTTGACTTTCTATTCTTTTTCTTTTTAGGCCTGGTTGGGCTGGGATCAGGAACGTTTTCGAAATCCTTGAATCGAACCACGAGTCCTTTAGGGCCATGCTTCATCTCAGCATAGAGTAAATCCATTCAGGGAAACTTCCTTGTATTGAGATTTTCTCATACATCTCTAGGAGTTCACTCTCCATTTCAAGTTTGACCACTAAATTATTTCCCTTTTCAATCAATTGCCTATAAATTTTAGTTTTATCATGAAATCTGAGGAGCAGTGAGTTATATGAGTAGAATGCATAGTTGTCATTAAAAACCGAAAAACTCGGTTTTGAAGACATTTTGAAATCTTTGCATCAGCGGAGCAAATCGGAAAACCAACCGACATGGGCTCACGCGGATCCTGAATGCGAAAGATTAGCACGAAGTCTGACGTACAGAGTATATAGCTACGCGTACAGAGGTCTCAGTCAAGCATTTTGTAGAAACGCCGACAGCGCGCCAGTGAGTTATATTGAAACTAAACCCCACCTGACATGAGTTTCTTAACACGTTATGACATGGCAAATTTGCCATGTGTAAAATTATTTTTAAAGCGTTGTCGCTGAATTCGAGATAAATAGCCGATTTTGCTCTTATTGAAAGGTATTATTTGTAAAAATGATAGTATTTGTATTGGTTTACAGTTTATAGAAATGAATCCCGAAATTATTTTGTGATTAGCAATTGTTATGAAGAAACACAAATCAATAAGATGCCTCCGTGGCCGAGTGGATAAAGGAGTCAGCTGGGAATCTAAGGGTTCCTGGTTCGATCCTGTGCGAAGGACTTGACTAAGAAAAGAAAAAAAAGTACTGATCTAGTTATCAGAGAGTTGCCAGCTTCACTACAAATACTAGAAATGTCGCCCATAACATCTACAAAAAATTATCGGTGTGTATACGGGACTGGAGCACGATACATCTAATCGGGGTCAAGTCCCGACGTCAATTGAAGGCGTTGGGTGCCAGTTCAGGTGTTTCCTCGTCATCTGACCATGGTTAAAAAATCCCGGGTCTTTCCTTTGAGATAGACCCCGAACCGTCGCCAATAGCCCACTGTACAGCTCTAGTGCGACGTTAATTAACAAAACAAAACCAAAACCAATAAATTCAACTTAACATATCAAAATAAAAATAAAAATACATAAAATAACGAAAGCAGGTTTAAGAAAGTAATAATTTTAAACTTTAAGTATTTAGTTTTTTTTTAAATTAGGAATTGAAATTTATAATGTATTAGAATGTTTATTTGATTGAATGAATGGGAATTCAAAATTAATTTTAAAAAAATTATTATAAATATATAATATTTATATAAAAAATTTAAATTTTTCTAACATTTATTTTGAAATTTAATTTAAAAAAAAGTTTTATTTGACAGTTTTTTATCTTAATGAACATTCCATTTTTCAGACTGATAGCAATTTGTATTTTATGCTTATATAAGTTAATTCTAAATTAATTTTTGTTAAATTATTAAGTTTTTAATGTTTATTAAAAATTATTAATAATAATGTTTGCAATTATTTAAAAAAAAACGCTCGTAAACATTTATTTAAAAAATTTTAATTTCTCCACAAATTTACTTAGAACATTGGTCATTAATCAAAAATTTATTTAAGTTTTTATTTTATTCAAATTTACTTCTTTGTAATTAAAATGAAATTTGTAAGTTATGTCTGTGCAATTTCATTTAAAATAAATTGTAATCAAAATATTTGTATTTTTTTTTAAGTTTTTATTTTAATGAAAATTTTATTTTGTAGATTAATTGAAATTTGTAGCTTATGTTTATGTAAGTTAATTCTATTTTTTTAAAAATAATTATAAGTAAGCATTTGTTTCAAGTTTTAAATATCTTCACAAAAGTATTTAGAACATTCGTCATTATTCAAAATTTACTATTAATTTAATTTTTTCCTTTGTAAATTTAAAAAATTTAATTATTTCAAAAATTTATTTAGCATGATTTCTTTTTATCCACTATCCTTAAATCAACATTTTATTTTATTCAGCAAATTGTTCTTGAAGATAAAATAATGTCGTGACATACATTTATATATTTTTCCTCAAATGTAATTTTAAATTATTAATTGTAATTAAACATGCATTTCATTTATAAAAAACAATGAAATATTCATTTGCACCAATATTTTAATTTTTTCAGAAATTATTGAAAAAATTCATTTACAACAAATTTTTATCGAAATTTTTGTATCAAATAACTATTTATTTTTTGAACATACGTTAAAAATTTTGAACTTTTCAATATGTTATTTTTTTTTTTTCAAAATTAATTATTAAAGTTTAAATTCAATTAAATATTTATTTAATGAGTTCAAAAACTTAATTAAAAAATAAAGTTGTAATTACAAAGATAGTTGACAGTCTTATAATTAAAAGAAATAATCCTTTTTTAATTTTTTCCAAGAAATCAAAATTGTTAAATAGCATAAGTTTTTACATCTTTGATATAATATGTGATTAACGTTCACGTGACCCTACGGCTGTGAATTAAAGCACGCGTTTTCCACTCGAAAGGTCCCTGGGTCGTCGAACCACCGAACCCGCTATAATTTTTTGTTACTCTACAATGCCTAGTTCCGATATAAACCACTGGAGCGCCACCGTCTATGCAAAGTTCCATGCTAGGAAAATTGCATAGACGGCCAATGGTAGTGAGACCCATAGAGTAATGATACAAATAGAGGAATAAAAATGCTGATTTCCGTGTGTCCATCATTGAAACCACGTGATATGTGGAAATGCCAATTCATTCATGCTTTGGCGACTTTAAGAACGAAACGAAATCGAAGTCGAGATCGATTGTAATATCGTTTTGTGTTTAATTTTCTATTTAAATATCGTTTTTTTGAACGAGTGGCACAATTGAAGGGAGTTTAACAGATATATTAAGGATATTTTTCTTACTTTGTAGTTTTGAAATAATTGCATTACGTTTTTATGTAAAACATTTACCATAATATGAACAATAAAACCTGAGAAATATAAAGAGTTTCGCTTCTTCGAGTATTGAACACAAATAAAATATTTTCGTTTCGTTAATGAAGAGGAAATATTTAGCGCATATTGTTTGAAAATAAGTAAATACGTACATATATGTTAAACAGTTGAATACGAACAGAACCCATTATCACCGGAAAAGAAGAAAGTGCGTCAAATTTGAAACTCCTGCAGATGTCTGAACGCCAAATGTGGCAACGCTATAACCACGTGATGTTGGTTTTTCTTTTCAATGTTGACACCGGGACCTTACGAGAGTGTGGTATTGAAAGCGCTCTCTATTTAATATTACAACTCTCTGGTGAGACATCTGTACGCTTAAGTATACACTTCGAGAATGCATCTTCGAAAGTTTACAAGTTTAATGCTTCTACTTTTACGTAAAAGCATTTAATTTATTCTTCTAAAAGCTTCAAAATTACCATTTGGAGGTTTTTCGAAATGTTAAAATAAACTAAAAGAACTTAAATAGTGGTAGTAATAAAACTCATTTAAATTTTTTATATGTATATTAATTGCCTACATTTCTTTCAGAATAGCTTCAGTCTTATGTAGGGACAATGTATCTTACTTTTAAAACATTTATCCCTCTTTCGGAATCAGTGCCCGAAGCCGTACGAACAGGAAGCCCCGACATACAAAATCGGCAGAGTAAAAAGCACACAAAATAACAGCAAATAAATATATATTTTTTTATCATGTTATATTTATGAGTTAGAAAATCCCTAAAAAGGTCTCCAATACTGCGTGTTTAGGATTGTACGTGTTGATACCTTAAAATAGAGATTGCTGGAGACGCAGGTACAGTAAAAACTAAACTTTATTAACTAATTATAAAAAATAACATCGTTTAATCTAACAAAAACAAATCATGAGTGCACAACATTTTGTGCTGGTCACACAGCGTACCACGGCTTTTGTGGTTTAAGAAAATGAGAAAGAACAAAATATCGATGAACAGGAAAGTATTTATAGCTGGCGGAAAATGCAGGCCTATTCAGATGTTGCGGACCTGGCTTCCGGTTGGTGCGGTCCTTTATTGGTGCTCGAACAAGGATATTTAATTGCAGTGTCTGTGGAATACGTTTAATGAAGCCCTGAGGCAGGATTTCAAATTTTACATGCTTAAGAATACCCACGAGCGAATTGAGTTATAATATTAACCACTTTTTATTACTGAACACCTTAAAGTTCCCAATACATAAGGAAAAATGTTAGGAAAACACAAACAAAAATATATAAACAATGAAACAAACTTTATTAAGCTTTGTATACTATACAAATTGTCTATAAACAGGTTGTCTATAAACAAAAGTACCTTTCTTGCGGTTGCCTATATCTAATGAATAAATGAAAAACTACTCATGAAAGTCTAGTGGCCACCAGATGGCGATACAAAGCAGTGGCTCGGAAACAACTTTGAACTTGAGTATAAAATTGTTTGAGGCACCATCCAGAAGGTATTTTTCCTTCTTCTTCTTTAATATGGGGTGCAACTCGGTGACAATCTTACGATTCATACCGATTCATCGGAGTTAACGCCGTAGGCGCCGGACATTTGAAATCTGACATAGCCGTTAGGCGGCTAGAGAGAGAGACCAGGAGAACTGGTCAGAATCCAACGAGGGACGGGGCATGATTAGCGGACGTGGATTGACATAAAAGTCATTTTCCCAAAATATGGGTAGTCTTGGGAATTAGTACCATGGAACCATGCCACTTGGCGTGTGCGTGCCAAGTCCCTATTTAGAGTAGGGACAGGATAGCATCGGAAGCATAGAAGGTCGCAAAGGGCCTAATTTTTGCGTCTTCCATGAGGACTTCGTAATGTAATGAGCTACGGAAGTCGTTGTCTTTATTTAGAGCATTTTTGTAGAATGTTGTATTAAGTTTAGACATAAATGTGTCTAATTTAGGAACTCTGAGGTCTTGGTGAATAAGGTTGTCCCTCACGTATCGGTGGGCATCAACAATTTCCCTAAGGATTTTGTTCTGGCATTTTTGGAGTGTATATTTATCAGTTTTTGTGAGACATGCTATTGCAGGGGATGCATATGTGAGTATCGGGCGGATGGTAGAAATGTATAGAAGTCTTTTATTGTTGAGTGAGAGCTTTGAGTTTCGCCCTAGAAGGGGTCGAAGTCGGGCCATGGCTGCTTTAGCCTTATTAGTTGCATGTTTAATGTGATCAGTCCAAGTTAATCTATTGTTTATAATGAGCCCCAGATAGTTGGCTTTAGTTACAATAGGAACTGTTTCTCCGAATATATCAATTATTGTTGTGATGGACTTATTTTTCTTGGTTTTACGTATTACAAGTATATTAGATTTCTGAGCGTTAATAGCTACCTTCCATTTTTCACAAAAGGACTCTATCTCGTTCACTTTCTCTTGGAGTTTATATACTGCGTGGTTCGCATTAGCGGATTTGCAAACCACCGCAGTGTCATCCGCATAGAAGGCGATTAAGCAGTTGTTATCTTGCCTAAAAGTCGGAAAGTCTTCATCTAATTTGGGCCTATAGGCTACTAAATTTATAAAATATCTGGTTTAAAAGACAAAGAATAGGACAAATACAGAATATATACAAGAAAAATATAAAAACTGTAAATTCTCTTTTGATTCTTTTGATACTTTAAAAAAACTTCCAACAAGATAACTCAACTGGAAACCCTGCTGCCACTTGTTGGCGTTCTTGATAACTAAATATAAAAAGAGGAAAATATCGCTTTTTTTTTCTCAGAATGTTGGAGCCAGACTTGACCATTTTTATTATAAAACGATGCGTTAGTGTCTTTATTCCACGAATCTATTAAAAAATTTACATGACGCCTTTTTAACATACTGAAAAGCGCGCCAAAAGGAGAAAGGTTATCAATTCAACTGTTATGCATTTTTTAATATATCTTCGTGCAACATTTTTGTTTTAATTCAGATAGCGTATTCAGGTATTTGATTTAATTCAGACGAGGGATTTCACGTTAGTGAATCATTTTGGCGCCCAACTTGGGGACCAATGATTTACTAGAATAAAATCGCTCGTGGGAAAAAGCAAGAACATAAATAGACAGACGAGATTCAAATTCTAAACAAAATTTAATATTAAATGACTAATAAATAAACCTGAAATATTAATATTACAATTCCGCAATGCATGAGACTCCTGAGTGTGACCTTACCGCTGCGAACAGTCTTATATATCAACTACTGTTATGATTTGATTAACAACATCCAAGAATCTGCATTGCATTTGCTGTCTGAAGAAGATTCCGAGCAACGCCCTCTGCCGGCTGTTACGAGTGAACGTTTAAAATACGTTCCTTAAACAATATATAAGTCGCAAGACCTGTTTTCCACGCCATTCTGTTCATGAAACTCGCGCAAATTTTCTTGCTCGTCAACAAGGACCTTTATATTGACGTAACTGCTTATCACTTAGAAAGAATTTTAATGGAAAATCACACTAAAACTCATATAACACTACGATCACGAAACGTCATCAGATTAGTAAAAATATATTTATAATCGATAAAAAAAATATTTATATACCAAATATTTATTTCTCAAACGAAATTTACCAGGTTCGATCCTGCGATTGTCTGTTAATTTTTAATTACAACACAAAGTTCCGCTGTAAAAGGCAGAGGGTTCACCATTTTTCAGTGGCCATGGGAACGGTGCGAAACCTTTTCTAGTTCCGTAGTCTGTCAATAGTGGCGCTGCCATCATATTTATATATATATATATATATATATATATATATATATATATATATATATATATATATATATATATATATATATATATATATATATATATATATATATATATATATATATATATATATATATATATATATATATATATATATATATATATATATATATATATATATATATATATATATATATATATATATATATATATATATATATATATATATATATATATATATATATATATATATATATATATATATATATATATATATATATATATATATATATATATATATATATATATATATATATATATATATATATATATATATATATATGAGTGATGTGATAGCCCTTCGGGCCCAGGTACTGATTTTTAAATTATATTAAAGATTCAAGAATTTTTTTTCCGGGATATACAGCGACCGATAGATGTCGCTTTTAACAAACGGAGATTTCTTCGCAAGGCAGTGCTGAATTACGCATTTTTCTTAGGATTTATTGTAAAGAATACACTCATGGCGTTTACTAAAATCTCAAATAAAATTAGACTTATTTTATATAGTTTTTGTTTAAATTATGTATCAATATGCTGTCATAGACAGTCCCAAACCTGAAGCTTAAAAAATAGTCAAAGTTTTCTTGCCAAATTTAAAGTCTACATGGATATATTACTGGTGCTGGTTCGATTAATGATTGCTGAATTGCGGAAACATTAATAGAACCTAATTCTCCATGGTGTTCGATTTTGGAATGCATTGTTATTGCAATGTTATCCATTTAAAATTGTTATGGACCAATTTTTATGGATACAAAAATATAAGAAAATATAGCGGGATGGTTTTATAATATATATGTTATTTTTAAATGTATATACATTTCTGTTTTTTTTTATTAATAATATATAAAAAATATTATTATAATATTATTATAATAAATATTTATTTACCAGTAGTTTTATTTAAATTGTTTAATAATAAATTTTATTTTTTTGAATAATCATTTAGTAAAGATGCTTTCTAATATTAGTAAGCATTTCGTTTATATTCGAAATGCAACAAATTTTGAAATGCTATAGTGGTACCAAAGAACTTGTAACTACAAGAAGGTACACTTCGGCAATGCTACTGTGGCGCCCTCTCACTAAGTTGAAGTCTCAAAACACTGCAGTGAAGTTGACTAACAGGCGCTTGACCTGAAGTTTTGGCATGCGCAGAAAGCGCATTATTTTTTGGCGCCTGCTTTGAACGCTTCGTACGCCAAGGAAGGTTTGTTATTCCGTGCTGTTGTTGACTGTAAATATGTCGATTCGATTTCATTACAAATATCGGATCAAATAAGGACAATTCTCAATATTTAAGGTAAGTGGCAAGCAATTTATTATTAATATAGTCAATTTAAAGCTTGCATATACTTTTGAATGTTATTTTATACAAAAACTTTGTCTCAAATGAAATTACGCGACTTCTTTGTGCGTTCCATTGATCGGCGGGATTCGAGTTATATAATTACTAGACTTGGAAGCACTTTGTAGGGTTTTTTTACATATATGTCAACAGAAAGTACAGTTATATAAGGGAATTGAGTAGAAAGGCAATTTTCATAAGTGGAGATCGTTTGTCAACGTTTTAAAATCCAGGCAAATTATTATATTTGTTTGATTGATGTGCAAGATTTAAACTAGTTTCGATTATTTACGAATAACAGCAATCTATATTTTAGGAAAATGATATAACAGAAACTTTAAATAAATGCCTAAAGAGCCAAAATTTTACAAACATCTCAAAAAATAAATATTAAAAAATATATAGGTAATTCGACTGCACATTCATAAAATTGATCAAAACATCTTTTTTAACTGAAATAAGGTATTGCCTTATTTTATTAGTTTTTAACATAAAAATAAACCTTTCAGCTTATCTTAATTTGCTTATATGAGCAATTAGCTTGAATTCGATCAAATCTGAAACTTTTAATCCTTGAACCCCATGTGGCATACAAGTATACAATTATTAAATGTTTATTGAGTATAAGTATTCATGTTGAGTATATAAGTATTTCTTCCTTTTTCACAAAAATTCTTAGTGTTCGATTTGTTTCCTCTTTGATATAATAATATTTTTACTGACTTATGTATTTTTTCAGTTTACTCTTCAAAAACTGCTGTGAGAGGCCGGTGGCTTCGAGGTACAGCATCCGGCTAGCAATCAGAGGACTGTGAGTTCGAATCAGCATGAGAACTTGATAAAAGTTTAGATGCAGTGAACTCGTGATCGGAGGATTGCTAGATTCGATACTAAATTACGAAAGTTGTCTGAAATGATATTTAATTTCCATCGGTGTGTATACGGAACTGGTGCACGTTAAATCTAATCGTGGTCCAATGCTCTGACGCCTATTCAGATTGGATCAGATACCAACTAAGGTTTTGTCCTCGTCATGTAATCCAGGTAAAAATATACTGAACAGTGTTCCCCTGTCTCTTCTTTGAGATAGCCCTGAACTATTGCCAATAGCCCACTGTGCACCTCTAGTGCGACGTTGACCAACCATCAAAAACTGCCGAGACACAAATACTGACAGAAAATTGTTGAATGTAAAGAAACTAATATACAATTTTTTAAATGGTGATGACAGGCGATGAATCTTAAAATCAGAATTCTGAAAAGATTTCTACATATTTCGATATTGTTATGAATATTTCATAGATTATATGAAGAAATAATTGTTTTAGCAATTTTGATGGTCATAAAAACTACTTGTTATTTACTTGTATCACATGTACTAACGCAATATAGGTACTTAAAGAAACTAATTGTAAGAAATAATATCTTAATTAAAGAATGTAAATGAAGTTATTATTATAATTATTTATAATTTATTATGATGTCGCCAAATATCTTAAAATATTTAAAATACTAATTATTTAAAATGTATTTAAATAATGTTAACAGCATTGGTTTGAATGCAACCTTATTTATAGTCACACTTTCACACATGATGAATTTGTGCATGAAAACTTCTCATTGGCCTATATTGATGGCATTTTATCAGCACAAGCTTAAAAGATTTAATTGTGAAATTAAATTTGAAATAGGTATTTTATAAAAGTTACCATCATTAACATTTCAAATGAATATCTTGCATGCATAAATAAACATGCAAGTCCAATCGCAAAAAAAAAATGGTATATACATTTATTTCAATGGAGCCTTGGATTTTCAAGTTCTAAAAATAAAAGGAATATTTTCGAAATATTAAAAAAAAAATGCAAAAATGGATAAATATTTTTTTTAATAAAATTAAATGCTTATATAATTTTTTGACATGTTTGTTTTGCACGCACGAACTTTAAATATTCTAGAGTTCTTTAATGGAGATACATTGCTATAGTTTATGAACAAATGTCACAGTGCATTCTAACGTAAATTTTTTTATACTTTTCTACGATGCGAATAAAAAACAACTTGAAGTGGTTTGTATGAGTGTTATATGTCATAAATATTTATCTAAAATTATTTGTTCGTGTTTTTACATTCATAATTATACATAATTATTCTCCGATTAAATTTGAATATATAGTTTTCTCTGTTTAAATGCATTTTTTAAATAAATATTTTCGGATACGAACCATTATTGTTTGTTTGTTCTCAATATGATCAGAATTGCTTTGCCTTGTAATTTTTGTTCCACTCACATAAAGTAAAGACTCCGCTAATAAGAATTTTAGAAAAAATACCCAAACTTAATTTTATGCAAACTAAATATTAATAAATATAAATTAATTTGTCTTAATAGAAATGTTACAAATTTAAAAAATTTGGATAAATATTGGACGGAGAAATAAAACGTAATTGTTTACCAAAATATTAAAAATATGGGAATATAAGATTTGAACTATTTATTTTTCATATAGTTAGAATTGAAAAATTTTAATCAGATAGTAAAAAAAAGTTTCAATTAATTAAAAACAAATATTTAAAATTACAATTGTATGTACAAAATTACCAATTATTTGGTTATAGAATAAAACTTGATTGAAAATTTTTAATATTTGATTAACCATGCATGAAGTTTTATATATATATTTAAATTATTGAAAGAAGGTCCGATGAAGCGAAAAATTGAAAATTATATTTTTAATATTTTTCTAAAAGCATATGTTTTTAGAAAATGTACTAAACATATTTATTATATTAAATTTCTATCATTAAATAGTATGCTAAAAATAATTAAAAATACATTTTGTAATTTCTTTCTGTAATTTTATGCCTGCATTAATTTCGTAAAATAAATTTGATAACGAAAGGAATTAGATTTCAAATAAAATTTATGAATTTTTTTTAAAGAACATAAAAAGTTCTTTAAATTTGTTTTCATAAATTTTATTTGAAATCTAAATTCCTTCCGTTACCTAATAATGGTGCCTTAAGGGTACTTTTCCTGCATATCCGCGTTACGATGAATTAAATCGCCAAGTAGAATCTATAAAAAGCGATAAACATGCCGACGTGCAACCCTGCAATGACGTCACTGTGACCTCAAGTATGGGGGCGCTGTCATCGACCGGCTTACATTACGTCTACGGGGAGTGTACCATCTTTAAGCCGTAGGGTTATTATAGTATCTTTGGTGGTACTCTGTGCAACGGTTCTCAACCTTTTTTTCTAAGTACCCCTTGATAAAACTTTTTTTTTAGGAGTACCCCTTCTCTCACGGCCCACACTGTCAAAAATTCCAGTATAACGTTGCAACATATCTTGGTGCTCTGCAGCAATTACACCATTTTATGGTGCAATCTAGGTTGAACCAAATATCCTTGATCGAGAATAGCGCAGCTTTTACCAAAAAATAGTGCAATCTCCTAAACTGCAACCGAAACCTTCAATGAATATACAAACATGGGAGTTAGCCGGTCCATTAATTTTCCAGTTGAAGTATAATTGTCAGAAACAATTTTGTCATCAAAGTAATTTTTGATCTCATTAATTTTCAATTGTTTAAATCAATAATTATGTGTTAACTTATTTTAAAGAATGTCATTGTTGTCCAGATCTTACGATTTTATTTACAATGAGTAAGGGAGAGGACAGTAGGACCACGACTGATTTAAAGGTGTACCATTCATTTATACAAGGTGGATTATTTTTTTACGGGAACGAATCTGGCAACCCTCCTATTGCGAGATCGCTATACACATGTTTTCTCTTCATGTCTCTTATTCCTTTATACACTTTTGCAACATATTATTTAAAAAAAAATTAGATAGGATACGTGAGTGCTACCTTTTTGGATTCTTGGACCGCTTTCTAAGTTGTGTCTCGTTCCTAGAATGATACATGGGAGTGTCAGACAAGCCATATCCCTATTTTAGAGATAGTGAGCCCCTTTAGCTGAATATGAGGTTACCCCCCCCCCCTCCCCCCCTTCACAACTACAGGGGGGGAAACCCCTGCTTACGTGGAATATCCCCATTAAAAGGGGAGGGGGGTCGAATTATTTTTTTTGTTGAAAAATATATATTCATAACTTTAAATTAAATTATTTTTAAGTATACAAATGAAATTGGGATTCAATTTTTTTTTATTTTTTTTTTGTAAATTTCCAATACTATGTTACGAAATTTCTACAGTTTCAATGAATCTCGTACTGCAATGGGGCATTCTGGAATCTATGAAAATTGTAATAAAATATGGCACTTGTCTTTGTGTTTCCCTCAAAAGGATCTAAGCATAATAAAAATGTAATAAACGTAACTGATTTCCAACAAAAGTAAAACAATGCCTTTGTAATTATTACAAGTTAAACATAATTTTTTTTTAAGTATTAGGGTATATTTATTTTGTACAAATCCGTTAAGGGGAAGTGCTAGTCCAGGTTGCCGAAAATCGCCCGTAATGTTATCTCTATGGGACACTATATGCCTTCTACTGACTTTAATTTTTAGGTAATTAACTCGCGGTTTCTTGCATATTGAAGTCCAAGAGGTTCTCTAAATCGTTATTATCATAATTTTTTCTGTAGTTCATTATTTATTTGTTTAAATTAAAGAAAGATAGTGCTGCAATTTAAACTAATTTTAAAAATGTCTAAAATATTATATTAAAAAAAAAAAAAACAATAAACCCATTTTGAAAACATTTTTTTATAAATTGCTGCAAAATCCATCTTAAAAAGTTAATTTGGACTCAAGTTAGGAGCAATTTAATTGTAAGATGTCGAGAAAGTTTTTTGAAGTATTTAACCATTGTACGGTGGCGCCCTCCTCCATATAGGGATTTACTTGAGGGAAGAATTAGTCTCCCAGACCCCCCTGCGTTGCAGGTGATAGGTCGCGCAATAAATTTTGCGAAAGAGGAGGGGGACACGAAAGGGGAGGGGCAGAGGGGGTGACAGCAGAGTTTCTTTTTTATTCTCTCTCTCTCTCTTTTTTGTATTGCCCCTCTGTGCCACTGCTCTGTGCCTTGTCCCCGATTTCAATCCCAACCTGTGGTCTATGAACTCATTCGTGGTTAACGAGAGATCTAAAGTGGGCATTGCAGCTATTATCTTATTATCAATACGTTTTTTTCTGAGATTTTTTTAAAGGTATTTTTTAATGTTTATTCGTTTTAAACAAAAAAAAATTATAATTGACATTTATGCGTTTAAACAAAACACAATTATATGCATTAGAAACCCCTTTTTAAATTTTCATAACGTTGCGCATTTTATTGAAAACGTACTTTTAAATCGACTTAGTTAGGCTGCTGCTAATGCATTTCTATGGGTTTCCGGATTTCCAACTTTTAAATGGAAATGTGTATTTGGATATATGAATTTATTATTTTTTATTGTTGCTAAAACAGATAGAGGTAATCTTTTTTTCATAAAATTTAATGCATTTATCTCATTTTTTATATTTTTTCAAATGTTTGATTTTGCACACATGCACGCTCCACATATCGCATCGTATTAATGAATATATACATATTAATGAATACATGAATTACATTTAGCAGCAAAATAATATTTGAAGTGAAATTTATTTAGTACTTGTAAAGATGACGGTTTGCGCTTTATAGAACTACCCACCCTATCAGTGTGGGGGTGCGATGCGTGTCACCGCACAGTCCCGCGATCATTAGTGAACGATGCGTAAAATGAGAATGCAACAGATAAAATTAGTGTATTATGCTTTTTTCCTTTTGACTTTAAAATCAGCTAAATGGGATATTAGGATAGAAGAACTTTGTTATGCTTTTAGGGTGACCATACCGACACTAACGATATGAAAAATAGCAAGACTGACACCAATTTTCTCTTGTTTGATAGGTAATTATCCCTATTTTTAATTTTCAATGAAAAGAATAAAACATTGCAAATTTTTTACTTAACGAACTATTCAAATAAAATGTAGTATTTGTAACTGTGTATTTGAAAAAAAAAATTGACACAATGATATGCATTGGAACCCCAATTATCAACTTTCAAAATGATGCTTTTATTAATACAGGAAGTATTCGGTAATAAAGAATTTGGATTTTAGTTAAAACGTATTTTTATAGCAACTTATATAACTTACCGTATTAATATTTAATACATGAATCACATTTAGTGCCAAAACCAACTCTATTAAAATCATATAAATGTTTTACACTGTGGAGTAGACAATGTATTTTTTTTAAAGAATTGAAATATTATATTGCCAATGACTTCTTGAAAAGCGACTATCCAGGTAGTTTTGTGTTTTAAATGAGATTCATACTTCAACTTCTCATAAGCCATTATTATTTTTTTTTGTTTATAATCGCAAAGTAATTTAGTATGAGCATTCATTATAAATTAGCATTAATTTTTACACCTACAAACCCATCATTATTCTTAGCGACTTTTTATTTTTCTCAACGGCGATTGTTGAGAAGAGACAGAGCAAGTGGACATGGAGGAAGGATATTCCTCAGAGCCCAAGGGTTGGTATATTACCCCCCAAAATCCCCACTTGCAAAAGGTGGGGGGGGTTTCAGAGCCCCCCCCCCCCCCCCCCCCCCCCCAATTTAGGGCTGAAACCTGCATATGGCCGTGTTGCTGGGAGCTGGGAAGGGGGCAACTCAGTCAGAATGCAAGAGGGGAAGGAACAGAAGCCGATTATTGACAGACCGCCAGCTTCGCTTTTTCCACTTTCTCTCCTTTGCACAGCGACCTTGAAGTGTCCGTTGTAAGAAACTATAGTCATGGTGTTCCAATTCCATCATAGAGGCATCGGCATAAGTTGCGTGTGAGCAGATAGCGTAGCCAGTATTTAATTTAAAGAGGATCCTATCCAAGCAAGTCAAAGAAAGAATATACTTTAATTACTTATCCAAGTGATAATTAATCAAAATTATCATTAATTAGTAAAAATTAGCTGCGATACTTTAATTGTTTACATACGAATGTTACCTTAAATTTGTATAAATGATTTGGTCTTGTAGAAAGAATATACGAGAATATAAAAAAGGTTTAATAATAACTAAAAAAAAACCTCTCAAGGTTGTAGTATTGCATAAGTTATTTATGTGTATTTCTGATTTATATATAATTATAGAAGGTAGCGAGTGTAAAAGAATATGACGATGAGATTTTGGTATAAAGCAATTCGTAAGAAAACACAAAATGAAAATTATTATATTTTGTTTAAAATGTAATGAAATAACAATGTGAGGAAAATTCTGATGCTTTTGTATCTCCAATATAAATTTCAAAGTGTGCCCAACCCCATCGACCCTTCTCCAGGCTAGCCACTGACTGAGAAATACTAAATGAAACCTTTATAATTTTGAATTTCATAAATAAAAATTTTATAAATACTGATTTCTTAAATTGTTTCATTTTATGATGTTTGCATTCTTCTCAGAGAGAGGCTACAAAAAATTAATATGGTAAAAATCTGCAGAACGTATTCACGATAGTAAACTCTACTTTACCTTGTTCTTCATGCCACATGAGTGAAAAAAACAATTTAACAAATAAAAAATTCTACCCAATAATACTAAAACACATTTACGTTTAATTTAAAAT
The DNA here is from genome assembly GCA_963932185.1 of Troglohyphantes excavatus. Lineage (NCBI taxonomy): Eukaryota > Metazoa > Arthropoda > Arachnida > Araneae > Linyphiidae > Troglohyphantes > Troglohyphantes excavatus. The sequence goes on from OZ010667.1 coordinate 3,545,772, forward strand.
AAAACACCCCAAATCCGGGACCGTTGATTTATTAGGTCCCGCACCCTTAGGGGAAAAGTGGTTATCATACTTGGCTGTGGCGTAACAAGGAACTCAGTGGTTGCATGACTTAGCAAAACTTTGTAGAAAAAATGCTGATATTTACTTTTAAAACATTGATATTAATCCTTTTTAATAATTAATTTCAAAGTTTGTTTGGTAAAATAAAGAGTGAAATGCAGTGGCGGCTCGCCCACTACAGCAAGTACAGCCGGGCTGCACCTAATTTTATTATATTTTAAAACTAAAATTATATATTTTACTAATTTTCTTAATTGAAGATTAGAATTGGAAATGGAGATTAAATTTCAACTCTAAGTAAAAAAAATCTCCGATAAATAGCAAGCGTGTTTCCGTAATGCACAAATTCAGGAGAAGAAAAACAAAAACTCCATTCAATCAAAATTGCAGCTAAAAAGCGAAGTTCGAAATCGGCTGCATCGTTGCCATGGCAACCTTACGTAGTATGACTTCCCCAGCACGCTAAAATGGAGGATGTGACGACACAAACTTAGCGCAAAAGGATTTTTTCAAATTAGCTGTACTAGGGATTTCAAATAAATGATTGGTTCATTGCTGAATCGGCGAGGCGGGGTGGAGGAAAACGATAATTTCAGAATTATTAACCTCCACGAGGCGGGTGGAGGTTAATAACGGAAAACGGTAAAGAATCTCTCCAAACGGAAACAGTTTTCGATAAGTTTGCACGTGTGTTGTTGTTTCTTTACTTAAATTAATATTAAAATTGACCGATTCGCAAGTTTGATAGGAGGAGGATTTAATTTTCAAAAAATAAGTAAGTGTTTTCTATTATTTTTACATGTTATCTTTCATAAAAGTTGAAAGGAAACTTTGGTTTGAGTAATAAATTTTAAAGAATGTCCGTTCGTGTATGGTTGTGAAAAAGGCGAGGGGGTGGGGGGGGGGGGGGGAGCTTAGGTTTATGCGTAGGTTACATGAAATATATGAGTAACTTTAATAAAGTTTGGTAGAAATAAAAAAGTGTCTGTACGTTTGATTAAAAAAATAAATTACTGCAAAACAATGCAAAAAAATAGTCAAAACTTTTGTAAATGCCATTTAATACTAGTTTTTTTTATTCAACTACTTATCTTAAGATTTTTATTTTAGATGTGCATGCTTCGATGAAAACGGCAAAGCTTCCCATACTTTTCTTTTTAATAATACTATTATAAATCTCAAATAACTCTGATTCACACAGGCACGTAGGTATAAATTTTTCATGGGGGTGGTTCAGTGACTGATTAACTTATCCCCCCCCCCCCAAAAAAAAAAAAAAAAAACTACCCCCCTCATTTTTTTAACTTATTAATTTTTATTCAAGTAAACGTAAATATGTTAGAATATAAGTATTGAAACAACAACAGTTATAATTTATTTTTCATAAAATTGTTACCAATATCAGTCATGAACTCTTTTTAAAAATTAGTAAATATCGCCACTAAATACAAAATTAATTTAGAGAACAAATACAAACTCTAAGATTCCTTGTTTAAAATAATATATAGATCCCGTCTGACAACCTTTTCCTTTGTCGCCGAAATTCAAATGCTAGATAATGCAACACGATGACGTCATGTTAGACTTAGTTTGGGATAAAAATGACAACTAAACAAGTTTTTGAAGCCTTTTGAAAACTAGGTAAGACCCCCGGGAAATAACAGGTTTTCCGTCATGCAACTCAACAAGGAGTACTATACTAGAAATTGAAATGTTTCTATTTTTTTAAAGTATTTTTATGATTTTTACTTTAATTCGATTTTTTGAATTTTTTTCTTGTCTTTCAATGGGAGGGATTTGAACCCCTTGAACCACCCCATTATCTATGTGTATGGATTCATAATAAACTTCTATTTCCCCACCAGAATAATTTATTTGTCTTAATCTTGAAAAAGAATTATTTAATATTTTCAAAAAATGTGGGCTTTAAGGGAAGGGGAGTTCGAAAGAGAAGTGCCATTCATGTAATTTTAACTCTTGGTCGCACCACATTCCATGCAAGTGGAAATGATAATTTCCAGCTTCAACATGTTGATGTCAGATATAGGCAGTCAGATAAGCTCGAAACAATTAATAAGAGACTCATCATAGTCTTAAATGGAAAAGGAACAGCATTTTTCAATCACCGTCACAGTGCTAAAATTTCTGCAGCTGAAGGAACGGCGACAAAAGTTGTCGGAGCAGCAATTTACAAAAGCAGAGATTATATAAAAACATTTTTCAGAAACGATAACAAGTTTTAAGAAAGTATTATGTTTTTTAAAAATTTAAAACTACTTATTTTTCTACATTTTTGTGCTGTAAAATAAAATATTTTTCGAATACAAATAAATAGAATATTATTGTTCACCTTATAAAGTAAATGCTACTTATTAATGTAATGTTATTAATGCCCATTTTGTTTGTAATATGCTCGGGTACTAGTCTAAAATTTACCTAAGTATACGGATTTAGATGTATATATACTATAGATTTAAAACTTTACATTTGTGTGAAATAAAATGGCGGAAATGTAGGAAATATAATTTTTTAAATACAAAACACTAGTTTTTTTTAAAAAAATATTAAAAAATTTTTTTAATAAAATTTGCATTATGAAACCAAATGAAAAATACTTTTATGAATCGTTAGAAAATTTCATGAATTCGCTAATTTCTTTTAAATAAATTTGTTAACTAACTTCTTTCAGAACATATAATTTTAAACTAAATTAATTAAATTAGTTTAAAATTTGCTATTTTAAGTACAAAGTTTTCATTAACTTCTGGGATTCGGCTTTCTGCAGAATTCAATTTGCCCCACCAGTTAAAATTCCTTAAAATATGCTCTGTTGTGTTCGTACATTTAACTTAACATTTGTATAACTAAATATATGTGTCAATAATTCTTAACTTCAATAATTTTTGGATTGATAAACACTGATAATCACGTAGCCAGTAGCCGACGCCTCCCAAGCTAGTCACTAATCCACTACCATCCCGCGTGTCATTTGTACCGTGTAGGAGGGAAAATTATTCCAAATATGAACATACTCTGGTCGGTTTAACCGCTGTAACTTCAGTTCTAATCGTCAGGTACGGATCGTGGCGAGCGTTTGTTTAAATTGAAGAGAATCACCAACATTTCACTTTAGAGCCAAAATATCCCATTAAAGTCAAATTGTGATAAAATAAATTGAAACGTGTTGAAAGAAATGCTCAAGACGAACAAAATAATACCAATAATTCTAATCTACTGAAAAGTGCGGAGAGATCTAGATCTTAACGAGAACGCAGTGCGTAGAAAGAATTCACGTACCAAACCTTATGATACAGTGGATGACTCTATTGTTCTACTCTTCGATTTTAATAAAAATTAAATTATAGAGAACATTTCAACTTGGAGTAAACTTCAATAACAACCAATTTAAAAATAACGCTATAAATGCATATATCAGATGCAATCTGTATCTATATTATGCCTATTACCTATCTTCGAGTTTAATGATAATTTATAAAAACATTAATAATTTTTTGTACACATTTTAATGACTGATAATTGATATACAAGTAATATAACTATTAGTTTTGGTCCAAGGAGATAAACGATGAGGTTCAATATTTATTAATTTTAATGAAATATAAAATTGAGTGAGTAAAACACATTACTCCTCGTAATGCTCTGAACAAAAGAGAAAACGTAAAACAAATCATGTGTGTGATTGTTAGTCATTTCCATTCACATTATTTTGTTTGAAAATGTTCGGAACACAGTTATGTAGGAGAAAGACCAAGTGGGGGCATGTCAGTTGTTGAAGGTCGTAAAAAGTACGGGGGGTTTCTTGAATGGACGGGATCTTTCTCCCGTCCATTCAAGTGAAAGTGACAGGAGGCGGGGAGAGGGCGAAGCAATAAATTACTAACTTCTGCCCGTGCTTCTGCGGACATATAGGGATAAATTAGAGTGAAATGAAGACTTTCAGGAAAAAATCCTGTACTTTTTTCCCCTCTTAGAAATTTTTAGTGGTGCCATCTATTGACAAATAAAAGACACCCCATACCCTATAGTATAGTCTTAAGAAATTTTTTTTTAAAAAAATCTCCATAATAAAAAGATTGTAGTATATTACCATTTTCATTAAGATTTGTATTATCATACTTTCAAATAATTTTTTCCGCAAGACGACTTTTCTTCTTTTTTTTGTGTGTGCAGCCCTATGTAGCTTATGCCTAAATTCGGCTATGAGATAAGCATGAAATAGCTGCAACTTTTCCAACGCTATTTCTCGGCTAGTGTCTTCGTTTTAAGGTTCCACGTCGTCCTACATGAACACATTATACGGAACCGATTTTAAAGACGTTTTACGTCAAACCTTTTTTCGAATTTTCACAAGTAGGTACTGTTGAATCCCTTAAAATTTTCATAGTCAAATAAAAAAAATTCCATCTTCCTTTAACTGCCTACACTCCGTTGCATAAAAATATAATCTCGGCTATTCAAATTAGCATAATAAAATTTAGTTTTCTCGACCTTTTTTATTCTGATCCGTGTTGTTACCAATAGCCCATTGTGTAACTCTAATATGGCGTTAATTCAACCAACCGATCTTTACCTGAGCCAAAATAATATTTATTTAATAAAGAAAATGTTATGTGTAAACGCAAAATTGCTATTTACAGTTTTAAATTATCATAACTAAATAATAAATTGTTATTTAATATGTTTTTATTATTTAAAAAGATTTAAGGGGCGGGGGGATATTTAAAAAAAATCTTTTGAAAAACTATTGCTTGATTATATAAAAATATTATAACTAAATCCTAGCTACTCCTAGGACGGATACAGAGGGAGCCCGTTCCCCATCCAATAAATTAGTAATAGCTTTTCAATGGTGTATTATTATTTATTTATTTTTGTATATCAGAGGCAGTGCTGTTACACAAAAAATATTTTGGGGGTGTTGAACAAGAAATTTCCCAACTTAACGATTCGAAATTCTCAACTCAACAGTGCTGAAAATTCCCAGTTCCAACTCATCTACATTTTTCATCTTTTTTTTTTTTTAAAACAGGGTTTGTTGCACCCATATTCCGATGCAGTGTCCGATGTTAGGTCAAATTTAAATGTAATCAATTGTTGAGCAATTCAAAGTTGGGCAATTTCTAATCATCTCCCTAGTTTTCATTTGTTAATAATATTAATTTTCTTCATGCTTAAATTTTCCCAACTCGGGGGTTTTTAGAAGTTGAAATTCCCAATCCAACCCAATTTATTTCATATGCATCCCTCTCCGCCCTTTTTTTCTGATGAAACCAAAACCTCAAAACCTAGACAATCGAGAAAGAAGCCGACACTAAATATGACAATAAATTTAAGGTGTACAAATAGGGTTTCAAGGTTTTTGCCCCCCTCCCCCATAACATTTCATAAATATGTTATTAAGATTATAACGTATTTTTGAAAAATATGGTAATAGTTTTAAATTGTAAACAGAATTTTAATGTTAAATTGTTAACCAATTTTAAATGTTAACAGAATTTTAATGTTAAATTGTTAACCAATTTTAAATGTTAACAAAATTTAAATGTTAACAGAATTTAAATTTTAAATTGTTAACCAATGTTAAATGTTAACAGAATTTAAATGTTAAATTGTTAACTAATTTTAAATGTTAACAGAATTTAAATGTTAACAAAATTGTTAAATATTCTAGTTATGGAACTAGTTCGGCTTTTCTTCATAATTAGGAATTACAATTTCAAATACCTCAATACTGTTCATTGATACTTTATTTATTACTTACTTATAAAATTATTTTTCGTTTATCATAATTGGCATGTATCACTTAAGTATATCCTAACAATTTATAATTGGAATTAATATTCTCATGTAGAACACGTGACCATTTTTTTGTGTAGAGTTCGTTTACAATAAAGATTGTGTGTTCTTAAAAAAATGGAAATAATTTATTTTTTATTACAAATAAAAACCTTATAAAAAATACGCACACAAATCCAACTGCTATTCATTAAAAATAAACCAGATTTAAAATAAATAAATAATTTTTTTTTAACAAAATGAGGATTTTTTCTGATAAATTTCAAACATTATCGCAAAAATTCCGCGCACCGTTTTGAATTTGACTTCGTATTACTTTTTGTAATTCTGCACAATAAAAATATTAATAACGATAAATTTAAAAAAAAAAAATTATTCCGTAAATACATTAAACATATATTTAAAATATATTTAATTAATTAAATATGTTTATTAATTTCAATGTATTAATATTTATTTTAAAACCATTTACATAAAAAACTTAAATCTATTGATAAACAGATATTTAGAAATTCAAATATTTCTAAATCAGAAAACCCCTGCTATTTTTTACCCCCTCCTAAAGCGAACAACAATCACAAGCATCCCGCCTTCCCGGATATTCCCGCCTCACCACCCTCCAAAAACATTCCAATCTACACCCAACCCCTCCCCAAATCGAACGTACCCCCCACCGAAAGGCGGAAATAGGAGGGGCGCCATCGGTTGCATCCCCGCCCACCCCTAAGGGGAAGTGATTGACCGAAGCCCCCCCGCAATGCCGCCGCAGGGGTCACCAGAGGACGTTTGGAGGTCACGAGACAGCATTCAAGGTCGCTCGTCCCTCCCGCCAAGGTCGCGGGGAGGTGAGTGACGTCATTCGCGCGCGCAGCCGCCCCTACGAAGGTCGGTCTACTCTTCCCCTTTCGTTACTAAAATGGAGGTTCGCGCCACCCCTCTCGTGGGGAATGAATGGAATGGCCCGTTTCAACCGTTTTGTGAAGAATGGAGTTGGATTGATTGTTGCCATAGTAACTGCAGGATTGTTTACGTTTTGGGGGATTGTTGGTAATAAGAGATTTGATTTCGTATTTTTTTTTTTTGTCGTAGTTTGTTTAAAAAATAATCGGTTTGGTGTTTGTTAAATTACAATTTTATGTAGAAAACCGCTTTTTTCGCGGAATTAATAAAAACGACACCCTATACAAATAATTACTTGACTTGAATATAAAATTGTTCAAGGCACCAACCCAAAGGTATTTTTCTTCTTCATATAACTATAGGCAACTAAATTTGTGAAATATCTGGGTTAAAAAACAAGGGACAGGACATATACAAGAATAACATAAAAACTGTAAATAATTAAACCCATGACATAATTAAATAGGGGGGGGGGGGGGTAATGTAAAAGTGTTGCTTTTTTTAATTTTAATTTATTTTCTTATTTATCAAAATTGGCGCACACAATAAAAATATTATATTCGGACATATAAATTAGGATGTGCCAAAGAACTGTTAGCGAACTCGTGGCGAAAAATTGGAGTTATCATCATACGTGACAACCCGCGATCTATCCGAAGTCTTACCCCCAAAAGGCACTTGTTCCTGTCCTTTTCAACTAATCGACATAAAATGAAGTGGAAACTATTTTTAGTATGTTACGTTTCATTTAGATTGATCTAACCACACATGGACGGTCTAAGGAATTTTTGTGCCACAGGTGCGCATGATTTTAACTCCCTAATTTGGGCAAATCGATTTTGCAACTTGGTTGGTATTTATTATAATATTGGTATTTTATAACTTAGAGAATTTATTATTAATTACTGGTCTGCAGGGTTCAGTTAATAAAATAAAAGGTATATAACCTCTATACAGTTATATACAGGTAAACAAAATTAATTAATTAATCTAAGAGTGGTTCATTCATTTAATTATAATATATTATTTAATTAAAAATATAAACCAAGAAAAATATCCAATGTCGACAACACGTTTCTAATATAATTTCTGAAATAATTTATATTTCCTTTTCTCACTAAAATTTGGCGCCCTCCTTTGCCCGGCGCCCCAAGCGGCCTATTGCATCGCTTGGTTCTTGGGCCGCCCCTGTGTCTAACATAGGCAGATATTAACGTGAATCAAAGTTGATCTTTACGTCAATCGGAAAACTATCCAAGAAAAACATTTCTTTTGTTATAATTCGTCTATACTCGTATAATTAAATTTGTTATATTCGCATAATAAGATCTCGAAAAAATTTCATTGGGGGAAATTATGATTTTTCGAAGTCTCATCAAAATCGGTTCATTGGTTTCAGTTATTAGCTCGGATAAACAAAAACTCAATTATTTGTATAGATAATTTATTTTTCTGTGTTTTTTTTTCTTTTTCCCTCAATGCCTCCAAAATACCTTCCAGAATCGGGGCCAAGAGTTTGCCAACCCCCAACGACCGCTCCATGACCTCGGCCACCCGAAACGGCAGACGATTCCACCTCGACCTCCCTCTCGCGCCCCACATTCAAACGATTCCAGGCCGAAAGGTGCGACACCTGTCACTGAACCCTCCCCCCTACTTCGACCTACAAAGCGAAAGACCACCCTTTGTTGCAGTAAACGAACCCACCGAGAGGGGTGGCGGGCAGTCATTGCCTTGCGATAACACACGGCGGGGTATTCCATTGGGGGAAGAGGTAACTGGGTCCACGGCCTTCCACCAGTCCAAGGTGAGAGAGAGTGAAAGTGGAAAGTGAATTCGTTCGTTCACTCTTTGTTTGGGGAAACGACCTGTTTTACTTTCGCTTTTTTCCTCTATTCTCAGAAGGTTGCTGCAGTGTTGGTTCCTGCTCTTTGGGATTTGGCCGCTTTTTTGGCAGTGTAAAATAGTGATTTTTGGGGGGGGGGGGGGGGGGACGGTGTTTTGGGATAGTTATCAAGATTAATTTTTAGCGTTATGTTTTAATATTTTATTAAATTATATGTTACATTCATATAAATTAAATTTCTCGACATTCATATATAACTGTATAAGGATATTTATATAAGCTTGGATTTTTTTTTGTGTCGTAAGTCGAGTGGGGCTGTGACGGAGCATGGCCAAAAAGGTTTTACGTTAAATGTAATTTCAGCATATTGTAGAAATAGGAATTTTGGTCGTCAGAAGAAGAAAAATAAACAAACTGTTTTGTCTTCTGACACCAGTGCCGTTACACACAACAAGAAGGGGGGGGGGGGGGGGGGGGTATAGGTATTCTAAATTCCCAACTCAACAGTGCTGGAAATTTCCAGTTCCAACTTATCGATATTTGTTTTAATATTTTTTATATAAATTAGGTAATGTTAAACAGTTCTCTCACAAGCATTGATTTGTTGCACCCATATTCCAATGCAGTCAAACCAATATGTGTTTTATAATTGCCAAAATTATCATATTAAAAATTGTTGTTAATGGATATGCAGATTTTAAATTGATGAATTAAAAAATTAATAAATTTATCTTTTTTTCAAATTATTAGTTTTATATATCGAACTACGTTAGAACTTCAAAACTATCAACGAAGGTGAGAACGACATGCCCCAAAAGTAAAGGCTGGAAAAAGTCGAGAAAAATATAGAATTAAAAAATATGAAATTCCATTGCCTTGTCGCCAAAAGCGCGATAACGCTCTTAATTGGCACCTCTGCCGCATCCTTTTCGCTTCTGGACTCTTCGTACCCGGAAAAGGGAGAGTGGCAGAGGAGAGAGTGAAAAGCGAAAGTGCGTCCTTGATGGTGTGAAAGTGAACCCTTCCGCGCGGTCATTGCACCCCCACCGCGGGGTCGTTCACACCACGGAGTCATTCAACTCCTTCACCCCCCTCGGACGCATGCGCCGAAGCAGTACTCGGGGTGGAATGGAATCGTCCGAATAGGAACCACGCGGACTTGTTTTGGGAATGAGTGTTTCCGCAGACGCCTGATCCAGCAAGCACACAGTGAGGAATTTGTGAAGAGGAGGGGTTCAACTTTCGGACGGGGGGTGGGGATTTTTCAGCAAAATTTAACGCATATAATCACATTAGTAATCTTCATCAGGCACGTAGGTATAAATATTTGATGGAGGTGGTTCAGTGACTGAGTAACTTATCCCTCCCCTAAAAAAATTACTTACCCCCCCCCCCCCCCCCCCATTTTTTTAAACTTATTAATTTTTATTCAAGTAAACAGGAATACGTTGGCATACAAGTCTCGAAACAGCAACATTTATCATTTATTTTTCCATGAAATCGTTACCAATATCAGCTATTAACTATTTTTAAAATTAATAAAATTTATATTATGAAACGCGATGACGTCATGCTACGCTTATTTTGAGATAAAAATAACGTCAAAACATGTTTTTGAAGCCTTTTGAAAACTATTTTTCGGGATAGGACACCCCCGCCCCCGAAAAATACCAGGCTTTCCCTTATGCAACTCAATTCAACAAGAAGTATTATACTAGAAATCGAAATTTTTCTAGTTTTTTTTTAAAGTACTAGGGGGCTCCGCCCCTGCTCCGCTAACGCTCCGCCAACCCCCGGAGGATTGCTACGCAATCCTCTTTAGTTTGCTTCGCAAACAATACCGGCTTCATACACTGTAGACAATGACAATGTGTCCTAACAACAATACTTTTTTTAGTTATATAAATTATTACTGGCAGTGCCGTCACACAAATTTATTTTTCGTATGTTGAGACAAGAAATTTCCCAACTTAACGATCCGAAATTCCGAACTTGAACGATTCAAAATTCCCAACCTAAGGACATCGGGTACCAGCTGAAGTGTTGTCTTCGTTATCTGACCACGGTTAACAATATGAGGCATCGTTCACGGGTCTTTTCTTTGAGAAAGGCCTCGAACCAAAGCGTCCTTGATGTAGTAAGTAAATACGTACCAATAACAAATCAAGGGCGCTTTGCTCGAACCAACGCCAGTAGTTCAATGTGCAGCTCTAGTGCGACGTTATTAACCAGACCACACTTACCGATTCGAAATTCACAACGCAACAGTGCTAAAAAAAATACCCAGTTCCAACTTATAAGACATTTTCAGCTTTTTTATAGGTAATATTAAACAGTTTTTTTTCGAAAGTATTGATTTGTCGCACGCATGTTCCAATGCAGTGGTCCGTTTTGAGGTCTAATTTAAGTTTCATCTTAATACAAGTTGGGCAATTTCTAGTCTTCCGTCGCTTTCATTTGCTAATAATATCAATTTGCCTGAGGCATAAATTTTCCCACGGGGAGGGGCTGCGGCATGCTTCCCCCCCCCCCCCCCCTCCCCGTCGTTGTGGTGGGCCTGATACCTGTAAAAATTCAACTGTAGAACTGCTTAAACGCAATTGTGATCATTGAAAAGCGAAACATGTGTAAACAAACAACAGTATAAACGCGCCAAGCATAAATAGGCCTACTCGCGTAAGATAATTGAGAATTGGCGCTAATAATAATTCGCCGTTGGCAGCCAAATACATGTTGGCATTTTGCCAATGTTGGCATTTTGCCAATGTTGGCATTTCACTCCGAAGTATCTTTTATTTATTAGTTCTTATATTTATAGTACTTTACATAAATAGTTACATCTAATTTATTTTTTAAGATAGAATTTCAGTATTGATACCATTCAAGAAAGGAAGATTTTACGAATATAACTATATTTTTTTAACAGGAAAAAAGTATATTTTTGAACTACTTAGAGCAGTTTTAATTTATCTTTTGTGAAGAAACGCGTAAAATTGACGATTATTTCAGACATTTCGTCAGTTATTTAAAAATTTATAACTACAAAACTAAATCGAAATTTCCCAAACGCTCTGGATCATTTGTAGCCAATAGTTTAATCTATACCCCTAATTTTTTATTTATTTTTTTGTTGAAAATTGGAAGACAAGTATACAAAAATGTATGAATTGTTTTCAAAATTTTCTAAAATCATGACTTTAACATAAAATAACGTCTAATATACTGATCGTATTGAAAAACAAAAATATTTATCTTATTACCCAAACATTTCTTAATAAACTGGCATAATTTCATAATTTTAGGACATTTACTTTTTGAGATGCAAGCGGGACAATGAGACAAAAAGTCGCAAATTAAAATTTTCTCGAAATATCCGACATTTTTATCCTTCTTCGCTATTTTTTATACTTATCTTACTTGACCATATCTAATTTAATTGTAAAGATAGAAATATAATCTTTATAACATCAGAAAGAGGAAGTTTTAACGAACATTAATATATTTTTTTGAATAAGAAAATATGTCATTTTAAATGACTTATAGCATTTTAGAAATCACGTTTCAAAAATGAGGGTGAAAAAACTTCAAAAAGTGTAGCGTGTTTAAATGTTTAAAAAATTTATAAATCCAAAACTAATTCGAATTTTAAAAAACGCTTACTTGGATTTCCAGTTCAAACCTATTTGTACACTCCGTAAATAAATTGGGTCTCTCCTTTTAATAGTGTTTCAGAAACTCGACGGACAAAATTACTTGTAAGCGAAATTTTATCAACGACGACTTTAATATTAAATAACTTATAAACTAATAACAGTATTAAAACAAAAATGTATTCTTCTTATTTATCAAACATTTCTTAACAAATTCACTTAATTTCGTAATTTTAGTACATTTTGAGATACGATCTGAATAACATTGAAAGAACTGAAAATTCCCCCTTAGGCTTACTTTTTCCCCCTAGGGCTTACTTTTTTTTTAAATAGAGAGATTTTTATGATTTTTACAGTATTTCGATTTTTAATTTTTTTTCTTCTTGATTTTCAATGGGAGGGGTTTGAACCTCCTGAACCACCCCCTTACCTACGTGCCTGATCTTCATTAAGAATTAGTTGATCGTGAAGAGTGTTAACTAGCCCTCTATTATAAAAATAAAATGTAACTGCCACCAGGCACGTAGATATAGATTTTTCATGGGAGGGGTTTAATGACTGAGCAACACGGATTTCTTTAAGTTACTTATCTCCCCCCCCCCCCCCCTCAACAAGAGTTGAAGGGAATCCTCCCCTACATCAACACCCTCCTCCACTTTTTAAAAAAAAAAAAAAACTTATAATTTTTTTAAGAGTAAACAGGGATACGTTGACAGGTAAATACTGTAACAGCAACAGTTATCATTTATTTTTTATGAAATCGTTACCAATATCAGTCATTACTTATTTTTAAATATAGTAAATAGCACTCCCTAATTATGAAATAAATTTAGAGAACAAATTTATGTTTTGAGAATCATTGTTTAGAATAATACACGGTTTTGAAGCATTTTGTGCATACGGCCCCGTTTGACGATCTTTTCCTTTTTGTCGCCGAAATCCACATTCTAGAAAATGAACCGGATGATTCTTTTGAAGCTTAGTTTGAGATAAAAAATTGCCTCAAAACATGTTTTTGAAAAATATTTTCTGGGGCAGGAAAATATCGGAAATATATATTTCGGAAAATATCAACTTTACAAGAAGTATAATGCGGGAAAGTAAAAATGTTATAGTTTTTGAAAGTATTTTTACAGTAATTCGATTTTTAACTTTTTCGTCTTGACTTTCAATGGGAGGGGTTTGAACCCCCCCTTACCTAAGTGCCTGGCTGCCACTGTCGACGGACTGTACCTTTTTTCTTCTTTCATATTTTGAGTCGCATCCAGGCACGTAGGTATAGCTTTTTCATGGGGGTGGTTCAGTGACTGAGTAACTTACCCCCCCCCCCCCCCCCCCATTTTTTAAAAACTTATTCATTTTTATTCAAGTTAACAGGAATACGTTGGCATATAAGTATCAAAACAGCTACATTTATCATTTATTTTTCATGAAATCGTTACCAATATCAATTAACTATTTTTAAAATTAGTAAATATCACTCCCTAATTATAAAATAAATTTAGAGAACAAATTTAAATTTTTTAGATTCTTTGTTTAAAAGTAATGTATGGATCCCCGCCTTTAAAATATTTTCCTTTCGTCGCCGAAATTCAAATGTTATATAATTAAACACGATGACGTTATGTTACGCTTATTTTGAGATAAAAATAACCTCAAAACATTGTTTTTGAAGCCTTTTGAAAACTATTTTCCGGGGATAGGACCCCCGGGAAATAACAAGTCTTCCCTCATGCAACTCAACAAGAAATATTATAGTAGAAATTGAAATTTTTTTGAGAGGCCTCCGTGGCCGAGTGGATTAGGCGTTAACTGGGCAGTGGCGGCCCGTGGTCGAAGATGTTAGTGCAGCCGAAATCATGTGACCCCCCCCCCCCCCCCCTTCCAAGAAAAACAGACTTATCTATACCGCCAAAGCTGAAACAATTATCGCGCCAAGGTGCTTTTCCTCCATTAGGCAAAGCGATCTAGAGATACTATTAAAATACCCGGTCCCCTCCCCGCACGTCCCGCCGATTTACACACTAGCCAATCAATTCACAGAATTCCCAACTACAGCTGATGTATGAGCGAAGCGTACGGAGTACCTGGGGGCGTAGCCCCCCTAACCTCCTGTATGGCTGTTAATAGTGAAACAGCTCGAGTTGAAAAAATCCTTTTGAGCTGCGTTTGTGACGTCACAGCCTCATTTTATCGTGAAGGGGAAAGTCATACAACGTAAGGTTGTCATGGCAACGATGCAGCCGATTTCTGACTTCGCTTTTTGGCAGCAATTTTTATTGAATGAAGTTTTTTTCCCTTCTGAATTGTGCATTACGGCAAAAAGGTTTGCTATTTATCGGATATTTTGTTTACTACCATAGAAATTTCATTTTAATTATAATCTTCATTTAAGAAAATTAGTGAAATATCTGATTTTAGTTTTTGATGAATTTAGGTGCAGCCCGGCTGTACTTGCTGTAGTGGGAGAGCCGCCACTGTAACTGGGAATCCAAGGGTCCTCGGTTCAAAACCTTGCGATGGACTAGACTAAAGAATAGCAAAAAGTAGTGATATTGCGATCGGAGGGTTGCCAACTTCGCTACCAAAATACTAGAATGTCGTCCAGAACATTCACAAAAAATTAACGGCGTGTATACGGGACTAATGAACGATAAATCTGATCGGGGTACAAAGTCCCGACATCTATTGAAGGCGTTGGGTGCCAGCTCAGGTGTTGTCCTCGTTATCTGACCACGGTTCAAAAATACAAGGCATCGTTCCCGGGTCTTTCCTTCGAGATAGGCCCGAACTGTCACCAGTAGCCCACTGTGCAGCTCTAGTGCGACGTTATTTAACCAAACCAAACCAAAAATGTTGTAGTTTTTTAAAGTATTTTACAGTAATTCGATTTTTTTTTTTTTTTTTTTTTTACTTTCAATGGGTGGGGTTTGAACCCTCTGAACCAAACCACCCCCTTACCTACGTGCCTGGTCACATCTAAAAAAGTGAACTATAAGATAATTATGGTTTGGTTTGGTTAATTAACGTTGCACTAGAGCTGCACAGTGGGCTATTTTCGACGGTTCGGGGTCAATCTCGAAGGAAAGACCCGGGAACACATACACATTCATACACGCACCACGTTATTTTAGAACCATGGTCAGATGACGAGGAAACACCTGAACTGGCACCCAACGCCTTCCATAGACGTCGGGACTTTGGACCCCGATCAGATTTATCGTGCACTAGTCCCGTATACACGCCAGTATAATTTATTGGATATTCTGGACGACTTTCCTATCTCGAAGGAAAGACCCATAAGATAATTATGAAATTCCCCGAGATGGATTTGGTTTTGTTAATTAACGTCGCACTAGAGCTGCACGGTGGGCTATTGGCGACGGTTCGGGGTCAATCTCGAAGGAAAGACCCGGGAACACATACACATTCACACACGCATCTCGTTATTTTAGAACCATGGTCAGACGACGAGGAAACACCTGAACTGGCACCCAACGCCTTTAATAGACGTCGGGACTTTGGACCCCGATCAGATTTATCGTGCACCAGTCCCGTATACAGTGTGCCAGTATAATTTGTTGGACTGTTCTGGACGACTTTCTAGTATTTTTGTAGCGAAGCTGGCAACCCTCCGATCGCACCCTGAGATGGAGAATACACGATTTGTGTGGTGCTCAATGTTAAAAAAAACTATTTCATCACACCCGCTATGAAAACAATTTAGGAGGGTGCGCGGTTCCACCCCTTGGTACTCTCTTTTATTCATTCAAATCCTTTTTTTCCTTCAGACTTTTCTACATGACCAGATAAAACACACTAAATTATTTTGCACAAACACATATCAATACACATATAATTGCTTTCCACCGTTTACAGCATAACATAAAGCTGAATGTACAATCTTTAATGTGTTGAATGCAGTGTGTGCTAAGAATGAGTTAACCTTCGAGATCGGCTGTCCCTTAATTTTCCCGCCCTTTCTCTGGGGCTCACCAGTGTTTCTAACAAAACACACATTCCAAGTTGATATCAATATTTTATTTTTCCAAGCCTGTTTGATTTGGGTAAAAATTAAAAGCTACATCTATAAAAATAACCAATTTAAAAAACATTAAACTCTCTTGCAGAAAAAAAGAGGGGGGGGGGGGGGGGCTGGACCCTCCTTGGCTACATCCTTGTTCCCAGCCAGATATATCATAGGTAGGGAATAAATTGTGGGTTCGATCCTCATCTTTGACAGAGCAGCACAGCCAGCTCATTGTACAGGGGGGTGATGGGGAGTTTTAAATCAAGGCCATCTCCATACTGTACTGATAGAAAAGGTTTTGGTTAAATCCTCGACATGTATATGAGCTCTAACTCTGTCAAAGTTCAAATGTTTTCACGGTTGTCGAGCTGCGGAAGTTTGGGGGGGGGGGGGGCAGATAAGGTGTGGGCATATGGTACAAAATTATGAACCAGTGTTCCTTTGGGAGAAACCCCGAACCGTTGCCAATAGCATTGTGTAACTCTCTCGTGCGACGTAATTCAACTAATCAAAACCTTAAACAAATTATTTATATTAATAAACAAATTGGGGGGCAGAAATGTGTGAAGGCAGGGCTTAGGTCTTTGTATAAATTTACAAAGAACAATTTGAGAATAAACTTGTATTTTGCAAAAAGAATTTCAGTGTGAAGGGAAATATTTGAGTAGCAATGATGGCAAAGGCGTGCTATATCCAAAATCTTAAAATATAAGTTTTTTTTTATCACTATAGCTACTTCATCACTGTTGTTCTATGGAAAAGTCGTTTGTATTATTTTGAATAAATTCAATACTATATTATGAACTGTAGCAATAGTTAAAAAGCTTCAGCAATTATTCAAGCTTTCTAACTTCTATTGGTATTCAAAAGAATATGTAAAGAAAGATTGCAGTTCACAGATATAAAATTAAACATTCAGATAACCAAATTAACATTTTATTGTATGCATATAGTATAAAGGAATTCAGTTTTTTAATTATATCACAAAACTTGATTCATTTAGCATTTTAAGTAAATTGTGAATAAAATATATATATCAGAAATATAATAACAAAGAATAGCCATATAAAAATGCTCTGGATTACAAAACAGAAAAATAAAATACACTTTTAATATGTCATAATCTTTAATCATTAAGCCACAAATATATATTCTTGCACTTTAAGCTTTGACCCAAATATACGGAAATAGTAATTTGCGGTATTTTAAGTACATTTTATATGGCTATCATCCATAGGCACTTTTGAATTCAACTACAGTTCATTTCTTGCCTTGGAAACATTTCGATTGATCTCTGTCATATCCAGCCATCAAACCCATTAACATTCAAATGCTCAATGCAGCCTCTATGTGAAAATCTAGAAATAATTTGCACTAGCTTGAGAAGTCTCTATAGTTAAAAACTATAAACCTAGTGCTATAAAGCAAGTGCTGGATAGTTCTGTCCAAAGAGTAGTGAACATTCACAAGTACAAATTGCTTTATTTTTATTCTTGCCTGCTTTAAATACCAGCGGTTTTATTCACCGGTAGACAATCCTTTTGTTCTCAAGCCTTTTCCAGAATTGTGATGCATCATGGCAGCTTGAACATCTCTTGACTCGTAAAGTATGACACAAACTGATAAGCCATAAAGTATGACACAAACTGATAAGCCATAACATCAATCTTATAAGGATACAGAAGGACATACAGGTTTGCCATACAATATTGAGTTCAAAATTCATTGAGTGTTCCAGGTTTTCAAAAAATTCTATACCAAGAATTAGATACTGAATACTTTTTTTATTCCACATAGTATGTCGCATAAAATTATAATAAGTTGAAAACTTTAGTGTGGTGTGTTGAAATACGTAGTATGTTGAAAACGGTAAACATTATGTGCTTGTAAATGACAACCTAGCCAAAGTACAAAGTATTCACAATCAAATATTTATCATTTTTACAAATTTCTATTTTTTCGAATTTTTTTTACATCAATGGCGATAAAAGAAATACAACAAGCACATTTATTTAACAATTTTAGAAAAAAACTTTAGACTTTGCAGAAATTTTTAGAAATTGTTCATTCTTGCCTGACTTACTCAGTAAATATCTCATACAGTTCCAAGTTTTCCAGGTGTGTGGCAACCCTAATCATGCCCATGGGAGTAGTTTCTGATAAATAGAAATGGCGTTGTGAATCAGTCTGTCGGCCATCACCGACATTTTGGATGAGTGCCTGGGGTAGAGCCGCTACTCATCATGTCGTAGATGATCACCTTTGAGAAGACAACGCCGAACACGAAGGCACCGAATGCAATCATCGCGCAGGCTACCACCACCTTTGCAATGCTCTTCCATTTCTCCAGGGATTCATCGCTTCGGAATGTCAATGCGATCAAACATAAACCTGGATAAGAAAATCAGAGATAAGTATTAAAGAGAAAATAGAACCAGTGGCACAGGAACTTATTTTAAAGAGGAGGCAGGAAAAAAAATTCTGTTACTACTATTTTACGTTAGAGTATTCAGGGCCGCTGGAACCAGTATATCAGCTGCCATACCTACTTTAATTCAAATAATGTGCCATTAATTTTTTTTTAAAGGCTATAATGGCAAATTGTAAAAACATTTTATTCCTCTGTCTTATCTGTATACACTAAGTTCTGGTGCCATTCAGAGTATTTTGTAAGGGATCTTTTTTTATGACATTATTTAGGTGAAAGTAGGCAGGCATGGCAGAGGTATAAAATGCTATCTCCTATATGGATTACCAATGAAGACAGTGGCGGCGATTCGGGGGGGCAAGGGGGGGCGGTTGCCCCCGCACTTTTTTTCGAATGTTGCACTTTTTAACTTTCACCGCACTTTTTAAAATATCACTTTTTAAAAAGTAACTATAAGTTAATTATTTCACTGCATTGCCAAAACAAGGACGAATTTCGCACCCACAACTACAGATGAGGTTAGGTCGTCATTTGAAGTCTACCGTCTCTGTAACTAATGTTTAAATGCTGCCTGAACGTAAAACTTTTTTTAGCGAAATTTAAAAATGTTTTTTATACATATACATATATTTATTAATTTTTCACCTATCCGATTTACTATATTGAAATAAATGAACAATTCATCAGTTGTTCTTTCTCGAAATTAATATATATGTTGCTTTTGTTATAAAATTGTTATATTTTTCTTCAAAAGGAAATAAAACATAATTAGTATTTTTCATATTATTTACGGCAAAATTATGACATCGTATTTTCAACGGAAAAAATTGCTTCAAGGTCTCCTGAGTCCAATTTAAAAAAAATCGACCCCCCCCCCCCCCCCATTTTTTTTAAAAATGACAGCAGAACACAACGTAGAAGTTCAAAAAACACACACACTACATCATTTTTTTTTATACCAAGATATTTAGAAAAAAAAAGTCTACAAGCTCAATTGCTAACAATGCAGAGAAATTTTCGAAACAAAAAAAATTCTAGTGAAAATCCCCCCCCCCCCCCCCTTTAATCTTGCCCCCTCACTTTTAGCACCCAATCGCCGCCACTGAATGAAGATGTTATTTTTTTAAAGAACTATGTCCATAAAGACTTATAGGCATATAAAAACTTTGATGAGCTCTCCTGTAAAATAGTAAAAATGGACTTAGTGTCCTATACTTCTGTGTGAGGTACAGATATTTAACTATACTACTAAATATACTTCTAAAATAATTACCAATGCCGATATTTTGAAATGCTCTTATGGAATACTTCTTAAAACATCTTGCAACACCTTTTCTAAGTTCACAATGATAGTTTTGAAATTAACTTGTTTACCTTTCTATTCTTCAAAGTATACTACTTTACAAAATAATTTTAAAAAGATATAAAAAACATGTAAAATAAAAATCAATTATAATCATATGCCCATTCAAAATTCGCACACTAAACTCACCGGGAAATATGAATATGTTCACAGAAGCCAAGCAACCCAGCAGCTCGATAACGACGCCAATGTTCGGAGCCAGCACAGCCAACATAACCGTGGATATGAACCAGAGCGTAGTGACCACAATTCTTCTTTTGAATTCGCCCTTGATGAACTGGTCTGTGGTTAGTTTTGCGAATTCTGCGTAGAGGCCATCCAATGCACCTCTACAAGAAAAAGTTGTGTCATTAATATCACACAAATTAGGTATTAATAGTTAAACTACGTATTAACAAACAAACTATGTATTAATTTAAACTAGTCAGTGTACCATGTCATATGTCTGTATTGCCTGTATGTTCTCTAGGTGACTGTATAGATCAGACAATGGGCAGGATAAGGAAAATGGAAGATTAGTAGGATAGAATAGATAGAGGCCTATGGGCCAGACAATTACAATTCAGGGTAGAACATATAAAAAATGCATTTTTTTTTAATTCTTAAAAATGAAGGCAATGGAAATTTAAAAAGAAAAGTGGGTTAAAGAGTAAATTTGTGTTGTGGTATTAAAATCACACAAATTTTAACAGCTCACTAACTATGTAAAGTGTTAAAATTTATAGATAAACTATGTATTTAAACAGGTCAGTGTACCATGTCATATATGGCCTGTATTGTCTCCAGGTAAATGTATGGGCCACACAATGAGCAGGATAAGGAAAATGGAAGATTAGTAGGATAGAATAGATAGAGGCCTATGGTCCAGACAATTATGATTAAAGATAGAAAATACAAAAAAAATTATTCTTGGAAATGAAGGCAACGGAAATTTAAGAAAAAAAGGGGTTAAAGAGTAAATTTGTGTTGTGGTATTAAAATAACACAACTTTTATGTAATGGAACGCCTTCATAAAATTAACTTTGAATAGCTGTTACGTTCAATAGTTAGCAAACATTTTGAAAATGATATACTTGAATGCAATTGAAGCATGTGTAAAGATAGTCACAACCATACATACCAAATTGCATGGTTTACTCGTACAAATTGTAAATTAAATTTGCATTCAGCATTCAAAATATTTTTATTTTTTAAATATACACAAGTTTTATGTAAATTATAAGAAAATAATAACAATAATATAAATAGAAAGTATTAATAAAATAAGGATTATTTGTTTTAAGATAAAATTAAAATTCGCAAAATTTTTATAATTTTATTTGTAGTTTGGGGGGGAAAAAAACTACAAATCCCACCTTTGTAAATTTTTCTAAATAAAAGAGAAACATAATTTCTTGGAAAATCAATACTAGCAACAGGCAAATACAGATTGAAATACACAGCAAACAGAATATTTAGGATTAGTCACACAATTTATATTAGAGATTGTGAGATGGTGTTAATAAGTATAAAAATAAGCTGGCAATAGAGAAAAGTTATCTTAACACATCAATAAACACTTGAATTATCAAAAATGAATAAAAGACAAATATGCAACATTATGTATAATGCAATGCTGTTAACACATAAATAACCATATGTAGCAGTCTAATTGTATTAGCATGACATTTACAAAGAAAAATGCGCACGTTAATTTTTATAACTGAAATCTAAAGAATTTTTATTACATTAGAAATTTTTAATAAAAAAGCACATAATTTACTATTTTTTTTTATTTTAATAATATATTTTTTCCTTTAAATCTGTATAATTTTTTTAAGCTATTAGTATAACCCTACAAAGCAGTCATAAATCATACAATGTATGGGTAATCAGTACAAATTGGTTGGTATGCATAAAATTAAATATAATGTAAAAAAAATTAACAAATAGTGTGAATGGACCTATTACCTATCACACACCAATTACCGCCCATTTGGGAAAATATTTCAAGCTAATAGCGCATCCTTATGTTTTTAAAAGTCCCCCTTCAATCCAAGTTACTCAACAGAGTTTGTAAGGAAAATTTTAAAAACATTAAAATTGAACATTGCACTATATATTAAAAATCTTGTTTGGTGAACTTAAATTTAGTTATTTATATGTTTGAATTAAGCAGTAAAATAAATTATTAATGCCTTAAAAAATATGTAAACTGCTATTTTAGAAACTTATAACGTTTAGCATAAGGACTTTTTAAAAGCCACAGGAAACAAAATAAGTTTCTAAGGGACATTTAGTCCTGCCAGATGGGCATTCTGAAGTACTTTTGATAGTAATACGAATTTTAGTTGGAATTTTAAACTTTTTTTTGTTTGCACAAACCCAAAATTTTATGAACCTTCTGTTTCAGAAAATTCTGTCCTGTAAGAAGGAAGGTTTTTTTTTTGGTTTGGTTTGTTTAATTAACGTTGCACTAGTGCTGCACATCGGGCTATTGGCGGCGGTTCGGGGCAAATCTCGAAGGAAAGACCCGGGAACGATGCCTCGTATTTTTGAACCATGGTCAAATGACGAGGACAACACCCGAGCTGGCACCCGACGCAACCTCAATAGGCGTCAGGACATTGGAGCCCGATCAGATTTATTGAGCACCAGTCCCGTATACACGCCAGTATAATTTGTTGGATGTTCTGGACGATTTTCTAGTATTTTTGTAGCGAAGCTGGCAACCCTCCGATCGCAAGATCAGTACTTTTTTACTTTTCTTTGTCAAGTCCATCGCACGGATTCGAACCTCCGATAAGTAGCTGAACGCCTTTATCCACTGAGCAACTGGGGCTCGTAAGAAGGAAGGAGAAACTTCTATACGATCGTAAAAGCGAGCCCTACCAGCAATACATAACGCCCTTCCAGAAGGATATTGTAAGATCAAAATTCAAGATTAAAAAATATATATATATACTCTAGAAGTACCTTTAAAAACACCAAACAAATATTGGAAGGATTTCTAAGCATCACACAAACTCAGTCAAAGTATACATTTCTCACCTGCCACAGAGCACCAGTTGTGGATAAGTGGTAATCATCTTGATGACCAGCGCTCCGATTCCCACTAGCACAAATGGGTCCCTCGCATCGTACAGATCCATGATGTCAGGGGCGATCATGCTGCCGAACGTCATGTAGCCAAAACTCCCGGCAAAAGTGTAGATGAAGAAGAGAATGCCCATCGCTAGAAAGGTTGCCTTGGTGAAATCTTGAATGTTCCGTTTCTTCATGCAAGCATAGACAGGAACCACAATTTCATGGGTCTAGATTTAAAAAAAAATTGTTTTAGGATATATTTAATTCTGTTGAGTATAAAATGTGGCATATTAGATTTTAAAAATAAATAAATAATAATTTGTAACGAGAAAGTTCAAGTAAGCAAGACTAAGGATTTTAAAAAGGTTTGAAGCAACCGTTACTGAAATTATGATATAAACAGAGTTAAGAAATGGTTTAAATTAAGTTAGATATTTTATCTAGGGTGAATGCACCAGTTAATGACCGTTTGGAAAAATATTTAAAACAGGATATCATTATGTTTCAGAGCTTATTTTAAGGAATTTTAACTGGTGAGGCAAATTAAATTCTGCAGAAAGCAGAACCCCAGAAGTTTATGAAAACTTTGTATTTAAAATAGCAAATTTTAAACAAATTTAATTAATTTAGTTTAAAATTATATGTTCTGTAAAAAGTTAACTAAAAAGTTTATTTAAAAGAAATTATCGAATTCATGAAATTTTCTAACGATTCATAAAAGTATGTTTTATTTGTTTTCATAATGCAAAAATTTATTAAACATTAAAAAAAATATTTAAAAAAAACACCTAATGTTTTGTATTTTAAAATATATGTTTCCTACATTTCTGCCATTTTACTTCACACAAATGTAAAGTTTTAAATCTATAGTATATATACATCTAAATCCGTATACTTAGGTAAATTTTAGACTAGTACGCGAGCATATTGCAAACAAAATGTGCATTAATAACATTACATTAATAAGTAGCATTTACTTTATAAGATTAACAATAATATTCTATTTATTTGCATTCGAAAAATATTTTATTTTACAGCACAAAAATTTAGAAAAATAAGTAGTTTTAAATTTTTAAAAAACATAATACTTTCTTAAAACTTGTTATCATTTCTGAAAAATGTTTTTATATAATATCTGCTTTTATAAATTGCTGCTCCGACAACTTTTGTCGCCGTTCCTTCAGCTGCAGAAATTTTAGCACTGAAGTGCGGTGATTAAAAAATGCTGTTCCTTTTCCATTTATGATGAGTCTCTTATTAATTGTTTCGAGATTATATGACTGCCTATGATCTGACTTCAACTTGTTGTAGCAGGAAATTACCCTTTCCACTTGCATGGAATGTGGTGCGACAACGAGGTTAAAATTACATGAATGGAACTCCTCTTTCAAACTCCACTTCCCTTAAAGCCCACATTTTTTCAAAATATTAAATAATTATTTTTCAAGATTAAAAGAAATAAATTATTTTGGTGGGGAAATAGAATTTTATTGTGAATCAGAGTTATTTGAGATTTATAATAGTATTATTAAAAAGAAAAGTATTGGAAGCATTGCCGTTTTCATCGCAGCATGCACATCTAAAATAAAAATCTTAGATAAGTAGTTGAATAAAAAAACTAGTATTAAATGGCATTTACAAAAGTTTTGACTATTTTTTTGCATTGTTTTGAAGTAATTTATTTTTTTAATCAAACTTTCAGACACTTTTTCATTTCTACCAACCTTTATTAAAGTTACTCATATATTTCATGCAACCTACGCATAAACGTAAATTTGTATTGGGCCCACGGGCTCGAGGCTTTCTTCATTCTTTCCTATGCCACAGATTCAAGTTTATGTTTTTACTATGGAAAATTGATTAAACAAAACAAAATTCCGGTGGGGCAAATCTGCATGACTGGTGGGGCATTTCTACACACTGGTAGGGAAAAATCCCCACCAACTCTATGTTAAAATATGCCCTGTTATGTTTTTAAAAGTCTTTTCAACGATGTTACTCAAAAACTTTTCAAATTTAGGTTAATTTGGTTTTCTGTCCAATATGAGTTCAGTATCACAAGGATTTTTTTTATGTTTGGCGCTGGTCAGAAATTGGTACATTCACCCGATACTGCAATAAAAATAAATGTTGTGTTGGTACAAACTTGATAAAAGAAAACTATTTACAAAAAACATTCCAATATCTCTCGGATGTTAGTGTTCTTTTCATACCTATTCTCATCACTTGAAAGGGGCTAATAGGGGTAGGGATGGGAGAGAGGGTTGCAAACATATTACAGGAAGAGTAGCATCAGCAGGAAAGTTAAATGGGAGGGGTGTTGGGGCTCTTTACATCCTATAACATCTTCTAATGAGTATATCTACACTGTTAAAGATGCATACTCATTTTTGACGAATTTGAAATAACCCTATTTGCAGTGTTCAGAAATAAAAAGGGGCAGGCCGCTGTTAGCAGTAAAAGGGCACCCCGTTCTTGAAAAGGTACTTTTTGTTTTTAAAAGGGCAATTTAAAAAAAGAAATGGGGGTGGGCGTGGGCACACATTGACACATCGGACCCGTGACCAAACAAAAAAAGTTCCGATTTATCAGTTGACATTGCGCTTGAGCTGCATATTGGGCTATTGTTGACTGTTCGGGGCATATCTCGAAGGATAAACTCGTACAAAACTGATGTGTCTTTTATAAAGATATTACTTAAAATCTAAAATTTTACATTTAAAAATTAAAGTTTTCCCTAAAAACCAAATCTGTAAGTAGCCCTAATCAGACCCCTTGTAAAACTGGTAAAAAGGCTACTTAAAACCAAAATTTGGTAATAAAATGCCTAGTCTTGCAACATATGTTAATAACATATCTTCTCTTAAAAAAAACACAAAGAAAAAAAATTAGCATTTCATATGCGGGCACAGGTAACCAATACGATTCGTGGAATGTTCGAAATTACCGTGGAATCATCGCGATTTCACAACATGCGTACTTAAAAAGGAGAAAAAAGTTTAATCGATACCTTTTTAAAAGACAGCTAGGGAAGCAAGTATGCTTGTACTTGAAGGGCAGAATTTTTTCAAAAGAGGGAGGCATTTTTGAAAAAGGGGCATGAGGGCGCTATTGAGATGAAAAAAGAGCGGGCAGGGCGGACCGTCCTTCAAAAAACGCCTAGAGTGAACACTGCTATTTGTAAGAACATATGTTAGTAATATATGAAAAGCTATAAGATTGGCATTTCACAACGACATTGATATAATTGTTTCTTGAATTTTCGCTAGATATTTAAAGATATTGGCAATGAATTTGGAAAAAGGATAAGAACCTGTGATTACAATATTGGTTGTAAAACGAATAAAGTAAAGAAAATTATTTGTAAAAACAAAAAGAGAAGAACTAAAACAATAGATAATCACGACCTTAAAAAAAAAAAAACAGCATTTTATATGCTGGTACCGGCAACCAATAGGAATCGTGGAATGCCCTGTGCTCAAAATAACCTTAAAAAAAACTTAATTGTAAACTCTGACGAAGGAAGAGGTTCGATCAAAAAGTATATAAATAAACTTGTTTGTAAAATATGTACTCTTAATACAATTTTTTTTACATTTTACAACTGGAATTCAGATGGAAAAAAACACATAACAAGAAAAATATTAACATTCAGCTTGTTGATAGGAGTTATAAATAGAAATGTTAAAAAAAATCAGGAGGAATTTGTTACAGACAATAGACAAAAAAAAATCAATCAATTGTATTTTATTAACGAGTTGTTATAGGAGTTGCTAAGGTTTCTTAGTTTAGTTTAAAGTAGTTTTTAAAATGTAATGCATAGTATTACACAAGATTGTGATAAAAGTCAAATGTACAACATCTAAAATCAATTGCAATAAAAAAGTAAGTATTCAAGTGATGTACTCATAAGCATTCAAGTAAATCAAAAGTTGCTGATCCAAAGTTTTGTTCCAAAAAATAAAGGAGTTGGAAAAGGCAACAAGTGAATTTAAGATATTTCATGTCATAAAATAATATTTTAAAAAAATAAATAGATTTTACAATGAATTATTATCAGTTTGATTAAATTGTAAAAATATTAATGAAATAAAATATGCTAACATACTTAATTTTAAAAATATTAAAATCATCTCATTTAACAGAAACTCATCTTAATTGAAGTAGTCACGAATTTACACAAGGTAATCATACATATTATTTCAGTATTAAGATCTCTTTTGCGGGACTCGTGCACAGCAAATTTTAATATGTAAAGTGTCAAAAAAAAAGGGGACTTTCCCAGAGCAATGACAAATCATACTTTTGACACATAAATATTTACAGGACTTTTAAAATGTGCACTTAAAATAAGGATTTTTCAAGCAGTTTTCAAACGAGCTATTGGTAGTGCTGCCATCTATGAGTAGAACCAGTAAACTTTTTTTATATATCAAAAATGGGTAGGGGAGGGGGAGTTCATGCAATAATTTTCGCACCTGCATGCTAGTATAAGTAATTTTAACTATAGAAAGAAATAAAAATAATCACCTGATATGCAAACGAGAATACTGGAATTACTACAAACACCTGAACAGCACTGTCTGGCCTTGAAATAAATATAAAATAATGCATATAAGTTTGAACATTTTCCATTTTTTAGTAAAACAATTAAATAACCTTGAAAAATAAATAATTATACATGTATTACACAATTAAAATTATTTTTTAATACATATATTGATTAAAAGAACATATCCATTGCAGATTCTACCTATACTCTAGGCATTAAAAAATATTGTATCCACACACAAAAAAAATTTTTAATACATCATTAATTCTATACGATGTTTTTAATGCTACTTATAAAAAAAAAATTGTAAAAGATAATTTACTCTTTATCTGGAAAAGATGATAGTACATGCCACTTTGCCATATATTATAATTATTACAAAAATATATTTGGAAACAAATATTTCTTAAAAAAAAAAGGTTTAAAAAATAAATACAAAATATACTCAACTGTAATGCAATTTAAAGATAATTATTTCTTTAAAAGATAATGCTAAAAAAATAGTTTATTAGTAAAATAACTTCATTGTATAAAAAGTATAATAATTAAACATGACGAGTATTTAAAAAAAATTCATTGCCAACAATCATTCGTAATTTGATTAAATACATTTTTAATTTGAAAGTCAAAGTATGATAACAATGTAGTTCATACCTCAACTAATTAGTAGATTTATATATATATATAAAAAAAATTCAAATTAGCAATACTCTATCCCTAAACATAGTCAATAATTTATAATACTAGGGGGCTCCGCCCCCTGCTCCGCTAACGCTCCACCAACCCCCGGAGGATTGCTACGCAATCCTCTTTAGTTTGCTTCGCAAACCAATACCGGCTTCATACACTGTAGGCAATGACAATGTGTCCTAACAACAATACTTTTTTTAGTTATATAAATTATTACTGGCAGTGCCGTCACACAAACTTATTTTTAGTATGTTGAGACAAGAAATTTCCCAACTTAACGATCCGAAATTCCGAACTTGAACGATTCAAAATTCCCAACCTAAGGACATCGGGTAGCAGCTGAAGTGTTATCCTGGTTATCTGACCACTGTTAACAATATGAGGCATCGTTCCCGGGTCTTTTCTTTGAGAAAGGCCTCGAACCAAAGCGTCCTTGATGTAGTAAGTAAATACGTACCAATAACAAATCAAGGGCGCTTTGCTCGAACCAACGCCAGTAGTTCAATGTGCAGCTCTAGTGTGACGTTATTTAACCAGACCACACCTACCTATTCGAAATTGCACAACACAACAGTGCTAAAAAAATTCCCAGTTCCAACTTATAAGACATTTTCAGCTTTTTTATAGGTAATATTAAACAGTTCTTTCGAAAGTATTGATTTGTCGCACGCATGTTCCAATGCAGTGGTCCGTTTTGAGGTCTAATTTAAGTTTCATCTTAATAAAAGTTGGGCAATTTCTAGTAGTCCGTCGCTTTCCTTTGCTAATAATATTAATTTGCCTGAGGCATAAATTTTCCCAACTCAGAGATTTTTAAAACTCGAAATTCCCAACTTTTAAGGTTTCAAGTTTACAGAGGGGGAGGGGGGGGCATGCTTCCCCCCAATCCCCCCCCCATAACTGGAAAAACTCAACTGTAGAACTGCTTCAACGCAATTGTGCTCATTGAAAAGCGAAACATGTGTAAACAAACAGCATAAACGCGCCAAGAATAAATAGGCTTCATCGCCAACTTATATTTATATAAAGTAAGATAATTGAAAATTGGCGCTAATAATAATTCGCCGTTGGCAGCCAAATACACGTTGGCATTTTGCCAATGTTGGCATTTCCTTCCGGAGTATCTTTTAATAATATTTATAGTACTTCACATAAATAGTTACATCTAATTTATTTTTTAAGATAGAATTTCAGTATTGATACCATTCAAGAAAGAAAGATTTTACGAACATAACTATATTTTTTTAACGGGAAAAAAGTATACTTTTGAACTATTTAGAGCAGTTTTAATTTATCACTTAAAATTTTACCCGTATAATTGACGATTATTTCAGACATTTCGTCAATTATTTAAAAATTTATAACTACAAAACTAAATCGAAATTTCACAAACGCTCTGGATCATTTGTAGCCAATAGTTTAATCTATATCCCTAATTTTTTATTTATTTTTTTGTTGAAAATTGGAAGACAAGTATACAAAAATGTATGAATTGTTTTCAAAATTTTCTAATATCATGACTTTACATAAAATAACGTCTAATATACTGATCGTATTGAAAAAAGAAAATATTCATCTTATTACCCAAACATTTCTTAATAAACTGGCATAATTTCATAATTTTAGGACATTTACTTTTTGAGATGCAAGCGGAACAATGAGACAAAAAGTCGCAAATTAAAATTTTCTCGAAATATCCGACATTTTTATCCTTCTTCGCTATTTTTTATACCTATCTTAATTGACCATATCTAATTTAATTGTAAAGAGAGAAATATAATCTTTATAACATCAGAAAGAAGAAGTTTTAACGAACATTAATATATTTTTTTGAATAAGAGAATATGTAATTTTAAATGACTTATAGCAATTTAGAAATCACGTTTCAAAAATGAGGGTGAAAAAACTTCAAAAAGTGGAACGTGTTTAAATGTTTCAAAAATTTATAAATCCAAAACTAATTCGAATTTAAAAAAATGCTTACTTGGATTTCCAGTTCAAACCTATTTCTACACTCCCTAAAAAAATTGGATCTCTCCTCTTAATAGTGTTTCAGAAACTCAACGGACAAAATTACTTGTAAGCGAAATTTTATCAACGACGACTTTAATATTAAATAACTTATAAACTAATAACAGTATTGAAACAAAAATATATTCTTCTTATTTATCAAACATTTCTTAACAAATTCATATAATTTCGTAATTTTAGGACTTTTACATTTTGAGATACGATCTGAATAACATTGAAAGAACGGAAAATTCCCCCTAGTACTTACTTTTTCCCCCTAGGGCTTACTTTTTTTTAAAATAGAGAGATATTAAACAGTTATCTCGAAAGTATTGATTTATTGCACGCATGTTCCAATGCAGTGTTCTGTTTTGAGGTCTAATTTAAGTTTCATCTTAATACAAGCTGGGCAATTTCTAGTCTTCCATCGCTTTCATTTGCTAATAATATTAACTTTCCTGAGGCATAAATTTTCCCAACTCAGGGATTTTTAAAACTCGAAATTCCCAACTTTTAAGGTATAAAAGTTTACAGCCCCCCCCCCCCCCCTCCCTGGATAACTGGAAAATCTCAACTGCTTCAACGCAATTGTTTCTACTCATTGAAAAGCGAAACATGTGTAAACGTACAGTAGCATAAACGCGCCATCTTAAATAATTCTAATTCGCCAACTTTTATTTATATAAAGTAAGATTATTGAGAATTGGCGTTAATAATAATTTCCCGTTAAAATATATAATAAGCTACAGGATTTAGATTAACATACATGTTGGCATTTTGCCAACGTTGGCATTTTGCTCCGAAATATTTTTTAATAATAATTATAGTACTTCACATAAATAGTTACATCTAATTTATTTTTTAAGATAGAATTTCAGTATTGATACCATTCAAGAAAGGAAGATTTTACGAATATAACTATATTTCTTTAACGGGAAAAAAGTATATTTTTGAACTACTTAGAGCAGTTTTAATTTATCCCTTAAAATTTTACGCGTAAAATTGACGATTATTTCAGACATTTCGTCAATTATTTAAAAATTTATAACTACAAAACTAAATCGAAATTTGACAAACGCTCTGGATCATTTGTAGCCAATAGTTTAATCTATACCCCTAATTTTTTATTTATTTTTTTGTTGAAAATTGGAAGACAAGTATACAAAAATGTATGAATTATTTTCAAAATGTTCTAAAATCATGAATTTAACATAAAATAACGTCTAATATACTGATAGTATTGAAAAACAAAAATATTCATCTTATTACCCAAACATTTCTTAATAAACTGGCATAATTTCATAATTTTAGGACATTTACTTTTTGAGATGCAAGCGGAACAATGAGACAAAAATTCGCAAATTAAAATTTTCTCGAAATATCCAACATTTTTCCTTTCTTCACTATTTTTTATACCTATCTTAATTGACCACATCTAATTTAATTGTAAAGATAGAACTAAAATCTTTATAACATCGGAAAGATGAAGTTTTAACAAACATTAATATATTTTTTTTAATAAGAAAATATGTAATTTTAAATGACTTATAGCAATTTAGAAATCACGTTTCAAAAATGAGGGCGAAAAAACTTCAAAAAGTGGAGCGTGTTCAAAGGTTTAAAAAATTTATAAATCAAAAACTAATTCGAATTTTAAAAAATGCTTACTTGGATTTCCAGTTCAAACCTATTTGTACACTCCCTAAAAAAATTGGATCTCTCCTCTTAATAGTGTTTCAGAAACTCGACGGACAAAATTACTTGTAAGCGAAATTTTATCAACGACGACTTTAATATTAAATAACTTATAAACTAATAACAGTATTGAAACAAAAATATATTCTTCTTATTTATCAAACATTTCTTAACAAATTCACTTAATTTCGTAATTTTAGGACTTTAACATTTTGAGATACGATCTAAATAACATTGAAAGAACTGAAAATTCCCCCTAGGGCCGACTTTTTCCCCCTAGGGCTTACTTTTTTTTAAAATAGAGAGAAATTTACATTTAAAATACAGTCTGAGAATACTAAATAGAACTAAATAAAAATTACTAAATAGTTTCTAAATAAGTTTATCTAGAGACAAAAATGAGGAACAACTTAATATTTCTAACAAAGCAAAGTACTTTCAGACCCAAAGGATATTACAATAAAGTTAATAACACAACTTTCATGATTTTAATGCCAAAATAACCACAAATATTTGCATTTAAAAGTAAGGATGAAGTAACGAGTATATTTTCCATACCAAACTCATGAACCAAAGCTTATGGGAAATTTATTTTCAGTTTTTACTTCAAATTTTAAGATGGTTGGTTGGCTGCATGGGTTTTAATGGTGCAAGGGCCAAACATGGCCAAGCCGCGCCAAACACTCGGTATTTCAAACCAACATTAAAAACAAAGCAAGCTGTGCCAAACAGAACGTAATTTCAACCGACATTAAAATTCTAAAAGATATACATACAAACAGAAATTAAATTCAAAGAAGAGGTAAAAATCCTGTGTAGTTTAAAAAGATAAATAGTGATGAATGAGGTGGATGATTCAATAAATACGACAAATGGGGAGATGAAGTATTAAAAAAGCGATTATATAAAATTCTGAGACGAGGACAAGAAGTTAAAATTTAATTATTTTTGAGAGTTATTGGCAATGGCACGGTGGGGCAAAAATGTGGAACGCTTCACGATTTTGCGTGTCATCCTTGCAATTCTCTGTATCGTTCCAATTTTAGTATATGTACTGCCGAAGCGAGTACCAAATTTTAAGATGACAAGTATTTTAATGTTAGCTAGTGATTTTTTTAAGTTGTAGACAGACAATAATCAAAGTGACAAACTTTTATGTGTAACTAACTTTCTTAAAGACTAAATAGTGAAATAGTTTATATATTAAAATAAAATAAAAGATTAGTAACATAATTGAAGAACAAATGCAACAAAATTAGAAATCAAAATGGAACAAGCCTTAAATCAAAATCTTTCTAAAACTTAATTAGTTATATTAGTTTACTATAAGTAATTATAAATATTTTCAGCCACTAACAAAAAATATTAATCTGATAAAAAGATATAAACTACTATGTAAACTAATCAAATCATAAATGAGCAAATTTTTGTGTACATTGATAATCTTCTTCTACTCTTGTTATTGCTATAGTCACTATCCATATCAAATAATCATTATTCCTTAAACAGTTTTGAAATGATTTTTTTTAATGAAACATAAGATAAGTATAAAATAAATTCAGATAAGAAACAATTTAATACCAAAACGAATATCAAAAGCCTATAACAGAAGGATGATTGTTTATGAACACACAGCAAACATTACAGTTACAGAGAACACAAACAGCCTAGTTTTATTTTTGAGATAATTAACTTACATGTATTTTATTTTTCCAGGAGCAGAACCCAACTTGTAATATTCATATATTGTAAGAAATACTGGATACAACATCGCAAATATGCCAAGGGTACTAGAAAAAAAAATTAGTATACATTTATTAATAGAAATTTTAAAAAATTATTTCACTTTGCACTTAGTTTAATCCCCTAATAGGTGCATAAAATATCAAAATTATATAAAAAAAAATTCAAGACAATTTATAATATTTCCAATACATGTAATATATATACAGTAAAAACAGCTTACAACAATGTTCAAGGGACCGTCATAATTTGATCGTTATATCCGAATCACAAAAACTATCGCATAATAAAAAAAGAAGAAGAATCATACTTACATAACAGTTATGTACTTTAAAATGATTTTATCGACTATATATACTAGTTAGATAAAGTTAGTTATATAAACTGCTATTTTGATGAGAAATGGTCAGTCATTTTTGTTTGCTTAAATTTGACATTGTAATAGGAAATTTCCATAAAATTTCTTATAGTTGCTAACATTGTAGAAGAACCGGGGATCTCTTTGCAAATTTCGGGCATTCTTTTCCACGTGCTATTCGCCTAACGCTTGTTTATTGTGCAAACGGCCCTCCCTTACTCCTTCTTTGTCGTTATAAGCGGTTTTTATTAACATAAGATTGGATCGTTACATGTGCATTATCGTTATAACCGGTAACCTAATATCCGGAAAAATTAACATGGACTGTTATAGAAATCCAAATTTCTATTGCATTTTACATTGTTATATCCGACGTATCGTTAAATCCGGCATCGTGATAAATGAATTTTACTGTAAATATATATATTAATGGATATATCTTTCATAAAAAAAAAATGGCAATTCTTTAGATTAAAAAAAAACATTTTAGCACAGATTAAATGTTATACATATTGCTGGAAATACTATAGATCCACAGACAAATATAGAAATCTGAACAGCTTAAATGGTTAATTACGATTTTATTTGGTATTAATTTTGTTCTAGAAATTTATTCAAGCAATTAACTATTAAGAGTAATACAATGATAAAATGTAACTTTCTGAGCATGTGGTGAAATTTGATTTGGTTAGGTGAAGAATTTGAAGGTATACATGGATGGAAATGTGCTTGAAGCAGATTATTACAGGTAAATTCATACTCTATCTACAAAGTATATGTGGAATATTCTTTTTATATTTTAGAACATGCAAAGAAGATTGATTAAAACTCATTAAAATTTTATATTTCATAAGTTTGTTAACTTTAGTTTTTCAGTAAAATTTTTATACAATTTTTAACTTTCACACAAAAAAAAATCATTAAATTAAAAAAAATCTAAATTGTTATTTTTTTGTTTTTTATTGTTGTATTTGAAATACTAACAGCCTGACCCTATGGTACTAGCTTGACGATGGAGCCTGTTATAAGAATAGTCAGGATCGGCTCCCACCACAGAATACATTCAAATATTAAAAGGAGGAAAAAAACATTAAAAACTCAGCTAAACAAAATACAATAAAAAATATCTGAAGAATAAAGTATTACATTCATATTAAATTTTGTAAAACAGGAAGCAAAATATATTTAAATGACAAATAAGCACGTAATTTTTAAAAAATATATATCGATCCAGCAGAAGTCCAACTTATGACGAATAGAAATAGAGAATTTTGCATATATTTTGATTCAAAGTTTCAAACAAATCTTCCCCAAGAAGTTTAGATAATAAAAACTTACCTAGCATATCTTAAGAAATCCAGTCTCTGAAAGTAGCACATGGGGAGGATGAGGAGTATGGCTGTGACTGTAATGGTGAACTGCCTGTCCAGGTAAAACACATGACAGAAATCCTCTTCAAACAAGGACAGGAACACTAAAAGACATAGGAGCCAATTTCTAAACCATTTTTTAAACATCTTTAGAGTTGGAAATGTTACCATTAAATGGATTAAATAATAACAAAAAATGCATTTGAGGCACTCTGGAAAATTTATGAAATGCTTTCTTTACACATTTTTCTTGTGTGCAGAGATGTGTATGGTTGAACTAATGGTGCACAATGGGCTATTGGCGACGGTTTTGGGTATAGGAAAAGAACAAGGAACACTGTGTCGTAATTTTGATGAATGGCCAGATATTAAAGCTGGAACCCCCTGCAAATGTGTAGGTCTGAGGATGTTTGGACACCAACACATTTGAAGCGCTAAAGTCCCCTCCACATGAGCGATTATTTTTGGTGGGCAACAAGAAAAATCTGGCAGCATCCAATTGAAAATATACACATGCTACAAATCAACTTCCTTCAGTGCCAAGTTTAATGTACTGCACCGGCCTCAATGCAGTGAAGTGATGAAAATAGATTATACTTTTATTTGGAAAGTAACAATGTTAAAATGTTTTCAAAATGAATGATTCTTTGTTTATTGACTTTCAAAATCCAGTTGTACGAGACAAAATTTTTTTTTTAACTCTGCTCTTTTAATGTGTAATTTGCATGATTTTCAGTATTAGGTCCATATAAAGCTCAATATAAGGTCCAGGGGGTCCAGAGAGAAAACAATTTGAAATTCCCTGATATATCCCTGAGATTTCCCTGTCATCTAGTTATTTCAGAGTGCGAAAGAAACAATACCAATTCAGATAAATTAAGCATGATAACAGAAAAATTTACTATACAATGTTTGACACTACATATTATTTTACAAGTTTTAAAATATTTTTTTTTAATTTGAGAGTTTTAAAATTTTCTTTTCATTGTTTACTCTTTTCCCAACTTTTTAAGGTTGGGTATATTTTTTAATGGTGAAATCCACAGAAATCATAGTACAATTCATCGAAAATTAAAAGTCTACATACTCAAGGAATAAAATTATAATGTATTATAAATGAATGCCTAAAATATAAACTTCAATGTATCCATAAAAGAGTAAATGGACCCATAAAGAAATGGATCCCAAAGATTAAAAGTACACTGTTTATTCAATAACAAAATTGCAATGCATCTCTAAATGCTCAAGTCAAATGTACCACCAACATTTAATGTAAAAGCCTTCTAATTAAAAAAAAAAAGTCCCATGCATCTCCATATTTAATAATATAACACTGTTAGGTACTCTTTTAAAGTTAAAGGTCTATTGTACCAGCCAAGTAAAAGTATCCATCAACTTTGAAATAAAAATTTTTGTTCAATTCCCTGATTTTTAAAAAAAAATTCCAAAAATCTTTGATTTTTCCAGAATGGTCGAATTCTCTGATTTTTCTAGAATGGTCGAATTCATTGATTATTCTAGAATGGTCCAATTCACTGAAATCCTAAGTTTTCTCTGTTAATGGACACCCTAAACGACCCCAAAACAATCTTGTATCCCGAGTATCCAGTATATTCAAAAATGCATTCCAAATTTAAATTAAAAAAATATATATGAATTATTTTATTGAGGTATAATTCAGAAGCTGGCCTTTTAAAAAAATTTAAGTTTAATTTTTTTTTTAAGCACACCCTGATAAAAGTCCCATTCTATAAAAATCTCTATGTTTTAAAAACAAATAAGTTTAAAAAATTTACTGGAACACAGAATTGATTATTTCAACGGGATAAACATTAATTTGGAGAATATTAAACTATTTACCATATACAATTTTTATATTAACCTTATGTTAGATGCACCTATGCATAAGATACAGTAGCCTAAACACGATACATGTTACATTTGGGGAGAGCCTATTGGTAAGTTAAATTGTAAACTTTGGAATAATTGAAACTTAAATATCTTTTATGTGATGCTTTTTTAACTTATAGAAAATTTTACATGCATAATTCTGAATCACATTTCAGAAATTCTCATAAAAAAAATGGTACTTACACCGATCATACTGATCCCCAATGATGATTAAAAACGTAATGCAGATCCCGTAGCATGTGAGAAGAATTGAAAGAGCAGCACACTGCTGGGCCCTTCTGCCGCACAATGAGAGCAACACATCGTGATACGTGTTGTCGTTATTTACATCAGCCGCATAAACTAGCACAAGCATTGTAGAGATTAAAACAACCATCATGATCTGAAAAGAATGCACAATAGCTAGAGTTAATATATCTGTTATATATCCTATTTAAGGTAAATTTAATCTTCAACTTTATTTATTCAATAAAAACATAACTTTAATTCAAACTTGTCATCACATTCCGCTTTAAATAATATATATTGGGTTTTCGCCAGTCGACAACCAAAAACTTCTTACTAGATTCGTGCAAATTCTAACCCACTGACAGTCATGGGTGTGATATTGCGGCCAGGATATCTAGTTTCTCTAGCAGTAAACTCAATTTTTTATATTCATAATTTAGTTTGGTTAATTAACGTCGCACTAGAGCTGCACAGTAGGTTACTGGCGACGGTTCGGACCCTATCTCGAAGGAAAGACCCAGGAGCAATGGCCCATATTTTTGAACCCTGGTCAGATGATGGGGAAACACCTGAACTGGCACCCAACGCCTTCAATAGACGTTCGGACTTTGGACCCCGGTCAGATTTATCGTACACCATTCCCGTATACACGCTGTTAATTTTTGTGGATGTTCTGGACGACATTCCTAGTATTTTGTAGCGAATCTGGCAACCCACCGATCACAAGATCACTACTTTTTTACTTTTCTTAGTCAAGTCAGTCGCACAGGATCGAACCGGGGACCCTTCGATTCCCAGCTGACATCTTCATCCACTTGGTTATCCATTTTCATCCATCCAAGGGGGGTATCCTTGGCCTCCTTTTATATTCATAAAAATACTCCATTTTACAATATTTTTCATATATGATAGTTCTTTAAACTTACTGACAATTTTGAAAATATATGAAATGGTTTGTAAAGGATTGTTTAAAAAAATTATACGAAGAAAACAACTTTACAATTGTGAAAATCGCTTTAGTGTCAGTGGCTTAAAAACAGGAAAATAATAAGATTTTTTAAAAAAGATTTTAAGGAACTTAATTTTATTTCTTTAAAACCTTAGAAGTGGAGATAATTTCAAATATACATTTCTAACAAATGATTTATGTTGATAAATGATGTATAATTTGTTTCAGGATTGATATTTGGAACTAAAGTACTAACACGTTGAATGTGGTATATTTTTCGTGAACTTATGTATTTTTAATTTTATACAAGGCTTTTAATTTATGAATTAATGACATTGCAATTAAAAATAAAATTTTATTAAAGAGCTTAGAAAACTTAAACATTGCTTAAGGCAAGCATCGGAAAATTTTAAATCGTTGTTTTAAAAGACTGACAAATATAAGTAGTTTTTGAGTGAATTCTTAAGGGCTATCAAACAAAACAGAATTAATAATAAAGAGAACTGTTGAAAACTATTCTGAGCAATAAAAGTCTTAGTATTTATTACAGTGGTGTTGCTTAAACATGGAAAAAAGGGAATAACTAGCATTTTTTTTTTTTATTTGTATATACAACAAAACTTGGATTAAATGAAATATTAGGGGCTTTGTTTACAAAATGTCAAATTTTTATCAACTAATATATATATCTATTAAAATTTTTAATTTTATACTAAACATCAACTTGGACAACATTTATATGGTTTACTGTAACCATTTAAGTTTTCCACAATTTTTCCAAGAATAAGACTCAAGCGTCAAAAAAGAATGTAATACAATAATTTATTTTTAAAACATACATTTTTAGATATCGAATCAGGAAGATTAATGGTAAGAGAATATTCCATCTTGCTGTAAATGTGCATCTCATTACACCATAAAAATATTCCATGTTATTTTGATAATTAAAGTCAGTCAATGCTTTCATAATTTTTAAATACATTTAGATTATTTATAAAAAAGATCTAAAACAATGTGTTTTAAAGTATCAAATCAAACGTTTTTGAAGCAAATAAAAACAAAGTTTTGAAAGACAAGGCGTGGTTACAGTTAACATACTTAAGTTTGTTTACTTTTAATAATTAAGTAAGTTTTAATGACATCTTAAGAGATGCAATTCTGATACCACATAATGGATTAAGACTTAATATATTATTCAGATATTAGAGCACAAAACATACTACATAAACAAATATTGATAGAATATGGTTGGTTAAAAAATATCGCACTAAAACTGCACAGGGGGCTATTGTCTATCCCCAGGGTCCGATTAAGACATTGAAACAAGGGAAGCCGACCTTTAAATGGGGCCCCATTGCTCTGAAATAGACCCTAGAACATCAAATTGAACTTTTATATGCACTAGAATTATCTCCCCTGAATGACATTAAATCGAAAAATTATAATATAACAAATATATTAATTAGTAATGAGTATTCTGTACGTTTTTTTCTTCCAATATTCGAACAAATTTAACACAAGTAGCAATTTTTTTTACTAAAGTTTGTAATGCAATTTTTTAAGGTAAATTTTGTAGCAAACTATGTTAAAGGTGTTAAATATTTATATAAAATGTGTGATTTGGGGGCCCCTCAAATATCTAACTTGTAAGCCTGCGCTTCATGTAATCACGCCCTGGCTATCCCGAAAGTACATGAGATCATTACCTCGTAAGATATTTAACTTTTGGAGAAAAAGCATCGTATAAACCTATTACTGGAAAATGGGCCGACGTTCTTC
The DNA here is from genome assembly GCA_963932185.1 of Troglohyphantes excavatus. Lineage (NCBI taxonomy): Eukaryota > Metazoa > Arthropoda > Arachnida > Araneae > Linyphiidae > Troglohyphantes > Troglohyphantes excavatus. Next base: position 3,586,218 of record OZ010667.1, read on the forward strand.
ATGCGGCAGTCATTCTCAACTCTCTTCATACGTATTTACTTCAACCAAGGCCGAACTAGATTGTGTGCAGTTCGTGGCAATGCACAAAAGATTTCCTATTTTCTTTATCACACATTATAAAACTGATACTTTATTTATTACCAATGGCTTTAATTTTATCGAAAATTATAAATGTACATTTAATGTATCCCCATTTTAAATAATCGCTGCTGGAAAACATTTTAAAAAATAAAGGAATAGTAAAACAAAAATCGTTGTAGACTTTACAACGTCATAGATCGACGACTCTTGAAAATTTTAATTTATAAATGAAATACGTCGTCGATAACGGCGCATTATTAAGGAAAATTTTTCGAACGATTATTTCTCTTATTATATTGCAAGGGACTGCGCGAACGCTGTCCCCACTACCAAAAATTGTGCACCCCAAGCAATCGCAATTTGCGAATGTGGCGAGCGTCAACCAATCGTTTGTGCAATGAAAGGTCTCTGCTCGGAGGATCCTCCTTGGTGATCAAGGATTTCCTCAGTGCCAGGTAAGTATGAAATTATTTACATTTGTAAAATCTATATCTAAAATAATGGAACTAGTATCCTGGTAGTTTTAATTTTTGTCTAATTTCCATATCTTAGTAAAATAATTTTATTTATAAAATATTATCGTATTTAATACGCGAAAAATGAAATATGTTCAGATTATTTTCCACCAAATCTTCTTAAGCATTTGGTAGAAGTATAGTATGAACACTTTTTTGTCGATCTTTTATTAATAATTCCTTTTCTTTTAATATTCAATACTTAGCAAATTTATACAGCTCTAAAATTCTAATTATAATGTTTGAATGAGACAATGCTTAAAATTAATAATTATAATTTTAATCAGTACTAAATCTATATTCAATATTTTACATATCTTAACGCACGCAGGTGAAAAAGTTCGAATAGCTAGTTTTATTATTCCTACATTGAGCGGCAGGGGGCGCTCTCATTGAAAGTAAAGTGGACGACGGTTAATGTACAAAATGGTTTTTCAACGAGTTTCTTGCCACAACGTTCCCCCAACCAAAAGTGCCATCTACAGACACTTTTCATAAAATCTATTAAATTAGATTCGATATATAAATATGTGTAGGTAAATTCAGAAAACAATGTCTCACTTAACGCCAATTTTAATTTTTCCCACATCAAAATATAAACAACCAATTTTTTTTTCTTTAAAAACATCAAATGACTTTTTGAAATGATAAAAAAAATATATAATTGATTGTTAAACGTAAAATTTTATTTATTGTAAAAGCACTTTCAAATTAAAAAAAAAATTGCTATGTATAGGGCGTAACAATTAAACGTTAATTTGTTTTATATTAGTACATTAAACATTCGTTTTATGAAAGCCGCTGTTAAATTATTTAGTATCAAAGCGTTCTTGATGAAAGGTTAGTGAATTTAAAGTAATTAAAAGATCGTCATTTTGATATTTTTTTAAAAAATCTTAAACTACCACTAGAGGGCACGTAAAGTTATACTCTTTTTTTTAAACGTATTTTAACGTATGCATAACTTGCATACTTTATAAACACTGCAAAATTCTGTTTTCCTGCAAAAAAAACTACTATTTTAAAATTTATAAACTATTTGTTGTTTTCAATAAAGTGGTACTTATAACTTAATACTAAATTTTTGGTTTGTTTAATAAGTAATCTATTGCATTGCTAATTGGGTTCGAAATGTTGGGTTGAGTCTTTAAGGTTTACGAAGGTCGTGGTAACGTAGAAGCCTTCGCCTCCAGTATGACAAGTAATTTAACATAACATTAGCTAGTTAATTAACATAACATAGCTACATAAATGAAATTTACCATTGCGAATATGAACTTTGATGCGAATATGAACTCAACTGACATAACTCTTGAACAGGAGGAGTATTAGGCAGGTTATTTCTTCGGGATTTTTTTTTTTTTTTAATTCCTTTCGTTTCTGTACATAATTATATTTACAGAAGGTTATCAAGGATTTATTGTGTTCGAAATTAAAAAGAGGTTCTTTTCATGAAATGTATTAAATAAAAAATATGTATAGGTAAATTTAGATCACAATGTCTTATTTAACGCATATTAATATTTTTACCATATAAAAAAATATCAGTAATCGAATTTTCAATTCTTTTAAGCATGCATCAAATTACTTTTTGAAAGGATAAAATAATATACCTGATAGCTAAACATAAAATTTATTTTATTGTTAAAGACACTTTTAAGTTCTAAAAAAAAGTTTGAAAATTGTTATGTAGAGGACGGAACAACTGAATGTTAATATTTTTATATTAGTACATAAAACGCATGAACATTCATTGTATAAATGCCGTTGTTATTTGATAAGTTATTGATTATCAAAGCGTTCTTGATGAAAGGTTTGTGAATTTAAACGTGAATAATTAATTTTGATCGTTTTTTCGGAATCTAAAAATACCCACCAGAGGGCGCGTTATGTTGTGCTCTTCTCGAAACCCATTCAACAGCATTTTATTCACCCATCACTCTTTTTGTACCTGGTATTCTCACCCCATGGCGTACGCGATTTCAAGGTCTATTCGTAACAAAATTTACTACTAGAGCTCAGAAAATTGACAACTTTTCGCGGAGGCGCCCTTAGGGGTGTGGGACGCATGCCACCGCACAGGGCCCCGCGCTTCTGTAGGGTCCCATCTCAGAAAAAATACGCTAAATGAAATGTTAGATAGGAAATAGCACGAGTGGCATACTTTTTGTCTCGTTCGATGGAAAATTAGGCGTATTTTTAATCGGAAATAAAATATAAAATAATGAATACTTTTTACGCAAGGAAGTTATTTGCTAAATATTCTTTGCAAATTAAATGCAGCCGCCCTATTAACATTTGTAATTCTTAACACAAAAAATAATCTAGATTGGCTTTTCAAAAAGCTGACAAGGTAGTATGTAGAATTAAAGAGGGTCACGCAATTGGATGCGGCTGGTAAGGGTTGTAAACTATTAGAGAAAAAAAATTCTATCAACAAAAACTATCTTCCGGGGTACTCACGATTTGTAAAATGGCAGCAAATGCCACCCCGCCCGCTTTGTCGTAGGCATAGGGGTAGTTGAGCACACCTGCTCCGAGAGCGGCATTGACCAGAAGAAAAGCGGAAGCAGGCCAGCTGGTTCCTACAAAAGAGAAGCAAAACATACATTATAAAAATCTTCACAAGACCTAAAATGAATGTTTCAATAAAGAATTAAATTGATACATTAAGCCTTGTAGTTTGAAAACCAGATAGATTCACATTTTCACAAATTCGTTTAATTTTTTTTTTCTCCAAGTTCCTAATGCATAATATCTTGCAAAGCGGTATTGTCCAAAAGCGTCTGAATCTATTTTAAAGTGCACCCAAAGTCATGGGTTTAGATCCAATAGTACATATTTGTCAATCGTTTTTGGCGTGTCTTGTAAAATTTAGCAAAATTTATGAAAATGGTTCTACCTGGTTTTGAAACTAGATGGCTCACAAACATTTACAAAATTACAGCATTTCGTTAACGTTGGATCGGAACGCAATTGTATCTCTAAAACTTATTTCAAATGCAATTAAAGGGGGTAGGAGCACACACATTTTTTTGAAATTTTTTTTTATTTATATTCTAAAATTTTAAGCTCTTTGGGATACAGTACTGTTTAAATTTTTGTTCTAGCTAAACAAGAAATATATTATATAATTTTTTAAACTTTGTATGGTATGCACTGAACATGCGAAAGTTTTTCATCAAATCCTCATTTTCTCAAATCTATGTTTTATGCCTTTAAGTATACGTGCATAAAAAAATATAAGTACTATTAAACGAAACATCCAATTACTTTTTTAGAATTCCTCGAATTGTTTTGCACACGTTAACCCATGCATTTATGGTTTCATAGCGTTGTAATTATTTAAAAAAAAATCATTTCTCCAGGTACATATACTTTTTTTTTCGAAAACAAAAAAAATTCTAACAGTTTTTATAGCCTAAAAATGCTTCAAACTGTTTTATGTATAAATCCATAAGTTAATTTGTGTAATTTTTAAATTTGCAAAGTTTTAAGGTAAATGAACGAGTAGTTTAAGAAAAATGTACCTAAAGTCAAAAAACAAAGTTTTGCGAAAATTTGGATTTAAGGAAAAGCTTTTGCAATGCATAAATGCTGACTATTTAATGATTAAAAAATATATAAAATACTATTAGTTTATTTAGACAAAAAATGCAAACAGTGCTGCAAGTAGTAGAAAAGCTCAGAATTTTAGAAAATATACAAATTTAAAAATACATTTTTAAAAAATGTGCATGTACTTACTGCCTTAAAGATTATTTATAACAGTACTCTTAAGATGGCAGCACTAAGTATTTATTCAATACAATACACATTTGCGTAAGTTCCTATTGTAAATCAACTTAAACCACTTTCAATTTATTGTCATATCTATCAATTTAAAATTTGGCACAAATACGTAATCCTGTTGATAATATATTGTTCGCTGAGGCTCAAACAACACAATCGAAGGTTTGCATTGGCGGATCCAGAGAGGAGCACAGAGCTACAAACTATTTCCGATGTCCATCTACTGATCTCTAACTGTAACTTCTGGATTGGGAAAGACATTTTGTTGACTTGAAACCAATTGAAGGAATAATAACTGTACCCCACTTTCATAGCTACCGCAATATTTCGTATTTTTTTTACGTTAAAATAAGTCGACATGACTTTTGGCCGAATTTTTTTTATTTTCTTTTAAAACTCATTTTTAATGCAATCTGATATTAAAATAGAAAGACATTTTCAAGTCAAATCGAATTGGTTAAAAAGCAAGAACTAAAACTATTTGTTTGGCGGTATAAAAAATTAATTCTATTAGAAGAAAATATAATGCTTATTTACATTTAATATTTTTAAAATGCTATGGTATTAAAAATACCGCTAAACACTTAAAAAAATTTTGGGAGTACAGTATGGCTACTTTCAATTGGTTTCAATGCGCCCATAGAGGAAACAAGTTTTGAGCCTTTTCAGAAATTACGGTTGGAGTTCAGTGTATATGTATAACAAAACGTTTTCACAATAGGCTAACAAATTTTCGTAGTTTTCCTTCCAGTAGCTATTTAAACACTAGCTACAGAAACATGACGCTTCAAATGACGGCCAGCCTTGTTTAAGTACTTGCGATGGCCGATGGACACATTCACTTGTTCAGTAAATGCGTTTATCGTCTGTAGTAGTGGGTGGGTTTCCTGGTTTTGGCAATGCAGTAAAACAATCGACTTAAAATTTATTTTTAAAAAGTGCTGTACTAAAAATGTGAGGGGGCAACTTCCGAAAAAATTGCTGGGGCAACATTCGAAAAAAGTGCGGGGGCAGCCGCCGTCCCTAATGAAATTTAATATTCGTAAGATTGTATCAAGTCATACGAGTTCAGTTACTGTAAAAACTGGATAAGTACCCCATTACGTATTCTACCTTGTTATACAAAAATAATTTAACAAAAGATAAAACCTGCCGAGGCCAATTAATTCATATCATAATGAGCCCCTGTATGTGCGCCTATATTCTTCGATTATTCTTCACCTAGCTTACTTAATAACGAATAATAAAGCAAAATCGTTTTTTCCCCTGCTGTATAAAAAGTAAAAATGTTTTTCTCTTATTCTTATCACTTATAATAAAAATTATAAAGAGGAAAATAGGGTCGTAGTTTTTAGAAAGGCAGCATCAAACTTTTGAAATTAGACGAAATAGTTAAACAGTCAGAAAAAAAAAATGTCGGTCACAAACTGAACTGATATCACTAATCGACATATTAATTGCTACGGGGAAACGTTTTTTTCAATGCACTTGTGGAACACGTAAAAAAATAAAATATACACAATGCCATTTACATGCTCAAATAGACATAAAAAATACCATAAAACTATTTAGTGTCCATACTTTTGACATTTTTCAAATTCCGAGATAAATATCAGTTGTCAATATTAACAGTTAGATAGTTACGATTATGTGCAAAATCTTACATTATGTTACCAGCTTATATTACAATATCGCCTGAGAGGCGACAGCGGAGTGCAAAGGGTTAAATAAATTGCTTAGCTTTATTAGGTAGCAACAAAGTAGTTAAAGTATAACAAAAAGAATGGATTATTATCTATATATTTAATACGGAAGACGTTATTTTGTGACAGTCACTCTTCCTTCACTATATAACCAGTTTTTATGATCAATGTGTCATTTAAAAGGACGTGGATGGACTGTAGATGTGTTAATTTTTTTTAAATATTAAGCAATTAATAGTCGTGGTATATTTCAAAATTTGAACTCAACGGGCCGAATGACCCTAGTAGCAAGATAAAAACGCGTCGTACAGAACATTGCGTTAAGAATATTAAAATACAATTGCAACATTAAAACTACGAAATAAAAATACATAACATCCAATAATGTTTCTATATACACAGGGCCAGATTACCGAATAGGCCCGTGAAGCCCAGGCTTACACTTTACATTTTTGAGGGGGTCCCCAAATCACGCATTTTATGCAAATATTAACCCTTTGCACTCCGATGTCTCCTCTCAGGCGCCAACATAACGACCCGTTCTTTTGTTTCCCTGTTCTTTCAAATAAACGAGAACAGCGTGATCTTGTGTTTAAAACACATCGATTTTTTTTAACTCGTTCTCTTGCAGATTCGAAACATATTACTATTTTCTCCCCTCTATGAGCATAAAAATTGTGGGTAAAAGAACAGAAAGAGAAATAACTGTTTCGTGGAAAGAACGCAATGTTAAAGATGTTCGCGGAGTGCAAAGGGTTAATACATAATGACTAGCTTTTAGCTTTAAATATTTTCCCCGAATGGTCGGTAAATGGTGCATTCATCCGATATATTTATTGTTTTAAACACTTGAATGTTGGCGATCAAAAATTGAGTTGGCGAAATAACTATTTGATATTCGGAGATATACCAGGAGATGTTTGACCAATAGTCATTTTGCCTTCGAGAAAATAAAAGAGAAGGAATGGTTTGGTTTGGTTAATTAACGTCGCATTAGAGCTGCACAGTCGGCTATTGGCGACGGTGGAATAACATGGAGAACGAATCAATGGAACGAAACCAATAATTTTATGCGCATTCATATTTAAATTACGGGCAAGAATTTCACGGGTGACATAATTATTTTACGGCATTTGTAGTTATGTAACGGGAGGAATTTTACGGGTTATTCCATAGTGTTATGGGCTACGGATAAAGCATTAATTTACAGGTATTTGCCCGGAACTTTTGCTAACGGGTTTAATTTTACTAGATTATTTTACAGTGCAAGGAGAACGAACCAATGGGGTGACGTTCTTTTAATGCGTGTGAAACCGCGGGTAACAGCTGGTTCAGCAATAAAAAATTGCAAGTATTTTGGCGACAATTTTCTTCGCCAAACCCCACTCACCGCTTTTCTTTTCCTCTTCCTTGCTCTCCTTATGGAACATGGGCAGCAAGGGAAGCGATTCACTTGCATTTCGGAAGCAATCCGATTTAGTGAGCGACTTGATATCCATTACGACGGATGCATCACATCCAAATTTGAGAACCACAACAATTCAATTCCGAAAATAACAAGAACACAAGCTCCATCCAGGATTTCTTCACACACCAAAAAAAAATTCGAAAAATTAGTCACTGCAGAACATTCTAGAGACTTTCCGATCTGTCAAATTTGCGCACGGTCTTAGTTGTTGCACTTCGTCATTTAAAAGAAACGGCGACCAGGAAAACGGGAAAAACAACGATAACCGTGATTGTCCCCCCTGATAAAGATTTCTCTTCAGTAGTTTATCGCTAATATAAAGTGTTAACTAGACCAAAGCGTAGCTATCGAAACATGTGATTGGCAATGCCTTAGGACAACATACGGCTGACCTATGTGGAGAAAATCTATACAAACAACAAAACTGTGCGTTTCCGATTGACGTCTTAAAATAGAATTTGGTACTTAAACCCGCAAAAATTTATGTATATAGCATAAGGACATGTAGATTGTGTATACGTTAATTTTTAAAATTATCTTTAAAATATTTATAAAATTGTTTTGAATTAATTTAATTTAGTATAATTCTTATAATGCAATTAAAGGAATTATAATATTTTTATTTTCTGGCGTTTTCATATTGAAGATTTCGTTCCGACTTCTTTGATTCAAACTTTAAAATGATTCTAAAATATTATTTATATTACTATTTTAGAAAGGTTTAAAAAGGTTGAAAAATGTGGTTTGTAAGTTAAAAAAATTCAATTCGAAACTGATTATTCATATGAAAAGCCTTCTATGTTTTTCGAATATATTTAAAGGAATCGAATTGCAAACTAACATAATAACATGCCTTGAAAATCGTTTGAAGAATGACTTAAAAAAGTTTTTAAAGAAGTTTTTTAAAGAAAATAAGAACCCATTATTAAAAATAGAAAAACGCAACTAATAACAACACTTGAGGTTAAACATAGAAAAGTTCAATTTTCCCCAATTGATGATTTCAATCTTTTTCTATTGACGTTAATATAAAAGCTATTTAGCTTTACAATTTTGATTAATATTATGTAGGTAATTAAATAAGAGTATGATTATTTAACCCTTTGCATACCAAGAACATCTGCGTTATTTCGACGGAACAGTTATTCCCCTTTCCGACCTTTTCACCAAAAATGTTTTTACTCATAGAGGAGAACAAATTATAAGATCTATTTTGGATCTGAAGAGAACAAATTGAAAAAATACCGGTGTTTTTTAAACACAATATTCTGCTGTTCTCGTTTATTTTAAAGAACAGGGAACCAAAAGAACGGATTGTTATATTGCCACCTGAGAAGAAACATCAATGTTCAAAGAGTTAGGCAGTTGATCTTTTTGGAAAGATTAAAAATTATGTTTTTCTTGAAATTTTTTCTTTTTCGGTGTTTCCAGAACCTTGTCCTGGCTACGCCACTGTCCATGAACTGATTTGTAAAAGGTTCGCTGACTGACCCATATCTAAATTATTTAAAATAAAAACAATTGGTGCGTATGCTAAAATGCGGTTTTGACACAGATAAAGAACAGGACACAAAGGAAAAGAAAAACTGAGCGCAACCTGATATTTTAACTAATACACCTCCTAATAAGAACCTCCTAACCAACAATTAAAGTTCATTAGGAAGTTCTTATTTTTAATAAGGAAAATTAGTTTAGCCCTCAAGTGGAGATGTGCATTCTCAGAGACCGATAGCATGTATTATTACCTCATAGAACTTGAGGGTTCAATGAGGTATGTGAATCCCTAAAACATTCCTTTTTCTTATCAAATACTATCAGAATGGGCTAATGAAATTTTAAGTCCTAGAAGTTCAAAGTCAACGTTAACTGACACATCAACTGTAATCTTTATCTTTTAGCTTCGTATTGACAACAACACGTAAATGGTGACTTTACATTAAATATAACTTTAACCCTTTGTACTCCACTCTCTGCCAGGGGGCAACATAACTACTCGTTATTTTGGTTCTCTGTTCTTTAAAATAAACGAGAACAGCAGGATCTTGTGTTTAAATAATATTAGTCTTTTTTCCCAGCTTGGTTCTCTTGCAGATCTAAAACATATTATGATTTCCCCGCTCTATGAGCATAAAATTATTCTGGGAAAAACAGAAAGAGGAATAACTGTTCCGTGGAAAGAACGGACATATCAAAGATGTTCTTGGGGTACAAAAGGTTAGAGATAACTTTAATAAACTTAATAAACAAAGACTTATAGGAGTACACCAGCGCCAATGTGACTAGTGCTTTGTTCCTTGTTCCATGTTCTTTAAAATAAACGAGAACAGCAAGATCTTGTACTTAAAAAATATTGGTATTTTTTCAACTTGTTCTCTTTCAGATCTAAAACAGATGATATTTCCCCCTTCCCCCCTCCTCTATAAGCATAACATTATTCTGGGAAAAAGAACAGAAAGGTATTTAAAGGCTGTTTTTAGGTATTCAAGATTAAAAATTAATGCTGCCTTTAAATGTAATAATATACAGTAATTAAAACCAAATTCAAAACTTATAACTTTTAAAATATGCAAATAGATTTTAGGTGAAAATGGGGAACATGATCTTAACCCTTTGCACTCCACGAACACTTTGCGATTTGTGTTCTTTCTATGGAACAGTTATTCCTCTGTACGTTCTTTTCCACAGATTTTTTTATACTCATAAAGGGAAAAAAAATCCTAATCTGTTTGTATTTGAAAGAGAACAAGTTTCAAAAAAGACTGATGTTTGAAACGCAATATCCTGAAGTTCTCGTTTATTTTAAAGAACAGGGAAACAAAAGAACTGGTTGTTATGTTGGCGCCCGAGAGGCGCCTTCGGAGTGCAAAGGGTTAATATATATATATTTTTAAATATTCTTTCTGTATGTAATCGAAATAACTATACTTTGTTTGAAAATCACTTTCTACAAAAAACGGATGCGTTTTATAACGCAAATTTGTACGTTAATACATATAGTTTAATGTAACTCTCACCAGAATAATAAGTTAAATTATTTTACTTTCCTTTAAAAATACTATACATAAATTTCTCTTATAAATTTGAAGAATTAAAAAAAAATATTATTATTGAAAGTTTGACTATATTCACTATAATCATTTTTTGACTATAACAGTTTGACTACAATCATTTGTGGTTTTAGTAAATCAATTCAAAAATAAAATTCATTTACCTGCATTTTTATGTTCCACTGAATTTGTTTTGATATCCGATTCATTGAAACTAGCTGAAAAGTTAGCGTGAGCCAGTGGTGTTTTAACAGAATTTTTTGCATATGCACAGGGCAAAATGTCGTGATTTGATTGTTGAACTATATTAAATCCCATAAAGAATTGAAAAGTGCTTTGAGAAATTAGAACATAAAAATAATTTCAAATGCATTGCACAAACAAGAACCATCAAATTGTTTTTAACAATGTAAAATGATTGACGAAATGCATTGAAAAACTAAAATACAATTACTTATATTCTACTTTAACATATTGCAAAATTTATTTTACCTTTATTGCGTTTTAATATAAATTACGGAAAATTAGAAGTTGAAGCATAGTTCGGTTTTTACTTGCCAACAAACCATGTATAAAGTAACTTAAACCATAAATTATACTAAACAACCAAATTCATAAAGCACTTTTTCATTCTTTAGTTTAAATTAATTTGAGACTTCTTATCAATAGTCCAGTTACATAGTTCTTAGAAATAGTTGATAGAAAGAGTTTATCATTGGAGAAAAAAATTTCTTCAGTGGGACAATCGAATCTTTTCCTCTCAGACGAGGATGAGATAAAATTTTAACTCGCGATTATGATAGAATTTTTGCAGCTGTTAGTAAAGCATTTTAAATAAAACCGTATTACCACCAGAATTTTCTTTACATGTCAAATGCTGAGAGTAAAGCAAATACTACTGGGGTTAATCATAAACATTTTTACAGGCGTAAGGGCTAAGCAACACAAACGACCACTTGAGCCACCGGAATAAAAAGGGCGCCAAATTTGAATGAAAAAGGTTTACTGTAGATAACTAGAGAAACTTTATAATCTTTATTTTTTTATTTTCTATAATTCATAGGGTGTTTCCGAATTATCATTACAATTTTGACAAGCAATAAAACCTAAAAGAAATAAAGTACAAATACAAATAATGTCGACCAACTACAGGCTCTAGGCCCAGCAAGGTTGGTCCTGCCAATCCAACATCCTCACGATTCCCCAATGCCGATCCAATTTTTTTTAAAACCACCCACCCCTGAAGAATTAACAACATACTCAGGCAAACCATTCCATTTGTCAATAACCCTATTACAAAAATAATGCTTCCTAACATCCCGATTAAGCTGTGACTTGTATAATTTGAATCCATGACCTCTAGTCACATTGGCAATATTAAATTCCAATCCCGGTACATCACCTAATTTGATAAATTTGAATAACTGAATAAGATCCCCTCTAATCCTTCTCTCCTCGAGTGTATACATATTTAGAGTTCTAAGCCTTTTATTATAATTCATTCTTGAAGTACCCTGAATCATTTTTGTAGCTCTATGTTGAACCCGTTCTAATAAATCAATATCCTTTTTAAGATAAGGTGACCAGAATTGTACTGCATACTCTAGATGGGGCCTAGCCAAACTCCTATATAGTGGTAAAATTACTTCCTTAGATTTAGATGATACATTTCTTTTTATAAATCCCAGCATTTTATTCGCCTTCTTACTGGCTGTCCCACAATGGTGTCCCTACTTAAAATCCCTACTTACTGAAACGCCAAGATCACTAACAATGTCACTGGTACTAATCTCAGAACTTTGCAGATAATAAAAAGACTTTCCATTTTTAAGTCCCATGTGCAAAACCTGACATTTTTTAATATTAAATGACATACCCCAACAAGCAGTCCATTTGAAAATTTTCTCATTTCTTTCCACAACTGGAAAAGGGCCGTCGTACGGGGGTCGCAAAGGTGTCTTCACTGCATCGCATCGTAAGAAGACATGCGTGTGAACTAAGTAACCCAAAAAAGAAAGTTCCGGCACTCTCAGAACACTTTTTGACGTATTAATTCTAATGCCAAATTCCTGTTCATCCGGATGATGTGTCAAAAACGGCCATCATTACACCATTTGGTTTGTTCGAATATTTATATATGCCGTTTGGTTCGGCAAGTGCAGCACAGACTTTCCAACGATTTATGCATGAGGTTTTACATGGGTTGGAATTTATTTTCGTGTATATTGACGATATATTGGTCGCCAGTTCCTCTAAGCAGGAGCACTTAAAACATTTAGAAATAGTATGTAAGCGTTTAGAGGAATATGACATTAGAATTAATACGTCAAAAAGTGTTCTGGGAGTACCGGAACTTTCTTTTTTGGGTTACTTAGTTAACAACGCATGTCTTCTTACGATACGATGCAGTGAAGACACCTTTGCGACCCCCGTACGACGGCCCTTTTCCAGTTGTGGAAAGAAATGAGAAAATGTTCAAGATTTTAAAGAATGACAAGGAGCTCGTGGTATCCATCGACAGGGTGAAACCAGCTTTTTTGTTGGAAGAGAAGACTTTTAAAGAAAGTCAAGCAGACAGTTCAGGGACATCAATCAATCCAGCCAATGCAGCAAGTAACTAACTTTCCTAGCTCTCCACAGGAAGAGTATTTCAGAACCAGAGCAGGGCGGAGATGCAAGGCTAGAGTAAAATTCCAAATAGGTTCGCTGGTGCAGGAAGGGGGGTACTGCGGCGGTTAGAAAACTCGGCAGATGAAGGATTTGAACCGAGGTGCTTCGGAAGTCAGACTCAGTGGTCAGAATACTCGGCAACGTTAGGAGCTGAACAGAAATGACGTCAATTAGGAGTACACATGCGCAGTGCCCACCTCGCTTATTTAAGACTGTTGACTTTCACACAATAGTAGGCGTATCATCAACGACTGTGCTCGCTCACAGTCGTTAGTGATACGCCTACTATTGTGTGTGCGCCATTCATGTGAAATCGTTATATTGTATAATTGGGTTGTAGGATTCAATTTATATAATCTTTAGTTTGTAAATGAAATATTCAAGTGAATAAATTTAGTTCTGATGTTGCTATTAAAAACGCTTCACCACCATCCAAATATTTAGCAACTCCATCATAAAAATGTAATAAATTAGTAACACAAGATTTACTCTTTCTAAACCCATACTGTATACTTACTTGAGAGCAATATCCCTGTCTCTAGAAAGTTCATTACATGATTTTTTTTTAACAAAGTTTCAAATATCTTACAAATGACGGAAGTCAAGCTAACTGGTCGATAATTTCCCGGTTCCCATTTTAAGCCCTTTTTAAAAAGTGGAGTAATATTTGCTAACTTCCAGTCTAACGGTATTCTACCATAACCATAGAGTAATGATATAAATAGAGGAATAAAAATGCTGATTTCCGTGTGTCCAACATTGAAACCACGTGATAGGTGGAAATGCCAATTCATTAATGCGCCAATATTACTTGACAGGCCTTGGCGACTTTCAGAACTAAACGAGATCGAAGTATTGTAATAAGGTTTTGTGTTTAATTTTGTATTTAAATATCGTTTTTTAGAACGAGTGTCACAATTTAAGGGAGTTTAACAGATATATTAAGGATATTTTTCTTATTTTGTAGTTTTGAAATAATTGCATTACGTTTTTATGTAAACAATTTACCATAAGCGAAGTTCTTTCAATAGTTATTTTGTATACTTCAATAAGAAAATATAAACAATAAAACCTGAGAAATATAAAGAGTTTCGCTTCTTCGAGTATTGAACACAAATAAAATATTTTCGTTTCGTTAATGAAGAGGAAATATTTAGCGCATATTGTTTGAAAATAAGTAAATACGTACATATATGTTAAAAAGTTGAATACGGGCAGAACTCCTTATCACCAAAAGAGAAGAAAGTGCGCCAAATTTGAAACTCCTGCAGATGTCTGAACGCCAAATGTGGCTGCGCTATAACCACGTGATTAGGTTTTTCTTTTCAATGTTGACACCGCGGCCTTACGAGAGTCTGGTATTGAAGGCGCTCTCTATTTAATATTACAACTCTGACCATAACAGTATGAAGAATTAAATATTATCATCAAAACATCCTCCAACTCTGCACATTCAACCAGAACTTTTGGATAAATATCATCTGGCCCAGGGGCCTTAAAAGGTTTAATACTCTTCAAATAATGAACAATATCCTCCCTAGAAAATTTGCATTCCTGTATTTCCTGGCATAAGTTATCTCCCATGGTTAAGCGACTTCCGTTGAAATCTCTGTTGAAAACATCCATAAAAAAACTCATTCAAAATATTTGCCATTTCTTCATCATCTTGAACAAAATTTCCCTGATTATCTTTTAATGTACCCAGATAGGAGTTTACTTTATTATTCCCATTGGCATACGCAAAAAATTCCTTTGGATTTTTATTAATATCTCTAGCTAGCTTTTCCTCTAATGACTTTTTCCGTTCCCTACTGATATATTTGAAATCCCGTCTAGACTTTTTGTAAATAACCTGATCAGATACCATTCCTGTCCGCTTAAAATTCTTATAAGCTTTCTGTTTGTTCTTAAGAGCTCTCTTACAGTCCTTAGAAAACCACATAGGAAATCATTTTTTAGCTATTATGTAGCTAATTTATGTTACTTGTATATGTAACAGCTAAACATGAAGTTTTATTTATATGCAATTTTGATTCTCCAAAACAATTAACGAACCGTTCAACAGACCATTCCAACAGATTAATGCATGCACTTTTCTTGAGGATAAGTATAAGAATTATCTTTACAACTTTGACACGGAATAAAACATAAAGGGCATAAGGTAGCTTATATTATGTCGATTGTACATATAACAGCAACACATAAAGTTTTATTTACATGTAAGCCCCTTTTTTAAAAATAATTTTTGTAAATTAAAATATATATATATGAAAGCGTTTCTAATTCCGTACAAATAAAACTTCGTATGCTGTTGTTACATGCAAGCAATATAATTTAGGTATCTCATTTCATTTAGGTTTTATTGCGTGCCAAAGTTGTAAAGACAATCCGGCAAAAACGTTATAGTTTATTTCTTACCAGAAAAACGTCTGCGTTAATTTAGCTCTACAATATGTATTATTTTTAACATTCTAGTATTCAAAATTAAAAAAAAATCTGACCAGGTTTACTGATTTCCTGCAAAATGTTATTTGTCGTTATTTCAGGAAAAGAAAGAAGAGTGTCAAAATTATGAAAAGTAAATATTCTTAGATCGACCCTGCATTTTTATAAATCTTCTTAGGTGCCAAATTTTCTTTAAAAAAAGGGAACGGGGATTAAAAAAGGTCGCGCGTGACTATGTCGGAGCACGACCAGAAGGTTTCACGTGAGACGGCATTTTAGAAGTTTACAGAAATAAGAATTGATTGTAAAAAAAAACTCGCCCACACAAGATAAACAAGCTGTTCCGTCTGACGCCACAGACCAACATCCATTCCCCGTGCTTGCTTTGCTTCATTTCAAGATTTTACACGCAATAGAGCCTAATTTCCTATCGCAAGAGATTAAATGTCAGTTTAGCTGTTTGTCATGACACAAGAACCAGATATCTCTAAACAACATCTATAAAGATATAAAAGAAAAGTTGTACTTTTTCTCATACGATGCTAGAACATACAGTGTTTTTGGTCCGTCCTGAACGATTTTGAAAACTGGAGTTGCCTGGCCCTTACACCCACGTCTGCAATTGAACCCGCAATCCTCCGACTGCAAGCTCTCTGTAGAAGAAGGAAGGCCTCCGTGGCCGAGCGGTTAAAGGCGTCAGCTGGGAATACGAAGGTTCCCGGTTCGATGCCAGGTGATGGACTTGACAAAGAAAAGTAAAAAGTAGTGATCTTGTGATCTGAGGGTTGCCCAGCTTCGCTACAGAATACTAGAAAAGTCGTCCAGAACATCCGCAAAAATTAACGGCGTGTATACGGGACTGGTGCATGATAAATCTAATCGGGGTCCAAAGTCCCGACGTCTACTGAAGGCGTTGGGTGCTAGTTCAGGTGTTTCCTCGTCATCTGACCATGGTTCAAAAATACGAGACATCGCTCCCGGGTCTTTCCTTCGAGATAGGCACCGAACCGTCGCCATTAGCCCACTGTGCAGCTCTATTGCGACGTTAATTAATAAAACCAAACCAAACCTGCAGAAGAAGGATCGAATCCACCGCGGTACTTAAACGACAAGGCCTCTGCGGCCAATAAAAAGAAAAGCGAATTAGGGAATGACAAGGAGTAAATTAAACCTTTTAAAGTATTAGTTGGTTTATAGGCCGTCAAAGTAAATGCATGTCAAATGCGGTTATTGAACTTCATTTTATCGCAAAGACAAAAATAGAGACATTGAAATATGGATGATTAGACTTCACATGGTAAAGATTACAAAATTCACACGACAAGAACTTAAAAAAAACTATCGTTTAAAGCGTCGATAAGGTAATATTACATAACGATGGATTTGAAAAATTTGGTAAAATGACTTAAAGTAATAATTCTGTTCGTAAATATTAGTATTTTGTGGCCCTAATAAAATATAATTTTAGTTGTGCTGCTTGCTGCATTTGTAAGATCATTAGTAAGGGGGAAGGGTTTGTTTAATTAACGTCGCACTAGAGTTGCACAGTGGGCTAATGGCGAAGGTTCATGGCCTATCTCGAAGGAGGGGGGGGGGGGGGATTTGTTGACGCATATTTATAGTTTAAGTGCAACTATTAAAATACAAATGCAACGTTAAAACTACAAAATGAAAAACATCTCCCTTCACCAGTGAGTGCACATCAAAATTTAAATAAACCCGGAATTGAAAGTGTTGTCTATAAGATGAATTATTAGCTTTTCCCAAGTGTAATAAGTTCCGCAATTTATTTTTAAAGATACAATTTTTTTTACTTACACTTTTTCCTCTTGCAACATAAACTAAGGGGCCATAGGGGTGTTGTTACGTCAAGCAAACTTTCGGGGGGGGGGGGGGGGATTGTTTATCACGCGTGACTACAGCGTGACATAGGGAAAGGCTCTGTGGTTGAGAGACTAAACAAAACTTTGTAGGAGAAAAATGCTGAAATTTGCTACACAAACTTTGATATAAGTTGCTTTTTATGGAATTCGAAATTTTTCATTCTTAATGAAATACATAGAGGAAGCTTTAATGACTGTAATTACAACTGAATTTTTTTTTGTGTGTGACGCGATATTGGAAAGGGGAGTGTTTACAGGACAACGCGTTACATGAATCGAGGAAGGGTATAAAATGAGGAAAAACAACGTGACGTAGCAAATTAACGCTCTCTTATGATACACGACATGTCGATAGGTCAAATAAAACTCTTTACAACTTATAAATAGAACATCAAATCCAGGCAGCACGCTGATGCGATATCTCAAAAAATCATCAACTTATGTTTATTAGGGTTTACGTTAAAACAGATAACAGGCATCATCAAGAGCGTACTCCACGTTCGACGGAAGATTCTATGTCTCGTTGCAATCAAGCGGTTTTCAACACTTTAGTTTTATAATTTCGGATTCGAGCTATCCGATTAGAAGATTTTTTATTCTATTGTGGAGAGTCGGCACATAGATGGCGCTCCTTCCTATCAGTGGTGATAACCCCGTGGAACATGCGAGACGACATGTTAAAGGGTTTTGACATCGGGTCAAGTGAGGCGAAAACATACTTTCAGGGTCAGTGTAATAACTATGTAAAATTCATTACTTTTTTCAAGGGCGGGGATTCAGATAAGAGCTGCTGATGACATCTTTAGTGTTATAACTTCGTAGATTGCTGCGTATAAAATATGAACATGCAAAGTATTCATGAAATGATTTTTAGTGTATTCTAATCTATTCGTAACGCGTACTTGGTTTTAAAACTTTGCCAGTGGCGGCCCGTGGTCGGAAATGTTACTGCAGCCGAAATCATGTGAATCATGCGATATCGGCTCGGTTTAACTAGAATCCATCTTTTTATAATTAGGCATCTTACATTGTAATTCTTAATGAGTCACAAAAGCCGACCCTCTCCCGACTTTTGATGGAACTTTTAACTTACATTTATCGGGTTATACACTAATATATAATTTTTCCGTTGTTTTTAATAAGGTTACAGCAACGTAATTACACAGTCGTTTGGTATCTCAATCCATGTCAACAACGGACAATCCTTAGTATTCTCAGGTTTGCCGTGCAAACAAGGGGTTACTGGTAAAACCCGACTATGTTCTCGTTACCTAATACGCGCTCACGATGAAAATCGAATTCTTAGGTTGTTATTGGTCAAATGATTTGCAGGAGAATTCAGATTTTCTTATCCATAATTGAACGCATCCTGAGAAACCAGATTCTTAAAAAAAATGGAGTACTTTGGAATGGTAAATAAAATTTCAGGGAAGTTAGCTGCATTGCTCTAAAAATCATTAAATCCACTGCGCACCCGCTAATTTCGAAACTTGCCCGAAGGTACCGGCAAAAATTGGTCGATTGCTGTTGGAGGTCGCACAATTCTCGTTAATTTGAATTTGTATATCTTCATAGAATATAGTTTCACGTGTCCAAATCATGCACTCATTTCTATAAGCAAGGTGTGCTAAAGGTCACGGACAAAAATCAAGTCCTTTTCCAGGAATAACATGGTACAACAATTCTACGTCAAGGAAACTCATCAATATTCACAATCTCAAACCACTGACGATTTCACACACTTCCAATTGGAATTACCAGACAGACGCCAAATAAAAATAAGATCTCCAAAGGCTAAAAATACACCTTGCCCCCAGGTAAATCTTATTTGTCAATCCCCAAAATGCTCAAATCAGATTTATCTATATTTAAATGCGCCTGGGTACCAATTAGTAACCACATTCTTCATTCATGAACGTATTCAATAAGGGGGGGGGGGGGGGGGGCTGTAATTCTTTTTACAATAATAAGGCATCAATACATGATTTCTTTCGCAGGTACCGGTTGGAACCGGCCCGCTCTTTCTCTCACAAGCCTTGGAGCAGATCGAGTTCACAAGCAGCAGCAAGGTCAGCGGGCAGTTTCCTACTTAGCAATTCGGTTGGGAAACATGACTAAGAAGAAGCAGGAAAGGGGATCTCTTCTTGACACTCTTTCTCTTGCCACTCGGTGTATATTGTTTCTTTTTTTCTCGATTCTTTTGTTCTACCAAGTGTTCCATTCGCGTTCTGTGTCTAGAGAGAGAAGTCAATAAGGAAGACTTGGCCATCTTCCAGGGAAGGGTTAATTGTGAACTTTTAAGTGGTTTGGAAGTCGATTTTAAGTTTTTTTTTTAAAGCTCATGGAAGTTACTTCCAACAAGTAACTTCCGACAAAACACTATCACGTGTAAATGAGCCTTTATGAAGACGACTGGAATTTATAGTACATATCTGCGATTTCTTTTTTCTTCTTGACCAAGAAATTGAAGTTGTGGATGAGGGAACCAGGCAGCTCCTGTATTCAAAATTGTTCATGAAAGACGAAAAACACATTTTTCGCACCATCTAATAGGGTCCCGGTAGTTGGACTGGTTTTCAACTGGTTTCTTTCGGAATCTTTCCCGAAGGAAAGACTCGAGAATACTGTCTCTAATTTTCAACAATTGTCAAATTATGAGGACCTAACCTAAGCAGGCACTCCATTCACTTGTATAGGGGTTGATGTTGCAATCTTGACTTTGAAAGTGCAGCGAGCTTGTAATCGAAGAATTTATAGTTTCGTTCCTCATCGTCAGCAAAAAAAAAAAATATCCGTCGTATGTAGGTGAATAGTGCACGTTAAATCAGTCGTTCTTCAAATTTTCTTAGATCATGTGTTGTCCTCGTCATTTAACAATGGTTTCAAAAATACGAGGAAGTACTCCCGTGTATTAAGAGATCGTCTCCGAACCGTGACCAATAACCCATTGTGTAGTTCTAGTGCGACGTTAATTCAACTAACCGTATTAGTTTTGAAAGGGAATAATTTGTTATTGCTTAACAACTCTTTTCTATGCGCTCTGAGTCAGGAGACCTGGTCGGAGGTTAAGTTTGGTTAATTAACGTCGCACTAGAGCTGCGCATTGAGCTATTGGTGACGGTTCGGGGTTTATCTCGAAGAAAAGTCCCGGGAACAATGCCTGGTGTTTTTGAACCATAGTCAGATGAGTGCAGATCTAGAGCGCCGTTATTTAACCAACCAACCCAAATGCTGCCATTGTCAATAGCCAATTATGTAGCTCTACTGTATCATCAATTTAACCAATCAAATAAAACGTATGCAATCTCCATCACGCCAACCAAGGATTTTTTTTTCTTTGTTTCATAATTGTTCATGCCAATTCTAAATTCTAAGCTGTTCATCTGAAAAGAACCTACATGAAAAATTCTAGAGAACTGAAGGGTTAAGGGAAATACCTATGAATCCTGCCTCGCATTTTTAAGCCGCAATTTGGAGATAATTTTAGGCACAACAGATCTGCGGTTCGGTTGGTTTGGCTGTGGTTAATTAACGTCGCACTAGAGCTGCACAGTGGGCTATTGACGACGGTTCGGGGCTTATCTCGAAGGAAAGACCCGGGAACGTATTTCGAAGGAAAGCCCCGAGAACGATGCCTCGAATTTTGGAACCATGGTCAAACGACGAGGACAGCACCTGAGCTGGCCCCAGACGCAACCTCAATAGGCATCAGGACATTGGACTCCGATCAGATTTATCGTGCCGCAGTCCCGTATAAAACGTCAGTATAATTTGTTGGATATTTTTAGACGATTTCCTAGTATTTTAGTAGTGAAGCTGACCATCCTTCAATCGCAAGATTACAATATTTTTAGTTTTCTTTGTCAAGTCCATCAGTCGGGTTCGAACTCGTAATCCTCCGATTACTAGCTGAACGCCTTTATCCACTGTGCAACTGGGGCCCATGGTTCAATTGGATTTTTCTAGAAACAAATTCGCGAACCCCCCTCCTCCCACTTCAAATCTCGATCCTGTACCAACCAGACTATCACAGATACCATAGAACTGTTCGATGTAATTTATAAACGAGTGCAATAATATTTACAGTAGTACCTTGTCTACGAATATTTTTCGAAGGTGCTCTTCCCCCCCAAGGGGCTGCAACAAGTCGCGACCATGGGTCCTAATAATAGGTCATTAATAGTTCCATCGCAACAAGATCCAGTTTTTGAAGCGACCTCAAACTGTCTGGCGTCAATTTTAGTGAAAATAACCCGGACTGATTAATTCAGAAATTATGATTTACAAATCTGCTGCGGCGTCGGAACTTGTCAAACTTTTCAACCGAGACCAATGATTAAAAGCGGTCAGTGAAAGTGGAGTCGCCCTCGTGTCGAATTGAAGTGAAGTCACGGACGTTCCCTTGGTTCGAATTTTTGAATTAAGATGTTCGAAAGTAGCTGACTGACGTTTAACGATATTTTTTATTAGGCTATAACTTTTTATATACCTGTGGGCTGTGGCTTGGAACAAGGACGACCAAAGTCAATTTATATTCCTTTTTTAAAAAAATATTTTTAATATATTAATTTTAAATTTGTAAATGAAATAGATTTTGGTTTGGTTTGGTTAATCAACGTCGCGCGGTGGGTTATTGGTAATGGTTCGAGGTCATCCCGAAGGAAAGAACTAGGAACAATGTCTCGTATTTTTGAACCTTGGTCAGACGACACCTGAGCTGGCACCCAACGCAACCTCAATAGGCATCAGAACATTGAACCCCGATCATATGTATCATGCACCAGTCCCGTATACACGCCAGTATAATTTGTTGGATATTTTTAGATTGGTTGGTTTGGTTAATTAACGTCGCACTAGAGCTGCACAGTCGGCTATTGGCGACGGTACGGGGACTATCTCGAAGGAAAGACCCGGGAACACATACACATTCACACACACATTCATTCATACCTGCACCTCGTTATTTTAGAACCATGGTCAGATGACGAGGAAACACCTGAACTGGCACCCAACGCCTTCAATAGACGTCGGGACTTTGGACCCCGACCAGATGTATCGTGCACCAGTCCCGTATACACACCGTTAATTTTTGCGGATGTTCTGGACGACTTTTCTAGTATTTTTGTAGCGAAGCTGGCAACCCTCCGATAACAAGATCACTACTTTTTTACTTTTCTTTTGTCGAGTCCATCGCTCGTTTTCGAACCACCAATCCTCGGATTAGCAGCTGAATGCCTTAACCGCTCGGCCACGGAGACCTTTAATATTTTTAGACGATTTTCTAGTATCTTAGTAGCGAAGCTGGCAATCCTCCGATAGCGAGATCACTACATTTTTCTTTTTCTTTGTAAAGTCCACCAGTCGGGCTCGATTTCGAAATCCTATGATTACGAACCGAACACCTTTACCCACTATACAAGTTGGGGCCCCTGACAAAGCAGTTAACAGTTGTACATGAAAGTAAACATTTAATGTAGTAATGGTCGTTCTATTATAATTAGCTTTAATAATGACACTTTTTTCTTTTTCTTGCTTTCCTTTGTAATTTTCATTTCTTCAATAGTTCCTTAGATTAAAATTCGGCAGTTTTAATATTAGGAAACCTGCATTTAACTTTGTTTAAATTTTTATAACTTTATTAAATTAGCTTTTTGACGTAAATGCTTCTATAAGATCGGGGGCTTCCAGTGGACTAGTGGATAAAGGCTTTCAGATAGTAATCAGAGGATTACTGGTTCGAAACAGTGCGGTGGATTTGACAAAGAAAAGTAAAAAAGTAGTGATTTTGTCATTGGAGGGTTGCCAGCTTCGCTATAAAAATACTAGAAAGTCGTCCAGAACATCCAACAAATTATACTGACGTGTATACGGCACTGGTGCACGATAAATCTGAACGGGGTCCAATGTCCTACCGCTTATTGAGGTTACTTATTGAGGCCAACTCATGTGTTGTCCGCGTCATTTGACCATGGTTCAAAAATACAAGCCATCGTACCTGGGTCTTTTCTTCGAGATAGCCCCCAAACCGTCGCCAATAGTCCACTGTGCAGCTCTAGTGAGACGTTGATTAATCAACCATCTATAAGATCGGTATGGTATGTCTCTCTGGACTGCAGTATACGCTTTCACCCCCATAACTCAACGTGGAATCGTTTTATGAGGATAAATGACCTACCATCGTGTAGGGGAAAAAGAACCGCGTCAACCAAGTTGGATATTTATCAACTCTGACCTCTGTACGGCATGGGGTCCAAAAGTATTCACAAACCAAACTTTAAGGTACAATGAAGCCTGTACCTACCCGAATTTAACAAGTTAAAATGTGTTCAATCTTGATTAAATAACCACACGAAATCGCATTTCCCAGACGTTATTTTCAATTAATATGCACAAACACGACATTTTACAGATGCAATCAAAGGGAAAAGAAGAAAATAACGTAAAACTGAAGAGCAACAACATTTAATCCGACTAGCCGCCGGAACGGCGCAAATTAATGCAGTCTGCATTACTCAGGGTCATTTTTTTTTAACACTAAACCTTAACTAAACCAAGCACGAAATAACCGATTAGAAGATTGTTACCTGAAGGCCAGTTGGTTATTTTTTTTATTTAGTTTATTGTGATTAACGACATAATATAGTACAACGAGTAAGGATTGTACTATACAAAAGCGAAAAATCACCTTAAAAATGTATATTCAACGTTATGACATGTCCACGAGATTTTACATAAATCAACGCACGGCCTTAGATTTTTAAAATGTATCCCACCAATCGTTCTATTTTATGTTTTAGTAATTTACGAATCTAAAAATATATTTGCTTTACAAACTTAGACACTAAAAGGCATATCTGAAAGTGATTGTCTTCTAAAGCCGGGATTACATTATATAGCAAAACAGTTATATGGCCGAGCTATATATAGCTATGCTGCGTAGGTATGACTAAACACAATTATAGCCCAAGGAAAAAAAAATTGTAATCTACAGCAGCTGGCATATGTACTCGATAAAGTTGCTATGCACATTTTGGCTATCACTCAGAATCGAACCGAGGACCATCATCATGGTATGCCGATAATCTACCAGTCATTGACGCGAGCCCAAGTTGATTTCAAGAAGCTTTTCTTCTTAAAAGCGCATGGGCGCGTCTTCTGGTCAACAGCTAAATAGCTGTGCTACAATAAAAAGCGCGCCTCTAGCTCGGCAATATAGATCTAGCTACATAGTTACCTTTGATCTTACGGTAAGCCGATGGGTAGATCATTTTGACTACACAGCTCTTGATTTAGACTATAAAGCTGAGCAATATAGTTTTTGTTTGTTTTCAAAAGACGTATCACTGCTATATAACTCGGCCATATATCTATATTACTGTATAGTGTAAAGCCGTCTTTGAAAAATGTTAGGTAACCTGTCTCTATGGTATTTTGGTATAATAAAACAATATATATTTGAAGACATGGGAGCAAGAACAGGGCAACTCCACTTTTTTCGAATTTATGCTTTTTTACTTATTTTTTATAAAGAAAAAAAAAATCCTGTATCGATTAGTTCAAGAACCAGACAGCTCTAAGCAATGGTTATAGAAATATAAAGGGAAAGGAGCTGTACTTTTGGAATTATACGATGTAAAAAACGAGCGTTCTTTTCGTTTGAACAACAATTTTGAAAACTGGAGCTGTCTGGTTCTTGCATCCACATCTTCATTTCTACAAATTTGAAACCCCAGTGCATGGCAAGGACAACTCGGCTCCAGGTCGGTCACAACAGAATTGAATTGAATTCATAATAACAAAATTACTTTTATTATGCAAATCACTTTCATAAAAAATTTTGCATAAAGATTTTCTAGATTATAAATTCAATAACACCCCACTTATCCAAATTCTTCGTCTCTAGCGAAAGGTGAAGTGAAGTCACCCTGCCATTGAAAGATTTATTTTGGGGCAATGATACTCGAAGTTCAAAAGTAACAACAAAATGATTTTGTTCGAAATTTCTATGCCAATTTAAAGCTGGAATAACGTCCCACTCTATATATTGGGGGTAGTTTGGAATCTTTTCAGGAGGAAAGACACGGAAAAACTTAAATGTATTTTTGAACCATGGGCAGATGATGAGGACAACATTTGAGCTTTCATCCCACGCAACCCGAGATCGGCGTGAGGAAGTTTTAATAACGATAGATTTGACGTGCACGAGTCTCCTCTTCACGACAGGTTATTTTTGGCGGAAACGAATCTGACAAATCCTCCCATTGCAAGTTTGCAACACCCACAAAATAATATTCGAACCACACCATAACCCTCCAGTTTTGAATCCGGCAATCCACAGTCCATGCCAAGCCGGCATTGTATAATTGATGAGCTTATTTTCGAAAGGAAACATTTTCCTGGCTGGGCTTCAGCAGCCGTAGCGAATTGAAGATCACGAACGGATGCTGTTTGGCGACGGAATTCGAACAATTCTCTGATAGTGACCCAATACCACATTTAGAAGGGAATCGCTTGAATTTCGTTCACTACGGCTACTGAATATCAGGCAGAAAAATGTTCCCTTTCGAAAATAAGCTTCTCAATTGTACGTACTCTTATACAATTGATATTAGCGAAATTCTGATAAAAACTGCCTAAAGGTTTGTATCAAAGTTGGAAATATAGCTTATATTCTAGGTATGTTGCCCTTTTCCCTCTTCAAATTCGTTGAAAATTGTTCATTATAACCCTTTGAACTCCACTGTTTCCTCGCAGGCGACAACTCAACAAGTTATTTTGGTTCCCTTTTCTTTTAATTAAACGAGAACAGCAGGATATTGTGTTTTGGATCTGCAAGAGAACAAGCTGAAAAAAAGATAGAAGGTTTTTAAAACCATCGATCTTTTTTTCAACTTGTTCTCTTGCAGACCCAAAACAGATTATGATATTTCCCCTCTATGAGCACGAAAAATTCTGGGAAAAAGAACATAAATAGGAATAACTGTTCCTTATAAAGAACGTAAATGTCAAAGTTGTTCTCGAACCAGTTTTTACCGGATCTTAAGCCCCTTGATATGTGGTTCAAAATAAAACACCTCCCAGGGAGCACAGCTGGATCCGAGAATTCTTCCAAAACAGACAATTTTTAAACAACCATAATCCGAAGTTACGCCTTCATTGAAGGGTGATAAATAAATATATATTTAACGCAGTTTATTTTTACATCTCTTAGTTCCCCAAAGTCTAAATTTGATTATAAATCAAACTTTCAGAAAAACAGACTGAAAAGGGGCCTTCCACAAATGATGACACTTTGTGATAAAAGAAGAAGGGGGTTACAAGAAGTGTGACATCACACACATTACCTAAAAAACATTGCAAATCAACAGAAAAAAACAAACAAAAAAAGTTCGAAAAATAAACTGTTTAGATTCCGGCTTGAATCGATATAATTGCAGTTGAAAATAAAGTTGTAAAATAACATTTCATATACCATCTTATAACTTAGTACTTTGTTTCTGAACTGCCAGTATACATGTATGTATATATAATTTATTATTCGCTAGATTAATATTTTTGGTAGAAGACAGTGGTATAGCAATTAAAAAAATTATAAGTGGGGGGGGGGGAGCGGCCTCAACTTGTTCTATTCCCAGAATATTTACTAATATAAAACAATAAACATTAATTAGCAGTTATGCTAATTAATAATTTGTTAATTATTAATAATTTGTTAATTATTAATAATTTGTTAATTATTAATAATTGTTAATTATTAATAATTTGTTAATTATTAATAATTTGTTAATTATTAATAATTTGTTAATTATTAATAATTTGTTAATTATTAATAATTTGTTAATTATTAATAATTTGTTAATTATTAATAATTTTTTAATTATTAATAATTTTTTAATTATTAATAATTTGTTAATATTTATAATTTTCTAATTATTACTAATTTGTTACTATTAATACTTTGCTAAGTATTAATAATTTGCTAATTTTAATAATTTGCTAATATTAATAATTTTCTAATATTAATCATTTGCTAATAATAATTTGTTAATATTAATAATTTGCTAATTATTAATAATTTTTTAATTATTAATAATTTGTTAATTATTACTAACTTGCTAATTATTAATAATTTGCAAATTATTAACAATTTGCAAATTATTAATAATTTGCTAATTTTTAATAGTTTTCTAATTAATAATAATTTGTTAATTATTGAGGAATTTGCATAAATTTCTTAAGATATTAACAATTTTTGGTAGAAATTTTTTAGTATGGAGGAGGACTTTAGCCCTACGCCTATGGTAGAAGAACGTGACATGTGGCAGAGGAGGGGGCGGGGGTATGGTTAAGTGTGACAGTTTGTGACATAGGTATAGGGTGTCAAAAATACGAAGAAAAAGAAATGACATCATATATGGACGGCCCCAAATTTAACTTTTTAAAAAAGCCAATCTGGTTGGTAATTCTAAAAGAGAAACTGGACTAAAGTGAGTAAAAGCAAAAGCGACGGCTTTTAAGCGAT
Source organism: Troglohyphantes excavatus (assembly GCA_963932185.1). Lineage (NCBI taxonomy): Eukaryota > Metazoa > Arthropoda > Arachnida > Araneae > Linyphiidae > Troglohyphantes > Troglohyphantes excavatus. Next base: position 3,614,344 of record OZ010667.1, read on the forward strand.
AAATGACATTTATCGCTTTAGACCCTATCTTTTTCGAAATAGCTGGAACGTGCGTTGAATGCATGATTGTCATAGTGGTTTACTTATCAAACGCATGGCGCTTGGTTTGAGGTGCTTACATTTCTACCACGAACCACGATGGCTTGTGGAATATTAATTGAAAATATCGCACTTCGTGGAAAGAGATTAATAAATTAAGGTTTATTTTCAGAGACTGTCTGTCAAATGCAAAGCGAGATTTTAAAATAGTCACGAATATTTATCTATTTTGAGATTGTTGTGCAATTTAGTATTGCATTTAAATATATTATTTTTGTAAATATGTAATATTTTCGGATGAGTTACAAAACGATGATATTCTTTATGGACGATTCCAATTAAACAACTGGCTATTTTTTTGGTAAAGTTGAGTGAACTTAAAATAATTCGAATTAAATAAAAAATTTGAAGTTAAATATTATTTTTCATTAAATTTTATTATTTACAATTTTTTTGTTGCTCTTGATTTATTCACAAAGGCCCTTTTTATACGGACGAGATAAACGCGCGCGAGATTTTTTAGATAGCCCTGTGATTCGAGAATGCAAAGCACGTGATTTGTATTCTTGAATCACAGTCATTTGAAAAAGCTCGCTGGCGTTTATGATGACTGTGATTCGAGAATACAAACCACGTGTTTTGCATTCTCGAATCACAACGCTATCTGAAAAATCTCGCGCGCGTTTATCTCGCCCGAGTAGAAGAAGCCTTAGACTCAGTGTTCTTATCTATAATAAAAGAGTCGGTCTGTGAATCGCAAAACACTTTCTCTGCGTATAAAATTCTGAAAAATTATATATAAGTACAGTTCCTCAAAATATGCACGTAAGAGTCGGATTTGTAAAATTCCATTAATTTTTTTTAAATGATTTAACAATTTTAGAAATATTGTATAAATAATACCTTTTAAAAATATATATCCAAGTTTCTAGATCGTGCCTTTGTAGCTTAGTCGGTAGAGCGCGGGATCGGGGAACCTTATTTTGCGGGTTCGTGTACCGAAAGAGGCAATTAATTTTTTTTAATGTATATGCTTTAACGCGGTACCCAGTAACGCCGCACCAAACAGCCAGTGATACATAATACAGTAGACCATCCTTACAACGACTTTTCGATAAAGCGACTCCTTTGAAGTTTGTAATTGCCTAATGTGCAGCTGTAGTGCGACGTTATTTCAACCAAACCGTTATAACAATCGCCAGTTGAAGTCTCAATCTGTTGATTAGTTTCTAAAGCAATAAGCATTTTTATTCGTTACAAAACAACCACTTGTATTGGTCCTGTGAGAGATCGCTATATAGAGGATCTACTTCAGTTTGTCAATAAATAAGAATCAATTATCTTGGGGATCGTATTTTGAAGCGCAAGATCGTACAATTCACATTCAAGAATAAGAATTCCCGAAACATATGAAATGACAGACGCATTACCCAAGTTATATAAACAAAGAACCTTGCCCTACGATGGAAGTGTGTCAAAATTCCTCTATTGGAAACATTTTTTGAAGTTTTAAATTTTTTAAAATATTTTTTTAAAAATTACCAGTCTCTGAAGTTCTTCTCTGAGAAATATGAGTATCCATTTTGGACGTTTGTTTTAATTCTATTTTCTTCTTGGACTGAGTCATAAGTAACTGAGACAAATCTATGGTTAATTTTAGTAGTCGCCAATAGCCCACTGTGTAACTCTAGTTGGTTGGGTAGTCGGTTTAAATAACGTCGCACTAGAGCTGCGCAATTGGCTATTGACGACGGTTCGGGGTTTATCTCGGAGGAAAGACTTGGGAACACTGCCTAGCATTTTTTTAACCAAGGTGAGATGACTAGGTCAACACCTCAACTAGCACCTGGCGTAACTTCAATAGGCGTCAGGGCAATGGACCACGATCAGAATTAACGTGCAGCAGTCTCTTATACACGGCGAATATTTTTTGAGATTTGATCGAAAAGAACGAATTTGACAACCCTCCGATTATCAAATCGCTACACACATGCTGGGGGGGATCGAACCTTCTCCCTTCGGATGCTTGTCCGAGCCTCTAACCGTTCGGTCACCACAGATCTTCTACGTAATTCTAGTGCGATGTTAATTCAACTAACCATATGAATCATAACATAATGATATACCGAAAATTCAAAATTAAAAAAGAAATGACAGGTGACAAAGGGTCGTAAATAGCATTAGTATTCCAATGTTCGACAATTTCGATTAATTTCATTAATACTTTATTATATGTTTGTTTCTGAATGTTAACATTACTAATCGAAGCTCTATTTCAGGATATTTATCACTTAAGATGTCGTCTACTTTTTTAGATATATATTACTAGGAAAGATTAATTACAACGCACTATTTAGAATAATTTTATTTGCATTAAGGCATTTTATTTATTAATGCGAATATAAACAAATTTACTTTTGACTTATAATTTATGGTTTTTTGAAGGTAGGAAGTATTGAGCCTAAAGGATTATTGTATTATACATAATTAATTAATTTAAATAATTTATTGCCGTTCTGTAGCATATTGATGTGTTAATCGCATTTATAACATAGTGGTTGATTGGTTAAATTAACGTCATACTAGAATTATACAATGAGGTATTGGTGACGGTTCATAGTCTGTCCCGAAGGGAAGACTCTATAAGACTGTTGTCATTTTGAACCTGAGCAGGCACCCAACGCATTTGATGTAAGCATGTGGATCACGATAGATTTAACATGAGCAAGTCCATTATACACAAGGACCGGATTTAGGCATAAACTACATAGGCTGCCGACTATGGGTCAGCACCACACACAAAAAACAGTTAACTTGATGCAAAAATAATTTGGTTCGTGTAATAGATAGAATATTTTGATTAGAAAACAAGCATTCTGACAATAAAGAGATCCTGAAAGCAGCTCGAAATTTAGTAGAAGCATATGACAATGATTTGGATAACAACATGGGAAATGAACAAATTCAGAAAAAGTTCCGGACCCCCTCCGCTCGTTTTACTGCCCCCGTTGGAGAAGGACACACACACACACCAAATATTCAGTTTATGACATACGAATTAAAAATACAAGTAATAGTGTTCTTACCTGCTTTGACGGCTTCTGTGACGATCGATCCGTCGGTGATGGGTCCGTCCCCCCCTTTCCGCGCCCCATTCTCCAGGAGCGGTGTTCCCTCCTCCTGGATCGTGGCGTACTCGACCCTGTTGCTGCGGTTGATCCGGATCGAGCCATGCTTCAGTTTGTCCGACAAGTCCGAAGACAGAGTCTGCCACGGAATGTAGGTGGGAAAGTCCACGCTGCTGCTGAAGCTCTCCTGGAAGAACATACCTGCCAAAGAACCGGATGTCCCTCGTCCAGAGGACAACAAATCACACCACTGTGGGAAAATTTGGCAGGAGCACTACAATCCACACCGCCAACTCTTGGGGCAAAATTCGACGAATTTCCCGAGCAAAAATCTTTGTATATCAGGAGGAATAATAAACTGTACACCCCCAACTTTTGTTCTTGGACAGAAATCGATGAATATCCAAGCAAAAATTCTTTATATAATATAGTCGATCATCAACAATGTCCAACTGGTGAATAGATTCGAACCCTGGCCGGACAAAACCATTTCGGATGCAAGAAGATATGAAAATCTGCAAGGTCCATCCACAGAAGAACCACGAACAATCTTTAAGAATCAGGGGTAAATAATGCACGTCCAACTCCAGCAGCAAGTAAAATGTCTATTCCACAGAAGATTCGTAGAAGGTCCACAGAAGATTCAGAGACAAGTCCTCGTAATTTAGAACACGCGTTGGACTACCACACACCTTCAAGTCCAGCACAAGCGAAATCCGGGCGAGAAACGCAGTTCACCGGCCACATCAGATATCGCCATTGACTTGAATTTTGGACCTTGGCTCTCCTGTGTCGAAAGATCTCTTCAAAATGGCAATTAAAAAAAAATCCAACATGTCTGTCAGCGTTCGAACGACGATTTTGAATAACAGCGCGTGCGTTCGATTTTAATTTTTCCAATCAAATCACATCCGAGTTTTTTCAAAGCTTCTTTTTTGATAGAGGGAAGATTTTCTTTTCAAAAAAGGCCACTGAGGTGAATGAGTAGTAGATGGAAGATAAATATAAAACCTTGACAAACAGACCGGCTCTTCTGTTAAGAGTGAGGTGAAAACCTCTCCTTCCTTCTCGAATTTAGATCATGCTTCTGCCACCGGTGTCGTCGGTTTGTGTTTCGGCGGCGGGGGAAGAAAGGAAGGAATAAATGAAAAAGAAAGATAGAAAATTCGAAATTTCACTCGACTGGTCACTCTCGGGTTGCCAGGTTCTGTGTGGCATCTTTCGAATAACCCTGTCGGAATGTGGGGAATTCCAAATGCGCCAATATGGCTGAATTTTTTACAGATGCATTTTTTTGTATATATTTTTATATATGTTACCCTGATAGTGTGAAAATCAGTGTATCTGTAGACTCACTAGTGACTCCGCAGATACACTGGACAATTACGTGACAGTGCGGAAAATTATTTGATTTCGCACATGCACTAGTGTATTTACAGATTTACTAGGGAATCTGCAGATGCACTGATAGGCACTCGTGAAAGTGCAAATTAAGATCGTCTCGATTGCAATTCTCACTTTTACGATTCAGAATACGTGAATCTGCAGATTCACTAGCGATAGTGTGGAAAACTCTTATTTTATATACATGATTCTGCACTTTCACGTATCGGATCAGTGTATCTGCGGAGTCACTAGTGTCTCTGCAGATACACGGCTTCCGCACTATCACGGTAACACACACACACACACACACACACACACACACACACACACACACACACACACACACACACACACACACACACACACACACACACACACACACACACACACACACATATATATATATATATATATATATATATCGTAAATGAGTGATTCCCAGTGTCCGTAGTTGAACCCGCGACCTACTGTTCCGAAGTCTCGCTACAAAGGCATGTACAAATATTTTTTAAAAAGATGTTTATGCAATAATTCTAAAAAATTAAAGAACTAAGTGGAATTATACAAATTTGAGCTTCACATTTACAAATCGAAGAATATCTTGAGGATAAGTAGAACTTATCCTTTAAATTTTCAGCCTTTTATTCGCTGAGGAAGTAGGTGTTTTGCGATCCAAAGACAGACTCTTTCTTTTATTGTTATAGACTAGCTGTCTGGCCCCGCGTTGTTGATGAATCCGTTAAATCATATATTTTTTTTTTAATTAGTGACCTCCGGTCGGATCTCACACCCCCGATTTATTATTCTGAAGTCCCGCACGCTACCAACAAGCTACAAATGTACGTTTTAGTCTAGATCTTGGAAATATCTTTTTAAATATGTTTCTTTATGCACTATTTTTTAAAATTGTTAAAAACTAAATGACATTTCGCAAATCCTATCCTCAGAATAACATCAATAAAATTTTCCAAACCTAATCTTTTTTTTTTTTTTTTTGGCTCATTCATTCGAATTTATCGTAAAGAGAGAGTTTTTGCAAAAATGTAACTATATTAATTTCTCCAATGTAAATTTCGTAGATGTAAAAATCGTAGATTGTTCCAAGTTTTTAGTACTCAATAATAAATTATTTGATAAATTTAAGATATGTTTTCATATTCATGCCAGATTATGCTCTGGAAATTGAAAAAAAAAAAAAAACAGTGTGGCACGTTATTTATACGGAGATATACATATAATAATTTTTTGTGTAAATAACGTGTATAACTATACAGGTAATTCAATATAAATATTATTCAACCTCTAATTGTGCACCAGAGAGCCAGAATCTTAAAATTTTAGTTAGTTATATTTTAATTAAAATTTAAAGTTTCGTAAGAAATCGTAGCAACGTAGTGAGGGTATACATGGCGTCATCTGTGTTGGTTTTTGTAATTTTTCTGTTTTGCTAATATTTTTTTATGTAGTTCAATCAAAATTATTTCAGACTTTTTTATTATTATTATTATTGCCTTTCTTAAACATATTTTGTGTTTTGCTAGAATTTTTTTTCTCTCTATTAAATTTCCGTCAAAATAAGTTTAATTTTTTATAATAATTAGGTGTAAACTGTTAAGACTGATCATATGTGCAATTTTTTTTTTTTCAATAACTTTATTTGCAAGACTTTTTTTTAAATTAAATAGTAGAAATACTTTTCTGTGATTTTTTTTTAAATTTTATGTTTCTTTGTTGATTTTTTAATGACTTCTCAGGTGAAACAATTTTATTTCCTCTAATTATATTAAGGGAATGGTAGAGGGTTCAAAGCACGACGAGGGCAATTCTACTTTTTAATCTATATGCCTTAGCGAGTTCTCATCAACGCGGGACCATACAGCTATACTACGGGACAAGCTAACTTGGACCTATACATTTATGCTGTAGGTTTGATTTTGTTAATTAACTTGATTTGGTTTGGTTAATTAACGTTGCACTAGAGCTGCACAGTGGGCTATTTTCGACGGTTCGGGGCTATCTCGAAGGAAAAACCCGGGAACGATGCCACGTATTTCTGAACCATGGTCAAACGACGAGGACAACTCCTGAACAGGCACTTGATTCAACCTCAATAGGCGTCAGGACATTGGACCGCGATTAGATTTATCGTACACCATTCCCGTATGCACGCCAGTACAATTTACTGAATGTTCTGGACGACTTTCTAGTATTTTTGTAGCGAAGCTGGCAACCCTCCGACCGCAATATTACTACTTTTTTTACTTTTCTTAGTCAATTTCGTCGCACAGGATCGAACCAAGAACCCTTTAATTCCCAGCTGACGCCTTTTCCACTCGGCCACGGAGGCCTCTTTACGTTGTAGGAGTTGATCCTACAGCAAAGAGAAATATAGTTTCAAAACAATATTGAGAATACATTTAAACCTCAGTATAATGAACAAAATTTCAATAGAATTTGAAAATTCTTCATATTATTATCAAATTAAACAGTTTTTACTTTTTCGTTTATGTGTATTTTGGTACTTAATTAACTGGAGAAATAATTCCAGCTTCAACAAATAAAAACCTCCAGATCGACTGTGTCCAGTAACCCTTGAATTTGGCGAGTTATTACTCGTTTGTTTTGTTCCCTCTCGGATTTCGTAAATTTTGTTTGAATTATTAACTAACATTTTTCAAATCTATTTGTGGTTTGTTGTGGATTGAATAGATATTTTTACTTTATTAAGCCTTTCAATGACGTCTAATATGAATGAATCATGTTTCAGATACATAAAAAAGGAAAATCGTTTTGTAAATATTTTATTTAAAGTACAAATCATAGTTGTTGTTTTTATGTAAATGTCCTGTTTATTTTTCCGTAGAGTTAACAATTTTCAACATGGGTTCTTTGTCATCATAAATAAAACGGTTACACTCATTTGCGCAATTACCATGTTTGAAAAGAAATTATAAATTATTTTTAAATGTAAGAGCAGCGTCGGGGAACCCTTTTGATGTCTTAACCTTCCGTCCTGAAAAACTGCTCTTTTGTTCCTTCTTAAAACAAACTCCTGCACTTCTTATGTTACAATAAGCAAATAGGGTTTTAAAGTTATGAAATTAAATGTTCTTTTTGACATATTTGGCACAAAGCCGTGACCTCAATTTCAGTGCTTTGATTCGAACGAATGATTTATCTGTTACGTTGCGTACATCACTTTAAGCGATTGAAAAAAAATTAAACATATTATGTTAATTTGTTTGTGAATGTATCTCTTTTTTTATATATTTCAATCTCTCTATATCGTCGTATCAGATTTACAACTATATAACTCCATAGGAAGATTATAGTATTTCATATAAGTTCATAGTGGTTTTTAGCGTTAGATTTACCACTAGGCCAACTAGGTCGAGGCCTAGGGCCACTAAATGGGAAAATTAAAATTCGACCAAAAGTACAATTTATTAGTAAATTTCAGTTTTTTACAATAATTTCCACAACATTTTTCGTGTCTAAACGGGTCGTAAGAATGTTGTTAAATTCCTGTTGGCTTTGCAAAATCACAAACCTAGTTATCAAACTTATGAAACATTTAGCTTTTTTTTACGTGAAACTTCTTAGTTTCATAAAAAAAAAAAAAAAAAAAAAAAAAATGTTTCACAACTTAGCTAACTAGGTTTGTGATTTTGCCAAGGCTACAAGAATTTACCAACATTGGGGGTTTGGTTTTTGGTTTTTGTTAATTAACGTCGCACTAGAGCTGCACAGTGGGCTATTGGCGACAGTTCGGGGTCTGTCTCGAAGGAAAGACCCGGGAACACATACACATTCACACACACATTCATACATGCACCTCGTTATTTTAGAACCATGGTCAGATGACGAGGAAACACCTGAACTGGCACCCAACGCCTTCAATAGACGTCGGGACTTTGGACCCCGATCAGATGTATCGTGCACCAGTCCCGTATACACGCCAGTATAATTTGTTGGATATTCTGGACGACTTTCTAGTAATTTTGTAGCGAAGCTGGCAACCCTCCGATTGCAAGATCACTACTTTTTTACTTTTCTGTGTCAAGTCCATTTCCCGGATTCGAACCACCAATCCTCTGATTAGTAGCTGAACGCCTTACCAACTGAGCAACTGGGGCTCCTATATCGAAGGAAAGAACCGGGAACGACGCTTCGTATTTTTGAACCATGGTCAAATTGCGAGGACACCACCTGAGTAGGCACTTGATTCAACCTCAGTAGGCGTCAGGACATTGGACTCCGATCAGATTTATCGTGCACCTGTCCCGTATGCACGCCAGTATAGTTTGTTGCATGTTCTGGACGACTTTCTAGTATTTTTGTAGCGAAGCTGGCAACCCTCCGACTGCAAAAGATCACTACTTTTTTTACTTTTCTTTGTTAAGTTAACCGCACGAACTCGAATTAGCAATCCTCTGATCACCAGCTAAACGCCTTTATCCACCGGGCCACTGGAAGCACTTGAATCAAGTTTATAGCGAACTATGTGCAATTGAAGTGGAATGTTGTGGTTCTAGAAACAATTCAATCAATCAATCTATTAATAGATGTGTAATAGAAAATTTGTGTGTAATAGTATGGAAAGAGTTCAAATTATTATTTTCGGATTTTGCTTACAAAAACTTAAAAGGCTGAAAAGTACCTTAAAAACTCTAAAAAGAGGGGTTCTATTAGCCCCTCTTTTAAACTAAAATTTTACACTCATTATTAAATATAAAAAAATTGCTTGCAATTTAAAAGTTAACTTCTGATATTTAGGAAATATATTCCTTTTGTGTGACTTGATCGAATGTTTGAAAGGATTTTAATAAAAGACATTACAGAACGAAAATGTCAAGAACGTATAGAAAGACATACAAGAAGGACATATACAAATAAAAAAAATGACAAATTAAACTGGCAAGTTTTTATTTTATTATATATATTTTTTTATTTCGAAACTTATAGTACAATTTTTATGATATATGTGATATTTGAAATATTAGCAATTTATAAAACCTAAATTTTCTTTTAAAATGTATATTTCTAATTTTAATTTATTGGGAGGTAAAAATCATTTAAAAATAACTGTTATCTTTTTCATTAATGATACAACTTCGTTTCCAGTTTAATTCAGAAAAATCCAGTATCACCCTTCTTGATTAACAACATCAAATCGATAAAAGATTAAACTGTTTATTTTTTCCCAATTTCGAAGCAAGGCTTTTGTATACACCACTCTAAAAGCGAAGATTAGCAACATTTCGCGGTTCTCTTCCCACGTTATCACAGTTTTAATAGTACACCCTCCCCCTCGTCCCCTCTTCAGACACTTTTAATTGCAATCTTAAACTCTCTGGTTTTGTGTGTTTTACGATTCCGGATTTAACGAGGTGATGATGTATTTCAAGATTAAAAAAAATCTGGTGTGTCCTTTATCTGAGCAAGGCCAAAAGGGTTTTACGTGAAACGTCTTTTCAGCAGATTGTAGAGAGAGAAAGGAGCTGGTCGCCAACGTAAACTTTGAAAACAAAAATAATATATGAAAGTTGTGTCGTTTGACATCAAACCTAGTTTCGTTGACCTAGTTTCGCATCAAACAAGATACCAAATTTATGTCAAACGTGCTATTTCTCACGGAGTTATAGTTTAAGAATAATTAACCTCAAATGCGTCACATGGTTTTTGTATCTAATCCTGATTTCCTAAATAGCTTATTTAGAATTCAATAAAGTTTACATTTAGAAGATTATAGAAATGTGAATTGGACACCAATAAAAGAAAGGCAAGCAAGACGTTCCACCTAAAGCCGTTGATCCATATCCGCGCACCGTACGAGCTTTGCTTTATTTCAATATTTTACAACCATAGGCGCCTGATTTACCATTGAACGAGACCAAATTTATGTCAATTGTGTTATTTGTCACGGTGTTATACGGTCGGAATGGATTCTCCTAAAAGCGTAACACAATGTTTCTCTTTTAATATCCCATATTTAGCTGATTTTAAAGCCGTGTTTCACGTCAAAATTTCAAAATGTCCAACCTGAATAAAAAAAATCCTAAATTTCTAAAAGTACTACCATCATTGTTTAAGTTTAAAGTATATTCACACGAAAATATACTTTAAAAATATACTTTAATTATGACAAACGCATTTAAAAATTATTAGTTTTTATTCAAATCACTAGCAACTGCACCAAATTTACTAAACCACTGACGCTCAACCGATTTTTACCATTGCAGAGCTGTTTTTAGTGATTGGAAATACAAATAATTTTTCGTAGACATGCATAGTTATTTTTTCAATCAAAATTTTAGTTCTTTTTAAAGGGATAGCTTTCATATTTTCATATTGTACACAAACAATTAGAATTGCAATTTTTTTAAAAAATAGAGTATTTTTATGATTTAAAAAAATGGATCCCTTGATGGAAAAACTGGAGATCCCTGGACGTGATATCACGTCCCTGAGTGTCAGATCAGGGTAGAGGGAAAGGAGGGGAGGGAACTTTTTTTTCAAAACTGATCGAACGTCTGGGGCTAGGGGCCTAAATCACAAAAGAGACCACCCCCCCTTCCCCTACAAAAAGGCAATTTGAGGAAAAAAATATTTGGAAAGATGATAATCCAAATCGTAATGAAAATAGTATATTACAGTCTTCTTGTGAGGAAAAAAATTCTATTTTTTTTAAGAAATTTGTACAATGTAAATAACTTTAATACTTTTATGTTCTTTAAAACAAATTATGATAATTACAATGGCGTTATTAGAAAATAATTATGATAACTACAATGGCGTTGTTTTACTTTTTTTTTAGAAATCATATGCTTTCATTTTTCTAATTTTTTTTAAAGCCATTTTAGGATAATACAAAGACGAGTGCAATATTTTATTATCACTTTCATAGACCCTAGAATGCCATTGCACCTTGAGATTCCTTGAAACCGTTGAAATTAACATAGTATTGGACATTTACAAAAAACAGTGCATCCCAATTAAAATGTATATATACTTGAATCCCCCCCCCCCATCCCATCCTTCTCCATCCTTTTAGAGGGAGTATTCTTTACCCCCCCCCCCCCTGTAATTTGAGGGGGGGGGCACCACATATTCAGCCTAGAGCCCACTATTATCACTAATTCCGACTCTGCTGGGAAGCACGTCGGTTTCGTGGTCTACTGCTAAATCACAGTAACATGTGAATACATACTTGAAGTAAATACTCCGTGGAAAGATTTCACAACAATATATACATAAAATGTTTATGTATGCAACTGAAACTATGGGGGAAGACTCTCATGGAATTGTGTTTACCTAGCTGCCTGGAGAGGGTTGGTGAGAACTGTACATGTAAATTAACGAAAGGAATGGTTTCAGCTGTAGAAAAATAACATACTTGCGAAAGTATTAAAAGTAGTGAATGCGGCTGCATCGTTCGTAAAACTTGAACTGTCATTTCCAAGTATCGTTAGACACGTGAGATTTTCACTCACAGGCAGTTTTTACAAGTACATCCCTTTCTTGATAAGATGTTGGCTTTCTATTAAATAGCTATCGGGGATTTCCATGGAGTTGAATTGCACATTGTGTATGCGTGCAAATTTTCTTGAAAAGTTCTTCCTTTTTGTAAACGCGAGACGAGTTTCTCCGGATTCTGGTTAATACAGCTCTCAGAAAAGGAATACTGCTCATGTTTATTCTGCTGGACCTGGAAGTATGTTAATAACAATGCTCCATCTAATGTATATTCTGTACGACGGTATTTTTTATAAGTTATAATCGTAGTACAAATGCTACAGATTATGCTTCTTTCACACAGATTTTACCGATTCGCCGCAATTCGTAAGTGTTTTTAAATTAATTTCGAATGCCATCTTTCATTAATTGAAAACAGAATGATATAAGTTCGTATACTGGTGGCGCTATCTGGAATGTGCAATGGAGAATTTGCATGGGTGGGAGATTTGCTTAAAGTTAATTTTTTCTTATGTTTTCGATATCGTAATTTTCGAATACTAAGTCAGAAATATCTAAAATATGATTTACTTTACAAATGAGCAAAAAACGGTAAGTGGACAAAATTCTGTACCTCAAAGACAAAGCATTGGGTTTTCACAGCTCTTGCTAGAGGCTAAATAATAACGAATGAATTTTGATGGTATATTCTGTACGGTAGGAAACGAACTATTAAGACATGTAATAAAAACAAAAATCGCCAAATTTGGACTTAGGCCCTTTTGGTCCTGCCCTGAGGTACAGAATCGTGATTGTCAATTTAGAACAAAATTAACAAGTTCACGTCATCTGGGGTTGTCTAGGTAAACAGCGTTCTTAATGTATTTATCAACACAAAATTATTTTATGCAAATCATTTGTCAAAGGACAAAATAATTTTAAATAGTATTAAATAAAATGGAATCAGACCTCAGTAATTAAACTGTGTAGAAGTGTTCACGTAACAGCGGCTGTTATATTGAAGCTATTTTAAGAAGACACTTTATATGAAGGGAAGATGCTTTATCAGCTGTGCATATAAACTATCTATGACGTCACAGTTGGCGCCATTTTTAGTCCAATGGTGAATTTATTGGTTTGGTTAATTAACGTCGCACTAGAGCTGCACAGTGAGCTATTGGCGACGGTTCGGGGTCTATCTCTAAAAGGAAAGACCCGGGAACACATGCACATTCACACACACATTCATACATGCACCTCGTTATTTTAGAACCATGGTCAGATGACGAGGAAACACCTGAACTGGCGCCCAACGCCTTCAATAGACGTCGGGACTTTGGACCCCGATCAGATTTATCGTGCACCAGTCCCGTATACACGCCGTTAGTTTTTGCGGATGTTCTGGACGACTTTTCTAGTATTTTGTAGCGAAGCTGGCAACCCTCCGATCACAAGATCACTACTTTTTTTTGTCAAGTCCATCACGTATGATTGAACCAGGAATCCTCGGATTCCCAGCTGACGTCTTAAACCGCTCGGCCACGGAGGCTTCGGTGAATTTATTGGATCTTCGAATGTCTGAGATTACATAGTATTTCTTTAAAGATAATTTTTGTTTTTCAACATAATAACGCTACAAGCCACAACAACTCTTTCCGAAAAACTTCCGTGGCCGAGCGGTTAAAGGCGTCAGCTGGGAATACGAAGGTTCCTGGTTCGATGCCAGGCAATGGACTTGACAAAGAAAAGTAAAAAGTACTGATCTTGTGATCGGAGGGTTGCCAGCTTCGCTACAAAAACTAGAAAAGTCGTCCAGAACATCCGCAAAAATTAACGGCGTGTATACAGGACTGATGCATGATAAATCTGATCGGGGTCCAAAGTTCCGATGTCTATTGAAGGCGTTACGAGGCATCGTTCCCGGGTCTTTCCTTCGAGATAGGCCCCGAACCGTCGCCAATAGCCCACTGTGCAGCTCTAGTGCGACGTTAATTAACCAAACCAATACGATTTCTTACGAAACTTTAAATATTAATTAAAATATAACTAACTAAAAATTTGGCTATCAGGTGCACAATTAGAGGTTGAATAATATTTATATTGAATTACCTGTATTGTTATACACGTTATTTACACAAAAATTATTATATGTATACTTCCGTATAAATAACGTGCCACACGGGTTTTTTTTTCAACTTTCAGAGTATAATTAAGTCCCGACGTCTATTGAAGGCGTTGGGTGCCAGTTCAGGTGTTTCCTCGTCATCTGACCATGGTTCTAAAATAACGAGGTGCATGTATGAATGTGTGTGTGTGAATGTGCATGTGTTCGCGGGTCTTTCCTTTTCGATATAGACCTCAAACCGTCGCCAATAGCCCACTGTGCAACTCTAGTGCGACGTTAATTAACCAAACCAAACCGAAAAACTACTCCTATTCACCCAATTCCACTGTACGAGCGAATTAAAAAAAAATTAGAATTTTTTTTAAAAAAAATGATTGTTTTTTTTAGTAAAAATGAAATAAATAACGAATACGTGGAACGAAAATGAATAAAATAAGATTATAAAATATTTCTAGATATAAATAGAGCTTTTTATTATATCTATTGTTAAACATCATTAAGGGACCCGATATACTTAAATAAGACAAATAGGATTTGCTTGAAAATGGGTCTTCAACTAATTTGCCCTGACAATAGCTAGAAAAGCAATTTTCACTCCAAACCAGAAATATTTTGTAATCATATTTTTTCCATTTCTAGTCAGGTTTTCTTCGTAGTTCAAATAATTTTCGTTAATAAATAGTATTATGGTGTGTAGTATTGTGTAAATGGCAATATAAACATTTACTAAACCCAGTAAAATTCTGAGCAACGTATCTTTTCAACGAGTTATTAAAGGTAACCCACGGCCGTGAGACGATTTGCACTATCACATTTTCCGACCACGGTCACTTTCTAATCAGTAATCACTGGAAGTAATTAGAAAAATTAATGACTCGGGAGCTTGATTAATGATTAAAAAAAAATACTAGTCTATCATATATTGGAATCGAACGTTTTCGATTAACCTTAAGGGAGAAGTCATCGTTCTTTTCAATGCCTTTTGACGAGAAATGTCTTTAATGTCAGTTCCATGTGATATCAGGACAGAAACGCCATGGCGCTTTGAAGGGGATCCATTGCAACACTAACTCCGAGATAAATAGCACGATTGACATGAATTTGGTCCCGTTTGATACACTGTTAAAAATAAGTACTCAAAAATAAGTGAAATGTACTCATTTTTGAGTAGATTCGATGCTTATCATAGCTCCGAATACATAAGTTTCAATTTTAAAAAAGACATCTACTCAAAAATAAGTACAATGGGTAAAAATGAATGAAAAGAGCAGATGCTAGCCTACATAGGCTGCCTACATAAATCACTTTCAATAAATATCGACAATCACAACTAAGACACCGGGAATCGAACCCATATCCTAAGGCACCGCCGTCCAGGGCGTTATCCGTTGTACTACCAAGGAGACGTGAAAAACTGATAAACAGAAGAAATGTTTAAAAGGGGTGTCAAAAGAATGGAAAATAAAATAATAGAATTGTAATAACTAAGTTTCCATTTAAGCAATCGAAATCAAATGATGTGGAAAACCATCTTTTGAACTCCTATTTCAAGTTTATCAGGTCTCTTTGTTAAGGTGGCTTGAACAGAAGCTGAGATTAGCAATATTAAATCGCACTGCTCATTTTTTGAAAAAGTACGTTTACTGAAATTGGAGTACGTCATCGCTCATTTACGATGCAATTGTACTCAAAGAAAAATAAGTAGGTTCAGGTACTTATTTTTAAGTACATTTTTTTTTTATATTGTAGAAAATGAGATGAGGGTATGTGTGAAATCTTAAAATAAAGCAAAGCAACGATCATTCTGATCAGGATCCAATATCCTGGACGCCTATTCAGGTTGCGTTGGATGCCAGCTTAGGTGTTACCTCGTCGTCTGAAAAAATAAACTGGTTAAAAAATAACGAGTTATTTGTGCGTGGCTGTGTTTAGTCTCGTAAATAAGAACAGAAATAGGCAGCCGGAATCGTACCCGAATCCAATCCAAAAGCAAAGCAACGAAGAAACATTGATGGTGATTCCTGCTTTGCCTGACAGTACAGCTTGTTTAGCTTTGTTCTATTTGTCAAGGAGTTAGCATCGGATTGGATCACTTGAAAACTGTAAATTTGTGTTTATATAATAATAATATTGTAGTTAGTTTTAAAAATCCTTCACGTAAAAAATCGTAAATTTATCAATCATATCCATTTTAAGCATTTTCCGCTGAGCGAGATCCTGTGCGGTGGCACACGTCGCACACCCCTAAGGGCAGGCCTGCATACTCCCCTTTTCCAACAACCTTATCCAATAATTAACTCAAAAGCCTTGATTGTCGCCAGCAAGAGGCGCCAAGCACAGAAATCCGTCTCTCAAGACAACAGGCATTTGCATGTGTGTCTCGCGGTTCAACTGCCTTTCACCGGTTCCTTGGGCATTTGTTCACGTAGCCCAACCACTCGCCGCGACCGTGACCCTAGATGCAGGGACTGATTGAAATAGTGTTTACTTCTGTATACCCAGTGCGTCGGGACAGTTGGGGGTTCCGAGCATATTTATTGTAATGGATAGATTGGGATTGCGAGTGTGGGTTTGAATTGAAATGCGCTTGGAAAAAGAGGGATTTCGATTTCGTTTTTGGTGATTAGCATAACTGGAATTATTTATTCTTGCTTTCTTAAATGGGGAACAAATGATTAAAAAAAAATTGTAGAATCCCAGCATAAAGAGTCACCATAACACATTCATCAAAATTGCGAAAGTGATGGTTTCTTTTCGGACATGATTTAAGTGAACTAGTTTATCTATAAAAAAAAACTCGCATGAGAGTAGAAAGTCTAGTTTATTTTATTTTATTAAGACTTATGCAGAATTTTTCATGTTCTCTCTCTCGGTGGTGTTTTATAATATAAAAATAGTTCCCTAAAAATTAGCCGAATGAACTAAAATACAAAGCTTCTAAGTGAAAGGTAAAATCAAACTTTCTCCCTCTCACGGCTCTACGATTGATATATACAAACAGGCCCGCAAGCATCGGAGCGGTGGTAAGGCGGGGGGGGGGGGGGGGGGGGGGAGCATGACCCCTCAACATAATCTGGAAACCTTAAAAGTTTTGAATTTCGAGTTTTAAAAATCCCTGAGTTGGAAAAATTTATACCTGCAGAAAATGAATGTTATTAGCAAATGGCAGCGAGGGAAGATTAGAAATTGCCAACTTGAAAGATTAAACTTAAATTAGACTTCAAAATGGACACTGCATTGGAACATGCGTGCAACAAACCATCGCTTTCGAGAGAATTGTTTAATATTACCTATCCTATAAATAAAAGCATGTCAAAAGGTGAAAAAATGTTCATAAGTCGGAACTGGGAATTTTTAGCACTGTTGAGTTGGGAATTTCGAATCGTTAAGTTTGGTAAATGAACGTCGCACTAGAGCTGCACATTGGACTATTGGCGTTGGTTCGGGGACTATCTCGAAGGAAAGACCCGGGAACGATGCCGTATTTTTGAACGATGGTCAGATGACGAGAACAACACCTAAGCTGGCACCTAACCTCGTTAAGTTGGGAATTTTGAATCATTAAATTATTAATATCGAATCGTTCAAGTTTGAAATTTCGAATCGTTAAGTTGGAAATTTCGAATCGTTAAATTGGGAATTTCCAATCATTCAAATTGGGAATTTCGAATCGTTAAGTTGGGAAATTTCTTGTCTCAAGTAGTGAATATATAAACCACGTGGACGGTACTGTATACTTACCAATCACAGAGCCATCTGCAAAAGCTAATGCTCGTTAATAACGTCCGTGTAGAAAAGCCCTTAGAAGACAAATATGAAGGAAAAAAATGCCCCAATGTTGAGAGCTACCTTCGTATCTGCAACGTCTCATATGTGGTACGATCTCACACGTACGTCCCCTCCCCCATAAAAAAAAGACAAGAAACCTCTTTAAATTGGAAAAAATCGACCGAAATTTTAACAAAGGCATGAAGTAAGAAATATTGAAAAAGGGATTCCATAAATGTCGTACATGAGGGATTCAGAAAATATACGAATTGAATATGCAGGTACACAAGACAAAGTCGAATCTGGAATTCCTTAGTAATATATACAAGCCTAAAATTCGAATCAGAAAAAAAATTTGCTTAAGGCGTAGGAAAGGGAGGGAATCGGGGGCTTAATACCCCTCCCTCCCTCGCCCTCCTTAAATTTTCCTAATTTTAAGTAATAATAAAATTGCTAATTTCTTAAGATATTTATGCAATTAACCATTTCATTAACAAATTATTTTTAAACCTTAAGTGCTAACTAGCAACTAATTTCAAATTAATAGATAATTTCTAATTAGAATATCTACTAACTAATATATTTTATATTGGTAAATGTTCTGGATTTAAAACTAGTTGAACCCTCCTCTCTCCCCCTACAATACTTTAACTACTACGCCTCTTTTAGCTTAAGGTTTTTGCAACTATGGCGAACTCAATAAAAAACTTTGTTGTCATCTTTATTTTTATTCGGCTAAAAGGTTAAATTCAACAAAAATAAATTACCCCCTTATTCAAGGATAGTGAAGACTATATATAGAAGGTGCGCTCGTTTTTCGCTTTTTGAAAGTGGGCAAGTAAAGCAACTATTTGACGTCATTTTTGCTCCGCCTAACTATGGGTTTTTGATTATTCTCATTGGCTGTGTGTTTCAAGCATTGCTACTTAGGTTCGATCCCCGGTTGCGTAACAACTGGTAATTTAATTTTTAATTAGCAAAATAATGTAAATATCTGTAAATAGTTGTGTTCAGGTAGCTTCACTACTCATCTCTCCTTGTTTTGTTACGTCCCCGTATTTTACTTGATTGAAATTGTAACTCATTTAATATGTTCAATACAAATGCATTGACCTGATGGTTCCTAACCTCATTTTACTCTTTCAAAATTCATGGACATGCTCTCGTGGCAGCTAATATTTTTTTAATACGCTTAATTTATTAAGCAACTCTTTTGTAATTTTTACATACTAAATGCAATCCTTAAAATATAATTTAAACTCTTAAAATTCATCAAATTCTAAATTAAAATAGCGAATATCATTTTTAAATAATTCAGAAAAAAACGAATAGATGGCAGCACGTCACGAACCATTGGTTCAAATTGGCTGCAATTAACATCGAGATATTTTAATAACTAAACTACTCTGAAAATCGATTCAAATTGTTTTTTGAAGCAAATTTTAACTGTTTTCTTTTATATAAATTCATGATTAGTTACAAACAAGAATTCTTGTTAAATTAAGTTTGCTCTGTAGACCCTAAAACGACTGTAAAAACGAGAGCATTAGACACGCCCACAGAACGCGAAGGTAGGCGTCACTATGACGTCAAATAGTTGCTTTCCCCGCCTTCCGTCAGACAGCGCGAGTACGAGCACACCTTATATATATAGTCTTCACTATCCTTGCCCCTTATTGATGTCTTAGAAGCCGAAAAATAAAGTGAAAGAAAATGCACCAACGTTGAGTTCGATTTGGAGATTTCATAAATGTTGTATACTGAGACTGAGGGATGCAGAAAGTATACGATTTAAACATACAAGACTGAAAGTCGAATCAGGAATCCCTCGGTTATTTGTTAAATAGCGTTTTTTTATGCATTAACTTATAGTTGATGACTGGATAAAAACGTCATTATGACGTCCTCATGTTTAAATGTACGTCATTGGCAGATTGCAGAATGTATTCCAAAATGTAAGCCAAAAATATGCGACCATGAAACACAAAATGATGACCTCGATTTATCCGAAGAGAAGTGAGTAGATTTCATAGTCAAATCAGGACGCGACAAACGGCATTTAGGATGAAATACATAATTAGATTTTTTTTGTGCTATTTTTCAAGTTTTTTAATGACGTTCATTGAATACGTAAAGAGCTCTGACAAGAAGTTTTGAAGACAGACGTAAAAAAAAGTACGTTTGAGATAAAGTAGTTGCTCACAGGCACAAAATTTTGCTTGTATATATTTCAGTAATTGCGTTTACAGACTGATTGATAAGCCGATTTATCGTTTAACAAAATAAAGAAATATTTTGCGAAATCCTACGTTTATCACCTACATTACGTCAACGTAAAAATGTGGACTTTTTTTCCAAATTTCATTGTAATCTTTATATATATTTCTCTTACGCGGTGATTGAAAAACGCTGTTTTTCTGTACGCTGAATGGCAACAGTTACTTTGTTTACGAAATTCTGTTGTGCCCGTATTTTTATTTTGCCATTATGTAAGCCATTTTGACGATTAGCCCCTTCAATTCATTAGTAAATAATTATTTTGTTGATGTCAGCTTAAATTAGGAAGAATATAAACCCTATTACATTAAAAATAGAAGTTTTGAAAAACGCTTTTGAGTTTTCAAATGAGCGGAACATTGACGTGTCGCCATCTGTTGGCAATTTTGAAAATTAGATTTCTATGACCTTCATTTTTATGACGTTTTAACTTAGTTACGTATACACTTCTGGTAGGCAAGCTTAACGTCAATTATGCCAAAACAAACTACCAAAAATGTTAAAAATTAAACTAAAACGCAGGAAATGTGTGAAAATAACGTGGAAAATAATAAATAATGGTAGTAATAAAATAACAAATTATGGCTTGCCAGTGGCTCCATTGTTTTCATTTGTAGTTTAAAAGAAATTGAATGATTTTATATTGATTTACATGGCGAAAAAATGTATTTATGCCAAGATGAATTATAATTTAAATTTAGTTTCAACGTTTAAAGTTTTTGTTAATATAATTAAAAAAAATATTGTTACTAGGACACATTGTTATTGTGTCCTACCTTTTAGCGAGCGAAGCGAGAAGTGGTTTGCGTAGCAATCCTCCGGGGGTTGGCGGAGCGTTAGCGGAGCAGGGGGCGGAGCCTCCTAGTATAGTATATTTAACGTAAAAAAGGTAAATAAATACTTCAATAGGGATGTCTACATAGAGCAAAAAAAAATACAACCAATTACTTCCTTTAGTACTACATGGGTTTATTGTCACTAAATAGTTAATTTTTATACAAAAAAAATATGCAATTTTAAATAATTTTATGAATTTTTATTTCACAAAAAGAAACATTTTACAAAAAGTTTAAGTAATAGTCTACATAAAAATTGATTTAGGTATCTCGTAAACAACTCAAAAGTAATTTAATAAATCTGGATTTTTATAAAGTTTATTTTTCACAGTGCCCAGAGAGTGATATGCAATGGCTACGCTGACAAGACAAAATCGTGCAGCTCTTACTGCGGAAAGAGACCACGAGCAACGCCGGGCCATATTGCTAGTTTGTAATAAAAGATAAAATATATATTTTTTAAAGTAACATTTTTATTTATTATTATATTTATTATTTTTATTATTTGTTATTTTATTTATTATTTTTATTATTTGTTATTTTATTTATTATTTTTATTATTTGTTATTTTATTTATTATTTTTATTATTTGTAATTTTATTTATTATTTTTATTATTTGTTATTTTATTTATTATTATATTTATTATTATATTTATTATTTGTTATTTTATTTATTATTTTATTTATTATTATATTTATTATTTTTGTTATTTATTATATTATTTATTATTATATTTATAATTTAAGGAAACAAACTGTAAAAAAGTAAAAAATAAATTAATTTCACGAACAAATTGAAGAAATTTGAATATTTAATATTAATATTATACTTATTACAACGATTTGAAATCGGCGCCAAAATTTAAGTATGGTTTTTGTAAATTGGCACCACCTCCGAAAAGTTGTAATAAGTATAAAATTAATATTAAATATTTAAAAAAAATTCAATTTGTTAGCAAAATTAAAAATTATTTTTTTCTTTTTTTCTTAAAGTTCTTTTCACTTTTTTAAAGACAGATTATTTTCTTTTTTAGTTTATAGTTTAACAGGGGGCTTCGTTCCGTGCATTCACCGGGAAACTCAAGTTGTTAATCACTATTTTCACGTCACGTATATTTTGAAATTATTCGGTTTAATAAATGTCGGGTAAACGAAATTTCGTTGTTGGACAACCTTTACCCAACATTGAAAACGTTTTGAAATCGGAGAAAACTTTTTTTAAAAAAAGCTCGGTTAATCAATAAATACTTTCGTATAAATAAAAAAAAATAAAAAAAACATTTTTTTTTTTTTGCCGTTTTTGCCAAAGTTGATTTTTCTCTATCAAACAAAAAAATAATTTTCGAAATCGTGCAATATTTTTTCAAACGCTTCGGTTAATTGAGAAATTTGGATAGTTAAATACATGATAACACCGGATATTTTGTACAAAAGGTGCAAAAGTGAAACAGCCCCTATCCAACAATTTTTTTTAATCCAAATATATGAATTAGACCAGAAATCTTGCTCGAACATACATTAAAAATATACATAACACTCGAATTGAAAACCTATTCCTTGGCTCGATTTCTGATATTAATTGGCGCGCTTAAGTAGGTTAAAAAACATAACAGATATTGTTTTTCTCTTTTTTTTTTCTGACCATCGTGCAATGAAAACACCTTAATTTTTAAATACATCAATTTTTATATGAAGGCCGAATTTTATAGTATTCTATAAAGGGAAGATCGAGATGTAAATTTCCCATAGGAGTAATGTTAGAGAAAATGGAAAAAGTTCTAAAACTTTTGAATGGTTATAGATATCCACATGAAACAAAGTGCAGATTTTAAACTAAGAAAATATTGTACAAATGGTGCAAGTTTCTTAAAAATCCGTGCAGTAGTTTTTGAGTTAAATCCGGACAAACAGACAGACAGACAAAAAAAAATTTAATGTGATTTTCTGAAACCGTGTATCCTAATTCGTAAAGAAAACTGAAAATGGGGGGCTTTGTTCGATTCCACAGACAGACACTCCATTCTTATATATAAGTATTGATTTCAAAAGTGGTCTAATAATACATTTATAGTTTGAAAAAAAAAAAAGCAATATTTAAGAAGCATCATTTTTGAAAAGTGATCTTAAAACAAGTTTGTATTCTCAAAAGAAATTCAACATTACATATAAACATTTTTTTTTAATGTGTTTACTCTATCTTGTATCTTGAATTCTTGAATCTTGAATGTAACCTTTGAATTCTTGAGTAACGAAAGTAACCTTTCTTTATGATTTGTGCAATAAAACATACTTTTCTGAAAACTGTGTAATCGAGGACGACAAATGTCTGTTAGAACTACTGTTAATTAATTTTTGTATGTAGTGCACTTAGACAACTCAACTCCAGATCTAAAGTTTCGGTTTCAATTCAAAGTGTAATTTTTTTTCGCATTCCTGCTTTTTAGTTTGTTTTATACAATCATTGCTGCATTAAAACGTCTTTAAAATTTAACTAATAGTTTTATTTAATCTCTTTTATCAATGCTAAGTTTAAAGAACATTGTGGCGGCATAATAAGTGAGTTATTTAAAAAAAAAGTGGTATGCGGCTTTTTTCCATGCCGAGTATTATATATATCGATGCATTTTTCAATGTAGATTTGTTTTATATTTAAATATATATATGTATTTTTATTATTTTTCAGAAATTTCCGGAAACATTCTCTATATTACAACATAATATTTATCATTATAATAAAGTTTCAGTATTTCCGAAAAGCAGCCAACAAAAGATTATATTTCTATTTTTGGATCAGATGTACTATAGGACATTTGGCGTGGTTTTTTTTTTGGTAACGAAAAATTGCCGTTAAACATAGCATAGGGTTGCCAGATTAAAAGTCGTCACAAGAATAGGAAAATACCAACAATGTCAGGTGGGGTTGCCATACTATAAATTTATCGCCCGTATAAAACACGCCAAAAAAAACCGCGCGCCAAATGTCCTATATTACATCTGTACTGTATTTTTTTGTCTAATCTATATAGAAAATTTTCAATTTTCATTCACCCCTATTGCAGTTCTTATCTTGTTAGTTGTTATCTTAAAGACCCGAATTAGAGTTTAAGCAGATTGATGTAATTAAATTTTCTATTAATTTTTTTTTATTAAAACTAATTTTTTTTATTAAAATTAATTCTTTTTAGAATTGTAAGAAATTAATGATATTATGTTATTAATTAGGTATATTGTTGGTTAATTAAATTATTATAATATTATTGTCTTTATTAAATAACTATAAGAATAATAGCCTAATATTTATTAAAATAAATTGTTTATATTTATTTCGAGAGGGTTCCGAATCACGTCCAAATGTACTCTACCCTCCTTCCCCCATCCAACATTAAAAACTATAGATCTTTTAATTGAAAACTATATTTAAAAAATATAGATCTTTTAATTGAAAACTATATTTAAAAACTATATATCTTTTAATTGATAATTTTATTTACAAAATTATTACGGTTTTAATAAACGAGGTAGATTAAACACCTAAATGTATTAGGAACAAATAGCATTTAATTAAAACTTCTTAGAAATCATTTCTCTTTACAACAGCAGATGGCAGCACGATTATTTTCTTATTTTTGATTATCGGCGCTTTCGAACTACACATTTTTTTTCTCCCAAATTATACTCTTGATTATACATAATTAAATAAAACATAAAAAAACATGTTTTCAAAAATGAAGTAAAAAGATCTTTTATTGCATTGCATCTAATAATTTGCGAGGTTTTTTTTTCTTGTATTGATTGGAGTGAAATAACATTCAAATAAAAGTTTTTAGCTTTCTTATATTATTTATAGAACATTAAAATTCTTAAGGTTTCTTATTATTCATTTTCATATTTTTTTTGTTGTTAGATTTAAATATGATTAAGGAACAACTAATAAGTCCAAACTGTTCCGACATATTGTAAATAACGTACATAAAATTAATTTGTCACTTTCCGTATAACCGTCGATAGCTCAGTTGGCAGAGCGGTGGACTGTAGTTGGTTACAAGCTGAGATCCATAGGTCGCTGGTTCGACTCCGGCTCGACGGAAAGTCTTTTTTCTATTTAAAAAAAAATATCTATTTTTCTACATCTTCGTCCAAAAATCGGAATTTTTTTTTGCTAAATAATTTATCAAGTTGTTTTATTTTTGACAGTTTTGAAAAATAAAACCACATGAAAGTTAACCATCCTTAATCCAAAGAAATAAATTTTTACGATTTCCAAGATTATTTTTCAGAAATGTTAAGTTTGAAAATACAATTATTTTATTAAATATATCTAACTAGTAACTATAAATATTCCTTGCAATTAATAATCTCAATAAAAAAGTTGAATAGATAATAAAATTCAACCAGTTTACAAACCTGAACCAACCTACTTTACAATAATTGCTTAATTATTTAAAGACATAATTCTGGACATGTGTTCAACAGCGAAATATTTTTTACCTTCTTTTTGGTTGTTTTCGAATCAAAATTAAAATAAATTTCGAGTACTTGCATTTTGAAGGATTAAAAAAATGTTATGTACTGTATAAAAAATGCTTTGATAATCTTTAAAATTTTTAAGAGCAGTTTTGGAGAGTAAATAAAGCAAAATATCAAAAATTGTTCAAAAATTTCTTTATTTTTCTACAAAAACATTTTTTGTAGAATTATCATTAAAAACTAGTAAAGTTCTAGATATTTTTGAAGGAAAGTTTGTTTTCGGAATTTTTTTTTTCTAACTTTTATTCTAAACTTTATTAAATATTCGGAGAACACAAATCGTAATTTATGTGCTGGAAATGACTTATTGCGGAACCAACAGAAACATAACTGATGCTCAAAATGAAAATATATTAACTATATAAAATAATTAGTAAATTATTTTTGAAAAAATAAATTATTTTTCCAAAAAGTGAAGAATTTCTATCTGCAAGTGAAGAATTTCATTTTCTAATATTATAACATCAAATTCTTACTTTGAATTTTGATTGCAGTAAAGTGTTCTTACCTCTTTAAATAGTAACTCGTGAAAAGGGTAAAAATAAATGCTTTTTAAATATTTAAAAAGAAATTGGTATTTAAATTAGAATAAACTTAGAAGGTTTTTTTTAAAGAGGATTTTCCTTTCCTTCTCTTCGTTACATATTTTTTATTCGCCTAGCTCTATTTTTTTAACCTGAAAAACGCATGGCGTTCCAGACCACAAAAATAATAGTAGTGTTAGTATTATTAATATTATTATGTAGTAATTTTAGGTTATTAAGGTGTATGTATACACTTGAACATTTTTTTTTTAATTTATGAATTTAAAAATATAGTTTTTTCGTGTAGGAAAACACCTTAAAAGTAGTGATGAATCATTTAAAAAAATCCTGAATAAAATAAAATACTAATTACCTAATTAGCATTTTATATGTTAATTAGCATGTTTTTTCAAACGTAATTGCGCAAGTTGTAGTTAATCTAGAAGCAAAATTTTTGTTGGAAATTATTCGCAGTATCTGTGTTAATGTTATGACCCTCCAAAAAGATTATAGCATTTAAAGTTTTTTTTTAAATAATTTTTTACCTCGACAGTCCCTAAAAAAACACTTTTTTATTCTAATTTTCAACTTTAAAATTCTATTAAAAATTATTTTTTGAACGAATTGTTTTGATGGAGGGTCATAACATCTTACAACTAATATAAATTTAAAAGAAAAAATAATTTTCTCAAAATGTTTAAGCAAACTTGAGTTATCATGTTTCGAATGAAGGGACATATGTTAAAAATACAGTTCTTCAGAAATCAAGTGTAAAGTTTACAAAACATATTGCCATTGCAAGCGCGGCCATAGAATAACTCTTTGTAAATAAAAAAGTTTTTGGAATATTTATTCAATCTTGGTATCATCTGAAAGATACTGAATTGAGGAATACTATAGAACCGAAAAAATATTTTGGAATTTTTGGCCGATTTTCGATTTTTATAGTGTGTACGTACACCTTAAGTTAGGTATTTTTGTTACAGATAAATGGTAGAAACAATACCGAATACCCAGTGGCGGATTTAAGACAAAAGGACCAGGCGGCAAAAATGTTTGAAGGGGGCCCGTTTTCTAATAAATAATTTAGGAGCAACGATTAAAAAAAAAACGTGATTTTTTTCTACAATTTCTAAAAATAAGTAAATTTCTAAAAACTTTTCCGCCACCCTTACATCAACTGTGCTGTGTTACGGTCTCGCAAAAAGAACTTTCCGATATTTGTAACTAAATTAACTTGATTCGTCTAATTTAACAAAAGAAATAAAATATTTTACAATAATAGTTCGTAAATATCGCTTTATGCCGTATTTTATGCCGCATTGTCCAGTTTTAATTTTCTTACAAGAAAACGTAACACATTCTGAGAAATGCCGAAAATGAAATTAAATTACCAAAGGAAATATTTTTAAATATATATATATATTTTTTTACATTATTCTTATATCTACTTTTTACATTTTTAACGAAGTTGAGTAGATATTCATATAAATATCTAAAATTATGTTTATTTCAGCTAAGAGGGTCCACGCGCGATCTCTTTACAAAAGCAGAGCTCTGCGTCGTAGATGATTTAGGGACTGCTCAGAAACCTTAAGTACAAGTGCTGTTTGCACGGACTTATTCGATAATGGGGCCCTGTAATGAGGAGTGGGCCTGGGCCCGTTGAAGAAGGGGCACCTGTCTACTCAAATGCATAAGGATAAAGGAATCCAAACAGATAATTTCAGTGAAATGTTTAGTAAAATTAAAATATGTTAAAAAATAAAAGAAACAATTATTTATTTTCCTCCCTTTTCTAATTTTTGTGAGTCGAGGGGGCCCCAAATGGACCCAAGACAAGGGGGCCCAGGCGGCAACTGTCCATTTGCCGCCCGTTAAATCCGCCACTGCGAATACCTGATGTTTCATATTAAAAATAATTTATTTTTTCAAAAATAATTAATTATACAATAATTAATAATAATTTACTAATTATTTTATATAGTTAATATATTTTAATTTTGAGCATCAGTTATGTTTTCTGTTGGTTCCTTCCACTGTCCTGGTACACATATAATTGTTTAAACCCACTTTTTATGACTCGCAGGGTCTCAAATTTTGTAAAAATATCTCAAACTTGACGAAATTTGGACAGGAAACCAAGACTTCCGTAACTCTATATGTCATACGAGTCGCCTAATTTCAAAACTTCTCTTTGTAAAACTAGCCCTTCAAATTTGTTTCGTATTAAATTTTATTTCTACACCTAGAATTAAGAAAGGTATGTTGTTTTACACATTAAATAAACATACTTTGTTTAATTCCAAGAGTAGTAATAAAATTTAATACGAAAAAATGTGATGAGCTAGATTTTCAAAGTGGACCAGAGACGTTATGGAATTGTGTGACTCACATGAAGTGTTAGAATGTAAATCAGGGTGTCCAGAAGGAAAACAATTTCAAATTCCCTGTCATCTATTTTTTTCAGTTGATAGAAACAATACCGATTTACACAAATTAAGCACATCAGGAAATTTTTTTATACAATATTCGGTACTATACGTTGTTTTATAAGTTTCCAAAATAAATAATTTTCTAATTCCCTCGAAGAATAAATGAGCCGTTGCTAACAACAATTAAACAATTTGGCCAAAAAAAATTTTTTTTTAGCAACGTTATTGGAATTTCATTAGGAATTTAGCAATTACTAAACATCCGTTATTAACATTGCTTCAAGGGCGGATCCAGAGATTATTGTTAGGGGGGGTAATACAGTATATTGTTATCATTTGACCCCCTTAGTTTGAAATTTTTCATTGCCTAAGGTGACTTTTGAAAATATAATCTTAGATATTAGGGGGGGGGGGGTAATTTTCCCTTTACCCCCCACCTGGATCCGCGCTTGCATTGCTTGAGTGGGTAAGTATTTAGTTATAGACAATCAATTGTTCTTCCAAGTTCTAGAAACATCAGCATTTCGATACGAGATTTCTACAATCTTGAAAAATAAAAATATTTTAAGTACACATTTTATAATGCAACAAGCTTTTTTCCTTTGATTGCATTTCAATATAAGCACAATCAATGATGTTTCATAGCCAGAAAACGACTTTAAAAAAAAATTGTTAATTTCCTTGATTTTTTTTAAAAAAATCCCCAAATCCTTGATAATTCCCCCGATTTTTCCAGTATGACCAAATTCCTGATTTTCCCTGCTCTATGGACACTCTGTAAATAATACCCAACTCAAGGGTGTCTAGAAGAAAATCAATTTGTATTTCCCTGACTTTTCCAAATCAAATAATTTTTTTTTCACTGTAATAGTAAAGATACTGATTTCATAAAATTATATTTAACCTGATAACAGGGCACTGGCACCGTTTAACTTTAAGTAAAACAAAAACAATTAACATTGCATTTTCTGACAGCAGGTAATCATTTTACCGAGTTCGACAAAAAAAAATTAATGTTTCGAAGATAGAGAATTTAAATTTCATTAAAAATTTTAAACATTTATATATATTCAATTATGGTTAAATGAACAGGTCTCTGGTTTTTTTCAACAGTCAATCAGTTCTGCTGTATATTTCAAAACGATTTTGGTGAATTTCTATGTTGTCAAACAAAATTTTTATTTTTTTTAGCATAAAAGGATTTACCCTTCGTTTTGGTTGCATTTAGTGATTATTTGAATATAAGCGGTCAATCAGCGATGTTTCAGTGAAATTTGCAATGAAAATTGTTGTCAAATTCCCTGATTATATAGAATTTTTCCAAAAATCCCTAACTTTTCCCGGTTTTCCTTGTTTATGGACACCCTGAACCAGGCACATAGGTAAGGGGGTGATTCATGGGGTTCAAACCCCTCCCATTGAAAGTCAAGAAGAAAAAAAATTAAAAATCGAATTACTGTAAAAATCATAAAAATACTTTAAAAATCTAGAAAAATTTCAATTTCTAGCATAATACTTCTTGTTGAGTTGCATGAGGGAAAACCTGGTATTTTCCAGGGGTCTTATCCCGGAAAATAATTTTCAAAAGGCTTCAAAAACATGTTTTAAGGTTATTTTTATCTCAAACTAAGCGTAGCATGACGTCATCGTATTTCATTATATAGAATTTGAATTTTGGCGACGAAGGCGAAAGATTTTAAAACGGGATCCATATATTATTTTAAACAAGGAATCTCAAAATATAAATTTGTTCTCTAAATTTATTTCATGATTAGGGAGTGATATTTACTAATTTTAAAAATAGTTAATGGCTGATATTGGTAACGATTTCATGAAAAATAAATGGCAAATGTAGCTGTTTCGATACTTATATGCCAACGTATTCCTGTTTACTTTAATAAAAATTAATAAGTTTAAAAAAATGGGGGATTAATAAGTTTAAAAAAATAAGTGATTCAGACACTGAACCACCCCCATGAAAAATCTATACTTACGTGCCTGCCCTGAACTCAAATTAAATATGAAATCACCCTTATCAGTAAACATTAACTAAATGTTTCAGTTCTTATACATTTATAACTGTATCTGAAATCACTTTTCCCAATACATAATTATTTGATAACTAAAATGCATGTAGGTGTCAAAGAATTAAAAAATAACGCTTGTACTTACAAATAGTTAACATTTATTAATAGCACATTTTCTTAGCCTAAAACAAGCTAATTGCGACAATTTTATAAACAGGTTTTCAAATACAATTATTTGTCAAAATATTACACATTATTTGTCATGGTGCTCAGTGTTTGTTATTTCCTACATATAAAAGTCAATTAGCTAAATTTTAATAGAAAAAGTTCTAAACAAAATATTAATAAATATGAATATAAAATACAAAGGAATTAAATCAAAATATGACAGCCCATGTATATGAGTACAGATACAAAAAAAAGAGCATGTGTGCTTAGATACAAAAAATAAATTTGTAAAAAGAAAAAATACTTTGATAGATTTGCTTCCAGACAAATAACCAATTGGCTTACATTTTTTTTTTTATTTTAAAATGTAAGACTCAAAATGAAGATTTTGTGCATAATTTTTTTTTTAACTTTTATAAAAATATTCCTTATTAGAATTTGATGGTTGTGTAAAATTTGTAAAGAATTCAACAGGGGTGTTGTTAACATGATATAATTCATTTAACCAATTTATTGAAAGTCAACATGTTAAAAAATATTTATACCTTCAATGCTATGTCTATATTCAAGAATACATGCTTTTTATATTACTTTAATAAGAAACATAAAACAAAATTTTCTCTTGTACAAAAAAATAAATAAAAATTTGTAACGAAATACAAAATTTCATTTGGTGTTTCAAAATTAATCTTCTGACAAAATTGAAGATTATGTTAATTTGCATGCAATAAGATAAATAAGAGCATTTAAAAAAAAAATCAACGAAAATATGTTAAAACAAAATATTTCAATAACAAAAGGAACTTTGATAAAATTCTTCACTATACTAAATATCAATATTTTATGAACACTTAATTGACTATTTTAATTACAAACATGCCCTATATAAATTTAAAACAGTTGTTTTACAGTTTGCACTCAATGTTTAAAATAGCATTACATTTTTAAAAATTAGTATTAAAAAGACATTTTTATATAATACCCATTTTTTTTATATTTAACTAATAAATCTACACATTATGAATGGTAATACTCTTTAGTTTAGTTAAAAATTGAATAAAAAAAGTGGCAATACTTTATTATTATATAAAATTAATAGCATCATTATAAAACAATATAAAAATCAAGAGCGTCCCTTTTTATAAGATAATAAAAGTGCCAAATAAAATGTTAAAACATCACATCATAGCAATTACAGAACATCGCAAGGACATGCCAGCAGTTGAAATCAAGGAGAATCTAAGAGCCGAAAAAATTGCATTTGTATAACTAATGAAACCATTTCTAGGAAAAAAATTTGATAGGTACAAGCTTCACTCTACCGCAAGTTCTGGTTCGTGGATACTTTTGGGCCCAATGCAGCTAAAAGATAGTAGCGGGGAAAGTATAAATGGCCAGCCTGGTTGACGTGGCCCATCTTCATGCACAGTATAGGTCATTTATTCCCAAAGGCTGATTCCCTGTTCAGTTATGTGTCCAAAAGCGTATACTGCAGAAAAGGATGACATGCCCTTTTCCCTTATGATTCCTTGCAGCGAGGTACCCCATACCAATTTTATAAACGTATTCACGTCAAAAATTACAAATGTTATTTAATTAAAAACCAGGGAATACTACCTTAAAAAAGCTTAATTATTTTAGAAAATTTTAAATGTTCAACAGTTCTTTTTAGACTAAAATATAGTTTTTATAATTTTTCAATTAAAAAAACAACTTATTTCCTAAAGATAATGCTTATTTCAAACAAGGAATGTGCCAAAAGTTTTTTTTATGCAGGAAACAAAATTATGTTTGAAATTTCTGAAAACCTGGTTCCATCTACTTATAGACATTTCGGTTTTAGTCAATTCACCTGCTTATGAAATGATTGAAGCCCTTTTATCAAAAAGAATATCAAACACATTTATTCTGAATTAAACATGCTGGACTACAATATATAAGGAAAAACTTATAGTAATTGGAAATAATGCACTTTTCACTCACGTTTTCTCCAATAACAACAAGCTCTAAACTAGTCACTTGGCAAAAAAGAAAAAAATGTCCAATTTAAGCACTTTTGTTCTTAAAATTTAACTTTTCGAGTAATGTTACTTGCAAAGATGCACCAAATATGAAATACTACAAAATTTAGCCAAAAATTGGATAATATACCAAATTTTCAGTTAAAAGTTTTAACAATATTATATCTTATTCAAATGTTAAAAAGCCCTTTTATTAAAATAATAGCTCATTATAACTACAGTAGTTTATAACTATGAACAAAAATTGTATTTACTAATCATAAGTTTGTTGGCTTTGGCCAAATGTTACTATTTAGTTGTCAAGTACTTTAGTACTTGGCTTAATCATATGTTTAGCCTGACTGTCAAATCATCCGTACACAGAATATTCGACGCCATCCTAAATATTTGTACATAATTAAGAATTGGGTTACAATTCTTATCACATAAAAACAATTGGAACATAACACACTTGTAACTGGACGGTCAAAAAAGTTGTTCGACCAAAGTATGTCTTCAGAGAAGACAATATGACATTATCAAAATAAGAGATCAATATTCTCAACAAAACAACTGAAATTTAAATAATTACTGAATGTAATTTATAAATACAACCATTTAGTTTCTTAAAAAAAAATTAAATTCCTTTTTGCAATTAATACATATATTTACATTTTGCAAATCATGCAGACATACAAACATTATAAATTTTGTTTTTGTATAAATGAAGGTGACCATGTGAAATATCATTTATTCGAATACAGTTTATAAATTACAGATATATGTAAATTTTTGTTTCTACTATTATAGGTTGGTTGGTTGGTTATTTGGAGTTTATTGGCACAATAGCCAAAGATGGCCAAGCTGCGCCAAACGCAAGGTATTCTACTATTATAAATTTTTATACACATCACATTTTGGTGTAACAAATAGAATTTTAAAATAGCCACAGAAGTAAGAAAAAATTTACACACACTACCTAAAGATGACTTTTTCGATAAGGAAAATATTCTTTCGGGGCTTTTCAAACAATCATATAAAAATTCCTATCTAATTCAGTATAAATGACCAATGAATACTCTTCCTTTTTATAATTTTTTTTTAATTAACAAAGTTTACAGAATATGAGTACTTCATTATTTAATGTGTTCCAGACTTAAAAAAGGAATGACAATTTTTTTTAACTAAAAAATATATTACTTTACAAACTTTAATTGATTTCTTGTAATTACATTTATGCAGATTTATTTAAAACTATCCATTAAGCAATAAGTTCGAAAAATATTGCAACATGGGTTGTTTTAATGAATACAAAAAGCACACGCTTTGCAGTGGAATAAGACGGTTACCTTTAAGAAAATGTTACTTTGGATGCATAGAACATTAATACTGACTTTTCAAGAAAAATGTATAAGTCTTTCTTTTTTCTACAACTAGTTATTAAATTTTCTATATGTTTCCAAATACACTGATACCTTCTGATCAAGTTTTAAACAAAACTAATTAGTTTCAATTCATTAGCAAAAATAAACAAAATAGTTTAATGTATGTGCACACATGTATTTTAAATACATTGGTCTGATAACAAACAATAAATAACAAAATGTACTTAAAATTTCCATGCATATAACTTATAAATTATTATATAACTTATAAATGGTCTGATAACAAACAATAAATAACAAAATGTACTTAAAATTTCCATGCATATAACTTATAAATTATTTTCAGCTACATTCATCAACATTATGATTAATGTTTGCACATAAGAGTTGAATCTTAGGTCATATTAGTTGTATGACATGGAAAAAGTTATGTTTTTATTTAACCCCCCACTGATGCTTCAAGGTCTTGTATGTAGTCTTGAAATCTCCAGTTTTGCTATTAAAGCACTAAATTCATAAAAAAAAAAAAACATCTTAAAAAGTGTTTAAAATGTAATGGTTTAATCCTCCGATGGAGCTGAACAACTTAAGTCGTCCATGAATTTCCAGTTTTTCTAGCAATACCCATAAACTTTAAATTCTTAGAAAAATTCAATGTTGAGATATTTTTCAAATTGAAAGCATTAAGGTATTTCTTGGAAGCTATATCTATTAAAATAATAAAATTTAAAAATCTATATAATTCTCTTATGCGCTGATTGAAAAACTGTTTTTCTCTAACGTGGAATGGCAACATTAGTTTGTTTACAAAAATCTGTTGTGTACGCATTAGCATTTTACCCTTATGCAAGCCATTATGAAGGTATATATATGTTTGCCATTATGTATGATTAGTGGAGCGTCAGAGGAGCAGGGGATGGAGCCTCATAGTATATATAATATATAAACATTGGAAATACTAGGTAAACTATTTTACACAGGAAACAACTTTACAAGTTTGCCCCTTTTCTAACAGCTAAGAGAGTTAAGGTACAACTTAGAAGCTATCTCTTTACAAATAATTTTTTTAAATATATTATATGTAAAAAAAACATGCACAGGAAAAAAAATTAAAATTTCCTAACAATGAAAATAACTTTACAAATGCAAAAATCACTAGAGCATCAGTGGGTTAAAAATGACACAAAAAAATCACTGGTTGAGATCTAGGGACAATAACAGTTAAAACTATTGTTATAAATCATCAAATATTTCCTTCTATTCATGTAAAACTGAATAAGTTTTGTGCCTACAATAACATGGATATTTTCCATTCAAAGTACTAATTTTCTATGTTATAACTCCCTTTCTAGCACAAGCAACAAAATCAAGCATCCTATCCACCCATAAATACAAGCGACTATAGTATAGTGTAAGGATATTCATTTTACGACATAAGCCACATTGTCACAAAGAATAGGAAAAGAAACATATTGCGAAGGCAAAAAAAAAAATTGCCTTCCAGATTTTGGAAATGGTCACCCTATATGCACAGATATACAAATATATAATCTCTTATAGAAAAAAATACTATTATTTCTTCTTTACAAGCCTATGTAAGTGTAGAATACAGAGTGTGTATTAGCGCATTAGAGTGCAGATAATGTGACTTTGGATGTTCCAATGCGGAGATGGAAAACAGCATTAAATCTCATAATATTTTCTTTTTTGTCTTTACCTGCCCTGCAACTGCGTGCAGGTTGGTTGATCTTTTTACAACCTTGAAGCATTGTAGAGCCACATAATCGTCATTATAATGCACTAATACGAGCCCTGTGGTGTAGAGTCATCAGACTGCATGTAAGTAGCCATCCACTTTGTTCAAGGCGAGGGAGGGCCCAGTGAAGGGGGAAAACCAAACCAGTGAAAAACGCCCGAAAACCGAGCGCAGACTTCTCCAAGGGGACCTCTTCTGCCATCGCACAGACTCTTTCTTTAGTTGTTCGATGCCCTGAAAAGGTACAAAAGTGAGTAATCACTATAATACACCATATTTACAATGCTCTCCTATATATAGCGACCTTCACGTTATAAAGACTAAAATTCACTACCAACAATAGCACAGCAACTTCTAATCCACAGAGCAACTAAAAAATATCCCAACGCAACTTTTTTATTATTATTTAATTTACATTGCTTTTTTAATACTTATATTACTTTTGATTATCCAACTCAGTGCTGCCAGGTTTCAGATTTCATAATCGTCAAAGTAGGGGAAAATTGTCTAACTCTTATTAATGCAATCCATACAAAATTAGCTAAATTGTGGATTTGCCAAAGCATAGTAACAAGCAAAAGGATATTTTCTTAATTAAAAAGTTGCTTGATGAGAGTGGATACAATTTGAGTTTTCCCAGTTGCATGCAACTAAACGTTACAAATAGGGATCAGATAATAAAGGTGCAAACGGGTCATTATATTGGTGGTATAGTTGAAAGCTGAATGTGTCACTTTGCTTTCAGAATGGTAGATGTTTTTAAATATTTTTTTAACAGTTACGAATGGTATAATAGAAAATTGAGGGTGTTTGTAATTTAACTAACACTTTTTAGATACATCTGTAGCTTGATCTAGCAACAGGAATAGCACCAAACTTGGTAAGAGATCTAAGAACAGCATAGATTTATGTTTAATGAAAAAAAAAATTATAAATATTACCAGTAGGGGGAAATGTGGTGCTGGGTTATATAAAAAAAAAAAGAAATAAAAAAGACGAAATTGCATTAAACATTGCTCTTTCATTAGCACTAACACTACACTGGCAAGACTAACCCAGCAATATAAGTCTGCAAAGAACCTTCATAAAAAATTGTAAAAATGAAGTTTTATGCCGGAAAATTGCAGTAACTTTCAATTAAAGTTTTTTGTTCCGAATTCCTTCCTAAAACCTATAGAGAAAAACCTTCAATTTTAAAGAATTGAAATTAGTGAAGGAAAATGCAGATATTTAAAAAAAAGGTTTTATGCAGGAAAATTAAAAACTTTAAAAAAATCTGCATTTTTTTTGTTTTGAATTTCTTTATAAAACCTTCAATTTCTGAATTTTGTTCAAGGTTTTATACTGACTCTTTTGCTGGGAATTTTTATACAAAAGTACCAAACAATAATACAACAAACTAGAAGATCCTTTTGTGTGTTAAAATAGTCAGGCACATATATCAGTGTTCGTATGCATTTTCCAAAAATAAAAATAATGAACTTTTTAAGGACCTTAAAATCAATTTTAAGAACCTTGTTTATTTAATGCAAAAAAACTTGCATACTTTTGTAAAGGAAAGTTAGCTTCAAAATCACAAATTAGCTTCTTAGTAAAAAATATTAAAATTAATTAATATAAAAGAGGAAAATATGAGCAATCAGCTAAAAGCTATAGAGTACAAAGAAGCTGTGGGTTTTCTACTCAAATTCAAAGTTATGTTTCAATTAACATTCAGATCAAACATTTTAATAGAGGTTAAAGTTTCCAACGGTTTGGACAAAAATAAAGAATATCTAAATACCCTATAAGATAATTTATGGACATGAAACACAAATAAGAGTTTGCAAAAACTTCTAAGGCTATCTGTACCCTGTACGCAGTGCTTGCTCCAACTGGAGCCCACTTCCAGAAGTCATATGTACCCTGTATAATGTATATGACACCATACTAACGGATAACAAGTTTATCTTACAGGGTGGCAACAACATTCTCGAAAAAAAAGTTCCCTGATATTTTTATGATGGTGTCAAGAAAATTTCCCTGATTTTACAATTACATTATGAACATTACATTTATGGATACAAAACAAATTATGCAATTGCGACAGGCATAATAGTAATTAAACATGTTCTCTGAAAGCAGATAATGCAAAAAAAATATCCTTTTTTCAAATTATTTCTTTTGTAGATAATTTAAAATGTTTTATATGCTTCCTATTCCAACCTTCAATAAATCCCATATTCATTAGCCCCTTACATGTTGCTTTACATTTCAAGTGGGCTTTTACTTCGCCATCCAGCAGTGGTTCACGTTTTTACAAAAATAAAAACTGAAAATATGAAAATGCACATAACCATGCTTCTTTTTAAAATACTTTTTCAGAACTAAAAGGAAATATTGACAACTAAATTACTGAGAATCGAGGGCATAACAGACAATAATTGCTGTTTAATAATCCAAATTTGAAAAATTCCCTAATTTTTGTGAAATTTTGAAAATTTTCCTGACTTTTCCAGAATTAATTTTTTTATGATAATTCCCTGATTTCCAGGTTATGTTGCCATCCTGTCTTTAGTTGCAATGAAACAAAATACTCACTGTCTCATCATTCCAGATAGCTTGCACTTGGGTTCCAAACATGACACACGTGAAGATTGCAAAAAGTAGAGCTTCAAAAATTAACAAAATGAGGAGTATAACTGTAGCAGGAGGGGATTTGCTTGAGCATTCTGCGGAGAGAGAGAGAGGGGATGCAAATAGACATAAACAAGCAAAATAATCATAAAACACATCCCTATAGAAATAAATCAACCTTTTGCATGCGAGGAACATGTTTTATATTTACGTTCTTTTTATGGAACAGTTACATATTGTTATTGTTATATGCCCCCAATGAATGCAACAATGTTACCTAAGTGATCTCATACTTTAAAATGGAGTTAGATAAAGAATAAGTTAACGAAAGAAAAGTGTTTTTGATGTTCAAGAGCATGGAGTTTTCCATGCTCTTGAATGTTCTCCAGATTTCGTTCAATCTGGAGAACATTGAACAAAAAAACAAGTCGTTGTTTTAGTGAATGAGATTTTGTCTTGATTGAAACAGGTTTAATGCTGTGGGGAAATGAAGATCCCCATGTCTGGAAAAAGAACGATCTGAAATATTCCTTTTAGAAATAAAGAATATATTTATTGTTAATATTTTTTAAGGTAACATTAAAAAAATATGGGTTTAATTTTGGCTCAAGAAAATATTGTAGTAATATTGTTTAAAAGAACAAAAAATTAATCTTTTAAAATATTTCATTATAATCATTAAAAGTTTGTTTTAAAGACTAAGTATTTACAACATTAAAATAATATTGCAATTGCATTTGATTTATTTTAGCCATTAACTTTTCTTCAGATTTTTAGTTGGTGAAACTAGCTTAGGTATTAAACGACATGTTCTCATTTTTTTTTAATTGAACAGTTATGATAGTTTTAAAAAGAAATCAAGCACTTCAACTTTATAGTATTTTTGAGCAAAATAGAAATGAAGGAATAGCAAGCAACGAGTTTGGACAAAACATATGTTGAAAATTAAACAATTTCATAAATTTTATGCATCAATAGTAAAGTCAATCGTGATTTGTTTAGATTCTTAAAAAGAAAGGCTTTTGTGCTATTGGGAAAAAAGATTAACATTATAGAAAAACATTAACAAAGAAAATTTAAAGAGTTGTAAAGATTTATTTCATTTCGAATTGTGTAAAAATTCATGCAATTTTATTTCGAACAATAATATTAAAATAAGAACTTGTGTTATATATACAAATGCTAATACT
This sequence comes from Troglohyphantes excavatus, assembly GCA_963932185.1. Lineage (NCBI taxonomy): Eukaryota > Metazoa > Arthropoda > Arachnida > Araneae > Linyphiidae > Troglohyphantes > Troglohyphantes excavatus. The sequence continues at coordinate 3,653,987 of OZ010667.1, forward strand.
TATTGAATTTAAATACCAATCATGAATAATGATAGTTTTAAAAAGAAATCAAGCACTTCAACTTTATAGTTAAATAAGAAAATAATAAATAGTTTAATAAGAAAAGTTAAACTAGGTTTTTATTAAATTATTATTATAAATTAGAAATAAAATTTCAATTATAAAATAAACAGGTTTTTAAATACATATTTTTTATTTAGTAAAAAAAAAAAATAACTATACTTAAATTGTTTAATAAAAAATTAACAACACCTATTGTAATTAGTAAGCAAGCTGATTAAAAAGGCATAATTCTATTTTTCAAACATTTAAAGCTTTATTTAAATTATAGCATTCCTCAAAGCAGATATTTTTTTCATTCAAGTTTTAAAAAATTGAACAATTTTGATAATATTTAGATAAATAGTGCAAAACGAATTTTGAAAAAGTAATTTCCATTTTCAATTGTCCATTTATTTCTCATCTTTAATCTAAAACACATTTGTTAATCTAATGGAAGGAAACATTTATACAATATTGAAGCAAACTTACTGTTCCAGTCGCTATTAACACACATTATGAAGTGACTGATAGCAAGAATAAAGGCATGAGTAGATATCACAGCTATATAAAACTGCAAAATATAAACATACATTTTAGTCTCTGCTTTTACTTGAAGAAATAAAAATATACATTAAAAAATAACAAAAATTATATAAAAATTGAATGGTTAGAAAAAATAATCAACCATTTGTTTACAAAATATAAATCAGGTGATATTTCTAATATATATTTTGAACTAAAATAATCAACCAAGTAAAAAAAAACATCCAAGGGCTTTTTCAAGGTAATTTTAAAAACTATTAAAATATTTTACATATTAAGTAAATGTGAAAGTTGTTTTATTAACAACTGTTACTTAAAAATGTCTTTTTTATATATAAAAAATAATATTAACAGTTAATAAAACCAACTTTCAAATTTACTTAATTATATAAAATATTTTAATAGTTTTAAAATAACTTTGAAAATGATAACTAAACTTCAGAAGTATTGTACACAATGATCTATTATTAAAAGTTGGTAATAAAAATATCTTATAAAATCTACATAATACTTAATGTCGCTGGTAACATATTGATTTTAATATTTGAAGATTATTTTTAATTAATAAACTTATTGAAACATACAGTAGTATTTAAGATCTGAATTACATATATTTGCTACCAAAATATTTTTCAATGTTAATAAGTGGTGTTCTGCACAATGTCCAATTTTTAACTTGGTGGTCTGCTGCTACCCAAAGGTTAGGAAATGCTAAGCTAAACTATGGACAAATAAATTTTAAATTGTTGAATTTCTGGCAATAAAATTGCCAACAAAGCAACACAAGAAAGCCTTACCGTAAACAAAACAAAATATTTCTGATTCTTCTCCCCCACGCAGTTGTTGACCCACGGGCAGTGGTGGTCCATCTTGCGTATGCACCTCTGGCACACGCTGCAGTGGTGGGCACGCTCCGGCTTGATGCAGTTGCACTTGGGACACTTGTACACCACCTGGCCATCGCACAGCCCCATCTGCTGGATGGTCTCCTTAGTCGCATTGCCACGGGGCACAGCCCCCTGAAAACAATCGCTGAATTATAGTTTGGATAATCGTTATCATGGAACATTTACATCAGGGTTGCCCGGGTAGGTTAAATAAATATAGCACTGGAGCTACACAATGGACTATTGGTGATGGTTTAGGAAGATATCCCGAAATAAAGAGAACACGGCCATGTGATTTTGAGCAATGGACAATGAAAATGACAACACTTGTGAGCTAGCTTCTCGCGCATGAGTATAGGCTTGAGAACGTTTGGATAACATCATATTTAACAAACACTAGTCCCCATATATGGGGGCTTAGCGGATACCAAGGAATGAAACTGGCAACCCTCATCACAAGTGTGTTAAAATTCGAACCACAACCCTCCAGTTACTAGTCCATTATTCTACCGCTTTGGGCTATCTGCCAGCTGTTATGTTTCATGAACCATTAGCATATTGATTTCTTTCAAAATACTGTTTGCATTGCTCTTATTCAGTATTATAATAAGTTAATAAAGAAAAATTAAGTGCAAAAAAATACTTCATTAAAAATTTAAATAATTAAGTTTTATAAACAATTAGAATATTAGTTTTTTTTTCTAAAGGTAGCTAACATTTAGGTTTATCAATAGAGATTTTTTAATAAATATTCAAGTAATTTGATTTATTTTAAATTCTGTATAAAAATCATATACAACACAGTTTAATCAAATGTAATCATCAGTAGGGATGCAATGGATACCTGGCCAATAAGCCGGATAATTGGCAATATCAGGATGTTACAATTATCCGGCTATTAATCTAAAAAAAAGAAAAGGAGAAAACATTATCGCCGTATAACTGACTGACATTATATTTGCCGGATATCCAGTATCCCGCCAAATTGATATCCGTTGCATCATGAAAAACAACAAAAATATTCATGGCATATTTTTATATATTAAATAAACGTCAATACATAATACATTTATGATTTATATTCATAATTTGAAATGTTAACGAAAAATGTCTTAAACAATATTGTGTAAAAAATCCTATGACATCCATACATTTGTAAAAGCAATTAAAAAATATATGTTATACTATTAATCAGTCTATACAACTTAGGAACACTGTATGATTCTACAAGTAAAATAAAATATTCTCTCAAGTATCACAAACACAGCTATATGTGGTACACATAAATAAGTAAACAATATCAGAAAGACTTTTAAGCTAATGCAATTGGATCAATAAAAAAGTTCCTACGGCCTGAAAACCTATTCAATTTGACTTCTTTTGTATCTGAAGTTAACGACACTTACCGGATCAGAGAACATGGTCCTGAGATGCGACGTTATCGCTAGAAATGCTAAAGACTGGAAGATGATGAAGTTGACCGCAGCATAATAGAGATGTGGTGAGGGTAGAAGAATGACAAACACAACAACATACTCGGCATACAGCACAAGCATCCATGTGAGCGCGGCACATATCAGGCCGCATATATCTTGCACGAACCACAGCCGGTTCCAACAGCAGCGATTGTTGGTGTCAGCACCCAGCTCTGGGGGGTTCAGAACAGACGCTTGCCTCTGCACTACTTTGTTGTTTCTTCTGCTGCTAAAAGGGGGGAGATGGAACCAATATATATAAGCATGGTTGATTGAATTAACGTCACACTAGAATTACACAATGGGCTATTAACACCATTTCGGTTGATTAGTTGCTCAAATTAATGTCTAAATGGTTAAGGGTTTGTCTTACAGAAAACACCTGGGAACACTGCCTTGTAATTTTAAATCATTGTCGGGTACAGAGTTCAAAATTGGCAGTCGTTAATTGTGTTTTGCCACCTAAAAATGTATGTTTAACAACCATAATTTTACACTCGCGACATTATTTTTAATGCATAACTTTTTATAAAAATTTCTGTTTGACGACAGTATTTTTACATCCAGTTGTCATTTTTTATGTTTAACATTGATTTTCAATAATTGCTCTCATACTTTTCAGTAATTTTATCAGTGACGGTGATATTTTTAGAGTACAAATGGAAACATGGTTCTAATTTTAGGCAAAAGAAGCTTTGATGATTACACAAAAATATCAAAGCAGTAGACAGTTCTGCATAAGAAATTTGAATTATTTTAAAATTACACTTAAGCAGAACATTTTGACAACTAAAAAAATTACTAGGTGTCAATGACTAACTTTTATCTCCGAATTTCAAACCCTGGTCGGGTATGGTTATTGATCAGCACACGTTAAACTAATAAACGATCAAAATAACTTAATACAATAAATATCATATATGCACAAAATTTCTTAAGAACACACTTTAGTAACCAAATTTCTAAAACTAATTAATTATAAAAGAAAACATGTTCTTAAATGCACAAGCCAGTGTTCACTCTAGAAATAAAAAGGGACAGGGAGCAGTTGGCAAAAAAAGCAGCCCGTTTTTGAGAAAGCCCTTCTTGTTTTTAAAATTTAGGATGGGGTGTGGCCACACATGGACACATCGGATTGTCATAGATACCAACATATTCTAGTCGCATTGAACGTCCATAAGAATAACATTGCTTAATTCTCAGGTAAAAAGCCTACCTTAAGGCTGATTCAGCTCTCTAAGTAAAATCAGTTATAGTAAAAATATTATTCAGCATTTGCAGATCATTCAATATAGCTTGCTATTTGAGGTAAACTTAAGAAAACGGTAGCACTTCACCAAGGCCGCCAAATATGATTTTAGTTTAATTTGGCAACTGGACATTACTTGTGCTGGGTGACGTCAAGTAAGTTTTCAGTTTTGTGTTTCTTATTAGTTTAATTATTTCGGTAAATCCACCCACTTATTTACGGGATATCAATATCAATGTTTGAAATGGTAAAACAGGGACTTTCACACCAAATTTGCATATAAAAATTGATTTGGTGTATTTTTAAGTTACACTAGTATCTACATAAATAAATAAAATCACAACACAAACTATAGGGCATTACAGTAGATAACCATACAAAATTGCTTAAAATGTTTATTCTTCTACATACTTTTTTTGTTAAATATCGTTATTTAAACATAATTGAAGAGCAGGCATGTTAAGTGACTTAGTTCTTAATGTCACTCAACTCTTCAATTACTTCGAAACATTTCTAAGTTTGATTGTATGAGGTTTAATGGTACAAAGGTCAAGTATGGCCAAGCTGCACTACAAATATTTCTAGTGAAAGCCAATTTTGAGGTGGTTTAAAACAACACTTGCGCCTTATTTATGTACTATACTTACGATGATTGCATTCCCTGCAAATGATAATGTACATAATTTATAGAACTAAAGCAAACAAAATAAGTATGGTTGATAACACGATCTTGTCAAATGCAAAAAACATCCAGTAAAAGTTAAAAAATTCCTTTTATGTAAAATAAACAGAACATAAGGCCTCATAATTTTAAGATTTAGCAGTGCAACGTACGATTAAGGGAAATCATATTCGAACTACTTATCTTTCTTTGAACGGTTATCAAATTACGAGTAAAGATTGAGATATATCTTATCAGTATAAGTATACTTGCCAATCAAGCCTTCGTGCCATGAAACGGCATAACAAATGCAAACGGCGTGAACAGTTACAGCATCATCCCAGAAATAGCTTTCGATAAAAAAACGAGTTTTTAAGGAAATGTCAGACCATTTATTCGCTCTACATATTTACAAAACAAATTTTTGTATCGAAGAAGTTGAAGTGTTGATGGTAACGAGCCATTTACGAGAAGTAGATGAATATAAACTCCATGCATCTGACGTCATCTTACGGGTAAATTGGTGTAGATCATTTTAATCTCAGTTTGGTTTTGTTAATTAACGTCGCACTAGAGCTACACAATGGGCTATTGGCGATGATTCGGGGTCTATCTCGAAGGAAAGACCCCATTTTAATCTCGGACTCAACAACTGAGACAAAATAATATAGACATTTGAGCGAGGACTAAGTATGCGCGATCACTTAATACCTTTCTGAGCAGGTAGAAAAAATGACACCTTTTTGAGCGAAGGTAGAAAAAATAGTCCTTTTGCATAGGCTTGAACAGATTTTAAAATACATTTCTGGCTTTAAAAATATATTAAATGTTACCCACTAAATGCTGTGACATGCTTACTTATAAGAAAAAAGAAGAGAAAAATATTAATTAATCAAATACTCAAGACCGACGCAACACGACTAACTATCCAATAGCCAAGGTAGAACGTTTTCACAATCTTTCTTCCCAATAGTATGTATCCGCATAACAGTAAAGTACAGTGTAACTCAGTAGGAATCCTCACTCCAGTGCTTATATATTTTTTTAGCTCAGTGGAATCAACACCTTTCTTTGTTTAATAAACCTCACACTAGAGCTGAAAATGGGCTATTGGTGACGGCAGTGGCGGCACGTGGTCGAAAATGTTAGTGCAGCCGAAATCATGTGAACCCTCCCAGCATGTATTAATAGTGATCTGGTAATTAAATTCGTTCTTATCGCCTACTAAAAATAATCTGTCGTGTATAGGGGAGTGGTGCACTTTAAATCTGTCGCGGTTCAGTGTCATCATAGTTGCGTGGGGTGCCAGCTAAAGTGTAGACATCCTCATCTGACCATTGTTCAAAATTATAAGGTAGTGTTTCAAGGCAATGTCCGGAATAAGGGCTTGTATTTTGTTTGACTGACTTGTATTTATGAACCATGATCAAATGACAATGTCAACACCTTAGCTGGCACCAGACGCACCATAAATTATAACTGTCAGGACATTGAACCACGATCACATTTAATGTGCACTAGGGTGGAGTGAAAAGGGCGAAAAAAAAAATAATTTCAAATTTTAGTGTCACCACCCGGTCACCGTGCCGGCACACCCGACTGAATTTCAATAGGCATCAGGACATGTGACCACGATCAGATATAACCTTCGAGCATGAATGGACTGTAGTAGAGCGAATATGACGTCATAATCGTGAAACCAACATCTCAGACCGAATGGCCTCAGACACTTGACTTCTTCTCAAAATTATGAATTAAAGAATACTCGCGATTGGCTGATGAATTAAGAAATGTGTAACAGTGAAAATTTATGAATGGAATGACGTAATTAACCACGTGTCTGAGGCCATACATGTTGGCCTCACTTTGATGTTAGCGAGATTACAAATATAGGTTTCCTCTACTATGAAGGATCCATGCTCGAAGGATATAACGTGCATCAATCCCTTCTACTAGGGCAGATATTTTTTGATCGAATGAATTTGACAACACTAATTAGCAAATCACTACACATATATGCTGAAAATCAAACTCGAACCCATTGGACGCATGTACGAGCCTCTAACCATTCTATCTTAACGAAAAGATCAAGGAACACTGCCTCTCAATTTTGAACTGTGGTCAGATGAGTTCAATACCCGAGTTGGAGCTGGCACCCCACGCACCTAATATAGGCGTGAGAAATTTGGTTGGTTCGATTAATTAACGTCGCACTAGAGCTGTACAGTGGGCTATTGACGGAGGTTCGGGACCTATCTGGAAGGAAAGACCAGGGAACACTGCCTCGTATTTTTGAACCCTGATCAGATAACGAGGACAACACCCGAGCTGGCACCCAACGTTACCTCAATAGGCGTCAGGACATTGGAACCACATCAAATTTATCGTGCACTTGTCCCATATACACGCCAGTATAATTCTTTGGATGTTCCGGACGACTTTCGAGTGTTTTGTAGCGAAGCTGGCAACCCTCCGATCGAAAGATTACTACTGTTTTACTTTTCTTTGTTAAGTCCATTGCACGAGTTCGAACTTGCAATTCTCCGATTACTAGCCGAACGCCTTTATCCACTGTGAGCCCTCAGGCCCTAGTATAAATAAGTAGATTAAGTTATAATTTAATAAAAGAAATGAACAGACCTTTTCCGGACGCATTTACAAAGTTATTTTATTAAAACTAACTACAATGTTACAAGGTAAATATGAAAATGAACACTATACTTTCAAAAATGCGATTTAAAAATAAACAGCATCTAAACATGGATATTCTATTTAGGAAAATACTCTATATTTGGACATAATACCTGAAGTATTACAAATACTACGTATAACATATGGCCGAAGTGTCGAAACACAGTAGTAGACATGCTAGTGTGACAAAAATCTGAATTTATTTAGATACATGCACATGGAATTGGACGTAAGGATTTCAATGGAGACTAACATTCAAGAATCAAAATGTTTTACATATAAAATTACAAATTCATTAATATTTAAAATTTATAAAATAAAAAATTTTGCTTGCTATTATTTAGGAATCAATAATAGCAAGTATTTCTTTGAATCAACTTTTCTATGATAAACTGTCACTTTACCAATTTTTGTATTACCAATTAATTTTAATTTATACAATTTCTAAAAAAATTAAAACAATTTACGTAAAATAATAGATTTGCATGAATTTTTAAAAAAATATTTTACAAGAAAATATCAATTCGGGAACAATAATTTGTTTCCATAGTTTTATTTTTACGACGTGCACGGTATCGATGAGTTCTAGTGAGTATTTTCAATAGGGCGCTTCTCTGATGATCCTGTTGTTGAGTGGCTGCACTGGACGGACATTTTGGACACATTTTCCGGGGACAGGACTGCCGTTGAGGATGGCTTTCGGAGTGGACGAGGACATACAGCGGAACTTCTCGAGCTGTTGGATGGTTAAACAAAATAAAGTCACTTAAAATAATTGTATAGTCTATTAATACGGGTAGTCCAAAAGTTCCTAACGCATTTTAAAATCTATCTATATATAGACAGGGGTCGATTCGAGCCGGAACGCACAGAACGGCGTTCCGGTACCCGCCCGTCCTTAGGGGGGGGGGGGGGGGGACGATTCGAGACTTGGGTTTGATAGCTGATGCATTGCACTCCCACACCCCACGGAAGGGTCCGGTTCTTCTGTTTCTAGAAACCGAGCACTGTGTATATATATAAAAGCCAAATACTACTCACTGATCACGAAATCTCCAGATCCAAAAGACCTAGAGAGCTGAAATTCGTACATAGGTTCATCTTGAAACATAGTGGTGCACTAAGAAATTATTTTTAAAAATTCGAACCCTAACTGCCAAAATAACAATTTTTTTAAAAACCTTTCCATAGGTTTAACATGAAGGACATATAACAATACAATATTTAAAGATTGTAACAATGTAACATTTTAATATTATGTCACCTATATACCACCAAAGCGTTGCCAAATGCATAAAAAGGTTGCTCCATAAAATAAAAATGTCGCCAAATCAATGAAAATGTCGCCAAACGAATGAAAACTTCGCCAAATGAATGAAAATGTCGCCAAAAGAATGAAAATGACGCCAAATAAACAAAATATTGTCATATATAAAATACGGACGAAGCCGAGTACACTTGAGTTAGTCTTACATAATTATCAAAATGAAAATTCGTTGTTAGTTCTTTTGTTACCGCTAATTTCAAATACGGCATAACGAAATAGAGTGAAAGTTAGCACAGGCATAGAACGTAACCTATGTTAGGTATACACGGATTTTTAGTTGATTGATTTAATGTTGTGGTGCAAGTTTAAAGTTCGGCCCAAGTTCAACAAAACGACCCAAGTTCAACAAAAAGACCCAAGTTCAACAAAAAGGCCCAAGTTCAACAAAGAGGCTCAAGTTGAAAGAAAAAAAAATTTAAGAAAATGCCTCAAGTTCAACAAAAAAGCCCAAGTTCAACAAAATGGCCCAAGTTCAACAAAGAGGCTCAGGTTGAAAAAAAAAAAACCTAAGTTTTAAGAAAATGCCTCAAGTTCAACAAAAAGGCCCAAGTTTAACAAAAAGGCCGAAGTTCAACAGAGGCTCAAGTTGAAAAAAAAAAAAAATTTTAAGAAAATGTCTCAAGTTCAACAAAAAAGCCTAAGTTCAACAAAATGGCCCAAGTTCAACAAAGAGGCTCAAGTTCAACAAAGAGACTCAAATTGAAAAAAAACGCCAAGTTAAAAAAAAGACTCAAATTAATACCGCAAGTCATGTATGTGTGGTTTTCGTTAATCACCTGTTCCTCGGAAACTTCGATGGGCTTCTTGAAGACGAGCCAGGTGACGCTCTCATGGCACGGGGGAGTGGTCAGGGACCCCTCGTAAGTCCAGTAGTCGTGGACTTCTGAAATGGAATAAGAAAAAAAAATTCAGCAATAGGAAAAGAAAGGAACTTTGTGGAATTTCAAACTCTTTTCAAAAGATCTAATAATCCAATATGAAAATTAATGAACTAAAGTAATACTGATCTTTCATCAATATTAAGTGCATGGAGATAAGCATTTGAAGCTCTTTATAGCATAGTAATATCTAATCCTGGTATAACCATAAGCTGAATTATACACCATGGTAATATCTTTAATTTTTTCATCCTTAGTGTTTGTGGCACATTATTATGGTCTTACACATAAAAGCATCGCTTCAGAGTGTTGCTTACTTTTATTTATGGTTTAGGTGAATATTACGAGTTCATACCTGGTATGAAACTTGCAGGGTTGACTTCTTTTGATAGCGAACATTCTTCTCCCTTGCGAACGATCTCGTGTAGCAGATCGGTGATTTTGGACAATTCTTTGTGATTTTCTTTCCCAATCTGCAAAAAAATAAAATGTACCATTAAAAATTTTAGAGCTTCAACAATAAAAATTAGATTTTGTAGTTTTGCCAGAATTTCCACTTTTACAGATTTTGTTTTTGACAGGTACTTTACCGTTATTGATAGGTCATTTTTAATTTAATTAATTGATTTTTAATCGATAGTCATATTTAAAATTATTCCAGAGAGTTAACACTTAGAAAAGAGAATAAGCACCACAACGGCCTTGTGGTTCATACTGTATTAATTTTATCTATTTGGCATCTGAAACCGATACGAGGCAAGGAAAAATTATCCATATTTTAAGAATAAAATAATTTTACAAAAAGTTTTTTTAAACAATAATTTTCTTACTGGAAATCATATGGTCAGTGGCGAAATGTCTGGTCATCACCGGATTTAGCGATTACCATGGGGAAAAATTTAGCAAAAAACAAAATACCCAATACATCTGCAGTTTTATTTCAATTAATTTAACAACTTTCTCTTAACTTTTTATAACTTTCATTTTATTTATTCACTTTAAAACGTTTACTACATGCAAAATATAAAACGAAACTACTCAGTATTTGGCTCTTCAAAGGAATTGAACACGATTCCAATCCTAGTACACCCAAGCAAAATACAATTTAGCAAAATTACTTAATTTTTTTGGGGGGGACACCCTTTTAACCGCAATAGAAATTCCCCTTTTAATCAGTACTTTATTACCTGGAAAAAGATTCCGATAACAGCCAGTCCTTTCGGTGAAGCGATGGCTTCCTCCACACTATTGTACAAGTCAACGTTCCAGTGCACGAGATGGAGCTGTGAATGAAGATAAAAATAATTTCAGTTTTAATACAAATTATACATAGGGAAAACATTTTTAAAGTTATTATTAACCCTTTACTGCACACTTAAAAAAAATAGCATACACGCAAAATACCATCTGGAGAAGTGAAAAAATATTTAAAAAATATTCGACAATCGATTCGACTCCTGTGAGAACTCAAAAAAAATTTGGGTCTTAAGAGGCATTCTAAAATTACACAAAAGTTAAATAATCAATTTGAACGTATAATAATAATTTTATGCTCCGACCTCTCCCTAAGGATATGCGGGTCCCGTAGGGACTTCGTCGTCACGACAGCAACCCCGACACAGCCGGTCGAGGAACCACAATTTCTTTATTAAGATTCAAAAATTTTACATCCGTTTTTACAAATCCTATTACATTTGAGGGTTGCATGTCTTTTTGAACATTACAAATATCTTGTTTCACACATTTTTGTCTTTACACATAGCAATTTCGAAGCCACACGCTTCTGATTTTTTACAAATAATTTCAATTATATAACAATATTGTTTTTGTTTTTTTACAATATGGGGTGAAAACCCCTGATTGATGTTGTAACTACATAGGCATGAGAAAGAAATAAGTAATTTAGGAAAAACACAAAATACAGAGTTGAACTAACCAAGAACCAGTGTTGATCCTCGCCACAAATACTAATCATTTTTGCTTATATTCCGTCTGTACAGTCCACACCTGAACCTCAAAACAATTCCAGCAAACCTGGCCTTACAAAGTTTGTAATTCAATCGCTCATCACCTTTGCGCCGTTTTTGTCCATCAGTACTGTTCAAAACAAGTTGATATCAGTTCACTTAATGATTCGGCCATTCTTCACTCTCACTACCTTCGCACCAACACCACATGATTTATTTTTTTAAACAAATTTTTAACCTAGGAGGATACCACTGGTCTTGTTACTACACAGTTCTTAACCTTGAAAAATATATACTGATCGAGCTAAACACAGTTCCCATACACATTTCCATCAGATTTGGGATTATCAACATATGTAGTTTTTGTACTCATTTATAATATATTATACTCCAATTGATGTGTATCTTTTTACAATACTTCCTTAACCTTTATAAAGAACAACACATGGTTTTGCATAAAAACTAAACTTACAAAAAGTGAGTCATACATACCAAACAAGGTTAAATTTGAACGTATAAAAAAATATGATACCCGACTAAAAATATTTAGTTAAGGACTTCTATCCATTGATTTTATTTGGCAAAATAAAGTGACGTAACGTCGTTGACAGTGCAAAAGATCGTGTGTTAAAAAATTCCATTTTTTTATTGCTATATGTAGCGTTTTGTGATTTCCACCTTTTTGCAAAATCCCTGATGTCATCAGCAATTTAAATAATAAGATATAACCAAATGGAAAAAGGTTTTATCCAGGCATGTAGTTATATATTTTTAGGAGGGGGGGGGGGGGGGAATGCAGTGACTGAGGGGAGGGGGAAGGTGGTTCAGTTTGAATCCCCATTCCCCCATTACCTACGTGCCTGGTTCTGTCATAGAATCTACATTTGGAATCAATTATTTTTGCTGCTGAACAGTGCTAGCATTATTAGACTTACTACCTTTAGCACCGTCAACGACGATATTTGCCATAACCTGTTCCAAACTAAATGTCCTCTTTCTTGACAAGGGATTGGATTTGAGGTTAACAGATCAGATGAAATTCTGTACAGTTAAGAATAGTTTTGTTTTGGCCATCTTTAGATAGCGTTTTATGGCTTTGGTCTCCTGATATCCTCCATACAGTGAAGGGTTAAATTATCGCAAGAATCCTAGAAGTTAAAATCTTTTATGATACTGCTAGGTCAGGGAATACGTCTTACGACAATTTAATAAATAAAATATATACAAGCGCCTTCTCGCTGAATGCGTTGTTCGGATGTTGGCAGCAAGTTCTTGCTAGAAAGTTCCAGGCAATAATATTAAATCAATTACAATGCTTTAAAATATGACGAAATAACCACGGTTAGTTGAGTGATACAAAGCATGCGTTTCGCTACCTTGTAGATGTAAAGTATAAGTAAAATTAATATGAATTCACCCCCAATCAGCTCTGATCAGTATATAAACTATGATTCTACAAGTCTCACCAAAATCGGTTCATTTAGTTTGCGATATGTGAGCAAACAAAAACAATCCTTCCACAATTTATTAATACTAGGAGGCTCCGCCCCCTGCTCCGCTACCGCTCCGCCAACCCCCGGAGTATTGCTACGCAATCCTCGTAGGTTTGCTTCGCAAATCACTTCTCGCTTCGCTCGCTAAAAGGTAGGACACAATAACAATGTGTCCTAGTAACAATACTTTTTTAATAATATTACTAAAAAATTTAAATTAATATTCATCTTGGCAAAACTACATTTTTTCGCCATTTAAGTCAATATAAAATCTTTTAAACTAATTTCTTTTTAACTACAAATGAAAAGAATGGTTTCACTGCGAGCCTACTATTATTTATTATTTTCCACGTTATTTTCACACCTTTTCCGCGTTTCAGTTAAATTTCTAACATTATTGGTAGTTTGTTTTGGCCATAATTGACGTTAAGCTTACCTTAAATCTTGCCTACGAGAAGTGTGTAATTTATTAAGTTTATACGTCATAAAAATGAAGGTTATAGAAATCTAGTTTTTAAAATTGCCGACAGATGGCGCCATCTCAATTTACCTTCATTTAAAGTTCGGAAAAGCGTTTTTCAAAACTTCTATTTTTTAATTTAATAAGGCTTATATTCTTCCTAATTTGTGCTGATATCAACAAAATAATTATTTACCAATGAAATGAAGGGGTTAATCGTCAAAATGGCTTACATAATGGCAAAATAAAAATGCGGACACAACAGAATTTCGTAAACAAAGTAACTGTTGCCATTCCGCATAGAGAAAAACAGCGTTTTTTAATCACCGCGTAAGAGAATTATATATAAAGATAGATAAAAGTTTATACAAAGAAACAGCATTACCTCTCCTGCAAATGCTTTGCCGTCTACCTTGTGCTCCGATCCGGAATTGCAACACTTGCCCCAGTGACAATGGAACTGGATCAGCTGATACGAATGCGCCAGAGGACCACCGGTTAAACCTGGACGTGCAGAAAGACAATATATAGTTTGGATTTATATTTTGAAATCATATTGCTGGTATATTGTTCAAAATAAATTATTAAAGCAAGGTAATACATGTGCTATGTAGACTTGCAATAATTTGGCAGAAATTTAATCTGACTAGGTGCCGAGAAGCGAAGCTTCTATAACCCTTACAATTAAATTTAATTTATCATGAATGGTGCATAAAGTGAAAAGAGGGTATAAGGGTATATTTCCATAAGGTAAGAGGACGATACACGGGACAACACAACAAAAAGAAACATACATGAAGGCCAAAAATCTGCTACACACACTCTCGAGAGAATATGCAAGGACTTGCAAAAGTGAGACAAGTAAAGGTCAGGGGGATGGTGTCGTGTGCAACAAGTGAAAGTGGGGTTTCAAATCTCCAATTCCAAGAAAAACAACTTCCCGCAGAAAAGGTGATTTGTTTGCTGTAGGTAAATTGAGTGAAAAGGGGAAATTTTCCTCAATATCATGAAGTAGACCAGTAAAACAACTGGTTTTAGTACATTGAAAAGTAACTCGAGGCTCTCAATGCAAGGCAGAGAAGGACGCAAAACCTCCAACTACACCCAGCAATTGTGTAGACTTGCAATAAGTTTGTAGTAGAAATATATATAATTTTAATTTGCGAAACAATTTGGAATTTTAAAGTTTTTCAAAACTTATTAATTTTTTTTTAATTAAGGGAAATGATTGACATAAAGCCATTTGAATCTTTGAACAACAGAAAAACGGTCAAAATATTCAAGAGAGAAAAGTAAAGTACACATGATAACTTTCCAATAAGATTTCCCCTTTTTTGTTAGCTATTTTGTTTTTCGAAAATTACTAAAATATGCACCAGTATTGTTTGATAAGTTTCGAAGAGTGGCCTAAAAATATCAGAATATCTTTTTTTTTGCATGGAATATTGTGTAAACAAATCCTGAAATATTGTGTAAACAAATGCTGCCCCACAAATACTTTAATTTTTATTATTTTCATAACTAAAAAAAAATTAAAAATAAAAATGGATACGAATTTTGAAAGAATTGCTTCTTAAATATCAGAGAAGGTGGAAACTATAAAGTATTTGTAAAGTTTAGGGAAACATCACATCAGTTTTTTAGCCTATTTTATTTTTAAATATTGTAAACACGTGTGTTAGTTGTTGAAATACAGCTTGAAACATAATTATGATGAATTATGGAATAGATCAGGGCCGTCTTTAGCAACCACTGAACTCGGTGCGAACCTTGCAACAGAGCCCCTGTAGTCCTCGCATAAATTTATGAATAGGTTTTAATAAAAATTATGAAACTTGTCAGATTTTCGAAAGCCAATCAGGACTACAACAGTAGTTGGCAGTCAACTCTACATGTTTGATGCGGCTACATTTCATTTGCATAGAATATCTATTAGATAACTGATTTGCGTAAAAAGTCTGCATTATTTTATTCTGTTTATTGAAAATTAAAAATATTCATTATATCTGATTAAACTTGACTAAATTTATGTCAATCAATATATTTGTCAAGGAGTTGTTATTGGAATAGATTACTAAAAGTGTAGAATTGTGTTTCTAACATTTACTGTAAATTAAATTTATTTTTGAGCATTGGTCTTTGAGCGCAGGGACCTGTGCGGTGGCACGCGCCGCACAACCCTCTAAGGGCGGCCCTTTAACAAATAATGATGTTCCGATAGCAACGGGATAAAAAAAATTTAGATTGACAACATTCCTTTTGACATTGAAATAAAACACTCCCTTCTCATTCGGCAACCTCATTTGTAAGAATCAAACAACTACTTCGAGATCAAATGTCTTGAGATTTTGTAGTCCACTTGGAGATTACATTTCTTTTGACTGATGGAGAATATTGCTTCACTGACCAGAAATTTTGTTATTGGGACATAGAATTAGCATTGGTTGGTTTGGTTAATAAACGTCACACTAGAGCTGCACAGTGGGCTATTGGCGACACGCATTGGTTGAATGAACGTTTCACTACAGCTACACAATAGGATAATGACGACGCGGTTCGGGATCTATTTCAAAGGAAAGACCCGGGAACACTGCCTCTTAATTTTGAATTTGAGACATGGTCAGATGACGAGCAATCGTCGCTTTAAAAATTACTTTAGGTTATACATATATTTCATAACTTTTAAAATTACATGTGGAATTGTGATTTTCTGAATGCAGTTATCGAAAATGAACAAAATTTCCCCAAAACATAACCCTATCAATTATTTTCTTGTTGTTGAATGTAACAGATAGTTTGGGAAAATCGGCAATATTAAAATTGTAATCAATTTATAGTTATGCGCTTAAGCCTTTGCAGTCCTCTGTCAGGCGAGAACATAACGAATAGTTATTTTGGTTCTATGTTCTTTAAATTAAACGATAAATGCATAATCTTGTGTTTCAAAAACATCGATCTTTTTTCAACTTGTTCTCTTGCAGATCCAAAACATATGACTTTTACCTCTACGAGCACAAAAAATTCTGGGAATTTTTGAGGAAAGAGGAATAACTGTTTCGTAGAAAGAACGCAAATGTCAAACATGTTCTTGCAATGCCAAAGAGGCTATCTTTATTCGCAGTAACAAATAAACGGGCAGGTTAATGTAGGTTCCGAAATTCATAAGACAATTTTAAGTCTATCCAGGCATCCATTTTGCATAAGAGAACAAATTACTACCTCCTAGGACAGCAAACACCAATCTTTATGGGATTCAAATCCGGCACATAATATTCTAGAAAGATATGTGAACTATTTTGGGCACAATAATAGCTAAAAATATTAACTCTAGCTTAATGTGCATTAAGAACAAAGAATATATCATTCTGTTCAATAATCGAATCTTTAATCGATTCTTTGTCGGTGTCGCATGTCATACGTCCAGCATTATCTGGCAAGTATGGTTTACAGGAGACCGTACGTGCCGGACAATGGGCAGGATAAAACAGCCGGAGGATTAGCAGGATAGGACAGATAGTGACATACGTGCCAGATAATTAAAATTCAGGATAGACCAAACAAAAATAAATAATACAATTTATTCTTGAAAATAATATAACGGAAATTAAGGGGAAAAAACAACCAAAAAGGGATTAACTTGAGAGGATATACCTTGAGATTTAATACTTTAAATGGACCTACATTTTATTACATATCTACTTTTCTTCAGCGGTGATCAATAAAGTGTGTTACAAGAGTGGCGAATTTAAAATTCAAACATTTATAGTTACTTAGTTACAGGGGATATGAATCCAAAGATTAAATAAAATATCATTAAACCATAACAATTTGTATAACTTGAACGTAACTTGTGTTTTCAATATGAGAACCAATTCCCTAATGTAAATATCTGTTGTTCTCGACGAAAAGAATCACTTTGCTCGAGTTTCTGCGCCGAAATTTATACCTTGTAGAAAAGAGTGTTTTACAGAGTACATTATATGCGGTAGCGCTTCATCGAATACGTTGAAGAAACCGGTTATCCGAGATTCGATTTTCGAAAATCTCAACTTTAAACAAAAAGTTTTACCGTAATTGAATATTTTTCTGGATTTTTAAGTTAGCCTTTAAAAGTCAAAATGTGTATACCAGGTTTTTTTAATAAAATTCATAAAAAAAAAAATTAAAGGCCGTATTTAGTTAAAAAAGTTTTAAACTCAGTTCACTAAAAGCAGCAATTACAAGGTAATTACCATAAAAAAATATTACAACTTTAAACGGGCTATATCTCCGCAACTAATAAGGCCCCCAGTTGCCCAGTGGATAAAGTTGTTCGGCTAGTAATCAGATAATTGCGAGTTCAAACCCGACTGATGGACTTGACAAAGAAAAGTAAAATTGTAGTGATATTTCGATCGGAGGGTTGCCAGCTTCGATAATAAAATACTAGTACGTCGTCTAAAAATATCCAACAAATTATACCGGCGTGTATACGGGACTGGTGCACGATAAATTTGATTGAGGCCAATGTCCTGACGCCTATTGAGGTTGCGTCGGGTGCCAGCTCAGGTGGTGTCCTCGTCATCTGACCATGGTTTAAAAATACGAGGCATTGTTACCCCGGTCTTTCCTTCGAGAGAGGCCCACTGTTAAGCTCTAGTGCGACGTTAATTAACCAAACCAAATCAGCAACCAATCAATTTAGAGAGCTATTGTGCGAAGAGGATATTCTGAAGTTTTATTCGATTAACGAGATAAGTTGCACGGTAAGGCTTTAAAAGAAAATACTACCACAGTTAATTCGCATGCCAATTTATAAGATACACATATACATTTCTCCATTGATAATAATAAAAAAGCCTTAGTGTTTCAAAAAAACTTATCAAGTTAAACCGAACATTGAAAAAAAAAAATTAAATTTTTGTTCCTTGAAAAACACACCTGTCATCCAGCATAAAGTCTCAAATAACTCATTAAAAAAAATATATAGTTCTAGAATTTTGAAAGCAGAGTCAGAAGATTCCAAACTATAATTTTAGAAAATAAAAAATACTCATGAATTTTACAACTTTTTGGGTACTGCCTCCTGAGGAACAAATCGGAGAAGTTACAAAAATAAATAGAAAAAAAATTGGAGTTAGCGGGGGAGAAGGCCTTTTAATTTACGAGGGCAGTACTGCCCCTATGTAAATTTACGAGGGCAGTACTGCCCCTATGTAAATCGGCCCTTTTACCCCAGAGACCCGTATGTATACTCACGCGAGTCCTGTCCCTCCACCAGCACCTTCCACCCCTCGCCCGTGTTGAGCAGGGACTTGCAGTTCTTGGGGACGTAGGTCCAGGACAGAGGACGCTGGAGCAGCGCGGGGTCCTGGTTAACGACGGACGTGCGGATGTCCACGGGGGACTGCATCTTCCCAGCGGCCGGAGGGAAGGCCTTGGCCCAGTGGACGGGTCCTGCAGGTACAGAGAGAACAGTTACCAGAACGTATAGCACTCGTGCGAGCTAAGGCCTTCGGAGCTATTTATTACCAAACTCAGGCCACTGATCGGCATATGATCCAAACTAGACCTGAAACTCAAGAAACAATGTGAATCGTGTATTAGGCCGATCATTGGCTATGTGTCTCCTGCTTGGTCAGCAGTTAGCACAAACGAACTTCTACCGTTACAAAAAAATACAAAACCGCGTGCTTAAAGAAATGATGGATGCACACAGAGATTGATTTACGGCAGGGCATTCGGGGCATTTGCCCAGGGCCCCAATTTTAAGAGGCCCATAACGTTTTTTTTTTTAATGAAATAGTTAAATGTAAATTTACTGATTAAGATTTTTTTTTTTAAATCAATAGGTTTTTTTGATAATTTTTTTGCAAAATTTCTACTGTTTAATTTGTTTAATCAAATTACTTTCATGGTTCGTGGACGTTCATGATGCATGTCATCTTTCAAATCACGTTTGTCAAAGAATGCCCTTGGATCACTTGCAAAATTCGTTTCATGAATATGAACATAAACAAACTTTTTATAGTGTTTACTAAAAAAATACCAAATTTTCTGATATTTTAATCATTATGGATTTGCTATAACACAAGTAAAACATACCCATGTAGCTCAACTAAAAATTTTGGTAGTACAACCACGTGACCAACCCCCCAGGTCATTACGCGGCCTTCCCATCGTCACCCTCCCAAGTACTGACCGATCGGTCTATACGAGATAACATAAATGTTACTGTGGAGACATTTCTGTTATATCCTATAAACCGATCTATTGGAATACATTATATCTACAAATCTCGAGCTTCAAGGGTTAATGTATTACTAAACTCAGAAGACTCAAACAGAATGTTTTGTAGCGAGCAGACATTATATAAGCCCGATAAAGATGCTATTGAGTTGATATTCGGTTTAAACTTTGTTAAATCACATTTAAAAGGAACACTTAGCTTAGTAGATCATTCAATTGATTGGTTCAATTTACAAGTTTAAACATTCAAGAAATAGGTATTATGTAACAATTTCTACTATTTCACACCTCAGTTTCATGTTGAAGGGGATCCCGTTAAAGTGGGGTTAATTGGATGATCTTCATTGAAGGGAATTCCCTCTACACTTTTCCGACCTCTGTACAGAAATACAAATCTGAGGAATATCTAGATTAAGAGCTTGTTCAGAAAAGAAAATAATCCTCTTGAAGTCGGATTTCCTGAAGCCCTTGAAATGCCAGAAAAGAAAGGCACGTGCAAATAGTTTCCCTGTTTATCAAATACACAGTATCTAGGTATATAGATGCACAATGAACGACCGATATCGTGTTATTTTTATTTTTAATAAATACAGTGGCGGCTCAAGACTTAAGCGACACAAGCATGGCCGCCAGACGAAAGATTGTGCCTAATTTAAAAGTGTAAAAGGCAAAAATTTATTCATTTTAGTTGGAAATTTATTATAAATTTTGCATTTTTAAATGTTTATATTATCAATTAAATCATATATTTTAATTAAATTAATTATTTTGATATTCGTTACTTGGTTCCTACATGTATATTACTTTATAGAGGTTATATTGTTTGTATTTTATTTTTAATTGACTTAAAGCGCGCCAAGTAACCGCCAAAGCGTGCCAAAAGACACCGGTTATCAATTCGACTGTTATGTATTTTTTTTACGTATGTGTGGTCGATATTTCTGTTCTAATTCAGATATTTGGAAAATTATTTTTTGTTGGATAAGCGATGTCTCACTTGGGCACATTTTGAAAATAATATCCGTTTATCCGGCATTTAACTATCCGGAATTCTCAATAAAACGTTTTAAAAAACATAGTGTCCGATATCGAATATTAATATTTTTTTTGGTTGGATAGAAGAAAATCCACTTGGGTAAAAATGCTAAATAAATTGTTTACCCGGCTTTTGTGTATCCGAAAATATCGATTAATCGGACTTCTTTTATTAAATTTCTCGATTTTATAATATTTTCATTGTTGAATAAAGATTGTCCAACAATGAAAAATTCATTCACCCGGTGCATATTAAACCGGATAATCTAAAAATGTATTATCTGGGGCGAGGAAAATTTAGCAACAATTTTAGTTTCCAAGTGAATATATTAATAGATGGGGCGATGCCTGCTGCTAAATTAAAAACTAAAAAGGGAAAAAAATCATCTTAAAAAAGAAGACTAAGAAAATGCGCTAAAAAGTTAAATATCTTTCATTTTAGGAACAAGTAGAATTTTTTTTAAATATTTAATATTAATTTTATATTATTACAACTTTTTGTACTTGGTGCGAATTTACAAAAAACCATACTTACATTTTAGCGCCAATCAAAATCAGATATTACTCTAAAAACAAGAATTCTCAAAATTTAAAATTTGTTCTCTTCAATTTATTACTAAATTACAATTTATTATTCAATTACTAAATTACAAAAAAATGGAGTTAAGGACTGAGGCTGGTAACGACTTCAAGAAAAATAAACGATAACTGCTGCTGTTTCGATTTTTATCTGACAACATATTCCTGTTTACTTGAATGAAAACTAATAAGTTTTTGGAAGAAAAAATTAAGGGAGAGCAGTTTTTGAAATTTACCTAAAGAAATCCGTTTCTTAGCCGCTGATTTCCCCCCCCCCCCCCCCCCCATGAAAATATATACCTACATGCCGGAGTGCAGAGAGATCTAGAGCTTACCGAAGACGCAAGGAGCAGGCCCGCGTACAAACTATGCACGGATCAATCCTGACCCTACAGTGGGAACTACCTACCCAATTTGTTCGTATATGGACGGCTTTCTCATAGCATTTTTATGATAATTAATGTTTGTTCAATCAAATAATCTCTTTTTAAGAAGATAAGCAAGCCCTTCTTACAACGACCCAACGGTATTGCGACTTTTTGTTTATAACGACCGACACTGGTCTCAATCAGTTGATTAGTCTAATATTTACTTTTCTTAGAAATGCGATTGATTAAAGAGTTTATCTATTTTCGCTAGCTCGTACTAAATAGTTTTTTCGAAACTCTTCGAAATAAGATTCAAGTACAATATAATTCTCGTATTGAAACTCAATTTTAAAAACTTGTAAGTTTAACCCTTTGCACTCCAAGAACACTTTGCGATTTGTGTTCTTTCTATGGAACAGTTATTCCTCGTTACGTTCTTTTCCACAGATTTTTTTAAACTCATAAAAGGAAATATCCTAATCTGTTTTGTATTTGCAAGAGAACAAGTTGAAAAAAAGATTGATGTTCTAAACACACGATCATGCTGTTCTCATTTATTTTAAAGAACAGGGAAACAAAAGAACTGGCCGTTATGTTGGCGCCTGAGAGGCGACATCGGAGTGCAAAGGGTTAAATTAGATTAAAAAAATTTAAAACCTTTTCTACAAATAAAAAGTACAGTGTTTTAATGCATGGGTAGAAACCAAGGAAAAGACAGAACATCGCGATACCAATACATTTCCGACTAGCTTGTTTGGGCCTGCGTTGCTGGTGAACCGTTAAGGCAAATACTTTTAAAATAAAATTCGAGTCCTGCTCTTCAGGACTCGAACCCGCAACCTATTGTTCCGACTAAGCTTCAAAGGCATGTTCCTCTAGATCTTGGAAATAATTTTTTAAGGTGTTTCTTTATGCAATATTTATAAAATTGTTAAATTCATTTAAAAAAAATTGAATGGCATTTTACAAATTTAAGTCTCGGGTACACATCTTGAGAATGATATAACATTCCAGTCTTTTGCACACAGAGGAAGTAGGTGTTGCGATCCACAGACAGACTCGTTCTTTTATGGTTTTGGTTAATTAACGTCGCACTAGAGCTGCACAGTGGGCTATTGGCGACCGTTCTTTTATGAAGCTCGTTTTTTGTTGAAGCAAAACCAGATCATTGCGCATAACTTTACGCGCATTCAGTTGACGTCATTTTCTTCCATCGTAGGTTCAAATCCTGCAACGGCCGCAGTTTTCGATTTTAAAGAAAATTCATTATTAATTATGATTAGTAATTGTCACCGGGATTACGTAATCATGCCAAGTTTCAAGTCGATATAACATGCGGAAGTGAATTTAAATTGAGTGACAATATTTGAGGACGTATCCCAACAGACAGTGTGAGTTAAATAAAAGCATCTAAAATGGGTTCATCTCAACCTTATTTCCGTTACGTACCCCTTGATAAAATTTTACAGTTATGAGTACCTCCTACTCTCATAACCCTTCTCACCTAATCCTCTAAAAGTATATATTTGTTAGGCAGAAATGTTCTTTGGTTAGCTGGAAAATTAAGGGGACTTGGTACCCTTTGATTTGAGAAAATCGATGAAAATATCAATTTTTATTTTTTTTGCTTAAAATATACTCTTATACCTAAAGTTTATTATTACAAAGTTTTGAAACGATCTGATAATTATAAATGTAATTAAAATGCGTTTCATTACTCTCATAGCACTTAAAATGCTACGTCCATTTTGATGTTTACATTTTTGACGCAACAGCTTTTCGTCATTTATTTAAGGAAAAATCAGCTAAGAACAAGTTGAACGTGTTTATCTGTGACTGTATCTATCACATCACGTGTTTGTTTACTTTTTTTTACCGTGGTTTGATATAATTTTAAATTTGAAGGTACAAGGAGACGTATTTGCCAAAGGCGACGTATTTAACAAATGTAATAACATGTTTTTGCTATTGTCAAAGCATATTTTAAAGTCTTTTATGGTATGGAATATGTATGTTTAATGAATTCAGTTGTATTAGTATGGTTTCTAACACAAAATTAGTCTAAAACAATATTTTAAACATTAATATTTTGATTTTAACAGATTTTTCTCCAAAATTTAGTTTTATTATCATTTTAAAACTGAGTACACAATAGTGATTTAATATACTCCAATTAAATAATAAAAACCGGAATTTTATATGTATGCAAGTAGTTATAAAATTAATTATGTGTAAAGAAAATATCAAATGTATTCCTTGAGTTATTTGAATTTGAAATGTTTAAACTGATTTATCTCAGTTTGTGTTTTTTGCATATGCCACGGTATTTAAAATAGGAATACTTTCTCACATATTATTCAAATGACTTGATTTTTTTTCTGAAATACCAGTATAACCTATTTAAAACAATCAAGGATGGGTTTTGCAAAATAATGAAAAGAAAAAAAGTTAAAAATTAAAAAGTAGACTAAATCATGTTTTTTTCCATTTTTTTGCATATACATCGACATTTTTTTTTTTCTCAAGAACTAAATCAGTTATTTCAAATTCGATCCTTAAAGTTATAAAGTATAGTACAGTGAATGTAAGAAAAAAAATTCTTTACAAAATTATAAAAACTGAAAGAGAAAAACCATTTTTAAAACAGTTCAATTTTTTTAAAAAAAAATAAATTTTGAAAAATATACTCATAAAAATAATTTTGTTGTTGTTAAAATCATGTTATATAATAATAACCTTCAATAATATGTGTAAAATATCTATGTAAATTATTTAATAAAAAAAATTATTCCAAGGGTACCGAGTCCCCTTAATCAAACGACTCGAATTGATGCCTTATAGGCTTTTATTTTAGATTTTACATTTATTCATTTTTATTTTAGATGTTTTTCCCCCCATCTTATATATATTTCTCTTACGCGGTGATCGAAAAACGCATTATTTCTATATGTGGAATGGCAACACGAAACTTTTGTTTACATCAACAATCGCGGTCGCCATTGAATGGCCGCGCTATTTAAAAATGAATTTTAGGATTGCCTAGCCATTTTAATGTCTCGATATTTTAATGTTTTTCGAAGAATGAGTTGAAGCTGTGCTGCTGCAGTGTATAAGAAAGCGTATTCGATGATCCAGCGAAAGCTATGTCTGACGAACTTTTGTTTACAAAATCATCTTATATATATTTCTCTTACGCGGTGATCGAAAAACGCATTATTTCTATATGTGGAATGGCAACACGAAACTTTTGTTTACATCAACAATCGCGGTCGCCATTGAATGGCCGCGCTATTTAAAAATGAATTTTAGGATTGCCTAGCCATTTTAATGTCTCGATATTTTAATGTTTTTCGAAGAATCTTATATATATTTCTCTTACGCGGTGATCGAAAAACGCATTATTTCTATATGTGGAATGGCAACACGAAACTTTTGTTTACATCAACAATCGCGGTCGCCATTGAATGGCCGCGCTATTTAAAAATGAATTTTAGGATTGCCTAGCCATTTTAATGTCTCGATATTTTAATGTTTTTCGAAGAATGAGTTGAAGCTGTGCTGCTGCAGTGTATAAGAAAGCGTATTCGATGATCCAGCGAAAGCTATGTCTGACGAACTTTTGTTTACAAAATCAACAATCGTGGTCGCCATTCAATCGCCGCGGTATTTGAAAATGAATTTTAGGATTGCCTAGCCATTTTGATGTCTCGATATTTTAATGTTTTTCACAGAATGAGTTGAGCAAGAAAGCTTCTTCGCAGATCCAGCGAAAGCGTAGATGATAGCTATTTGTAGAAGTTGATAATTTCGGGTGCATGACGGAAGTTAGCGAATTTTGTGGGGCCTTTTTCGGGAAAGTTCGCCTGCCACATTTATTAAAGGATTTGTTATCTGACAATACAGGAAAAGGAAAAAAACTATCGTCAACATGGTTTCTCCCTTATATGCAACTGAACAGAAAAGGACTGAAACAACTAATCGACGTATGGATAAAAATAGTGGATGTTTCCGCAGCATTATGGATAAATTAGATGTTTTATTGAGAGAAGTAAATCCATTTGCTGAATCATATCTTCAAATGCACCAATTAGCCAAAAGTAATCCTACGGCAGACGTCAAGTTAGTTTTTTTGGAAATTCCAACGACGGTACAATGCATCTATCCTATAGGTGAACATTGCCAAAGATATCGCCTATGAATCAGTGCCCAAATCCTATGGTATATCCCCTACTTTTTCTCGAGGGGAATTCGGTTGGCCGAGCAAGTGGAAGAAAGGCGCACTGCCAAACGTATTCAAGTTACACAATTGCAGTATTACGCTTACAGTGCGAGAGGAATTTAGTATTTTGCGGAAAACTCTTTCAGTAATACATTGTTGATGCCTACGTGAAAACAGAAGATTCCCGTTTAAATTATTGCACCTAAACCAAGAGAACTTGAGAATTGAGCTGTACCAAGGTCTTTTGGATGCTTTACTGAAGTATGTAATAGTTTTCAGCAAGCGTGTAGAGAGCTTGGGTTTCTGGATGGTGCTCAACATTGGCATGATACATTAAGCGAGGCATCACACATAAGAATGCCACGTCATTTACGAATGCCCTTTGTTGTTGTTTGTGGGTTTGGAGAAGTAGAAGGTATACCTTCACTATGGACACAGCATTGCAATGTTCTTTGTGAAGATTTTGTGCACCAGTACTCGCAAGAAACTGGAGTATAAAATGCCTCTTCTGAAATTAATGAACAAAAATAAGCTGAAGGTCGACTCAACATTTAAAAGCTCAATGCTGAACAGAAAATTGTTCTTACAATGGTTCCAAGTGCTATGTATGAAAAGAAGACGTCTAAACTTTTTTTTTAGATGGGCCAGCAGGAACAGGAAAGACTTTTGTGTATTCTACTTTATTGCATATAAAATGGGGCCAGGGGAAAGGAGACCAAGCAACACATGTTGCATCTACTGGAATTGCTGCTACATTGTTAAGTGGAGGACGAACTGCTCATATAACTTTTAAGATAACCCTTATCTTGAAGCAACATTAACCTGTAATTTAAAACCCAATACACCTGAAGCACGAATATTCAAATTAATTATTTGGGATGAGGCACCTATGTATATGCCTTTTTGGCTGTTGACAGACTTTTGCAAGATTTGACTCATTGCTCTGAGCCATTTGGTGGAAAAGTTGTGCTCTTAGGTGGAAATTTTCGTCAAGTGTTACCTGTAATTCCTAGAAGTTCCCGTGTTTTGACAATTGCTAGCTGCTTGAAAAAGCATGCTTTGTGAACTGAATTTCATGTTTTGTATCCGAAAATATGCGTGCTCTTCTTCATGAAAGGGAGTTTGCAAAATGGTTGTTCAGTTATCTAGCAATACAAGATCTAATTAAATAACTGTATGATGATCTTGATTTTTTAACAGATTGATTTTCCATCGGACAACAATATGCCTTTTTCGTTCAGAACAAAATAATTTCCAATCCGTTTAGCTTTTTCTATGACTGTTAATAAGTCACAAGGCCAAACATTCAACGAAATCTGTTTAGTTTTATCCAAACCTGTAATTAGTCGTGGGCGATTGTATGTTGGTCTTTCAACAGTGCGATCATTTAACCGTGTTTCAATAATAGCTACACATTCAGAGACATACAATTGTGTGTTTAAAGGTTCTAACGTAAGTAATTTTTTGTTTAAACTGTAAAATTGAAAATTTAGGGAAACTTTTACGAATTTCTACGTAGTATCTGCCAACAGCAATGTTTATATGTAGTTTTTAATTATATTTCATTTCAAAAGTTGCATTTCAAACAAACAGTTATGTCATTAGAAATTTTATTCATCAACAAAGCATTCACAAGTCAGTTTAATCATGTTTTTTGTTTACATTCTTATTATACCTTTGAAAAAAATTTCAGCTTTCTGAATTTCAAATTTGATTTATATTACTAAAAATGTTTTTTTGCTAGGACACATTATTATTGTGTCCCGCCTTATAGCGAGCGAAGCGAGAATTGGTTTGCAAAGCAAACCAAAGAGGATTGCACAGCAATCCTCCGGGGGTTGGCGGAGCGTCAGCGGAGCAGGGGGCAGAGCCCCCTAGTTACCATTATTATTTTTGCGTACCCCCAAGTACCCCTAGGGTTACGCGTACTACCAGATTAAGAACCGCTGATTTATCTCTATATACAAGAGATAACAGAAATGCCTCCATAACAGAAATGCCTTCCTATTTTTGTAGCATTAATACACGTCTCCATCGGCGACTACGGATCGGTAACGGTTAATATTCATTAAAAATTGGAACATAAAACTAATTATAAATTATACGTACTTAAAAAATTTAGCTTTAAGATTGTCAGACTGACCTTTCTTTTCTCCAAATATAGGCGTATCCACCAAAGAAGAGAACATAGCTTATGACAAATCTCCTTACAACAACTGGAGAGAGAAGCATATCCCCTATACGCTACACCCTTTATATACAGAAACCAAGTTAGCTATGCCCCTATTTAAAGGTCTCCCAAATACCATACGAAATTATAACTCAAGACAAAAAGGCAGTTTCTTTGAATTACGCCAATAAAAATCATGGCGATTGCCCAAAGCTCAGCATGTGGCTGCCATTGCATTTGTAATAACTCCAGTATTTAGTGCCGCTATTGGATTGCCTTTCCAAATGTTTATTGTCATTAGCTAGTGAAAGTTAACTAGCGAAAGACATGCGCGAGTGAGCTCTACAGGTGTTCCTATTGGCACCCTGCTGTCCAGTGGTTGATTAATGGGCCAATGTAATTGATGGATTTGAAGAGTTGGTCGATCAATAGGTCTGTGTGGAGGTTGTGTGAATTGACAGCGATAACTTTTCCAATAGAAGGCAATAGTTCGCAATAAAGGACATTTTGTCGATTCTTTTTTAAATTTTGAACGGATAAAGGAAATATAAATAGATTATGTAAGAAGGTTAAATGTGAATGGTTATAATGATAACGGTTATAATGACAATAATTATAATGATAATTGTTATAATAATAATAATGGTTTTATAATGATAATGGTTATAATAATTATCTCTTAATAATTGAAACGTTCAGAGTTAAAGTGGAGCAAGTCCAAAAGTATATAAAAAAAAATTTTGATGGTTAATACTTGTTAATTGTGTATATTTTCAGATTTTGACCCATATTGAAGCTAGTCTTCATACTACAACAATAAAAAGAAAAATATCCTTTAAATCCCTTTAGGATTCAATTACTGTTAATAAACTTTAACGTTGATTATCTCAAAACAATAATTTATGGACTTGAGATCCAATTTAACTCTGAACGCCTCGATTCTCTTAACGAGTGGAAAAGTATAGTTTAGTAAAAGGCAATGAGTTTCATAGAGATTAACCATTTAGACTCGAACAGCGAATCGCAGTCCCCAAAATAACGGCATGTTCTTTTGTTTCCTGTTCTTCTAATTGAACAAGAATTGCATGTACTTAAACATAAAATTTCTTTTGTTAGCTTGGTCTTTAACTTTAGTTTAAAGCATGATACGACTTGGGTATCAGCATATTTTGACGTTGGTTTGGTTAGTTAACGTCGCACTAGAGCTGCACAGTGGTGACGGTTCGGGGCTTATCTCGAAGCAAGACCCAGGAACGATGCCTCGTATTTTTGAACCACGGTCAGATGACGAGGACAACACCTGAGCTGGCACCCTCAATAGGCGTCAGGACATTAGACCACGATCAGATTTATCGTGTATAAGTCCCGTATACACGACAATATAACTTGTCGGATGTTATGGATAATTTTCTAGTATTTTTGAAGTGAAGCTGGCAAATCTCCGATCGCGAGATCACTACTTTTTTTACTTTTCTTTGTCAAGTCCACCGCACGGGCTCAAACTAGCAATCCTCTGATTACCAGCTTAACGCTTTTACATACTCACTGGGCAACTGGAGGTCCGATAACCCTTTGCACTCGAGGGTCGCCATTAAATCACAAAAATAATGAAGAGTTATTTTTTTCGGTTCTTCGAAATGAAAGAGAACAACATATGCTTTAGTTTAAACCTTTGCACTCCGTTGGCGCCGCTCAGGCGACAACATAACGACTCGTTCTTTTGGTTCACTGTTCTTTAAAATCAACGAGAACAGCCATGATATTGTGTTTAAAAAACATCGATATTTTTTTCAACTCGTTCTTTTGCAGATCCAAAACAGATTAGGTTTCTTTTTGCTATCAAATTCTAGGATAAAGAACACAAGGATTAATAACTGTTTCGTAGAAATAACGGAAAACGCAAAGAGTTCTTGGAGGGCAAAGGGCTAAAAAGTTATTCTCTCGCAAACTTTAATAGAAATTATCTAGAAGCACCTAATATGTTGGTGAACTAAAAATTTCTTCATATTGAAATTCCTCACAATCCCTGTTTTTTAAAAATTCGACAAATGTCATAAACCACTCAATATATGTTTCGTATAGTGAGATTAAAATTTAGCTTCACGCATAAGTTTTATTTTAAAATAATCCCCCCTAAACGTAAAAGGAACACGCTAAAGAATACCTCACTAAAAAGAACAGGAACGTGATGTTAATGTTTTAGAAAAATAACGTAAGTATCAAGCGTTAATTCCTTGAGTGCAACGGGTTAATTGTATTTTATAAAAAAATACATTTGGGAGTTTCGATACCGCAAAAAATTATTCACGTTGCTTTTAACAAACACCTAAAAAAATTATGCAGAGTTTAATGCTTTTGTAAAAAAAAAGTTCCATCACTTTATGAACTAGACTGGACCAAGAAAAGTAAAAAATGTAGTGATCTTGTAATCGGAGGGTTGCCAGCTTCGCTATAAAATGCTAGAAAAGTCGTCCAGAACATCCGCAAAAATGAACGGCGTGTATACGGGACTGGTGCTCGATACATCTGATCGGGGTCCAAAGTCCCGACGTCAGGCGTTGGGTGCCAGTTCAGATGTTTCCTCGTCATCTGACCATTGTTCTAAAATAACGAGGTGCCTGTATGAATGCGTGTGTGAATGTGTTCCCGGGTCTTTCCTTCGAGATAGACCCCGAACCGTCTCCATTAGCCCACTGTGCAGCTCTAGTGCGACGTTATCTAACCAAACCAAAACTTGAAGTAGTTGATTTTTACCCCGCTAGACTTCAGCAGATGACAAACATTTACTTACATTCCTTTGCCACCAACACTTCATATGAATTCACTATCCATAACCGAAATCAACTATTCTTTAACGTCACTTACGCCCATTGTCTTCTCATCCCCTCGTAAAAAAAAAAGTTGTTCAAAACATCTGAAAAAGTCATTTACTATACAACGATTTTCATTTTTGATAAAAGATTAACCAAATCTACCTCAAAACGCCCAGCAAATGATCGTTTATGGAATATTTCTAAGAAAATTGTGCTTTACAGTTTCCTGTAATTAACCTACTATTACATATTACTTGCGTTTAACACACCAATTATACAACACATATTGAAATTACATTTCCTTTAAGGGAAACCATTACTAATAAGTCACCTACCTTACACAGAATTTCCGTGAAGAGATAATGAACTCTATCAAAGCAAGTCAGAAATAAAATGGTGTCTTTTTAACTACGCCTTAAATTAAAGTATCTGTCACACCCAGAGACTTCGGGATATTTTCCAAATACCAAAATAAAAAAAGGTTATTTTTTCCCCGACAGGTTAAAAAAAATTGGTAATTTTTAACTACACCTAAAACCACTGCCTGCCATTGTCAAAAGAATCAAAACAAACACTCGTAATTCCCTAGACAATCAAAGATTGGGACATTTTTGTTTTCTGCGTCCTTCACCACGCTCCGTCGCTCCTCAATTGCTGTCAAGATGCAACTAGGGGTGACATAGTTTGGAATTAAGTAGGTTTTCCTTTTTTTTTTCGAAAAATAAATAGAGGTAAAAAGGAAAGCGTAGTAAACGTAAAAACGCGTTTCAAAATGGCTTGATATAGTATGCATAAGGTGTTTCTATTTTTTTTCTGGGTTGGAAGAAGAATAAGGTATTTCCCAATCCATTGTGTCTGAGTCATTCTTGACTGGTGTGACCTACAGATAACGAAGGTTGATATACAAATACGACAACAGCTGTGTTGCTATTTTCATATTTTGCTTCCGAGCGTTTTTTACACATCGGTAAAACCGGAGCTGGGACTATTACGGCCGGATTTAGTCATAGGCTACATACCCTACAGCCTAAACGTCCGCACCGCACACTCAAAAGTCAACTCGCTGAAGAATTTATTTAAATGGACGATATCCAAATCCTAATGAAAATAGTATACTACAACATTTTTATGATGGAGAAATATTATATTTTATTAACAGATTTGTATTATTAGCTTTTTTTGGTTTGGTTAATTAACGTCGCACTAGAGCTGCACAGTGGGCTATTGGCGACGGTTCGGGGTCTATCTCGAAGGAGAGACCCCGGGAACACATACACACATTCATACATGCACCTCGTTATTTTAGAACGTTATTTATGGATAGGGGGGGGGGGGGAGGGGTTGCCTCCGCACTTTTTTAATATTGCACTTTTTAAAACTAAATTACAAGTCAATTGTTTTACTGCATTGCTGAACAAAGGAAACATTTTGAACCCCAACTTCATCCCACTATCAGAAAAGGCACATAGGTATGGGGGGGGGGGGGGTTAAACCCCTCCGATTAAAAGTCAAATAAAAAAAAATTTACGAATGTAGTATCGTTATTCTTTTTAAAAAATTCCACGTTATAAAAATAAAATAAATTCTTTATCTAAATTGATGAGTATTGTTTTCAGATTTCCACACGAACAGCTGCAAATATAATTCGTTGGCGCCTCGCATCTGCTCATTCTGTTTTTATTTTTGGAAAAACAAACAACATATCTTTACATAGAAAATGCAACTGTATGACTTTCAATCCTAAAAATAGATCAAACCCCCTTCTTTTATCTATGTCTACCTGAAACATTTTACATTATTACATCTTTTTCAACACT
Organism: Troglohyphantes excavatus; assembly: GCA_963932185.1. Lineage (NCBI taxonomy): Eukaryota > Metazoa > Arthropoda > Arachnida > Araneae > Linyphiidae > Troglohyphantes > Troglohyphantes excavatus. The sequence continues at coordinate 3,686,889 of OZ010667.1, forward strand.
GACATAAATGGAAAGGATGCCTATCGAGGTCGGTCAGTAAGAATGTCTCAAAATAGAAAGTAAATATAAATATGCAATATTTATTATTTTGGTGGTCAACATTTTTATAATTACCCCGCTCCACAAACACTTATTTCATCTTGATCTTGCCCCCCCCCCCCACACACTTTTACCACCCAATCGCCACCACTGCACACACATTCATACTTGCACTTCGTTATTTTAGAACCAAGTTCAGATGACGAGGAAACACCTGAGCTGGCACCCCACGCCTTCAAAAGGCGTCGGGACCCGTATACACGACGGTATAATTTGTTGGATGTTAAGGATGACTTTCTAGTATTTTTATAGCAAAGCTGGCAACCGTCCGATCGCAAGATCCCTACTTTTTACTTTCTTCTGTCAAATCCATCGCACGGCTCGAACCAGCAATCCTCTGATTACCACCTGAACGCCTTTATCCACTGGGTTACCGAGGGCCCCAATATACGTTTGGTATTCTGAGATTAATATTTAGGTTAACCCATAACTTTTTTTATTTTTATAATTATCCATCCTAAACGTAAAAAAACCACGCTGAAGAATATCTCTTTAACCATTAAAGTGGAGACGAGCGGTCACAGAAACAGCTAGCACATTTCGCTAGCCTGTAGCATTTACCGCACATCTACACTTATGCAGAGACTGATATACGACAAGGCATTCGATGCACTTGTCCAGGGCCTCTATTGAAAGAAGCCCCCCCCCCCCCCCCCCACCAAAAAAAAATGCTATTAATCTTTAAAAAAAAAGTGAAAAATAAATTTACTAAATGGTGCTTTTTTTAAAATCAATAGATTTTTTTGTTAATTTGTTTGCAAAATGTATACTATTTTATCCAATAAGATAATCGTTTTCATGTTTCCTGCACGTTCATGATGCGTGTAGTCTTTCGAATCACAAAGTTGAAATCATCAAAGGAATGATCACTTGAAAAAATTCAATTCATGACCAAGGCCATTAAAAAACCGTTTATCATGTTTACTAATTGCAGTTAGATTTATCATTTACTAAGTCATTTTTCCTTTTCTAAATTTTCTGATATTGTAATCATTATGGATTTGCTATAAAGTAACTAGAACACATCCATCTGGATCAACTAAAAGAAAGCTAAAATTGAAGACGGCACAGAATGAGAAACATATAAAAAAAAACTGTTTAAGTACTGCACCAATAACGTTAATTCGAATTCTTAGGGAAAAAACATAATTTTGGTAATTTTAAAAATATAAGTTTCTTGCAGTATTTACAATTGCATTAAAACTGATTGATTATATTTTATTTTGCATTGTGTGCTTATACATAAATTTAGAAGTTTTATTTTAAGGTACTCAGGGACCCCAAATGTACTTTTGCCCTCGGCCCCTAAACTTGTTCTTTTGGTTCCCTGTTCTTTAAAATAAACGATAACAGCATGATCTTGTGTTTAAAAAACATCGATATTTATTTCAACTTGTTCTTTTGCAGATCCAAAACAGATTAGGTTTCTGTTTTCTATAAGTATAACAAATTCTAAGGAAAAGAACATAAGGATGAATAACTGTTCCGTAGAAAGAACGGAAAACACAGAGAGTTCTTGGGAGTGCAAAGGGTTAAAAAGAACAGGAACGTGGTCTAACTGTTTCATAAAAAGAACGTAAATATAAAAACCGTTTCTCGAGTGAAAAGGGTTAATATATTTTCACATTATTTGGTGGTGTAAATATTTTACAAGAAGTTTAATTTAGTTAAAGCGATATAAACTTTTATTAATGAGGAAAAAAGTACTAATCAGTCGTTAAAAATATACGAACATATAAATACGATGATTATTATAACAATATGCATTTAATACTCATTACATAATACTGAAAACTGAATTTAATACTAATATACTGATTTTAATACTAATATATAGAATATCTTTATAAGAGTACTTAATTAGAACTTTACAAATTGTAGAGTGTTTATATATAAAGTACTTACTAAAAAATATTTTTGGGGGCCGGATAGCCCAGTGGGTAAAGGTGTGGGCTGGGAATCAAAGGATTCACGGTTCGAACCTGTGTGAGAGCTAGACTAAAGAATAGTAAAAAGTAGAGATATTGCGATCGGAGGGTTGCCAACTTCGCTACCAAAATACTAGAATGTCGTCCAGAACATCCACAAAAACTAACGGTGTGTATACGGGACCGGTGCACGATAAATATGATCGGGGTCAAAAGTCCCGACGTCTATTGTAGGCGTTGGGTGCCAGCTCAGGTGGTGTCCTCGTCATATGACCATGGTTCAAAAATACGAGGCATCATTCCCGGGTTTTTTCCTTCGAGATAGGCCCCGAACCGTCGCAAATAGCCCACTGTGCAGCTCTAGTGCGACGTTAATTAACCAAACCAAACCACTAAACTGGATCTACACTTTATCAACGTTACGTTTTAAGCACTGAACTGTAACTTTTGGAATGCTAATAACCAATTGCTTTTGTGGTCGTTGTTGAAGCCAATTCAAAGCAGCCATACTGTACCACAACTAATTTTTAATTGTGATTTAGTGGTTTGGTTTGTTTAATTAACGTCGCACTAGAGCTGCACAGTGGGCTATTGGCGACTGTCGGGGCCTATCTCGAAGGAAAGACCTGGGAACGGTGCCTTGTATTTTTGAACCATGATCAGAAGACGAGGACAACACCTGAGCTGGCACCCGACGCAACCTCAATAGGCGTCAGGACATTAGACCCCGGTCATATTTATCGTGCACCAGTCCCGTATACACGTCAGTATAATTTGTTGGATGTTCTGGACGACTTTCTAGTATTTTTGTAGCGAAGCTGGCAACCGTTCGATCGCAAGATCACTATTTTTTTTACTTTTCTTTGTCAAGTCCACCGCACGAGCTCGAACTAGCAATCCTCTGATTACCAGCTGAACGCCTTTATCCACTGGGCAACTGGAGCCCCCAGCTTTAATTAGATGTTAATTTAATCAACCAGCCAACTGCATACCAACTATTTGCTGTGAAGAGAGCGTTGATGCACGTTAAATTTATAGTTGTCTAAATGTTCTTCCGCGGATCGTGGTGTGGAAGTTTGAAGAGTAAGATCTCATCCCAGCTGTTCTAGTCATCTGACAGTGGTTCAAAATTATGAGGCAGAGCTCACTACTCTATCATTATTTATTACTATAAAGAGGCGGCTGAAGGCCAATTGACACAAGCGGCCACTTGAGATGCCAGAATAGGGAGGACGCGAAAGTTGAGTGATAAAAAAGGTCGATTTCATTGATTACTTGTCAAATACATTGTTTACATTACATGTCAAAATTCCATTGTTAGAAAAAGTAAAACCAAGAAAAAAAATTATCTACCTGATGTAATTAGGAAGATATTGTTTAAATTTAAAAAAAAAATCATGGCTCTGTTTTTAGTTTTTCTTTCTGTGGTCTAAAATAAACAACAAATAACCTCTGATCATTGTTCCGTACCACGAACTCACACGTTAGAAGAAAACTCACAAAACACTCTTGACAGCATCTTTGGTCACAGATGACCGCTCTTACTTTTCTTTCCTCTCCAACTTTGAATTTTTAAATACGAACCCATGATCCGTTAAACTCGTCGACCGGGTCGAACAAGGAACCGTTATGCAACACGACGATTCACCGGGCTGTCCACGGAAATAAACGGAGTCAGTGGCGTGTTTGAAGTGGCGTGCAGCGTAATTGCTCTTGCCGCAACCCTTTGATTCTTATTTACGACATGTAATAGGGAAAGAGACGCAATTGGGGAAACAGTTGGGGGGCTTTTGCAATCAAATTTTGCGAGTAACATTGAAATGTTGAGGTGAAGAAAACAGGAAGTTAAAATAAAATATTAAAATGTCCTTCTTGAAAATCTCTGAAATAATATAAATTCTTTAAAATAATATAAATTTTCTAAAATAAATAAATTTTCCAATAAATTTTTTTATATAAATTTCCCTAAAATTGTTTTAAAATTTTCCTATAAATTTCTTTATATAAATTTCCCTATACATGTTTTTATATAGATTTCCCTGTAAATTTATTTATAAATTTCCCTATACATGTTTTTATATAGATTTCCTTGTAAATTTCTTTATAAATTTTTTATATAAATTTCCCTATATAAATTGTTTTATAAATTTCTTTATATAAATTTAACTATAAATTTCTTTATATAAATTTAACTATAAATTTCTTTATATAAATTTAACTATAAATTTCCTTATAAATTTCTTTATATAAATTTCTTTATATAAGTTTCTCTATAAATGTCTTTATATAAGTTTCTCTATAAATGTCTTTATATAAATTTTTTATATAAATTTCTTTATATAAGTTTCTCTATAAATTTCTTTATATAGATTTCCCTATATAAATTTTCTTATAAATTTCATTATATACATTTAATTATAAATTTCTTTATATAGATTTAACTATAAATTTCTTTTTATAAATTTTCTAATAAATTTAATTAAAATAAATTGTTCCCTCTTCTTCAAACTAAACGTGAACTGCATATTCTTGAATATAAAAAAACACGCCTTTCTTCCGTTAGCTTGTTCTTTATATGACTCCATTTAAAAATATGAGGTCACTTGAGTATCATTGGGGTATAGGTTGATAAAAACAACAGAAACGGAATGTTACTGTTCCATAAAATAACGTAAATATCATATATACCAAACATGTTTTTCAAACAAGTTTTAAAGGGTTAAAATAACAAAAGGGTATGCAAAAAAAATCTCAAAAAAGGCGAATACATGTTTGTGTTTTTCTAATTTAAAAATGTTTTAAATTGTAAATAATTCAGAATGGCCTAAATTGATCGAAAACCCAATACCTAGTAGGTAAATTTAATAGCAGACTTCTACTCGATATCGTATTCTTAAGATTTATATATTTTATAATTTAAATATAGACAGTACAAATATAGAAATTAAATAATCTTTTTATCTCTTTGGAAGACCGACTTTAAAAAAAATGCCCTAAAAAGTAAAAAATATTTTTTAATTTTACGAACAAGTTGAAAAAAAATGAATAATTTAACATTAATTTTATAATTATTTCAACTTTTTGAAATCGGCGCCAAAATTTAGGTATGTTTTTTGTAAATTGGAACCAACTTCAAAAAGTTGTGATAAGTATAAAATAGATTTTAAATAATTTTATTTTTTTAACTTGTTCGTAAAATTAAAAATTATTTTTTTATTTTTTAGCGTATTTTCGTTTTAGTCGGTTTTCCGTTTTTTAAAAAGTCTCTTTTTAGTTTCTACTTTAGTAAAGGGCTTTACCCCCTGCTATTATTCACTAGGAAAGTTATGTTGTTACTCACTTTTCTGTATGCCATAGAAAGTATACTTTGAATATTTGCGGTTTAATAAATGCTAGGTAAACGAAATTTTGTTGTTGTACAATCTCTATCCAACAATAAAAATACTTTGAAAGTGGAGAAATTAAAAAAAAAAAGTCTAGTTAATCAATATTTCCGGATAAATAAAAGGCAGATAACCAATTATTTTTTGCAGTTTTTTCCAATGTATTCTGTATCCAACAAAAAGATCATTTAAGAATTAAATTAACGACAATATTTGTTTTCAAACAGTCCGATTAATCAAAAATTCCGGATAGTTAAATGCCGAATAACCGCATATTTTTTTTTCAAAAGGTGCTATCCAATGAAAAAAATTCAATCCAATAAAAAAATTCTAAATATATGATTTAGAACAGATATCTTGCGCGAACATACATAAAGAAAAATACAAACAGTCGAATTGATAACATTTTTCACTTTGACGCGCTTTGGCGATTTTAATTAAACAAACACTTCCAACGCCTAATATCTGGGGAAAAAATAGCTTTTTTCTTAACAAACTCCCATTTACAAAATATCTTTTCCTATCCGTCACGATAAAATTTTAAAATCAATAAAACAAAAATAAATTAAAATTCAACTGAGTGATTTACCTTCAGGATGAAAACGAGGCAGAAGAATATTTATCCTTCAAAGAAAACATCACCTCGATCGATCGCGGATGAGTCAAAAAAACTTTGATTCCAGTCTTTATTTTCGGATTTTTGTTATTTGAATGAAGGTTTGTGTTTGACCAAGCTCTGCGTCAACAAAGTGGGTTCGCTAAACCGTGATGTGGTTTTATACTTGACGGAAATGAGTCTGCTATCGGAGCAAGAAACGGACGCGCACTTTTGTAAATCAATCATATTTGGCTTTACATCCGCTTTTTGTTCAGGATGAGGAATCTGTCGTGTAAACGAGAATTGAAGACGTGGGCGCAAAAACAAGGCAGCTCCACTTTATTCTGATTTATACTTTTTCGCCTATTCGAAGACAAGACAGCTCTAAGCAATGTGTCCATTGAGATATAAAGGAAAAGGAGCAGTACTTTTGTATTATACGATGCAACAAAGGTTCAGTGTTTTTCGTCCTTCCTGAACAATTTTGAAAACTGGAGCTGCCTTGTTTTTGCACCGACGTCTTCAATTGTAAACAAGGCCAGTGGCGGCGGCTCGTGAGTAATAAATGTGAAGGGACCCGAATTTAATAATATAAGGATCTTATTTTTAAAAGGGAAAACTTTTCTGGTTGAGGATTCATCAGCCGTAAAGAACGCCGCTTGGCGAAGAAATTCATTCGATTCACTTATAAATGTAGAATTGGGACAACAGAAGTGAATAGCTTGAATTTCGTCGCCAATCAGCGTTCTCTACGGCTACTGAATCCCAGGCAAGAAAGTATTCCATTTTTAAAATAAGCATTTCATATAATAATTTAATTTTATATTGCTGCAAAATCAAAAATTGCATTAAAATATTATTTCTCGGTAAAAACAAACGAAAATTTTATTGTCGATATATAAATTCATTTAGACTTCCCAGGTGTTCTCGTCCAAACTGCTGCACCACCTGATTTTTAAGAATATTTTTCCCCCCAAAAAAACAACAACTTTTGTAATCCTGATAGTATTAATATTTTCAAAAGATTGCAATAGAAGATAACATATTTTCTAAAGCCTCCATACCCTATAATCAAATCGGTAATAAATACGAATGACCCAATTTCCTTTCTGAGATTTCGTAAAGCGTTATCAAGATTTCCGCTTACAATTTGGAGTGTGATAGAAATAATAACTAATAGTGGACATTGCGTTCATATTTACTCAATTTTCAACGGATGTCAATGTGGAATTATTTATATATAAAATAAAGTTATTCTTAAGATTTTTATTTTTATTTCATTCACACGCCAACTCAATGTCGCCGCGGTCTGCGTTAGAAGCAATCAATAAAACCTTTCTTACGCTCAGAAACTACATAAAATAAAGGGACCCTATTCATAAGAGAGGTAGTACTTGAATTTTCTTATATGAAACAGGTGTAGCTTGGCGATAATTGGCGAAAGAATCAATACATCACACCTAGCTTTTCTTTACACTATTACAACAATATGCGACATACATTTTGACGTGTGTTTTTGATATTTAAATATATAAATAGAAAACATCTGTTGGTACAAAATGATGACACTCGTCAATTTTAGTGTTATAAAATGATGACATGCGTCAATTTTAGTGTTATATCTTGGAAGTAATGTTTACTTATGAAATGTGATATAGATGTGATATAATATCTCAGCATATCACTATTGGGAATAAAAAATTTTACTACTTTCGATTCGCAAATGTATTATAGACATCAAACGGAACAGTTCGAGACTACAAATATAGATTTCAAAAATTTCTTACACTGTAAAAAAGTTACTTAAAAATGAGTACCTGAACCTACTCGCTTTTCTTTGAGTACAATTGCACCGTAAATGAGCGATGACGTACTCAAATTTAAGTAATCGCACGTTCTCAAATATGAGCAGGGTGGTTTAATATTGCTAATGTCAGCTTCTGTTCAAGCCATCTTAACAAAGCGACCTGACACACTTAAAACAGTTGTTCAGAAGATGGTTTTCTACATTATTTGATGTCTATTGCTTAAATGGAAACTGAGTTATTACAACTCAATTACCTAACTTCTTTTGGCACATCTTTTTAATATTTCTTCTGTTTATAACTCCTTCAAGTCGCCCTGGTAGTTTAACGGATAAGGAGCTGGACTGCCGTGCCTAAGAATCTCGGTTCAATTCCCAATAAGTCTTGGCTTGTAATTGTTGATATTTATTGAAAGTGATTTATGAAGGCAACCTATGTAGGCAAGCAACTGCTCTCTTTATTCATTTTTACTCATTGTACTCATTTTTGAGTACATGTCTTTCTTAATCATTGAACTCATGTTTGAGTACATGTCTTTTTTATTCAATGTACTCATTTTTTAATACATGTCTTTTTCCAAAACGAAACTAATGTATTCGGAGCCATTATAAGTATCAAATGTGCTAAAAAAATTAGTACATTTACTTATCTTTGAGTATCTATTTTTAACAGTGTACATTTCAAAATAATAATTATTTCAAATTTGAATCTTTATTCGCTTTTTTAAAAAACTTATCAAAACCATTTTTTAACTAACATTTCAACCTTTTAAGCCACCTCATCCGCTTTTCGAGAATAACCTATTGGCTAGTCAAGTCCATTAAAATAAGGAGTTTTTTCAACTGAAACAAATAAATTCGTCGTAACGTCAAAAATTTATGATCAGGTGGAATGGAAAAGCTATAAAGAAATGGCAAGTGACTCGTAAAAGTAAAAAGAGAGTACAGAACAAGAAAAAGCTCTAAAATGAGCGGTTCCAACCTTCATTCACCATTAAACTAAAAGTTACACAAAGCGGGGACCACCACTTTCTAAAAGTACTAAATAAAATTCAGTTGTGAAACATAATTTCGACACCAGGTTTTCAGTAATGTATTCAATTGTAAAATCAAATTGTAAAATTCAATTGTATTTAATTTAAATTATGTAAATTACTGAACGTAATAATTTTGAACGGACACTGCATTGGAATATGCGTGCAACAAATCAACACTTTTGGGAAAACTGTTTAACATTACCTAATTTATAAAAAAGTTGAAAAATGTCGATAAGTTGAAACTATGAATTTTTAACACTGTTGAGTTCGGAATTTCGAACCGCTAAATTTGGTTTTTGTTTATTAATGTCGTACTAGAGCTGCATATTGGGCTATTGGCGACGGTTCGGGGCCTATCTCGAAGGAAATACCCGGGAACGATGCCTCGTATTTTTTAACCATGGTCAGAGATGACGAGGAAACACCTGAACTGGCAACCAACGCCTTCAATAGACGTCGGGACTTTGGACCCCGATCAGATTTATAGTGCACCAGTCCCGTATACACGCCGATAATTTTTGTGGATGTTCTGGACGACATTAATAGTATTTTGTAGAAACTGGCAACCCTCCAATCACAAGATCACTACTTTTCCACTTTTCTTAGTCAAGTCGGACGCACAGGTCCGAACCAGGAATCCTCTGATTCCCAGCTGACGCAACACTATTCAGAGAACTGTTTAACATTAAAAAAGTTGAAAAATGTTGATAAGTTGAAACTGGGAATTTTTAACACTGTTCAGTTCGGAATTTCGAATCGTTAAGTTTTGTTTGGTTAATTAATGTCGCACAAGAGCTTGGGCTATTAGCGAAGGTTTGGGGCCTATCTCGAAGGAAATACCCGGGAACAATGCCTCGTATTTTTTAATCTTGGTCAAATAGCGAGAACAACATCCGAGCTGGCACCCGAAGCCATTAACTTGAGAATTTCGAATATTTAAGTTCCTCTATTTTTAATCTTGGTCAAATAGCGAGAACAACATCCGAGCTGGCACCCGAAGCCATTAACTTGAGAATTTCGAATATTTAAGTTCCTCTATTTTTAATCTTGGTCAAATAGCGAGAACAACATCCGAGCTGGCACCCGAAGCCATTAACTTGAGAATTTCGAATATTTAAGTTCCTCTATTTTTAATCTTGGTCAAATAGCGAGAACAACATCCGAGCTGGCACCCGAAGCCATTAACTTGAGAATTTCGAATATTTAAGTTCCTCTATTTTTAATCTTGGTCAAATAGCGAGAACAACATCCGAGCTGGCACCCGAAGCCATTAACTTGAGAATTTCGAATATTTAAGTTCCTCTATTTTTAATCTTGGTCAAATAGCGAGAACAACATCCGAGCTGGCACCCGAAGCCATTAACTTGAGAATTTCGAATATTTAAGTTCCTCTATTTTTAATCTTGGTCAAATAGCGAGAACAACATCCGAGCTGGCACCCGAAGCCATTAACTTGAGAATTTCGAATATTTAAGTTCCTCTATTTTTAATCTTGGTCAAATAGCGAGAACAACATCCGAGCTGGCACCCGAAGCCATTAACTTGAGAATTTCGAATATTTAAGTTCCTCTATTTTTAATCTTGGTCAAATAGCGAGAACAACATCCGAGCTGGCACCCGAAGCCATTAACTTGAGAATTTCGAATATTTAAGTTCCTCTATTTTTAATCTTGGTCAAATAGCGAGAACAACATCCGAGCTGGCACCCGAAGCCATTAACTTGAGAATTTCGAATATTTAAGTTCCTCTATTTTTAATCTTGGTCAAATAGCGAGAACAACATCCGAGCTGGCACCCGAAGCCATTAACTTGAGAATTTCGAATATTTAAGTTCCTCTATTTTTAATCTTGGTCAAATAGCGAGAACAACATCCGAGCTGGCACCCGAAGCCATTAACTTGAGAATTTCGAATATTTAAGTTCCTCTATTTTTAATCTTGGTCAAATAGCGAGAACAACATCCGAGCTGGCACAAGAAGCCATTAACTTGAGAATTTCGAATATTTAAGTTCCTCTATTTTTAATCTTGGTCAAATAGCGAGAACAACATCCGAGCTGGCACAAGAAGCCATTAACTTGAGAATTTCGAATATTTAAGTTCCTCTATTTTTAATCTTGGTCAAATAGCGAGAACAACATCCGAGCTGGCACAAGAAGCCATTAACTTGAGAATTTCGAATATTTAAGTTCCTCTATTTTTAATCTTGGTCAAATAGCGAGAACAACATCCGAGCTGGCACCCGAAGCCATTAACTTGAGAATTTCGAATATTTAAGTTCCTCTATTTTTAATCTTGGTCAAATAGCGAGAACAACATCCGAGCTGGCACCCGAAGCCATTAACTTGAGAATTTCGAATATTTAAGTTCCTCTATTTTTAATCTTGGTCAAATAGCGAGAACAACATCCGAGCTGGCACCCGAAGCCATTAACTTGAGAATTTCGAATATTTAAGTTCCTCTATTTTTAATCTTGGTCAAATAGCGAGAACAACATCCGAGCTGGCACCCGAAGCCATTAACTTGAGAATTTCGAATATTTAAGTTCCTCTATTTTTAATCTTGGTCAAATAGCGAAAACAACATCCGAGCTGGCACAAGAAGCCATTAACTTGAGAATTTCGAATATTTAAGTTCCTCTATTTTTAATCTTGGTCAAATAGCGAGAACAACATCCGAGCTGGCTCCCGAAGCCATTAACTTGAGAATTTCGAATATTTAAGTTCCTCTATTTTTAATCTTGGTCAAATAGCGAGAACAACATCCGAGCTGGCACCCGAAGCCATTAACTTGAGAATTTCGAATATTTAAGTTCCTCTATTTTTAATCTTGGTCAAATAGCGAGAACAACATCCGAGCTGGCACCCGAAGCCATTAACTTGAGAATTTCGAATATTTAAGTTCCTCTATTTTTAATCTTGGTCAAATAGCGAGAACAACATCCGAGCTGGCACAAGAAGCCATTAACTTGAGAATTTCGAATATTTAAGTTCCTCTATTTTTAATCTTGGTCAAATAGCGAGAACAACATCCGAGCTGGCACAAGAAGCCATTAACTTGAGAATTTCGAATATTTAAGTTCCTCTATTTTTAATCTTGGTCAAATAGCGAGAACAACATCCGAGCTGGCACCCGAAGCCATTAACTTGAGAATTTCGAATATTTAAGTTCCTCTATTTTTAATCTTGGTCAAATAGCGAGAACAACATCCGAGCTGGCACCCGAAGCCATTAACTTGAGAATTTCGAATATTTAAGTTCCTCTATTTTTAATCTTGGTCAAATAGCGAGAACAACATCCGAGCTGGCACCCGAAGCCATTAACTTGAGAATTTCGAATATTTAAGTTCCTCTATTTTTAATCTTGGTCAAATAGCGAGAACAACATCCGAGCTGGCACCCGAAGCCATTAACTTGAGAATTTCGAATATTTAAGTTCCTCTATTTTTAATCTTGGTCAAATAGCGAAAACAACATCCGAGCTGGCACAAGAAGCCATTAACTTGAGAATTTCGAATATTTAAGTTCCTCTATTTTTAATCTTGGTCAAATAGCGAGAACAACATCCGAGCTGGCTCCCGAAGCCATTAACTTGAGAATTTCGAATATTTAAGTTCCTCTATTTTTAATCTTGGTCAAATAGCGAGAACAACATCCGAGCTGGCACCCGAAGCCATTAACTTGAGAATTTCGAATATTTAAGTTCCTCTATTTTTAATCTTGGTCAAATAGCGAGAACAACATCCGAGCTGGCACCCGAAGCCATTAACTTGAGAATTTCGAATATTTAAGTTCCTCTATTTTTAATCTTGGTCAAATAGCGAGAACAACATCCGAGCTGGCACCCGAAGCCATTAACTTGAGAATTTTGAATATTTAAGTTCCTCTATTTTTAATCTTGGTCAAATAGCGAGAACAACATCCGAGCTGGCACCCGAAGCCATTAACTTGAGAATTTCGAATATTTAAGTTCCTCTATTTTTAATCTTGGTCAAATAGCGAGAACAACATCCGAGCTGGCACCCGAAGCCATTAACTTGAGAATTTCGAATATTTAAGTTCCTCTATTTTTAATCTTGGTCAAATAGCGAGAACAACATCCGAGCTGGCACCCGAAGCCATTAACTTGAGAATTTCGAATATTTAAGTTGGGAATTTCGAATCTTTAAATTAGGAAATTTCTTGTTCCAACCCTTCTCCCCCATGGGTTGGGAATCACTGAACTCAATTTCATTAATTCAAAACAGGTTTCATCCCAATGTAATTAACTTCCAAAAATTGGAATTTTAATACGAGTGAATGCATTTAGGAAAAGTTATTTGCGTTCTTCCACGAATCGTCTCAACGTGGCGAGACTTTGTTAGAATCGCTCGTTCCTCATTTAGGGAGCCCCAGTTGCTCAGTTGGTAAGGCGTTCAGCTACTAATCAGAGGATTGGTGGTTCGAATCCGTGAAATGGACTTGACATAGAAAAGTAAAAAAGTAGTGATCTTGCGATCGGAGGGTTGCCAGCTTCGCTACAAAAATACTAGAAAGTCGTCCAGAACATCCAACAAATTATACTGGCGTGTATACGGGACTGGTGCACGATATATCTGATCGGGGTCCAAAGTCCCGACGTCTATTGAAGGCGTTGGGTGCCAGTTCAGGTGTTTCCTCGTCATCTGACCATGGTTCTAAAATAACGAGGTGCGTGTATGAATGTGTTCCCGGGACTTTCCTTCGAGATTAACCCCGAACCGTCACCAATAGCCCACTGTGCAGCTCTAGTGCGATGTTAATTAACAAAACCAGTTGTATTTAAAATAAATTATTTAATTTTAATGTTAGTGAAATTATTTGTCATTCCTAAGAAATAAAGTTGATATTTAAAATTATATTTGTTTTACCAACTTCTATATATTTTAGTGGAAGTATAACAGTGCTTGTATAAAAGAAGAAATAAACGAAATAAAAAACCTTTTCGAAGATGCCTTTCGGAGACTTAAACGTACTGGTTATTCCTTTAAAATATACAAGTTAAACTCACAAAATATATCAGTCAGCTGACAAAATTGCCATAAACATACTTTTCCCAACATACAAATGCTTCATTACCGAGTACATTGTAAAGAAAGTGCTTAAAAATGAGTACATGAACGTACTCGCCTTCCTTTGAGTACAATTGCATCGTAAATGAGCAATGACGTACTCAAATTTAAGTAATCGTACTTTCTCAAGAATGAGCCGTGCGATTTAATATTGCTAATCTCCAGCTTCTGGTCAAGCCATCTTAACAAAGCGACCCGGCCAACTTAAAAATAGTTGTTCAGAAGATGTTTTCCATTTTATTTGATGTCGATTGCTTAAATGAAAACTGAGTTATTACAATTGAATTATCTTGCTTCCCATTCTTTTGACACACCTTTTTAACATTACTTCTGTTTATAACTTCTTTACGTCGACCTGGTAGCTTATAGGATAAGGTTCTGGACAGCGGTGCCTGCAGATTGGGTTTGATTCCAGATAAGTCTTGGTTGTAATTGTCGGTATTTATTTTGATTTATGAAGGCAGCCTATGTAGGCCGGCATCTGCTCTTTTTATTCATTTTTACCCATTGTACTCCTTTTTAAGTACGACTTTTTCAAAATTGAAACTTATCTATTCAGAGCCATGATAAGCACCAAATGTATTAAAAAATGAGTACATTTGACTTATATTTGAATACCTATTTTTAACAATGTATTTTCTACGGAAAGCAAGTAAATGTTGATTCCCGATTTAAAATTTTTCTTTAAAAAGAATAAAATCAAACAATGGCTTTTAAAGATGTTTGAAAAACTTATTTTGGTGATTAAATACGAGTTTCATGGACCACCCCAGACCAGGGTTCGAAATCAGGAGATACAAATTACGTGTCACCGGAATCAAGGAATATTTAGTTGCTAAAATGTTCTGCTCAGGGGAAATTTAAAAAGAATTCAAATTGCTTAAGCAGAGCTGCCAAGTGTTACGATATTTTTGTAATCGTTAAAGCTTCTTTTGCAAATAATTAGAATCGTGTTTCCATTTGTACTCTAAAAATACCACCGTCTTCCTGAGAAAATTACTCAAAAGTATGAGACCAAGTATTAGAAATCAATGTTAGACTTAAAAAATGATGACTGGATGTACATACGGCCGTTCAGTTCAAACTGAAAGTTTTATAAAAAGTTAGGTGTCTATAAAATGACGGTCGTCAAATTGAAATTGTTTAGGCGTAACACTGTTAAAAATAGGTACTCAAAATTAAGTAAAATGTGCTCATTGAGTATATTTGATGCTTTCATAGCGGGGTGGTCTGTAACCCCAATAATTTTTCAAATCGGCATATCCGGCAGTTTATATGGTGAATTCCGGGAAAATGTTGCCATGGCACTTAAAATTTTAAACTTTATGTTGAGTCATTTGTCATATACCATTTTTTTCAGAAAGATATGAACTTTTCGAATCTTAACATATTTTTTTTAAATTAACACAATGACTTTTATAAAATCAAGGTCAAAGTCACTTCTTTACTATATGTTTTTGCAGTGCGGAATATTTACATTTTGTTTCATACTATAACTTGACTAAAATCCCTTACAAAATAAAATAAATAGATTAACTTTTATACTTTATTCAAGTAGTTAATCTTTCTATTAATTTTTTTTTGGAAAAAAATATTTTTTAACCATGAAATCAATAACTTATTAAGTCAAACCATAAATGTCCTTTCGTTACCAAAATACTATATTTCAACCATCTCACTAAGAAACTATTGGGTCTACAACTTAATGAATTTTTGTACAAAGACTTTTGTACAAGTACTTATGACACTTATTAATTAGAAATAGCAACAATTTTATTTTGTTTTTAATTTAGATGTTTTTTAATGGTAACGGAAGGACATCAATGTGGTAACGGAAGGACATTTTTGTATGAGCTGATTTTGACTGAATTTTCCACAATTAAACAAACTAATTTTCAGTTATTATTGAAATTCAAACACATATAAATATTATATATACATATTAACTGTATTTTCTTTCTTAATACCCTCCCCCGCTAATTTTATAAGTATGTCACAAATACATTGAGTTTCAATTAAAACTGGTACTTCTTTTCTATTTATTCACTATATGGGTTGTTTCTACAATAAAGCCATAAAATGGGAAAAAGAAGAAAGTTTAAAAGCGATTTCTTACGATGACGTTAAGTGACGCATGCAGAAATTCAGCAAGAAAATATTGATATTAATGCATCACTAAGTTCGCAAGCTTAGACCCCAGTTTGTTTTGTTACAAATATACCTTCTACTTAAAGTTTGTCTAAATTGTTTTGTTACCAAATATATAAATACTAATAACAAAATTTAGCACATTTAAAATGAGAGTAATGGAACGAAGACAGAAAGCTATAAAAAAAAAAGATACAAGAGTTCATTTAAAAAGTGGATTTATGTTCTTGAAAACAAATCTGCACATTTTTAAAGCATATTTGTATTAAAAGACATCAACACAAATTATTTGAAGAATTCAAAGAAGAGGTGAAAATTATAGTTGTACAAGTTGATTTAACATTCAAAAACCACCTTAACATTCATGTTTGATCAGTATAACATCATGGCTGCATTGAAGCATTTTTGCCATCAATCAAAGCAAAGGTACTGTAAATGTCCAAAGTGGTTAATGGGAAATTTACCACTATTGCCCCATCAGATAAAATAATTGATTTCTCCATCAGATAAAGTAATTTCTCAAGAAAGATGGAACAATATCCTCCTCTTCCTGTCACACGCAATACTTATTATTTAAAACCAATTTCAAAATATATTATTGAGTATTGTGAGTACTCTAGTTCCACAGAAAGAAAGGTATTAAAAAAAACATACAATCAAATATAAAAGATGCAGACAAGGCACATGGGTCAAGCAATGCATTAGCAGTTAGTGACTTTTAGTTAGTCGAATTGAAAGGACTAAAAAGTATTATATTAGGCAAGTGCTTCATTCAATGATGTCGTTGTAGAAGTATTACGTTTAAGAAAATAAAATAATAAATGACTAAATTTATATTTCCTAAGAAAGAAGGTAACTGCTGGAATTGACTCAAATAAAATAACCAAAAATTGGATAAGCCAAAAATTTTAACAAATGGCTCTGGAAAAATAATTTGTTGCAGAATTAGATTTAAAAACAGCTGAATAAGCAGAATTTAACACCTATTATTCTTTTTCAAAATATTAATGAGTAAATTGTTGTAAAACAATCCAATTTTACACACTTGGAATTTTTGTCCTTCCGTTACTGTCCATCCGTTACCTTAAAAAAACATCATATTTTTGGGCATAATGTAATAATTTCCAAACACTGCACTGCAATTTATAATAATTGAACTCTCCTTTAAGTGTTCTAATTTTTTTAGATTTTTTTTTTTACGGTTTAGCTGAACTTTTAATAATAAGGTGTAAGTGTGGTATACCACTTCCAAAAAACGTCCTTCCGTTACCATTACTAAAATTTAAATTTTAAAAAAAGTTATAAAGTGTTAAATTCTAGATTTTGCATTTTTAATAAAATGCAGTAATGTGTACAAAAGTCTACCTATCAGTTATTTGAAATAAAATATATTTTTGAAATTATAACCATAAGTTGTAGTACAAACTGGCCTTCCGTTACCGCCGGAATTCACCATATTCGTTGTTAAAGAAAATTCGAATTTTTTAGATAATTTGGCAATTTTGTTTAATAAAATAAAGATTTTTTTTGTTTGTAAGGTTTTTATTATTGATAAAGAATTGATTATATATAAAGAGGAATGTAAAGTTTTTTTTTTATCGTTTGGTAATTACAGTATTTTTTAGATAGATTTCGATATTCGAAAGAAATTGAAATGAAAGGTTGTGGCTCGAGAATCGAAGACAAGTTAAACTATTATTAGCGAATGAACTTTAACTTGCGAAAAAATGCGTTGATGTCCGATTTGGAAAATTACTGAAGTTTCAGGATTTCATCGGAATTTTCAATAAGAAAATAGTTGATCCCCCCTTTTATTATATATATATATATCAAATAAAAAAAACAGTCTTTAACATACGCTGAATTGAAAAAGATATGTACGCATACACTGCATTAATTTTTAGAGAAAATCCTCGTTCATGTCGATTGTACATGTACATTTAGTGGTTTGAAAAAAAAAATCATAATTAGGGAGTGATCTACTAATTTTAAAAATAGTTAATGGCTGTTTATTTCTGTTAAAAATGTTGGTAACGATTTTACGAAAAGTCAATGATAACTGTTGCTGTTTCGATATTTTTCTATCATCAACGTATTCCTGTTTACTGGAACGAAAATAATTGTTGGTTCTGGGGGCTAAAAAATGTGAAAAAAAATTGTGTGGAGCGGGAGGGGAAGATCCCCCCCCCACCCCACCTTAGATATCCGTTGCTCAGATACCTTAGGAAATCCGTTGCTCACTCACTAACCCCCCCCCCCCCCCCCCTTCCCCTCACCCAAGAATATCTCTATACCTACGTGCCTGATCAGGTATAGAAACAACATGCTATTAAAATAACCCAATTATGTACTTTGAAAATTGCACCCTCCTGCCCTTTTTCGCATGAAAATCACCGGCCTTTTTGCCCTTCCGAAAATCACACGATTTGCACATTTATATCTATTTCTCAATCTTTACATGAGGTTTTGTTCTACCATTTTAATTTTAGTTTGTCAAATATTGGATTATCATCAGCTAACTATGAGTAGCCGGTTTTAGTGAAAATCTGCAGTGTGGCATGACGGTGTTTGCGATTGTAAAGAGATAGAAAATTTAAGATTTTCTACGTATCTGAAACCCATTTTCTCGTTTTGAAAACGTTTTCTTTATGTTTAATGTGGTCCTGTAGTTATTGTACTATATAGTAAGAATTAATCTTTTATAAAAAAAAAAAAACGGAATTAAAAAAAAAAAACTGCAGCTTGCCATTACAATGTTTTCTATTTTGATAATATAACAATATTTTTTTGCAGATTCATTGCGAATTCTCAAGATTAACAAAAAATTTCAGTTGAAATTGGATTTGTTAGGTATTTATTGTGGATATGGAGGGGGGGGGGGGAGTGACTTTCATGAGCAAATAGACAAGTTTTACACAAATTATGAATAGTAATAAAAAAAATAAAAGTGAGGGTCCCTAAAGAGGGGGGAGGGGGAAGTGAGGGTCCCTAAAGAGGGGGAAGGGGGGCGGGGGGGGGGGGCTAGGCCCGGGCGTATCATGCGTAATAGCGAATTTATGTGAGCGGTTTTAATTAACACCGTTACGAAGAACGGGTATTTTACTAGTTAATAATAAAAATAATAACTTACCATTATGATAATCGTACCCCCACGGACAATCCGCTGCAGGGGACACAGAATGCGAACGCGAAAGAAAACTCACACAAGTCCCCAGCGCGAAAACTTTTATGGAAACCTCACCGAAATAAAATATTTAAAAAAAAAATCTACCAATTCCTCTACAAATCTTGACAACATATATTTAAAAATTCTAAATCATCGACAAGTGGAAGGTTCTAAATCCCACGATTTTTCAGTCATTTAGAACCCTCGAATTCTAAAAACGAAAAGCGAAACGTTCGAACATTCCTAGACCGTCGCGCCGACAGAACTGAAACCTGTTACACGCCAGCTGTGTTTTGGTGGTTGAGCTGGGCATGCGCAGGAGACGTGACAGACGACTCGTTTTCCGTGGGACTTTTTACCGAATTTTCTTTTTATTAGTTCTTAATGATGGGGTTAAGTTACGGAATGCAAATTCGATCGGGCAGATCGCTCGTCGAATGTGGGAAAATATATCGTCTGAATGGAACTCTTACAAAATGTTTAGTTGTTTTAGTTTTGGTGTTTAGAGGTCAAGGCTACTATGCTGCTGCGAATCTGGACTGATTTGTTTTAGTAGCTTAATTAATTATTTTTATTTTATTAAAATTATTTTCATTTTGGAATATTTTCTTTACGATAATCTATATAAAGAAGATTGTTTGTGGGATTGTTTTTTTATACAAATCTACAGTTTTATTCCAAGCTTGACGAAATTTTGCTCATTTGACCTTCAAGAGACAAGACCCTGCTTATATAAGATTTCAAAAAACCACCCCGATCCCACTTCCCACCTCTTAAAGCAGAAATGACTTCTTATTAAAACCTTCAGATGGCGCCTCTGTGAAGAAATCGGCTACCACTGCGTAAAGCCCCAGCCAGTGCCATATCACACACAAAAATAAATTCGCGGGGGGGGGGGGGGGGGGGGGATAAAACACAAGAATTTTCCCAACTTAACGATTCGAAATTCCTAACTTAATTGCGTCGGGTGCCAGTTCAGGTGTCTGTCCTCGTTATCTGACCATAGTTAAAAAGATACGGGGTATTGTTCCCGGGTCTTTCCGTCGAGCTAGGGCTCGAACCGTTGCCAATGTGCAGCTCTAGTGTGACGTTGATTAACCAAACCAAACTTAACGATTCGGAATTCCCAACTCAACAGCGCTAAAAATTCCCAGTTCCAACTTATTGACATTTTTCAACTTTTTTTATTGATTAGGCAATCAAACAGTTGTTGGCAGATTTGTTGCACGCATGTTCCAATGCAGTGTCCGTTCTGAAGTCTAATTTAATTTTAATCGTACAAGTTGGGAACTTTCCCCTTGCTTTAATGTGCTAATAATATTAATTTTCTTCAAGCATAAATTTTCCCGACTAGGAGCTTTTTAAAACTCGAAATTCTTAGCATTCAAGGTTTCTAGATAATTGGGGGGTAGTATCCCCCCCCCCCCCCAAAAAAAAAAAAAACCTTTGCGACGGGGCTGGCCTAGGAAATGCTGGGCTAGTATCAAATAAAAATATGCTGGGCTAATATCAAACAAATTATTTATAACCAAAAACTTTCCAATGTATTATCCAAGCAATAAGATTTTCAATGTAGCTCATACGTGTCTTAAAAAAAAAGTGTAAGTGTAGCGGTAGCGGATACACAGACGATGAGTCATTTTAAATGCAGTGTGTAAGTACAAAATGTAAACATAATTGTTTTCATAGTCAGCAAATTACATTACATAGTAAAGCAAAATTTGTGTTTTTAGTGAGAAATAATCTTTATTTCGTGAATTTTCCACTTATCCGGATATTTGATTATCCGGATGAGGACTGGTCTCAGTTGTGCCGAATGATTGGAGTTTTACTGCAATGTCTCTGTCACCAATAGCCCTCTGTGCAGCTCTAGTGCGACGTTTATTAATCAAATCAATAATCTACTGCATTCTACAATTTGCGTTCCAATTGTGTAAGCAGGTAAAAAGCTGTAAAAATAGTTTTTCATAGTCTTACCTTTTGAGCATTTGTCGCAAATACTCTTTCTCCTTCCGCTGCCACTAAAGGTCATGCAAATAATAATAATAATCGGGTAGGTACAGGCCACACTGCACCATAAGGTTTCGTTCGTGAATACTTTTGAGCCCCACGCGTTACAAATGTTGGGAGAAGGAGTGAATAAATGATCAACCAGGTTGACGTAGCATACCTTCTTATACACGATGGTAGGTCATTTATCCCTATCCTTTTTTAAAACATTTTCTCCGATTCCAAAATATTTTCATTGTTGAGGGACTGCCCAACAATTAAATTTTCGTTTACGCGAAATTTAGTAAGCCGAATAATCTCAAAAAATTATCGACAACTAGAGTTTCATGGTAAATAATAGGGGGGGGGGGGGGGAGCCCCTGCTAAATTAAAAACTTAAAAGGGAGAAATAAAATAAGTCAAGTGTACAAAATTTCATCAGTCTCGGAATAAAATTGTAGATTTGCATAAAAAACAAAAGCAAAAGCACAGCGAAAATCGCAATTAAAAAATTCCTAACTTTCAAATTCTGAAAAAAAAAAAAATTACCTTCGCAATTTTTGTCTCATCCCAATCACGATACCCTCAGAATTTCTCTTAGTCTCGGTATCTAATGGAATCATGAATGAAAAAATCATTTTTCTTCCCGGCAACCTGTTTCAGGGGTAATTATTTGTCATTATAAAATATAAATCGAGTCTGTGAAGTGACGCCAAAATTCTTTCGCGTCCACAGGGACATTAACCGGTGCATTTCATATTCCTCATTAAAAGCCACCAACATAATTACGACATGTTTGGAGCAGTCGTCTTTTTGGTGGTGTTGGATCATAAAATAACCACAAACAAAACATTTTTCTTATCCTCGTGGATAAGAAAAAATTGTTTTAGATGGAAAATTACCAATCCGACCGGAAATTTATTAAAAATTTGCAGTTTTTTTACAATGATTTCCTCAATATTTTTCATGTCTAGGCGTAAGAATGTCGATAAATTCCTGTTGTTGACTTGGGCAAAATCACAAACTTAGTTAGTAAACTTGAGCAAAATTGTGATTTTTTTTAAGTGAAACTTTTTTATGTTTCATTTTTTAAAAAAATAAGCCAAATATTTCACAAATTTGCCAACTAGGTTTCTAATTGCGCCAAATCTACAGAAATTTACCAAGATTGGAGGAACATTTCGACATTTCAAAATGCGGTTCTTTCTACACTTTTTTCAGCGGAACTGCCAATAAAATCTTCGAATTGTAATACTAAACATGGTATTCCCCAAATTTATGGGGACCCGAAATAGCGGGCCCCCAAGCATATGCTTTATTTGCCACTGCTAAAATCAGGTCCTGCTTACCAAATATACTCTCTTAAAAAAGAAATGTATTTCACAAATACAATTCAACCCACTTTTTAAGTTAAAACAACTCCAAAGCAAGGTTCGCGTCTTTGCATAAAAATTAACCATCGATTACAATTAAACCAATATACTTCATTTAATCCCATTCTCACTGACAATTATCCGAACACACGACATTCGATATAACTTCAGCTCGCATCGAAATCCATACTTTTCATTTCTACACTTTCCAATCACGCACTCCAACTCCCCTAATTAATGGTTGTGCGAGGAAAACTAAATGATTAGTGCGAAAAACCTATATTCCGGGCATTGCCATTGACCCAGCCCACAAAGGTGTTTGATGAAAACAACTCCTATTCCCAAACGGATTGATTTTTTTCCTTGAAAGGTGGATAATGATGTTTGTGAGTAGGTAGAATTGTAAGGATAAATACGTTAAACAAATAGATATTGGGAAAAGGAATTGTTTACTAACAAAAGCTGTAGTTTTGTTTTGTGCAAAAGGTAAAATTTAGATTTGTATTGAGTTTTTTTTTTTTTTAATAATGTTATTTGTAAAATATTGACCTGTAAAATCTATTGTTTGCTTTGCAGAAATTTCAGTCATGCATCAAGACTAGTTTCAAAACCTGATAGATCCATTTTCATGAATTTTACAGGAGACGCTAAACGGGGCCGCCCTTATCTAACGCGGGGCCCTGTGCAAGCTTAGTAGCGAGCACTTTTTAACGTCCATATAAATTTATGAATAAGTTTTCAGATTTTCGAAAAAAAATTGGAATTTTTAATTAATTACAAATATTTGATGTGGCTACATATCATTGGAATATAATATTTATTCGAGAACTTCGTTACATAAAAATCTGTATTATTTTGTTTGTTTTTTAAATTATTTTTATCTATATAAAAACCTAATTCTCTATCAAACGATAATAAATTTATGTCAGTCGTGATATTTGTTACGGAATGGATCCCTCTAAGAGATCAATGATAGAAGGTAACCAAAGTTATTTCGGAAGCACTTTTGTACATAACACATTTTACAGTTGGAATTTTTAAACTGATTTTTTTCCGCCAACCCTGAGCTCTCTCAATTTTCTTGTGGTAATACCGGCCGGCCTGCCGGAAGGAAGAAAAAACCGCTATGTAATCGTAAAGATGAATCTTAAAGACAGTAGTCGCCGAAGGATATTGTATGTCAGCTAATCAGATACATGAAATATCATAAATTTGATATTTCATGTAGCTGATTTTTAAGACGTTTCTTGTCAAAAGCAAGAAACAAATATCATTTTATCTGTAACATTCTTATTTTGTATGGATTTTTTTTATGAACGCAGGGCCCCTTCAGAAGCGCCCTGTGCGGTGGCACGCGTTGCACGCCCCTAAGGGCGGCCCTGACGCCAAAAACGATTTACCCCCACTACTTTTGGATCTAAAGCCATGACTTTGAATGCGTTTTTAGACTGGATTCCGACACTTTTAGTCAATACTGCTCAGGGCCGCAATAATCTGGAAACCAAGAAAGTTGGGTTCAACTTCTAAAAATCCACGAGTTGGAAAAATTTATGCCTGAAGAAAATTAATATTTATTAACACATGAGAGTTAGGGAAGATTAGAAATTGATCAACTTGTAAGATTACATTTAAATTAAACCTCAGAAGGGACACTGCATTGAAATATGGGTGCAACAAATCAATGCTTGTGAGAGAACTGTTCAATATTACCTAAAATATATATTAAAAAAGACGAAAAATGTCGATAAGTTGGAACTGGAAATTTTCAGCGCTGTTGAGTTGAGAATTTCGAATCGTTAAGTTGGGAAATTTCTTATTTCAACCAACCCCAAAATATTTTTTGTGTAAACGCACTGATACCGCTTTGGAAAAGAATGTAAGGCATTGAAAACTCGTGAAAAAAAATTAAAAAAGAATTTTGGAAATATGGATTTATCTGGTTTTGAAAAAAGACTGTTCATGAAGAGCAAACGTTCAAAACGTGCCTTGTCCAAAATTTCTAAAAATTAAATTATTCCATCATTGAATTCATCTCCATATTTTCGATCGAACTAGGTTGTTGTATTCATCTAAAATGCGTTTTTTTCTGGTTTCTTCCCACCAAAACTAACTTGCAAAAATTAACCTGTATACGAGTCAATGCATTTGGGAATAATGATTTGTGTTTTCCCACGAATGTGACAAAACACATTTTGAATGTTTGCTCCTGATATTTATATCGATCACAAGTGGACATGTTAAAAATTATGTGTGTCCTTATTTTTAAGTATATAAAATCGAATAATCATCCTCTATATTATTTCTGTAGTATAGATCCCTCAAACGCAACGAATCATTATAAGTGTGGTCTCAAAACAGTGACGAATCGTATTTTCAGAACGCTGACACCCAGAAGTTTAATTTAAAAAAATGAGGGAAAACTCGTTTTTTAATAGAATTTAAAGGTTAAAAAGCTTTAGCAACAGCTTTAATCTTTAGAAAATTATCTTTCTCCGTTATCATAGAAATGTCTTTATGTTTTTGAAAATATATAAAAATTATAAAATAATCTTTTTTTAAAAAAGAAAAAACGACTATAAGAAAAATGCGCTAAAAAGTTTTTTTTTTTTTTTTAATTTTACGAAAGTTGAAAAAAAAAATTGATTTAGTTAATATCAATTTCAGATTTATTAAAACTTTTTTAAATAAGCGCCAAAATTTATGTAAATTGGCACCAACTTCAAAAAGTTGTAATAAATATAAACTAATTAAAAAAAATTTCAACTCTTTCGTAAATTTAAAAAAAAAAAAAAACTTTTTTAGCGCATATTTTTTAAAGTCGGTTTTCATTTTTTTTTTAAATATTCTTTTATTTTTTAATTTAGTAGGGGATCCGCCCCCTGCTATTATTCATCAAGAAATTCAAGTTGTTCACATTTTTCCACGTTTCGGAACTGGTTAAAGAAATGCCGGTTAAACAAAACTATATGGTCTCAACAATGTATATGTGTACAATGAAAATATTTTTAAATAGAAAAAATTGTTAGAAAAATGTCCGGTTAATCGATATTTCCGGATATATAACAACCGCATAACCGATTATTTTTTTGAAGTTTTTGCCAAAATGGATTTTTCGTTATTCGACAAAAAAAATAAATTATATCGAACAATTTTTTT
The DNA here is from genome assembly GCA_963932185.1 of Troglohyphantes excavatus. Classification (NCBI taxonomy): domain Eukaryota; kingdom Metazoa; phylum Arthropoda; class Arachnida; order Araneae; family Linyphiidae; genus Troglohyphantes; species Troglohyphantes excavatus. Next base: position 3,712,657 of record OZ010667.1, read on the forward strand.
TAAGCGGTCCGGTTAGTTGAAAATTCCGGATAGTTAAATGCCAGATCACCGGATATTTTTTTCAAAAGGTGCCCAAATGAGACATCCCCTAGCCAGCAAAAAAATAGTTTTCCAAATATCTAAATAAGAACAGAAATCTTGCGTGAACATACATAAGGGCAATAAAAATAAAGAAAATTTATCTTAAATAATTTTAAATAGACTACACAAAAAATATTTGAAAATTTACAAACTACAGAAATTATACGTCATTTATGCCCTCACAACGGCCCTACGATTTCTATTGGATTGAAATTTTAAATATTAATTAAAATATAACTAACTAAACTTTTCAAATTCCGGCTCTCAGTTGCACAATTAGAGGTTGAATAGTACTTATGTTTATAATTTTATACATTTCCATGCAGAGGAAGTAGACGTTTTGTGTGCCAGACAGACACTCTTTCCTTTATTATTCTAGATAAGATGGAATCGTTGTAATTTGGAACAGAATTGTGACATTAGGTTTCCAATGTTTCTAAAGATTTTGTGCCCCCCATCCCCTCAAATCCAAAAAAGTCCCTGTGAAGCTTTCTGAAAATATGAATATAATAATGTCTCCAAAAATGGTTTACTATTCTACCCTCTATCATTTCATAGATAATTATTGTTGTTTATCATTCAAATTATTATGATAATAATAGTAACAAATGAATGTTTAGCAAAATTTTATTATTTAGTCCATTTCATGACATCGACAACCATGAGGGGGGTGAGAAGGGGTACAAGTGACAATTTCATTATTTTGTTAAAATGCAGTTTAAAGTTAAAACAATAAGGCTGATTCTGGAAGTAGTTGAATCTTATGCTATATTGATATATTTACTCGTATCCATTTGCCTTTAACATTTCAGATGTATTATAACTATCCTATCTATAACTGCATTATTTTTATATTATAAAAAGTCACTTGTGTGTATCCCGTTTGGTTTCTCACTCCCAGACATAAATGTTGGTTTCTGGTTATAAGTTCATTATTCTATCCAATTGAATAGAAAATGGCATTGTAATAATTAAATGAAAATTATGCTACTTAATTATAACTAAAATTAAGAACATAATATTTATTTTTAGATATTTGTTAACATCATACTTTTTAAAATATTTTTTAAATTTTACTATCATTTTTTAAAAAAAATAATTGCTATATTTTAAATAGAAATACTGAAACGTTCCAAATGATTTAAATTAACTACCTAGACATATTTCTTATCAAATTAAAAAAAAAAATTAGAAATTAAAAAAGCTTACAACTCAAATTACTTAAACATATCAAAAATGTTTATTATAAAAATTTTACAGCATACATATATCTATAAATTTCCTAAATTATATATATTCTTAATCAGACTCAACAGTTGATAAATCAGTATCACTCTTAACAACCTCTTCTTCGTTTTCCGACTCGGAGTTGTTGCCATCTTCCTGCACCGACTGGGAAAGGATCTCCTCCCCCTTGAGGTCTCTGTTCTTCAGGTTACCAAGCCAGAATGCATCCTCGCACTTATTGACGGCAAGCATCATCTTCACGCGGAACACGAACACCTCCAGGCTCTTCTTCAGGAAGGGCACGTGCTTGATCAGAGAGACGTCTTTCAGCACCTTCGAATGGCAGCACACATGCTGCAGGTACCTCGTACTGACCTGTAGAATGCACAGAATAATTGGTTAGCATTCAGTATATGCTGCTTATTCGGCAGTCCAATAGTATTTTTGGTGTGGACGAATAGTGACACTTAAAAAAAAATGGTAAAGGAAATGTTTTTGGCAATAACATTTGGCATATAAAGAGAGACAACACTAGGACGAAAAAAAATTGTTCCTTTCAATCATTAAGAATTCATTTCTTAAATTCGAAACAAGAAAATTAGCGAGTTATTAGAAATAACTAATCCAAATTAAGAATACTTTTAAAGCATAAAGAAATTCAATTAGTCATTTATTGCAGTTTAAAACGTATGCGAGATTCCTTTAGCATAAGTAAAAAATTAACACTAGTTTGTATTTTTAATTGAAATATTACTGTTTCAATAAGTGCTCACATTTCTTTTAAAAAGAACAGTATGGATTTATCAAAAAAGGGCACTTTCTGTTGAGTGAAAGGGCAATTTGCTTATTTCCCACTGGATTATTTGTCCATAAAGCATACATTTTGTGTTGAACAAAGTTTCTGCTGCACAAGAAAGCAAGATATTTAAAAAAAAAGTATGGGGCACAAAGTAGTTATTTAAAAACTAGCAGGGCGCATCCACACTAAAAAATGGGCAGGGTGCAACACTCTTTGAAAAACACCTAACAGCAACACTAGTTTAATTAAACTGAATATTTAGCTGAAATTTTAACCAAACATTGACAAAATTTTAAATTCAGTGCATCTTCACTGACCTGCAGTATCTTCATCAGACATATCACATCTTCCTTGTGCTCCACAAACATCCTATCCATGAGTGGCATGCCATACTTGAGGAAAATGTGCAAAATTTCCCGGCTCGACTTGAGACAGGCCCCTATGTTAGATCGTGATCCGAAGCACTTAAGTAAGTTGGTAAACACCTGGAAGACCTTGAAGGTGACCGACCATTCGTACATCTGGTCCTTGTCGCTGTGTTTCGCCAAAAAGTAGACTTTTACGTAGTCCGCCAGGTTGCTCAGCATTATTTTGTAAAATAAGTTCAATGATGTTTTGTTTAGAGTGTAGAACACAACTTCGTTTTCTTTATCCAGTATTTGAGGAACAGCTTCAGCGGATAGAAAGTCTAAGGATTTCAAGATGGTGACGCCGTTTCGCAAATAGGCTTCCAGTACGATCTTGATGCTTCCGTTGGTTTCTGCAGTCTTGGAGACTTTGCTGTCGAGATCAAACCACTTCTTTTTCAGGAACTGCAAGGCTGCGGATGATACTTTCTTTTTAGATTCAGCGTCGTCGGCGTAGCTCAAAATACAAACTAGCAGTTGCGTCAGATTAGCCGCACAAGACAATGAAGGCAGATATCCCGCATACTGAGTTAAACGCTTCACGCAAGATTTAACGATTTCTGTTTGGGATGCTTGTTCTAACCCATCCTCTGAAGCAAATGACAATAAAGCCTTTTTCAAAAGCATACCATTTTCTTTCAAATTGAAATTCTTCCACGATATTATCTGCCTCATGACCTTGAGAACGAGGTTCATGCACTTCATGATTCCCTGAGTCTCATTGGCATATAAAACCAAAGAATCCTCTACCCCATCAGAGTCTCTGGTAATATTTTTGAAATATTTCACAAACTCGTCTAAAATCGTACACAAAGACGGCACCAACTGAATGCAGAAGGTAACAATTTTTAAAGGGGAATGAGAATCTATATTTGAAAATCCTACGTTGGGAGATCCATTCAGTTTGGACGGTCTTCCTCTCAGGTGAAATAATGTGGCGCTCAGGCTGTGATGCAGCTTTGCGCTTAAATCGTCAAGAAGGAATTTCAACTCGTCTGTGTGCAGGGCCGGTGCCGTCACCTTCTCGTTAGAAAAGACATCCCCTCGCTTCTGGAAGGTGACTTCCGATTTTAGCAACACAAAAACATCCAAGTCCAACTCGCGAAAAAAAGGTTGCAGGCACTTCAAGATTTTGGAATCAGAAGCAGAGATAGGTTCAAACTCTTCATCAGAATCAGAGTCTGAGGTTTTAGATTTAGAAGAGCAATCCTGGGAAATGACGATACTGGTCTCTGAATTATCCTCGGTTTTACTCTTTTTTGATTTTGTATTTTTACCTTTGGCACTCCGTTTAACCGGCTTTTTGGTTCTGGATGGTAGCTTTAGAGCACCCAACGTCTTTTCATCGCAGTCGAAATTAGCCATCGGAGGAGTGTAGGCGCCCGCATCCACTATGTACTTGCATGCTAAATCTTCCAGTTGTATTAAAAGTTGTAAACGTGACAAAACATTACATCTGATATCTTGATCCTTAGCACTGGCAAATGCGTTAACGTTTTCACGTATCCAATTGATGCAGACGAATATGGCATTTAGAGTCAAATGCTTCTTAGTCGTAGACAGTATAGAAATTTTATGGTATTTCAACTCAGGTAGTATAATGGCACACCCTAAAAGAGCATCGATGGCATCAAGGTTATTGTCCTGGACTTGACGAAACATTCGCAGCAATCTAAACATGGGGGCCAATTTCAAAGACGATGCTGACTTCAACAAACTCCCACTAGTTTGAAAAGTCTCCGGCAGATTTGAAAACTTGATGAGAGTCTTTAGAATTCGACTTTTATTCAGGTTAGCCTTCCCCTTCATCTGCACTGGGGGCAAGTTTTTTGAATTTTTAGCAGCCTTCTCATTCGGTCCTTCATAATCCTTCTGAACAGCTTTGTACAAATCGACAGCAACAGGCTCGTTCACTTCATCTAGGCCGAATTTAGGCCCAACACTTTTACCAGCGTATTCCTCGGCCTTGGCGTCAACAATGTAAATTTCCTCAAAGTCTGAAAGAACGTTCTGGCCGATCCAATCCAGAATAGCTTGGCCGAGTTTATTTTCGGCCATTATGTGTGACAGCTCATCGCAAAACAAGGCATAAGCTTCTGACGACTCGGATGTGCTGTCCGAAGCCAGCTCCAAGAGCTTGATTGAATGCTGGTAGCATTCATCAAGATCCAGCGCCTCGGAAGAGAGTGATTCATCCAGGCCATCTTCCGATTCCTTTTTCGCCGCCGTTTTAGCTGCCATCAGTGCTCCAATAACACCCATTTTTCTATATCTGGAGTTTTTATTAGTCAGCTGTTTTCGAATAACGATCAGCATGTCGTCAAGGAGCATCGCTCCCTCCCTTCCTCCCTGGTACGCCAGAATGCTCAGCATTTCATGCACTTTCCGGATTTGATTTAGAGTCAAGTCATTGAGGTGATCCAATAGGTTCTTAACAAACAAACTAAACGAAATCATTTTATGGGTGTGGTTACAAACAAGAGACAGCAGCGTGTCCAGAGCCGTGTTGATTTCGGCCTCTGACCTGTTCCCCACATGAGTGATGAGGCTCCCAATGACTTCTTGCTTGTAAAATGCATCGAACCAGATGAAACACTTCATGTATATAGAACACCCAAATGACGAAATACTCGGTTCGATCGACCTCAATAACGATTCTGCAGCCTTCAGCAATTCCTGGGCGTATTCTTGGAGAACATCATGATGACACCTAAAAGTCATCTGCAGTAAATCTTCGTTAATGCAGCCAGTCCGTATCTTATTTTTGAAAATACTCTCGATTTTTTTCTCGTTAATACCCAACGAGAGGAGCATTAAAATGAGAAAAATATCCAGGGACTTGTGATTTTGTGGACCTTGAAGCATCTCCAGATGCTTTGTCCACGCATCGCACAGCAACTTCTGGAATTTCAGAGCATGTTTGATTGTGTTCAAAACGCAGCTCTCGATGCTCTTGGACACCTCGATGCTCTTGGAGGCGATTGGTGTGGATGAGACGAGGGGATTAAAAGTTGAATTAAAATCGAGTTTCTCGCGCAAGTCTCCAATGGCCTGTGTTGCCTCTGTCACTCTCAAATCTTGCAGTACAAACTTCACAAGAACAGGCAGATCCTCGATATTCGCAGTTGATACGGTTTCGATTACCTTTTCCCTGATATCAGCAAGCAAATCTTGTTCGATATTCAGATTCGTCAGTGTGTCTAAAATCACAAGATTAAGTTCTTGATTTCCCATGTATATATCACTGAGGTACTTGGCCACTTTTGGATGATCAAACTCGTTGATAACATCAGGAAGCAGTTTTATTATGTCGCGCTGGACATCCGACGGGGTGGCTTCTATGAGTTCGAGAAGTTTATCAGCTAATTCACCACCATTCACCAATTTGCTCAGCCAACGGAACTGGGATAATATGAGACAAGCGACAGTTCTGCCTTCCGAGCGGTCATATAAAGCTGTATTTTCACAGTAGGAGAACTCGGCTAGTTTCGCCAGCATAATGGCGATTATTTTCTCCTGGATTACTTCTAGATTTAGCAACAGATGGACTAAACTGTCTTGAGACACATTTCTTGCCGTCTCGCAGCTGGAAGCGGTGATCGTCGGCATGAGGCTCCACTTCAATCTGATTTCATCTTCCAGATGTGCTTCGAAACCGTTAATGAAGTTCTGGAGGTCTGAGGAACTCTTTTCGCTTAGAACTTTTGTCAAGTCTCTGAGGAAAACGGCCTGATCGACATTGAGTTCGTTTGCGCTGTTTACCTCTCCGACGCAGAAACCGACTTTTTTCAAAATGCCTTCGAAAGTGTTTTCGGAATGTTTGCCGGTTCGTTTGGGATTTAGAACTGGTTCTTGGGAAAGAAATATGTCTGAGATTTTTTTACCAACTCTTTGTGACATTTTGAGGCAATAGGAATTATATATTAATTACTCAAAATGCATTCAAATTTATGGCTATAAGCAACTTCTATATAATACTTCAATATTTACATTCACGCACGTTTCCCGCTAAAATATTGTTTACACTTTTGCAGTTACGGTTGAAGAAATTTATATTTCTGTTAATTTAAGATATTTTCTTATATCTGTAAAATAAACATTTAATTTCAAATTCCATCTTAAATTAAATATATTTTTAAAATTTCGCAAATTATCGTAGAAACTATGAAATAAATATATGTTATTGGAGTTGTTTTATGTAACTGTTAACCGGTTGCTAGGGTAAACAAAGTATGTTGTGTGGTTTGTTTATTGTTGTTTGTAGTAGTTACCAAATAAAGGTGAACACTTTTGCATTCATTAACCATTAATTTATTCATTAACAATTTTAGTTTTTGATGAAATCATTCAATTTTATATGATCTACAGTCATTTTAATTTAAGTATAAAACCCTTAATTTTCTTGTTATGTAAAATTTTTAAGCTTGTGATATTTAGTAATGGCTGGATTCATTGATTAAAATGTATAACTTTGTTTTAAATTAAAGTTTTTATGTCTATTATTTCTTGTATTCGTCTATACTTTTTAATAGGTTTCCTTACTAGGTAGGCTAAGGGGGCACTCTACCAAAACTGCTTTTCTATTGACAAAAAATCTAGGGTTACAACTTCTAGTACCTGTGTGTTGAACCATTTGTTAGCATTAACAAATTTAAAGAATATAAATAAACATATGTGTAAAATGTACACTGCACAGGTATACCAATTGAACTAAAATGATATTTGTAGACCTTAATTTTGACGCAAGGGTGGAGTGTCCTCTTATTCTTAAGTTTAACCCCTGTTTAAAGTAAGTAACATAGAGCCACTGCCAACTAGTATTGTATTTTGTCAAAGCCAGTGATATGTACTTATCATATTGGCATTTTTTGCTTAACCCTTCAATCATTTTGGTTCTCAGAAAATGTCATCTAAAAAGCTAAAACAAACCCACACTTAACTGGACAGCATTGTTTTTAGTCCTGATATGTTCATGCTTAGTTTGCTTTTCAGCTAGCACATGTTGGAGAAGAGAAAATTTGGTTTGTAATGCCACATTAGAAAAGGTTATAACCTATACATCAAATAAAATTATTTGATCAAAAGTTCTTGCCTAACGAGTATGACTGAAAATTGTTTTCTATTTTTCAGATGGCCTGACATACATTGCCCTATATGGAAAATTTTAAGGTTATTAAAGTTTTGGGTGAAGGATCTTTTGGTTCTGCTCTTCTCGTTGAAGATATAACATCTGAAAAGCAATATGTCATCAAGAAAGTTCCATTGTTCAATCTCAGCAAAAAAGAAAAGGAAGAAGCTATGAAAGAAGTAGAAGTTCTCTCACAAATGAAGCACCCAAACATAATTTCCTACCACAAATCCTTTGAAGAAAATGGCAATTTATATATTGTGACCGATTACTGCGATGGTGGCGATTTGTATTCCAAAATTCGGTCACAGAAAGGAGCCTATTTTGAAGAGGAACACATTCTTGATTGGTTTGTACAAATTTCCTTAGCCATAAAACACGTTCACGACAGAAGAATTTTACACAGGGACATAAAGACTCAGAATATATTTTTAACGAGCTCTGGCATCGCCAAACTTGGGGATTTTGGAATCGCCCGTGTTCTGAACACCACCTCGGAACTTGCCAGAACCTGTATCGGAACACCTTATTACCTTTCACCAGAGATATGCGAAAACAAGCCTTATAATAACAAGTCTGATGTGTGGTCTTTGGGTTGCGTGTTGTACGAGCTTACTACTTTAAAACATGCCTTTGAAGCAAAGAATATAAAATATCTGGTGTTTAAAATTTTAAGAGGATCAGTTCCTCAAATACCAGATACGTATAGTCAGGATTTAAAACAGTTATTAGCCCAAATTTTTGTTCGGAACCCACAGGAGCGCCCTTCTGTAAATGCCATATTGAGGAAACCAATGATTCTTGAGAGAATTTGTAAATTTCTAAATGAATCAAAAATAAGAGATGAATTTAATAAATCGATACTTTCAAGAGGGTCGCCTAAGCTGAGTGCTGCAAACAATTCAAACTCGGGAAAAATCAAAGTTACAAATCCTGCTGCAAAATATGGAGTGTCTGTTGCCAGAAAAAAAATACAAAAACAAGAACCAAAAAAATCTCTTTCAAAGAGAGATGATAAAAATATACCTATTAAAAACTCAAAACAAGACATGCTACCAACAGCTTCAGTGAGATATAAAAGTAAGCCATTGAATAAGCAAAATAATTTGCATTCTCAAACTAAAATTCACAATCCCCCAAATAGAACATCTTTTAAAACCAGCAAAAATTATTTTTCAAAACAACAAACATCTTCAACTGCGACTAGTTCTGAACTTTCTGACAGTAATAGATCAACTATTGAACTATCTTCAATCGAGTTTTGTGAAGCTTCACACAAAATTAATTTCCCTTCACTCTTGTCATCAGAAAATAGATTTTCTTCAAAAGAAACAGCCAGTTCTGCAATGTTTATGGATAGCACAGAAAGCTCTATAGAATCTTCTTACTTCGTACCTGCCCAATCCGATAATGATTCAACGAACTATTTCGGCAATAGCTTTCAAAATACAGCCATCGAATTAAATTTGCCGGTAATTGAACAAGGTTCAGTAAACAAGAGATCAAAATGGTCCCGCTCAAATACAGATTTCTTACGAGATTTGCCTCTTGAGTCAACAGGCTCCAGCATGGAAAAAACAACTTTGAATGACAAAGTTATTGTCTTTCAAAAAAGACCACATTCTGCGCCACATTTCGGTCGGAGAATGCCTATTTTGAGAAAGGCAGAAACTGTTTCTAGTCCTATTTGTCCTTTGTATGTATCACATGCCACTTGTCCAAAGATTAATACTGAATTTAAGTCAAAAGATTCTTCTACAGACCCTAAGGCGTTTATTTCTTTAGAGATTAATAAAGAAGATGATGTAGTAATTGAAAGATTGAACAATCTTAATATCAGATCGTTGAATGACAATGTAGGGCAGAAAATAGTTTGTAGGCAAACTAGCCATGATTCTGGCTTATCCATTAGTTCATTCAAAACGTCTGAAAATTATACTGAAACGAATTCAGTTGAAAATCAAGAATCAGGTGATTACGATTGTAATAAGACTTCAAAAGTAAATGTCCAATGTCATAGGAAGGAAAATATACCTGAAGGCAAAGACAAAATCAGCTTTCCTTTTCTATTTGAAAATGCTTCTAACGACGTAAACAAGGCTGGAAATTATTGTGTGCAAGGGACTAAAAGTGATACAGATTTTCACTTACCTATTGTAGAGGATAAAACTGAGGTAAACTTTTTTGATAAAACATACTTGTTAAAAAGGAATAGTTGCATTGGGGCATTGAACTACCCTCACCTACCTACTTTATCTGAGGAAAATACAGAACATTTAAATGATAAATGTATTCCTAAAGATTCAGATAAGCTTAAGCAAGAGATCAGTATTAATAATTCAAATTCGGTGGCTGAAAGCGAGTTGACTACAACTCTAACTGAAATAAATCAATGCCTTGAAAAATCAGACGGAATTCCGGTTAACTCTTTCAATGAGAATAAAGTCGAAGTGGGTGTACAATGTGATATTATGGATTTCTCTAGTCAACACACCAGAAATGCCTCGAATGACACAGTTTCTTCTCTTCGGTTGCTTCATGAAAGGAGTTCTAAATCCTTAACTGATTTCTCAGTTCATAATCTTAGCAGGAAACTAGGTGATGAATTTCATTCCTTACCTGATTTATCTGCTTTTGTTGCTGGATTGCATTTTAAAAAGTCATCTCAACAGAATATTACACATTCAAGTGTCTCACTAAATAGTGAAAATCTTGTAAGTTTCTCTTTATATGGTCAATTTATAAATTATTTCATTATAGTATATGAGAACATATTGTGTATGTATTACACTTCACATATATTTATACAATTAACAATTCAAAAATTTAATATATTTTATTTTAAGTTTAAAATTTTATAGATTGTGAGATTTCTTTCCAAAAGTTAATTCTCATTCAAAGAACGTGTTACATTTAACTATTAGTCTATCATAAAAGACACTTATGATAACCTCATCGTCATGTGATTATTTATAATTCAAAACTCTGTTATCAAACCACTTTAACTTAGAAGATTAACTATATTTAAAATATTTCCAATGTGTATTTTATAATTTACAAAGTTAACATTTTATGCATTTTAAAATATATCAAGTTAAACTGAATTCTATCTGTTTTTTAATTAAAAAATCTCATTTAATAAAAATATTTGTTCTTATTTATTAATTGTATATTTCAGGATGAAAGGTCAGATAATTCAATTCTTTTCCAAGCCTCATCATCTGAAAAGTGTGAGATCACTGATGACGATGACAATGATGATCTTTATCATGTCTGTCAGTCACTGAGGTTTATTTTGCAACAATCTCGAAATTTGGATGCCCAGTCCATCTGCAGTTCTTGGTCCACTGGTAATGTTATGCAAGATAATCTTGTCTATATATATTTTTTATTTTTAAAAATGCTATTTCTATAAATTAAAAATATTTTTTTTATTTAACTCTTTATAAATCTGTAAAATATGGGACAGGTTTTAACCCATGTTCAATACTAAATTTTGAGTCTTAATTCCAAAATGAAATGTCTCGTGGGTCTTTTTTTTTTTTTATTTCAATAATTCCACACAAAAAATATTAAATGCTGTGTAGACATAATAGGTAATACAAAAAAAAAATTTCAATCCCTTTTTGCATTCGGAATTGTCTAAAACAAATTTACTAATCCTAGCTGGGATGCCACAATTTGGTGAAGATTTTTTGCTAATCCTAGCTTGTGGCTTCTAAACTTTCTAATTTTTAAAATGGTCCAAGGGTTTTCAGGCATGGATTATGAAGATAGATATTAAGAAATTTGAATATGTATATTCTGTAAGAGAGAAGGGTTAGGGGAGATTTGATTCAACTATTCAAATTTATCAAACAAGGAGATGTGGAAGGTTTATATTTTAATATGGGTGATAGAATGGAGTGATTTAATGGGTTTTTATAGGTGATTTAATGGGTTTAAATTAAACAAATCGAATTTTAATTGGGAAGAGAGAAAACACTATTTCTATAATAGGGTATTTCTACACTATTTCTATAAAAGACTAATGGAAGAACTTGCCAGTGAATATTGTTAATTGTACAGGAGTAAAGGATTTTAAGAAGAAGTTAGATATTCACTAGGGATAGTTAGAAGATACTAGCTGGACCAACCTTGTTGGTCATCAATATTTATATAAATTAAAATGATCCAGAACTATGTTTTAGAATTCTTCTTTAAGCTCAATTTTTAAAAGTTTACACCTGCATGTTTCAATTTAGGAATAAAGGCTAAATACAGTGAACTGAATTTAAGGTAAGGCAGACTGACAAAATTTTAGGTCTATAATTAAAAAATACATCTATAAAAAATCAATTAACTACCAAAATTGAGACGCAACGATGGGCCATATAGCTAACATTTTTAACCATAACTCATTAACTTATAATGGATACATTCTATAGTAGTATACGAAAAGAAGTATAAAAAAAATTATTATTGTAATTTTTTTCAAATATTTTTGTTTCTAGAGGATAGCAGCAATCTTTTCAGTGATGTGGAGCAGATACGTGTGGATTTAGAAAATAAACTTGGATTAGAAATATTTCTTGAAGGTATAAAATTGTTGTTTGTCTTATTCTTACAGTTTTGTTTCATTTCTGAAAGGCTTTGTAATTTAGTACACAACATTCGTGTTTAAATTGATAATTTGACCATCTAAATATTAAAGTAACTTTTACTTCAAAAACGCGTAGCTTTACAAGGTCAAGCAGAATTTTTTTTTCATAATTAAAATTTTGTTTTCGAAAAGTACTATTACAGAATTTTTTTCGTTTCAGGTACATTGAAATATGACAAACATATAATACATATATGATTATCAACTGAAATTATGTATTCTACAATTAAAAAAAATTCACATATACAGTTGTAGCTAACAGTAACAAGTACAAGTTAAATTATTTGATAATACAAATATTGACGACCAACAACAGGCCTCAGGGCTCTACAAGGTTTATCCAGTCCTGTATCTCCTAACTATTCCCTAATGAATAGTGTATCTGCATTTTGGGATGCTCAGAGGATAAGTGTAATATTAATATCTCCTTGGAGGAGGGGTCCTCTAAAATCTTGTAGTTAATACTGCATAAATACTAATAACTTAGTATTTTAGAGTTGGTTTTGACAATCAGTCACTGCTTTTAAAATAAATTTTTTATCCCAACGTAACCAACCAATGATATGACACACTTTCGGTGAAGGTTACAAAACACATTTTATCACACTATGTGGCTACAAATTAAAATCTTCCAATGTAGAATGATTAAGGTATTGCCAATTTTTTTAGTGTGTTATATTGTGATGTGCTAAAAAAATGTGTTCTAAAATAATAAATACCTCCATAGCTTAAAACATACTTAAACTTAAAGCTTAAAACATGGTATGAATTGAGCCCTCTAGTTTCAAACCCAGATAGATCCACATTTTCACAAAATCATTTAAAAAATATATTTTTTACAAGTTTTCAAAGCATTACATCACCTTGCAAAGCGGTATTGACCAGAGTCTGAATCCAGTCTGAAAATGTATTAAAATTATGCGTTTAGATCCAAAAGTATGTTGCTGCCAATCGGTTTTAGCTAATTTTAAGTGTTTATATTGAAATTCTTGTGAAAAATGTAACGATAAGAAAAAAATTTATAAAATGATTAGAATTTAATTAAATGAACTTTTTTGATTTAGTAAGCACAGAGCGAATGCACCAGTTGCCGATCACATACAAGTTACCGACCATTTTGTAAAAATATTTCAAATAAAGATAATACTTTTATGTTTTTAAAAGTCCCTTTAATCAATGCTACTCAAAGGCTTTTAAAATTTAGGTAAATTTAATTTTACTGTCTAATGCGAATTGAGTACTACAGAGATTTTTTATGTTTGGTACTGGTCGAAATTGGTCTATACTGGTCAGAAATTGGTACATCACCCTATATAAAATAATATATTTTTAAATCTTCAAGTAATTTGTATTTTTTGCCCTTTTAGCTTATAAGAAGATGCATTGCCTGTTTGATAAGGAATATGATGACATTGCTGAAGATAAAAATGAAATCATTGGGATACTGAAACCAGGTTTTGAGCATTTAGCAAATGACATACTGCATTTGATCATCAAAGAAGAAATTTACATCAACACCTCTCAAGAAAAATAGACGCCAGTGAGAAAGGTTCTCAATTTACTACTTTGCCCACACAAAATCATTTTTTAAATGTAAACAACAGGTGTGATCACAATAAAAATGAGTAGCAATTCTGTATTTTATATTTATAAAGATTCTTTTTAGTAGGTAGTTTTTTTATTGCCTATTTTCCTTCATACAAGAAATGAAACAGTTTTTGTATTATCCATCTGTATTAGATTACATAAAAAAATCTCTTTTTAATATAACTATATAAAAATATATTTAATTTTGAAATGTTGAGACTAATAGCTCTTTCGTACTGCTGAAACTTAAATTTTATCTTCAGTGTATCGTAACTCCCTTTGATCAATGTTTAAAATAAATATACAACTCTTTCATAAAAATATTTTCTACTACCACAGCCCCAGTTGTTATCTGTGAATTTATTTTTGTATCTTCTAAGAACTACATTCAGTATATGCACCTTATAGTATATAATATATTTTACAACTACACACACATTTAAAAATTTTGTGTTTTGGTATTCGGTACTATATACATAAATATATGGAATCCTTACATGTTTTTCTGTCTATCAGAAACATAAAGTAACTCCCACTTCAAATGATATAATTGGCCCCTAACTAGTACTAGTATTAAATGTGAACTATAAATGGAGAATTTGTATTAAAAATATGAACACTGTTCGTCTCGTAATTGTTATATATTTTTCTTGAAAAATTAAATAGCAGAGAAATAGATGTATCTTCATAATTGTTATACATATTTGTTAAATAATCCGAAAAATCAGGAATATAATCATTTTTATGAGGCAAATTATTTTGGATTACTTGCTCATTTTATATTTTGAACGAAATAAAGAACATTCTATTTAGAAAATTGGCATTAGGTAGTGATTTTAAGTATTATCTATTTCTAGTAAATAAAAAGGTCCGTACTATACTAGTGTTCACTCTAGGCGTTTTTTGCCCATCTCAAACTTTTTTTTTTTAAAAGTGCCCTTTTAAAAACAAGAAGTGCCTTTTCAAAAACGGGGTGCCCTTTTATAGCCAACAGCGCCCTGCCCTTTTTTATTTCTAGAGTGAACACTGATACTATATTAAAAAAAATTCAATATAGTCTCATTATTATTAGCAGTGTGTAAACTGAATACTCTGTATATGTATCTCAAAGTGCACAATTTTAAGTTTACTCATACTTCCCATTTTGAATTTTTAATAGATATATGAATGCAGTAATATTAATTAGTAAAGTTGAAACAAGAGCTTACAGATTTTGATCAAATGTATTTTAAGTAAAAAAATGTTTTATTCATATTGTTAAATTTTACTTCAATTTAAAATTGCAGAAAATATATGCAGAGATAATCATAGATTTGTGATTTAAATATGAAAAACTTCATTGTCTTTTAAATAGCTTAATTTCATGTTTTTCTCTTATTTTTAGATATTTTAATGTGCCTAAGAAATTTTTATATCAATCCTAGAAAGTATTTGCAGATGTAAAAGATATTATTCCTACTACTATTATTAAAACAAAATTTTTATTTTTAATAGTTTGCACTGTATTATAATTATATTATTATTATGGAGACGACTTGAAATAAGTTAAAAATGAGTACATTAACCATATTTTTATTTTTAGTCATTTTTACTTGCTAATATTAATAAATAATAATACATGTAATTTAAATATTTACTGATAGAATTGTTTGTGGATATTATAAAATATTATTTTAGGAAATCTAGTCATTCAACTGAAAAACACTTATTTAAAATTTTAAGTAGACGTTATACACATAAATTGTTTTATTTATTTAAAAAAAAAATCCATGCATAATAAAATTATAGAAATTTGTTGTGTAAATTGTATATTCAAATTTGAACTGCAACTATTTGTTTAAATTTTTCTGTAATTGTATATAACAAAATAAAAATTGAATGCTTAGTTTTAGTTTATGACTCATTATTTAGTCCAGTAATTATTTTGTTGTTTGAATGTTGCCAAAGTAAAATCACTTCAAGAGTACAATATTTTACCACAGATTATTTTTCTCTTATAAAAAAAAATTATCAAACTTTGCCAAGTTGGTTGTGATAATACGCAAGTACTGATAGTATTCTAAATGGATGAGAAATTTTCTGTGAACAGATAAATATTGAATCATATTCATAACTAAATATTTGCTTTGTTCAGATTAATGTGCTAAAACTAGTGCATATTAATATAACAATAAGAAAAAATTATTACAATGTGACAAATGAATTTTATTGATTAAATCAATATCTAATTCTTAACAAATGAAAGAATGACAAATCAAAGTAACTTTTAGTTTCAAAATTTGTACAGCAGCAGAATTAACAAAACACAATTATAGTAAAACATTGAATGAATAACATATTTTATGTTTATCCTATTTTAGCAATTTAATGTTGAAACAACCAATAACAACTTATTGAAAAGTTTTTTAAAAAAACTTGCCATTTTTAGATAATCCAATCAAATATTTTTTCTTTAAGGGTACTTAAATAAATACAAATAGTATTTCTTCATTCACAAATAGAAGTTCAAAATAATTCCAATGCAAGGCAGTACTGACATAGCTGTTTTATCTTGGTGAGTGAGTTTTGCTGATGTTTTTGGTAAAAATGCATTTAATGGGTATGGTGAGTTTCTTTCCCCCTTGGTGACTTTCTTTTCCCCTTATAGGGTTGCTGAAAAAGGTAACCAGATTTGTCACAAAATCAGAATTACCATTCAATGCATTTGAACCATGTTCTTAAGTGCTAAAAAACGCAAGCTCCGACCATGAAATGCCATTGTGTACTTAAATCATAATAGAATGGTTAACTAAAAAAATTAAGGTTATACCAAAATATAAAATGGTACAGTAGACCGTCCTTACAATAACCCAACTTATAGCTACCCCTTTGTAATATAGGCCACCAATGGCCTTTTAAAAACATCCATCTCATATCTGGTCCTATAAGGGGTTGCTATATCAAGGGTTTACTGCTAAACCAACTGGAACCAAAAGAAAATTCTGAAAGTACAATTTTAATGAAAAACTACCAATACTGTGTTGCGTAATTAGGTCGGGAAAAGTAGGTAAAACTTAAGAATACAGTGGCACTGTGCCAAATCAATAGACATAGCCAACTTTAGTGTGAAAAGCCCAGGGTCAATGGCATAACAATTAATAAATTACAGGAGGGTAATTAGTTTTCTACCCAGAATATTTACCAATATAAAAATAAATTAATTTTATGGTTGTGCTAATTAGTAAAAACCAATCAATTAGCAATTTTGTTATAATTCGAAATTAGGATTACCATAATTTTCATAAATAGTATGAAATTTGTTTTGTATCTAATATCTTATTTGGGATATTAATAGAAAATTTTTACTTGAAATAATATGGAGGGTTTGAGCCCCTCCCTTTTTTTATGCCTATGCCCAGGCTTATCATCACTAAAATATCGATATCACATAAACAAGTGGGTTTTAACTACTTACTGTAGATTAAACCAACGAGACACATGTAGGGTTGACAAATTGAAGTGAAATCGTATTTGGCGAGATATTTAGGCGCCTTGGTGGAGTTCCACTGTATTCTTAAGTTTAACAGAAATGTGTGGTAACCCGCGACTTTGACATCATTACAGCAATCAAAAAAGCTTTCTCCAATGGCACTGCATTATTAATTTAACAAGAACAATTCGGGAAAACAAAATAGTCTAATGTCTTAAAAGAAAAACAACCAAAGCCGTTTGTGTTGACGAACAAGTGTAATAAAATACTGAGTCACGTTTATCAATCAAATGAAGAGGAAAACAAAAAGTTTCTTTTCATAAATGTCTCTTTCCTAAGCTCCCCTCGTTCACTTTTCAAATCTTGGCAGGACTGGCAAAATTAAATTTCCGAAAGATGAGTCCTGAGGAATGAAGCTGGCAAAAGAGTTCGCATGAGCGTGTGTCAGAGCAGTTCTCTGGTTTTTGTTTAGGCCCTGATAATCAGTTGTGGTGGCAGGTTGTGGCGCTGGAATGGTGGTCGAAGTACTCGCCGTTGGAGATAAAATAGGCGCCAACGGGGCCACGGAACCTGGTGTATTGTTAACTATACCAGAAGCTTGCTGCTTCAACATTAGTTTCTTTTTCTGGAGTTGGACTTCCTCTAGGATTTTTCTGTTTTGTTGCTCCTGTTTGGCACTTGGCGGCTGAAACGACATTGTGCGTACAATACAATAGGAAAACAATATTCAGTTTGTACTTTTGTAGAAATAGTTAAAAATCACCGATATGAAAATAATTGTATCGTAACCCGAAAACAGCTTTGCTTTTTTTACGAATGAATAGTCAGAAATGACTATTTCTGATGTAGTCGTTATTACAGAATCTGTTGATTTGTTTACAAGCATGGAAAAATGAAGTGTTGCCAAATTTATTATCTAAATTGCATGTGTTTTTCATTTTGATGCTAACAAGGAATTTTTGAAAAACATGTTTCGCTTTAATTTAATGCACTATAAGTTCCACTATAGTTAAATCAGATTGAATTTGTCACAAAGATAATTTATTTATTTGTTTACGTTTCCTGGAAGTTTGCTGACGACTAGCGGCAAAATCTATAACTAAATTGCTTCATAATTTTATATATGTGAAATCTTTTATAGATAGTAGTAGTATTTGCTTATATTTTTGCAATCTACCTGTCATCCAAGCAACGGTTTATTAATTTTATCACTTTTTAAGAAACTATTAAGTTATAAATATTTTGAAGATGCAAGCTCCTAAGAACGGTATGATCATTAAAACAATTTTTAAAAATTATTTGATTTTTTTTTAGTTTTATATTATGCACAATGTCGAATGCATGATCACAAAAACATTTGTTTATGTTTTGCCGGTTTTTAATAAAAGTTAATCATTTGAATTGCAGAATTTCTGTTCATAATCGTGTTGTTATTTCTCATTTTATCAATCATGCATGTATATATTTGTTATTTAGCGCACCATAAGCTTAAAAAATATATTTGTCTGTCAACTTTTGTTTAATACTGCTTTAAAGATAGATGAAGAAATTCACTTTTATGTAAGCAAGGAATTTTATGCAATATACATCACTCACTCATATGACCTACTTCAAAATATTATTCAGATTTATTCTTTCTGAAAGAGGTGGAAATCTGGTTATGATCTTTGCAATGTTCATAAACAGATTTCTTTTACTAATATATATATTAAACCCAGTTTTATCGAAGTTATATATTTAAATAAATATTGAGTCAATTAAGAGTTACAATGCATTTGAACGTTCCCCTTTTTCTGAAAAAGCAAAAAAACAGTTTTAATACTAATCAAAGAACTGCATTTACCCCTGTTCCCGGATCTTTCCTTTGAGATAGGCCCAGAACCGTCGCCAATAGCCCACTATGCGTAGTGCAACGTTAATTAACAAATGAAAAACATTACCTCCGGCAGGGTTGCAAAAAATGGTAGCTCGATTTAGCAAAAAATAAGGCGGACGAAAAAGTAAATTTCAAATCAATTAAGTAAACTGTTTACAGAAATTTCTACATATGTGCATGTTTTCTCATAAATAGTTCTTGTAAATAGGAGGTTATTAGCGTTCAATAGCTAAATTTTCTATTGTAGTTTTTTTATTTTTGAATGTTCGGTTAATTCCTTAAATATTAGTTTTTTTTAATAGAAACCCTTTTGTTGATTTCTTTTTATTTTTTACCATTTCAGATCTTACATATGCTTCCTCTAGAAGATTTGGTAGGTTTATTTCCCCTATAACATCACTATTAGTATTTTGTACAAATATTTAATTTTAAATTACTTTACAATTCTTATTTTCTGCACTTATTGCATTTATATATCAATAATTCACAAAATTTGATAAGTATTCAGAATGCAAACTAATATTTCTTGGGGTTCATCTAAGAATTTTATGTCGGGTCCCCTTAATGTAAATTTTTCTGAACCAATTGTGGAAAAAAATAGCATAGGTACAACACAAATTTGTAAAAATGAGCAGCATGCAACAAAATATTTTGGAAAACATGTAGTGTATGCTAAAAATTGTGAAAAAAATACAGATGCTAAAAATTGTGAAATAGGATAATCCTGAAACAAAAATTGTTAAATGTTTTTCGTGAAAAGCATGTCCTCTTTAAAAATATAACATGAAGTTATTGTGAAATTTTCCTACTTTATCAGGTGAAAGTGAATCTAAATTTTTACAAAAATAATTAACTAACAAAAATTAAGATAAATTGTTTGTTACGTTCAAAACCCTATTTTTATGTTTCAAGCATTTTGTTCAACCTAACTACTACTTTGGTGCACGGATTTGAAAATAAATGAAAGCTTATTTTCATACAGGCTAGGATATTTAACTTTAAGGGAAATTTTGCCAATTCAATGAAAATGTGTATCTATCAGACAATTACAATACATAAATGTTGATAAGGAGAAAAAACGTCTCATTCCCACAATCTCCGGCATATTTATGCGATCAAGATAAGTTCTGTTTTTTTGTTAATTTCAGTATATAAAGGGTCCGAATTTTAGGAATTTCAGTTTGCAACAGGTCTGATTTTTGGGAATTATAGTTATAGTGAAGTTTTTTTTAAATGTTATTTAAATTTGTGAATGGGACAAAATTTGCCCCAAATTTTGGCTGGATGAACCCCTAATTTTAATAAAAATAATTGATAAAAATACATTTAATAAATTATCTTTGGATTGTATATATTTTATCGAAAAAAAAACTCTTGTTGGTTTTTAAATTTTACATCTTTGTTTGCTTTCATATTCTAATATTCATTTTTCTCTTTCATGGCTCTTTCCCATTATTGCTATATTTCTTGGATGGATTGTAGTAAGTACAGTTTTAAAATATTTTTTATCTTGTAATACAAATAATGTCAACAAACTACAGACTCTAGGCCCAGCAAGTTCGTCCTGATTATCTAATATTTAATACATCCTCAGGATTCCCCAATTCCTATATAATTGTTTTTTAAAACTATCCACTCCCAAAGAATTGAACAACATACTCAGGCAAACTATTCCTTTCTTCTATTATCTCTCTCCCCCTCTCCAATTTAGCTGTGATTTGTATAACTTGAATCCATGAGCACCAGTTACATTGGCAATATTAAATTCCAAACCTCTTGTTTGGTAATTTACAATATCCATGACGTTTTTAAATATCTTAAGGTGAAAAGTATATTTAAAACTATACTCATGTAAGTGCAAAATTAAATAGTAGTTTTCCCGTGGAAAAAATAATTCAAAGCAGCTCCATTTCATTATGAAAATAAAAAATCAAGAAAATTGAAATGCTGTGGATAAAACTTCAAATTGGGGTAATTTTTTTAAATATATATTTAAATTTCTGAAACATCAAGTATAAGGTTGTAGGGTTTCTTTTAAGTTCAAACTGCATGCAAACATTTTAAATGCATTTTTCCCAAAACCACTGTTAACAAACAGTTTTATAAGTCATCTTATAATTTTTGTGTTTTTAAAAGGCTAAATAACCAGTTAACTTCAGCTATAGAGAGTAAAGAGATTAGAATCGATTTCCAATTTATTGTGATTTAAAAACTTCGTGTGGCAAGCTCAGTTATCTGAAGGTTGAAGTTAGCCTATCTGCCCCCTTCTCTCATAAAAGTCATTCAGTAATGGCCCAAGAAAATTTTATTGGTGGTGTGCGATCTCCTAGTTGTGTCCCTGCAGCATAAATTTCAGACTACCTTCTATGTAGTCGGTAAATCGATTAATTAACCCATGAAGGCCATATTTTTTATTAGTATACTAGCAAGATGGCCCGGCGTTGCTCGTGGTCAGTTTGTGAAGTAAGAGATGTGTGACTTTTTTAGTTAGCGTAGCCAGTCGAATTTCGCTGTCTATACCCTGTCTAAATTTATTCAATTAACTTAAGTAGTTATGGAAATATCTTAACCTATTATTTAAAAAAAATTATATTAACGACTTTACATGCTATCGCATATAAACTGATGTTTTTGTAAAATATGTAATTTTGCAATATAAAAATCCCCAAAAATTAATAATTAAAAACACTTTTCCTGATATAAGCCTGTAATATGATGTCGTTCAAAGAAATGCATTTTGCAGATCATGAAAATAAAACACTTGGCGATGTTCTTTGAATGCCAAATGGCGTTGAATGCTTATATCATTAAAAAAGTTTGATATATGTTTTTTATTGAAAAAATAACCCCAGTAACAAAAAAATGCAATTATTAAACTTCACATTCATTATTTTTTGTATTGATAATACAATAACATATCGAAGCTAAATAATATTCTATTCTTCCAAATGGAAATAATTTATTGTATTTGGCGAAGTTTTTTGGGTGCGAATTGGCGACCGGAGATTTGGTGTCGTCTTTAATAACTATTTCTAAAAAAAATAAAGAATTATTTTATTTTGTAACTGTATACCTTGAAATTTCAGAGAATTGTTACATAGAAAAATTTTAAATATGCTAGCATCAATATTTACAGGCAATAATTTTCTATAAATAAAAATCATTTCAAATAATCATTTCTGAATTTCAATAAAATTATTCTGAAGTGAAGCATTTCAAATAAGCTACATGGAGGAATAAATATAGAAACCCTAAGTTCACTTTTAGGAAGACCTATTGCGACGCTATAGCACAGTTCCACTTCGTAACAAATAGCACTCTTGGCATAAATGTAATAGCGTTGGATAGGAAATTAAGCACCAACGCTTTTAAGATCTTGAAACAAATAAATGTTGGGGCATGAATAGATACACGTGGCGTCAACGAAACTGGTGGTTTATCTTCCTCCTTCGCATGGCGAGGTTTTAGTTAACGACCGATTCCTAAAATATGCTGCCTAATAAATGTGCTTTTCAATGAAAAATCGCAATAATAGAAAGCAGCTATTATTGTCAAAAAATATTTTTCGTCGCCAAGCTGATTTTTAACAATAATGTTATGAACGGAAGATCTACATGTAAATTTCCCATAGGAATAATGTATAGGAAAATGGAAAAAATTCTATAACTTTTAAACGGTTGCATATATCCACCTTAAACAAAGTGCAGATTTTAAACTTGGACCATATTGGTAAAATGATGCAAGTTTCATAAAAATTCGTGCAGTGGTTTTTGAGTTAAATCCGGACAAACAGACAGACTTTGGCGCCCTTTTAAATTAATTTGGCGACATTTTAAATATATTTGGTGACATTTTAAATTCATTTGGCAACATTTAGCGATATTTTAAATTCATTTGGCGACATTTTTAATTCATTTGGCAACATTTAGCGATATTTTAAATTCATTTGGCGACATTTTTAATTCATTTGGCATTATTTGGCGACATTTTAAACTTATTTAGCTATATTTTTAATTCATTTGGCGACATTTACTCATCAGCCAATCAAAATGAATCGTTTATCCCAGTATTGTCGAAAAATATTTTTGGTCGCCCAGGTGATTTTTAACAATAATGTTATGAAGAGAAGATCGAGATGGAAATTTCCCATAGGCGTAATGTTAAAGAAAATGGAAAAAGTTCTATAACTTTTGAATGGTTGTAGATATCCACATTAAACAAAGTGCAGATTTTAAACTAAGAAAATATTGTTCAAATGGTGCAAGTTTCATAAAAATCCGTGCAGTAGTTTTTGAGTTAAATCCGGACAAACAGACAGACTGACAGACAAAAAAATTTTAAATGTGATTTTCGGAATCAGCGTATTCTAATTTGTGGAGAAAACTCAAAATGAGGGGTTTTGTTTGATTCCACAGACAGACACTCCATTCTTATATATAAGTATTGATACAGTGTTTTAGTTTAAAAAAAACTTTTATTCGATTTGTAGATTTTTATTAAACAGCATATCTCAATTACATAAAAAAAAAATCAATATACTGTATGTACACTTTTCTTGATTTAGCACTGGCAAATTTCGAAAGTTTGTTACAGGCAAAAGAAATTATACATTCATTTGACTGTGTTACCAGACTGACTGAACTGGTGGTAGGGTAATCATGGTAACGGAGGTTCAGGCTACATCTGGGGACAGTGGCGTAGGAACTTCTTTTTTTCAGGGGGGGCTGAATTTTTTTTTCAATATATATAATGTTATACAATATAAAATAGTACGGAGTTGCGAGCTATTAAACAATAAAAAACAATCAATGCTTTAAAATGTTTTAACTTGTATCCGTTTTTGTTTGGACAGCTTTAGAACATAAAGGAACCAGGAAAAGGTTAATAGTAATTTCAAATGTCCGTATTGTACGCTAAAATATGAATTTTTTCAGATTTGAGGAATTCGTCTCTATTTAACTTTCTATAAAATGTAATTTTCTAAAAGAAGAAATTTCAACTATATAAGCTGTTTAGAAAATAGTGCATGAATCTGATGGTTTATTATTTCAAAGGGAATAAATTATGGGAAATACGATTATAATTTATGAAATGTCCACAAATAATATTTTTTTTATTTAAAAGCGTATTTTTTACATTATTCTTAAAATTACTCTTTAAAGCTTTAGAGGTGTAGCTTTCAAAGCAAATTCCCCCCACTTTAAAACACGTTTAGAATAAATAAGGAACGCTTTCTTTTGAATGTCTCTTTGTAGGAATTCTCTATTTCTACAATTTGTTTTTTAAGTATTTTTTTTTTAAATAGTATATTAGGGGGGGGGCTGAGCCCCTTCAAAGTAATTCCTAGGGGGGCTCGAGCACCCCCAGCCCCCCTACTTCCTACGCCTATGTCTGGGGATAAAAAATAAGAAAATAGTTTTGTATGTCACTTGGTTGAGGAGTTCTTGTATTCAGTGGCACAGATAGTGTGCCATACGCTAAGGGGTAAATGCCTAATATCTTTACAATTACATTGTAATTTGTCTACATTTTTAAACAGTGGGGTGGTACTAGCCCCCGCTCGCCACCCTTAATCACTGTCTTTGATTGTATAGACCTACTTCCATTATAAGCTGAACCTTAGCTTTATTCAATAAAATACAATAATTTATTGTGCAAAGATAACAAATGATATACAACAATTAAGATTTCTAGATCTATATAATAACAATAATATGAACGTAAAAACTTTCAGAAATTGTAGTAAGGATGAAAGTGAAGCACACAGTTGAGTTTGTCCTGAATGAAAATACTTTAAACAAATTTTTCCCCGAATCACCGTAAAATACAGTAAAAACTTTCAGAAAGTGTAGTATTTCACCCAATGTGCTTTCAAATTTAAGATGCATTTAGCAATATCAGCCATGTCATAGCTTAACAAAACTAATTCCTTTTACTGCCCTTACTGTCATTGTTTCAAACCAATGTCTTTGTATTTACCCACTAGGTTCAGAATAGAAAAATCTTATGGAGACTATCCATAGCAATAGTATTTTTATTGAATGCCTGACATATTTAATAAGAATAGGGGGCTCCGCCCCTACTCGCTAACTCTCATCAACCCCGGAAGATTTCTACAGAAACCAGTTTTTGCTTTGCTCTCATTAATTCCATGCCTTACCTGCGTTTTAATTGAATTCAGTCCGTTTGACAAAGTCATCTTACTGTAGTTCACATTTTGAGATGTAGATGACGCCAAGCTGATAACTTTCCGTTTATTCATTTTTTAAAGCGTTATAAATTAATTATTTGCTCAATATTTTATAGTTTTGGTACATCTACAGTCAATAACACCTTGACCTCAAATAACACCTTGACCTCAAATAACACCTTGATCATGAAAATTTGTTAAATAGTTTAGAAGGAGTGACTGTCACAATAATTTAATTATAATTAATTTATATATATTAGATTTATCTGCATTAAAATATTTTTTTTAATATTTTTATTGACTTTTATTAGTTTCAAAACGCTTTTGGGAATCGTAAAAAAGTATATATGCCTTATTAATTAATGAAATGGAGGGCTGAGATACAAACAACCTTGAAAATAATATAAACAGGCCAATATGTCGATGTATGGGAGTTATTTAATAAAAAACAAATAGGGTGGTCATTGGTTTGTTTATGTTATTATCATTCCTCTAAATGCCATTCTTGTGCTTATTTAAAATAATCTTTCTAAAAAAATGACTTTAAGGAAAATGTGCTTAAAAGTAAAATATAATTTGTAATTTTACGAACGAGTTGAAAAAATTGAATTATTTAATATCAATTTTATACTTATTAAATTTTTTTGAAATCGGCGCCAAATTTAGGTATAATTTTTGTACATTGGCTCCAAAAAGTTGTAATAAGTATAAAATTGATATTAAATATTTTATTTTTCCTTTTTTAGTTTTTAATTTACCAGGGGGCTTCGCCCCCTTGTATTATTCACCAAGAAATTCAAGTAACAACTTATGCTTACATTTTGTCTCAACAATGTATATCGTAAAACAATCCCTATCCACGCCAATAAATGCTGGGTAAAAGAAATGTACAACTTCTGTTAAATAATTATAACATTTTGAAATAGGATAAATTGTTTAAAAAACTCCAGTTAATCGACATTTCCGGATATATAACAGCCGGATAAACGATTATTTTTCGCAGATTTTATCCAAGTGGATTTTTCTCTATCCAACAAAAAAAGAATTTTCGAAATCAGACAATATTTTTTTCAAACGGTCCGGTTAATTGAGAATTCCGGATAGTTAAATGACGGATAACCGGATATTGTTTTTAAATAGCTCCCAAGTGAAACATCCCCTATCCAACAAGGGGGAAACATACATAACAGTCGAATTGATAACCTCTCGACTTGGCGCGCGATTTGGCGGTTTTATTTTAGAGTTTTGGTGGGGGCACTGTTCAGTCAGTTAAAAAGGAAATTGTTAAACACATGTTTGAACCATTTATTTCTTTGTTATCTTTCGAATACTGTCTAATTTTAATGGGGATTCAAAATCACACAAGAAAATAGTTGATAGGTAAAAATAAGGAACATATTCAGTGCTTCTCTTAAAAAAAACTCATTGAAACTGTAATTTCTTGATGGTGAATTCTCAATTATGCAATTTATAAATACGATTTTGTAGACAATTTAAAGTGTATTGAGTAAAGTGCATATTGCAGTAAGTAGAAGAATGCGGCAGTTCTTATTTATATAATTAAGTGTCTAAAAGTTGCAGTTGGTTTATATAAAAGAAAACATACGAATGATGTTTTACGTACTTAAATTTTTCAATTTACATCACTAGGTCTTACTTTATTTCAAAATAGAAAGGTGAAGATGAGGTGTACTGCTCAGTGTTAAGACAGTCAGGCAGGCGCTTGTAGGACACTACAAAGTGACGTTTAAACAGCCGTCTCCTTTTGAATAGCGGCATGATCTACCGTCGGATCACACTTGCCTCAATGTAACATAAACCGCTACAAATTCTGTACAAACAGGCCGTGTTTGGCTCAGACGCTTGCCAATACACAATATTTAACCGAGTATCGCTTGGACGTACTACGAGCAACCAAGGGATCTCGCATTGAAATTTATTAATTATTGATATTGCTAAATTTGTAATGACCATTTGATTAATATTTTTTATTTTATATAATTTTATAATGTGTTCAATAATTCTCGTATAACCCTGTATAATTCACGAAACATTTTCATCTTAAAACTTGCGTTTGATAGTACTACTGAGTTTCGACATTTCGTATATTAAGGTGATGTGGATAGTTTATGAGGATATTGGTATCGATGGAAATTTTCGTATCGAATCTAATTTCCTGACTTCAAAGCTGCATTTCTTCAATAAAGGATTATACAAATACCGAAGACCAACTACAGGCTCTAAGCCCAGCAAGATCGGCCCTGTGTAACGAATCCTAACAATCCTGCAATACCGACTTAGTTCACTGCCTAGTTGTCCTTTAAAACTAACTACTCCTAACGAATTAACCACTTCTTCGGGAAAACTGTTTCATTTATCTGTTATTAAATAAGGCTTTCTACTTCCCCTATTAAGTTTTGTTTTATAGAACTTGTACCTATGACCCCCCCCCACTCTTTTAATCTGGAAACCCCACGGAGTAAAGAAGAAGGTGGAGGTGCGATCAAGTCTAAATCCGGTTTGCAATGCGAAGTAAGCAATCGCTTAAAAAGTAGGAACTGGCTAAGTATTTGGCGCTATTCCAAAGCACTACTTTGTACCAGTACTTGGCGATAATTTATTTTATAATTTAATTTACCTATGAAGTGGAAATAATAGCATCCTTTATCGATTTGGAAATTGTACTGCATCCGAGATCTGCACAAATAGTCATTTTTTAAGTTTTAGCATGCGTTTTCTTAATTTGAAAATAATGCATCCCTCGTAGAAAAATCACTGCAAACTAGGTTTGTTTGTGCCTAGTTTGGGGTTGCTAACTTACTTCTCATGAATTCTCGCCAAATCATCTCCACCTTTTACTTTACTCCGAGGGAAACCCTGAAAGTTGGGAATATCAACTTCTAAAAACCCCGAGTTGAGAAAATTTATCCCTGAAAGAATTAATATTATTAACAAATGAAAACTAGGGAAGATTAGAAATTGTCCAACTTGTAGACATTTAAATTAGCCCTCAGAATGGACACTGCATTGGAATATGGGTACAACAAATCAATGCTTGTGTTTGAGAACTGTTTAATATTACCTAAAATATATATATAAAAAAAGATGAAAAATGTCGAGAAGTTGAAACTGGGAATTTTCAGCACTGTTGAAATGGGAATTTCGAATAGTTGAGTTGAGAATTTCGAATTGTTTAGTTGGGAAATTTCTTGTTTCACCCCCCAAATATTTTTTATGTAACTGCACTGCCTATGTCCTCTAGTCCCATTGGCTGTATTAAATTTTATTCCTTCAACATCATCCGATCTGATAAATTTAAATAGTTGAATAAGGTACCTTCTAGTTCCCCTCTCCTCGAGTGTATTCATATTTAGGGATCTAAGCCTGTAGCTACAGTTCATTCCCAAAGTCGAACCAGCGACCTATGGATCTCGACTTGTAACCAACTACAGTCCACCGCTCTGCCAACTTAGAAAAACATTTCTCAATTGAATCGATGATTGAAATATGCGTTCCTTTTAGAGCATAGCATTAATTACGTATCCAATCTAACCATAATCGCATGGATTGCATCAAAGGTAGATTCGACTTGCGTGCAGAAATTTCCCCTGGCGTCGCCATATTCCGCCGGAAGGCCCCTTAAGTCCTAAAAGCCTTTTTGGAGGCAGATGGGCGCTTTATCCAATGAATCAACGTCTGTGTCATTTACCAGATGTCTTCCTTCTTTTTTTTCTTGCAGAAAATGCACTTAAATGCTTTGCGTGCCGCTGTATTTGGCCCCCACTTCCCCCTTCCAGCTCTGTATATATGCAGTTTTTTTCGGGGCCTTAGAACGCTATCCCTATCTTCTTCGTGTGCGACAGCCACGCGTTCTGTCAATCAGCGAAATCTTCTGTCTGCTGCCGCTAGGAATCTTTTCTTCCAAGAAATAAGTAAACGATATAGCTTGGAACATCGAGGATATTTTTTTTACTTTGTAGTGGTCAATTTAGATACGGAAGGGTAATTCTCTTTTATCTTTTCTGGAATGGAAGATTTGAGCTGAGGTGTGCAAAAAAATTGAGTGAATTGAAAGTGATATATAAATGCTCGATTTTCTATATCCAATGATAAATTGTTTTTCGATTGTTCTAAATTTATTTGTTCTGTGAACAAGTCTTTTTTTTCCCACTTCAGTTCTTACAAAATAGCAAAATTGTCGTATTAACTACCCCATTTCCACTGGCGTTGTATACGGTACTGGTGCAAATTAAATCAGATCGGAGTTCAATGTCCTGACGCCTCTTGGTTGCCAGCTCAGGTGTTATCTTAGTCATCTGACCATGGTTAAAAAATACGAGGAATTTGTTCCCGGATCTTTCTTTCGAGATACACCACAAACTATCGCCAATGCCGCTCTAATACGACGTAATTTAATCAACCATTTCAGTTTCACCTCTCTGGGCTACTGGGACCCACTTATCAGTTTCAGATGACGAGAACAACAGACATCCCATACTCTCAATAACGCTCTACACCACGACCTTGTACTGCGACAGATTAACGTCACTGGCCTCCTTTACCAACACCACCTTGCCTTTACACGGCTAATGTTTGGCCGACAACTAGAATCGAACTCGCAAACTTCTAACTTGGATCAATCAGAAATTAAAGATAAATTTAACAGAAGATTCACATTGTGTAGAGTGGTCTATTGCGCGTTAATTCTCATTTTTATTTCCTTTGAGATTGATTCCAAACAGTCGTTAATGATATATTGTATACCTGCTATGCGACATTAATTCAACAATTCCATGAATCTATTAAGGTTTTTTAGAAGGTTGTTTGGATTGGCAACGTTGTAATTGTGACCCAGACGATGTCAGATCGACTTCTATATAGGCAAAAACAGAGCTCCGAGATAAGAGCGTTTAAAGTTTGCAACTCGCCTTGGATATATATAATGTTAAATGGAATAACATTCAACTTATTGAAAGAAATAGGTAATCAAAAATAAGTAAAATGTACTTATTTTTGAGTACATTCGATGCGTATCATGGCTTCGATGACATAAGTTTCAATTTTGAAAAAGATATGTACCCAAATATGATAAGAAGAGCATATGCTAGCCTACATAGACTACCTTCCTAAATTAATTTCAATAAATAACGACAATTGTAACCGACTTACCTGGAATCGAACCCAGATTCTCAGGCACCGTAGTCCAAAGCCTTATTTGTTAAACTACTATGGCGACTTGAAGAAGTTGTAAACAAAAGAAATGTTAAAAAGGTGGGTCAAAAGAATGAGTAGCAAGCTAATTGAGTTGTAATAACTCGGTTTCCATTTAAGCAATCGACATCAAATAATGTCTAAAACCATCTTCTGAACAACTATTTTAAGTGTGTCAGGTCGCTTTGTTAAAATGGCTTGAACATAAGCTGAGATTGGCAATATTAAATCTCATTTTTGAGAAAGTACGGTTACTTAAATTTGAGTTCGCCTTCGCTCATTTACGATGCAGTTGTACTCAAAGAAAAATTAGAAGGCTCAGGTACTCATTTTTAAGTATATTTTTTACACTCTAGTTGCCTAGTCAGAGAAAATTGTGTTAGTTAATTTTCGGATTTTGTGACTTACACCACTTGGGCATCCCAGAGGTAGTGAATTAAACATACAGATTGCGTATCGACAATTTGAGTTTGAATCTCTGATATGGAAGCTCTCATTTATTACGTCAACACGATTTTTCGTCTTCTATTCCCCCCTCCCACGCATTGTTCCCTCCTTTTCCTTTCATGCCACGACAATCGTCATCTGACCATGGTTCAAAAATACGAGGCATCTTTCCCGGGTCTTTTCTTCGAGATAGGCCCCGAACCGTCGCCAATAGCCCACTGTGCAGCTCTAGTGCGACGTTAATGAAACAAACCAACCAACCATGACACGACAAATTTTTGCAAGTTAAAAGATGTTCACACTCCCATTCTGAGTATTTTACCAAACGTCCCTTTAGCCATATTGTGAGCTCTAAAAAAATGACACGTGTCAATGTTTGCATTGTTCTTCAAAGTTTTGATATGTCACGAAACCACAAGTTGTCCCCCTTCCCTCTCGTCACACTGCAGTCACACATTATATACTACTCCCCTTCATCTCCCCCCCCCCCCCGCCAAAGATATGTGACGTAACAGTATTAAGTGTTCTCTTAATCGCGTAGCGGTTTAAACTTGAGAGTTATTTACTGTTTGTGAACTGATTAATTACCAGAAGAAACACGTCGAATGTGTACAGTAGAGACGAATTTGTCATATAGAAGCATTGTATGGCTTTCGCCCTTCTAGCGTAACATCAGTCGGATAGCTGTTCTCGCGATTCTGAGACTGCAAAATTCTCACTTGTAAACGCGCCTTCATCAAAGTTTACCTTAACTCTTTTATTACCTTACTTAAGGTCTTAAGTAAGCCTTAAGATCTTATTCAGAAATTAAAAAAGCTTTTTTTTAATTATATTATACTTTAATTGATCTAATATAAATTGGTATCATTTGTAATAAATCTTAGAAATTTATGTTTCAAACTTTAAAAAATATATTAATATTACATTTACTATCATTTTATTTATTTATTTAATTAGTTTATTTTAGTTCACATTAAAATTTCATACTCATACTATAGACAATTTATTAAAATATAATTCCTGAAAACAGAATGAACAAAAATGTTCTAGTCTTATTTTTCGAAGTTCACATTTTTCACACAATATAAAACTTTACACTTTTAAACACAAAATAAGACTAGCTGCCAATAGTACTTCTATTTTACAAAATTTTGTTCGTCGAGGTTACATTTTTGTTGTTGCTTCTTAATGTTCGTACACTTTTTAGACATTGAAGGTTTCTTGAAATCAATGTTCTTTAGCAACTCTTTAACTATTTGGCGCAATACCGGGAAAATCAGCAGAAGCAAAGCGATTACTTGTCACCTTTCAATTGCTCATCGAGTGATGCAAATTTGGAGAATAAATCGTCCAGTTCATCCTCATTGTACGCTTTGGCTGCAGTAATGCCCTCTTCCGTTGCATCAACGGCCCGCATGTCTGCACGCATGTCTGTCATTAATTGCTCAAACGGGATTTTGTATCGTGAGAATATTTCCTGAGTTGAATCTTGCTTCAGCTCCGGCTGTTCATTCACAAAATTGGAATTGCAATCGCCAAGACTTCCGGACTTCTTATACATGGCTTTTGGTTCGAAGTCTTTTCCCCCTGCACATTCATCTTTTCCACTGGCTGCAGAATCTCTAACTTCGCCAGCAGGTTTTGCATCGGCTTCTGCTCCAACTACGCCAGCAGGTTTTGTATCAGCTACTTTTCCAGCCCCGACAGCAGGTTTTACATCGGCTACTGCTCCTACTATGCCAGCAGGTTTTACATAATCTCCTGTTCCAGCTGTACAAGCGGGTTTTACATCAGCTCCGACAGCAGGTTTTGCATCGGCTCCTGCTCCAACTACGCCAGCAGGTTTTACATCGGCTCCTGCTCCTACTGTGCCAGCAGGTTTTACATAATCTCCTGTTCCAGCTCTACAAGCGGGTTTTACATCAGCTCCGACAGCAGGTTTTCCATCGGCTCCAGCACCAGGCTTTCCGCTCTGTTCAGCTTTAACTTTATCAGGGTCCATTCTTGAGTCTTTGCTCGAAAGTTTCTTGCAAAAAAAAATGTGCGAATAAAAGCTTTTTAGCAGGGGAATCTATACCGTAATTTTGTTACTAGTACGTTAAAGAATTTCGTACGATGTAGTTAGCGCAAATTTCGACTGAGAGATCTTTTGAAAATCACCTCGCTAAAATGTCGCTTGAAAACGTGATAAAATATCATACTAAAATTTGAATCTGATTTGCTTAGGAAATTTGAAATGTTTTTAATTGGCTTAAAATACGTATAAGTGTCTCAAGTACGTGCTCTCTGGTTTCAAGCAATTATAATCTTTAATTTTAAATCCTATTGCCACTTATGTTAATTACAATAAAGTTATTCATAAATTTATTTAACGAATAAAAACAAAATGGTACTTCACATAACAGTTATTTTTATAAATTCGTTTATAACTAGAATTCTCTTTAATAAATAAACTAATTGAAAAACAAACATTAAAATGAGGTTTACATTTTTGTATAATTAATGATAATTTAATTTATAATGTAATATTCGTAGACGTATGCGAAATAATGGTTATTAAATTATTTATTTCACCAACTTAGCCAAAATGTAATTCAAATTGATTAATAATGAAATTAAGTGAAGTAATATGACACAAATTACGCAATTATTCTTATCATTGATACATACACTATATTTAGAAACAAATTTTTTATGGAATTACACACCAATAGAAATTGTGCGAAATTTACTGAACCAATTGATTTCAATGGAAATGCTATAACCCAAATGTATAGAGTGGAAAAATAAAAATTCAAAACTTATTAGAAGAAAACAATGGAAACGTTCGCCAATAAAATAATTTTTTTAAAACAAGGACTAAGGGAAAGGCACTAAAAAGTAAAAAATATTGTACATTTTACGAACGAGTTGAAAAAATTGAATTATTTATATCAATGATATACTTGTTACAACTTTTTGAAATCGGCACCAAAATTTTAATATGATTTTTGTAAATTGGCACCAACTTTAGAAAATCACTTTAGTATTTGGCTGCTGTTAAACTAGTCCATATTATTCGCAATTATAATTAGTATGTATTACAGAAACAAGCATTTAAGTTACTTTAAAAATTATATAAGATCATACATTTTGTCTTTGTTCTTGAACACAGTTAAATATTAAACCATTTAGTCACAGCTTTATTAAAATACTGATACTAATATGAAAAGTAATACTAAACTATATATGTTTCAGTTTAGTAATTGTTTTCTAATAATTTCATATTTTTTTCTTCTATTTATTATGTCTAACAAATACAATTACCATAAAAAATATAATTTATATTTCTATTACCCTCTATCAAAATTCATTTTACAGTCATTCTCTTTAGAATGTTCCATTTTGATGGTGGTCATCAAATTGGAACATTCCAAAAGAACAAAAACGGCTCTATCGTTGAAAAGATTATTTTTATAGTCTAAATTAACTATCTTCCCAAGTAGGCTTGAGGATGCCTACCCTTGTCAAATTTTTAGCAAGTCCCGCCCCATTTTAAAGGTTATGTGAAAAACCATCAAAATTCAGAATTTTATATAAATTGGCGCAAAAGATGAACATTGGCATAGTTAAGCTGTAAAGTAGCGGCTCAAGAAACAAAATGGATCAAAACTCTACCAATCGTGAACTGATAAAACAAGTGTTAAAATGTATTGCGTACCAGAGGTTATTCGCATCGGTACTCTCTTTCGTAAATGCACTATATTAAATTATATATTCGGGTAGATAATCGTCAAAACGACCTGAGACAGGGATCTTTATGAGCAAAAATTCCTTAAATAGGTCTATATCGCCTCAATATAAAGAATTTCCATTAAAGTAATTGCTTATTCTGCAGAGTAGGAACAGCGGTACAAGTAATAATTTATATGCCTATAGGCAATCTTGATGAAGGGGGACAGGGTTATTTTTAAAAACGCGTATATCTTTTGGTTTTGATGAGATACACCTGGTCATCGGGTATTCTTGCAACGAATTTATCATTGTTTATCGACCCGAGTGTCATTGACAGGTGTGTGCTGCGGAGTATGACAGGAAGTGCGTTTTGGGACTTGGTTGGATCTTATGTGATTGTACGTGACAGTAGTTCCGTCTTGTTGGACGACTACAAACACGCAATTTGCAAGAGGGATTTTGTTCCAATTTTCCCCATCTCTTAGTCTTAAGTTGCATATGGTTTAGTTGGTTTGGTTAATTAACATCGCACTAGAGCTGCACAATGGGCTATTGGCGACGGTTCGGAGTCTATCTCGAAGGAAAGACCCGGGAATACATTCACACATTCATTCATACATGCATCTCGTTATTTTAGAACCATGGTCAGATGACGAGGAAACACCTGAACTGGCACCCAACGCCTTCAATAGACGTCGGGACTTTGGACACAGATCAGATTTATCGTGCACCAGTCCCGTATACACGCCTTTAATTTTTGCGGATGTTCTAGACGACCTTTATAGTATTTTGCAGCGAGGCTGGCAACCCTCCGATCACAAGATCACTACTTTTTACTTTTCTTTGTCTAGTCCATCGCCTGACATCGAACCACGAATCTTCGTATTCCCAGCCTGACGCCTTTAACCGCTCAAGGCCACGGAGGCCCCTAAGTTGCATATGGAAACTAGAAATAGTTTTAACTTAAATGTACTCCTTTCTAAGGCAATAATGAATGGTGTTATCCAAAAAGGAGTTAAGGCACAATTTTTTCAAATATCGTTATGCCTACTGAGATTTACTATTCCGCGCGTCTTCATCGCGACAAGTCTATTGAAGACGATTCGGATATATCGCAACAACAAGATCTTGGAATAAATTTGCAATTCGACATTAAATCTTTGTTTTAAGCACAACGGTTGTTCCGATTTTAAAGATGGGAAAATTTAAGATTTTTTGCATATTTAAACATAAATGTTCTCGTTTTGAAAATCTTTTCTTCGTTTAAATTCGACTTTACAGTTATTTCACTACATATTGAGAACCAAATTCAGTTACGTAAAAAAAAAAATGGCAATTAAAAAAAATTCTCGATTATTTCAACTTTGATAACGGAACTATAATTTTTGCAGATTCATCGGAATTTCTCAAGTTTTAAATACTTTTTTTAGTTTTGTTTGGGTTTATTAGGTATTTAATTACCATTGCTCTGCGGATTTCAAATTTTTAGTATGCATAAGTAGTTATGTGCATAGGTGTGGTGGGTGGTTACAAATAGATTGCCGAGACGTAGGTACAGTAAAATAAACTTTATTAATTAATTTAAAAGAACATCGTTTAGATATAACATTCAAAACAAATCAGGAATGCACATGCATTTTTGTTGTGCACAGCGTACCACGGCTTTGGTGGTTTAGGATGATGAAAAAAGAAAGAACAAAATATCGAAAAACAGGAAGGTATATAAGCTGTCGGAAAGTGCAGGCCTATTGGTGTTGCGGACCAGCTGGTTTTGTGCGGTCCTGCACTGGTGCTCGAACATTCACCTCGCCTTGAAACCTCCGGTTTCAAAAAATCTGTATTGGGACAAAAGAAATCTGAAAGAAACTAAAATGAAAACATTAAAAAGGGAGTTTGCATAACTTTGCAATAGGTCGAACGAGGGTGGTCTCCTTCGTGCGAAGGGTGACTACACGCACGAGTCCGTCCTCCCCTTTATGAACCTCTAAAATTCTACCAAGTAGCCACTTGGTTGGAGGCAATCTTTGATCTTTAATCAAAACTAGTTCTCCTACTTCGAGATTGGGGCTTTGTTTTCTCCATTTTGGTCTCTCCTGTAAGCGATTTAAATACTCGGAGGACCACCTTTTCCAAAAATGCTGGTGTAGTCTCTGAATTCGTTGCCAACGACTTAAAATATGTTCTTGAAAGTTCAGCAAGCTAGGTTCAGGGGGAAGAGAAAGACTATCTCCAATTAGGAAATGACCTGGGGTGAGCGGAGCTAAATCTTCGTGGTCAGTTGACATGGGCGAGATTGGACGGGAATTTAGCGTTCCTTCTACCTGTGCGACAAGTGTGGACATTTCTTCGTAAGTTAATCGGGCGTCTTTTAATATTCTCTTGAGGTGAAATTTCGTTCCTTTAACCCCCGCCTCCCACAGGCCCCCAAAATGAGGAGCAGAGGGGGGAATAAAATGCCAAGTCACACTATCATTGACTAAAAGGGGTTTAGCGGCATTTTGAATTTCATCTATGCTTTGAGAAAAATCCGATTTAAGGATAGAAGATGCACCTTTGAAATTCGTTGCGTTGTCACTATAGATATCAGAACACAATCCTCTGCGAGAAGTGAATCGCCGGAAAGCAGCCAAGAATGCTTGAGAAGTCAGATCGGTTACGACTTCAAGGTGTATAGCTTTTACACTTAAACAAATAAATAATGCAATGTATCCTTTATAAAATGGGGAATTTTTTCTTTTACTTTGTTTGAGTTCTATTGGACCGATATAGTCAATTCCTGTGTGGGCAAACGGTCTTGCTGCGGTAACTCGAGGAGTTGGTAAATTTCCCATTAATTGCTCAGCGGTTGTGGCCTTTTGTCGGAAACAAGGAGGGCAAGAATGAATAATTTTTTTTACAATGTTGCGTGCATGAATGATCCAATAACGATTTCTTAAATGTCTAAGAGTTAGATTTAACCCGCCATGTAAAGTTTCTAAATGAGCTTTTCTAATGAGAAGAGTGCACAC
This sequence comes from Troglohyphantes excavatus, assembly GCA_963932185.1. NCBI lineage: Eukaryota > Metazoa > Arthropoda > Arachnida > Araneae > Linyphiidae > Troglohyphantes > Troglohyphantes excavatus. The sequence goes on from OZ010667.1 coordinate 3,750,443, forward strand.
AAAACCTTTAGGGGAAAGAACGATTGGATGCTTTTCATAAAAGTTAAGATTGGCATGTTCTAAACGTCCACCCAATCGCAATATTCCAACGTTGTCAAGAAAAGGGTTAATAGACAATAATTTGCTTTTTCGAGGAAGCGTTTTTTTTGCAACTAATGCACCGATTTCTTCAGGGAATTCGTGGCTCTGTTCTAGTCGAATGATTAATTTAAACGCACTGTCCAATTCTTCAACTGATAAATGTTCTATTGAACGGTTGAATTTCGAGGTGCGGCAGTTTTTTAGAAAACGCAAACAGTATGCAGTAACTCTTATCAATTTCGTAATACTTGAAAATCTGGTAGTTAAGTCAAAGTCATCTGAGGAGTTGCAGATTGTAAAATTAAGCGTTACCTTTCGCTTTTCTATCTCGGTAACTTCGGTGACAGGGTTCAAAGGCCAATGTGTAGATGCCATCTTTAGCCACGCCGGGCCTGTCCACCACAAATGATGATTTTGAAGATCAGCTGGCGAGATACTTCGAGTTGCTATGTCTGCCGGATTTTCCGCTGAGGGAACATATCGCCAATCGACATCCAGCCCACTGTGTATTTCACTGACCCTGTTAGCTATAAAAGTTTTCCAAAAAGAAGGATGTTTAGTTAGCCAACATAAAACAATGGTTGAGTCAGTCCATGCGTAAATCTTTCTTGGGGTTAATTTGAGTGCTAAAACAGTTTCGCGTATTAACTTAGAGAGTAATGTGGCAGCACATAATTCTAATCTGGGGAGTGAAATCTGTTTTATTGGAGCTACTTTAGTCTTAGCCATTATTAGAAAAGTGTCACTTTTTTCATCGCAATTTTTTAGATATACTACAGCTGAATAACACTTTATTGATGCATCACTGAATCCATGCAATTCAACTTCTATGTTGTCGTGATATCCAATCCACCGTGGTATACGAATATCAGTTATGTTTTCTAAATATTCAGATAATGTGTACCAACGATTTTGTAACGATGGGGAAAGAACCGTGTCCCAATCAAGTCCCGATAGCCAAATGTCCTGCATGAGAATTTTGCCTTGTACAGTAATGGCAGAGATCAGACCTTGAGGATCGTAAACACGACTAATGTCAGATAACACGCTTCTTTTGGTGGGAAAACTAACACTAGGGGAAAACTTTGTTTCGTAACTTAAAGTGTCTGTACTCGGATTCCACTGAAGTCCTAAAGCTTTTATGTTCTCTGTTTTAAAATCTTTTATTCCTTTTTCGAGATACTCGTCTGGAATATCTTTAAGAAAAGGCTGGCTGTTGCTAACCCATTTGCGGAGGGAGAAGTTACCTCTGCAAAGTACCTCAACTGTTTCATTTTTAATTTTAGTAGCATCTTCGATGCTGTCAGCGCCTGTCATCACGTCATCGACATAAAAATCATTTAAAATTGATTTTGCACCTAAAGGTAAATCCTGAGCTTCGTCAGCGGCTAATTGTCGAAGAACACGCATAGCGAGATAAGCTGAGCTATCCATACCGAACGTCACGGTAGTTAATCGAAAATGTTTGTGCACATTTGAATCTTGGGATCTCCAGATTATTCTTTGATAATCTTGGTGTGTTTTATTAACCCTGATTTGTCGGTACATTTTGTGGATATCAGCGGTGTACGCTATTTTGTGTAATCGCCATCTGAGAATAACATTCGCTATGTTTTCTTGAAGGTTAGGGCCGGTTAATAGCTTATCATTAAGAGAGTATCCTGTGGAGGTTTTCTGTGACCCATTAAATACCACTCTTAGTTTTGTCGATGTACTGCTTTCTTTAGTTACATGGTGATAGGGTAGGTAATATCCTAGGTAACCTTTGTTATCTTGTTTCAAAAACCTCGCGTTAGGTTCTACCTCCTCCATGTGGTTGAGAGTCAAGTACTCTGTAATTTGTTGATTATATTCGTTAGCCAAACTTGGATTCCTTTCAAGTTTCCGCTCTAGTTGCTTAAATTTTGCGGTAGCTAATTTTTCCGATTCACCTAATGGAATTAACTGTTCGTTATCCTTAAAGGGCAAGTTGACAACGTATCTACCATTTTCTTTGAAATGTGTTTTTTGAAAAATCTTTTCACATTGTAATTCTTCGGGTGTTAAATGGGGTTTTGGAGTGATTTCTTCGATCTCCCAAAATTTCCGTAATTGATATTCCAAGTTCGAATTGCAATGGAAATTATTAACTTGAATTCTTTGATTTGATTTAAATGTGCTTTGACTTTCAATTGGGCCGGTCAAAATCCATCCTAGAACTGTGTTCTGAGCCATGGGTGTACCCTTTTTTCCTTTAATTAACCCGTCTAACATAATGAGTGGGAAATTGTCTGCCCCGACAATTAAATCTATGTGTCCGGGTTGGTTGTAACAAGGGTCGGCGAGTTGTAAACCTTGAATGTGTTCCCAATCAAAACGTGGAATACTTAGGTGTTCTGCGTAGTTTGTGAGCTTGTTTAGAACTAAAGCATTAGTTTGTAATGTTTGAGCTCCTGAAAGGGATTCAATAGTTACTTTGACTTGTTTATTACACGTCTTTGGACTTTCACTAGCGATGCCCGAGATTTCTGCATGTATAGGCTTCTTTCTAAGACTTAATCTTTGGGTAAGTGATTCACTAATAAAAGTAGATTGAGATCCTTGATCCAGAAGAATACGAGCGACAGTTCCACTTCCAGGTAAAGAGGGATTTGAGACTCTTACTCTGGCGGTACTTAATAGAATTAGCTTACCAGATGAGTTGCTGTGTGAATTGACCGATACCTTGGTTTTGTCTTCAACGTCTTCGGAAGTAGTAGGTCTGTCTTCGTTGACAACCTTGGACTTCTGTTGAATAGCGTTGTGGATCAGGCTATGATGTCTTTTACCACAGTGGCTGCAGCTGAACTTGCTTGGGCACTGTCGAACGACGTGCTGGGAAGAAAAACAATTGAAACAAAGTAATTTGCTCGAAATAAGTTCAATCTTCTTGTCATTTGACATTTTTCCAAATTTAAAACACTTTGAACTGAAATGGTTTTCATTACAAAAACAGCATGTTTGTGGTTTGTAAATATGATGACTTTTACTCTGACTTTGTTTAAACTGAGGATTGCGTGCCGGGCGTGAAGCATTTCCGATAGATTCCAGGGTGCGAAAGCGGCATTCTAAAAATTCTTTTAATTCTTTGAAAGTCGGAATGTCCGTTTGTGACTTTAGACTTTGCTCCCATAATTGTATTGAATCGTTTGAAAGCTTTTGTACGACGAGAAAAACTATGCTTGCATCCCATGATTCGATAGGAATATTCAAGTTTTTTAACGCAAGTAAACTGCTCTCAGTTGTGTCTATAAGATTTCTCATACTTTGAGCGGTGTCGTAGTTTAATTTTGGTTGCGAAAATAAGGCTTTTAATTCAGAATCAACCAGAAGTCTTTTATTTTCGTATCTTTGAATTAGAAGATCCCACGCGGCTGAGTAGTTTGTTTCAGTAACGTTAAAATTCTTGATTAAGTTAAATGCTTGTCCAGTTAAATGAGATTTAAGATAATACAATTTTTGAACTGCGTTAAGATTCGGGCTGTCATGAATCATTATTTTGAAAAGGTCATAAAATGATGCCCAATCTTCATATTTGCCAGAAAAATGTGGAATGTTTATGCTTGGCAGTTTTGGTTCAGAGTTAAACTCAGAATCTTTATTTACAGTAGAAGACTTTGCCCGAAAACTTTCATTGTGTACTGGAAAATGTAAACTTAAGTATTCTTTAAGTTCCGTGACGTTATCTAAGAAATATTCCTCAACTGTTGAATGCAAATCTTCCTTAACGTACGAGTTAGTTTCGGGAACTGATAGTAGGATTAACTGCTGGTGGTTATCTTTAAACTCCGTCCAATATTGCGTAAAGTGTTCTATTCTAGTTTGTAGATTAGTTTGAGTTTTTCTGCTTTGAGAATCTTTCTTGAAATTTCTTATAAATTTAGTCATACAGTCATAGACTTGGTTTTGTTTCGAAATTAGATCTTCCATGTTGCAAAAAGTATAATAAAGTTCAAAAAAAGTTCAGTGACTGACCTTGAGTATAGACGTCATCCGGCTCGACGGACCATGTGCATAGGTGTGGTGGGTGGTTACAAATAGATTGCCGAGACGTAGGTACAGTAAAATAAACTTTATTAATTAATTTAAAAGAACATCGTTTAGATATAACATTCAAAACAAATCAGGAATGCACATGCATTTTTGTTGTGCACAGCGTACCACGGCTTTGGTGGTTTAGGATGATGAAAAAAGAAAGAACAAAATATCGAAAAACAGGAAGGTATATAAGCTGTCGGAAAGTGCAGGCCTATTGGTGTTGCGGACCAGCTGGTTTTGTGCGGTCCTGCACTGGTGCTCGAACAAGTTATTAAAGGGAGCTAATAGGATAATGACCCCCACAATCTCTCTCATACATTTTTTCTGCCTACGATACTGTTCTGAAGTATATATATATGACTTCAAAATCCCAAACCGGGAGGGGTGCGCTTCAAAAACTTGGGCCTAAAGCCGCAATTTTTTTTTATCTGGCGCTACCTGCAATAATAAATACACAAATGAAACAAGTTTCAAATAGGGATCCAATGCATAATATTCTGTTTCTTTTATTTTAAGTAGATACATTTTTATTCCTTAATATTTTCACACAAAACAAAACTCATTATAATGATTACACATTAGCTCTACGGACCCAGTAGTAACCCAGGCCTGTCTCTCGTACTAGCTAGTCTCTACATACTAACTAAAATTCTCTTTAATAAATAAACTAATTGAAAAACAAACATTAAATTATATATGTCTCGTACTATTTAGTAAATATACATACTAATTAATATGTATATTTACTAAATACTCGTCACCTGGTATGAGGGGTTGTGACCTCTTTCAATCTCCCCTTGCGTAAGCCACTGGCTATCAGTAGGTTATAGTTGTCATCAATACAATTAAAACTCTGCACCACTTGCAAGAGCTTCCATCAGTTGCACAAAGAATGGAAACCCCTTTGTAAAATTTTCAACGTAACCAATCGATTCTAAATAATTGTAAAAACCGTTTGAAACGGCATACATCACCGACTTGGTGTCACTGACGCCGTTTGCATCGGCATAAATCTCCACATAGCTCATGATCTTCTGAGGCACATTCAGCGCAACGTCTTGAGACATGAGCCCCGTCGAGGCGAAGGACTTTGCCAACGAGTGCGACATGGTGCTGTAGAACAAATACGAGCTTAGTGGACCGATGTTCTTGGCCACTTGAGCAGCAACGAGGTATGCTAAACTCGGATCGGTGAACCCGGCTCTCTGCAAGAATCCGTATGCTACGCCGAATAGCAATTCGTAAGGTTCGTGTATCAAGAAGATCCCACAAGTACCTAGGACGCTGCTTATCTGCAAAAGTTGCAGAAGTGAATGGGCGAACAATTCTATGTTCGGATCTGGAAGTTGTGGAAGGATCTGCGGAATGCTTATTCCTGATTGCGAGCCTGCTGATGTACCAATGCTCGCTGCTGTTGATTGAGAGCCTGCTGATGTACCAATGCTCGCTGCTGTTGATTGAGAGCCTGCTGATGTACCAATGCTCGCTGCTGCTGATTGAGAGCTTGCTGATTTACCATTGCTTTCTGCTGCTGATTGGGAATCTGCTGTACCATTGCTCACTTCTGCTGATTGAAAACCTGCTGATGTACCATTCCTCACTTCTGCTGATGGAGAGCCTGTTGATGCACCAATGCTGGTTGCTGCTGATTGCGAGACTGTTGCAGTGCCACTGTTTACAGCTGATGCAGAAACTGAGTAATAACTCAATTGTGGCGAAATAAAATAATTAGGACTAAACAACACCTCTTGCGACTAAACTACGGCATAGGCACATACCGTGAGTATGGTGAAGCCATAGGTATATTTCTGCAACATAGTTAGTTATCTGTCTCTTTTTTATAGAATATTCACTTCGCGAAGCGTTAGAAAGAATAAAGAAGTTTTGAAATATCCATCTATATGTATGCGTAGCATAAATGCGGCACAGCTTATCAAATATATGTGTTGTTACATTTTGTACCTTCTTTTAGGTTAAAACTAATAAAATAGGGAAAATTATTACGAAACTAGCAAACTGCATTTCTAGATGAGTGGCAGACAGATTTTGAAACACGAGGGGTTGCAACATTAAAATTTCTAACTGTGTAACTTGATAAATATGCAAATGTTGGTAAAGAATGAAGTAAAAGTCATTTTATTTTATGTGAAACGTTTTTAAAATTAGCGACATGGGGTATTAGGATAATATATATATATATATATATGTTATACTTTTAGGGTGATTTTTTGCAACACCATAACTCCGTGTCCAATACTACAATTTATATAAATTTTGTCTCGTTCGATAAGAGATTAATCGCCGATACATGTGAAGACTTGCACGTACTGGACGTAGATGGGGGCCACGGTGGATGTGGGGCCACGGAGATGAAGAAATTTATAATCCTTTTCTCCTGTTAACGAGGTGTTTTTTGTTGGCGACCATTTCATATTTCTATAACATGCTGAAATGACATTTCACGTAAAGCCCTTCTGACTGTGCTCCGACACAGTACCACACCTGATTACTTTTTAATGTCGGAACATCATTATAAATATAACTACACAAATATGTTTTTGTGCTGTATTTCTGTGACAGAAGTTTTTCATCTTAACCCTATACCTTAAGGCATATATACATTGTGTCAACTAAAGTCCTTTCTAATCCCATTAACTTTTCAGTCTAGGATTCGTAAAATGAATATGCGCTATACGATGGTACTGCTTACAGCTGTACATAGTTAGCTTGTCTATTTCTAAAATTGTAAGAAACACATGAAAATAGTTAATTTCAAAGTTGCAAAAATTTAGTACGAAAAGACGCCTTGTACACAAGTACTATGAGTGGAACACGTCAAACGCTCATTTGTTTGACTCACTTTTTTAACTCTTATTATACCTACCGACAACGAGCAAATTCTCCTCCTCTGTCATGCGTTTCTTAAGGTAACAATGGAAATTTCGGACGCATTGTACCCGTTTTATTCATAGTATTCACATGTGCAACGTGGCTTATCGCACTAAATTTATGCTCCTTTTCTACTTTGTAATTGCCTATTTTACTGCATGTCGTATAATTTTAGAGATAAGCACGGTAATTCCATTCATTGTCGCTAGGTGCGCTGTAAGCCGTCTCATCGTACAGCGCATAGTGACTTTACTATAACTAAACACCACTTTTATTACTATAACTGCCGGCGTTTAAAAGTTAAGGGGGTGAGAAAGTACTTTAGTGGGAACCCGATATATGTATAATATTTTAATCGTTTAATACCTTTTGACACTTATAAACGAATAACTTATTAACCTGTAGGATATTTATAAAATTAAAAGGGTTTTGGCAACCATATGTTAAAAGAACATTTTATACTTAAGTCATAATTCATTACATACCTACCAAGAATGGCTACATTCTAAAAATAAAATTCTTAAAAGAAACTTCAAAGATGAAAATCCTAGTTAATATATTCTTTTCTAGACGCGAGGTTGGTTTAGCGAAAAAATATTTTATTTATTTTTATAATAATCCTTTTGTTTAACCCCATGCGAAGAACGGGTATTTCTCCTAATTATCAGTCTTTAAAAAAGAAATTGTTCAATTGTCCGCACCATTCTTCTTATAAACTTACGAAAATCGTCTTGCGTTTAGCAATATTGGGAATTTACATTACCTGCACACGGAACGGAACGAGAAATTCTATTTAATATCGATCGATCACAGATCTTGGCTTCATGGGCATTGTCTTGGCGACACCCTTTGGCGAATTTCTTCTCGGGTATCCCAAAGAATCGCCTTGATATGATTCAGTTTCCATCAAACTGTCACATTCCATCACTTGATTAAATGTTATTCAGGTGGAGCGCTTTTGTAGAGTACCGCCTTCAAATACATTTCAAAGCTATTGTGAAGTGAAATCTTCTCTTTTTCATATTTTATATAATTATTTTACCAAGTAATTTCGGATATTTTTCTCTAAAACAAGGAATTTTTAAAAACTTTTCAAAATTACTTCTAATTTTGTTAAACTCTTTATTTTGTCGTGTTGGAGAATTCCTTCCATTTACGTGAAGTATGTCATGAAATATTTATCTTTTTTGGCAAATAGTTTTCCTTAACAGTTTGAAATTCTAAAAACAGTTATTTTAGAAATTGGAATTTTTATTTTCTGTTTCATTCATCAGCTTGCCCTATAAAGACACAGAGTTGTCTCAACTTGAATTTTTATTCTCAATTTTTAAAACTTTTCAAAATTACTTCTAATTTTGTTAAACTCTTTATTTTGTCGTGTTGGAGAATTCCTTCCATTTACGTGAAGTATGTCATGAAATATTTATATTTTTGGCAAATAGTTTTCCTTAACAGTTTGAAATTGTAAAAACAGTTATTTCAGAAATTAGAATTTTTATTTTCTGCTTCATTCATTCATCAGCTTGCCCTATAAAGACACAGAGTTGTCTCAACTTGAATTGTAGTTTATTCTATTTTTACAAACGAATCGATTTTAACACTGTTCTAATAAGAAGCGCATAACCATATTTCATTATACGTTATTCCATTCGGCTTGAGAATTTGATTTTGTGTGCTGTTAGGTACAGTCTTTTTTCCAACTGACGAATTTTTCTCAACAATGAGTGAAGAAGTGTACCATCAACAACCAACATCTCGTGCAACAATTCGAACCATAGTCTACCTTCCAAAAGAAGACGTGGCCAACACCCTAAAAATGTTGTCTGCGAGGGGAACATCCCAAGACGGCGGCCACTCCCACAGCGAGATAACGGCCTTCTTCAAACCTTACTCTGTGACCACTGCACCGAGCAGTCCTTCCGGTATCGAACCCATGATCCCCCACTCTCCGAAGCACAGTTCTGCCATGCCCTACAGATTCGCCAGCATAGAGAGACTGGTGCACAGGCAGAAGATCTACGACAGCAGCGCGACTCTGCCCGTGGTTGCACACTTTGACGACACTCCAGTTGAGTATACTTATTCAGTAAGTGGTTCTTATTTTTTGTTGTGGGTCCGTTCAGAGGGTCAGTTGTTTGCGTGGTTGTAGGGCAAGAACTTGACTTCTGCACAGGCCCATAGAATACAGATGTGGGACCTCGTAAGTTTGGGGATCCTAAAAAGTGGTTCCACTTCAATTGAAAACGCCAATATGTATATAAAATTTTAAATTCAACATTTTGTCAACATTTCTCTTGCATCGAAATAAACGAAGCACCAGAGCTTTTTGTATAAGTAAAATTTTTATTGTCAGCCTCAGAGCCTGATTTAGAAAGTTCAATACTATAGGGATAACGTCATTGACAGGGGCCCCTTTCGTAAAAATAGTCTCTAAGAATTAAAAACATCGCATATAACATCTAAGAAACAAAATTATGTAACAATTGCCGGAAAAAATTGCATAAATGTTTTAAAACATTCCTAAAATAATAACAACAAAGTTGTCAAAGTATTAATTCGAACTTTTTTTTTACAATTAAAATAAAAGTTGGGGCGTTAGGCCCAGGCCGAGCTTTCCCTCTAAATCCGGGAGAGAGCTAAGCCTGGGCCTAACGTGTTTATTGGTAGATCAAGCGTCCTGGACGTCAAACAGTAGTGTTGAGTTTTTTACTTTGTGAAAATACTCATGCGAAATAAAAAAAAAAGTTATTCCTCAAATGAAATCCCGAAGTTGAAAAGGAACAAAAATTAAGAAATTCATTATATCTATGACACATTTTTCTCTTTTGTGTGGGGACCCTTTCCAATGGCACCACACCCCTATTGACGGCCCTGCCCAACCCACGTGTGAAAACTGTCAATCTCATGTATGAACAGGAACGGCGATTCGATGTAATGTAAAGTAAACTGCTTTTGCTCTCTGTAGAAAGTTCATAAGTCACCAATGCGAAAGCCGCTTTATCACAGTTAAATGATACATCGGCGCAGAGGGCAATCTTGTTAACCAGAACATTTTCTCGGTTATTTTCATCTCGCAAATGCATTCGACTAAAAAACATCCTCTCTTGCTGCTGGCGTAATGCTAATGGTTTGTGGGATCGTTGACATCCGACACGTGTTGGTATTGCGACGTCTGGCTGACGGAATTTCGTTTGCACAGTTGGATGTCATCAGAGCCGTCTCAAGTTTTGTTCTGGCATTGATGCGTGTCTGTTTTTTGTTGTTTAATTCGATCTTTTATCATGCAATACGTGGGTTCGTACGGTCCTTAAAGTCCTTATGAACTCTGTATTTTTTTTGTTTGATGATTATAAGGGCCGTTTTAAAGTACTTAAAAATTCCTTATTTTTTGTCCAAAGGGTCCTCCTACAGTTACAGAAGGTTCTCGGAAATTCCTTAAAGAGGCTATCATTTAAATCATTTTGCTAAACCTCTATTAAACATTTCGATCTTCATGTGCATTAAACGCAACTTTGTATCTAAATAGAAAACTCACAATTTCTTTGCACCTAAAAGCCGCAGGTTGCACCTATTTTCCTCTTTTATTTTAATTTATTTAGAAAAAAATATTTTAAAATAAGAATCCTATTTATGGTTTTAGAGCTAACTTTTCGTTACAAATGTGTACAAATTTTTATGCATTTAAAAATAAGGTCTTTATAAATTGTTTTTGAGAACTTAAAAAAAAAAGTCATTAGAAACTCGTTATTTTTATTTTCGGAAAATACTTACGAAGCCTGTATACGTATCCAAAGGGCCGTTCACTTATTACGTCACGCACCCTTGAGGAGGTGAGAGGATATCACATGTTACTATGGCGTAAAATGGGTAGAGGTCTGAATGGTTGCGTGACGTAGCAAACTTTGCAGAAAAAATGGTGACATTTCTTTCATATAAGTCCCTTTTTTTCGAAATCACTATCTTTCTAATGATGAGATGTATGGTAAAGTACATGTAATGGAAGTGTTAACGTAATAACTGTTTTTTTAACTGTAAAAAATTATCATGACGTGATATGGCGGGAGGGGACAGAAAGCTAAAGTGACAATGCGTAGAATGGGGGAAGAAGTGTGCAAAAGGATTGAAAACAGCGTGACGTTATAGCGTGAATACTCCCCAAGTGCAAACTTTGCAGAGCAAAGGTTTGATAATAAAGTACAAATTTGCTCTTTATTAATCCTCAAATGTGCGACTTTTTTTTTTTTTTTTTTTTAAGTTCTTAATACATTCATTTTTTGTAACATTTTTTTAAATTGTAACTTGAGAGTTACAACTCATTCAGAGTGGAAAACAGTTCCAGGTCCTGAAACAAGGGAGGCCTCCGTGGCCCAGTGGATTAAGGCGTCAGCTGGGAGTCCAAGGGTCCCCGGTTCAAAACTTTGCAATGGACTAGACTAAAGAATAGTAAAAAGTAGTGATATTGCGGTCGGAGGGTTGCCAACTTCGATACCAAAATACTAGAATGTCGTTCAGAATATCCACAAAAAATTAACGGCGTGTATAAGGGACTGGTGCACGATTAATCTGATCGGGGTCCAAAGTCCCGACGTCTATTGAAGGCTCGTCATCTGACCATGGTTCAAAAATACAAGGCATCGTTCCCGGGCCTTTCCTTCGAGATAGGCCCCGAACCGTCGCCAATTGCCCACTGTGCAGCTATAGTGCGACGTTAATTAACCAAACCAAACCTGAAACAAGGTTCGTATGGGTCTTGAAAGTCCTTTGGGGTAATAAGATGCATGCAGGTCTCACGAGTCGTGTTTATTTTTCATATTTTCTTTTAATAAACTAGGGGGCTCCGCCCCCTGCTCCGCTAACGCTTCACCAACCCCCGGAGGATTGCTACGCAATCCTCTTTAGTTTGCTTCGTAAACAATACCGGCTTCATACACTGTAGACAATGACAATGTGTCCTAATAACAATAGTTTTTTTAGTTATATAAATTATTGCTGGCAGTGCCGTCACACAAATTTATTTTTGGGATGTTGAGACAAGAAATTTCCCAACTTAACGATCCGAAATTCCGAAAGTGAACAATTCAAAATTCCCAACTTAAAGACGTCGGGTACCAGCTCTAGTGTTGTTCTTGTTATCTGACCATTGTTAAAAATATGAGACATCGTTCCCGTGTCTTTTCTTCGAGAAAGGCCTCGAACCAAAGCGTCCTTGATGTAGTAAGTAAATACGTACCAATAATCAATCAAAGAAGCTTTGCTCGAACCAACGCCAGTAGTTCAATGTGTAGCTCTAGTGCGACGTTTATTAACCAGACCACACTTAACGATTCGAAATTCACAACGCAACAGCTAAAAAAATCCCAGTTCCAACTTATAGACATTTGTCAGCTTTTTTATAGGTAATATTAAACAGTTCTCTCGAAAGTATTGATTTGTTGCACGCATGTTCCAATGCAGTGTTCCGTTTTGAGATCTAATTTAAGTTTCATCTTGATACAAGCTGGGCAATTTCTAGTCTTCCGTCGCTTTCATTTTCTAATAATATTAATTTTCCTGAGGCATAAATTTTCCCAACAAAGGGATTTTTAAAATTAGAAATCCCCAACTTTTAAGATTTCAAGTCCCCCCCCCCCCCCCCCCCCCCCACACACACACACATACACACTAACGTTGCCGCCGTTGTGGTGGGTCTGATTACTGGAAAAGCTCAACTGCAGAACTGCTTCAACGCAATTGTTTCTACTCATTGAAAAGCGAAACGTGTAAACAAACAACAGCATAAAACGCGCCAAACAAAAATAAGCCTAATTCGCCAACTTTTATTTATATAAAGTAAGATTATTGAGAATTGGCGCTAATAATAATTCCCCATTAAAATATATATTAAGCTACGGGATTAAGCTATTGGATTTACATACATGTTGGCATTTTGCCAACGTTAGCATTTTGCTCCGAAATATCTTTTAATAATAATTATAGTACTTCACATAAATAGTTACATCTAATTTATTTTTTAAGATAGAATTTCCGTATTGATACCATTCAAGAAAGGAAGATTTTACAAATATAACTATATTTTTTTAACGGGAAAAAAGTATATTTTTGAACTACTTAGAGCAGTTTTAATTTATCCCTTAAAATTTTACGCGTAAAATTGACGATTATTTCAGACATTTCGTCAATTATTTAAAAATTTATAACTACAAAACTAAATCGAAATTTCACAAACGCTCTGGATCATTTGTAGCCAATAGTTTAATCTATACCAATAATTTTTTATTTATTTTTTTGTTGAAAATTGGAAGAAAAGTATACAAAAATGTATGAATTGTTTTCAAAATTTTCTAAAATCATGTCTAACATAAAATAACGTCTAATATACTGATCGTATTGAAAAACAAATATATTCATCTTATTACCCAAACATTTCTTAATAAACTGACATAATTTCATAATTTTAGGACATTTACTTTCTGAGATGCAAGCGGAACAATGAGACAAAAAGTCGCAAATTAAAATTTTCTCGAAATATCCGACATTTTTATCCTTCTTCGCTATTTTTTATACCTATCTTAATTGACCATATCTAATTTAATTGTAAAGATAGGAATATAATCTTTATAACATCAGAAAGAGGAAGTTTTAGCGAACATTAATATATTTTTTTGAATAAGAGAATATGTAATTTTAAATGACTTATAGCAATTTAGAAATCACGTTTCAAAAATGAGGGTGAAAAAACTTCAAAAAGTGGAGCGTGTTTAAATGTTTAAAAAACTTATAAATCCAAAACTAATTCGAATTTTAAAAAATGCTTACTTGGATTTTCAGTTCAAACCTATTTGTACACTCCCTAAAAAAATTGGATCTCTCCACTTAATAGTGTTTCAGAAACTCGACATACAAAATTACTTGTAAGCGAAATTTTATCAACGACGACTTTAATATTAAATAACTTATAAACTAATAACAGGAAACAAAAATATATTCTTCTTATTTATCAAACATTTCTTAACAAATTCACTTAATTTCGTAATTTTAGGACTTTTACATTTTGAGATACGATCTGAATAACATTGAAAGAACTGAAAATTCCCCCTAAGTCTTACTTTTTCCCCCTAGGGCTTACTTTTTTTTAAAATAGAGAGAAATTAAATTGCATAGTGAGCGAAATTCAAATGCTGGAGTACAAAGAATTGTAGTTTTAAATGAAAAAGTAAAAAATTTTGGAAATCGGCGGTCGAATATGTTTCAGTATATGTTCATTTTATAAGTTACGAATTTTTAAAAGTTTAAATCCATTATAACATCACATTTAATTGTTTTTAGAAAGTCCTAATATTAAGCATTTCTAAAAACTTTAATTCACGCAGGTCGTCAAAATTATTCAAATTTTCAATTTATAAGTATAAACAAATTGTAATATTGCCGCCGTTCTTCCTACAAAATTAGAATAACTTATATTGGCTTTTAATAAGTCCAATAACTATTAAACTAAAGACAAGCTTTTTAAATCGATAAAAGTTGCTGTAAATATTCAGAAATAAAAATGTCACCTATAAAATTTAAAAAAAACGTCGTTTGCCGAAATGCTGATTTTTGCTATAATTAGCAACCCCGTCAAACCCTAGTCAAATATGAAAAGAGGCATGTAAAGCTTGAGAAATAGTAATAAATCCACAAAGTCTGAGTGATTGTGACATCTCAAATTGCTGATTTGTGAAAACCTTGAGCATCATTGATTGCCTGTTGATAATTAAATAGCTGGCAAATGTAATTAATACTTAAAAAAGTGCCATTTAAAGTTAAAAAATTGGGCTTATATATCAGCAAAAAATAAAAAATTTACATTGTTGAAAGTCTGAAATTCACTCCGTTTTCGGTTAGCGCAGATTCCGTTCCCAAAAAAGGTAAGAACTTATCTTTCCCGCTGAAAGTAGAGGGATGCACGGAGGGGGATGAAAACGCATTTTTTTTAAAATTAAATGGGTAAGGACATGTGAATTTTTAGGGAGAGCACAGAAAGCTGCGATTTGTGCCTAAAAAGGCAAGAGGGCGCAATTTTCAATCTAAAAGGACATGAAGCTAGAATTTACATCGATTTAGGCTTAAAGTTAAACAGTGGCGCCGCCTGTTGTTGGATAACAAAAACTTTAAGTTTGAATTCTTATTCATTTCTTAGAAGCAGTATTCTTGGGAGGATTAAAAATGTTTTTTTTTATGGAAAGTTTTTGGAATTAAGAACAATAAATGTTTTTTTTTAACTGCTTATATTTAAAATTAAAATAACAAATTTACTATATTTTTTAATTAGAAATATATTCCTTTAATTGTGCACAGAATTAAATCTAAAAAAAATCTAAGTGAACAACCATATTAAATTTAAAAAAATAAAAAATATTATGCCAAAATATATGAACACTTTAATATAAATCATTCAATCAAAGTCCAAATTATGGCACATGTGAGGCCTGTTATGCTAAATCCAGTTAAGTAAAAGTGGACTTAACTGTTCTCGTTAGTCAACTTCTAGGTCTCGTAAATGATGTTTGTTCCATTCTCCCCCTCTTTAAGGAATGAAAAATATTTCTTAAAACAGTATTACTCAATATTATAGATAATATCACAAAGAAAGAAAAATAATCACATTTCTTTGTACTTTTAACTCATTGAAACTCAAAACCTTAACATCATGCCTTAGATTATCCAGGATTTTGGTATATCGTGCAATGCACTCAATTTTTTTAATTAATAATAATACTCCATTTTACAATTTTTACTTCAAATTTAATGGTTTGACAACTTACAAGTTATCTCTTTACATTATAGTTTTTTTTTTAATTTAAAATGAACAGGTTTAGAAAAATTATTTCATTTGCCAAACAGTTAAAATAGGTTTTCAGTTGCAAAAATTCCTTGAGCATTAGAGGGTTAAAACTTTTTGGCAGCCTCAAATCATCGATACATTTCAATTTCTGTTACTTTTAGCTATCTCAGAAAAGGGAGATGTTCTTCAAAGACAGCAGCACCCCTCCTCCCACCGCCAATGTTCTTCCCAATGTGCCGGCCAGTTTCGCGCCAAGCTTGAACAACTTCACCCCAGCTGCTCCCTTGCACAACAGTACAAACAACAAAGAAAACGCCCTGTCTTCCGCAACATATGCCAAAGAAACGGCCAAAAGAGACATGGAAGGCTACGTAGGGTTCGCCAACTTGCCAGATCAGGTGTACAGAAAGGCAGTCAAGAAGGGATTTGAGTTCACACTCATGATTGTTGGTATGTGTTTTTGTTATATTGAGATATTAACCTCTTATCTTCGAGCTTTTAGAAACAAATATAGAAATTTCCTTTATTTCAATCTGTAGAGCATCTAACCCCATGTTCAGAAAGCCCATACCATGCCACTTGTTTGGACCATAGTCCAACTAATTTTAAAACGATTTTATACATTAAAAAAAACTTTTTTGAATTTGGTAAACATCAGAAATACTTAAGATGCAGCATTAAAATTTGGACAGGAAAACCATTCTTTCCATATCCTATATTTAATCTAAAGTTATAGAAAATTTAAATATTGACCATATTTATAATTTTTTTTTTAAGACATGATTCATATTTATGGGTGGGTATATTATTGGTTGCCTAAAATACATGCATAACTACCCAAAGTGCATCATGGGCTAAAGAACTTTTAATATTTCAACAGTTGCATGGTGTGTTAATTATTAGAGTTATAATTTTTAATTTAAACAAGTTATTCCCCAGACTTTAACTTTAAATAACTTGTGCATGCTACTCAGCAAATATCCCATTCCTTTAAATAGATCATTGAATGTTTTGTGACTGCTTCAATTGAATCCCGCCCAACTACATATCATTCCCACCACTCCCACAAATAAATAATGTGCAAGGTTCTCATTTCGACTTTCAATGTTCAGAAAGATCACAACAATGGAAATTATTCATGAAATTTAATATGTCTGGGCATTATAAATTTCATCTCTCTCTCTCTCTCTCTCTCTCCCCACCCACGCCATAGAATAGCAGACAACACCTGCCTTCTACCTGCTATTTTATTCAACTCCCCCTATTTACTTTTGAAATCTCATCCCATTTGCTGAACACCAGGAAGAGATTATTTTGCAGTTTCCCTTGCCATAAACTCCCTTTTACAGCCGACTCCCAAATAATTTATTTGGGATTGCCATGCATTTTTAATGGGGAAGAAGATGTGTTTATTTGGGGGCGTCTTCAATCTCCCTGTTGGAGGTGGGCAGGTGCAGTCAGTGTGGCTGCACATTTTGCAAAGGTTATGAAACTAAATCCTGGGAATGATATAATTGAAGAATTTTGTTGATGTAGATTGTTTTCCTGGCTTAAGGTTGTTTTCTCTTAGGGAAAACCACTAGTGATGCAACAGATACCAATTTGGCTGGATACCAGATATCCGGTTAACTATGTCATGGTATTTAAATTAGGGATGAACCGGATAGTGGTTTTGCCGGATATCAGATATCCGGCGCACATTACAAACCGGATATCGGATATCCGAACTGGATTTTGCCGGATATCCGGCAGTTTATTTTTTATGAAAATAACTTCTCATACACAGTAGAAAAAACGGAAATCGGTCAAAAATTAAAAAAATATATTTTTGTTCTGTAATATTTCCCAATTCCTTATCTTTAAAGTGATACCAAAATTGAATAAACATTCAAAAAACTTTTTTATTTACAAAGGGTTATTCTAGGGTGCTGCTAGCAATGGTCGTATGTTTTGTACATTTTACACTTAATTTCTGAATAATTGTAATTTTACCATATGCCCTTTCAAACATGAAAACTCAAGTTTGCTTAAACTTTTGAGAAATTTATGTTTTAATTTAATTTTATATTAGTTGTGAGATGTGATGACCCTCCACCATAACGATTCGTTAAAAATATAATTTTAAAGTTAAAAATTTGAAAAAAAGTGTTTTTTTTAAAGTCAATATTGGTTAAAGGGAGAATCTGAATACTGTGAATACATTGGTAGAATTTTCAGGAAAATACTTAAAGCAAGAACAAAGAAAATTGATCGCCACAAAATAAAATCTTCGATGTTTTATTTATCCGGCATGGAAAATCGGATATCCGGCATTTTACTTCCGGATATCGGATAGTTACCGGATAGTTAAAAAGCAGCCGGATACCGGATAGTTACCAGATACCGGATAGTTACCGGATATCCGTTTCATCCCTAATTTAAATACAAATGTTTTAAAATACAAAAATGTTTTAATTACCCGTAAAGATTTGTCCACCACCATATACAGCACTATTTCTTTGCCCTCTCATTTTAAGTCTTGCTACCCCATACAAAAAAAATGGCTGCTTTTTACACTTTTGTTAAATGTGCTTTAAACAACTGTTATACACCCGATTCACTCCAGTCTGAACTTGACTATTGAGTGGATTGCGGAACAATCCTCTGGGGGTCAGCGGAGCAGGAGACTGAGTCTCCTAGTATATTTAATTTTTCTAACCCACATTTAATTTGAAACCCCAAATTTCCAATGGAACTTGATTTTCTAGAAGCATTCCATATTTTTAGCAATATTGATTTGATTGTCAATGAAACCGTTGTTGTTCTGGTATTTCCCGCTTATAGGCACACCTTAGTTAACTCCAACCGATTGAGATAGTTTTGTTCTTTGCAATGCTTTCAATTCTGGGTTTATTTTCATTTTATTGTGCACACAGACTTTTTCATTTCTGCTGATGAAGGGAGATATATCTTTCGAAACATATGCGTATTTTATTGCATATTTGTAACGTTGCATTTGTATTTTAATATTCTTTATACAATGATCTATAAGACAAGTTTTTATCTTATGTTATGTTAGCATTTCTTAGGATTCAATTCCTAGGTTCAAAATACTTCTTTGGACAAAGAACATACTGAAGTTGTTAAAACTTCCATATTAGCATTGATAACAGATGAAAGCAAATTTTTTTTGAATTCCTCGAAAGGAATCATGCAATAAAGTCAAACATTCCACTAAAAAAAATCATAAATCTGTTGGATTCTTTCCAAG
Source organism: Troglohyphantes excavatus (assembly GCA_963932185.1). Taxonomy (NCBI): domain Eukaryota; kingdom Metazoa; phylum Arthropoda; class Arachnida; order Araneae; family Linyphiidae; genus Troglohyphantes; species Troglohyphantes excavatus. The sequence goes on from OZ010667.1 coordinate 3,769,543, forward strand.
AAGTTAGTCCCAATTCCACTGCAATTAAATTTGGATGTAGATAGCAATGTTGATGTCAATGAATCAGTTCTCCTTCAAGAGTTAAATAATTATCTTTCAAAACTAGTTATGAAAAAATTATAAAAACATACTCATTCAATTGTTGAAAAATCAATGCAACTTATTTTCTTTATCAAAGTTAGTGAGAAAAAAAAAAATTTAACTGGCCAGCAATATATAGAGTGATAGACAATTCTCAGGCAGGATAAGTTTATGAATAGAAATGCAACCGAATTCTACCAAAAACAATTACTGTTTCTGCACCATAATTTACCAATCTTAAAAAAAAGACAAGTGCTTAATTGGTTTTTTAATTTTATTTACATAATAAAAATAAACCAAAACTTTTAATTAAGATGTTTTTTTTTAACATTTTTTAATATTGCAATTTTTTTTATTTATTATATATATTTATCTGTTATTTATCAGTATATAATTTCAGGCCGGATGTATTGCAGGATAATTGTATTTGGATAATTGGCTACTGCTAATTATTCAGCCTATTAGCTGGATGCAGTATGTTGGCCGAATATCCATTGCATCTCTAGTTACCACTATGACCTTGAGTTCAGTCAATTTTATTGTGAGCGGGGTTTCTACAATCTTTAGAAGACACTGCAAAACCTTTATTTAGTCCTACAGCCTTAGAGTCTCATTGTGTTTCGTACAGTTTAAGACATTTTAACCCAAACATTGCTATTTCGAAACTCGGGAGTTTTAAGTGTTATATTTTAGGTGTTTATATATGGTTCATTTCATCACTTTTATCATAAACCATAAGAAACATTGTACAAATTTATATTAATGTTATTTTTAAGATTATTATTCAATAAAGACAAGTATTTTTCCGGAGCTTTTAAATATACTATAACAGTTTTCCGGAATATTTGAATAATTTCCTTTTAATTTAAGAATTCTTTGAACTAAATTTTAGTTACCGTTGAAAGGGTTTCAGCATGCTCTTTACATTTTTTTTAATGGACTAATGAACTATTTATATTATCAAACTTAATGAACTGCATCTGAAAACATTTATGATGCAACTTAATTATTTATGTGTGTCCACTGTGGACCTTTTTTGATTAAACAAAAGCACATTAAAAGAAAACTACAACATATCTCAGTTTGAGAGTGTTTCCTGTAATAATTACAATTTTTTCTTTCAATTTTTGTAGGTGAAGCAGGCTTAGGAAAATCTACTTTAATCAACTCTATGTTCCTCACAGATATTTATTCAAATGAATATCCTGGTCCATCCCTGCGGCCCAAGAAAACGACACAAGTAAGCAGCAGAATTTCAAAACATTCATTAAAGAATTTAGTTTCTTTCCTATAAATATTTGTTACAGTTATTTGTAAAGTGTAGACATACCCATGGAATATGTCAAAGTGTAAATCAATAGACTATGACTATTTATTATTTTTATGTTTAGAGCACATTCATATTTTTTCAAAACTTAATTTTATCCCAGTTGGATGAGGGAAATCAATATCTATTAAACACTCATTGAGATAAATACCTTTTAATATTTTGCTAGGTCATCATGTTTTCTTTTCATTTACACAGATGATAAAAGATGAAGTTTCTGTGGGATTTATTTTGTATTTGTACTATATGCAGCAACTATTTGCTTACCTTTTTTACTCACACTAACAGAAAAACCCAACTGCTAAGGGATTTTCAGTTGCCTATAATAATGTTGTTTGTGTTTGACTAGTCTTATAGGTAAAAAAAATCTCTGTGTATCAATAAAATTTAATATTTTTTAATGAAAATTTGTATATTTAAAAACCAGAAAAGTTGTGATGTATGTATAGGTATTATCACTGCTTATTTATGTAGTATACTGTCTCTGTAAAATATTGTTTAGTATGCGTTTGAAGAAAATCCAATTATCAAATATATACAGTCAAACCCCGTTATAATGAACCCTCAACGGACTGGTTCAGAAGTTCGCTATAGCCGAGGGTTCACTATATCCGAATTTTCAAATATTGACGATATAAAAACTTCCTAAAGTCCTTAAACACGTTTTGTGCGAAACAATTACACTGAACACTGAATTGCAATTAGTAATAGGCAATAATAAATTAAAAGAAATATTTGTTATTAAAAAACAATTAAATTAATTTACTACTACTTAAATTTATTTATCTAAAGTATGAAAAGAAGTTTTGATTTTTTGTTGAAAGCATCAAAAGAGTCCATTACATTCTTATCCACAGTTTCTGTTGCAAAGAAATTATGCAAAATGTTCACAGCTGACTTACCCTTATTATCAGAAATTGAAGGACCTGAACTAACATCCCCTTCGTATGCAATATCTGTAGATAAACGATAATCACCGTTTTCTATTCTCTTAATAATTTTCGCTTTATCCTCAATGGAAAAGGCATTAGCAAACAGGAGCGATTTTAAACCTACGCGAAGTCCACAAGTTAAACGATAATCTTCAGCAATAGAATGAAAGGAATAGGCAAAGAATGTATGCTAAACCAGTTGAACGGGGGAAGGGGAGGAGCTGAGCAGAGGAGTTTATTGTCACCTTTGAGGAACCTGGCTTCTGTCAAAGAAGGAACAAAAGGTAAGGAATGTGGTCGGGGCGAGTAAAATTTTTGGGAAAAACCTGAAACTAAACTGGAAAAGTGTTAATTTTAGTTTGCTACATCCGAATTCCTTAATTTTGAAGATCGTTATAAGCATTTGAAAATACATTAGTGACATAGGAGTTCGGTTGGGACCAATTGAAAAGTTCGTTACAACCGAGGGATCGTTATATCCCGGGTTCGTTATACCGAGGTTTGACTGTATTATGTTCTTGTCATGAATTAAAAATGAATATGTTTTCAGGTAGAAACAACCAAAGTATTATTAAAAGAAAATGGTGTAAATCTACATTTAACAGTTGTAGACACTCCAGGTTTTGGAGATGCTGTTGATAATTCAGAGTGGTAAGTTGCTTTTTTATAAAGGGAAAGAGAGAGAAATATAATAATGTATTTACGAAGTTGTAGACACTTATTACTTAATACATAAGCAAATCGAAAATCTTCGTTTTCTGTTTGTTTTTTAATGTGCATATTAAGCAATACAAACATTCAGCTTGTCTTATGCCATTAGAAACTGTGGGAATTTTAACATATTCTCTTCATAAACTCTTCTTCGAGAATTATAATATGCAGCTTCTACCTATTTTTAGCACACAAAAAAATACTGTACCAATCTATTTGGTGTACTTATGCAAATAGCTTAATGAGAATACATTAGGAGACTATTTCTGTTTGTATGCTTCCTGTATATTTATATATTTTGTTTAAACTTGGAAATTATTCTGTTACAACACGTAGTACTGACATTTTAACAGCAAACAAATAATTTTTTATATATTAAATTTTCTTTAATTGAAACATCCAGAAATGTTTAAAGCTGATCAAATTTTACTATTAAAAAAACTAAATCTATAATTTTAAGATATTTATTAAAGTATACATATTAAAATTTTCTTTTAAACTATTGTTGAAAAACAAAAAGCTTTGACTGTTTTAAAAAGCAACCCTATATCAATGTTCTATCTTATTTTAGCTGGCAACCTGTGATTGACTATATAGAAAACAAGTATGAAGAGTTCCTAAACGGGGAATCTCGTGTTCACAGAAGTTTCGCACCAGACACTAGAGTTCACTGCTGTCTGTATTTCATTGCACCTTCAGGACATGGGTATGTTTTGCTTTATGCTACTATTTTGTATAATAATGCTTCGTTTTAAATTGTGCGTAAGAATGTTTGTTAGAATTTCATATTTATTTTTGTAGTATTGACTTTTAAAGTATTCCTGTGTTTTTATCTCATAAATTTCTTGTGCTTTTGTGAGTTTGCAAGTCAAATAAATATATGTATTAGTTGCTTTACCTGATTCATTTATTAAAATTTTAATTAACTGCAGTGTTATTAGTACATTACTTTATTTGGGTTACCCTCCATTGATCGCTAGAAAGAAATTTGTATCATTGGTCTTAGGTGAAAGAATTGCTCGTATTTGCAAATTAACAAAAGTGAGAAATATTTTCTTTTGTAGAATATTTCTAATTGGTCAATAAGGATTTTTTTTTAAAAGGGGTCTAACATGTTTTAGTTTGGTGTGATTTTGGTTAATCAACATCGCATAAGGTCCCTTATGATCATCTCATAATCATTGGGAGTCTGAGGACTACTTTTTGGGAACCACTGGTCCAAAATAAGTTAGGGGCCCCCAGACGCCCAGTGGATAAAGGCATTCGGCTAGTAATTAGAGGATTGTAAGTTCGAGCCCAACTGATAGACTTGACTAAGAAAAGTAAAAGTGTAGTGATCTTAATGTCGGAGGGTCGTAGACTTCGCTATTAAAATACTAGGAAGTCGTCTAAAAATATCCAACCAATTTTACTGGCAATTCCAATATGGGACTGATGCATGATTAATCTGATTGAGGTCCAATGTCCTGACGCCTATTGAGGTTGTGTCGGGTACCAGCTCAGGTGCTATCCTCGTCATCTGACCATGGTTAAAAAATACAAGGCATTGTTCCCATGTTTTTCCTTCGAGATAGGCCCTGAACCATCGCCAATAGACCACTGTGCCCAACATCTCTGAAAAAGCAATATTCACATTCACTATTGTGGTTTTGATTGGCAAGAAAAGAGTTTTGTTGCCAATCAAAGAACTGATCCATTTTCCACCTGCAGGGTTGCTGAAAAGGATAACCAGATTTGATTTTGAGTAACTAACTTAAATGACTATTACAATGTTTTAATGAGTGTAAAATGTACAAGTAAGAGACTAAAAGTAATTAAACTTTTGATTTTGGTGTTATCTTTTTGTTATATTTATTGGGTAAATTTGTGTACATATTCTTAGTAAAAGTTGTGTAACGTTAAAATTAATTATGATATTAATTTCAGATTTTTTTTCTTTCCATCATTTTCAAACAAAATTTAAACCTATGCATGTCCATAAAGCAGGGAGACTTCTATGAACAGAGCATATATGAAAAAAAAGAATCCCCCGATCCGTGGCTTAATGCTAATTGCAAACCGCTGTTTTAGACTAGTCCAATCTGCATTGGATTAAGTTTAGAAAAGTTATTCTTGAGTTAAAATTATACTTATGAATGTTTTTTACAGTGTATTTAGAATATTAACTATTGTTTTACAGTTTGAAACCCCTGGATGTCGAATTTATGAAAAGACTGCACGATAAAGTCAACATTATTCCTGTTTTAGCTAAAGCGGACACAATGACTCCTGAGGAGTGTGCAATGTTCAAGAAAACGGTAAAGAACTTAAAAACTATTTATTGGTTGACAATTAAATTTAATTAAACATTTCTTTCAAGATAAATTTTATTTTTAAATGCTTGTATTTTTCTTTTCTAATTTTGGTAAGAACATAAAATCTATAAGATAAAAACTCATCTTATAGAACATTGCGTTAAGAATATTAAAATACAAATGCAACGTTAAAATACGCAATAAAAGTCCGTAATAATCCGGACATGTTTCGGGAAATACATCACCCTTCATCAGCGGAAAATGCAAAGTCTGTGTGTAATGAAATATAAATAAACCCAAGCAATCTAAAATGTTACCAAAGACCAAAAAACTAAAAACTATTACAATCGGTTGTTCGATACTGTTAAACAAGAAATAAAGAAGTCCTCCATTGCCAAGCACTCTTGGGAACATGGTCATATATTTAATTTTTCTAACTCACATTTAATTTGCAAACCTAAATCTCCAGTTGAACTTGACTTCCTGGAGGCGTTTCATATTTTTAGCAATATTGATTCGATTGTCAATGAAGCGTTGCGGTCCCAATGTTTCCCGCTTGTTGACACACAATAGTTAACTCCAACCGATTGTAATAGTTTTTTGGTCTTTGGTAACATTTTAGATTGCTTGGGTTTATTTATATTTCATTACACACAGACTTTGCATTTTTCGTTGATGAAGGGTGATGTATCTCCCGAAACATGTCCGGATTATTATGGACTTTTATTGCGTATTTTAACGTTGCATTTGTATTTTAATATAAAATCTATAGTTATTTAAATTGTGCACAAGTAAGCATAGGTTATTATTGCTACAACCAAGATAAATTGGAGATGGATGTCATTGATATGTATTTTATGAATGATTACTGTTGCTTTTCCGATGTATAATTAATTTTTTCTTCACAGATATCTAATGAAATCGCTAGAAATAAAATTAAAATATATGACTTTCCTGACTGTGATGATGAAGAAGAAAATACCATTTTAAAACGTTTAAAGGTAAATGATTAAGTTAACGGTTTTTTGTTTTCAACCTTAATTTTTAAATTGTTCAATATTTGTTATTTTAAAGTTGGTTTGAAGTAGTATATGGAATATTTTTTTTTTAAAATTTGTACATTGAATTCTTATTTTATGCCAAACTCTTTGAAATGATAAATTAACTTCAATGTTAACTATATAAAATTGTTATTGCAAGTACTTGTTGTGAACATATATTTTTTTAATGATTATTTTATGACTTAGCTTTAGTTTATAATTTCAAATAGATAAATGAATGATTCTGATTGACTTTATAGAGTATTTAAATTTCTTATTTTTTTTTCTTAAAAAATCTTAGAATATATGTTCCAAAGTACTTGTAAATCAAATAATAAAATCACAGTTTATAAATCTTTTATCATTTGAAGGGTACAGGGGGTGTAAGCGCAATGTTAAGCTTTTATCGAAAATGAGATTCTTATGCCATCTACTAGCACCTGAAGGGAACTATTTAACTGTAGTTTTATTTTGTGAATAAAGAATGTTAATAACAAGAAATGTTTTGCTATACTGAGGAAGAAGGCCCATTCTTAAAAATAAGAGCTTGTTTTCATAAAGAATCGTGTTAGTTGACAATTCCCCTTTATTCCCTGTACCCTTCATTTATTATACTTTGATATGCTTTAAAAAAATAACTATTATTACTTTATTTCTACCTTTTTTTTTTCTGCGATTCAATTAAAAACTTGTTATAAAGTTTTGAAATCCTTAAACAAAAATTTTCATTCTAAAAATATGAACTTTGATATATTTGTCACATTCCACAAACACTCTTTATTGTCTTAATTTGTAATTTTTTTTTATTTAAATTAAATTTGATTTAAATAGAAGCAATTCAGGTTCAAGGTAGGATAAAGTTCAATTTTTTATTTAAATCATATTTGATATAAATAAGAGCAATTCAGGTTTAAGGTCTGGTAAAGTTCAAAAGTGCATTGTAAGTAAATCAACTATTTTGACATATGAGTCAAGATTTGGCAAAACAGTAGTCTGTAAAAAAATTTATTTTTGAAATAAATATTTTTTTGCAGAATCTCACATCAGACCTTTATTTCATGTTCTTCATAGTAAACTTTTAGAAATGTAAAAAGTTTGTCTCTAATTTTGCATCCTGTTGTTTCTGTCAGAACCGGGTTCCCTTTGCTGTGGTTGGGAGCAATACGGTCATAGAAGTGAATGGCAAGAGGATGCGGGGAAGGCGGTATCCTTGGGGAATCGCGGAAGGTAAACCTTTTTTAATAATTACTCGTCTGTGTGCTGCTTAAATATGTATTTCTTCTATAATGTACCATGTCTATAACGTATTAACTTTTTCTAAATGTCCTAAAATAAACCTGTGTTCAAGGTGTTAAAATATTAGGAACAATGTGACTAAATTTGCTTAATTCCAGTATTGGAATTTCTTGCATATCCTGGGTCAAGTTTGTGAGGAAAGCTTCCATTTGCCACACCTTTAGTAAAGTAGGGCTATAGACACGCTATTGACTCCATTTGATTTAGTTTCAGATGGTTAAGTTTTTAAAGATAATAAGTAAGTTAATGCATACCATATTATTTAAGAAAACAAATAAGATTTAATTATATCAGTTAAAGATTTACAATTAAAGATAAATTAGAGTCATTGCAATGAGGATAAGGAAGCGTGCGTTGGTTAGGTAGTTGCAAGTCAAAAGTTAATCCTTTCTCTTCGTGGTCCTCTGTCTGTAATCAGCAGTCTCTCTTAGCAGTCCGCAATACGTTGGGGATATCTGACTAGCCCTTCATGTAAAACCTTGAGAAGTGGAATGTGCACATGGATGCTGGTTGGGAGAGTTGAAAGGGTGAATGAACCGCAGTGACTCTGCATATTCTATAAATGTGAAATAATTTTGGATGAAAATGTTCCTTTAAAACCAGAGTTTTCTAATTTCCCTCAAAGTTAGAAAACATGGCGAGAGCCATATTTGTTACGTTAAATGTTGCCATACAATTTTTTTTTTTTAATTATTTTTTTTTTTTTAAATAAACTGTGCTTGTTTTTCAAGAATTGGCCTGTTTTTATTTGTATTGAATTTCTAAAAATTCTTCCAAACATATGTTTAAAAATACACCTTTTACTTATAAAAATGTAAAAAGTTTTAGCAGGATTTTATATAATATAGAAATCGCACAGTACTATATTAGTCTCGGATTTTAAACATACACTAAAATTATACTATATGCTTGGTAACCATGGCACTCCGCCTCCATAATGTGTGCCCAAAATTGAGGAAACCGTTGCTATGATACCAAAACTCTTGAAAGAAATTCCATTATCAATTCATTTGAATTTGTTCAAAAAGAAAGCTCCGTTTTAATTAAATTTTTAGTGTACGAAAGTATGTATTTTTGATTACTTATGTATTTAACTTCGTTTTACTTGTAGTTTTCCTATTTAAAAGAAAAAAATATCTTGATATAAAAAAAATCAGATTTTAGCTCTTAAAGTGTTAAAATTTAAATAAATTCCATAAAAAAAATGCATATTATTTTACAAAAATTATTATGATATTCAAGTTTAACATATTTTAATAATAGTATTACTTTTATATATGTATATATATATATATATATATATATATATATATATATACTAGCTGAAATACCCGTTCTACGCACGGGAAGCACAAAAGTATTTCGTTTTGTTTTCTTTTTCACAGTTAAATCCCCCCCGGTGCGACGGGCCGGTTTTTATATTATTTTTACATATATGATCATATTTTAGTTCATTTGGCGATATTTTATTAATTTGGCGAAATGTTTTATTCATTCGGTGAAATTTTAATTTATTTGGCGAAGTTTATTAATTTGGCGACATTTTTTAGTTATTTGGCGATATTTAGTCATCAGCCAATCAGAATGCTCCTCGTACGTTACATAATATTAAAAATTTACATTGTTTAAATTTTATATTTTGCATTGTTACATGTTCTCCATGTTAATCCTATGGAGAAGTTTCGAAAAAGGGGTTTTACAACCCCTTAAATCCGTTCGATCGGAACAAAAATAGCTTACTTTTCCTATTTAAGGTATAAGGAACAAATTTGCCAAATTTCATCTTCATAGGTATACGGGAAGTTGGAGAATTAGTGATGAGTGATGAGTGGGTTTTTCGCATTTATATATATAGATATATATATATAAGTTTTAGTTTAATGTTATAAAAAGTAATTGGGTATGAAAGTTTAAGTTTTAAGGGTAAATTTAGTTTTTAAAATATGAGACAAAACCTTTCTTTAAAAAATAATCTAATGCATATATTTTGCTTAGTATTCTATAGCTAAATCTATCTTTTGTATATTTTTAATTGACTAAACACAAGACTTATTTTTGCTTTCTAATTTACTATGACTAATTTAAAAAAAAATAATTTAGTATTTAGATAGATTTATTATATTTATTTCACTTAATTGGAAAAAATTGTGCCCCAAAAGATAGTTGTCACCTGGCAGTTTTATAATAACAATATCTACATAATCATATAAAAATTAACATACCAATGTGAATTTCACCCAACTGTGAACTTCCTAACTCAGGCCATTGTGAAGCTAGATCAATCAATACACAAGAAAAAATTTTGATTATAAGAAAATATCATTTAATAAATCTTTATTTTAACCTATATCTCTGATATTCCAACATTTTTTTTCAGTTGAGAATATGGAACATTGTGATTATATAGCACTCAGAAATATGTTAATTAGGTAAGTTTTTAGATAACTTCTTTTAAAAGTATTTCCATTAAAACTGATGAAAAGGTCTAATACAATGGTTATCATGTGCAATTTCAAGAAATGTGTGCACATCGTCTGTGTAGAAATAGATAAAAATATTTATTGTATGATATATTATTATAAAATATAATTTTAATACATGTGAAAGAACATTTGATCAAAGACACCCATATCAAATTTATGCGTAACAATATTTTAAATAATGAAGTAAGTAATCAATATTTTAGGCATTTTTATGAATTTGTAAATTTTAAATTTTTACAGATATACAAAAATAGCAATATAGAGAAAATTTTCAAAATCGTTAAGAAGCTTATTTTTTTTGTTTAAAAAAAGGTTGTTATTAAAAGCAGGTCAAAGCAAAAAAGTAGCCAAGAACTTTAGAAGTATAGTATTTTGACCTTCATGGGGGAAATCCTTTTTAAATTTGATTCATGTATAGACATTAGCAAATTTGTTGCGTAATTTTTCATTGATTTACGCTTTAGTGAAAGTATTATTGTTTAAGAATTGAGATTTCAACAAGGTTTAAAACTTATTTTTATTTAAAGCTCATGTGCCAATATAAGGCATGTTGTATTATTCATTTTTTAATAATCTTTCTTTTATATTTGAACAAATGTTTGCTTTTAAAATGTAGTGTTAAATTACATATGCATTTGCATTCCTAGCGACATTTATTTTACCGCTATTTCAGAACACACATGCAAGATTTGAAAGACGTTACAAACAATGTACATTATGAAAACTATAGATGCAAGAAATTAGCAGCTTTTGCTGGGGAGGGGAAGCCAATGAGAATATCAAATAAGTAAGTTAACTTTTTCTTTGCTTCAATCATCAGTTTGAATTTTATGTATATATTTTTTATTATTATATCAAATACATACTCTAAAGTTTTGCTTTCCTAAATCTACTTATATACAAGTGCTAATAAGTGCAAAAAACACAGTAGCTAAAATGTATGGATGGGACGAAATTTAGGTGTTCGGACTATATGCTGAATATTCAGTTAGACAGAATACTTCTGAGATTCAGCCAAATAGCTGTCATAGATGTAGGGCGTAAAAACAAGATTTGAAAAAGGGGGGGGGGGAATCAGAAGAGAGAAATTGTTTGCTTGTAATTAGACAATAAATGCAACTGAATTAAAATAAGTTTCTGTGAAATTTACTTTTTTTAATGACTTTCAGAAATATGCATCTTTTTTAATCAGTGATTAAAGTTAACATTGCAATAATTTTATATCCTAAATCTTTACCTCAGGTACTTGGTTTGTTTACCTTTTGTAATGAATTTTAAAGGAAGTTGCTATTTGGCCAAATTACTATTTGTCATATCCCTACTTTGTTTATGTGTAAATTTTAGAATTTTAATGTTGGTTTGAATCATCTAGAGTTTGGTGCAGCTTGGCCAATTAAGGCCCTGGCGCCATTAAACCCCATGCAACCAACCATCATAACCCTACTAAAAATGTATCTGTAATAAAAAAGACATAAACATACTTAAGCAATTATACACATAGTTAAAGTTTATAATTATTAATATTTGTCTGATGTACTAATTTATATCACTTATCTGCATCAATTTGTTTTATAAAGAAAGTAAAGCGCAATTGTTATGTTATATGTTATTTAAATGAAACACCTTTACAAATTAATAACATAACGAAAAATTTATGTAATTATTATTGTAAATATGTGAATAATATGCTTATACTTATGGAAATATTTCGTTAGTTTTTGCCCTCAAAGGATATTAAATACCTATATGGTATTTTGGTGAGTATTTTTTACTTGCTTACACATATCATTTAAAAAAAAATTGCCTTTGCATTAAAAATCAAATCAAATTTTTTTAACCACAAAATTAATAATTATAGGGTATATTTTATAAAAAAAAATTCATCTAGATTAAATTTACTCCTTGAACATATAACTGGTAATATACTCCTGTCAATTTATACTGATGGTAATGATAACTTGTAATAAAAATGTTCTAATTAATCTACAATATATTTCGGCTATAATTTTTTAAATACATAATTAGGCTTTCTATAGAAACCCCATTGTTATTCACTTAAATGTTTTTTTTTTTTTAAGGAATCCATTAGCTCAAATGGAAGAGGAGAAAAAAGAACATGAGCAAAAAATGAAGAAGATGGAACAAGAACGAGAACAACTTTTTGAATTAAAAGTTAAAGAAAAATTCCAAAAACTACAAGACTCTGAATCTGATGTAAATGATATTATTTATTTTAGTAAAGATAGAAATATTAGTCATATTTTTTTCTTCTTTAGATTAAATTCCTATTGAATACAGTAAAAGAAAAAAAATTGAACTCTTTTGTTAATTATTCTGCATAAGCTTAACTAGCATTTCTTTCTTCATGACAGCAGAGCTTAAAATGAAATATAATACATTTTCCGAATTCCAGCTCAACCAAACATATAACAAAAATGATGATTTTGTTATCTGTATATTTTATTTTATTTTTCCTCATTTTAATAATAATTGTGGAATAGATTTTATTGAAATTTGTAATCTTATTTGCAATGTGTTAATGGCCATCATTTATTACACTTATATGTATTTTAACAAATAAAATAACTTAATTTACATTTAGAGGTACCATTTCTGGCTTTGAATGCATTAAAATCAATATGTATAATTAATTATTTAATTAGGTCAACAATATACATAATTAATTACCCAATTAGCATTAATTTCGTAAATTTTGTAGCTTCAATTTTCAATAATTAGTAAGTTTTTCTAACCCTTTACTCTCTTTGACATAAATTTCAATTTTACAGATAATTTGTCTTTGTATATGGCTAACATTTCCCATGAAATACGGAATTGTCAATTTTGAAAGTCATTAGTGAAACAAAGGGAACCACGGGAGAAATACCAGGTGGCCAATGTAAAGACGTGAGTGACACACACAAGCCTATTTACCCCAACCCTTGATTGTCATCGCTACCATGTAAGGGGGGAGGAGGGGCTGTCGTTTATGAAAATACTTTGCAATATTGTAATTATTTCAGAGGTGAGAGATGTCACTGCATCTTTGATTGATTTAGCGGTTGTTGTCCAAGCGTTATTAATGCTTGACTTCCAGATTTTATAGAACAGGACAACACTTTTCACCTACATAAGCCTTCCGCGATTACATAGTCGGAAAAAAGAAATGGTTCAGTGGGGGGGCACCTTTACCCCTCCCCTGGATCCGCCAATGTATATATATTTCAAGTTCCTCAAATGATATTTCAATATAAAGTATTTTTATGAATTAAAAAATTATGGGAAACTGTCGATACATGGTACGTGTCACTAACCCTCAGAGGTTTACTGGCTAGTTTTTTGTTTAGCAAATCTCGGCCATGTTTCATGATATGTTTCTTCCACTTTCAGCTGGAGAGGCGAAACGAGCAAATGAAGAAAAGCCTAGAAGCTCAAAGAAAAGAGATCGAGGATAAAAGAAAAGCTTTTGAAGCGGAAAAGTCCTCGTTTGACGCTATGAACGTAGCCGAGGAAACGCTCCGTCGAATGTCGGCCGATGTAAATATGAAAGAGTAAGAAGAAATTTTATAAACTGTTATTCGAATAAAAATATATCTGTTGTACCTCGAAATCAATCTGCAAGAAATATGGTTCTGTATTTTTTTTATTGAATGTTTCTTTTTTGTTATTCACATTGCACATTGAAATCATATTGTTGATTGTAAAACGTGAAATATGTGTTTTTGTGATATATTGTGTAATTGAAGAAGTGGGTGCAAGAACTAGGCAGCTCCAGTTTTCAAAATTGTTCACGAAGGACAAAAAAACACTTACTAATACAAAAGTATAGCTCCTTTACCTTTATAGCTGTTGCTTAGAGCTGTATGGTTCTTGCACCGTTGGAAAAATTAACTTTTTATGGTTTGTAAAATTGTCTGATATGGAAAGTTTTAGGTGCTTTTTCGATAATTCTGCGTAAGCTCATACTAGATTTTTCGCAGAAAAAGTTTCTTTTAATTCTCACTTTCTTCTTTTAATTATTTTTCTTCTAAATATGGTAAGTATTGGAAAAATAGTTAGCATCAAAAAGGTATACTTTTCCTATATAGTTAAAAATACAATAATTGATAATTTAAATATCAAAAATGCAACAACAAATATCAAAAATGCATGAACAAGCTTTAAATATTTTATTATTTATCAATGAGCTGTACATATTTTTTGAAGCTGCATTTCATAGATTTTATTTTATCAATGTTGGTTGATAGTATATTTTGTTTTGCTTATTCGGAAACCTTATTTACTAAGCAATGCATGCTCCTTATGATTAGTTAGTATTTTGTTTTGATCTAGATTTTCTTTTTTAGCCAAAACGACACAAAAGAAAAGAAGAAAGAGAAGAAAAAAGGTTTATTTTAGCTGAAATTTTTTTTTTAAAAGCTGTACAATATGCATGAATTTTATTTTTAACCTTTTTAGTTTTCATTTTATTGTTTTTAACTTATATTTTCAATGAGACGTCCAAAATGTCCTTTTACCAAGAAATTTCTAATACCAAATATATATTTGAAAATATAAGATATATACCCTTCTAAGTGAAATATAAGAATCTAATTAAATTTTGTTTATTTTTTATTGTACTTTTGTTGTTTAACCCAACTTGCTTTGCACCTAGAAAAAAGCAAAAATGTATAATTTTAATGAGAAATTATAATGATAAAAAAAAATTATCAGAAAAAGAAACAATATTTCAAATTTTTTGGAAAAGTTAGAGATTTTGTCATAAAAACTGGATTGACGTAAAACAATCATTTCTTTTGGCTATATTGACATAATCAACTTTTCTGGAAAAAAAACTGTATTTCAAAAAATTGTTTCCTTAATTATTTATTATTTTTTAGGTTGCTATTTATAATTCCTCACTTTTAACAGGTTTTAAAATTAATGTGTGAAAATTTCAGTTATTTGCAAGATAACTCTTGTTTTGATATTTTTGAAATTTAAAGTTTACGAATTTTGATCCTAATTTTAAATGGAAACTGTTAACAAAACTACAGTCTAGTTAGTATTTTAGAAATATGGAATTTTTTTATCTGTCCTAGCTGAATAATTACTAACATTTTATGTGTTTTTTTTTTTTAACAATTATTAACAAGCAACATTATTCTTATATTTCGAGCAGCCTATGTAAAATTTGTTTTCAGGTTTTTATTGTGTTCAACAATGAAACAGTTTTAAGACATTAAATGTTTTGTGTTTTTTAAAGCTTTTACTCCCTTAGGATATGTGATTTTTAGTATTAGAACTTTATTTTATATGTGTTTATTCGCAAACGAACGTACAGCAATCAATGTATTGATGTGTGTCAAATATGAGTTTTATTTTTAAAAGTTACATTACAAAAGTTTGTTTTAGTTGAGTAACTGGTAAGGTCTTAAACTCATACAAATTAAAAGTTCTGTGTGATGTCTTAATTTTACAAAATTCAAATACCATGAGGAAAAATTGTAAAATGCAGCGAAGCATCTATGTGATACTTTTTGCAACTCTTAGCAATCAAACAGCTTTCAATCCTCTCTCTAAACCTAAAATTGTTTAACTATTTAATGCAATTGTTCAATGTGCATAGTCACTAAACTATTTTTTATTTTATTCAGGAAATGAGAAAACCCACCTATATTTGTTATAATAAAAATATAAATTGCAACGTTTTGGACCTCTTTTCATTTGCAGAAGATCTAATTCATAATTCCCTCTAAAATTGCTTTCAGCTACTTTTGTAATACAAAACATTAAAAATTCCATAGTATAAATTTCAAGTTGCAGCTGTTAAATATTTGTAAGAATGTTTCATTGTAGTACTATACCAGGGGTTCACAATCTGGAGTATGCTAAGTATTTTAAAAGTGTTTAACTTTTTAATGCAATTGTTCAATGTGCATAGTCACTAAACTATTTTTTATTTTATTCAGGAAATAAGAAAACCCACCTATCTTTGTTATAATAAAAATATAAATTGCAACGTTTTGGACCTCTTTTCATTTGCAGAAGATCTAATTCATAATTCCCTCTAAAATTGCTTTCAGCTACTTTTGTAATACAAAACATTAAAAATTCCATAGTATAAATTTCAAGTTGCAGCTGTTAAATATTCGTAAGAATGTTTCATTGTAGTACTATACCAGGGGTTTACAATGTGGGGTATACATACCCCTGGATACTTAGCAGTCCAGTTGAGGATACACAAAAATAATGTAGTGACGGAAAACACCTAAAAAATATTATGTGATTGAAAATTACTATGATGCTATTTGTTTTGTTGTTAGGCTTTTTAAGAAATCATAAAATGTAAAATCAAAACTAAAAGCCTATATGTCATCAATTTGATTAATTCGACAACTAACTTAAGAACATTACTTCCTAACAAAATCTAACTATTTTTGAGTAGAAGGATGGGTTATGAGAAAAGGGGGTACTCGTAAATTAAAAGTTTTATATAGGTGTGTGGGAAAGAAAAAAAAGTTGGGAACCACTGTACTTTATTGTTGTTGACAGTGCAAAAGGTTGTATATTAAAATACAAATACAACGTTAAAAAATGCAATAAAAATCTGTATAATCATATACACGGATTTTTATTGCGTATTTTAACGTTGTATTTGTATTTTAATATTCTTAACGCAATGCTCTATAAGACGAGTTTTTATTTTAAAAGGTTGTATGTCAAAAAATCGTATTTTTAATTATTAATGCTATATGTGGCATTTTGTGATTTTTACCCAAAGCCGAAATCCCTGATGTCATCAGCTAATCCAATAAAAAGATACAGCTAAATGGAAAATAAAAGGTTTTATTAGAGTTATAACGAACCAAATTTTCCTTTTGCTCTCCTGAAAAGCGCTAGGGTTAGACTTGCAACCTTTTGCACTATTAACGACTATATAATGGAGCTATTTTTTCCCCCTTTTTATTTGAAGTCATATATTTATTGATTGCTTATAATGTGTATGTTTATATACCGCAGCTTTCCTATTGCTTTTTCTCGTGCCATAAGTGTTTCTTTTTACTGGATGTGTTATGGCATATAATGTAATGCATTTAAACCTAGTAGTTCGTCATATTTTATCTGGTGTGACATAGGTTGTGCTGTAATGTATTATTTACGGTTCTCATTTTTATTTAGTAAGATATGTTATAAAATATGTAAATGTATTGTGTTTTACATTGAAACGTAAATATCCTCTTTTTTTTATGGTGTTTTATGTATTTAGAGTTATTTCTTACCTCAAAACTTTTTTGTGCAATACTATAAGGATTATTGTAAGGTGAATTTATTAAATGTTGTATTTTCGTTTAAGTTTTGTAATAAGAAGCTTTAAAAAAAACTGGAAATTATAGTTATTTTTTAGGTTTTAATGTCTCAAGTAAAAATAAAGCATTTCATTCTAAGATTTTTCTCCACTAAAAATACTTGAATCTTCCAGTTAAAAATAGGACTATTAACCAAATGTGTCCTTTGTGTCAAACTTAATAAAGTATTTCTTGAATACTATGTATTAGCTAAACAGCTATACCAATTTCAGAATTTTAATGATGTAAAAATGAATATAAAATCTATTTTCAACCAATATATATTTAAATCTAAAAATTCTTCCATATTATAATGTTGATTAAATGTCAAACAAAATTAAAACTGTACAGAGATAAAGATTTATTCTTGTGCATCAAGTTGAATTTAAAAATTTATCCCTTCACATTACCCGGTTAAACTTTTTATAGAAGGAATTAAAAATATATTCACATGGAACTATTACTTCTCGTCCAATATTCAAAGGAGTGCTATTTTTTTCCTTGTGAATGTTCAAAACTGTATGACTGTACATTACTTCTACTAAACTTAACTATTACAAGAAGAACCATGCCAATTACATTATATTAATTTCTATTTGGGTAAGATTAATTTTTCATGTAGACTGGTTTCTAACGCACATTTAATTTGCAAACCCAAATCTCCAGTCAAACTTGACTTCCTGGAAACGTTTAACATTTTTAGCAATATTGATTCGATTGTTAATGAAACCTTTGCTGTTTAGGTATTCCTCGCTTGTTGGCACACAATATTTAACTTCAACTGGTTGAAATAATTCTTTCAATTCGGGGTTTATTTTCATTTTATTGTGTGCAGACTTTTTCATTTCTGCTGATGAAGGGAGATGTACCTCTCGAAAAATGTCTATATTTCATGCAATTTTATTGCATAGTGTTAACATTGCATTTGTATTTTAATATTCTTAACGCAATGTTCTGTAAGACTAGATTTTATCTTATACATAATTATCATTTCAATTGATTGACATGGTTCTTCTTTATAGCAGTACTTGATAAAATTATAACTCAATATAATATTTAGCCTTTAATAGGAATTATCACTGGATGCCTAATTCTGTGGTGAACAGTTCACAGAACATAAATTGTGTAAAACTTGTCCATAATTGAAAAATTCGTTATTAACATTGCGATTTTTCAGCAATTAAGTTTCATTTGCGATGTTTTTCATTTTTTAAGACTTCTTTTACGAGGAGGGGCCCCATTAGCAATGATGTGCCTATAGTACCGAACCTCCTATCTCGGGCCCTGGTGCAGATGCATTTAAATTTAAGTAACATGTTAATCACTATTAACTAACTAGAGTTTCATGTGTAATTGAAGCTGTTCTCAATCATAAAATGTGGTTTCAAGCCACATTGTTACCAAAGATCCACTTCAAACATAGGTCCTGCGACAGTGGATGTGAAGAAAAGACTGATACTCGAATTTCCATATGTAACTACTTAAAGACACCTTCATTCAAAAGTTGGTCTTGCATTATAGTTATCTTAGATCAGTTAAGTCAGGGGTTCTCAACCTGGGGTACGCGAAAATAAAAATAGTAATTCAGAAGTTTCACGTGACGTATCATGATGGAAACTTGCTAGTAGTTTCGATTTCTTCCCTACAGCAGGCAACTTTGATTTTGTTTGTTTAGTCGCTACACTTGCAAGTATAGGAAAGTTTGTTAATAATATTTATTTTTCCAAATAAGTAATATTTTTATTCTATATGTGAATAAATTTAAATGCAGAAATACTTATATATGTATATAATTAGAATTACAACGAAATACGGATTTTATTTCAACACACAAAATGCTTCATAAACGATGAGTACAATCTATCTCAGTATATGAAGTAAATATTTTTATATTGAGATATTATTTAATGACAAAAACTTAAAATTGTAGTACAGGAACTGAAGTTCCATGCTAATCCTACGGAACTTCTTCGGCGTCGCGGATTTTTCTCCATGTTCCGTTGGAACAGCGGTCTTCTTCTTGGCGTGAAACTCCTCCATTGCCGAAAAACACTTAAAATAAATTATTGTAATAAGTTAAAGCTAAAATAAAAGCCTATGAGTCATTAATGTGAGTCGTTTGATTAATTCGGCAGCTAACGTAAGAAATGACTGCCTAACAAAAATAATCTTTTTTTTTACGTAGAGGAATGAGTGAGAAGGGCTATGTGAGAAAAAGTAGCACTCGAAAATGAAAAGTTATCAAGGGTTAGCGAGAGAAAAAAGGGTTGAGAACCACTGAATTAAGGGATGCTTTAAAGTAAATATTTACTACTAAATGTGTAATGCTTTAATAATTTAGATTTTTTTTATTTTAAAGAAAAGAGAGAGCATTTAGTTTTTATCTGTTGACTTGTAATTTCTGTGTTTCGAGAGAGTTGACCTCTGCCAAAATCAAGTAGCAGCTAGCCTCTTTTATATATGATAAAAGATATTCACAGTATTTATAACAGTGTATACACTCTTTTATTTGATTCCTTATTTTACCATTGTTACTTTGAGTAAGACACCACTTTTGTATGTTTGTAAAACTGTATAATAAATACATTACATATCTTTATTACGCCTCCTTTTTTTAACGGTTGGTTGAAAATAACATCGCACTAGGGCAGAACAGTGGGCTATTGGTGTGACGGTTCGGGGTCTTTCTCGAAATAAAGACCCGAGAACACTGCCTCGTAGTTTTAGACCATAGTCAGATGACACGGACAACACCTGAACTGGCACCCGACGCAGGACATAGAACCACGATTTGATTTAACCCTCCAGAACTCGCGTCAAAATGAGTGACCTGAGAAGAATGCGTAAGAATTTTTCTCGCACCTATTTCCCTCAAAAAAATGTTAGTAAATGAAATATTTTAAACTAAACAATAACTCTCATATGTAATTGATTGCAGCAAGAGAAGGTTACAAGGAGTAGCTAGAGAGAGCAGCACCTTCGCCTATGACGTAAAATTCCAGATATACTTTTTTTCTTGGTGTGAGTATTTCGCTAACGGCGTGAGTTCTGGAGGATTAGCGCGCACCATTCCCTTGTACAAGCCGGTGGAAAATGTAGATATATTTATATGACTTTTTTAGTAACAAATCTGGCAGCCCTCCTCACGAGATCGCTTCAACTTTTCCAAGTCCACTTAGATATTCGAACTCGTAATCCTACGATTACTTTACCACTGGGCCATTCCTTTTGTAAACAGATTCCATAATAGAAAAGTTTAGATCCACAAATATGCTATACTCGGGGACAACCCAAGTTGAACCTAAAGCGGAAGTTATGATATGCATAAAATATTCAATTGCTTTACGCTCAACTTAGATTGTCCCCGAGTATAACCTGTTTGAAAGCTCCAAGAGTAAAAACACTTTAGTTACCAATATTAGATTTTAAATAAAATGCATTTGAAAGTAAAGAAATGTGATTTTTCCCCCTACATACCTTTTTTTACGGTTTTGAAATGGTCCTACCCCAAAAATGAAAGCTACAAGATGGCACCGCTATCTCATTTTCGAAAAAAATTTGAGGAAAGTGGTTTTACCCTTCATTTCTTAAGATTTTCTATAAGAAAACAATCTTGCATAGTTTTGTCAAGAACACTTCACATTATTCGAAAAATGAGGACACCACAAAGGACTATGATAGCCTGGTGGTCGAGGCACATACCCGGGATTATTGGCTTTTGAGTTTCTGGTTATGAAAACTTACTATGTAAAGGAAGCTAGTGTATGTTAAATATGTCATGGCGCAAATATCCATGTTGGTCATGATGTGGAAGTTTGGAGAATGTGGTGTCAACTCGGGTCGTCATCCTCACGAGCGGTGTTTAAAATTAGAAAACAATATTCCCACGTCTTTATTTTAGGAATAGATCCTATCGTACATAGCCCATTTTATAGATCTAGCTCGGCTTTAACTCACAAAGTGGTCTTGTTTATTTACATTTTAACCGACTGAACAGCGCGCTAACCAAAACTCCAAAATAATACAGCCAAGTCGCGAGGTTATCAGTACGATTGTTATGTATTTTTTTATGTATGTTTGCGCAGGATTTCGGTTCTAATTCAGATATTTGAACAATTTCTTTTTTGTAGTGGGATAGGGATGTTTCATTTGGGAGCAATTTGAAAAAAATATCCGGCATTTAACTATCCGGAATTCTCAATTAACGGGACCGTTTGAAATAAAAAATATTGTCCGATTTCGAATTTTTTTTTTGTTAGATAGAGAAAAATCCATTTAGTCAAAATATAATCGGTTATCCGGCTGTTATATATCCGGAAATGTCGATTAATCGGAGTTTTTTTAAACAATTTATCCGATTTCAAAACATTTTCATTGTTTACAGAAGTTGTACCACAATGACATTTCGTTTTACCAGCATTTATTGGCAGTGACAGGGATGGTTTTACAATATACATTGTTCAGCACAAGTTACTACTTGAATTTCTTTGTGATTAGTAATAGGGGTCGAAGCCCCCTGCTAAATTAAAAAATAAAATAATCTTTTTAAGAAATAAAAAAAGGAAAACCGACTTAAAGAAAATGTGCTAAAAAGTAAAAAATAATTTTTAATTTTACGACCAAGTTGAAAAAATTTAAATATTTAATCTCAATTTTATACTTATTACAACTTTTTTAAGTTGGTGCCAATTCACAAAAATCATACATAAATTTTGGTTCCGATTTAAAAAAGTTTTAATAAGTATAAAATTGATATTAAATAAATAAATTTTTTCAACTTGGTCGTAAAATTAAAAATTATTTTTTACTTTTTAGCACATTTTCTTTAAGTCGGTTTTCCTTTTTTTAATAAAAGATTATTTTAGGAAAGTATTTTAACGCTTGAGATTTATTATTATGCTATATTCCAACAGATCGGTCTATATAAGAGAGATAACAGAAATGTCTCCATGGCGGAGCCTTCCGAATTAATACGAGTTTCCTCATCGGAGCCTTCCGAGTGTTAAGGGTTGACATATTGAAGGCATACAAAAAAATTTGATACTGATTTCTGTCATTGGGAGTAATAATATTAACTTTAGAATCATTATTTTAAATATTTCTTATTTAAGATTTAACTGCACTCGACTACATAATCTTACAGCAACCTATGACACCTACCTAAATAATAATGAGTTTTATCTAGATTTAGTATAAAAGGCTAATGTGTATTGATAAAGAACATACAATGTTGTACTGTACATTAAAAAAAAAAAAAATTATTATCCGCTATCTATCGTATGTCATTCAAATATAGATGAAAAACTTTTCTTTATCTTGTTCGTTCAACAACGTACAAAAAAAGATCATCTACAATTTAACAGTTAGTATATATATCAAAGCAGGTAATATTAGTGGAAATGAGAAAATCTGTTTTTTGGGGAGAGGTATTTAACATTATTTGGGTTAAAGTAAGTATGGTAGTTGCCATACCGATTTCAGATATATATATTTGCGTGTGTTTTATACTTAATTTCATAATAACGGAAACTTTAATATTTACGAAAATTTCCTAAAATAAACTAAAGTGAATGATTCTATGTCTTTACGAATTTCATTTGGCTAACGACGTTGATAAGTCCCGATATGGATTTTCCAAAATTGCCCGAGCCTTATCACATCTCTTCTTAAAATTTGTGAAAATCAAACTATTCTGTATATTAATTTACATTTCTCTGTAGTCTAAAACTCATTACAACAATTGCGCTGTTGTATAAGGATCCCCGTAAAAGACCTTTGCAACAATTCCACCATATGTTCATACTCTGAGTGCATTGTGGTTAGGTACAGGTTTGCACAGGATAACATACGCAGGACTATCGATCCCTGCGGGCCGTAGTGAGTCTTGCCCGCTCACAAACCCAGCGTGAGAAATGTATTGATCCTTGAACAAGCACAGCCCGCCGGAAAGGGGCACTGCCAACATGGCGGATGTCCTAGGGGCCCGCGACGAGGAACGGGCCAGGTGACGAAGATAGGACAGAATCGTATAATTTAAAGATCGGATATAGTATACCGATTTGTTGCCTTCTTGATTTAAGAATCTTAAAATAATTTTTTTTTAACAATCTTGATTTCAGCACAGGCTTTTTTTTTTGTACAATGTGTGTAAGCCACGTCTTTCTGGATTTAGTTTTTACTTCTCTACTACGCTGCTGTTCAATTCTTTCATTTTAACTACCCTTCACCGTAATCGGTTCCATCAGTTGGATTTACCTCTAGGACGTGGGCTCAGGAGGCCGCAAACAACAGATACTTTTTTAGATTTAATAAAAAAAAAGAAAGATTTTTTTTTATGTTTTAAAAGTTACAAGAAAAAAATTGATGTGTTCACATAAAGAATAGATTTCAAAAAAAAAAAAAAAAAAATCTGAATAGCCTAGCGTTAGTCAAATCTAAATTAATTTGCTCAATTATTTTGCATGCCTCTAAATATTTAGACACAGTTTGCTAATTGAAATCACACTTCTTTTATAGTGACCTACTGGTTTTAAATTTGATAGTACTAATCTAACATCAAGATAAATTTTGAAGCATTGGGCAATGCAAAATTGGGAAGTAGAGGGTCACCCCATTGGTCTATGTCTGACATTTTTAGTAATTAGAGGGGGTTAGTTACGATACTGGAACCCCCAACCCCATTCAAGTTTTCTGCGTACGCTACTGTTTTAAAGTACATACATTACTTCAAACGCTCCTCTAAAATAAATCACATATTTAATTTGTAAACAATCTGTAATTGTAATCTAACAATTTGCTGTAATCTAAACAATAATTAATGATTTGTTGGATTGTTAGAATTGCATTTTTCCCCCACCATGGTCCCCAAAGTAGTCAAATTACTACACAATTTAATTAAGATACTTTATTATCATTTACAAAACAAAGCGACGTAACTGCCAAAATTACGATTTTGAATTAAAAAAAAATTTAGGCATGTGGAGGACCAGGCAGAAACGAGTATAGACTCACGGCCGGAGGGTTGTAATTTGAACTTTCGAAATTAGGGTGCAGCGAACTCATAACCATGAGAGTAGGCAGTTTTGTTCCTCTTAGCCCGCTGTAAAACATCTACCGTGTACAGGACTGATGCATGTTAAATGTGTTATGGCCAGACCGTCCTCACGCTTATACAAGTGTATTGGTTTTAAAATTTTGAGGCAGTGTTCGCTTGTCTTTCCTTCGGGATAAATCCCAAACAGTGGCACTTTGGGTTGAAGTAAACTGAAATTTTAAAATGGCTTTTTAAAAAGTTTAAAACTCAGTCAAAATGCGCTAAAGAAATATTTTTAAAAAAAATTATTTTCATATTTTTAATAATATTTTTTTTTTAAATTTATTTATTACTTGAGTTTTTTTTCTTTGGTTGTACGTTCCTTCTAATAGTTATAATTTTGTGGTCAGATTCCTGGACAAATTTGACTTCGGCCGCAATCGGGCTATTGCCTATAAAAGTGTTAACATCCGTAAATTTAAAATAAAAAATTATATCTATTCGGTAACTAAACTTGAAATATTTATGTCACATGAATTGACAGACGTGAAAAAGACTAGGATTTATTGCTTTTCCAAAAAATTAAATACAAAATAGTGTCGTTGATAGAATAATACTCGAAGTTCTACAAAAAAGTACACGCGCACCCTATATTCTCTTTTTAAAAAGTCTTTGTAAACAATCTACAGGTGGCGCCCCTTTCAAATTAACTAAATAAAATTGATCAGTTTTTACATAAATATGATTAGTTTTTTATTAGCACTTAGTTCATAATCTCCAACTAAAGCTAAAGAAATAAACTGAATTCCTTTTGAAAAACCTCTCTAGCAGGCACGTAGGTATAGATTTTTCATGGGAGGGGTTCAGTGACTGAGCAACGGATTTCTTTAGGTTTCTTATCCCCCCCCCCCCCCCCCCTAAACAAAAGTTGAGGGGAATCCTCCCCCAAAATCAACACCCCCACTTTTTTTCTTTAAACTTATCTTTTTAAGTAAACAGAAATACGTTGACAGATAAATATCAAAACAGCAACATTTATTTTTCATGAAATCGTTATATCAGTCATTACCTATTTTTAAAATTAGTAAATGCCACTCCCTAATTATGAAATAAATTTAGAGAAAAAATTTAAGTTTTGATAATCATTGTTTAGAATAATATATGGTTTTGGAGCATCTTGTGTATACGGCTCCGTTTGAGGACATTTCCATGCCCTTTGTCGCCGAAATCCAAATGTTAGAAACTGTACCCGATGATGTCATGTGATGCTTAGTTTGAGGTAAAAATTGCTCCAAAACATATTTTTGAATTTTTTTTAAAACTGTGTTCCGGGGCAGGACCCCCGGAAAATATCAACTTTACAAGAAGTATATATATACGAGAAAGTAAAATTTTTCAAGTTTTGTTAAGTATTTTTACAGTAATTCGATTTTTAATTATTTTTTCTCTTCTTGACTTTCAATGCGAGGGGTTTGAACCCCCTGAACCCCTTACGTACGTGCCTGCTCTCTAGCGAAATAAAACTAATTTTATTTTAAGCAAAACTATTGTATTTAAATTTATTTCTAAATCCTTCCCATAAAAAAACTTCTGGCTGCGCTTCTCCTAACTCTCCTACATTGCAGAAAATGCATCGCGCTAGGAAACCCAATCAGAAAAAATTAAATATTCACGTTCAAGAGTAAAAAAAACTCCCCCATCGAATTTAAACAACGCCACACACACACACACGAACCATGTAATTTTAAACAATATTCCCGCGCAAACGCAGAAGACTGCAAACATTCTCAGAATCGATAGCCACACGAGCGCAACGTACCCCAATCTCATCGTACATAAACTACCCCTACACTGGAACGCCATTTTATATTACGCTTGATGACGTCACACATTTTTGAAAAAAGCTAATAATAATAAACGAAGCGAAAAAAAAAACAGAACACCAAAAAGAACTCTGCACTGCAGTGCAACCGGCCACTGTACCAACCAGTGTGGAGTGCTGCGTTGGCAACACGGAACTTTAGCCAATGAAGGTGCGCGCGCAGCAGTTTTGCTTGATTTTTGTTATTTTACTGGAGAGGACGTGTACCCCCTCGCTCGAATTTTGGTTGTGCAGCAGCCAGATTGCGAGTGTTTCAGAAGCGGCGGTTTTCATTAAAATATAAAATTTGATGAGCTTTTTTTGGAGATGGAAAAACTTAATCAACAAGTTTCAGCGAAAGTTGAAATGATTAAATTATTTTTTAAAAAATACTTACATTAATCGTGTTTTTTCTGCTAAAATATAAAATGAATACAAGACTACCGAAAATAGAATAAGGAACTTCAAATGCTCATGACGTTTAATAAACTCAGCACAGGGGGGAAAGAAAAATTCTTAGAAGGGGGTAACGCAGTTTGAACAATATTTTAGAAAAACCTAGATAATTCTCTCTCTATCACTGCAAATTTAATTAAAAATTCATTCAGGTTTTAAAATACTTATTTTACATTCACACAACATTCGAATCCTTATAAATTTTTAAATTAAATATTTTACTTCTAAAACCATTTTATCAGTTTTTACAAATCGTCTGCGCAAGAAAGTTTGAGTTTTTATTTCAAACAAGAGATAACATTTAAACCAAGATAAGGGCTACTATCAATTTTACTTACCAACTAGATTTTAAAACAGAAAAATTTAGGTAATTAAAAAAAATATTTTTACATTTTATACAAATGACCTTATTTTAGGTACTAAATTAAAACTTAAGTGTGCATAAACATCTTGAGATCCTTTACACCCATGTTTGATGTAATGAAACTACTATTTAAAAAAAAATCAAATACAAGCTTTTTCAAAAATATTTTCAGGGGGGTTGATACCATAGAACCTATTGACAACTGGAATGAATAAAAACAGAAAAATCGACTTATCATCATATAGTACGGCGGTCTCAATTAGGATCACCCTTGGCTAAAACAGGGCCAGGGATAATTTTTTTTTCATATGCTCATGAAAGTTCCCTTGCTTTCTGGCATTGATATATTTCAATTTTGTTTAAACATGAAAATAAAGGCAAGAAAACATTCTTAGATTTATAATTTCTTTTAATTTTACTCAGCTTTTACTAAGAATATAGACACAAAATTACCTAACGAATACATAGCAAAGATAACTCCAACTATCAGCAGTTTAATTATTTTTAGTCTCTTACTTGTACATTTAAACTCAAATGAACTGATTTGTTTCGAACTGTTTGGGTTGAGTGAAATATTTCTGGTTCATATTGTTTCTAAATATCAAATATTTCAACAAGATATAAATCAGCAAACACGTGATTTGAAAAGTAGACTATACTATTTTGAAGAACGTACCCATTACGCGAAGGACCAAATCCCCAAATAGGGCAATTCTTTTTATTAAAAACTTTACATGTAAATTTCTATACCGAGTAAATATTTTCCTACAAATATTGAAACTCAAAAAATATACAACTATAAAAATAACGAGTGCAACCAAGAGAGGTCATAGTAAGGATTTCGGAATTTTTAGAACTTCAATTTTCATTGCAATTGA
The DNA here is from genome assembly GCA_963932185.1 of Troglohyphantes excavatus. Lineage (NCBI taxonomy): Eukaryota > Metazoa > Arthropoda > Arachnida > Araneae > Linyphiidae > Troglohyphantes > Troglohyphantes excavatus. The sequence goes on from OZ010667.1 coordinate 3,797,627, forward strand.
ACACTTTACTATGTTACGTTTACGTATCAACCCTAGAGTAGTTAAACCCACTATTCATAAAGAAAATGAGTTCATTTGTAATTGTGGAAACATTAACAACTAATAACTCCTCAAGTTAAATGTACAGCCGCGGAAAAAAAAAAAACGAACCACCGATGATTATTTCGTTAGTTTTTATAGTTGAGCTAAACTTAATATACCATTTTGTAGGAAAAAAAGTCTACTATACACTGATATACATAAAATTTGCATAGGGGACTATCGTCATATTAAAATCCGCACCAAATTTAAAATTTCCAATAGCAACACCCAATTTTGATTCAATATTTAAAATCTACGACAAAATATATCGTTGAATATCAATTTGCAAGTCATTTGGTTAAGTAGTTTTTTAATTATGAATATCGAAAGTTTAGAACTCGTAATGTTAAATGAATTTCTTAAACTTTTAATCATATCTTTCGAAATAATAATTTTATTAAGCTGATATTTTTATCTGTGTTACTTCTAAAAAACCCAAATAAAATACACTAACTTTCATTACTTATATGTATATTTTTTAATTTTATTTAAATTAGGATATTAATATTCATAAAATTTATGAATAGCAACCATGCTATATTTTGATAGGGATGGATTCAGAAAAGCGTTTTATATGCATATCTAAAATTTCATGATTTTCCTCTTTGTAGTTTTTTGGCAATATTATAATGTGCATCAAATGATCATTTAAGGGGTCATACACAAATTTAAAATCTGCAGAACTTAACAGAAATCTACTAATTTTGAGAATTAAAAGCGCAGTGATCACGTTGGCATAATATTCTAAATTCTTATATAGAGGCGAAGGGTATACGGGAGTGGGGGAATGAATGACCATGGAAAAAGAACCACGACTAACTACGACTTTTCTACCAGCGTACTTTATTTCGAAGTCTCACTAATACTTTGTTCACTGTGGAAGTAGCCCCTCAAATAAGATCGATACATATTGTCTAATATCTCTGCATATAAATGTAGGAAATTAACCAAAATTTGTATTTAGATTATTTTGAGGGCGGGGAACATTTCTGCGCTATCAAAAGTAGGTGTTGCTAATGAAAATTTTAAAGTTGGTGCGGATTCGAGTATGAAGATAGTCCCCTATGCAAATTTTTTGTATATCAATGTATAGTAGACTTTATTCCCTACAAAATGGTATATTAAGTTTAGCTCTACTATAAAAACTAACGAATTAATCATCGGTGGTTCGTTTTTTTTTTCCGCGGCTGTACTATAAGTCAATTACGAAAGGAAAGAGAAGGAATATCAAAACACCTTAAATTAGCCGATAAATTGGAAAAAAACACCAGAACAAAATTAACTTTGCTTTTATTCAATGCTTAAAACCGTATATTCCAATCAGTTCTTGGGCAAAAATCCGGCTGATTGGTTAAATAAACGGTGAGCTAGAGCTAAATAATGGGATATTGTCGACGGTTCGGGTTTGGTTAATTAACGTCGCATTAGAGCTGCACATTGGGCTATTGGCGACGGTTCAAGGCCTACCCGGGAACGATGCCTCGTATTTTTGAACCATGGTCAGATGACGAGTACAACACCCGAGCTGGTACCAGAAGCAACCTCAATAAGCGTCAGGACATTGGATCCTGATCAGATTTAACTTGCACCAGTCACGTACGTACGTTGTAAAAATTGGAGGCGAGTTCGGACGATGTATTGTTAATTAGCAGCGAACCTGGCAACCCTCCAATCACAAGTTCAATGCATTTGAACATTTTTGTCTCAAGTCTCTTGTAACAGTGTATTAGAACTCGCAACCCACTAGTTGCTAGGCGAAAACAGTACCTCGGGGGGGCTACGGACCAAGCTCGGAATTTATTTCGAAAAAAAAAACGGGAATACCGCTTTGGTAATTTTAAAACATCGTCAGTCGACGAAAATCTGTATAGGCTCGAGTACGTTTGAACCTGTATACGGTTGATGTTTATTTGCTGACGATGATAGACAAAACTACCGATCCTCCGATTATGAGGTAACCGCTCGGCTTGCCGAAAATTCGGATTTATCCCCTTTTTGTAGCGTCTACGGACTGTTTAAAAGGGTTAAAACTTGTTTTTCCACTTGCGTTCTCTTCTGAGGTGCTCTAGAGTGCTTCTCTGAAGCATATCGCCGCATGACTGAGTGGGGTCATTGAACCAAAAAGGACTCGCTCTATAATCTCGTCGGCCGCACACATTCATGGTCCGTCGTCCCAACGTATCGTTGTTTACCCAGCAACCACCAATGAACGTTTCACGGAAAACTACTTTTCATTCCATATGTTACGTAGGGCCCGATTTCTCAATAGGCCTTCACATTTCTAAGAAGCCACCAAATCACTTGTACTATATATAAAAAATATACAACACAGCCTTTACTAAATTTACATAAAAAAAAAAAACCCGACCTTTTGCAAAATATAAAAATTCTGCCGAATTGGTACATACCAACCACATGGTTGTTATTCATCAATCACAGAGTAATATTCCTTCATGTGATATTTTCAATATATGTACTTTAAAATATTCGAGTGCTTCAAAAACCTTGCATCATCATACATCGATTTTTTTTTTTTGCTGTTTAGTTGGGACTATACAAAGAGAAGCAGATATTATATTCTATATATTAGATACTTTTCAGACATTTTAAAGAAAATTAGCATTGTATATTAACTTAAGTCAAATCCATATTCTATATAAAATAATTTAAAATTCATAAATTGTTTTATGTTATATTTTATGCAAGTCCCTAGCTTATTTTGATGTCGATTCTTTTCACTGCAGGCCGTTTGGAGACAATCATAGGGGGACCGTAAAGTTACGTACATACGAATTTTACATTATAAAAATGATTTATTTATCTCCCTATATACAAAAGATGACAGAAAACTCCCCATGCTACCCAGCGTTAATATAAACGAATACTTTAAGCACTTTGATTTTTTTTTAAAGTTTGTTTGGTTATATTTATGCAAATATTAAACAATATTTTTAATTTAAATTTTTAGATTAAAAAAAATCTTTTTTCAAAGAATCACTCAAATTGTATTGCCACTTAAGCATGTTTTGATTTAATTGTCTTAGAACTAACACAAAGAATGTAACAAATAAAAAATAAAACCAAACATACAGTGATATATTTGTATTAATTTAATGAATTTTCAAATTTTCCTATAAACATTTTTATTATAAATTAAAATAAATTATAGTTGCTTTCCAACATATTACACAGGCACATCAATTTTCAGCAAATTCATAAAGAAACTTCCACACATTTTGGTATTCCATACAAAAGTGAATCGGGGGGAAAAGAACATGAAGAGGTGATTTAGAAATGCTTATTTAAATATTTCAATAACAAACATTAAAGAAATTCTCAACCTAGTTAATATATTAAATTATAACCTTAAAAAGGAAATACTAAAAATATTTCATAATAAACTGTAACTAAACGACTAAAATATTACAATCAAGCATGATAAAGTATCATGAACAAGTAACATTGAAATATAATAGAAGCCATTTCTAGAAAGCAACCCTTCTAAAAGATATTTACAACAACGCTAACTGATGAGGGAGGGGGCTGAAGCCTGCAAAATTAAAATTTTAATTCCAAGAATAAAGGCACCTTTTATACACACCCGGAAACGAACACCACAAGAGCATTTCGTTAATGACTAACTCCATTAAATAGGCAAAGTAACACGTCGAAAATAATATAAGTTTTGCCAACATCCAAAATATCCATTTACCAAAATCAACGGTCTAATGAGGTATGTACAGGTTAGGAAGGATCAAAATTGAAAGCCACGCTGCAGTCATCTTGCTCTTGGACAAGCTCTTCCTCCTCGCATGCTGTCTCCTATGGCAATTACTTGGAGGGTCTTTCGCACCGATCACAAGCTGGACGATCCTCGACGAGAATCGAAAGATTTGTTCTCTGCGAGAAAGCTTCTTGTGAAGAGAACACGAAGAAACACATTTTTTTGTTATTATGCAAGTTTCTTAGGTGTATAGATAAAATTTGTTCTGTGTTCTTTCAACCTGGAAAAAAATTAAAATGTTGCTTAGTAACCAATACAATGTAATTTAAGTATGTGAGCAAGAGAAAGTCAACTCAGTGTTGATATCAAGTGTTTTAAATAAAGGATGGGGATGGAAGAAATTTTAGAAAGTGAAAATATTGAGCTATAATCCTTTATTTTACAAACCTATTTTTTTTATTGAAAAATTAATACACGAGAAATTTTTTACATAAAACACAAGTTAAAAAATTCACAGATGATGCTTGTTTTAAAAATATTTGACCTAGCATTAGCGAGATCCCTGTTTTAACTTGACATTTCATCATTTCGTTTGTCTGCAAATTTGGCATGAATGTTGTTTGAAGTTATTAAATGTTTCTTTAAAAAAAAATTAATTTATTATTATTTTAGTCGTGAGGTCTACTGTTCCTAGAACTACTATTTTATTAACCAATGGAACTCTTTTACATATTTAAATTAGGAATTGACAATACAAAAAAGATGACATTACACCACTTTCTGAAATATGATAACAATATTTTAATATACCACTATAGTCCATGCTAAACAAATTAGCCATTGATAGACAACTAACACATACAAAAAAATTTAAAATGCCTTTCTAAGTCAGCCAATATGGTTAATAATTTTTTAAAAATCATTTAAAACAAAGTAAAAGAATTGATGCAACTTAACTTATACCTAGTTCTCAATTGAAATGTTTATCAATTGAATGCTCCAATTTCTATTATTTTTTTTTAAATGAGAAAATATTTTTTTTAGCACGATTTTAAAATAATAGTGGGGAAGTCCATTTTGACTCGCAGGGCCATTACTTTCATCCCAAACTGGAAATCTCCCGGTTCGTAACCGAATGTCAGTACAATAGTGGTGCGAGTTAAATTTGACTTACTACACTATTACTTTAACCTTTAAAAGCCGGGTGTTTGATTTTAACATGGGATTTTAGCCGAAATATCAGCCACCCGCCCTGTAAAGGTTAACCGCCTAAAATGAAAGTACAGTAGAAAGTCACAAATTTGGAATTATCGGGACTTCGGAGGTTTTGTATTTGGGGGAAAATTTCGAACTTTAGATCATAATGATATCCCATACTCTCTGTCTAAAAGCAAGTCTGGATCCTGGTCCACAATTGAAATTTCCCACATGGGGGGGGGGGGGGGGGGGGGGGGGGGGGGGCTCTAACTTTATTCGGAAGTTACCCCTTCAAAAAATTCGTTCGCGAGGTTTAAATAGATGCAAACAACGTGTATACATTTGTAATGAAAAGTTAGCATTATGTCGCAAATAGGCTTCTTAGTAAAAAAAATTTTAATAAATTAATATAAAAGAGGAAAATAGGTGAAATCAGATTAAAAGCTTTTAGGTGCCAAGAAGCTGCGAGTTTTCTACTGAAATACAAAGTTCTGTTTAATTCGGATCAAGATCAAACATTTTAATAGAGGTAGGTTTACTAAAATGATAGTCGTTTTTAGGACTTTCCTACAGCCTTTGGTAACTTGAAAAATAAAGAGTTTCGAAGTACTTTAAGAATCGTACAACCTTGTACAGAACACACAAGTATATTAATCGACTGATCGAAGGGGGTACCAGCTGCTATCTTGAGTAGCTGAAGGCCAGACCCTTTTGTATAACTCTGGTACAACTTAATCAAATTAACTGCATATTTCCATAACACATAAATAATTTTGAATTTACATATTGTGAAATTTAAGAACAGAAAATATTTTGAATATTCTGTTAAATCACTATCCCCAACACGTAGCCTAACATGATGCTATTGTGTCCAATTATCATCACATCATTGTGTTTGATTTTGGAGACCAAATATATATATATATCAACAAACGGAGTCTGATAAACAGCTTTCCGATAATCATGTTAAATAGTTGTACAATTAAGTTTATTATTAAATATTCATTCATATTTTTTTTTCTTCAAACTATAACATACAAGAAATGTGCAGATTATGGTGAGCTGTAATTTTACATGAGGGGGTGAGAAGCCAAGGGGTACAAGCGACAATTTTATCATATTGTGAAAACGTTGTTTAACGTTAAAACAAAACAGCCGATTCTTGAACAACTGCTTCTTTTAAGCCGCTAGATTTCAGCATATGACAGACATTTTACTTGTATATCCTTTACCACCATCATTTCATATATATTAACCATTCATAACTGCCACTTACTTTTTTTTTTTTTAAAGTCACTTGTACCCCTTGGCTTCTGAACCCTCGTATGTAATATAAAATAGCAAGAAATATTGCTGGTGAAGTATTACAGAAATTATTTAGTGTGACTTCTATTTAATTTTCTGGTTTGGTACATTTAAAATTCTGCCTGGAATATCAGGTGTACAAGTATGAAATGCAGATTTCAGACAACAGATGGTGCACCAATGCAGTTTGCGATATATAGATTTGACACTGCACCATTTTGTTCTGTTATCAACAAGTGTCAGACGGGCACATGTGATAAATTGGAAAAGTGTGTGCATAGTATGGTGCTGTGTGTTAAATACGTCGAAATTTATACCGAACAAAGAGCATTCGCGGACAGCATTAACTTTTTTGTTTTCATTTAAAGAAAACTGCTGCTTCATCACACCGATTACTTCGAAAAGCTTATGGTGAACATGCTTCATCACAAGATACTTGTGAAAGATGGTTTCGGCGTTTCAAAAGTGGTGACTTCGATGTTACAGACAATGAACATGGAAAACTGACCAGAGGGGGCGTGGTCTATTATGAGTTGTTAAAACCTGGGGAAACGGTTAATACTAAACGTTACCAACAACAATTGACCGATTTGAATCGTTTGCTGCTTGAAAAAAGGCCAGAATACCGAAAGAGTCATTTTTCTTCATGCCATTGCTCCATCACATACGGTAAAACCGGTTAGCAGCACATTGGAAGCACTCAGCTGGGAAGTTCTATCCTATGCGACTTACTCACCAGACTTGACTCTTTCCGACTATCACTTGTTTGCATATATGGGCCACGCACTTGCTCAGTAGCGCTTTGGTTCGCACGAAGATGTGAAAAAATGGCTCCATGAATGGTTCGCAGCAAAAGGGGAATATTTTTACTGGGGTGGTATTCACTATTTGTCCGAAAGATGTGAAAAATGTATAACAATCAATGCAACATACTTTGAATAAAGCACTTTTTATCATTCTTCCGAATTTAAAGTTTTTTTTTTTTTAAATCCGCATTTCATACTTGTACACCTGATAGTACTATTTACTTAATGTTAAATGACGCAGAACCAAATAAGTCTGCAAAATTGCATACACATCCAATCGTATATGTAACCTTAAACTATAAATATTCATACAGAAGTTTTCTCAATCGTTTAATAATATATTTTATGACATGTCATAATTTAATTATTCAAATAAATTTGACAAATCCAAGTATATAAAGAAAGTAAAGCTTTATTAATAAAGTTAATAGAGGATTCAACTTAAAAATTACTTATTTTAAGTTATACAGAATGGTTTCATTTTCCTAATAAAAAAAAGTTTTTTTTTAAATCATATTAATACATACCTTTCCTAGCAATACTTGCACAAGTATATGTTTCATTTTTTGAGGACACAGGAAAATTTTACACCATGGACAAAATTCTACTTGTGTAGTTCTTGGCTTAAGAGATTAATTTTATATTTCCTGCTATTTTCAAAAACACCTTTAAATTATGAGCATCAAATTAAAATCGATGAAGAAAATTTAGTATTTATGAAATCCTGCAACATGTGAAAATTTTTCACTTATTCCTTAACCTAAGGTTTTGCCCATTTATAAAACATTAACGTTTCCCACCCTGCTAAATTCAAATTAGCAAAAATGTAGGAAACAGACTTTTATATATAAAAAAAAAACCTGTTTAAATCAATAAAATTTTATTATTCTTTTCCTATTACACAAATCAACTCTACAATATCCCCTATTTGAAAATTCCGATCACACCACAAAAGGAAATGTTAACCACATTCAAATATAACTCATGACAATTCCACAAATTCATTTCTATGCTATCTTACCCGTTTCTTTCTTAACCTCCACTGCATCTTCTTCGGAGGACTCATCAGAAGAATCTTCACTACTACTCTCATCATCATCCTCTTCCAGGCCAAAGTCCGACATCCGGATCAGCAGCATTTCATCCGACTTATAAAGACACTTTTTGCACTTTTCGATGCGACACAGTTTCACAGAGAGGTTTTTCATGTGCTTCTTGATGAGGTGCTCGTGCATATTGTCTGTGATGAAGTTGCAGTCCTTGCACTTCTTAGGCCCTGTCTGTACGGCAGCCTTCTTCGCAGGAGGTTCAGAAGATGATTCTTCAGCATTCCGCTTGGCGGATCCACTATGCACATTATACACATGGCTCTCAAAGAGCCGATAAAGGGTAAAAGTAGCAGTACAAACGGTGCACTTGTATGAAAGATGTGCCGGCTTAAGAGTCACTTTATGAACCTGAGTCATGTGCGACACTAGCTTGTACGTGAACACCGCACCGCAAATAATGCACCTTCCTCCATCTTGATTCTTGTTGGCCATCTCCTGCATATTCGTGGTAACCAACCCGTGAGCTCCCAATAAATGGCGTTCGAGACCCTGGTCCGTGAAGAACCTCCACTGGCATTTCTGGCAATTCAGAGGGGGCCTACTAACCAACATTTTCGGGTGGATTTTCACCTTGTGCACCCAGTTCATATGCGTGCGCAGTTCCTCGAGGTCCTTAATGTAAGAGTCACAGATCTCGCACACGACGAAGGTGTTGCCCGAACTGCCTTTGACGACTTGGGAAGGAGGGGTGTTGAGTCTCTGGTACGGAGCTACTGGTCTTAGTGGCCTTATGTTGAGTGGTAGCCTGGTTTGAGGTTGCCCTAGCAGTCCACTGGAACCAGCAACGTTGGTGTACAAAGCTACAGGCTGAGGGGCTCCAGGTTTAGGGGACACATTTCGATTGGAGGGTGTGCCGATGGGGGTCAAGGTGACGTTTCTGATGCCAGGCAGATTGGTTGTTCTGGGAAGCTGTCCAGGCCTAGTAACTGGAGTTATTGAAATACCAGAAGAGGCCAACTGAGATGCTGTGATGTTTGTTGCATTCATGGGCGGTCGACCTGGCCTTGCCAGATACTGAGGTTTAACACTATGCATGCCTCCCCTAGGTACTTGATACCGGCCAATAGGTCTTATCTGTTGGATCGGACCTCCTCCCCTTGGCCTTGTGATCACGATACCAGGTGGCAACTGAATACTAGATCCTGCTGAAAATGGAGGTAGGTGAGATTGCCCTGTCATCAGCTGTTTCATTAGGTTGGGATTTTTGATATCGTACGAGCTCTGTCCGGACAATCTGTTGAGGACTGAAGCAAGTTTCTTTCTAGCATAGGCACTGTTTTCTTCTGGAGTTGGCCGTTGTTGATTTTTAGCCGAGCTCATTAATAACCTTCTGTGGCCCACAACATCAGCAATGGTAACTGGTTTGGTCGTGACGCCAGGAAATTCAAAATCAAAAGGTGGAGCTAGGTTTTGAGACGGGATAAAATGCTTCCGACACCGATTCATGTGGACATTAACTTTGGTTTTTAAGTGACTCTGAAAAGAACAAAACACACACTCATGGAAAGGTATGTTTGCATCCAACACTGCCTTCTTTCCATGAATAGCTTCAAAGTGGAAAACTATGGTCCCTGGGTCTCTACTTAAAAACGAGCAGAAATTGCATTTGTATTCCCTTCTTGGACTAAAATGAGGCGTTAATAAATGTCCTTCCATCACAGATTGCGACTCCGTTTTAAAATTACAAAATTTGCACTGGCGCATTCTAAAGCTAAAAATTGCATTTATTTCCTTCAGTTCATTATGCCGCTTATCATGAAACTCCACAGCCTTATCTAAATCTTCTTCTGTCGCCTTATTAGATTTTAATTGTTTTAGTTTAACTCGTTTCATATCACGATGATACCATTCTTGAACCCGACTTGTACCTAAATTGATAAGAAACTGTCCAACTGAACTTTGAAAGAAGTTCTTTTTAGAAATCATAGAAGGTTTTATGACAATGGGGTCATCTTCATTAGCCTTTTTCTCTTCGCCTTCCAGTTTTGGAAATTCGTCAACTTCCTTGATGAGCAAAGGAACCAATAATGATGGACTTTCAATAATAACTTCCTTTTCCCCTAATAGTAAAGTACCTGTATGAGGAAATTTAACAGGTTTGAAATCACCCGCTTTGAAGCCCGAAATTTTCTCTTTTAGCGAATTATAGTACGGATACCCTGCTGAAAGACTTACATCCTTCTCAGAAAGAGAAGCACTTGGAAAATCTTGAGCAGCAGATCTAGTTCTCTTCGAAGGGCCTTCCAAATTAATAATTTGAATTTCAGAATCACTTTCATCAGCATTTTTGGCATCATCGTTTATGTTTATTACCTCAATGTCATCATCAGCGCTTTTACCTTTTTTTGCAGATTTCTTTTCAGCAATTTTCTGGGAAATGGCATCTTTTGAAGGTCCATCTTTCCCTTCAGAAGCTGAACTCGAGGTATCCACAGATTCTGCCTCATTTTCGGCATCAAGCATTTCGATGGAGCTATCGAGACCATCAGTGCTTTTATCCTTTTTTGCCGATTTCCCTTCACAGGTCTTCTGCGAACTGGCATCCTTTGGAAGTTCGTCCTTCTCTTCAGAAGCTGAACTCGAGGTATCAACAGAATCTACCTCATTTTCGGCATCAAGCATTTCTACGGAGCTATCCAGATCAACAACTTTGTGCTCGGAGTCATCATCCTCGGAATCGGGGGATGATGGCGAGGAGCCTGGAACAGTTTCTTTAGGCGATGCTTCGACAGATTTCACCTCTTCATTCTCCTCCACATTTTTATCATCTATTTCATTTTCTTGATCTTCATCTTTTTCACTACCACCACTGACCTTCATTGCTTTGCTGGGTTTATCACCTTCAACCTGATCGTTGCAAGACTCATCCGCAGATTTCTTTCTCTTCGAACTCACCTTGCCATTCTCGGACTTAGTCGATTCCTCACCCCCCTGTTTCTTAGAGGATCTTCTACCAGTTGCTTTTGAGGTATCATTGTGAGCACTATCACTCTCTCCATTGATAGTAGTCAAGTCCTTTTTGCCAGAGTTCCGTAGACTTCGAGATCTAAGGGTTCGGCCATTCGAACATTTTATGCTATTGATTTTGGAATTGGGCTGGATATCACAGGAGTCCTCATCTTCTTTGATCTGCCACCTGTCATCCGGCTGGAAGTCGATGCATGGCTTTCCATTGTTGGCCTCAGAATCCTCTGTACCACTTACTGTTTCTTTTGGTACCTTATCTTCTGCACTGACACAGCTCATGGCCTAAGCTATAAGAAATAATTCCAATAAATACTACAATTTAACAACACTGATATAAAGTGTAATTATTTTTATAAAATCAAAGTTTCCAAAAAATTAAAATGTAATAAAAAAACCTAGCAAAAGAAAGAATTTTTTTTATATAAGTTATTCTAACAATTGTGTGGCAATAGCGAATACACAGACGATTTAGTTTAAATTCAATGTGTGTGTGTAAGTACACAATGTAAACAAAATTGTTTTTATAGTAATTAAATTACATTACATACTAAAGCAAAATTCGTTTTTTCACTGAGTATTAATCTTTCTTTTGTGAATATTCAAATTATGCGGATAGGGTCTGGTTCCAATTGATCTGGATAATTGGAGTTCTACTGCAAGTTTTATAAAAAATATATATTAAACAAAAATTATTTTCTGGGAAAAAAATAACCATTCTCAATTGGAAAAAAACTACAATTTTTTTTTAATGTTACCATATATTTGAATATAAAACATAACAAAAACAATTTATATAAAGCTTGGTTAATAAATTCAAAAAGTAATTTTAGATTGTATTTATTTTACAAAGATATCAAATAAGAAATGTTATAAGCAGTGTTTATAGAAATAAAAAGGGGCAGGGCGCTGTTGGCAGTAAAGGGCACCCCGTTGTTTAAAAGGCACTTTATAATACCCCATAGAGGGAAAAGCCTTGTGATCTTTATGCCTATTCAAGTAGCGTTGAGGTAACATCTCGGATGTGGTCCTTGTCATATAACCATGGTTCAAAATTATGAGACAGAATCGTCACCAATAGACAACCGCACAGCTCTACTGCAATACTAATTCGCCAACCAAGCAAAAATAGTTCTGATTTGTTGCTTGACATCACGCTAGAGCTGCATATTAGACAATTGGCGACGGTTCGGAGAAAAAAAACGTTAATGTATGCCTTTTTTAAAGAAAACTAGGGAAGCAAGGACACTTGTGCTTGACTGAAAGAGTCCATCGGGGCAGATTTTTTTTTTAAAAAAGAGGGCAGCCTTTTTTAACAAAGGGTATATGAAAAAAAAGCAGGCAGGGTGGGCTGTCCTTTAAAACTAGCTTAGAGTGAACATGTTATAAGCATTAATTTTGTGTTTAGTCTTATCGCAAAGAACACAAAAAATTGCAGTAAAAAACATGTATTTTAACCCTTACTCTTTCCTATAAAGAAAGTCACATAATGATAACAGATGTGAAAGGAACTATAAATAAAAACCCAAATAGAGATTATTTACAATTTTAAATAATTTGTTTAAATAGGTATTAGATGTTAAAGCACTTTGACATTGAAATAATTTTAATATATTCAGAGATATCAGCTAATCATATTATTCCTGATTATAATTTTTTTAATATCTGTATTTTTATAGCATATACAATTACTAGGGATGAACCGGATAGTGGTTTTGCCGGATACCGGATATCCGGCGCACATTACAAACCGGATATCCGAACTAGATTTTGCCGGATATCCGGCAGTTTAATTTTTATGAAAATAACTTCTCATACACACTAGAAAAAACGGAAATCGGTCAAAAATTAAAAAATATTTTTTTTTATTCTGTAATATTTCCCAATTTCTTATCTTTAAAGTGATACCAAAATGAAATAAACATTCAAAAAACTTTTTTATTTACAAAGGGTTATTCTAGGGTGCTGCTGGCAATGGTCGCAGATTTTGTACATTTTACACTTAATTTCTGAATAATTGTAATTTTACCATATGCCTTTTCATTCCAAATATGAAAACTCAAATTTGCTTAAACTTTTGAGAATTTTTTTTTATTCAACTTTATATTAGTTGTGACTATCGGATATTGTTTATATTAGATCGGATGTGATGACCCTCCACCATAACAATTCGTTAAAAATATAATTTTAAAGTAAAAAATTTGAAAAAAAGTGGGTTTTTTAAAGTCTTTATTGGTTAAAGGGAGAATCTGCACACTTGCACAGAATTTTCAGGAAAATACTTAAAGCAAGAACAAAGAAAATTGATCGTCACAAAAAAAATCTTCGATGTTTTATTTATTCGGATATCCGGCATGGAAAATCGGATATCTGGCACTTTACTTTCGGATATCGGATAGTTAAAAAGCAGCCGGATACCGGATAGTTACCGGATATCCGTTTCATCCCTAACAATTACCTTTAACCTTTCGAGACAAACATCTATTTCCAGCAATACACAATTTTTAAATTCTTAAAAATACTCATTTGAATGAAGCAAACACAGAATCAATTAAGTCAAAGTGAAGAAAATGTGATCCATACACTAAAAATATAATCAAGTTTATAATTTTTTTTAAAACATAAAAAAAATTAAGGATTTTTCAAAGAAACCTTTTTTTTTAATACGCAATTTCTATTTTTCATCCTTTTGTACAACCTTACCCAGTACATTAGCCTTAGACTCTATGTCACTTAAGATAAATTTTTTTAAGTTACAAAATTCTAATACTCCCATTCCGTATATATTTATCAAACATCACATTATAAATATAGTAATTTTATAAAAAAGTCACTTAAATCAAAGTTTGTGAAAAAGGAATTTCAGAAATTGTTTTCTAATAAGTTTTACTATGTCACACAACCACTGGGACCTCCACCCCACGTTACTCGATAGTCATGTACGATAAACACCATCCCCATAGTAATGCATGTTCATCATTCATACTTTTTTTTAATCAATATACTTTTAAGAGCTTTACGCTCCCTTTTTAATGGAATGCTCTTTAAGTTCAGAATAGAACAAAGTTTAAGAATAGAACAAGCATCAAGAACATAAAACTTGTCATTGTTCTTTATTTTTTCTTTATAAATGGGGGGGGGGGGGGGGGGGGAGAGAGAGAAAGGGAGAATGCCCTTCCCATTCTTTTATTTTTTATATCTACCACTTAAAAACAAGTTTTGTATGGCAAGAAGAAGTGGTGATACTTTTTTTTAACTTCTTTAAAAAGAAGAATACTTTTTTTACAAATAAAAACAAAAAAAACTAAGGCTAAACTGTTTTTTTTTTATTTATTATATATATTTATCTTTTTCTCAGTATATAATTTCGGGCTGAATGCCATTATGTTGGTCGGATACACATTGTATCCCTAATGTTTACTTTGCAAGAGATCATCTGATTATTGAAAACATATTAGTGTAACCAACCATATGTTCAGTTTGTTGTTTTAAACCTACCCCTAGTATTATGTAATGATATAATCTTTTTATCGTTCAAAATATACATGTGTAGTTACTCGCAATTACTTCCATAATAGAATTTTTTGAGAATATCTTTGAATTATGAGATTACATGAATGATATTACTTTAAATATATGTTCATACTAGAGTTCTATCAGTTTGTAAAGGAAATTTATTATATCTTACTACATACAAATAGAATACAAATTTAATTGTATATTTTTAATATAAGGCTAAGAACTAATCATTAAGACATAAGTGAGGTATAAAAGAATCATTCAAACGTTAAAACTCAAATACAATAACTAGTGCTATTTCGACAAATTGATCAAATAATTACACAGTTTTTCTTTAATAAAAAAAAAGGTCATTATTAATCTGAATTCCTAACTTTACATGTTAAGCTACAACAAAACACTTTACATTTGATGAAAGAAATAAAAGTTTAAAGAATATATCAAAAGATGTTAAACGTAAATATAAACAAACTCTAAAGCAAACATTTTATTTTATTTTTTGGCAATTTGTTTCACATTCTATGAAAAATAAACAACATTATCTAAGTTTATGACAAAATATACAATGTATTTTTAACATATATATTTGTGATTAATATACCACAATAATTGATAAATAATACAATGTGATCGAGAAATGTAGAAAGTTTATAACATTAAATAAAGAAAAAATCACATACAAGTTGATTTTGAAATATCGTCTGCTTTAAGAACAGATGCATCACATCAACTTCATTTTAAAATATAAACAATCATAAAATTTGAGTAAAAATTTTACAAAGATCAGAAATACAGGTAGGTATTATCAGCAATATTACTGCTAAAAAGTCAAATGTTTTTTATATAAATTGCAATTCTAAGAACATCGTTTATAATTTTCCGAACACAAATATAAATAATGAAATTGGAATACTAATTATGGAATATGTGAATTATATAAAATAAAAACACTAACTTTTTTTTTTATATAAACAATTTTAACGTTTAGGCTTAAAGAAAAAATATATAAATTTCAATAAAATCCATACCACAACTTTCTTTAAAACTGTAAGTGAAGTAAAAAAAAATTAAATGTTTTTAAGATTTAGAACTTTAATACGATTTATAAAAATATTAATTTTTATATCGAACGTGCACAACCACGTTATATAAAAGAGCTTGTAACTCTCCGCTGTTCCGCTTTAATCTACGAATGTACCCTCCCAAGCCACTTCCACACAGAGAGGGTACAGACGGTACACGAAGGAAAGTGCGCGGGAGAACAGGAGTGTACCCCACCGATCAAATCCAACTGTATACAACAAAGTGGATCTCATTTAAGAACGAGCACATAAGAGTTCCCCTTACCTGTTACGGTATTCCTTTCAAAATCTGCATACATCCAAAACATTATTTAACTTTCCATCAAATACCGGCAAAAACATATTTAAATGATTCTAACTGACACAAACTTTTGTGTACCGTCATGGCGCTCGCTCCAACGTCACGTGACCGATTTTTTTAATGACATCTCTTTCTAATTACACTCCGTCCTCTAAACGAATAGGAGAACGCTAACCAAATCACGTGACAAAAACGGTTTTAACCAATCTGGTTCCGAGGAACCGGTCTCGACCCGAGATGTTACGAGACCCCAACGTATATCCTCAAACCAGCGCGCCATAGTTCATGCTTCACATCTCCCTTAGTGCGAGGCTATGTGACAACGAATTTTTGGGGATTGTAAATTTTTTAAAAACTTTTTTTTTAATTTTTTCTTTAAAGCAGATCTTAACAAAACATTTTTTTAATGATAAAAAATATTTAAATTAAATTGCATATTTAATCAATTTAGATTTAGAAATATGGAATAATATTTAAACATACATTTACATAGTGTGTAAATAGTTAATATTATATTAAGCATTTTCAGCATTCACAAAATTATAACACAATAAATAATTTTATTCTTATGTGAATTACTAATTCCTCCTTTTTTTTTCTGTCAAGCATATTTATATATGTTTTTAATATTTATTTATGCATATAGAAATATACATATAATATACACACACAATTATGCACTCGACTTTAATTACATACAGAGCCAATAAACTGGTTAAAAGTTTCTGAAATTTAAGTTTAAAGTCTTTACAAAAGATATTTATTCCAAAATTTACTTTTTACAAAATTTTGACACAACGTGAAACGTGTCATAAAATTTAACCACTCATCAGAACTAGTCGTATACGAAACGACTCAATAGAGGTCGCTGCGAACGTTCTAGAAGTTTCGAAATTTGTAACTATGCGGCACCGGCAGACTGTTCCGTTCACGCACGATGCGCTGGAGTAGCATAAAATAGATTTTTTAATTCTATGTTGGCAATGGAGCAAAACGTTAAGAAAATGCCTGGAGGGAAAGGGGGGTTAATAAAAATATTCTATATGAGTCATTCATTTTTTTATTAAATTTGTATGTTTGCAAAATTAAATATTTAGCTATACATCTCATATTCATCCACATATGATGGGTGTGGGTTGTAATGTTGTTTGATGAAAAATTGTAAATTATACCGTAATTTTGGATTAAATTTATAATTTGTACAAAATCAGTTATAAGTTTACAAAATGTTTAGAAAAAAAAACATATGGCAATGTATATTTAAGTGGTTTTCTAATATTCAGATATCCATAGAAGTAAAGATTGCAATATTATTAGGTGGGCTCATAACTCTTATAAAAATGCATTATCGAAGTTAAGTCAGTTTTTATTGGAGGGGTTCGGGCCTATGGAATTAATACAAGTTTATGCCTATGCACATATCCCTGCCAAAAGAGCTCTCTGCATGTACATTTAATAACTGTGAGCACTGGCTTTCTCTCATACAGTGTTCTCTTTTCTCAAAAATAATTTATTCCAAAATTTTCTTAACAATACATTAATTTTAGTGTGAAAAAAACAAAGATATTACCGAAAAAAAATTGAAGTTAGGGAAAAATTCTTAGGAGTTTCTCAGAAGCTTAAAAATCTCCACCAAAAGTTTTTAAACATTCAAAAAAGCAATTCCTTTTTTTTATAGCAACAACTTTCCAAGAAGTACAACGATAAATATTACTTTGTGATGAAAATAAGACGTGACAAAGACGTGATACGTACTTTGTGTTAAAATAAGACGTCATCAGGGAGTGAAAATATGTACTCTATATTTTTACCTCAATTCTTAATACTTAAAGAAAATCATACTGACCAGCTTACTTTCGTTACTTGAACGTTTACTTTCAGAGACCCCCCCCCCCCATATTTTAAAACCTCTAATAAGTATATATAAAAAAATAAATATTTTATTGTGATCTCAATCCTTAGATGGTGAGGAACTACCAAAATAAAAGTTAGATCAAGCGTTGACCACTATACTTTCTAATAGAACTCATTAAAATTCAGGTGACAAATATTATTTTTGAAATTAAATATAATTATAGCAAATTTATTAATAAAATATTAATTGCATATAATTTAAATTATTCCAATTACTTATCATATTAATTAACATTAGTGATATTACTTGTCTGTCCTCAAGTAATAACGGGATTATTTTTGTTTCACCAACAACGATGGAATTGACAATGGAAGGATACTATTCCTCTATCCCACATACACATGTTAAACTCATAGAATATATCAGCAGGCTGAGTGACAAAGTCGCCATGGAAATACTTTTTTCAACAAAATACAAATGCTTCCTTGCTTCGAGTCACCACACTATATTAATAAAATCAAGCATATGACAGTTCAAATATAGGGTTTCAATACACATATCATTATTTCTTTTAAGCAAATAAATGTTGATCCCTTATTTAGATTTTATGTATAAAAATAATAAACATAAAAAACATCCTTTAAAAAAATCGGATATTGGTACCCACTTTTAGCCTCACACGGTACAAAATTCGAAGGAGGGAGTGGGTAAGTGGGCAACCTAGTTGACGCGGCCCACCTTCCTCTACATTTATCCCCATAGAGTAATGAGGGCGGAAGCGCATACTGCAGACTTCCCTGAGTTGGATAGACTGAAGAAAAAAGGAAAATATTATGCCCGAAGAAAATTAATATTATTAGCAAAAGAAAGTGAGGGAAGATTAGAAATTGCCCAACTTGTAAGATTAAATTTAAATTAGATCTCAGAACGGAAACTGTATTGGAATGAATATGAGTGCAACAAATCAATTCTTGTGAGCGAACTGTTTAATATTACCTAATACATATATAAAAAAAAAAGATGAAAAATGTAGATAAGTTGGAACTGGAAATTTTCAGCACTGTTGAGCTAGGAATTTCGAATTGTTAAATTGGGAAATTCGAATCCTTAAGTTGGGAATTTCGAATCGTGAAATTGGGAATTTCGAATCGTTAAGTCGGGAATTTCAAATCGTTAAGTTGGGAAATTTCTTGTTTCAGCCCCCCCCCCCCCCCCCCCCCAAATATTTTGTGTGTGACGCACTGAGCGGACCCCCTGGAGACTTAGGCTTCTCCGCATCGCGGGCCCGTCTATTACAAAGAGTTCTTTCATTGCAACAATTACAAGTCTTTTTCAAAGATTGAATTGATAAAAAAAAAAGAACTGTTATAATGCTGTAAAGAAGAAACGTTAAATCTGGAATAAGAAGTGAATAATTAAACATTTGTCCACTTAAAAGGTGCTTTCAAATGTTTTTAAATAACGACAACGAAATCCAGAGATCTATAGCATTGATACAAATTTCGATTAATGAGATTTTGGCGATACAATTTTCATATATAATTTTTTGCAGGCAACTCAGCGACCCAGGTAACAGATTTAAATATTAGAATTATAAAAAAAAAATCAACCAGAACAAAAATATTGGTTTAACAATAACCCAATATTGGTTTAAAAACAATAAAGGTATTAAATGCCAAAATTTTGGATAAATCATTGGTCTGTAGTTGTCTATATGATAAGAACTGCAGGCTAACCAGTTGTGCTACTGGAAAGTAGAGCCGGATTTACCGCTAGGCAGCTGCATTGGGTCGCGAGATACATAATTCATTTTACAGTAATAAATATATTTTGACTGTTTTCATAAATATAAACAATTACAACTAAGACTTACCGGGATTCGAACCCAGATTCTCAGGCACCTCAGACCACTTCCTTATCCGTTGTACTACCAGGGCAACATGAAGAAGTTATAAACAAAAGACGTGTTTAAAACGTGTGCCAAAAGAATGGAAAGTAAGATAATTGAGTTGTAATAATTCAGTTTACATTTAAGCAATCGACATCAAACAATGCGGGAAACCATCTAATGATCGAACACCTATTTTAAGTGTGTCAGGTCGCTTTTTTAAGATGGCTTGAACAGAAGCTGAGATTAGCAATATTAAATCACCCTCCTCATTTTTGAGAAAGTACATTTGCTTAAATTTGAAAACGTCCCCCCTCATTTACGATGCAACTGTACACAAAAGAAAAACGAGTATGTGCAGGTACTCATTTTTAAGTACATTTTTTTTATAGTATAGGGTATCAGGACAGAAACACAATTCTACGCTTTTAAGAGTAATCCATTCCGACAGTAACTACGTGTCAAACAGCTCGATTGACAGGAATTTAATCTCGTTTGATCAGTTATAAAGCATATTTTAATTTTCAATAAACACAACAAAATGAGCGATTTTTACGTAAATACGTTATCTATTATAATAAATATTCTATGCAATGAAATGTAGACGCATCTGCCATTGTTGACTTTCAACTACATAAGTAGTTTTGATTGGCTTTTCGAAAAAATTACAAAGTTTCAAAAATTTTATTAACACCTATTCACACGCGATTGTTAAAGGCTGCATTGTTCAGGCCTTTTCCTCTCATTGTATGTCCAAATAATAAGTATGGTTATTTCGGATAGGATAATGCATACGTATTCAGATAGATTGGAATTTAATGAGATATATTTAAAGTCAGATTTGAACCCAACCCATGTCTATGGAAAATTTAGAATAAGATCGAGAAATAAGTATAGTAATTTTGGGAGGCCCTTTGTGGGACTTCTTGTATGGGGGAGTTTCACGCAGAGAAGAAGAAGACCGCTATTCCAACGGAACATGGAGAAAAATCCGCGACGCCGAAGAAGTTCCGTAGGACTCGCATGGAACTTCAGTTCCTGTACTATAATTTAAAATTTTTGTCATTAAATAATATCCCAATATAAAAAATATTTTCTTCATATACTGAGATAGATTGTACTCATCGTTTATGAAGCATTTTGTGTGTTGAAATAAAAGTATTTTTCCTATTTCGTTGTAATTCTAATTATATACGTATATAATATAAGTATTTCTGCATTTAAATTTATTCAGATAGATTAAAAATAAAAATATTACTTATTAGGAAAAACACATATTATTAACAAACTTTCCCATAATTGCAAGCGTAGCGACTAAACAAACAAAAGCAAAGTTGTCTGCTGTAGGGAAGAAACGAAACTACTAGTAAGTTACCATGTTGATACGTCACGTGAAACTCCCGCATTGCATATGCGATGCAGCACGTCTATTTGAAATTATCCTATGAAGATAAACATACCTACATATATTCTAAACGAACACTATTTAATATCCATGTTCAAAAAATAACTTTATACCTTATAATATTGTATTTAGTAGTTGGGTTAATAAAATAAGGTGGAAATGTTTTTAAAACAAAGTGAAAAACCACAAAAGGGCCAGTATAAAATACTAACAAAAAAAATGAAAAATGTGGCATTAAAAAAAACAACCAAGGACTCTTTTAGCCAACAAGTAAAATTAATAAAGTATGCATTAGTCCCGATTGTGTTAAACTAAAAAAATATACGTGTATTTAAAAAAAAAGCATCACTAATAGGGTTCCGTACTCTGGGTATAGTACCCTAAAAATTAATAAATTGTGTAAAAATTAAAATTAATTAAATAAAATTTTATAATTATTTAATAAATTGTGTTTAAGTTAATGTTGAAAGCGAGCTTGATGAAATTTTGCACACTTGAACTTCAAAATAAGGGGACGGTCACTGTCTACATAAGACGCAGACTCAATACTCAAATGTTTCGAAGTTAAAATCAAATAATAAATATTAGAAATCGTAATGTGAAAGTAAAACTAATGTTTGTTCAAAATTTTTCAAATAAAACATTTTGTTACTCTTTAATACATTTTGACATGTAACGTCCTGAAAATTAGGTTGCATTGTGTTATTAAATACAGTGGCGTAGCCAGGATTGTCCGAAGGGGGGGGTTCATAAATTATTTTTGGTCCGACCAAAACCAAATAATTGTTTTTATTAATAATTGATTTGAACAATTTTTAAATAATAATTTTAATTAAATTTAATTAATAATTTTAATTAATAATTTTAAATTAGCAATTTTCATTAATAATTTTAAATTAGCAATTTTCATTAATAATTTTAAATTAGCAATTTTCATTAATAATTTTAAATTAGCAATTTTCATTAATAATTTTAAATTAGCAATTTTCATTAATAATTTTAAATTAGCAATTTTCATTAATAATTTTAAATTAGCAATTTTCATTAATAATTTTAAATTAGCAATTTTCATTAATAATTTTAAATTAGCAATTTTCATTAATAATTTTAAATTAACAATTTTCATTAATAATTTTAAATTAGTAATTTTAAATAATCATAATAATTTTTAAGTAGTAATTTTAAATTAGTAAATTTAATTTATGATATTTTTTAATTTAAGAAGTAGTTTTAAATTAAAATTCTAATTAATAATTTTAATTAATTAAATATATATAAAAATTATAAATAAGATGTAAATTAAAAGCTTAATTTTCAAAGGTTAATCTTTAGTCATTTCCTAATTTAAATTACTAACAAACCTGGTTAACATTTTACTGGGATTTAAGTCTGTAGCTAAATATTGATGGGGGGTAATAATAATAATTTTTAAGTAGTAATTTTAAATTTGTAAATAATTCTTTATTATATAATTAAAATCATCATGCATGACTATGGCATAATATGGGGGAGGAGGTTTCATTGGTTGCTTGACGCAGCAAAACGGCGCATTGTGGCAAAATCATAACGGAAATTGATGTTGCTTGTAAAAAAATCAAATAAGTGAATAAAAAATATATTGTTATAAAAAAAAACATTGATTTGTAGAATCTGTGAAGCTAGACAAAAAATGGAAAAATGCTTGTCTAATCACCAGCACAAGATGCAGCGCCGTATTTACGCGTGTTAGATACAGATGTCTCTACGAGTGTATATGTAAACCACATAGTTTGTATTTCGCCCAATCACAGGGCCATCTACAAAAGCTAATGTGCTTTAATAATGTCCCCAATCTACACGGACGTTATTTGTGCACGTTAGCTTTTGCAGATAACTCTGCGATTGGTCCACCACATGGTTTGAATGCACCAATCAGAGACTTTTGCAAAATGCAACGCGGCGTAATTAGCGTCCGTGTAGAATGGGCCTTGGAATATCTATTTTTTACAGTATACTTTCTCTTACCTAATGGTATAAATAAAACTGTCATATATAAAACACAGCTACATAATATGGTCAAACAGAAATATTTATGAAACAGTGGGAAAATACATGTCTAATGGTTAGAGATGTCAACATGAACTAAAGTGCAGATTATAAATAATGAATAAACTTGTAAAAGTTTTATTTAAAAAAAAAACATTTATTAAACCCCAACAAAATAGACAGGTAAACATAAAGATAGAAAAAAAAATTATCGACGAAATTAATGCAAAATACTGAACGTTATTGGTTTCGTTTAAAATCACTCGTGACCGTCTACTCTTACGTTTGGCTATTTTAAATATGACTATCAAATGCAAAAACTTTATTTTATCGAATTTTAAGAAATCTTTTAAAATTAAACTTTAATTAAAAAATGCCGTATGATATTTATCCACTTACCAGTACAGTTTATCAAACTCAGAAAATACCGTTCATTTAGGTTTTTTTTTTACAATTTAAATATTCACAGCTTTGCTCCACATTTAAACTGCATGTTCACAAAAACCATTCGTCCTTGCTGACTAAAATATAATATTAGTTCTTTCATTGTAACACCATTGAAATTATTTAAACTGATTAGAACCCAAATATAATAAAACCACCTACACTCGCAGCGATTGGGTTCTAAAAGTTCAGTTGGCTCTCATAATATTCAACATAGACAATATCGGCGCCAATATATTTCCCGCTCATTTCCATTTATTTTTTATTTGAACGATGAGTATTTTGTAATGACAGAAGTGGCTCCCAAATGTCTGTTAGCTGTCTGTGTGCTGGCAGAAGATACAAGATAATACGAGAAAATAAAATTGATTGTAAATGTAATATAAGCACCAGAAAAAATTAGGAGGTGGGTTGGGGAACGAAATTTTTCTTTAGTTCGTCAATTCTTTCTAAAATGGCATTTAGTTTTAACAAAATAAAGACTTTCATTTTCAAGCAAGAGAATTTTTTTACAATTTCGTCAGCTTTTGTGTCTTGAAATCGCTGAAAATTCCTGTGACTGGGGCAGTTTTTTCCATCATATTATATATGCAAACATAATGTGATGGAAAAAACTATATTATATATGCAATATATAATATAGTTATATATGCAAACATATTATATATATACAAAATTATTTTTTGCCCAAAACATTCACCCCCCCCCCCCCTAAAAATTAAATAATAATAAAGCAATGAAAAAAAATCCCCCCCCCCCCCCCCCCCCAAAATTCTGATGGGCACCCCTGTGTACAAACAACCAAGACAATCATACAGACCTACTACCCCATCCTCCCCTCCACAAAAAGTCGAATTTTCCGTCTTCAAGGTTGTTTGACCACTGTTCTCCTTAAAATCGTCCCTTCAGGGGACAGAAGGGAAGGGAGCAAATGCAACGTATGTTTTCTATATAGAGATCAATGAAAAAAAAACTTCGTTTTTTTTTGCACTTTTTATTTTTCAAAAAAATAATTTTGATTTTAAACTGGCTATGGGGGGGGGGGGGGGAGGCTCTAACCCAAGGTAACCGAATGCTGGCTACGCCACTGACTTTGACAATAAAGAACAACAGAATGAGCAGATACGAGCATTTTTTTAGGCGCCTGCTGAAAATCTGAAAACATTGCTCCTTATATTAAACAATTTATTATATATTTAAAATGTGGGATTATTTTTTTTAAGGAAATGATGCCACGGTTAAAAAATTTTTTTCGCTCGACGCAATAAAAAAGTACAATGAAATTTATAAAACAGTTCCGCCACCGGCGTTGTGTCGGTTACAGACTACATTAGTCAACTCCATCTGGAGCCTTAGCGTCATATCGGTCGAAAGTGTGCAGTGAACTCTGAAACCAAACACACGAATTTAAGTTTAATTTTACAAGTTGGACAATTTCTAATTTTCCCTTAATTACCTTGGTGTTTTTGCTTTCATTAGTTAAAAATATTAATTTTCTTCAGACATAAATTTTCCCAACTCGGGCATTTTTAAACCTTGAAATTCCCAACTTTTAGGGTTTCCAAATGATTGGGGGGGGGGGCTCCCCTCCACCCCCCCCCCCCCCCAAAGCCCCCCGGTGCAACGTGCCTGCATCCAAGACAATCATACAGACCAACTACCCCATTGTCCCGTCCCCCACAGAAAGTCAGGAGATACATGTGGGTTAGACCAGGAAATGCGACGCGTGTTTTCTCTATAAAAATCGGAAAAAAAGGAGATTTTTTTTTTTTTTTTTTTGGCATTTGTTATTTTTTAAAAAAATAATTTTGATCTGGCTATGGGGGGGGTTCTAACCCAAAGTAACCCAATGCTGGCTACGCCACTGATTAAATAGAAGCAGAATATAACGCTTTAAGGGGGATCCATTCCGACATTATAACTCCGTGTCAAATATTACTAATGAAAAAAGTGCGGTCTCATTTGATAGGAAATAAAGCGCAGATGCGTGCAAGATTTGAAATAAGAAAAGAACACAGCCTTGTGTTTTTTTTAAATACAAATATAGTTTTATTCCGAGCTTGATGAAATTTTGCACACTTGAACTTCAAAATAAGGGGACGGTCACTGTCTACATAAGATTTCGAATACCTCTCCCCCGATATCCCCTTAAAGCCGAAATGACTTCTCACTAAAACCGTCAGATGGTGCCATGTTGAAGAAATCAACCAACACCCTGCGTAAAGTCTGGGAAACGCCGGGTACTTCAACTAATATTATAATATTTCTTACCTTCATATCATAATTTACCATATTAAGTTGAAGTTTTCCAAAGCGGCGATTTTAAATTACAACAACAAAATCGAAAATTTTAATCAAAGTCCGGTTAACTGCGATTTCGGTTGATTGAATGCGGGATAACTGAAAATGTACTGCATTTTATTCTAAAACTAAACATACCGTACCCAACAAAAAAAATTAATTAATTTTTGAAATCAGAGAAAGTTTTCTGTTACTCGCAATTTCTGGATAATTAAGAGCCAGATAACCAATTCCTTTACATTTTAAATATTTTAATCCAAGTTAGATCAAAATGAAAATTTATACCAATCACATGCTTTCTAAATTAAAAAAAAGACAAGTTGGGATTTCTGCATAATTGGATGCCGGACTTTTATAGAGACTGGAGCTTCGAGCATGAATGGACTGTAGTAGAGCGAATATGACGTCTTAATCGTGAAACCAACATCTCAGACCGAATGGCCTCAGACACGTGACTTCTTTTCAAAATTATGAACTAAAAAATACTCGCGATTGGCTGACGAATTGGGAAATGTGTAACAGTAAAAATTTATGAATGGAATGAAGTAATTAACCACGTGTCTGAGGCCATACATGTTGGCCTCACTTTAGCGATATTACAAAGATATATTTTCTCTACTATGAAGGATCCATGCTCGAAGGACTGGAGAGACATTTCCTGTTTCCCAGATGCAATCCAATCTTATTATAATAAAAGCTAAAATATATGGACACGTAGTGAAAAGCCCTCTGCCGAAGTGTACAATAGAACATTGCTTAACAGTACCCATACAAGTTACATCAAAAGCTTTCGAAATTCTAACAGGGGGGAGGTAATATGGCTTCCCCAATTCAACAGTCTTATTGATTCGTCTTCAGTGAAGTTAATTAAGCTGGAGAATATTAGAATTTGAAAAGGTTTTGATCGATCCGAAATGGTGGTAATATCCTATTGCGAATGGTTATGAAAACGGACTTGGAGTTTACCCTGAACAAGGCTGGGTTAAAAGGATAATTGGAACTAACTTATACTTTAGTCCTATTTGTTTATCTCTGTGTGTTATTTTAAGTAAGCTGAGATTTTGGCGAGTTTTAAAAGGTTAGATAATTAACTATAGATAACAAAATTAAGCTAGAATAAATACGATCCCCTGTCAAAACTGTGGTGACACCACATCTATTAAATCCGGGATAAGCAAGCTAAACATTTGTTATATATCTTGTCTAAAGATTCATTAGAATGCTACATTTTGTGCATAACTCACTAATATATTTGTATCAGTAAACTTTACAATTCAATTCAAGCTTTACATGTGTGTTATCGACTTGAAACTTAGCATGCTTATAAAATACCGATAGGATATTAAATCAAAATAATTAGTAATTAATGTATACTACGAGTTTAATTTTATATAGAAAAATTGAAGAGCGGACAGGATCGTATACCCGCGTTTTCAGCACAATAGTCTGACCACGCTAACAGTGCATCATGGTAATAATGTATTTAATATTTTTCAAAAGTCAATAGCTAACTGTGCAGCTCTAGTGGGACGTTAATTCAGTTTTCCAACTAATTTTTTCAAAAGCATTCTTTTAACTTTTCAAAAATCTAAAGAATTGGTCAGAATAGTGCAGTGACAAGTCTCCGTTTGTCCTATTAACTGGATCGTCATCTGACCATGGTTCTAAAATAACGAGGTGCATGTATGAATGAATGTATTCCCGGGTGTTTCCTTCGAGATAAACCCCGAACCGTCGCCAATAGACCACTGTGCAGCTCTAGTGCGACGTTAATTAATTAAACCATCAAACCAAACCTATTAACTGGACAGCAATGGATGGTGCTTCCAATGGCCAAGTCACACAAACACTCTAACGATCGGAGTATTAGATTTGTTTATTACACTTTAAGAAGATTAACATGCCAGTGCGATAATTATCGAATGAACATCATCCGAACACCAAACTATTTCCTTTCTAAAAGATCATAAAAGTTTAACGTTTCTGCTTATTCATAGATGGCAGCATTATCAACGATTCGGTTAAAAAATGATTTTAAACGCATTGAAAAAAAACGTTGATATTTAGGAGATGAACGTACGATTCGTCACTGCTCCTGGAAATTCTCTTTATTTTAATACCTCATGTGTTAAGATCCGTTGCGCATGTTAGCCGTAAAAAGGATTTTGACTACAAAAATATATACGATTGGTTAACGTGACACTAACGGGCTATCGAAGATGGTTCGGGATCAATCGCAAAGGAAGAACACAGAAACACTGCCTTGAAATTTTGAATCATGGTCAGATGATGAGGATAACACATAAGCTGGCAACCAACGCACCTGACTGACGTTTGGACCATGGCACTAAAATGCGCCAGTCTTACTCACGACGACGAACGGAAACAGCAACTCTCCGAATAGGAATCAAATGCTCCATCACTGGACCACCAACCAATTCGATAATATCAAGTCAACAGTCTTTGCTGACGACGATGAACGGAAACAGTAACTCTCCGAATAGGAATCAAATGCTCCATCGCTGGACCACAAACCGATTCGGTAATATCAAGTCAACAGTCTTTGCTGACGACGACGAACGGAAACAGTAACTCTCCGAATATGAATCAAATGCTCCATCGCTGGACCACCAACCGATTCGGTAATATCAAGTCAACAGTCTTTGCTGACGACGACGAACGGAAACAGTAACTCTCCGAATAGGAATCAAATGCTCCATCGCTGGACCAACAACCGATTCGGTAATATCAAGTCAACAATGTCCACGAAGACTGACAGCACGATTAGCGTAAAAAGCTACCATTCCGCCCCTCTACAAACGGGAGGCTGCATTGTTCCGAGGGATTTTATATTTTTGTTCCAAATTCACATGGCAAAGGTTTTAGGCGTGAACGTAGTTCTGGAAACAAAATGCCCAAAAGAAAAACTTTATATTTGCATCGATTTTGATGGAGAATATTGATATTTTATGCACCACATTTATAAAAAGATTCTAACAACTAATTTCTAAAAGACCTGTTATAGATTGCTTTTACTTTATTATCCGATAAACTGCAAAGTTCACATTAAAAAGACCAACCATCAAATAAGTAAAATACTTTTTTTCCCTCTCTCATTTTTGTAGTTGTGGCATTAATTGACTTTTTTCATGTTTTACTTTATTATTAGAAATGTATTGCGGTAAAAATATAGTTCTCGAGTCAAAATTCCTATATTAGATTTTTACTTATTGTTCCATGAATACCAAAAACTTTTTTTTTGTCAAAAGTTTTGAATTTACTCAAAATTATACCCCCAAAACAGGCTATTGTTCAATTTTGTTTTACTAGGACCTGCGCGAAATACGTTCTAACACATTTACTTAAAAAAAATAATGCTATGAAATGTATGTACTGGTATTTTTAAATGGGTAAGAGATCAGATTTCTATAGACAAATCGTCTAAAGGGACAAAAGATAGTAAAATATCTCCCAGTAAGAAGCATTTTAAAAATATATAATCAGTTCAGTTCTCATCTTAAATACCATTTAAAAACAAATAAAGAAAACCAGTAACAGTTGAAGTTGTTTGTTTCAACAAAACCCTTATCAAGGGAACTCTTCCTAGCATTTGACCTTATAGAGAGTTTGTAATATTTCATGAAAGATAGGTTTAATGCATTTTACCTGCTCTTATCAAACCCAAAATAGCTTTAAAATGACAAAGTTAATCTGAAATATCGAAAATTAAGGATCCCACTAAAAACCACAGAAGTAAAAAAGAAAACCAGTTTTCTCAAAAAGGCCATTTTGGAAATATTTGCTTTTCCAGCTTCACCGTATGTTTACAGTTAAAAATAATTAAATACAGTAGATTATCGATAACTCGAATTTTTCGATATCTCGAAAAAAATCGATTTCCCTGCACCTTCATTACTTATTTAATGTCATTTTATCTCTTTAATTCGAAGTTTTTCGTCGTTATTTTCGATAACTCGAAGTTTCCTCACAACTCAAAATTTTGTTTTCCTCTCAATACTACGGATTTTGAAGAACCTTTAGCATATATGTAATTGCCACGTTCTTCTTTATCAGTTCTCTTTCTTATTGTGCGTTATTGAAAGGGTATACGTACAATGAATCCCTACCTGTGCCTCACCCTTTTGTTTGAATGTCGCCAGACTGGAATCCCTGAGCTGTATCCCCTCCTTTTTAACACAGTCAGTCCAACAAGGAAGATTAATGATTTATCGTCCCTCAAGCCAACTGGCGTTTTCGGTAAAGTGCGAGTCACTTTCTTGGAACATTACCGACCGTAATGTTCCAAGAAAGCAACTCACTTAAAATATGAAGACGACACTCGACCCCTTCTCATTTTTGTTTAGGCAATACACTCTATATAGCAGCATTTGATGAGAGATCGCTCTCAGAAGAAAAATGATAATGAAGAATGCTAACCTCCTCCAAAGATAACTTTGTAAGAGGCTCTATCTTCTATAAAATCTATGCGTGCATTCAGTGAATCGAGGCCGGAAATGAAAACATCAGAGACATTTCAAGCAATCGTGCACTTGGAAAATATAATTGATTTCGAAAAAAATAGAAATACTCACCAAACTATTTTGGGTAGATATGTTAAATAAAGTCGTGTAAGTAAGTATACTAGTATTTATTTTAACAAAACAGCTTTTTTATAGGATTTTCGATAACTCGAATTTTCGATATCTCGAATTTTTATACACTTCCCTTCGAGTTTGAGATAACGAGAGTTGTCTGTACTTTTATTTCTAAAATTTAGAAGTTAATATTATCATATCAGGATTCAATACTACCATATTTTGCCTATTCAAATCTTTAAACAATAACAGACATGTTCAACAGTTTTTTTTAAACCTACTAATTATGCAAAAGATTAATTCAGTTAAATGAAAATCCAAATGACAGAGGCATTTATATCCTATATATAAACTAGTGGTGCCATCTAGTTTTAGTAGAAAAATTGATTCCACTAAAACATATAGACAATTGCAAGTAAAATTACACAGCAAATTGTTATTAACATAGAAAAGCATGTTTATGTGACTAAAATGTGAGTACTATAATTCTATTGCTTGAACAAATTTAATGTAGTCTAAGGAGTTCGTTTGTACTATTTGTAAATGTAAAAATTAAAAATAGATTAAAGAATCAGATTTATTTTAAAGAAATTAAATGTTATATACAATGAAATTTCTGAAAATGTTTAAGAGGTTTCACTATAAAAGCAAAAGTCAGTTCGATTTTTTACGATAGTCCAATCGTAAGGGAGAAAAACAGTGATTTGATGAAGAAGAAAGAGTTTACTGATTATGTCCCACTTTTAAAAATCCTCATCCTCTTCTTCATCAAAAGATAAGAGACTAGAATTTTTCACTTTTTTAGTGCTATCTTTTTGACTTTCAATTCTTTTCTGAAGATCTTTTTTCTTGGACGAAAAATCAAGCGCAGTTTTCTCTTCACTGTCTTTTTTGGCAGGTTTGGCAAATGTTATTTTTTTAGATGGGTCAGCTGAAATGTTAAAATACAAATATATTTTGCAATTGCTCAGCAATCTTAGAAACACATTTATTTTCTATTAAAGACATGACACAAATAAAAAATATTTGACACTTTGTGTGGTGACGTTTGAAATATAGCAGACCTGCATGTATTTTCCTACAATAACGAAGCTTTAAAAATATAAATGGATAAACTTCTATTTGATTCCAAATCTTATCATAATGATACTTTTCAAAGTTGTTCACACACACAGTTCACCTTCGCTCTCAAAAAACAAACACAAGTAGCAATTAGTTTAGCACACAAGGAAGAGATTGGCCCAAAACAAAAAAAGCTAAACACAAAAATTGTTTTGTATTATACATGTGAAAGATGTTTTAAGTTATAAAACATTTGAGAGTTTTACATGCCTAACAAAAATACTACATTTGAAATAAGGATTTAATTTGTATAAACAAACTTGGGAATTACATTTCAATATATAATTTACAGGGAAATATATATTACTTGATCAATCCATTTAGGACTGAAGTACATGAGGAAGCTCACACAAAATTTAAAAAAAAATCAATCTGTGTGTTTTAATACTGAGTTTCTTAACACATTCAACAATACAGAAGTATAAGAGGAGGCATGAAGTAGTCTCTTCGAAAATTTGGTAATTTCTCTTATTGGGATAAAATAATCTCATTTTAGTTGCCTGTGAAGACATTCTAAGTACAGAATAATACACTTTAAAGCTTTTAAGAAAAAAAAATTCGTAAATTAATTTTTTTATAGAAAAAAAAAAAAAATATTTGATAAAAGCAAAAAAGCGGAATTCTACAGAAATGCGGAAGAATCTCATTCCTGCATATGAACAGTGCATATTATGCAATAATTTTATATTGCAAATTTTTTATTATATTTGAACATTTTTAATGAATTTGTTTTTGTGTGTTAATAAGTAAACTTAAGGGGTTTAAGAAAATGGAATCAATATAGAAACTTAAAAATAGCTTTAGCCTTCTTTCCAAAAGATTTAAATTCAAATACAATATTGGTTAATAGATAAAGGTAGGGTCTTTAAAACATATCATCATATATAGGTTAAGACTAAGATAAACAAATCTGAATACATATTTTAAAAATTACTATTATTGTACTTCTTAATATAAATTTAAAAAAAAAAAAATTAAATATGATTTCATTTTAAATAATTTAACTTTTGTAACTTTAAAATAATATTTTTAAAAAATGGTATAATGTTTGAAGCACATCTTTGTCCACTTACTTCTAGATCAATTAAAATTAGAATATGAGAGCAAAACATTTGTAAACTTGATTGATTCACATTTACATTTGTTTAGAACAAGAAATGTCAGGCAGGTGTGATAAAATAACAAAAAATTCTTAGATGAAATTAAATCAAGAAAACAATTAAAAATGAATTAATTTAAATAATTAGTGGACTATTTTGAAATTTGATATTAGTAAAAAGGAGTTAAACCTTTTTCTGCTATTTCTTTAACATCTTCTTCAGTTAAGTCACCTGGATTTAAAACAACTACAACTGGTTTTTCATCTTCCTTTTCAATGCCATCATCCACATAATCAGCAACTTGTCTCTAGAAAGTTCCATACATAGGTTATAAATTAAGTAAAAAATCAGGTTTTAGTATACTGAATTCCTTGATGTTCTAAATGTACCCCAAAGTATTTTTATATATGAAGTACTAGCACATAACTTGACATTCAACAAAAATACCCAATGCATAATGAATAGTGTAAAACCAAACTCAAAGTCAAGTAAACAACCACACAATTAATGCTTATTTATGTTTAATAAATTTCTTATGAACTTCAAGGCCATTCTATAACATATTAAGAAAATAATTTAAACTTTTAATATATCTTAAATCGGCAACAAAAATAGAAAATTTTGTAAATTGTGAATATTATTTTTCAAAAAACTTAAAATTTCCATTTTGTCCCCACTTTTGATTTGAATCAAAAGTGGGGACAAATGGAAAAAGCAAAAGTATGACTTATGTATGAACTTAAATATCTTGCTTTATCCCCACCCTCCCCCCAAAAAAAAATAATAATACAGTGTTTTAGATGCTCTGGCTGAAAGCTTTCCTGTTGTTTTGTGGAAAGCCGACACACTACATCTTTATGTAATGTATTATGGCAGTTTTAAGATATAACTTATGAGGACTTCTGTGACTTTTTTACGGTAAAAGATTTAATGCAGAGACTATCCTCTTATTGAATTATAAACTGTGGTCGTAAAAGTCTACTGTACATTTCCCCTTAAGACAATTACCTTGATCATAGAATCCCTCCCTTACCATCACACGTTTATTCAGTCAAAGGTTCCCTGTGGCATTTGATGGTTTGGAAAGCTTATTCAAGTTTCCCATACAAACAACTTTGCCCCGTCATAAATTCCGAACTCCTTACAAACTCGGATTGGCACTCTTGGTATCACTATATTGAAATTGGTAATTTTGAAATAGCCATTCCATAGGACTGATCATATAACATTTAAAATGAAACCTTTTATTGGTGATAGAGTAATGAGTAACATTGATTGCCTACATCACTTTTATGTTATGTTACTTTTAACAGTGTGGCAACATATCAATTTAATTTTATGTTTGTTAAAAGCTTTCCTGTTAATGTTTCTTTAAAGTTTCCTGCGCACAATTCACATGTGCGAGTTTTGTACAACAGGTAGACGAAAAAATTTAATAATGGCAATATGAATATTTTGGTTAATTCCTAGTGTTTGGTGCCCTCGCCAAATGGGATTTGGTGATAAAGTATATATTTTGGCAACCCTTCTTGATGGCATGCAAAAATATCGTGTTGTATGGCAACCCTAAATTTTTTCCTCTCGCTTGTTTCACGTAGTATTGCCATTTTTGAATCCATGTTCGGCTCGCGTGGTTGTGATGTGTACGTGGACGACGTTTATTTAAACAGTAGGTATTTGTGGGAGTTGGAAATGAAAGGCAAACATGCCGTGATTGATTGGCTGCATGGATGCCGGATAGCTGGCCCTGCAGCAATTCACTGTGGAATAGGTTTATGGGGCGAACCATGGATACATTATGCAGCAAATGATTGACTGCCCGGAGGGTGTAATGGATGTGATCCTGAGTAGTCGGAGGCCGGAGACCACAAAATCGACGTCAGGAGTCTGTGACTTTAGCGTGCGGTACGCGTGTGCTTTAGAGTGCTGTCGAAATGCTCCAAACGACTGCCCGAAGGATTGCCTGTAAGCACTATGATGGACTGCCCGGAGGGGGTCATGGATGTGATCCTGAGTAGTCGTAGGCCGGAGACCACAAAATCGACGGCAGGAGTCTGTGACTTTAAGGGCATGGTACGCATGTGCACTTAAGAGTGCCGTCGAAATGCCCCAAACGACTGCCCGAAGGATCGCCTGTAAGCACCATGATCGACTGCCCGGATCAACGCAATGTCCGCCATTTTGATTTGGCGACAAAAAAAACTTGTCATTTTTGGCCTTGGCGACAACGGGGCACCGTACACTAGGAATTTACCAATATTTTCCTTTAAAATATTCTGTATGTAAAATTTATTATTATTGATTGAAATATGTAAATTATCATTTTATATAAGAAATTAAACTGTATAAGGTAAGACAAAAACTTCTCCTACCTTCGTTTCCACTGTATCCGGCTCTTGGTAACCCATTGATTCTTTCATTTTCTTAATAAAAGAAGGTTCTGGAGGTTTTGTAAAGGCTATATTTCGCTTCGGAGCCATTGATTACACTTGCAAAGGAAGAAATTTAGCTTGAATGCAAATTTTATATTAACTGCAGATTAATAATTTTCCTTCTTGATATTTCTCAGCAATTGTTGATGATATTAAACATTCTTGAAATATATTCTAAGTTTTAAAAACGAGCAACAAAAAAACTATCCAAACAAAAATGTGTGTAAACAAAACATTTTTCTTCTCACAGCTTGCATTTAAAGTGAAATATGAATAGAGATAGTTTTTTTTAAAAAAGTGATAGTTTACATTTTAAATATATGTATAAAACGTAAAATGACATAATTTGTATTGAAAAAGTTGATATAAAATCATATACAGTATAAAAATGGATAAAATTCTTAAATTGATTTGATTTGGTTAACTAGCTTTCGAGAAGAAGAAGATCGCTGTTAAAAACCAAAGTTAAGAAACATAGTTGGTTTTGGTTGAATTAACGTTTTATTACAACTGCACAGTGGACTAATGGCGACTATTAGGGTTAATCCTGAAGGTTGACCCGGAAACACAGCCTAGTCACTTTCAAATATGGTCGGATGATGAGGGCAACATCTAAGCTGGCACCCCACGCAGTCTTTCATATGCATGATGACTATTGCAGATTATTTTTGGCAAGCAAAAGAAATTAATCTTAAAACCCTCCGATTACCAGATTGATACACACACGCTGCAAATCAAATCTGCTTTCTTCCGGTGGTAAGTCGAACGATCTCACCATTTGGCCATCCAACAGTCCAAAAAACACATAAATAAAAATTACAATCGTTTTCTCGTAGGAAACTAAACACTACCTACACATGCAATTGCATTTACTAACCTCAGTATAGCCGTTATGTCAGTGCTATAAATTGGCAAGCAATAGTGTGACGCGTGAACTGGTATGGCAGCTGCCATACATACTTAAACGCAAATAACGTTTAAAAAAAAAATTCGACAAAAACTGTTTAAACGTAAAAATTGCATTTTTCCTTATCAAACCTATATATAACTTTTTTCCTTATCATACCTACCTCCATTTTTATTCGCTGCTATACCTCTTTAAAACTAAGTTCGTTGTCACTGGCAGGTAACTTTGTAAAACTCCCAGTTTTAGCCTTAGCTTTGTTAGCACCTTTCATATTGCTTCCTTCAAAAGTTGATCTCCCAAGAAATATATACGTGTTTAATTTTCTTTACATTTTGTGTGCAGAATATATATATTTTTTTTCTCTAGAAGACCCATTAATAGGCTTATAAAGTTTTTTTTTTTTGTCTTGACTAAAGGATAGTTGGTTTACATAACATCAACCTACAGCACACTGGCAATTGGTCCCCAGTTCAGGATCTATCCCTACATAATAAACTGGGAAACTGGCTTGTAATTTTATCCACGGTTAGATAGCGAAAACATCTGATGAGTTGTCACCTAACTCTTCTGATTGAGCCATGATGACTCATTTGAGCCATGATAAGATTTTCAATTTTTGAAAATCTTAAATCAAACTCGAGATCTTCCAGCAGGGTTCGTCAGTATTTTCCGAAAGTAAGAATAAGGACTTTTCAAGGACCTTAAAAGCAATTTATAAGGAACTTATTTTTTAATGCAAAACAACTTTTATACATTTATAACGAAAAGTTTGCTCCAAGGTCGCATATATAGGCTTCTTAGCAAAAAGTAAATAAAAATGAATACAAGAGGAAAATAGGTGTAAAAAGCAATCGGGTGAAAAGAATCCGTGGGTTTCTTATTCAAATACAAAGTTGTGTTTATTTCACATTAAGATCTAATATTTTTAATAGAGGTTTAGTAAAATTATTTAAATGATAGTCGTTTCGTGAAATTTTTAAGAGCTTTCTGTAACTTGAAACTTTCTAAGGACCATTTGAACAAATAATAAAGAGATTTTAAGGACTGTACCAGCTCAATGACTTGCTTACTAGGCAATCATAGCCCCCTTTTTACGAGGCGAAAGCTTGAAGGATAAGGGGTAATGTATTTTGAAATCATAAATTGTTGCTAAAAGTCATATGAGGAATTTAAAATGTTTAATCATATATATATATATTTGGTATGTATACAATACATTCCTCTTTTTTGAAAAAAATATTTCTTTTCAGTAGAGAAAACCCTCTAAAGTTCTCTAAATGTTTTACATCTGAAAAATATTTCAAAGTACGGATTTTTTATGAACTCTTAAATTATGTGTAAAACTGGAAATCTGAAGATACACTAAATGGATATACAATAATACATTTTCTATAATTTATTGTTGACAAATAATTCAATTTAGTTTTAGCATTATTTATTTGTATTTAAGAACTGTGATAAATTATTTTAATCTTATAAGCTATTTTATTAAGAAAATATATTTTTAGTTACAGGTACAATTTTAATAGAAATAATTTTTTAATAAAGTTAAAAATAATTTCTATGCGTGTATTGTCTCAAACATTTAGACTTGAAAAGATTACGATACCACAAATGTAATTATTCTTATTATTGTTATGTTAAGAATGATCACCTAATTATGAAGATTTGTATAATTTAATTTAAACATATTTTTAATGAATAAGGTAAAAATCGCTATTTTATTTATTAAGGAAGACATTCTTGTTTTGAGAAATAGTTTATTAAAAAGTATTAGTTGTAATTCCAAAGAATGTTTTCATTTCTTTCAAATTAATGCTTTATTTTTCTTCTACAATTTAATATAAAACGCATCACTTGTTTGATGTAATATTATATCAAGTAATGATCACAAACATTTAGTTAAAAGGTATTAATGTAAATAAAATTATAAATTAATTTCTCAATTTTAAAACACAATTTAATACATTTGTTGCTTATATTAGAAAAATTCCAGCATTTTTGTATGTACCTAATAAAAACATTCAACATCCAACATTCTACAATAAATATTGTTTAAAAGTATCACATGCAAAAAATATACAAACTTAGTTATTTTTATAAATGAATATAAATTTTCGAATTTTATTTATAGTAACATGCTTATAATTACAATAAAATATTAACAGATTTGTATACTTAATAATATACTGAATTATATATACAAATAACAAATATAAAAAATTATGAGTTTTTAAAAGACTTTATGGCTTCCTTAATAATCTCCTTATTCACACCGTCTTCAGCGAGTATACTTGTAACACCTAGTTAAAGGAATTTTATTAGTTAGTAGTAAATTAAACATAAATTAATAATGATAAATTGCATACACATACTAACCAACTGCATTTAAATCTGTTATATTTCTTTCTTCATCATCAAAGAACATCATATCACAATATTGAATTCCCGAGGCATCTTTTATTCTATAAATAAAAGCTTTGAATAAGAAAACCTTTTAATAAAATATAATTTTAAACAAGACTTTTATTGATGAATGCTTATAAGTCAGTGTAAGAAATAAAATAATTTCGGATGATTTCATGTTTGGTCCTATTTTCCTTCAAATTTTACATTTGAAAAAATTCAGATCTGTATTGAATATTTTTTAAAAAACAATTTTGTGCTTAAATAAAAATATGTTTAATGTAATAAATATATGCAATTTTTTAAAATAGTAAAGTTTACTTTTATAGTATAGATGAACAATAAGGGATTTCAGCTTTGAAGTTCATTGTAAATATCTCTAGGATAACAAGCTTTAACAAAACCATATAAGTTACTGATGTCAGTCCTAAGATTTATAATTATTCTTCAAAATAAATAAAGATTTTATAAATAATTGCTAAGCCAATTTTTTTTTAGATGATTTCAATATTGAGATCCATAAAATCCATGTATGTCTCAGAGAGATTAAAATTTAGAAATATTTCTTTAAGAGTTTTTAAGAAACTTAAAAACCCCAGTACATAAAATACCATTAAAAAAATCTTTCATTTGGAGATCGATTCAGATCAAAGCAGAGCTTTAGAGAAATCTGCACACCCAATAATTGGAAAAGTGTAATGATGGATGAGTATAATAAAGAAATAGGCGATGTTGTATTTTAAGTAATTTTAATAATACTAAAATAAGGAATTTAAAAACTTGAAAATATCGATTTTTACTTAAAAACAAAATATCTACTTTTTGAAATGTGTAGTTTTTCTCCCTGGATAAATTTCTTGATATGTGAAGTATTGGTTCCAATCAAAAAGTTTTAGTAATTGTCTAGCACCTTCAGGCCATTCAGTTCTATATAAAAAAAATAAAAATGCAGAATATGAGAGACTTGTTACGTTTGATAAAGATAAATGACATTTATTAGTACACATGCAATGAGTAAATGCTATGATGTGTCTGAAGTGAACATAAACTACTTGTTTAATATAGATTCAGAAAAAAAGCTTAAAATGTGGATGCAGAGAGATAGTAATTCTAAGATATTTATTTAAATTATTAAGATTCAAATATAATTTTGTTTATATAGTGTGATAATATTTGTATAAGAATAAAATTATTTAGCATTGATGGCTCACGAGTACAAAAAGTGAGGAGGCCCAAAGCACAACAAAATTCAAGTACACCAGTGTAAATCAATAGTTAATATAAATAAGCTATGGTAAAAATTTTAAATTAAAATTTTATGGTAAAATTTTTAAGCCTTTCTTATACTATATGCAAGCACAAATAAAACTGAGAATCAATCTGAACTCAAACAAATAACGGAAAATTAAAAGAATAAATATTAGACAAAAGTAGGAAGAGTGAACTACAAATTTAATTCACAATAGAGGATAATGTATAAAAATCAAGGGAAATCATTAGAAAAAAGTTAATTTAACTAGCCAAAAATTTATTTTAATAACATTTGGCAAATTCTCCCCTTAAGTTATGTATAAAAATATTTCAAAATTAATGGAAAAAGTAGCCTAAAAAGTGACATTTCCAATGCACTACTCGCCAATGGAAATTACCTTCAATAAGCCAAACTTTTATGGTTCTCTTTCTTATGGCAGCTAATAACTTGGTTTCTGTCACATGTTCTTCCTACTTTTTATACACTTGACCTGATACAAAAGCTGTACAAATGGGCTATTAATGATGGTATAGAATACATCCCCAAAAAATATCATTGAGAGTGTAATAGTCAGCTATATAAAGCAAACCTTTGAAAGGGATACAGGAATCGATTTTGCAAACTTCCTATCACAAACCTATTACTTTATCGATTGGGTATCCATTCTGTCCCTATTCGAAGATGAACCAAGCACTGCATGTTTTGTTCAAATCATTGTTTTATTTTAACAAATGCTATGTTAAAATAAAATGAAATACCATGAAATTTCCCCCAGACACATTTTTTTCACAAAAAAATTTCTCCAATAAATATTGTAAAGTGTTAATCATGTTTTTCTATAGAAGAAATGTAACTGTCAGTGGGACAGGCTGAAGAAGTGAAAACTTCACTCTAACTTGTGGCTATAATAAAGACGAATGTCGTGTTCCTTTGCATTAATAAAATGTAATTAAATGTGTTTTTTTAAATTGATTTTAAAGATGAATATATCACTCCAATTCTAACTGATAATTATAAAAGGGATGTGTAATTTTTTTTTTGTCCATAGTAAAAATTTCTTCTGAACTTTGTTTGGACATATTCTGCTCTCCTGTGCTACGATATCTAAGAATCTTAGATATGTGAAGCCAAACAGCTATTATGTATTTAAAAAGTAACATGCAAGTTATAGTAAATTTACTAACCTTGATGCAATACCCAGAATATAACCGTCACTTTTCAATTTTGCTAAAACAGCTGGCACTTCTGGATAATATTTAATTTTATTACCAGAACGATCAATTACATGGTTGTTTCTAAAATGGAAACATATGCCATTATATGAAAGGAATATTTATGTACACTGAGATCCTGATTGATAGGTTTTACAATAAATATTTCTTACTTATCTTTTTTAAATGGGCCTTTAACATGTGTATCAACCCAAAATGGCCATAGAGTGTAATCTGGAAAGAATGTTAAATATTAATATATATATATATCTAATCAAAACAAAGCATAAAATATCATAATTCCTATTTTCCAGTACTGTCATTGAAAGTTGGAATTTCTAGCCAATTTAGTGACAATAATTGACCATAAAGTTATGTTTCACAACTCTTCTGCATACATACATATTATAGGAGATATATTCCTTGATTTTAGTTGCCTATTGACTTAATTTGCTGGTTTAAAAATACTTATAAAATGCTTGTATTGGAAATTGGTTAATTTAATGGTGAACTAGTGCTACTTAAGTGGAATGTTTGCAGTTTGCATATGGATATATGATTGCAATTTTGAACCATGATCAGATTACAAGAATAACAAATGATCTAGCTACCCACGTTCCGAAAACTCCGTATCACAACTAAAATTTAGGACGACAATTGGATCATTACTATACATGGTGAATATTTTGTTGAACTTGTCTCAGATCAAACTTGTAACCTTTTAATCGCATGGCTGGAGTCGTACTAACCGATGACCTTTGCATCGTGTATAGAAAGTGACCATAAATTAACTTGAGAAGGGTAATGGTTATATGTAGTATAAAGAAAGCATTTGATGATTTAAAGGAATTATTAGAAATTTAAAAATAGCTATATTAACGCAATAATAATACTTTCGAACATTAATTTATCGGAAAAAAAATCTAGTAAATTTATCTTGTAATGAAGATATACATATTTTCTTAGCCTAAGATGCTTGTAGACTTTTGTGGCTACTTATTAAGACATTTTACAAATAAAGAAATACCTAAATCAAATACTATAAGTTTTAGAGGACTCATTGTGCAGACGATATTATTGTTGCATAAACAAAAAAAGACCAAAATTACGGTTACAGAAGTGTCAGTATTTTGGCAGTAAATAATAAAAAATATATTTAATTAAATATGATAATTTTTATTTAATGTTACTAATTTATCATAAAATTTATTTTTATATGAAAATTAATTCTGGTGCATAATATTGTTACTTAAAAATAAAAATTTCGACGGTGAAGAAATTCGATAAAAAATTTGACATTCTCGGCATTGTGATTGTAAAACACCAGTAAGCACAAATATTTCAGGTGAATTCAAATCAGTTCAGTGATTAAATCCACCCACTTAATCAAATTCAGACACTATTTTGCAACAGAAGTTGCAGAATTATTTTTCATATCGTCATTTTGAATACGACTTCCAATTTAAAAGTATATTTTTAATAAATTGGCTTAATAACATGACTTTCCGCGACAAAGTGGCTATTGTAACTGGCGGATCTCAAGGGATAGGGAAGGCCTATACATCAGCTTTATTGGACATTGGAATGAAAGTAAGAATATCGACAAATATTAGTCATATATTTAGTGCAATTAACAAAATTATATTAACAGTTTGATTTTATTTTTTTTGTTTTTGTTACATGTACTAATTGTAAATATAAATTCTAGTTTATTGTATAATACTAAAAAATAGATGGAACTTTAGAAATAGTCATTGTGTAGAGAGGGGGTCCGTCCATAAATGACGTCATGTTTTGGACTGTGAAGGGGGTTAAGGAAGCTGTGATACATTGTGACAAGGAGAGGGGTTACAACAAGAAGAGTGTGACATCACACACATCTGCAAAAAACATTGCAAATCAACAGAAACAAAAAAAAATTCAGAAGGATAAATGGTTTAGGTTCCAGTTTGAGTCAATATAGTTGCAGTTTAAAAAATGAAGTTGTAAAATAAAATTTCAAATACCATCAATAACTTATCGCTTCATTTCTGAACTGCCAGTATATATATACAGGGTGGTGCAAAATAAATGTTATGGTTTAAATGCTTTATATATATATATATTTTTTTTGAATAAATTGTTAACATTATTTTGTCAAAATACAGCATATGAATGGAGAATATTGTTAACTTAAACGTGAAAAAGTACGTCTCGCAGGTGTCGCCCATTTCCCGCTTCACAAAGTCATGCTCTTTCCAGCAAATGTTGCATTACTTTTCGCAAAATTTCAGGACTTATGGCACGGATTTCATTGCGAATATTGTTTTTCAGTTATTGGTTCCTTACTGAACCTTGTTGCTGAAAATTTGCAACCAGGCGATTTATTGTTAGCACTGAGGGTCCAGTCCGCACATTAAAATGTCGATGATATGCACACTGCGTCAGAATAACTGAGTTTCCGTTTGAAAAATAAAATTCAATGATTTTTGTTCGTTCTATTATGTACTACTGTTCCATTTCAAACTCCCCAAGCCTTCTTTACACAATTCTGAAGCAAAAGAAAAAATGCAATATTAAATAAAAAAGTTATAAAGCATATAAACCATAACGTTCATTTTGCACACCCTGTGTGTGTATATATCTATCTATCTATCTATCTATAATATACATTTATTACATGCTAGATTGTTGTTAGAAAACGGTGGCATAGCAATTCAAAAATTATAAGGAGGCTCATATAGCTATGTTCAGAATATTTACCAATATAAAAAATAAATGATAATTAGCAGTTATGCTAATTTGTCATTAATAATGAAGTTATGCTAATTAGTTGTTAATTTGTAATTTATAAATATTAATAAATTTTTAGTTACTGAGGAATTTGCATACATTTCTTAAGATATTAAAAATGTTTATTAGAAAGTTTGACTGAGGATCTTGAGCCCCCTGTGCCAACCCCTTTCTACGCCTAGGGTAGAAGAACATTACATGTGACAGAGGGGAAAAGGGTATAGTGAAGTATAACATGGGGGGGGGGGGGGTAAAAATATTAAAAAAAGATGTGACATTACTTATGGAGAGACCCAGGACTGATGCACATTACGTCTGTTATGGCCCATATGTTCTGAAGGTGGTAATGGTGTGAAAGTTTTAAGAATAGGTGCCAGCTCCTGTGCGTTCTTTGTCATCTGAACATGGTACAAAATTATGAGGTAATGTTCATGGGTATTTTCTTTAGAATATATTACTAACTGTTGTCAATATCCCATTGTGTAGTTCTTGACATGAAAAAACTGTTGAAGCATTTTTGTCTCCCCTATTACTTTTTACTAGTGTGTATTTTTCTATTTTTTTTTAAAATTGTTGAAAACTTTTTGTGTTAATGTTACTTGACAATTCATTAAATTGGGTGATTTTTAAAATTGAAACTTTTATAGGTTTGCATATGTGATATCAAAGATGACCCAATTGAAGAATGCATTAAAAATTTTCCAGACGATAAGAAAGACCATGTTATATTC
Organism: Troglohyphantes excavatus; assembly: GCA_963932185.1. Lineage (NCBI taxonomy): Eukaryota > Metazoa > Arthropoda > Arachnida > Araneae > Linyphiidae > Troglohyphantes > Troglohyphantes excavatus. Next base: position 3,842,161 of record OZ010667.1, read on the forward strand.
CAGAAATGTGATGTATCATCCCTATCTGATTTTAAAAGTAAATTTAGATCTGCAGTATCTTATTGTATTAATAAACAGAACTTATGAACTTTTATACAAATACTAATATTGATGACAAACAACAGGCTCAAGGCCCAACAAGGTTGGTCCAGCTACTATCTCCTAACTATCCCCCAATGAATATCCAACTTCTTCTTAAAATCCTTTACTCTTGTACAGTTAACAATATTCACTGGCAAGTTGTTCCATTTGTCTATTACCCTATTATAGAAATAGTGTTTTCTCTCTTCCCGATTAAAACAGCATTTGCTTAATTTAAACCCATGACCTCTCCTTCTATCACTTGTATTAAAATCTAAACCTTCCACATCCCCTTGTTGAATACATTTGAACAGTTGAATCAAACCTTCCTTACCCTTTCTCTCTTCCATAGTTATGCATATTTAAACTTCTTAATCTATCTTCATAATTCACGTTTGAAAACCCTTGGACCATTTTAATAGCCCTGAGCTGTGTCTTTTTTAATATATGGTGACCAAAATTGTACAGCCTACTCAAGTTGAGGCTTTACCAAATCTCTATATTTTTTTAATATATGGTGACCAAAATTGTACAGCCTACTCAAGTTGAGGCTTTACCAAATCTCTATACAATGGCAAGATTATATTCTTAGATTTTGATGAAACACTTTTCTTGATATACCCCAACATTCTATTAGCTCTCTTGCTAGCCACTGTACATTGATGACTCATTTTAAAATCCTCATTTACTAATATGCCCATATCACTTACTATAGCACTGTTTTGGATTTTTTCCTCTTGTAAAACATCGGCAGCCTTTCCATTTTGATACCCATGTGCAAAACTTAACATTTACTGATATTAAAAGACATCCGTTTAACAGTCCATTCTAAATATTTTTGTTATTTTTTTAAGGAATCCTCAGAATTCACAGTTTCTAATTTTAAATCATCTGCAAAGATGCTGACCATGCCCCCAATATCTCAACTAATATTATCAATAAAAATAATAAATAAAAGTGGACCTAGGACAGAACCCTGTGCACTCCACTTTTAATTTCTGACGACTGAGAGTAAATACTTTTGGTTTGCAACCGTTGACTCCTATCAATTAACCAGTTCCTTATCCATTGTAAAATTTCACCCCCAATCCCTAACCTTTCCAACTTGAACAGCAATGCCTCATGGAGAACTTTATGAAATGTCTTCTGGAAATCAATGTACATACCACATCTACACTGTTCCTTTTATCTAATTTTCCAGTAACCCTTTGCATGTTGCATGGACTCATTCATTTAGTTTGAACTTAAAGTCATAATCCATCAAATACATGTAATAAATGTTTAAATTATAAAATTGTTTAATTTTTTTTTTTTTTTTTTAAAATTAGTTTTGTTTGAATCTTTTTTTCCCCTTGTTTATAAAAATGGTTTTACTACAACCTCTTTTGAAATATTGACAAGTGTAAATTACTGCACTTTGAATTAAAAAAAAAATTTAGTGTGTGTTTTGACTTTGTGCTTGTGGTTCAGCATTCCTAGAGACCCTTTGAAGTATATAGACCTCCAAATATATAAACTTTTTTATCTAGTTTGATTTTTTACTATTAGAAAAGGCTTCATATTTTATTGCGAATATTAACCCCTGGCCAAAGACTCTTTGAGTTATCATAGGGTTTCTAACTACAATTAATTTATCATTACAATAAATAGTATCCATAATAGGTATATTAAGAAAGTTAGTTTGATAATTGCCGATTTTACAACATACTGCATAGAAAGTAATGTTTGGTAAAATATATTTTGCTACTTTTAACTCCATCATCCTGCAATCCCAGCTTGAACAGTGGCTGAAGTACAGATACATGAGAATAACATTTCAATACTTCTTTTTCAAATCATAAACAATCTTTATTTGCAAGAATCTTTGTGCCTTTGTTAGGCAAGGGAAAAAACAATTGGAACGTCACCACCCTTTTTATACATTCATTTACGACTATATGACTAATAAGGACGTTGGCTTCTACCGAAACAACTGAGAATAAAAATATATTTTTAATTTCTTAATTATTTTTATTGATAATTTAGTAAGCAAACAAGTATTATTTAATAACATTTTGTAATTTATTTGCTTAAATAAGCTTCAAAAACCACTACTATTTTTGCACAAACTGAGTTTGATTAGTTTTTCTTATGACTAGAAAAGTTCTAATTAATCATCATATATATTACTTTTATTGTATAGATCCCTCTGAAATACGATGAATCCTAACAAGTGTAATTTAAAAAAAGAGTACTACCTAGTTTCCAAGCAGTTTTTAAACGAGCCATTGATAGTGCAACCATCTATGTGTAGAATTCTTTGAATGGAGTGCCATTTATGAGTAGTTACAATGAATGTGTGTGAGGTGGGGAGGGTTGTTCATGAGATATTTATCGCACTAGCATGCTAGTATACCTAATTTCAATATAAAAAAATATAATCCTTGCCATTATTAATTTCTAAACATGAATTCAAATGCCAAATATATCTCAACATTAAATTTAAGAAATATTGTACTATTGATTATAATATTGTGGGTGATATTTGTCAATATTCATAAATATTTGTTTTTATAGAAGTCTTCGAGAGGGCCATTTCACAATTTGGGAGAATTGACGTAGTTGTGAACAATGCTGGAATGCTAAATGAGCAGGATTGGAAAAGAATGATTGAAGTTAATTTTGTAAGTTCTTTTTGAACACATTCTTCTGAGAAAGAAAGCTTATAGAATTCAAGAACAAAGATATGTAACCTATTTGTCAACTAGGGTGATTGTACCAGTTACCCATCATGTACCAGTTACTGACCATTTGGAAAAAAATATTTAAAACTAAGAGCACGTCATTATGTTTTTAAAAGTCCCTTCAATTCATGTCTCTCATGTTACATTTAACAGGAGTTCCAGTAGTCACAGATTAAGATTTTTACTCTGGCGTTGTTTGGAAATTAGTACATTCACTTACTACTACTTACTTAAATTTACTACTAGTTACTAGCAAATGCTGCAATACGCATTATATTAAAAGGAAATACAAACTGAGGAAAGCAGTACAGTTTTTTAAACTTCAATTTTTGTTTGACCTTTTTCCTTCGCTGTATTTTTTAAGTGTTGATGTTTATAGTTTTTAATTTAATCAAAGGTAACTTATGTTTTAGTAAAAAGCTTTATAGCGAAGTTATTGAATCTTTCTTTCTACGAAATCCTGTGGGCTGGTTCTTTTTCATTAATAGTTCTATTTGTCTGATAGTTATATATGTTTAACATTTCGTCCTTCTTAATAAACACAGTCAGATTTTATAAGTACAAAGGACTTTGTAATATCGATTAACACATTTCAATATGTTTAATTTGATACAATTAGTATTTTCTAACACCAGTTTCATATGTTATAAATGGTGATTTTTTGGTGCTCATCCAACCTTAAATATAGTAACCCTCCACACACTAATACGTTACTCTACCAATCAGACGATTTGTTTTTTCAATATGATATTGAGCATCAATATTGTTGATTATAGGTTATATGATATTGTAGTATTAAAACAAATGAGTACTGGATCCAAAGTATATAATACTTGAGTTCATTATTATTAATTTATAATTTCATGGTAATTTTCAACATTTAATTTGAAATTTGGTTCTTTTAATTGCAGAGAATTAAGAAGAAAAATTTCAGGATAATATTCAGAAATGCTTCCTATGTATGAAATATCTTCAAATTACTAAATAAATTTTATAAAAAATTATGAGTTTTGAGATAGTTTAAACTACTTAGAATAATTCTCAAAAATGTGTTTGTGCTACCATCTTTTGCGTTATAAAAACCATAAAAAAATATAACTTATTGTAAAAGCAATGTGTATTCTAAAATATATACTCTACTAATGGTTCGGTGCCTGTTGAATATACATAATGTATGATAAGATACTGTGATATCACTACTTGTTTAAATTTTAATACGATAAAAATACCACTTGGATTCTAGTATTGAAAAGTCTCTAATTGTAAATCAAATTACATTAAGCTCTAATATAATTATATATAGGATTTTTTTCAACTCTTAAAAAAACACATAAAATCTTATTTCGGAATTTGTTTTTGCAGATTGGAGTCATTCATGGCATTAAACTCGCTTTTCAATTCATGAATGTTAACGAGGGTGGCAATGGCGGTTTTGTTATTAACACAGGATCTAATACAGGTATTTATTTTTAATCCATGCATATAATATACATACTAGATATTTGTTTACATTGGGAATTGTAACTTTTGTTTCTTTAAATATATATACACATATAAATTAAAAACAATAAGAAATTTTTTTATCAGGCACAAAAAATTAACAAATTCTAAATACAAATATTTTGAAACACAGTTGTTTATTGGGGCCCGGTGGATCAAAGATACATTTTTGAGTTTTTGGTGAAATTTCTGTTCAATTCAAATATAAATGTACATTTCCTTATAAAATATACCTTTCCTGCAGATTTCAGACGTGGGGCATGAAAAGCCGATATAATATTAGTTTGGCTGCCAGAAAAAAATTCCCCAAACTAAATAAAGGCATCCTTTGAGCTCGGTAGTTCAGAGATGCATTTTTTAATTTTTGTGAAATTTCTGTACAATTCGAATTTAAATGTACATTTCCTTAAAATATATACCTTTTTGCTGATTTCATAGACGCGCCATGAAGAGCCGACACATTATTCATTTGCCTGTTCCTTTGGACCTGGTGGATCAAAAATGAATATTTGGGTTTTCGTGAAATCCCTGTACAATTCAAATTTAAATAGAAATTTCCTTAAAATATATACCTTGCCTGCAGATTTCAAACACACAGCACGAAGAGCCGATATAATATTAGTTTGCTTGCCCGAAAAAAATCCATAAACTAAATAACTACATCCTTGAGCCCGGTGGATCAAAGATGCATTTTATATGTGCTCTAAGTTACTTAATCCTAGTAATTTATAGCTGCTTTCAGCTAATTGTTTTATAGGATAATATTTTTTTAAAATAATGTTAGGGTTTGAACCTTTTGAACTGGGACCTGTATATTCAGGATGCAAGCATGGAGTTGTTGGATTAACAAGAAGTTATGGAGTAAGTTAACCTTTTTTTTGTAAAAAAGATCTACCTTTAAATATGTTATTATTTACATTCTGTAAAAATCAAAACCTTTATTGTGAAGGAACTGCATGACATAAGAATTTTGTATTCGATATTGAGCCACATCCATTAAGTTATAGTAGTGAGTAGCCAAAATAACAAGTTTTGTTGTTGTATTGCTCCATTGCAAGTACTAGTTTAAAATTCTTACAATGTATGGAGATTTAGCTTGTTTTAAACTTTGTTAGAATTTAGGAAAACAAAGAATAAAAATTCGGAAATAAGAGAACAGTTGTAGGATTCTATAGTTAGTTCACAGAGATATAATTTGCTATCTGGATTTTATAAAATTTTAAATTGCTAAAAAAGCTTAGTATAAAAGTATCCTAAAATATTTAGAATATAAAATTCTTTACTGGGAATATATTTAACCATTTCGGAGTCAAAAGCATTATATAATGTTCATTGTTTTTTAGTAATCGTAGAAATTAATCATATTACTAGTATAATTTTTTAAAAAAATATACTGCTTTGAACTACAATTAAAAAGAAAAATATGTATAAATATTTAAAAAATAAAAGGCATGCACTATAAATTAATGTAATTATGTATTGAAAATTAATGCCATGAAAGTTTCTTTTTATAGTAGTCTTCCTAAATAGAATTTTTTTATAACAGGCCGACTACCACTTTGAAAAAACCGGAGTTAAGGTTAGTGCAGTATGTCCAGGTCCTGTTGACACGCCTCTTTATCATATATTCCCTGAATGTGGTCTTGACAAAGAAAAGGCTGAAGAACTTATGAAAACAATAACAACTATCAAGTAAGAATTTCATAGCGAAAACGTGTGAATAATTAATTTTTTTGTTTTTAACTTTTTGTGAAGTACATTTTATTTTGTATTTGTTAAAAAATTCATTTCTTATAAATTTTTAAACTTAGTTGAAAACTAAATTTACAATTATCTCATAAATCTGGCATTTTATTTTCTAATTGCTTTTAGTTTTGGTTGGTCCGACCAAATATTATGTGTTTGTGGTGGTTGGTTGGCCGTTCTGAATGCTTGGGCAATTCAATTTTATTCATATGGTTTTCCTCTATGTAACCAACTGCATTAGTAGTATTTTAATTGAACAAAATTGAAGACTTAATTTTCTAAAATTTTATTTTCATAAAACCTTTTTAAAACGTTTGCCTTTTTTCACATTGTTTATAAGATTATACAATATGCTTTATAATTCATAAATTAATAATTGCTGATTATTAAACACATTGCTTAGAAAAACGTTTATATAGATGAATTGGAAGCTAATATTTTAATAAACTGTTTTACATATTAAAAATTAAAAAAAAAATCGTGTATTTTTTTACTAAGTTGTTTAATTTAGAGTTTGTAATGGTCTTTATTTAATTACAGTGTTCACTCTAGAAATAAAAAGGGGCAGGGCGCAGTTGGCAGTAAAAGGGCACCCCATTTTTGAAAAGGCACGTCTTGTTTTTAAAAGGGCACTTTAAAAAAAAATGTGGTGTGGGCGTGGCCACACATTGACACATCGGACCCGTGACCAAACAAAAAAAAGTTCCGATTTGTTTGTTGACATTGCGCTAGAGCTAAATATTGGGCTATTGTTAACGGTTCTTGGCCTATCTCGAAGGAAAGACCCGTACAAAATTGGTGTCTCTTTATAAAAATATTATTTAAAATTTGACATTCTAAAATTGTTTTCCCTAAAAACCAAATTTCTAAGTAGGAATCAGACCCCTTGCAAAACTGATAAAAAGGCTACTTAAATCCAAAATTTGGTAATAAGATGTTTAGTCTTGCAAACTTATCCCAACCTAGTCCCAAACCAACTTCTGTTTAAGAAAAAACATAGAAAAAAACTTAGAATTTCATACGCAGGCACAGGCAAACGATAGGATTTGTAGAAGTGCTCGAAATTACAGCGGAATCATTGCGATTTCACAACACACGTAGTTATAAAGGAGTTTGTTTTTCTACTGTCATAATTCACTTAATTCTAATTTACACACAAATCTTTTTTAATCGATGCCTTTTTTAAAGACAACTAGGGAAGCAATGATGCTTGTGCTTGACTGAAAATGGCAAGAAGGGCGGAATTTTTTCTAAAGAGGGCGGCATTTTGGAAAAAAGGGGCACGAGGGTGATATCGAGATGAAAAAAGTGCGGGCAGGGTGGACCGCCCTTCAAAAAACGCCTAGAGTGAACACTGTAATTATAAAACATGTTTTTAATACAGTCACTTTTTAATCAAACTTTATACAATTTTATTGTATTTATATTTAAACTTTATTTTATTTCAGGCCTGATGCTGTAGCAAAAGCATTAATTAAAGTTCTACAAGAAGGAAGAAACGGGGCTTTATTGAGAGTGGACGACAGTGGACTGAGATATGTTTAATTTGACAATATTTGTTTTGGCTGATACTTTAATATTGTATAGTGAATATTTTATTGAATTTACTAGGTTTTTTTATGTGTAATAAAAATTTGATTCTACATTGTTTTTTAACAATTATGTTAGTTAAGTTTTACTAGTTTATGTTACTAATAAATATTTCCTAAATCAGTCATATTTTTATGATTGGATTACAATGTTAAAAGGATTGTAATGTGTTTCTATGCAGAAATAATACATATCTTTCTTAAGATGCCTTTATCTTATTTCAGAATTGTGATTTAAAAATTATTTTTTATAAACATTTTCTTATCTGTATGTGCATGCATGTGGAGGCTCTTTACAGATATTTTATGTGTCATCAAAAAAACATCTTTTGCCTTCTATTGGACAGAATTTAAAATAAATATTATACATAATTTCTCAAATATTTTCTATAGTATTTAGACACACAAACATATTATAATATTTTAAATATTTCTGCATGTTTGTTTTATTTTAAAGTATTACTTAATTTAAAGTATGAATTGTTTTAACCCTATTTAGCATCTATAAAATCTCTTCAATAGGTCTCTGTTTACAATTCTACCGTTTTATATAAATATATCCTATTTTAGTATTTGGCAGAAAATATTATGTACATGGAAAATAAAGTAAAAATGGAAAATCTATTCTTGAAGATTTTTAATAAAACAAATTGCAGATTGGCATAAAAAAGTTAAAAAAATTTTGTGTGATTATATTCCTCTTTGAAAATTTGTTCAAGATATACTTATTTCGTGACTTTATTCAAAGCTTTTAATAACAATAATTTGGAAGCATTTATTTTTATGACTAGCTGTTTTAATTTAACTTTTCCTTCAATGAATAATTTTTTAACTATGAAATTGAAAAGCAAGTAAGATATTAAACAAGAAGATTTTTATAATACAATTTTACACAATTAATGCAATATTAATATATTTTTCTTCAGTTAAAAATACATTTTATCCTTTATAAGACACAATAACCAAAGCTTGAAAAATATCTTTAAATAATATAAATTTTTCAAAATGCACAATATCGATATTTATAATTTAGCTTATGAGACAAATTAGATTCTAGAACACAGTTTATATCCATATTATTAAAAATAGAAAATACGTTTTTAAGAGAGATAACAAAAAGTATATTTAAAAGAAATCTTAGACTTTAACATAACATTATGATACACATGTACAATAAAATATCTTGTATGTAAAAATTGTGTTTATTAACACAAAAAACTAAATTACGAAAACATATTACTATAAAAAAATTCTGTTTGTGAATGTAATTAATTTTACGACTCAAACATTTTAATCAATAAAATTCATCAAAGACAAAATTCTAAAGAAGGAAAAGATATATAGGAATTTGTCCAGGCTTATTTTAAGAAGTAATGGTAACTTGAGAAGTTTTTAAAGAGCATTGCATTGCTAGAGTTTCTACAAATACAAATAATGTCGACCAACTCTAGGCTCAGCAAGGTTGGTCCTGTCAATCTAACATTCTCATGATTTCCCAATGCCGATCCAATTGCTTTTTAAAACTATCGACTACTGAAGAATTAACAACATAATCAGGCAAATTATTCCATTTGTCTGTAACCCTATTAAAAAATAATGCTTTCTAACGTCCTGATTAAGCTGTGGTTTGTATAATTTGAATCCATGACCTCTAGTCACGTTTGCACCCATTCATAACTTTGAATAAGGTCCTCCTCTAATCCTTCTCTCCTCGAGTGTATATATATTTAAAGTTCTAAGCTTCTCTCCATAATTCATTCCCGAAGTATCCTGAATCATTTTTGTAGCTCTATGTTGAACCTGTTCTAACAAACCAATCTCCTTTTTAAGATAAGTTGACCAGAATTGCACTGCATATTCAAGATGAGGCCTAACCAAACTCGTATGCAGTGGTAAAATTATCTCCTTAGAATTATTTGATATATATGTTTTGGGTGAAAGCGAGCTTAAACTAGTTTTTATTAAAAAAAAACATTTATCTCATTAACGAGGTTATTAAATATTAATAAATTTTATTAACTATCTAACAGATAATAAAAACTAATTAATCACAGTTTGACACTATACAGGTTTTTTAATATTTATACAGGCGATTTCCCTTGATGTTATAAAAATGATTTTGACTCAAAGTAAGATATAATGATAAGAATTAGATTAATAAAAGTTAACTTTATAATAATTTGTAGATTAGAGTACCACACAGTTTGTTTTATGTTTATTTTGTACCCATCAGGGAGAATAGTGGGTTGTATTATACAGTAAAAATGAAATACTTTTTTAGAATTCAACATTATAAAAATATTCGATAGTAAATTCTTATTATGTTACTATCAATAAATGATCGCGTTTTTCTAATAAGCTATGATAACATAGCACAATTCAGAAAGATAATAACACAATTCAGTAAGATAAATAACACAATTCAGACAGGTAATCCAATCTAGGTAGTTGTAGAAATATTTCACATCTCTATAAATTTTACAAGCAAGATATAATTCTATACATTTTTATAAGTATTTTAATATGGCCTTTGGTAATAAAGTTGCTATTGTCACGGGTGGAGCTCAAGGAATAGGAAATGCTTATACATCAGCTTTGTTAAATATTGGAATGAAAGTAAGTTATATAAAATTTATTTCAGATGAAGAATATTGTTTTAAATAAATTAATCTTAAAAAAAAAAGGCAAACCGACTTTTAAGAAAATGCGCTAATAAAATAATTTTTCTAAAAAAAAAAAAAAACGACTTTAAGGAAAATTTTTCTAAAAAGTAAAAAAATAGTTTTTAATTTTACGAAAGAGTTGGAAAAAATTGAATTATTTCATATCAATTTTATACTTATTAAAACTTTTTGAAATCGGAGCCAAAATTTAGGTATGATTTTTGTAAATTGGCACCAACTTCAAAAAGTTCTAATAAGTCTAAAATTGATATTAATTAATTCAAATTTTTCCAACTCGTTCGTAAAATTAAAAATTATTTTTTACTTTTTAAAGCATTTTCCTTAAAGTCGGTTTTCCTTTTTTTTAGAAAGATTATTTTATTTTTCCCTTTTTAGTTTTAAATTTAGCGGGGGGCTTCGTCCCCTGCTATTATTCCCCAAGAAATTCAGGTAACAAATTTTGCTTAAATTTTTTCTCAATAATGTATATCGTAAAACAATTCCTATCCATGGCAATAAATGCTGGGTAAACAAAATGTCATTGTTGTACAACTTCTGTTAAACAATGAAAACATTTCGAAACGGATAAATTGTTTAAAGAAACTCTGGTTAATCGACATTTCCGGATATATAACAGCCGGATAACCGATTATTTTTTTACAGATTTTATTTAAGTAGATTTTTCTCTATCCAACAAAAAAAGAATTTTCGTAAACGGACAATATTTTTTTTCAAACGGTCCGGTTAATCGAGAATTCCGGATAGTTAAATGCCAGATAACACCGAATATTTTTTTCAAATTGCTCCCAAGTGAAACATACCCTATCCACCAAAAAAAAATTTTGTACAAATGGAAGTAGAATAGAATAAAAGTCAATCTGAAGTAGAATTGAAATCCCGCGCGAACGATTTTTGTAAATTGGCACCAACTTCAAAAAGTTGTAATAAGTATAAAAGTGATATTAAATATTTTTTAAACTCGTTCGTAAAATTAAAAATTATTTTTTTACTTTTTAGCGCATTTTCCTTAAGACGTTTTTTTTAAAAAAAGATTATTTTACTTTTTCTTTAATTTAGATTTTTTTTTTAATTTAGATAATTCCTTTAATTTAGAAGGGGCCTTCGCCCCCTATTATTATTCACCATAAAATTCAAGTAGCGACTTGTAACTTTGTCTCAACAACGTATATTGTAAAACAATCCCTATCAATGCCAATAAATGCTGGTTAAACGAAATGTCATTGTTGTACAACTTCTGTTAAACAATGAAAATATTTTGAAATCGGATAAATTGTTTAAAAAAACTCCGGGTAATCGATATTTCCGGATATATAACAGCCGGATAACCGATTATTTTTTTTGCAGATTTTGCTTAAGTGGATTTTTCTCTATCCAACAAAAAAATAATTTTCGAAATCGAACACTATTTGTTTTCAAACGGTCCGGTTAATTGAGAATTCCGGATAGTTAAATACCGGATAATCGGATTTTTTTTTATCAAATGGCTCCCAAGTGAAACATCCCCAATCCAAAAAAAAAAAAAATTGTCCAAATATCTAAATTAGAACCGAAATCTTTTTCGAACATACATAAAAAAACCATAACTGTCGAATCGATAACCTCTCTCCTTGGTTCGCGATTCGGCGGTTTTAACTTAAAGTTATTGATGACTGTTTAATTTAGGACTTTTGGTTGGCGCGCTGTTCAGTCGGTTAAAAATGATTTTAATATTTTACAAACAAATATATTTAGCCGAACTATCCATAATATAATTATTTGAAACATTGCACATCCAAAACAAGCTGCCTGTGTTTTTTTTTCTCTCTTTCTAAAGTATACATTTCTTAAAATGTCTTGTCACATTTTGTAATTTTATAGTTTTACTTGATTTTAAATCTAAGAGGATAATTAAAAATTTATAATATCGAAAAGTAAGTTCTAATATTAAGATTTTACAGGTTTGCATTTGTGATATCAAAGACGACTCAATAAATGAATATATTGCAAGTCTTCCAGACGATCAAAAGAATTGTGTTATATTCCAGAAATGTGATGTCTCATCCTTTTCTGATTTTGATGGTAAATATATATATTCATTTGATTTCAATATGTCATATCATAATTCACAATTTGTTGTAAGTTTTATAACTAATAAAATTTTATAAAATATTTTGTTCAAAGGTTGTAAGTTGTGTGAATGGATTCTGTACTTAAACTTTCGCATTTAAGGAATGTCTTGTTCTTTATTATGGAACCATTACTTCTCTGTTATTTTTTATTAAATATTTGTTGGTCCTGTAAGACTAAAATTGTATTCTGTTTTGGAGTTAGTGAAAAAACTAACAAACCGAAGAAAAGCATATTCGTTATTCAAAATATAATTATTTGAAATATTGCACATCCAATAGTTGCAAGACAAGTTCTTTGTGTTGTTTTTTCATTGAAGTATGCATTTTTCAAATTCCTTTTTACTTTTTATGTTCTTATAATTTTACTTGATTTTAAATTTAAGAGATTAATTAAAAAATTATAATATCGTAAAAGTAAGCAACTTTAAAATTTTACAGGATTTTTTAAAGAATTTTTAAAACTTAAGAAAATGCTATTCTCGTTCATTTGACAGTACATGATCGAAAATTACAACTAATTCCTTTTGTCACATGAAATGACAAAGTTAAAAATATTTGTTTTATAGTATTTCAATATCATTTGCGAACTTAAATATTGAAATTTTATCCATTACTTTAAGAATAGAAGGTTTCAAGAAAGTTATTTCCCATTTTGGAAGAATCGATGTAGTTGTGAACAATGCTGGAATAGTAAATGAATCAAATTGGAAAAAAATGGTGGACATTAACTTTGTAAGTATTATGCCATTATTAATTTCAGAAAAGTATTATAAAACAATACTTTTAAATGATTATTATATTATAATTATATATGGTGTTATTTTTTTTATAACATGTCATTCAGTAGAATATCGTTATAATTTAAAACTATTGTACTTAATATTTTGGACTAAATAGTTTTAAGATATACATGATACTGTTTATCTTTGCTTTTATTATGATAAAGTGAGTATTTTATTGGAAAATTAATGATAAATTTGTATTTAAATTTGGATTTTGATATAGATTTGTGATTTATGTGGTACATTTTGTTGCATTTGTTTAGATCGAATAATCTTTATAAAGTTGTCCAAAACCTTTTCTTAAATTGAAACTACAAAAGTGAATTTATTTTCATTATTTTTTTTTACAAAAGTTATATTTAATGTTAAGATTTTTGAAGTGTTAGTTGAGTGTTTAAAGCGTTTATTCTGTTTAATTAACTTACTTGTAATTTATTTCAGATTGGCGTAATACATGGTATTCAACTGGCCTTTCGATACATGGGTATTAACAAAGGTGGTCATGGTGGTATTGTTATTAACACAGGATCGTGTACAGGTAGATTTATTTGTTATTTGATGACGTATTTTCAATATTATATTAATATTATATTAATATATTAATATTAGACTAATATATTAGTATTGTAAATGGTTATAGAGTGATTTAATTTGTTTTCTTTCATTTTTTGCTATTTATCAAAGACATGTACATGAAATGCCATTAAGCACGTGTAGTTAATAAATCAAGAAATTAATAGGGACTTATGAAAGTGAAAAAAAATTTTTAGATAATTTTTAACTAATAAAAGTCATAAATACAAGGTTGTTTTCAAAAAGATTTTTAACATGTGCAATTGCGAATACCATTCGTTCATGAATTTTCAAAATTGGTATTTTGATGTCATATATACTGCATTTCTTTTTTACGTTGAAAATGTTGGGTTTGTGTGACAAAACTCCATCTTAAACTAGTAATAAAGTAAAAATCCATCTTATCCAAATAGGAATAAAAGCAGGTGGTTCTTGTAATATCTTCGTAAGGAAAGACCTGCAAACTAAAATCCCTTCTTTTGCAGTTTTGTAATATATTTGAAACATTATTGATTATTTTGGTTTAGCAACTGAATATTAGGTTTACCACTGAAAATAATATTTGGTTTAGCACTGAAAATTAGATAATACATAAGTATAAGGACAAACAATCTTCTTTCTTCTTTATAAACAGGGTTCGATGCTTATGAATTGGGACCAGTGTATTCGGCATGCAAGCATGGGGTCCATGGTTTAACAAAGGGATATGGTGTAAGTAAAGCTTCAATTCTAAAACAAGTTAGATAAAATTCAATTTATAAAACAAAATTTTAAAATCCTCATGCTGAAAACAAATTAATAAAATAGATATGTGTTTGTGATATGCATATTTGGAAATGAACTGCTTTTAAATCTTCATTAAAAAATATTTGCAAAGAAAATCGATTGTGATAGTCACTACCACAGAAAGTTGCTTGTACTCTTGGTTAATGTGACTAACTTGAGATGGCACCACGAGTTTAAATCACAATGCTAAATAACACTCACTGTTTAATTTAAATTATTCTTTACACCAGAAATTTTATACTGAACTTTAGAACACTAATTTTTCCAAATATTATAATTTAAACTAGTGCCAAAACCTTTATAGAAGTAACAATGAACGTTGTGGATAAAAAAACAGTCCATTATCAGGACTAGATTTTGGCATATGCTACATAGTTACCCGCAGCACACATAAAAAAAAAAAGTCAAGTTGCTAAAAAAAAAAATATTTAGGAGTATGATAATCCCAATCCTAATAAAAATAGTGTACTACAATCTTTTTATGATGGAGAATTTTTTTAATTTTCCTAACTGGTTTGTGCAAATGTTAATATAACATAATACTTTTATGTTCTTTTAAAAAAATATCTTTAATTTGTGATAATTGCAATGGCATTTTTTTTTTTTTTTTTTTTTGGAAATCATTTTTTAAATTTTTTTTTACATTTTTATTTTGCTTGGAGCCATTTGAGGGTAATACAAATATGAGTGCAATATTTTATTACCATTTTTATAGATTCCAGAATGCTATTGCACTTTGAGATTCCTTCATATTTTGTAGCATAGTATTAGAAATTTACAAAAAGCAGTGTATCCCAATTCCATTTGTACACTTAAAATGATATAATTTGCAGTTCTGGAATATATATGTTTCAAAATAATTCTTCCTCCCATTGTTTTAGTGGGGGTATTCCATACTTCCGCATATGTGGAGCGATGCAGCTCGTACCACATATTCGGTGTAGAGCCCCACTAACTATACATTCGGATCTGCCAATGCTAATGTAACGTAGAATAAACACATTAGCACTATTTGAAATGATACTTTCTTAGAATAAGCCATATGGTGTCTACTATAAACTATAATAAGACTTTGCTAAGTAATTTTTATTTATCTATTTTATTATAAATATTATAATTATTTTATTTATTTTATTATTTTTTATATATGATAAATATTTATTTAATATTTTTTAATTCTTGAAACATTCGGGATTTTAATTGTTTAGACTTTATAAATATATGTATGCACTTTAATTGGTTATTAAATAGCGTTTACAGTTTTTTTTTTATCAACACTGATTGATCATATTTTGCTTCTTTCATTGCTATTAATAATTTCAATGTTTACTTTTTATTCTAAATAAAAAAAAAATTAAATTATTTATACCCACTTCAGACTGATTTTCACTTTAAAAGAACTGGAGTTAAGGTCGGTGCAGTATGTCCGGGTGCCGTTGACACTCCCCTGCATCATTCATTTCCTGCTCATTGTTTTGATGAAGAAGAAGCCATGAAGGATCGACACATATGGAAGGCGATAGCGTGAGTATTGACAGGTTATAGGGGGGGGGGGGGCGACCCCCCCCTTATTAATGAAAACCTTGTACTTCAAACCACAGATTTAGAAAAAGCTGCTTGACGACAAAATCCAAGTTCAGGCATTTCGATCACTTCTTGTTTTAAAATAATTCCACATTTAGAAGTGAATCGCTTGGATTTCGTCGCCAAGCATCTTTCTCTATGGCTGCTAAATCTGTGGTTCGAAGTTACAAGGTTTTCATTCTAAGCTAGTGATAAGATAAATATTAATAAAAAGGTTGAAAGAATAAATGACAGCGAAAACCAATTTTCAAAATGCATTATCCATACAATTAAAATTAGCACAACTTCAATACATATTTATAAAGTATATATAAAGTATGCCTGGGTTAAAAGTTTATCTTAATATTATTTTTTATCAATCCTTATTTCAGGCCAGATGAAGTGGCGAAATCTTTGATAAAAATTCTCAAGGATGGCAAAAATGGAGCTTTGTTGAGGGTAGACGAAAATGGAACAAGATATGCTTAGCCAAACATTGTTTGAAGGACCATACATAAATTAACAAATTATGCTTTTATTACATGTAATTTTGTAATCTGTTTATTTTATAATTTTTTTAATAAAGAAATACATTTAATCATTATTTCTAATTTTACTATGGCATTAGTAATCAAGCAACTTTTAACTGTAAATTATAGTATTGCATTAAAGTTTTCCCCAATACTGTAAGAAATATATTTTTACATTCATTTTCAATTTAGTGTTATAGTTTTGGATGCATCTTCGTGATGAGTGTTGGCAGTGGCGGCGATTGAGTGTTAAAATTGAGGGGGCAATATCAAGGGGGAGATTTTTACTAAAAGATTTTTGTTTTTATTTCGAAAAATTTTCTTTGCGTAATTAGCAATCAAGCTTGTAAACTTTTTTCTAAATATCTAGGCAAGAGAAATACGATGCAATGTGTGTGTTTTGAAGTTCGGCGATGTGTTTTAACGTGTTTTTTTAAGAAATGGGTGATTCGAAATTTTATTGTCCCATTTAATTTTTTTTTTATTTGGAGAAAGCATTCGACTTTTGCATAAAATATGAATAGGTGTGATCAGTAACAGTTTTTTACAATATCACGCAATTATTAATTTTACAGTTACCGAAATTTTGTAATACAACAATTGCCTTATTTTTTTATAAAGTTTTTTAGAACAAATAAGCAATATCTGGAATGATCACTCAACTTTTTATTGCCTTGTTTTGCGTATTTTTTTGGAAGCTATTTAAACACTAGTTACAAAGATTGTAGACTTCAAATGACGACTAATCCTCGTTTCACTACTTGCGATGGACAACGGCACTGTATAAAAATTGAGTAAATGCGTTCTCGACCAGGATTCTCCCTGTATTCTCCATTCGTTGACAGGATTCTCCATGTATTAAATTCCATAGATCTTAATATACAATTTACTGTCGAATCCGAATTCAACAATACTCTTCCTTTTCTTGATGTTTTAATTACTCGCAAAGATGACCATTTGTCCACCACCGTATACAGAAAACCCTTCGCTGTTTCTTTGCCCCCTCATTTTAAGTCCTTGCCGCCCTATACAACAAAAAAATGGCTGCTTTTTACACTTTTGTTAACTGTGCTCTTAACATCTGTTCTACACCCGATTCACTCTGATAAGGCCCTACATAAACTTAAAAATTCTAGTCTATCTGAGCGTTCTAATCAGAGAGTAGTAATATTAAATAGAGAGCGCCTTCAATACCAGACTCTCTTAAGGCCGCGGTGTCAACATTGAAAAGAAAAACTCACATCACGTGGTTATAGCGCTGTCACATTTGGCGTTCAGACATCTGCAGGAGTTTCAAATTTGACGCACTTTCTTCTCTTTTGGTGATAAGGCGTTCTGTCCGTATGCAACTTTTTAACATATATGTACGTATTTACTTATTTTCAAACAATATTCGCTAAATATTTCCTCTTCATTAACGAAACGAAAATATTTTTTTTGTGTTCAATACTCGAAGAAGCGAAACTCTTTATATTTCTCAGGTTTTATTGTTCATATTTTCTTATTGAAGTATACAAAATAACAATTGAAAGAACTTCGCTTATGGTAAATTTTTTACATAAAAACGTAACGCAATTATTTCAAAACTACAAAGTAAGAAAAATCTCTTTAATATATCTGTTAAACTCCCTTAAATTGTGCCACTCGTTAAAAAAAACTATATTTAAATACAAAATTAAACACAAAACCATATTACAATACTTCGATCTCGTTTAGTTCTTAAAGTCGCCAAGGACTGCCAAGTAATATTGGCGCATGAATGAATTGGCATTTCCACATATCACGTGGTTTCAATGATGGACACACGGAAATCAGCATTTTTATTCCTCTATTTGTATCATTACTCTATGGTTCTAATGCTTTGGTTGTTTTACCATATTATCCCCAGATCAGACATCAAATTTCTAAAATTCTCGGTAGGTTCGACATACGTTCCATTTTTTCATCTATCAATAAGATCACCTTCACACAACTTAAAGACCCTATTCACGACCTTAATAACTGGGGCATATGCAGTATCTCATGTCAATGTGGCATGCCATCAATAAGATCACCTTCACACAACTTAAAGACCCTATTCACGACCTTAATAACTGGGGCATATACAGTATCTCATGTCAATGTGGCATGCCATATATCGGTCAAACAAAGAGAGCTTTAAGATTTCGTGTTAAGGAGACCAAGCACATACTGTTAAACCAAGGATAGTGAAGACCATATATATATATATATATATAAGGTGTGCTCGTGTTTCGCTTTTTGAAAGGGGCAAGGAAAGAATTCTTTTGACGTCATTTTAGCTCCGCCTTACTATGAGTTTTTGATCATTCTCATTGGCTGTATGTTTCAAGCATTGCTACTTAGGTTTTTGAAGCAAATTTTAACTGTTTTCTTTTAAATAAATTTATGATTAGTTAAAAACAAGAATTCTTGTTAAATTAAGTACTCCTTGACAATAGCGACAATTACTCTTAAAACGACTGTAGAGAGCATTAGACACGCCCACAGACAGTTGAAGGCGTCACTATGACGTCAAAAGAATCCTTTTCCCCGCCCTCCATCAGCCAGAGCGAGTACTAGCACACCTTTTATATATAGTCTCCACTATCCTTGACGAGAAAGTGTGTTTTTTATTGGGAAATTAGTGATAAATTTGTATTTGAAATTACAGATCGCCTAATATTTATAAAGTTGTCCGACACATTTTCTTAAATTGAAGCTACAAAAGTTCATTTTTTCTCATTATGTTTTTTTACAAAAGTTATATTCCATGTTAAGCTTTTTTAAAGTGTTAGTTAAGATTTTAAAGCGTTTAATCTGTTTAATTAGTTTACTTGTCATTTTTTCAGATTGGCGTAATACATGGTATTCAACTGGCTTTTCAATACATGGGTATTAACAAAGGTGGTCATGGTGGTGTTGTCATTAACACAGGATCTGAAAAAGGTAGATTTGTTTTTTATTTAGTAATGCATTATAAATATTATATTAGTATATTATTTTATACTAGTATATTAGTATTATAAATGGTTAATGAGTGATTTAATTTTTCTTTAATTGTTTGCTATTTATCTAAGACATATGGGTTATTTTAAAATTCCGGTGTCATTTACCGTCCTAATAAAAAATATTTTCCCTATAGGTTGTATTTATCTTTTCTACCTTTTTCTTTTTTTTATACAGATGTTGTCAAACAGTTGTTATTGAAAAAATACAAAATTGGATTAAAATATTTAAATAAAAATTATGTATTTAAACAAATCTGGTGAGAGAATAAAAAAAAAAAATGGCTGTCCCAAACAGAAAGTATAATTTGAATTCTGCAATAGAATTATTCCAATGCTGGATTTGTTTTTGTGTAGCATTTACTATTGTTTTAAATATTCTGTATTTTGCATTAAAGAAGGTTTTCATAATATTTAAAGATAAATTAAGCATTTAATATATTTAATTCTTTTGTCCAGAAATTTGTGTCATGTCTGTTACCATACACTTTAAGACATATTTTTAAATCAAAATTTACATTATCTGAACGGTAAAAGTTTTTTATCAATGCAGCAGGATTAGAGAGATAATTACAAGTAACCATTTTGAATTTCTTGTTGTTAATAGATGAAGAAGGAGACCTTTTGTAGAAAGTATTTTTATTAAATGTCATGTCTGTTACCATATTTTTTTATATAAATCATTTATATATTTTTTAATTTCTCAACTGATTTATTTACCTAACAAGATTGTTTATCCGAAATAAATGTGCTGTTTATGTTTTGGTTTAGATATTCCAAGTAAATAATTCTTCTTCTATGAAATGTCATGTCTGTTACTTGTCATGTCTGTTACCGTCTTTGGTAACAGACATGACAATTTGTTGTATTTTTATAATAAAAATTAATAACAGATATTTTAAAAGAAGAACTGCATGGAAAACGTTCAAATATATTTAATAATATTCAGTTTAATTTTTAAAAAAATATTGTTCAAATAATTAAATTAATTTTTTTATTCTTAATTTCCCGTTTGTCATTGGACTTTGAAAATGACTCATATACAAAAAATTCCATTGAGCATGTGTAAGTAGTAAATCAAGGAATTATCAAAGCCTTCTAAAAGTGAAAAGGATTTCTTTAGAAAATTTTTAATTAATAAAAGTTTGTTTTTTGGAAGATTTTTTAACATGTACATTTGTAAAAACCATTCGTTCATGAAATTTCAAAATTGTTATTTTGATGTCCTGCATTCCTTTTTACATTGAAAATGCTGACTTTGAGCACTAAAAATCCATCTTAAATTCATAAAAAAGTAAACCCATCTTATCCAAATAAAATCAAAAACAGAGGATCTTGTAAAAATATTCGCAAAGAAAGTCCTGCAAACTAAAATCCTTTCTTTTTCAGTTTTATAACAATTGCGAAACATATTTATATGCTTTGGCGCTGAAAATTGAATAATATATAAGATAAGGATACATGATTTTTTTTTTTGTAACACTTCATATTTTTATACTAAAATTATAAAAGTGAAATTTCGAAAATATACATTACAATATTGTGTTATGGCATAAAATAACGTATGATCATTATAAAGTTTAACAGTGTTATCTAACCCTTTTTTTATAACCAGGGTTCTATGGTTTTGCATTGGGACCAGTGTATTCTGCATGCAAGCATGGGGTCCATGGTTTAACAATGGGCTATGGCGTAAGTAAAGCGTCAATTCTAAAACAAGTTAGATGAAATTCAATTAATAAAACAAAATTTTATAATCCTCATGCTGAAAACAAATTAATAAAACAGATATGTGATATGCATATTTGGATATGAACTTCTTTTAAATCTTCATTAAAAAATATTTACAAAGTAAATCGATTGTGAGAGTCACTCAGTGACGGCACGTGGACTACAGCAAGTACAGCCGGCTGTAACTAAATTTATTAGTGTATTTTAAAACTAAAATAAGATATATGCTGGGTAAAAATGTCTATTAAAATCGAAGTCAAAAATAGGTCTAAGGAATAATACTGGTACGTCTTGTTATGTGAAAAAAAAAATTGTACTGGTAGCAAGTAAACCATTCCAAAAGGATCCAATTGAAACACTTTCCACCCCCTACACCTCAAGGCCATATATTTCTACCCTAATCCCTTCAAATACATGCCAAGGAGTTTTCCCGACTATGAAAAAACAGCTGGTGTCCACTTAAGAGATCCTGCGTAGATAAGGATGGGTGAAATAAAACGATTTCGAACAGTAAGCAATTCGAGGTGTATTGTCAACTGGTCGAACACAGAAACTTTCGGAAAGGAAATTACATCGTAAAATTGAAGAGTATGTGTGTAATTCGTTATCAGCAAGTCAGGGGAAACTTGACAGTTTCTGTTCAATAATGGGGCAATTCTCAGTTCTGAACAAAAGGATTTTTGTGGATGGGGAAATAGATAACCGGGGGTGGGGTGTGAAAGCTTTTCTCCCTCGCTGTGAAATAGGGTCTTTTCACAGGAAGGGACATCTGTCTCTGTCCAGCGTTATTCATTCTTATGCTACAACTTCAAGTTTATGTTTTTACTATGGAGAATGGATTAAACAAAAAAAAGTACGGTGGGGCAATTCTGTATGACTGGTGGGGCATTTCTACACACTGGTAGGGAAAAATCCCCTCCAACTCTATGTTAAAATATGCCCTGCTTATATGTATATATATGGTCTTCACTATCCTTGGTTTTAAACATTGTCTCTTCGCATTTTCGGATGAAGGATTCGGGTGAGTAATATGCGTGTTTTTTAGAGGGGATTTCGTATAATGTTTCTGGTGTGCTTTTTATGCAACTCTCTAGGATAATTTGTGTGTTTATGTGACAGGGGGGAAATGTCTTTGTAGTGCGGATGTGTGTGTGTGTTTAACTCGGTGCGCGTTTGAGCAAATTTCATTGTTGCTACTGCATTGAGTATTTCTTTGCATTTAAAAGATATATTCGTATTGTCTTCAAAAATGTCATGTACATATTTTTGACAGAAAGTAAATAAATAAAAAATATTTTTAAAAACAAATTGAATGGTCAATGTAACTGAAATTATATAAATTGTCTAAAAGTAGTTGATTAAATTTTTTTTAATTAGTCTTAAAGAAGATGGCTCAACGCAATATAAAAAATTTAATTTAATGTTATTTTTGTAATTGTATATATATTAAATTTTCCGTCCTTTTTTTCTAATTCTGAACCATATTCTAATAAGCTTGAAATAATGTGCTAAATTATGTCATTTTGTATTATAAAAGAACATGTTAGTTTAAAATACGAAAACTTTTTGCAGAGCCTTTTTTGGGTGATTTAGGACGATCACTTATATTCCCCCCTCCCCCCGGTTGCTTTTCTCTGAAAAAATACTTAAGTAATAGTTAAAAGTAACTGTTGTTCGTCAATAATATCACAATAACTACCGTTATTGTAGAATAACTGTTAAGCTCATCCCTAGTATCTCCTAACTATCTTCCAAAGAATACCTAACATCTTAAAATCCTTTACTCTTGTACAATTAACAATATTCACTGGCAAGTTGTTCCATTTGTCTATTATACTATTATAGAAATAGTGCTTTCTCTTTTCCCAATTAAAATGGGATTTGTTTAATTTAAACCAACGATCTCTCGTTCTATCACTCATATTTAAATCTAAACCCTCCACATCCACTTGCTTGATAAATTTAAACAGTTGAATCAAATCTCCTCTAACCTCTCTCTCTTCCAGAGTATACATATTCAAATTTCTTAATCTATCTTCATAATTCATGCCCGAAAACCCTTGGACCATTTTAGTAGCCCTGTGCTGAATTTTCTCTAACAATTCAATGTCTTTTTTAAAACATGGTGCCAAAACTGTACAACATACTCAAGATGTGGTCTTACCAAACCTTTTTTAAACTTTTTAATTTATATATTTTTTATTTATATATTTTTATTTATATATTTTATATTTTTTATTTATATATTTTTATATTTTTTATTTATATATTTTGATATTTTTTATTTATATATTTTGATATTTTTTATTTATATATTTTGATATTTTTTATTTATATATTTTATATTTTTTATTTATATATTTTTATATTTTTTATTTATATATTTTTATATTTTTTATTTATATATTTTGATATTTTTTATTTATATATTTTCATATTTTTTATTTATATATTTTTATATTTTTTATTTATATATTTATATATTTATATATTTTTTATTTATATATTTTTTATTTATATATTTTTATATTTTTTATTTATATATTTTTATATTTTTTATTTATATATTATATTTTAATTATTTTTTATATATGAAAAATATTTATTTAATATTTTTTAATACTTGAAACATTCGGGATGTTAATTCTTTAGACTTTATAAATGTATGTTTGCACTTTAATTGGTTATTAAATAGCCTTTACAGTTTTTTTTATCAACACTAATTAATCACATTTTGTTTCTTGTATTGTTATTAATGATTTCAATGTTGACTATCTAAATAAAAATAAATATTAAATTATTTATTCCTACTTTAGACTGATTCTCACTTTAAAAGAACTGGAGTTAAGGTCGGTGCAGTTTGTCCGGGTGCCGTTGACACTCCCCTGTACCGATCATTTCTTGCACATTTTTTTGGTGAAGAAGAAGCCGTGAAGGATCGACTCATACGGCAGGCAATAACGTGAGTACTGTTAACATCCAATCAACCCTGAAACATTCTTAGTTTTATATTTTAATCAATATATACATTATACATAATATAAATCAGTACAGTGGTCGTGACAGTACATAGCTTTTTTTTGGGAAAGTACACTGTACAAAAATACTCTGAAAAATGAGTAAATAAACGTACCAGTTTTTCTTTGAGTACAATTGCATCGGAAATGAGCGATGACGTACTCAAATTTAAGTATTCGTACTTTCTCAAACATGACCAGTGTGATTTAATATTGCTAATCTTAGCTTCTGTTCAAGCCATCTTAACCAAAGCGACCTGACACACTTAAAATAGTTGTTCAGAAGATGGTTTTCCACATTATTTGATGTCGACTACTTAAATAGAAACTTATTTTTTACAATTCAATTATCTTACTTCCCAATGTTTTGGCACACATTTTTAACATTACTTCTGTTTATAACTTATTTCTGTCGCTCCGGTAGCTTAACAGGTAAGGCTCTGTACAGCGTTGCTTGCAGATTGGGTTCGATCTCGGTTGGTTGTAAGTCTTGGTTGCAATTGTCGATATTTATTGAAAGTGATTTATGAAGGCAGCCTATGTAGATTAGCATGTGCTCTTTCTTATTCATTTTTACCCACTGTGCTCATTTTTAAGTACAAGTCAAATTTGAAACTTATCTCGGTCATGATAAGCGCCGAATGTATTAAAAAATGAGAACATTTTATTTATTTTTGAATACCTATTTTTAACAATGTATATATTAGGGACAGGGAGTGTTTGGATTTGAATTTGTTGACTTATTTATTTGGTCGTTAAGCTATAGGAAGATTTATTGAACCAATTTTGATTGGATTTGTACTCATAGATAGCTTTGGTACTAACTTAACAAATATGATACATTTTAACCCAGTCACCAATTTTTGTAGAATATAACAATAAAGTATTTTACAAGCTTTTGATCTCAGCCAACCCATGACAAAAAATAATATGATGTCAGATTAGAATGAAAACCTTGTAACTTCAAACCACAGATTTAACGAAAGCTGCTTGGAGACAAAATCCATGCTCGGGTATTTCGATCACTTCTTGTTATAATACCACATTTAGAAGTGAATCGCTTAGATTTCGTCGCCAAGCACCTTTATTTACGGCTTCTAAACCTGTGGTTCAAAGTTACATGTTTCTTATTCTAAGCCAATGATAAGATAAATTTTAATAAATATATTAAAAGAATGAATGAAAGGAAAAAGCAAATTTTCAAAATACATTATCGATATAATTAAAATTAGTGCAACTTCAATACATGTTTATAAAGTATATATAAAGTATGCCTGGGTTAAAAGTTTCTCTTAATATTATTTTTTATCAATCCCTATTTCAGGCCAGGTGAAGTGGCGAAATCTTTGATACAAATTCTCAAGGATGGCAAAAATGGAGCTTTATTGAGAGTAGACAAAAATGGAACAAGATATGCTTAGTCAAACGTTATTTGGAGGACTATACACAAATTAAAAAATTATGCCTTTATTACCTGTAATTTTATAATCTGTATATTTTATAATTAATAAAGAAGCAATAATCAAGCAACTTTTAACTGTAAATTGTAGTATTGCATTAAAATTTTACCGAATACTCTAAGAAATATATTTTTATATTAATTTTAAATTTAGTGTTATAGTTTTGGATGCATCTTTGTGATGAGTGTTGGCAGTGGCGGCGATTGAGTATTAAAAGTGAGGGGACATGATCGAGGACGGGGGGGGGGGGGGGGGGGGGGATTTTCACTAGAAGATTTTTTTTATTTCGAAATTTTTTCTCTGCGTCATTAGTAATCAAGCTTGTAAAATGTTTTATAAATATCTAGGCAAGAAAAATATGATGCAATGTGTGTCTTTTGAAGTTCGACGATGTGTTTTAACGTGTTTTTTAAGAAACGAGGGATTCGAAATTTTATTGTACCATTTAAAAAAAAAAAAATTAGGAGAAAGCATTCGACTTTTGCATTAATTATTAATAGGTGTGATCAGTAAAAGATTTTTAAAATATCACGCAATTATCAATTTATAGTTACCAAAATTTAAAGTACAATTGATTTATTTTTTTTATTAAGTTTTAGAACCAATAAGTAAAATCTGGAATGATCAATTTTTTATTGCCTTGTTTTGCGTAATTTTTTGCGGCAAGATCAAGGTTGAGGATTTTCACTAGAAGATGTTTTTTTATTTCGAAATTTTTTCTCTTTTCTCTGCGTAATTAGCAATTAAGCTTGTAAACTTTTTTCTAAATATCTAGGCAAGAAAAATATGATGCAATGTGTGTGTTTTGAAGTTCGACGATGTTTTGCGTAATTTTTTGGAAGCTATTTAAACACTAGTTACAAAGATTGTAGACTTCAAATGACGACCTATCTTCGTTTCACTACTTGCGATGAACGACGGAACTGCAGAAAAATTGAGTAAATGCGTTCTCGACTCCCCCCTCCCCCCCCCCCCCCCCCCCCCCCGCACCCGAATCTCCGCCACTGAGTGTTGGGGCGCAAAGTACTATTTTTTTAAACATGATTATGTATTTAATTAATGCTCTAATGGATGGAAAGAATTAAAGACACTAAGGGAGTCCGCCAACCCCCGTAGGATTGCGAAGCTAACCAATGCTGGCTTCATACACTGTAGATAATGACAACGTGTCCTAATAACAATGTGTCCTAACCACAATACTTTTTTTTAAACTACATTTAAAACAGCCGGGACTGCAAGAATTAAGTTCTTTCAACTGTAGAAATATTCCAGCTCAATTGTTTCTGCACATTGAAAAGCGAAACGTGTTGCAACAGCATAATACGTCAAGCATAAATGAGCCAACTTTTACTCTAATCGACAACTTTTATTTAAAACTGCTAAATACGTAAGAGTATTCGCGATAAAAAATAATTCGGCAAAAAGATGTATACTACATTATGGGAAACTGGGTTGCTCTTTTTTTCCTACCATCACATTTTGAAAAATATTTAGAGTACTTCACATAAATAGCTACATCTAATTTAATTTTCAAGATAGAATTTCAATCTTTATACCATCCAAGAAAGGAGGGTTTTGTGAACATGACTATATTTTTTAATGAGAAAAAAGTATATTTTTGTACTAATAGCAGTTTTAATTTTTCAGTTTTGAAAAAACGAGCAAAATTGTCGATTATTTTAGACATTTTGTCAATTGTTTAAATATTTATAACTACAAAATTTGTAGTTAATAGTTTAGTCTATATCCTTAATTTTTAATTTATTTTTTTTGTTGAAAATTGGAAAACAAGTATTCAAAAATATACGATTTTTTTTTCGAAATTTTATGAAATTATGACTAACATTAAATAACGTCTGAAATACTGATCGTATGGGAAAATAAATATATTCATTTTATTTCTTAACAAACTGGCATAATTTCATAATTTTAGGACATTTACTTTTTGAGATGCAAGCGGAACAATGAGAAAAAAATTCGCAAATTAAAACTTTCTCGAAATATCCGAAAAAGCCTTGCTTTTTTACTATTTTTAATACCTAGCTTAATTAATTTTATCTAATTTAATAGTAAATATGATGTTATAATATTTACGACATCGGAAAGTTGAAGTTTTAACGAACATTAGTATATTTTTTTAAATAAGAAATTAGGTAATTTTAAATTACATATAGCAGTTTGTAATCAAGTTGCAAAAATGAGGGTGAAAACGTTCAAATGAGTCGAGCGTGTTTAAATGTTTAAAAAATTTATAAATTCAAAACTAATTCGAATTTTATAAAATGCTTACTTGAATTTCCAGTTCAAACCTATTCCGACATTTAATTCCTTAAAAAAAAAATTGGATCTCTCCTCTTAATAGTGTGTCAGAAACTCGACGGACAAAATTACTTGTAAGCGAAATTTTAGCAATGACGATTTTAATATTCAATAACTTCTAAACTAATATTCGTATTGAAACAAAATATATTATACTTATTTATCAAACATTTCTTAACAAATTCACTTAATTTTGTAATTTTAGAATTTTTTACTTTTCGAGATACGATTTGAATAACAGCGAAAGAATTGGAAATTCCCCCTAGGACGCACTTTTTTTTTTAAATAGAGAGACAATTTTTTTTATGAATGTATGTTTGCAAAAAAATATTCAATTTAATTATTCATAACCTAGACACAAAAATTCATGTACAGCGGTACTTTTTAAACTGGTTCAGTAACATATTAAGAAAAATTTCAATAAAATGTCAGTTCACAATTAAGTATAGATAAAGCCTAAACTATCACAGTAAATGATAAGGATTTTTTATCAATATCTAAAAAAAGATAAAATGTTAATAAAAGATAAGCCAAAGTTTTTTGTGTAGTTCAGCAGATTAATTTTCATACTCAATTGATGCATAAAACAGCGATAAATTCATTTAATATATTTTATAAACTTGGAAAAATGAGTTTTTTGGGTAAAGTTGCAATTGTTACCGGTGGTACACTAGGGATAGGGAATGCTTATGCATCAGCTTTATTAAATATTGGAATGAAAGTAAGTAATGAATATACTTATTATTTTTATATAAAATATAGTTATATATATTTTTGGTTTGTTGTAAGTTTTACGGTCTATACCTAAAAAGGAGGTTAGTAGTCCAAAGCAAAACATTTTTAAAAAAAGGTAAATTGTTTAATAGCCATTTTTTACTTATATATGTTTTTATATTGCACTATGTAAAATATAAAAATGAAAGACGTTTTGATTAAATAAAATATAGTGAATGTATTAATTTTATTCAAAAAATCTAAATAAACAGAAAAGTTTTTCTATTTATACTAATTGATCAAAAAAATCAGGCAATAAATATCATAATTAAGAAACCAATATAACAATTTTGTGATGGTTATACACTGTTAAAAAGTCATACACTGTTAAAAACAGGTATTTAAAAAATAAGTAACGTGTACTCATTTTTGATTACACTCGATGCTTCATCATGGCTCCGAATACACAAATATATATATATATATATATATATATAAGGTGTGCTCGTTCTCGCGCTTTCTGACGGAGGGCGGGGAAAGGATATTTTTGACGTCATAGTGACGTCTACCTCCGCCTTCTGTGGGCGTGTCTAATGCTCTCGTGTGTACAGTCGTTTTAGAAGTCTGCAGAGCAAACTTAATTTAACAATAATTCTTGTTATTAACTAATAATAAATTTATTTAAAAGAAAACAGTTAAAATTTGCTTTAAAAAACAATTTGAATCGATTTGCTGAGTAGTTTAGTTATTAAAATATCCCGGAACCAATTTCAGCCAATTTGAACTAATGGTTCGTGAGGTCCTGCCATCTATTCGTTTTTTTTGAACATTTAAAAGTGATATTCGCTAATTTTATTTTTTATTTGCTGAATTTTAAGAGTTTAAATTATATTTTAAGGATTGCATTTAGTATGTAAAAATTGCAAAAGCTTTGTTTAATAAATTAAGCATATTAAAATAATATTAGCTGCCACGAGAGCATGTCCATGAATTTTGAAAGTGTAAAATGGGGCTCGGAACCATCCGGTCAATGCCTTTTTATTGGACATATTAAATGAGTTACAATTTTAATCAAGTAAAATACGGGGACATAACAAAACAAGGACGGATTAGTTGTGAAGCTACCTGAACACAATTATTTACAGATATTTACATTATTTTGCTAATTAAAAATTTAATCACCAGTTGTTACCCAACCGGGGATCGAACTGAAATAGCAATGCTTGAAACACACAGCCAACGAGAGTGATCAAAAACCAATAGTAAGGAGGAGCAAAAATGACGTCAAAAATGTCCTTTCCTTGCCCACTTTCGAAAGCGCGAGAACGAGCACACCTTCTATTATTATATATCCACTATCCTTGGGGTAAAAATGAATAAAAAGTGCAGATGCTAGCTTACATAGGCTGTCTATATAAATCACTTTCAATAAATATCGACAATTACAACTAACTTACCAGGAATCGAACACAGGTCCTCGGGGATCGCAGCCCAATGCCTTATTCGTTGTATTACCAGGGCGACATGAAGAAGTTATAAAGAGAAGAAATGTTAAAAATGTGTGCCAAGAGAATGGAAAGTTAGATAATTGAATTGTAATAACTCATTTTCCATTTAAGAAATCGACATCAAATGATGTGGAAAACCATCTTCTGAACACCTATTTTAATTGTGTCAGGTCGTTTTATTAAAATGGCTTGAACCGAAGCTGAGATGAGCAATATTAAATCACACTGCTCATTTTTGAGAAAGTACGGTTACTTCAATTTGAGTACGTCATCACTCATTTACGATGAAATTGTACTCAAAGAGAAATAAGTAGGTTCAGGTACTAATTTTTTAGTATATTTTTTTTTCGGTGTAGTGTTAGTGGTACATTTGTGTCAGGAATTGCGAAAGGGTTAAGCATATACTAAAATAAGGTCTTCCTTCTTAAATACATTGATAGGGAGTTACTGTGTAATCAAGGAACCTTAGAAACAAAAATGATTACAGGACCAACCTTGCTGGGCTTAAAACATGTAGTTTGTCATCATTATTTATATAACATGTAGTGGGTGGGAAAATTACTACTTGTATTTCATTATTTTTTACATAAATTTATTTTAAATATTATTATTATTTAATGATTTTTTTAAATAGAAAACCGTTTATTTCACAAAGTAACCGATTTTTATGTTTTACAGGTTTGCATTTGTGATATCAAAGATGACACCATAGACGAATTTATTGAAAATCTCCCGGAGGATCACAAGAATAATTTTATCTTCCAGAAATGTGACGTCTCGTCCTTTTCAGATTTTAAAGGTAAGATCTTTAAACTAATGTCCCGGAATTTTCCTTCTACACTGCAAAAAAAAAAATATGCTTA
This sequence comes from Troglohyphantes excavatus, assembly GCA_963932185.1. Classification (NCBI taxonomy): domain Eukaryota; kingdom Metazoa; phylum Arthropoda; class Arachnida; order Araneae; family Linyphiidae; genus Troglohyphantes; species Troglohyphantes excavatus. The sequence continues at coordinate 3,873,443 of OZ010667.1, forward strand.
AAAATGAGTACATGGTCGTACTCGTTATTATTTGAGTACAATTGCATCGTAAATGAGCGATGACGTACTCAAATTGAAGTAACCGTACTTTCGCAAAATCAGGAGTATGGATTTATGGTTTTCCACATTATGTGAGGTAGATTGCTTAAATGGAAATTGAGTTATTACAACTGAATTATGTTACTTCCCATTGTTTTTGGCACACCTTTTTAGCATTTCTTCTGTTTATAAGTTCTTTAGGTCTCGCTGGTAGTGTAACGGGTAAGGCACTGGACTGCGGTAGACGACATCAGGTAGACGGATTGGGTTCGATTCCCGGCAAGTCCTGGTTGTGATTGTTGAAACTGATTTATGAAGGAAGCCTATGTAGGCAAGCAACTGCTTTTTTCTATTAATTTTACTCATTTTTGAGCACATCTCTTTTTCAAAAATGAAACTTATGTATTCGGAGCTATGATAAACATCAAAACTAATCAAAAATGAGTACATTTTATTTATTTTTAAGAACCTATTTTCAACAATGTACCTGTAAGGGTTCTACTAAGGGCATTATTTAGACTGTTTAGGAGTTTAAACAAGACTTTACAATTCACATGTTTTTTATAAACCACTTTAGAACTACTAAATGGATTTTAATTGAATTTCTACTTATAATTATTTTAAGGTAAACTACGACTCGGATATATTTTTATTTGGTTACAGTCAGTTTCTTATTTCTAACAAAATTACTTAAAAGTAGTTGTCGTCAGGCTCGAGGCAAAATCAAAGTGTATATGGTCGGTTTTAATTTGCGAACCACTTAACTCTAAACCACGGTTTTTATCAGTAAAAGTGAAAACTGCTTGGCGACGAAATTGAAACGATTCACTTCTAAATGTAGAATTGTTTAAAAACAAGAAGTGGTCGGAATACATGTGGTTAGTTTCGTTGAAAAGCAGCTTTCACTATTACTGGATGAATTCGTGGTTTGGAGTTACGTAGTTAGTGATTTAAGCTGGCGCTATGTAATAGTAGAAAGTTAATCCATACTTAAACATATAATGAAGTAAATTATTAAAAAAAAACTTTTGCATTTTCAATTAATACAGGTGCATTTGATAAAGTTATTTTGCATTTCGGGAGAGTTGATGTGCTTGTGAACAATGCCGGAATCGCAAATGAATCTAATTGGATGAAAATTCTTCAAGTGAATTTTGTAAGTAGTCTGTAGTTATGCCACTATTGCTGTACAAAGAATATTTTTGCTATAACATAATGCTTAGTTTTCTCACTTTTAAATAAATGGTGGTAAATTACAATGTTCACTGACTGTTAAACTTTTATTGGTTCAATGTATACTGCTTATAAGTAGCAGTATTTAATATAAGTAGCAATATTATTTATAAGTGGCAACATTAGGATATACCCGTTCTTCGCACAGGGTTAAATAAAACTACCATAGTAATTAATAAAACAATTCTTCTCTATACCAAGGTATTGCAATGCAGATATTAATTTAGATTTTCACCTCCACAGTTGCCTTAAGTATTATTATTTATACTATTATGGATGAATGGTACATATTTATAAGTTTTTAGTCTTTTAATATACAGATGAAGAAGTATTGGTTGAAGACAGATTTCTTGTATTTTTTTGTAGATTGGGGCTGTACATGGAATCCAACTGGCTTTTCAATACATGGATATCAACAAAGGGGGACATGGTGGTTTTGTAGTCAATACAGGATCTTGTACAGGTGGATTTGTTATTTAGTGTGAATAATCAAAGTGAATTAATTTATGGTTTTTCCCATTTTTACTGTTTATCTAAAGCATACAAAAAATGTAAATTTTAGGGAATTAACAAAGCCGTAAATGATAAAAATTACTTTTTAATAGGAACTATGACTGATAAAGTAAATTAGATAATTAATATAGTAAAATAATTCTTAGGTGAAAAAACAGTAAAATACATGAGAACCATAGATACTAGTATATTTTAAGATTTTCCTAGATACTTTTATTTTAAACAGTACATTTTCCAATATTTTTTCTGGAATATTACGAAAATTATGTTAGCTTCCGCTCTTTTGAACTTTTATTTCTGTCATCACTAATATCTACAGTTTTAGTCCTTGTATTTAATAATAACAATATTCAATATATTGTCTGTCACGCCTAATCGTTATTGTTTTTCTTCTAAGAAAATAAAACATTTTTGGAATACAGTACAATTCAAAATAAATATTTTTTTTTTATAAAATAATTTAGAAATATATTTTTTATTAGTAAATGGTATTAAATAATAAATGGCCAGATTGTTTCAGTAAAACAATTACATGCCTTAAACTTCATGTAATTAAATTGAATGTGGAGTATCCACATCTTTGGATGCCTATATCAATTTATGGTTTTATTCAGTCTCACCAAACTGAATCTTACATTTCATAATAGGGCTCGAGGCTTTCGAATTGGCACCTGTGTATTCTGCATCAAAGTTTGGAGTCCACGGTTTAACAAAGAGTTATGGTGTAAGTTACGTATTTCTCTATATTGTAAAAAAAAAGTAACTGTCACTGACAATTGGTAACCCTCTTCCATATTTTGAGTCACTTCTCAAAAAGTAACTATCGCAGAATTATAAAATTTACTAAGTTTGTTTAGAAATGTTTGGGGAAAAAGATAGAGGTATTTTTGTTACAATGGAACGCTTATGTTAGAAGTTATATTTTGTTAAAGTTGAAAAATGCAAGAATTTGCGTTGTGTCAAGCAAAGTGTATAGAAAAAAATATTCCACAATTCCAATTTTTTGTAGAACAGTAGCCATGTATCTGATTTAATGCATACAGTTTTTTGCTTTTGAAAATAGTTATTAGTTTTTAAATTATAAACGTTATAAACTTTTTAAAAATTCAAATTTGGGTCAAACAAATTGTATTAAAGCAAACATTACATAATTCTAATGGTTTTTGTAGAACAGTAGCCATATGATTTTCATTAAAGATCACTGATACAGTTCTACCGTACTGGTTTTATTTTTGCCCGAAATGGAGTTCTAGTTCTGGAATATGTTTTACGAACGCGGATTTACATGGGGAATTATAGTCAGAGTATATAAGCTTTAATCTCGTCGGGCGTTTGTTTCTTGTTCACTGCTTTGGCGAGGTGGCGTTATTTCTCCTTTTTTGGCCTAGCTTGCTGCAAACCCGTCCTGGTCGCTTGATATCTGATCTAATGCATGACTTTTTTTTTTAAATGTAATTAGTATTAGTTTTTAAGTTATTGAAAAAAAAGTAACTGCTGCTGTTGGCGAACGGTAACCCTCTCTCTTCCATATTTTGAGTCGCTACTCAAAAAGTAACTATTAGATAATTTATGAAACTTACCGAGTTTGTTTAGAAATGTTTGGCAAATAGGATGATGGTAGTTTTATTGTAATGGAACACTTACATTAGAAGTTATTTTATGTTACAGTTGAAAAATGCAGGAATATTTGAGAGGAACTATAAAACTAAGTTAAGTTGAAAGCTGAATAAACATTTATTTCAAAAAAGACTACGCTCCTCGTCGGAAGGCGATATTTTCTTGCGGTCTCTTCTTTTCACTAAACTATTTGTATTTCAGACCGAATATCACTATAAAAGATCTGGAGTTAGGGTGAGTGCAGTTTGTCCAGGAGCTGTGGACACTTCCATGCATAGGTCTTTCTTCAGGGACAGTATTGATGAAGAAGAAGCTATTAGGGGAAGGGACATATGGAAACCAATTAAGTATGTTTAAATTTAGATATGAAATATGGATTTTAATTTTTATACAAATACAAATATTGACGACCCAACAACAGGCTCAAGGTCTAACAAGGTTGGTCCAGCTAGTACCAGCTAATATCAATTTTACTTTTTTTTTGTTTTAAAGTATTTAGAAAGTCTCAATTTTAAACCTCTAAATAAAATAGAAACTTATATCGTCAGGTTTCTCTAATCCTTCAAATCAAATGTGAACCGTGATTTCCTTTCCCAGGTAAAACTTTGAAACTATTTTTCTCAAATCTGTCAATTATGACATCGGTCCTTTTTGTTCCAAGCCACATATTCAATTCTGTAGTTCATAAATTTACTGAATGATTTTATTATTAGTTTGGAATTGGCAATTATTTATATTCTCTATTTTATTAAAGTAATAATCAATAGTCTACTTTTGCATCCTTGGCGCCTCCTAGGACGGCAATCCAAAATAGTTATTGAAGTATGTTATAGCAATATTCTATCGAAATTAGTCAAATTTATTAGAGTAATAGCTCAATTATTTTGTCAATATAAAATTGCAATAAAAATTTGGTTAATTAGTAAAACTCTGTATTATGAAATTTTTTCCTTATTTGGGGATATTTTTTTGTAACTTTACAAATACAAATATTGACAATCAACAACAGGCTCAAGGCCCAACAAGGTTGGTCCATCTAGTACCTCTTAACTATCCCCAATGCATATTTAACTTCTTCTTAAAATCCGTTACTCCTTTTCAATTAACACTATCCACTGGCAAGTTTTTCCATTTGTCTATTACCCTAAAATAGAAATAGTGTTTTCTCCCTTCCCGATTAAAATGGGATTTGTTTAACTTAAACCCATGACCTCTCGTTCTATCACTCATATTAAAATCTAAACCATCCACATCCCCTTGTTTGATAAATTTGAACAGTTGAATAAAATTTCCCCTAACCCTTATCTCTATCCCTGAGTATACATATTCAAATTTCTTAATATATCTTTGTAATTCATGCCTGAAAACCCTTGGACCATTTTAGTAGCCATGTGTTGAATTTTCTCTAACAATTCAATGTCTTTTTAAAGACATGGTGACCGAAACTGTACAGCATACTCAAGATGTGGCCTTACCAAACCTCTGTACAATGGCAAGATAATATCCTTAGGTTTTGATGAAAAAAAAATTCTGATGTACTCCAACATTTTTTCTGATGTATTAGCTTTCTTACTATAGCCACTGTACATTGATGAATCACAAGGATAGTGGAGACTATATATAAAAGGTGTGCTGATACTCCCGCTTTCTGATGGAGGGCGGGGAAAAGTATTCTTTTGACGTCATAGTGACGCCTCCTACTTCTGTGGGCGTGTCTTTAAATTTTATTTTAAAGATTGCATTTAGTATGTAAAAATTGAAAAAGATTTGCTTAATAAATTAAGCGTATTAAAATAATATTATCTGCGACGGGAGCATGTCCATGAATTTTGAAAGAGTTAAATGGGGTCAGAACCCTCATGTCAATGCATTTGTATTGGACATATTAAATGAGTTACAATTTCAATCAAGTAAAATACGGGGATATAAAAAAATAAGGACGGATTAGCAGTGAAGCTACCTGAACACAATTTTTTTACAAATATTTACATTATTTTGCTTATTAAAAATTAAATCACCAGTTGTTATCCAACCGGGGATCGAACCTAAGTAGCAATGCTTGAAACATACAGCCAATGAGAATGATCAAAAGCTCATAGTAAGGCGGAGCTAAAATGACGTCAAAAGAATACTTTTCTTGCCCCTTTCAAAAAGCGAAACTCGAGCACACCTTATATATATATATATATGGTCTTCACTATCCTTGGATGAATCATTTGGTTTGTTGAAAGAAAGTATGAGTTTAATAATATTAAAAAAAACAACTTTAGTTTGATGTATGTAAGTAATGCTATAGGGAAAATTTCATGCGCATTTCAGTTTAGTAGAATACAGTGAGGTAGTTAGGTTACAAAGAGGGTTATACCTTAGGGAATTTTGTATTATTACTTTTATAACTTATGTTCATTTCATGTGCTTAAAAAAAGAACTTGTGTTTATATATTTCACATAAAAACTAAAATTATTGGTTGCAAAAATAAATTAAATACTACTTAGTTTTATAAAGATGTGTTTCATTAAGCTAATTTGTTTTAAATAAAAAAAGCTTCATAAAATTAAAACATTTAAGCCAACTATTCCACTTTCAATCACATAGAGAATATGAAAGTAAAAGATTTGGTTTTCTACATTCTCTGAGGTTTAGCAATTGATATAAGAAAAATGCGTTAAACAGGATGACATCATAAAGTTTTTTTAAAATAATATTAGCCACACTAAGCATATTAGAATATAACATAAAAATTAAATTTTACAATTTTATGGATACTATAACTGCTACAAGTTATTTAAATTACAAAAGTATGCAATTTTATAATTTTCAAAAATCATTAAGATGATAATTTTGTTCAATACAAATGTAATTGTTAAAAATACAGAATACTAAAATAATTTATCTTAATACTAGTAGTTCATTTAAGTAAATGGATTTTATTGCAATATTATTCAATTTCAGGACTGAAGAAGTAGCCAAAGCTCTGATACTACTTCTTCAAGAAGGCAAGAATGGAGCCTTGTTAAAAGTGGATGAAAAAGGAATAAGATATGCATAATGAAACATTCAAAAGAAAATTCTGTATAAATAGAGTTACCTATATAAATTAAGTAGCATCATCATCAAAAAGTTTCTTAATAAAAATCAATTAAAATACTTTGCAAATTAATTTTGTGTTGGATTTTAAAAATATTTAATAATGTGTATTAGTATTAAGTTTCTCTAATCAAGAAATATTTAGTTTGATAATTGGTAACGACAAATATGTATTAAAAATTTTCAGGAATCCCATCACATATTAAACGAGTTTTACACAAAATTTTCATAGATTAAAAAAACTAAAAACAGTGTTTAATAAATTTTAAACTTACAAATTTGTAGTCATTTTCATTTTCTGATGTGATTTGGATATCTCCACAAACCCTATGCTATTTTATTGAACTGAAACAATTTTGTATCCAAAAGACGAGGTTTATTTATGTTGGTAAATTTGACTTCAAATGATTACTCTATAAAGATCATACTTTGATAGAAAAATTGGCAATTAAAATATGTCAGTTGCATTTAATATGCAATGAAGGATAAACTAAAACAAACATAAGATGTAAACGCATTAAGTTGAAACAAAATACATTTTAAATAAAAAAAAGTTAGAATTTATATTTGGAAAATAAAGATATTTTAATACTTGAAGTTTTATTTTTGTATTTCTTTAGATATATTCTTAGGATGTTTTTATAAAAGCATTGAAGTTTTTATCAGAAAGTATATTTATATAAATTAAAATTTATATACTTCATATCAAAAGAATAATGTAAAGTGCCTCCTTGGCGCGATTCTGAGAATTGGCGCCAAGGCATTAGCTGGAACAACGCGAAACAGTGCGAAAAAGAAGTAGGGTTGCCGCATATCATGATATTGCAATCGAAGTCATGAAATGGGATTGCCAAAATAAAAAAGTTTATCGTCCACCAATTGTCGCCAAATCACATTTGGCGGGAGCACTGTACACTAAGAATTAGCCTTTAAAAGTATTTTAAATGGCGGAAGTCAAATACGATTTAAACTTAGCTGTATACACACAGAAAAACAACGAGTGTAGTGTACATAGCAATATAAACGCCCTTAGCAACAACAAACATATCCTTGCTGTTGTCGTCCCCATTTCAGGAGTAATGCTATTTATCAATAATATTTTATAACTTCCCAAAATTATAATAAGGCCTCCGTGGCCGAGCAGTTAAAGGTGTCAGCTGGGAACCCGATGATTCCTGGTTCCATCCTAGGCGATGGACTTGACAAAAAAAAAGTAGTGATCTTGTGATCAGTGGGTTGCCAGCTTCGCTACAAAATACTAGAAAAGTCGTCCAGAACATCTGCAAAAATTAACGGCATGTATATGGGACTGGTGCACGATAAAACTGATCGGGGTTCAAAGTCCCGACGTCTATTGAAAGCGTTGGGTGCCCGTTCAGGTGTTTCCTCGTCATCTGACTATGGTTCTAAATTAACGCGGTGCATGTATGAATGTGTTCCCAGGTCTTTCCTTAGATATAGACCACGAACAGTCGTCAATAGCCCACTGTGCAGCTCTAGTTCGAAGTTACTTAACCAAACCAAACCAACCCAAAATTATAAGTTTTAAGTAATATATTTTTTTAATACTTAAAAAAATTATCTTTTTACCCATATATTCAGCAAAATTCTAATATATAAAGATTTGTAGGAATTTCGTTTTAGGAGGAACCACAATTAAATATAATATAAGTTTTAATCAAGACATATATGGCAACGATGATAAATTAAAAACGTGATTTGTAAACAACCGCATAACGTGCTTTTTGATATTTCCTCTTTGGTCAATTTATTCATCAATTTAATTTTATAACTATTTATGTATGTACGCCTCCTTTAACATTTTGAAAATACCCATGTCAAAAATGATTTGAACGGTGCCAATCCAAACTAGACAGTATAAAAGTCGTAACTCCTTCTCCCCGCAAAACCATGGCTGATCGCCTATCGCAACTGCAAGACGCCGTCAACACCCAGGCCGAGAACATCTGCAACAGCATCGGCGTCCTTCAACAATGCGCCGCCCCAAGCACTTTCTCCGAGTTCGACAGGGTGGGCCCGAAGCCGCCCCAGCCCCCCGAAGACTACTGTCAGACTTTCGCGACCCTCATATGCAAGACGGCGAAAGACATCGACGTCCTGATAGACAGTCTACCCAGCGAGGACTCGTATCCTGAGCTCCAGGAGTCGTCCATTAGACGTCTCGATGAAGAGAATAAGGAGGCAGCGCGGAGATTGGAAGAGAGCGTGCTGAAGGGAGAGTATCTGTTGGAACACATTAGGAAGGTTTTGTGTGATATTGCGCAGTCGCAGCAGGAGTTGCAGAAGATCAGCAGCATTCAGAATAAATAGCTCAATGTCATGGATACTACCTGTTTGGAATAAGCCTTTGGCGATATTTATAAATTTATTGGTTAAAAACATAAGTATGGGGGCACTCAGTCTACGCATATCCCCGCTATCACTATCCCCACAGGTTGATTTTCATTCCATTTTCTAACCCAAGGTTAATCTGTCTTTCACGGTTGAGACCCTGATTTTTCACCAAATCTAGCAACCCGGCGCCAAACTCAATGCAGGGAGAAAATGGAAGAATTCTTTGATTGGCAACCAAACCAGTTTTTGTCGCCAAGCAATGTTTTATCGTTGTGAATATAGGATTTTCAGAAAAGTCGCCAAACAGATTAACCCTAACCCAATTATAGCAACAGTGAGCAGGAGTTAGTAAAGAATAATAGGTTAAAATGTACCCTATGGTTTACCTGATTTTTCGCCAAATCTGTTTACCCATTTCGACAACCTTTCAGTAGAAAACGAAGTTCTTTGGCAACAAAACTGGTTTTTGTCACAAAGAACATGTTAGTGTTGCGAATATTGCTATTTCAGAAAAGTCGCCAAGAGGAACCTTTCAATACATTTTAAACAAATTATACTAAAGTATGCTCCTGCCCTCGCTCACACTTTTGAAAGTGTACGAATTGACATATTTATTGTTTCTGTTTTTTTGTCGCCAAGAACATGCTAGTGTTGCGAATATCGCTTTTTCAGAAAAGTCGCCAAGATAAACCTTTCAATACATTTTAACTGAATTATACTAAAGTATGTGTTTCAAATGTGCGCTCACACTTTTGAAAGTGTACGAATTAACATATTTATTGTTTCTGTTAAGTGAAGTAATAGTTAAAAATAGCTTTTTAAATTGCAGCAATATCTGTTTTAAATATCCAAACTTATCCATAGTAGTGTACAGTAAGCTGTTTATTTCATCGTCTGATTAGCTTGAGGTAGCCAATAGTAATTAAAATCCTTTGAACGGCAGCGTTAATTTCTCGCCTAATCCGATGACCATTTTTTGCAACCCTGCAGTGTGAAATGGAGTTCTTTGACAATAAAACCGATTTTTGTTGCAAAGTACGAGTTGGTTCAGAATTCAGGAAAGTCGCCAAAACGTACCATTCACTGCATTTTAACCCAATTTATATTAACTTTTTTTACATCGCATCACTGTATAGATTTAAAAATTGTAACCCTAGAACTTTTGTCAATAAATTTGGCAATAAAAATATGCTTTGTTTGAGTGCTCCTGTTTACTTAGTTTTTACCAATCGTTTACAACAAAAATTTGCACAATTTGCTATTTATGAGTTAATATTGAGCTTTTACAGAGTTGGATAAAAATATTATGAATGGCAGCATTGACAATTTTTCAAATCGAAACAGTTTGTTAAATAATTGCGTTCCACTGAGCAACATGCCTATTGCTTGTACAAAGTTTGGCAACATTGACTGCTTTGTGGTGAAATGTTACTAATACGAATTCTGTGATATTCTAACTCTGTGGATATTCCGAATCATGTGTTTGCATACAATAATTAACTTACCATATTAAGAGTGATTTGTTAGAAGATTGTCATCAAACATTAGTGTGCCAGATCCTTTATCCCACCAATGGTTTGGCGGTAAAAATTTACTGTACGATCACCCTTGGCGACTTTTTGCACGTTCGAAATCTAAAGAAAACAACTGTTGTCCAATAGGGTAGCTGCAATTCCTTGTCGGGTCGGAGGGGGTTGCCATTTAATTTTTTTATCGCCAAATGTGGAAAAAATCGCGCCAAGGGTGACCGTATAGTAAATTTGACCCGGTTTGGCCTTTTGTGTGTTCAAACATTTAAAAAGTCAAATTTTTTTTCGAAATTATCAAAATATCAGATAATATAAAAATAATACAGAGCAGGATACAGTAAGATATTTTTGTGTTTTTGGGACATTCTACAACTTATTCTTATATATTAAAATCTATGAACCGTAGCTTATACGTCTGGATTTACACAAATCAAGCATACATTTATTATAAAGTATTATTTGAAAACAGAAGTATGTGATGGCAGAGAGTGTATTTTTAAACTGTCGTGATTCCTTAAACTTCAAATTAATATTAGTCTCAAAATATTATATTGGCAATAACATTTCTAGATATTGTTTAAAAATCGCCAAATGCATTTATTTGAGCTTCTTTTTGTTATGTGTGTGATTAATAAGAAAGAGAATCTGTGATTTTGTAAAGTTTTTCATATTTTTTTCACATTCTAATTCTAAGTTAAGCCACAATTTCAACAATTCAGTTGCTTGTTTTGGAGGTGTATTTTGAAGCTATATACTTTAATAATAATTTATATTTGAGTATGTTGATGTTTAAAATTGGCAATATACTTTGGTTTACTTCAAACTTGTTATGTTATTGTAACTATTATAGTGAATCCATGTACAATAATATTTGGAAGCTTGCATAGGTTACCTTTTTTTATTTGTGTACTAAATTTTTTTTTAATAAGGCTAAAAATATTAATAGTAGTATTATTTTAATCACTGCTCCATTAAATTAAGCAAGTTACTTTCAAATGCTTAGAAAATAATGGGATTTCACTCAGTTGGTAAATAATTTGCAATAAATAAATAAAAATATTTCTACTAAAATTCCTATAATTATTAAGTATTGTTTGATAAGAATTGTCAAACATATTCAAATTTATAGTTGTATAATTTATATGGTAGTGTTTCCTATGGTTTGTGAAGTCCTCAAAATTAGTTTGTATATGCTCAGAGAAAATGTATAAAACTATCTCCAAAAGAAAATGTATAATGTCAATCTTCAAATAAAATGTATAAATCCATATTTTATCGAGGTAAAGGTATCTATAAATAAATAAAATTGATTCATAAAATTTATATATCTTGTAGTTAAAATATTTGATAGTCCATAAAAGTTATGAAGCGGAAAAAAATATTGTAACTATCTTTAGAGGTAAGAATAACTTCATTTAAATATTCCTAATCAATCTCTTCTTTGTCGAACTTGCATGTTATACGTCCAGAATTTTCTAGACTAGACAATTAGCAGAATAGAACGAACAGACGATTAGATTATGAAACAGATACCTATGGGGTGAACAATTGGAATCCAGAATAGAACATAAAAAAAAAAGGCATTTTAAAAGTTTGGAAAATTAATGTAACGGAAATGCGCGAAAATAAATATACTAAGAAGGGATTAAACTATTATTTTAGTTCATTTGTAGTAAATGCTTTCTTATGTACAAAAATTGTAATCTTTAAAATTAGAAGCCTTGTCTGGTTAACTGAATTTTGACATTTGAAGTGGATTGGCTACAACCTCCCCCCCCCCTTTTTTTTTATAACACAAAAGAATTTCTGCTAAAAGAACATGAAAAGGTCTCTTATGATTTTGTATATTTTTGAAATGCTGTTAAATTTGTAGGATATAGGGAGCAGATCATGTATCATTGGTCTACTTTAAGTTCATGCTTGTTAACACGTATGTGTATGAATATTAAGGATCACAATAATTGTCTTGGATTTTTAATTCATATTTTAAATTTATTAAAAACGAAACGAATCTATAATTTTTTTTTGCATTTTATTGTATCAGGGATATATATTAAAATAATACTGAAAAATTCTCATTGCCCAGCATAAGAAATATATAAAATATTTTTAATTACAAAAAGGATATTTATTAACCTAAAAAAATAATTTTATATCTATATAAAATTTCTATATTTATTTAATAGGCTAAACTATATAACCAATTTTTATTAATAAAGTGTCATCTGAAAGAGAGTGTACGATATGTACCAAAACTATAAAATAGTATTAATCTATTATAATTTATTCCACTTTGAAAAAAAATTGAAAAGTTATCGTGGCGCCATCTATATCTAAAATATATAAACAATAGGAAAAAAAACTGTCTTACGGGCTGAATTCAACTATAACGCCGGAAAGGCGTAGAATTAATGTAAGCAAAGCGAGAATTGGTTTGCCAATCAAACTAATGAGGATTACGTAGTAATTCTCTGAGGATTGACGAGCGTTAGATAGTTTGGGGTGGAGTTGTTATATATTCATTTATTAATTAACTTCGAAATTTAAGTATCTGTATTGGAAACACTTCAAAAATTTTACACTTGCATTACTAAACACTTGACTTTTAACTATCGTTCTGTGTATCCAATGTATATCAAACACTAATGAAGTGTTCAAACTTATAGCTAGGCAAAGATTTGCATCTGGGTGTCCCAACCCCCTAAATTTTTCTTTATTCCCCTGGAATATATTGTGGCAGTTTTTTTTTATCCATAGAGATTATAATAGTACTTTTACAAGCGATCGTCAACAATTTTCTGACTGATAGTTCGGATGTAGTTCCAATAATTCATTAATTTTCCAAATTAGACACTCAACGGATTATTTCACATGTTAAAGTTCATTCACTAATAACAATTGAGCTCATTTTTGATTTCTCGAGCCGCAATCTTCCATTTCAATTGATTTTGATTATCGAAATCTATCTAAAAAAAATCGTATTTTTCGGAATCATAAAAAAAAAAAATCTTTACATTAAAAAAAATGCGATATCTAAATAAAAAGATCGAATTTATCTTAAAATGAATTGGAAAATTACTAATGCGACGGCCCTGTTTGTATTCGACAAAAAAAAAAAAAAAACGGTTATAGCTTTTTTCAAAAATATGACAAACTTATAGGTTTCAAAATTTGTAAGTTTCATTCAAACTTACTTATAAGTTTATGTAAAAGATTGATTAAATGGGGCTACGCTTTTTAGTTCGCACCGTTTCCCGCTGCTGGCTAAAAGCGCCCATTTCCTAACGTCAATGAAACACATTTTTGTTAAATGCTTGTATTTTTAAAAAACATCAGATTAAATTCTTTCATTCCAATTCAATTGACTCTGAGAGATATTATCTAGAAAAGCCTACAATTAATAATTAAAAAAAAACATACTGGTTTTTATCCAAATTTTATTTTAAAATGTCATAACTTATTTTTATCGAATATATGCTTCAAGTAACTGCTTTACTCTTGTTTTCTTAATCGATTTTATATTGTTTTGGCATAATATATTCCAAGAGAACTCGGTGCCATAAAACTCGAAACAACCAACCTATTGTTTAGGGAAGTGGGAAAGATATAAAACGAATACTGTCAGCCAAATTTAGCTTTGAAGATTGTTTTTGAGGACATGAAAAAATAACTGTCGGTATTCTGCAGCTGCCAATAGCCGTCAATAATGACAGCTATATTGAAATACTGCATACGACTCGAGTATTAAATCCTTGTTACCCTTAGTTGAAAAATAATGTCAATGCACAATGCTTTTACAAAAATAATTTATCAAGCATTAAAAACCTAAAACTAAACTTATACAACTCATACCTTACATACAAATAATGTGTTTAAAAAAAGTATAGGAAAAAAAATTCAATAGTAAAAACATTTTTTTTCCCTGCCAAACCTCTTTTAAATAAATTCCTGGGCCTCTGATCATGTAAGGGAACTGGAATTTGAAGCTTTTATTTATGTTTAAGCGTTTTTTACGGAATCTTTTTATAAGGCATTTTTTTTAGTGAAAATAGGTATGGCAGTGGCCATACCTGTTCCGCCACTACTAATGGGCTTTTCCTATATGTCATTACATAAAAAACAGATAACAGACATTGCAATTTAAATGTACTATTATTTTCTTTAAAATGATTTCGAATTCCGTAGTGTTTATTTTTTCATGTTTTTAATAATTTACCATTATTACTGTCTATATACAAATATTTATAGTCTTCTAAACGCTCAGCTGAAAAACTGGTATTGCTCAGCGGAAGAAATTACCAGTAAAAAAAACAACTTTAACTTAGGAAGTTTTATAGGGTATTTTATAAAAGCTAATTTAAACTAACTTTTTCAAATTATTTTAATTAATGTAGCTTACATTTTTCAAACTCTTAATTTAACTAGAAATTTTAGATACAAGATGCAAATAAATATGTTCTTTCTCGGTAAACTAAACTTGACGCTAACGTAAGCTTTCTTTTTCTGTAAGGTTGGGTTGCATCACTATTTTAAGAAACCCTACATCTTTCATTGGTAGATGGATATTACTATTGCTTGTTCGATTCGAATTCCATTTCTTCTTCGAAGCGAAATGCATGAGTGGCAACATTCATTGACAATTCACTAAGATTTTCAGGGTTTTATAGATCGAAACATCAATGAACAAACAGTGATTGTTCTTTTTGGTATAATTGACAACAAATAATAGAATATGATGTCTATCTATTAGAATTTTTATATATTTTAAACTAATTCAGGATGTTTAAAAAAAATATTAAAATATGTGTCTTTTAAAGTTTTTGAATAGCTTTCATATGCATTTATGATTTATTTATAAGTCTTTATTTTTTGATGGAAAATAAAACTTTTTTTCTGTAAAGAGTCCAGCAGAAAATTACGTTCAATCAATATTTAATATATTGGGAACAAAACACAATTTCCAGCAATTATATAATAATTGCAATTTTTATGCAACTCAATTAGTAGAACTCTTTAATTATTATTATCATAGTATGGGTGATTTGCCCCCCCCCCCCCAAAAAAAAAAAATTAAAAAAAATAATAATAAAAGTGTAAGCTTGTGTTTTACGAGCCTATCTCTAATCGAGCCCTGATCGTAGCTTTCTCATAAATTTTTCTATAAAAATTAGAAAGTTAATTTTTAAAGATATATAATTTCTTATGCCATTTACCTGCCGTTAGATACGGATGATATGGTTGTACAAATTTCTGTACAACATTAGTACAACTTTTTTTTTAATTCAAATACAAAATCTTTTCAACCAAAGTCTAGGAAAAAACTCATAAGCAGGGCCTGATTTACTATTAGACTCGTTAGATCCAGTTTTAGGGGCCCCAACTTTTGTTTGAACGTGCAAAGTTGTCTATAATTTGACAATAGAATGTTAGAGTACATTATGAAAAGAGTTTCATCATAATCTAAGAATATAATCTTATTGCCATTATATGGAGATTTGCTCACCATATCTTAAAAAATACATTGATTTGTGTAATAATACATTGATTAATACCATTCTTCGCCAAGGGGGTTGTGAAGATGGTAATTACCCCTTAATAATTTTCAAAGTCTGCATATTCGGCATTATACATATTCATTTTAAGAAACAATCGAAAGTTTTTGATATTTTGGCAATTTTGTTTAAAATCTAAATATTTCTATTTTTTTTTATCGTTCGGGAAAATTACGATTATTTTGAAATAGATTTCGATATTCAAAAGCAATTGAAACGAAAGGTTGTGGCTCGAGAATTGAAGACGAGTTAAATTATTATTTGTGAATTAACTTTATCATATGCGAAATAATGCAATGAATGTTTGATTTGTAAAATTACGGAATTTTTAGAACTTCCTTCATAACAATTTTCATTTGTTAAATTGTTGTCGTTCTCTTCCTTCCTCTACAATGGGGGAGTTTCACTCCGAAAAGAAGAAGACCGCTGTTCCAACGGGACGTGGAGAAAAATCCGCGCCGCCGCAAAAGTTCCGTAGGATTAGCATGGAACTTCAGTTCCTGTACTATAATTTAAATTTTTATCATTAAATAATATCTCAATATAAAAATATTTCTTCATACACTGAGATAGATTATACTCATCGTTTATGAAGCATTTTGTGTGTTGAAATAAAAGTATTTTTCCGTATTTCGTTGTAATTCTAATTATATACATATATAATATAAGTATTTCTGCATTTAAATTTATTCACATATAGAATAAAAACATTTCTTATTTGGAAAAACAAATATTATTAACAAACTTTCCCATAATTGCAAGCGTAGCGACTAAACAAACAAAAGCAAAGTTGTCTGCTGTAGGGAAGAAATCGAAACAACTAGTAAGTTAATATGTTGTAAACTCCCGCATTGTATTCCTTTAGCGACGGCCCTGGGCCTCCCCCTCCCTGCATTGCGGTCCCTGTCTTGCGAACCCGTTCGTTTACGTCACTGCTTTCTCCCCATTCATTGGATTCTGGTGATAGTTTCCATAAAATGGCGCTAGTATCGCACAAGCCCGGACGAATTTAAATCGTCTTGCTCTACTAATAAAATGGAGGAACAGAATTCCACTTCAGACACGACGGAATGGAAGAGAAATTCGGCGGGAAAGACCCCGACGAACTCTTCCGCGAAATATTCCACAGGTGTCAGAAACTCGGAATTTCTTCTGAAGAATTATCGAAATTATCGTCTGTGAAGAAACTCGTATCGAAGAAGAACCGCCGCTTCAATAAGAAGCTCTCGCTGTTCTGGTTTTCGGCGGTTTTAGTTCTATTATGCGCTGTTTTTTCTGTCGGTTCTCTGCCGGTTTCGAAGTTTTTTGCCAAAATTTGGTTCAAAATTCACGATTATGATCTGGAGAACGAAATGTGTGTTCTGAACATGCCGCCGTCTGTTCAGAACATTTTCATGCCACCTGTTGATTGTTCGATATGCAGAAATTTGACGGAGCTCGAGAGGGTGACGAACATTTCACCTGATGAATTCGAAAAGAGGTAAGATTTTTAAATTTGAATATACATTTCAACGTCTGTATAATTTTAATTATATAGAAAATGTTACCTCTTGCATTATAATATTACTTATTTCTGTGGAACTAATATTAAAATTTTTCACATATCTATAGCTTTCTTCCGTACATTTTTAAATTTAAATATGCACGTCAACTTCTGTATAAAATTGAATTCTATAGAATAACTTTACCACTTTCATTATAATATTAATTATTACTGAGAAACTAATAGATTTTTAAATTTTAATATACACACCACGTTATGTATAAAATTTAATTCTATAGTATAATTTTACCACTTGCATTATAAAATTAATAATTGCTAAAAAACTAATATTACAAAAGTTACATATATCTTTAGAGTTCTTCACTAGATTTTTTAAATTTGAATATATACTTAAACTTCTGTATAAAATTTAATTCTATAATATAATTTTACCACTTGCATGATAATATTAATTATCACTGAGGAAGTAATATTACAAAAGTTATATCTACAGATTTTCTTAATAGATTTTTAAAATTTAATATACACTTCAAATTCTGAATAAAAATTAATTATATGCAATAATTTTGCCATTGCATTACAATATTAAATATTATTACAGAAATAATATTATAAAGTTATATATATGGATTTCCTTCATGGATTTTTAAATTTGAATATATATATCAATAACTGTATAAAAATTAATTTTATAGAATAATTTTTCCACTTGTACTATAATATTAATTATTACTGTAGAATTTTAAATTCAAATATACATTTTAATCAGTTAATCTTTTGAGTATAATTTTTTTTACTTTTTTAAAACTAATATTATTATATTAATTATTACGGAGGAACTAATATCTATCTATCTGTCTATCTATCTATATATATATATATATATATATATATATATATATATATATATATATATATATATATATATATATATATATATATATATACATACATACATACATACATACAGTGGCGGCGATTGGGTGGTAAAAGTGGGGGGGCAAGATCAAGATGAAACAAGTGTGTGTGGAGCGCGGGGGGGGGGGGGGGTGTAATAAAAATATTGACCACCAAAACAATGAATATTGCATATTTATATTTACTGTTGTTTTGAATTATTTAAGGAAAGGATACTATCTTAAAATAGGTACGAGACGCCCAGGTCGATTATTAACTAACCCTTTTACGATTATTTCCTTCCCCCCCATTTTTTTTATGGAAGGATATGGACTGTTACACAAAATCTAATTAATATACTTGTTGACCGACCTACAAAGGGATAGGTATCCTTTCCATTTCTGTCAGTGTTGAAAAAGAAATGAGGAACATTTTATCTTCTCACCCTTCCAATTCCCAGAAAATTTCCTGCAGTATTTGCAATTCTGCATTTGTGGTGCGGCTTTCGGAACCCTGAGAAAAATAATTACAGTTTCAAACTGTAAATTCTCAAAAAAAGTATTAATTTTCATTAGTAAAAAGGAATAGTTTGGCATTTGAATATCGAGGAAGCAACAGTTGTCACTGTCATTAACTACTTTTAATAGTTGTCAATAACTATGTATTTTTAAAATTAATAAATCACCCCTAATTCCGAAATAAATTTAGAGAACAAATTTAAAGTTTGAGAATCCTTATAATATATGCGTGGGAACGATTAGTTAGATAATTTATAGTTATGGTAATTTAAAGATGTAATAAGCGTTTTAGTTGATCAAAAATGTAAAGAATAATATAAAGGCTACATGAGCTAAAGAAATGTGGGAGTCAAAAGACTTGACTTGCATGGTATTGTGCAACACAATCGACACTGCTGATTTTAAATTAAACGTAAAATATACATAATTTAATTCAAAAGAAATTATTTACTTATTACCAATAAATATTAACTTCCATTAATTAAATTTAAATTATAAAGGTAATTTTAATTCAAAGATCTAAAAGAAACAAGAAGTTTACTAACTTAACGGCGCCAGGTGTTGTCCTCGTTATCTGACCATGGTTCAAATATATGAGGCATTGTTCACGGGTCTTTCCTTCAAGATGGGCCCCGAACCGTCGCCAATAGTCCAATATGCTGTACTGCGGCGACGTCCAATGAGCGGTCCGTTCAGAGGTCTATTTTAAGTTTAAGGCAATTTGGGTGATCTATCCTTCCCTTGCTTTCTTTTGCTATTTCTTTGGGCTTACATTTTCATAAATCAGGGATTTTTAAATGACGGATGACGAAATTCCCAACTTTTAAGGATTCCAGATTAGTTGGGAAAGGGGTGGGGGAAGGGAAAACCGCAAATCACATGCACAAACAGTAATAAAACAAGAATTATTACCCTTATAACGTCAAATGCTCAAACGTTCGGCGCCTATAGATTATATAGATACTACATTCGGCGCCTATAGATACTACATTTTAATGTAAGAAGCTTCATACAGTCGCTTGATAAAAAAAAAGGGTGTCTGATCTTGAACTATATTTAGAACTAAATAAAAAAAGAAGATATTAGCCGACTTGTCTGGGTTGATTCTATGGTCCTGGATTTAAGTCAAAGAGGAAATTACAAAAAGTAAAAAAAAAAAAATTACAAAGTTAGATAATAATCAAAGAGCAGGTGCTGAGTGTTTTCGCGGGCCAATAAATTTAAAACTATTATAGAAAACATGGGAGATGGTTTTGCTTTAGAATAAACTGGCAACTTATAATGAAGTATTTTAAGGTTAACGAAATTATGTGGTTTTTGCTCGAACATGGTTGCCATAGCATGTTTTGGAGCATCTTGTTTATACGACCCCGTTTGACGATCTTTTCCCTTTGTTGTCTTTATTTCTATTTCAAATTAAACCTAACATGACGTCATCGGGTTTTAGAACAAAAGAATTAATAACCCATGCTCACAGAGGGGGTATCAAGACAGAATATCCTCCCCCCCCCCCCCCCAAAAAAAAAAAAAATCTCTATTTTTATGATTCGGTTTCTAATTTGTTTTTATTTTACCTGCAATGGGAGGAGTTTGACCCCCCCCCCCCCCTACTTATACGTGCCTGTGGTAGTGGGAGGAAGTTGGGGTTCAAAATGTTTCCTTTGTTCGACAATGCAGTAAAACAATTGACTTTTAACTTAGTTTTAAAAAGTGCAATATTAAAAAAGTGCGGGGGCAACATCCAAAAAAAGTGCGGGGGCAACCGCCCCCCCTTGCCCCCCCGAATCGCCGCCACTGCATACATACATACATACGTACGTACATACGTACATGTACAGCCGCGGAAAAAAAAAAAGAACCACCGATGATTATTTCGTTAGTTTTTATAGTAGAGCTAAACTTAATATACCATTTTGTAGGGAATAAAGTCTACTACACATTGATATACAAAAAATTTGCATAGGGGACTATCCTCATATTAAAATCCGCACCAACTTTAAAATTTCCAATATATATATAAATATATATATATATATATATATATCTTTATATATATTATAAAAATTTTATCTATAGATTTCTTCATAATTTCTAAATTTAAATGTACACTTTAATATCTTTATCGGTTTTAATGTCTTAAATTTGAACAGTATTACAGCAATAGCGCAATGTCGATAAATAACAAAATTCTTTATTAAATTAAACAAATTCTTAAACATTTTAAAATGACGAAAAAGAACAGTTTTTGATTAAAACTATTTTAAAGTGTTTGAGGATGAAATTGACTTTTAGCGAACACCCCATTAATAAGTCTATTTTTCATTTTTGCCATTATTAACTGGATTGTTAACTGCACGGTTCACGTAAATCAGCATTTTTAAAATAAATTTTAATTTAAATATGTAATTTTTCAGAATTATATGAATTGTTCATTGTTTGTGTTCAAAATGACTACATCCATCAAAAATAATGATTCAGAATAAAGAAAGATTGAATTGAAGATATTAACAGATGCTATCTATTTTCTATTGTTAAACGGTTAAAAGTATTATAATGAACATCTTACATTCCTCGCTTATACTGTATTTAAATTTCTGATTTGCAATTTAAATCAACATAGCTTTGTAATACAAAACCGGACACTTACACATTTCAACCTGATCAGGTTTGGTTTATATAGGGAATTTAAATTTCTAATGAAACGCAAAAGAAATAACTTCCTGAACGCTTTTTAAAATGTAATAAAATACTTTAAATTTACTAGAAAATGTAATTTAAACTTATATTTGCACATTTTTATCATCGAAGATTTAAGGCTTAATGTAAGATATATGCACATCTATTTAAGTTGAAATTAGTGCTATTCGCTGTTGTGAATTGTTATGAGATATAGATTATTAAAAATTGAGATAGTATGTGTGTAGTTTTCGTAACAAAAAGGAGCGTGCGTAGATTAATATGGGTTACATGTCTGAAATTAAAAGTGTGTTTTAATTATAAATCTACTTAATTTAACTCCCTGGAGTTTGAAGGTATGAAATCGCGTTTTGTGATTTATAGTTTTACAAGAAATGCACCTGATGTTTCATTTAATAAAATATTCAGTTTTACAATATTTTTTAATCTATTGGTTTAAGGTATAACTTAAAAAACATCTTTTTAAAAATTTATAAATATTAAAACCTTTTTTTGGATAAATAATATATATTTTCTATATATTGAAAATTCTAAAATTTAATAAATCCTTTGAGGGTTAATGCAGAATTTCTAAAAATTTTCGTTTACTACTAGAAGTAGTATTCTTTGATTTTTAACTGACTGAATAGCTTTTTTTGATATGTTTTTTCAACAAATTGTTTTAATATTTTTGTATTTAATATTATTTTATATGTATTTAATATTTTTTTTCAACATATATTTATTTTTAAAACCTTGTTTATTAAGGTAGAATACTTTATTTCATCAAAAACAGTTTCAATTTGAACAAAATTAATCGGTATTATATTCACAATTTCAAACGTTCCATTCCGTTTTTGCGAAATGAATCAGTGACGTAACACTTTGGCGGGCTAGGCGACAAAGGCGTTCCGTACATAGAGTAATGATACAAATAGAGGAATAAAAATGCTGATTTCCGTGTGTCCATCATTGAAACCACGTGATATGTGGAAATGCCAATTCATTCATGCGCCAATATTACTTGGCAGGCCTTGGCGACTTTAAGAACTAAACGAGGTCGAAGTATTGTAATATGGTTTTGTGTTTAATTTTGTATTTAAATATAGTTTTTTTGAACGAGTGGCACAATTTAAGGGAGTTTAACATATATATTAAGGAGATTTTTCTTACTTTGTAGTTTTGAAATAATTGCATTACGTTTTATGTAAAAAATTTACCATAAGCGAAGTTCTTTCAATTGTTATTTTGTATACTTCAATAAGAAAATATAAACAATAAAACCAGAGAAATATAAAGAGTTTAGCTTCTTCGAGTATTGAACACAAATAAAATATTTTCGTTTCGTTAATGAAGAGGAAATATTTAGCACATATTGTTTGAAAATAAGTAAATACGTACATATATGTTAAAAAGTTGAATACGGACAGAACTCCTTATCACCAAAAAAGAAGAAAGTGCGCCAAATTTGAAACTCCTGCAGATGTCTGAACGCCAAATGTGGCAGCGCTATAACCACGTGATATGGGTTTTCCTTTTCAATGTTGACACCGCGGCCTAGTCTGGTATTGAAGGCGCTCTCTATTTAATATTGCAACTCTCTGGTTCTGTACAGTGTACTTATGCGAGATCAGAAATCATTTTCGAACTTTAAATAACCTTTTTAATGTTTTGTCTATGTGTTAAAAAATAATAGTTACAAATTGTAAAAAGAAAAACAATCTTAAAAAATGTGCAGTGTCAAATGCGCTTGACACGATAAATTTGTTCTCTCGATTTAACCTTGGCTTATGCACATACGTTAATTAAAAAAAAAAATCTAATTACGTTAAAGAATATGAAATAATTTAAATACCCTGAACTATCGTATATTTAGATGCCGGTGTCATGAACCGAGGTGGATTTGAATCTGGGACCAACCTTTTAGCAAGACGCATAATTGCTCGCGGCCAAAACGTATGCCATGGCCTTGCTACTTATGGCGTATACCAACGGAAATAAATACATTTCCTTTGGTATTTCAAATTCACGAAAAGATAAAGTCAAAGTAGCTTTTGTTTTTCCCGTTATTAACAATAAATAAAATCTAAATAACACAAAAGGACGTTATTGTTGTGAAAAGTGCATGCTCTAATATTAATCGTTTCACTTGATGTCGATTTACTGTTGTAACCTTGCACTTCAATACATAATGTATCATTAATCCATATTTCTCAATTGCAGTTACATTACCAAATTAAAAACATCGCCAATATAATTAAAACTCTTAATACTGAATTAAATGAATGCAGAAGTTGCAGAGAAATAGGCCGGGCAGTTAAAATGGAAGCATGCGGTTTTGAAATCGATATCGAGGGAGATAATATAACATTAGATTTCTCTATATTTTCACCGTGATCACTAAATTATGTAAATTATATGATTGCTAGTGCTTTAGGGATAAGAATAAATACACAATAGATATCCTTTAAATCTCCATGAATAGTAATGCACTGTTAAAATAGGTACTTAAAACAAGTAAATGTACTCATTTTTGATTACGATGCTTATCATACCTCCGAATACATAAGTTTCGTTTTTGAAAAAGACATGTACTTAAAAATTGGTAAAAACGAATAAAAAGAGCAGTTGCTTGCATACATAGTCTGGCTTCATAAATCACTTTCAATACATTTCAACAATTATACCCAGGACTTACCGGGAATCGAACCCAAACTGTCTACCTGATATCGTCCGCACCGAAGTCCAATGCGTTATCTATTATGCTACCAGGGCGACGTGAATAAATTATAAACAAACGAAATTTGAAAAGACGTGGCAAAAAAATGGGAAGTAAGATAATTGAGTCGTAATAACTCAGTTTCCATTGAAGCAATCGACATCAAATAACGTGGAAAACCATCTCCTGAATAACTATTTTAAGTTTGCCAGGTTGCTATGTTAAGATGGCTTGAACAGAAGCTGAAATTAGCAATATTAAATCCCACTGCTCATTTTTCAGAAAGTACGATTACTTAAATTTGAGTACGTCATTGCTGATTTACGATGCTGTTGTACTCAAAGAAAAATGAATACGTCCATGTACTCATTTTATGCAAATTTTTTGTACAATGTCTGTATAACAATTCGCACACTAATGTGCGGTGTCAGATTTAAGAGAAAGGGTACAAGTGACAAAACTTTCGAGGGGCTCAGTTTTCCATTATTACGTCATGCATCCTTGGGGAGATGTCTATCATGCGAGACTGTGACGAGTCATAGGGAAGTGGTGTCAGGGTTTGTGTGACGTAGAAAAACTTTGAAATTTTGGTTTTGAAATTACTTTCTGAAATTTTAATACAAGTCACTTTTAGAAAAATCCCTATCTTTCTAATAGGTTAACTTTCGAAAGTCATTGTATTGACCCTCAACGAAATAATAAACCTGAAATCTATTAAACAAATATTGTAAATTTTAAATTATATTATAGTTTATAGGGCCCCGTTGTTACATTTTCAAAGGGACATGTGTCTGCTAATCTACTGCTATGCGACATAAATACTGTCTTCATGGGCCTTTTCGGTAATCGAGCCCTGTACTGTAACAAAGAGTGGGCCCGTCGAAGAATGGCATCTATATACACATATGAGAAAAGGTAAGGGTATCCAGAGAGAAAATTGCAGTGAAATATGCAAAAAAATTTAAATTAATCTTTATATATATTTCTCTTACGCGGTGATTGAAAAACGCTGTTTTTCTGTACGCTGAGTGGCAACAGTTTGTTTGTTTATGAAATTCTGTGCGCCCGCATTTTTATGTTGCCATTATGTAAACCATTTTGACGATTAGCCACTTCAATTCATTAGTAAATAATTATTTTGTTGATGTCAGCTTAAATTAGGAAGAATATAAACCCTATTACATTAAAAATAGAAGTTTTGAAAAATGCTTTTTTAAACTTTACATTAGCGAAACATTGACGTGGCGCCATCTGTTGGGAATTTTAAAAACTAGATTTCTATAAACTTCATTTTTATGACGTATTAACTTAGTAACGTACACATTTCTGGTAGGCAAAAGTATTGTAAGCTTAACGTCAATTATGCCAAAACAAACTACCAATAATGTTATAAATTAAACTAAAACGCAGGGAAAGGTGTGAAAATAACTTGGAAAATAATAAATAATGGTAGAAATAAAATTATAAATAATGGCTTGCCAGTGGTTCCATTGTTTTCATTTGTAGTTTAAAAGAAATTAAATTGAATGATTTTATATATATTTACATGGCGAAAACATTTATTGATACCAAGATGAATTATAATTTAATTTTACAGTTTCAACGTTTAAAGTTTTTGGTAATATAATTAAAAAAAGTATTGTTACTAGGACACATTGTCATTGTGTCCTACCTTTTAGCGAGCGAAGCGAGAAGTGGTATGCGGAGCAAACCTATGAGGATTGCGTAGCAATCCTCCGGGGGTTGGCGGAGCGTTAGCGGAGCAGGGGGCGGAGCCTCCTAGTAATTATTATTTCTCTTTCTGTTCTTTTTTAATTTCTGGAGTCCAGGGTGCCCTAAAGTACCTAAAGCAGGCACGTAGGTATAGATTTTTCATGGGGGTGGTTCAGAGACTGAGTAACTTATTCCCTCCCCCCCCCTCTCCCTCAAGAAAAAAAATTACCCCTTCCCCCCTTTTCTTAAACTTATTAATTTTTATTCAAGTAAACAGGAATACCTTGGCATATAAGTATCGAAACAGCTACATTTATCATTTATTTTTCATGAAATCGTTACCAATATCAGTTATTAACTATTTTTAAAATTAGTAAATATCACTCCTTAATTATGAAATAAATTTAGAGAACAAATTTAAAGTTTTAGATTCCTTGTTTAAAATATTGTAATATATGGATCCCGTTTTAAAATCTTTTCCCTTCGTCGCCGAAATTCAAATGTTATACAATGAAACACGATGACGTCATGTTACGCTTATTTTGAGATAAAAATAACCTCAAAACATGTTTTTGAAGCTTTTTGAAAACTATTTTTCGGGATAGGACTCCTGGAAAATTCCAGGTGTTTGCTCATACAACTCAACAATGAAGTATTATACTAGAAAATGAATTTTTTCTAGTTTTTTCAAGTATTTTTATGATTTCGATTTTTAATTTTTTTTCTTGACTTTCAATGGGAGGGGTTTGAACCCCCTGAACCACCACCTTACCTACGTGCCTGACCTAAAGTAAAAGAGCCCAGGTGGCAACTGTCCATTTGCCTCCTGTTAAATCCGCTACTGCTAATATGCATCATGCACCTTATATTCGAAAATATTCGACGCCCAAACTCAAAGCCCGTTGCGAGCTTCTAGAAAGACAATAAGGAAGCTTTTTTTTTCAAGATCACGAACTGGAACAATTTCGAGTTTGCCTTTTTTTTTATGCGTGCTTGTCGTAATCTACCAATTAGATTCTAATCATTAGAGCTTTACGCACAACATTATGTTTTTCACAAACAACAGGAGATATAATTTTTTTTAGTTTGCTGGAATCTGGATTTTACACTATTCCATGATTACTTTTTTTTTAGAATTTAAAAAAAATTAAATCTGGAATTGTAGAGTTGAAGAGTAATCTACTTTGAGAAAACGAGGTTCTTTTCAGAGATTTGACGTTTTGATATTTGTTGTTTTTCCCGAAAGGATAAACAGATACGATTTTAACGAGGGTTTGTTCGAAAAAACCAGGTCACATTTAACATAAGGTAATAAGTTTTTGTAAATTAACGTACTTTTAGGAGTTTTCTATTCAGTTTACATTAGCTGTACGGCATGACGCGGCGTTGCAGTCACAGAATGTTGGTCTATTTCGTCACAGGACTGTCATTAACACTCTCAATTTTGAGAATTATGCGATGGTTAAGTCTACTTTCGTCATATTTGACACAATCGTTTCGTCATTGAATCACATACCTTTTGACGAAAAAAGAATCTTCAAAGGTTTCACGAAAGTAATTTACTCAGATGCCTTTCCGGCTCTGTTCTATCAGCTCATGTTTGATTCTTACACTTATATTGTCAGGATTCAAACAAGCTGTCTTTGCCTTCGAGCATGGATCCTTCATAGTAGAGAAAATATAATGTTATAATCTCGCTAACATCAAAGTGAGGCCATCATGTATGGCCTCAGACACGTGGTTAATTACGTCATTCCATTCATAAATTTTCACTGTTACACATTTACCAATTCATCAGCCAATCGCGAGTATTTTTTAATTCATAATTTTGAAAAGAAGTCACGTGTCTGAGGCCATTCGGTCTGAGATGTTGGTTTCACGATTATGACGTCATATTCGCTCTACTACAGTCCATTCATGCACGAAGGTCTTTGCCGAGTGCGTACAGCGTTGTACTCCGCGGTTTGCGCTGTCTATATTACTTTTAAATTCTGCTTTCTTCTTGATAAAATTAATTTCGTGGAAAAACAACGAATTAATTTAATCAGTTTGACAAAATATTTAATCGGAGTATATGGCAGGCGCCTGTTTTGTCGAAAAGGACAAAAGTTTCGTCAAATATGAGCATGCATTTTCAACAGTGCGTAGCGCTATCTGGCGAGTTTAGCTGTTTAATGGAGGATGTTTTTTCGAAATCTGATGTAGACTGTGACCTTTCTCTTGTTTTAAAGATAAAGTGTAGAAATTTTCATCAAGATCGGAATAAAACTGTAGATTTGTATGAAAAACAACTGATGGTACATCAGACTCTTTATATAATGACATCTCTCCGAACCAATACAAAACGGTCGTTATAACTAAATTCGTTATAACACTATATTGTGAATATGTTGTAAGAAGGGTCTATTGCAAAATGCTTTTATACCAAGGGAATAAATTTAATCTGTTTTCAGGCACTAATAAAAATAGGAACTCAAACTTAAATAAAATGTACTCATTTTTGAATAAATTCAATACTTATCATGGCTCCGAATACATAAGTTTCAATTTTGAAAAAGGCCTGTACTAAAGATGAGTACAATGAATAAAAGAGCAGATGCTAGCCTACGTAGGTTGCCTTCATAAATCAC
This sequence comes from Troglohyphantes excavatus, assembly GCA_963932185.1. Lineage (NCBI taxonomy): Eukaryota > Metazoa > Arthropoda > Arachnida > Araneae > Linyphiidae > Troglohyphantes > Troglohyphantes excavatus. The sequence continues at coordinate 3,902,026 of OZ010667.1, forward strand.
TTTCAATAAATATCGACAATTACAACCAAGACTTACTGGGAATCGAACCCAGATCCTCAAACACTACAGTCCAGAGCCTCATCCGTTAAGCTACCAGGGCTACTTTAGGAAGTTATAAACAGGAGAAATGTTAAAAAGCTGTGCCAAAAGAATGGGAAGTAAGATTATAACTCAGTTTCGATTTAAGAAATCGACATCAAATAATGTGGAAAACCATCTTCTGAATAACAATTTTAAGTTTTCCAGGTCGCTTTGTTAAGATGGCGTGAACAGAAGCTGAAATGAGCAATATTAAATCACACTGCTCATTTTTGAGAACGTATGGTTATTTCAATTTAAGTACGTTATCGCTCATTTCGATGCAATTGTACTCAAAGAAAAACGAGTAGGTTCAGGTACTCATTTTTAACTACATTTTTTCTTACAGTTGCGGGGACAGTCTAAATTCGTAGCTTTACTCTGTTATAACCCTGAAAGTAGCACTGTAGTCCTCCGAGGCCCACGAGCTATAACAAACCCCTATTCGCCTCCTTCATGTTCAAACTCAATTTCTTAAAGGGATTGCCGTGAACTGAACGTCGCCCTGTTCGGATCAGCGCGCACATGTGGCGGACACTTCAAATCCCCGATACTTACCTTCGGGCTCGAGTAATTACTTTATCTCAACGGTTAAAGTGTCTGCGTAGCACACGCAAGGTTCCTGGTTCGATTCCGGGTGACTGCGAAACTCACCACGCTACGCATATGAAGGGTACAGGGGCATAAAAGCGCATTGTCAATTGAAATGATTCTTTCAAGGTAAACTAGTTTTTATTAATAACAACGCGCCTTCATCTTCAGTATAGCAAAACTATTCCGGGGAATTTACACTTAGCATAACGCATTTATTCTCGAAATAAAACTGCTCTTTAATAGTCCCCTACTAGGTGACGTAAAAATATAATTTTTGTAAAACCTAGAACATTGCGCTTTTATTCCCTTCACCTTTATATATTTAATTTATAATATATATATTTATAATATATGTATAAAATATGTTTGAAAATATCAACAAAAAAACAACGTGATACTGTAAAGGTTAAATAAAACAAAGGATGTATTAAAATAATAATATTTACAATAAAAGTATCAGATAGATTTTATAAAGTTTTGCGATGAAAAACCTTAAAATTTGTCGTCACACTTATTATTTAGGGAAACTGTATTCAGTGTTTTATTTAAAAAAAAAAGAGCGCCCATGCAAGAAGCCAAATAAAGTGCAATTAATGTTATTCAAGACAAATGTGCAATACTTCTATTGTTTATTATTTAAAAAAATTCTTCTTGGCAGCATAAAAAGTATTCTTTCTTTGGATGTGCAGACTCGCCCTTGAAATTTACTTTTTATTGGAGGATACCGGGGCTTTAATGAGGCATTTAACGTTTTTTAATAAACTGTCATTAATAATTTTATTTTTGTTAATTTTAAAAACTAACACAATTTTTAAAATAAATAGATTTTGCCTCATTATTTTATAAAAAAAAAAACAGTCATTTTAAAATATAATTCTTTTTAACACAAAATAGCTTATTACTTTAACTTAAAAAAAATCACAAATTTCGCCATTAGTGCGGCATTGATCAAAACATTAACAAAACAAATACTATATTCAAATTAATTGCCGCCGTTTCTGTTGGGAAAAAGTTTGGGAACGCCCTTTTACATGCGTTCCCACATGGATCTTGGAAATACAACTACCCATTATTATTTGCGCGAAATACACTTATTAAAGCAATCATTAACGCGCAACGCGAAATAACAGTTGTTTGTTTCCTTATCCTCTACTTCTGAACCTAAAAATAATAAACCGTGAACCATAATGTTCGCTTGGCCAATGGCAAATGCCATTTGGCATGCTTATCCATCCAAATCGGAGAGTAGCACAGAAAGCGCATTGCTATTAATAGCCCACATTTTTAATAAGTGAATTCTTATTCCAGAATAAGCAGTGCATCTCAACCCCCATTGTACGCAGAAAAGCGTAAATTGATAGTTGGAAGTTGTAATCCTCGTAATGGTCAAGTCGAAATGTCCATCGCGTAGACGGGCATTATGCGAGATCACACGACGAGATGAGTTGAGTTGTCGAGATAATACCGATGTCGTGCAAGCTGTGTCAAAAATCCATTTAGGAGCACGTCGTGAAGAAACTTCGTAGAAATAAAGTACAATTGTAAATCAGTGAGATTATAAATGTGCCGGACATAGCCACAAATAGGGACGGGGCCGGATTTAGGCATAGACAGAGCCTGATTTAGAGTTAGTGGCGCCCTAGGCTGCTTAATGTGGGGCGAGCCCTCCTGTACCATATAAAGGTGGGGGTGGAATTGAATACATCCAGTAAAACGATGAAGGGAAGGGGTGAAGTTGGGGGGGGGGGGTAGTCAGGATTTTTTGAAATATATATATTCCAGAACTGCACATTAAATAATTTTTAAGTATACAATTCATATTGGAATAGTCCACTTTTTTTTTGAAATTTCCGATACTGTGTTACAAAATTTCAACGGTTCAAGGAATCGCAATGGCATTCTGGAATCTATGAGAATGATAATGAAATTTGGCACTCGTTTTTGTATTAACCCTCATAAAAAAAATAAAACTATACCATAGTAATTATCATAATTTTTTTTAAAGATATAAAAAGTATTCAAATTGAGTAGGTTAGACCGGATTTAGAGTTAGTCGGCCCCTAGGTTGTTTAAGTAGTGCGGCTCCACCCCCCATACCATACACAAGAGGGGGGGGGGGGGCAGGAGGGAATCAGATTTTTTTAAAGATATAAATTACAGAACTGCATATTAAGTAATTTTTAATTGTACAAATGATATTGGAATAAACTTTTTTTTTTACAAATTTCCAATACTATGTTACAAAATTTCAACGGTTCAAGATCGAAGAATCTGAAGGTGCAATGGCATTCTGGAATCTATGAAAATGATATTAAAATATGGCACTCTTCTTTGTATTACCCTCAAATGGCTCTAAAAAAAATAAAAATGTAAGAAAAATAAAGACGACTGATTTATAAAAAAATTAAAACTATATAAAAGTAATTATCATAAATTAATTTTTTTATAAAGAACATAAAAGTTTTAGGGTATATTTACATTATTTAAATTATTATCATCCTTCCAAATATTTTTTTCCGCATGTTGACTCCATTTTTTTTATGTGTGTGAGGCGGACCCCTAGGCTGCAGCCTAGGAGAACCCACCACAAAGGGCCCGCACGTTTCATTGTCAAACGCTCTATCCACTGGTCCAAGAAGACACGATTGAAAGAAGAGGACCGAAAAGGAATCTGTGTAAATAACTTTCGTCAAAAATGTGAGAATTCATGTTTCACCAAAAGTCACGTGATTCAATGACGAAACAATTGTCGAATATAACGAAAGTAACCTTGACGACCGCAGACTTCTCCAAAACAAGAGTTATTTCTGAGAGTGCATGCACTTTACATGCACGAATGCATAATTTACTATTATCTCAACCAGTAGAGAACATACATTTGTAAACGATGCCTATTAGAACACCAACATTGACACTGATAAACGAGTAAACCACGATTAATACAGACACATAATAAATATTACACTCTCTCTCCCTCACTGTTACATACCCTCACATTACAATAATCCTCTTTAAAAAAAAGATTGGAAGCTCCATTTTGTAAACTGGTTCTCTGAAGGAAGAAGAGCTCTGTTGCATTCCTTCCCTCCCACACTTCTCCTCTGGCCACGCTTTTGCCATATTTCCCAATCTAAGCCGACTCGCACAATTTGCCTTTGTGTGTGTGTGGTGTGTGACAAGCGGTACTTAGAAGCAAAACCGAACAGCCGAGATATTAATCAAAAGCGCGGGAGAATAAAGAATAAGTCACGATTGGATAAGTCTTTTGAAGGGAGAGATGGAGATGACCTTACTGACCCATCAGACGGAGTGGTTATTGTTTTTTTTTTGTCAGTGGCGTAGTTCAGTGGTGTCCAACCAATGGATATTCATGGACCACCGATTTATAAATTAGACAAAGCGAATAAAGCTAAATGAAATTCAGGTGGTTTTGAAATTCAGGTGGAAAAAAAACGGTTTAAATTCTGATAATATTTTGATAATAATTCTAATTTAAATATTAAATATTGTTTCTTCTTTTATAAATTTATTTATTAATTAAATTATATCGTATTTAAATTAAACTATATGAGTTGTTTAAGGTAGTATCTCCAATTAATGATATTATACATCTGTTTTCAAATCATCATTATCATATATCGTCGCCTCAGAGCAACAGTAAGACATCTGATGATGATGCCTGTCGCAATTGTACCTTCTCTACTCGGTGTGTGGCGTGCATGGAGGTTGAGCATTCGTTATGGGAAACTAGATAAGTAGTTTTTTCAATATAATTCGTTCTATTGTGGTATTTATTTGGTTTATTATCAATGTAATTAAGTTAATTAGGTTTTTCATGTGCTTTTGAGGTTTTTAGTGTATGTAGGAGTGAATTAAGTGTTTCAGTTTGCGCGTAACGCTAAGCCTAACGAAAGCATGCTCTGCTAAGTGTTGTTTGTTTACTTCGGGAGATTTGTTTAGTTTTAAGTCTGCTGGTTTTCTGTGGTTTATTTTGTATTAATATTGTATTATTTGATTATTATTTTTCGCAAAGATGGGTGTGGTAAAACTGTTAAAGGAGATTAAGACTGGAAATGGATGCATGTGGGTTGTTTGTGATGAATGTGAGATGATGTGTTTGGCGAGCAATTGTGGTTTGCAAGAGTCAGAAGTTGAGAGTGTGATTGAATATGTCTGTAAGAAGTGTGTTAGAATGAGATATTTAGAAGAACGGCTGAAAGAGTTAGAAAGAGGTGAGAGTTGTGAGGTGTCAACAGACTGCGATGGCCTAGGCGAAATGAATTCCCGAGCAAAGGTAAAGAGCATCGAAACAATTGTGGAGTACGAGACGAAAGGGGTCATCTTGGGGGACTCTATGGTAAGATCTATAGGAAATGAGGTAGGTAAAGTCAAGCCAAGAGTTGTGAGGTGTTGTTTGCCGGGAGCCAAGATCGCAAACATCACCAAGGCAGTGAAAGCAGGAGCGGTACAGACTGAGGACAAAGCTGTATTATGGGTAGGTACAAATAATGTTTGTCAGTCCACAAATTTTGAGTTCAAGAGGGATTTTACGGCTCTCCTTGAAGAAGTCAAACACAAGACAGGAGATGTGAGAGTTCTTAGTTTACTGCCAAGGTATGGTATTCGTTGGGGCTGGGACAACCAACGAATCAGAGTTTTAAATGGTTTTCTCAGGGATATTTGTAAGGAAAAGAACGTCGGTTTTGTGGATGTTTGGAAGGTGAGTAAGATGGACTGGTTATCTCGGGATGGTATTCATCTAAGCAGAACAGGTAGCCAGGCTGTAAGTAAGTTGGTACTCGAGAGTTTGCAGGCAAAAAACTAGTTTTGAGACAGGAGCCGAATATTCACTGGCGGGTTGATAAATTGGGATTAAAAAATCAATCTTTGGGAAGTAATCTGTTATATAATTCTGCAACAGGGTCTACAGCATCTGGAAAAAATGCAGCGGGTGAATGTTCGGATATGTATATTAAAGAACAATTAAGGGTATTTTACTGCAATGCAAGAAGTATAAGGAATAAAATAGAAGAATTAAGGGGCATAGTAGCAGCAGAAACCATCGACATAATTGGGATTACAGAAAGCTGGACAAATGCTAACGATTTAGCTGCGTTATTAGAAATTAAGGGTTTCATTATGTTTCGGCAGGATAGAATTAATAAGAAAGGAGGTGGTGTGTTGATTTATGTAAGAGAAAATTTAAATTGTTCGGAAGTAACTTTTGAAGGTAAATCTCAATGTATTGAATCAGTTTGGATAAAACTAACAGATCATAAAGGTAAGAATTTGGTTGTGGGAAATGTTTATAGACCCCCGAATAGCACTGTTGAACAGGATGAAATTCTATTTAATCATATAAATGAAGCTTGTAAGAAAGGAGAAATAATTTTAATGGGAGATTTTAATTTTCCTAACATTGACTGGAAGGGTAACCTAGTTAACATTGGAAGAGGGGCAGAATTCTTGGACACGATTCAAGATTGCTTTTTAGAGCAATTGGTTCATGATAATACAAGGGGTAATGCGTTATTGGATTTGGTGTTTAGCAGTTGTGAAAATAGGGTACACAATTTAACAGTGAGCGAGCATCTAGGGGAAAGTGACCACAATAGCATTAGATTTAACATTATGTTTCAGACAACTGTAGATAAAAATAATAGGTTAATTCCAAATTTTAGAGATGTTAATTTTCATAAGTTACGAGCTGAGGTAACTAATGTTTTTAAGGATGGGTTGGAGCATTCTCATATAGTAGATCAATGGAAGGAATTTAAAGATAAATTAAATGTAGCTGTTAATAAGCATATTTCGTTTAGGCAGAAAGATGTAGTTCGAAAGCTTTCTCCTATGTGGTTTTCAAAGGAAACAAAACGAGCTCTTAAGTTAAAACAAAAGACGTATAAAATATTTAAAGAAACAGGTAGGGACACTGATGGTAAGGAGTATAAAAAAGCTAGAAGGGAGTTTAAGTATATCAGTAGAAAACAGAAATTAGCATTGGAGGAAAAACTTGCTAGGGATATCAACAATAATCCAAAGGGATTTTTTGCTTACGCCAGTGGAAACAATAAAGGAAATAATCATCTGGGACCACTGGAAGATTATCAAGGCAAATTAATTCAAGATGATGTAGGAATGGCTAATATTTTAAATGAATTTTTCATGGGAGTTTTTAATAAGGACTTCAAATCTGATTTCATGCAAATAGAGGATAATATGCGTCCGGTTATTAAGGAATGCAATTTTACTAGAGAAGAAGTAGTTTATCACTTAAGAAGTATTAAACCTTTTAAAGCACCAGGACCAGATGAAATTTACCCAAAAGTACTAGTGGAGTGTGCGGAAGAACTGGGAGATGTTGTACTAACTATTTTCAAATCGACGTATAATTCGGGTAATGTACCAATAGACTGGAAATTAGCAAATGTCACTGCGCTTTTTAAAAAAGGGGCAAAATGTGAACCTGGTAATTACAGACCGGTTAGTTTAACATCAGTGTTATGCAAGATTTTTGAAACATTAATAAAAAACAGCATCATATCATTTTTGGAATCAGAGAGCTTGCTGTCAGATAATCAGTATGGATTTAGGAAAGGAAGATCTTGTACAACAAATCTTTTAAAATTCTACGATAGGGTTACTGAAGAATTAGATAAAAGGAACAGTGTAGATGTAGTATACATTGATTTCCAGAAAGCATTTGATAAAGTTCCCCACGAGGCATTGCTGTTCAAGTTGGAAAGGTTAGGGATTGGGGGTGAAATTTTACAATGGATAAGGAATTGGTTAATTGGTAGGAGTCAGCGGGTGCAAATTAAAGGTAATTACTCTCAGTGGGCAGAAGTTAAAAGTGGAGTGCCACAGGGTTCTGTGTTAGGTCCACTTTTATTTATTATTTTTATTGATGATATCAGTTGGGAGATTGGGAGCAAGGTCAGCATCTTTGCAGATGATTTAAAAATTATGAGGACTGTGAATTCTGGGGAACAAATAGAGCAATTACAAGGTGATTTAACAAAAATATCAGAATGGGCTGTTAAATGGGGTATGTCTTTTAATATCAGTAAATGTCAAGTGTTGCACATGGGTATCAAAAATAGTAAGGCTGCATATGTTTTACAGGGTGCAGAAATCAAAAATAGTGAGATTGTAAGCGATCTGGGTGTGTTGGTAAATGAGGATTTTAAAATGAGTCATCAATGTACAGTGGCTAGCAAAAAAGCTAATAGAATGTTGGGGTACATCAGGAAAAGTGTTTCATCAAAATCTAAGGATATTATCTTGCCATTGTACAGAGGTTTAGTAAGGCCACATCTTGAGTATGCTGTACAGTTCTGGTCACCATATCTTAAAAAAGACATTGCATTGTTAGAGAAAATTCAGCACAGGGCTACTAAAATGGTTCAAGGGTTCTCAGGCATGAATTATGAAGATAGATTAAGAAATTTGAATATGTATACTCTGGAAGAAAAAAGGGTTAGGGGAGATTTGATTCAACTATTCAAATTTATCAAACAAGGAGATGTGGAGGGTTTAGATTTTAATATGAGTGATAGAACGAGAGGTCATGGGTTTAAGTTAAACAAATCCCATTTTAATCGGGAAGGGAGAAAACACTATTTCTATAATAGGGTAATAGACAAATGGAACAACTTGCCAGTGAATATTGTTAATTGTAAAGGAGTAACGGATTTTAAGAAGAAGTTATATATGCATTGGGGGATAGTTAAGAGGTACTAGATGGACCAACCTTGTTGGGCCTTGAGCCTGTTGTTGGTCGTCAATATTTGTATTTGTATTTGTATTTGTATCTAAAAAAAAAACGAAAATAAGTTTTCGGTCTTGCTAACATTACCAAATGTGCCTTTATTTAGTGGAACACTCGGACATTTATATGTCTTCTTTGAAATCCCTGAACTGCAGCCTTAGATATTCAGCATTGAAAAAACACCAAATTTTAAAATCAATTTTATAGGCAACTCTGTTTTTGCCTTCGAGCATGGATCCCTCATAGTAGAGAAATCATAAGGTTATAATCTCGCTAACATCAAAGTGAGGACAACATGTATGGCCTCAGACACGTGATTTACTACGTCATCCATTCATAAATTTTTTCTAGTTCATTCATAAAAATATCCTGTAGTTTATGAAGTAACACATTTACTATTATTTTCAAATCACAAGTCAATCGCGAACGTTTTTTCATTCATAAATTTTGAAAGGAAGTCACACATGTCTGGTGCCATCAGGTCTGAGATGTTTGCATCACGATGATGATGTCATAATGGCTCTACTACAGTCCATTCATGCTCAAAGATATTAACATGTGAGGTATAAAAAATGGAATTTCCCGAAGCAGTGGCGAAATTCAATGCGTTAAAATTTTTTTTAAAATGCGTTTAAAAATAATTAGTTTCTACATAGTTTTTAAACGAGCCGTTGGTGGCTCTGCCATCTATGGGAAGAATTTTATGAACTGCACGCCTTTTGTGCGTAGTTACAACGAAGGTGTGTGTGTATGGATGGGGGGGAGGGGGGGGGGTGATGATTCACAGGAGAAAATTTAATTCGAAGTTTTTCAGTTCCTTATAGCAGCTGTTTAGAGTAATCTTGTGGAGAGCACAGTAAACAGTTATGTACTGGGTATTAGGGATACGAGGTGTTCATTTTGGCTATGAATTTTGGTAGGGAGATTTGACGTAAACAATAGGGTAAGTAAGGGAATAATAGGAGAATAGGTCTCAAGCTCTAAATTTCAACTGGTACACAGTACATTTTACTTAATTAATTTAAAAATGAGTATTTTTACTTAATCTATTTAAAAATGAGTATATTTTAGTTAATTTTGAATACCTATTTTTTAACAGTGTGTACTTTTATTTATTACAAGATTTTACATGCATCGATGCTTAATCTCCTAGCTAAAAACGAGACGAAATTCATGTCAATCGTGTTATTTGTCGCGGAGTTATAGTTTAGGAATGGACCCGCTAAAAGCTTATCGGTTTATATCTCGATCCCTCATATAGCTGCTGATTTTAAGAACACTTTGCGATTTGTGTTCTTTCTATGGAACAGTTATTACTCTCTTTAAGTTTTTTTTCACATATTTTTTTTATACTCATAAAGGGAAAAATATCCTCATTTGTTTTGTATTTGCAAGAGAACAAGTTGAAAAAAAAGATTGATGTTCTAAACACAAGATCATGCTGTTCTCGTTTATTTTAAAGAACAGCGAAACAAAAGAACTGGTCGTTATGTTGGCGCCTGAGAGGCGACATCGGAGTGCAAAGAGTTAAAACGTTTCATGTAGACTATCCAGGAAATTGGGACATGAAAAATTCACTACTGCAAAGAATTCTTTTAAAAAAGCAAATAGTAAAACTTCAAAAAATGTGATTGATTTCTACTGGTTGAAAGATTCGACAAATTAGTTTCTTTAATTATACACTATTATCTTAGTTATTGTCTACGTGACTCAGTTTTTTTCATTAGGTTTATTATACAGAACGATTAGCCGACATGAGATCTGGTATGATTCCATGAGACTTTATTTTACTGCAATTAGTTCAATTCCCACAAATATATTAACTTTAAAACAAAAATACAATCTACAGTTCGGTGAATATAGGGCATTGCCGTCCCAAAAAGCTTCGATGCGTAAAATTGAAATCATAATGAATTTCGTGATTTCGTTTCCTTTTAGTTTGAAAAATTTAAAACAAGTTTTATCATTAGTTATGGCTTTTAGATGAGTCATCTGGACGTAAATAACAATCGGATTTCGGAATTTGAAGTTTTTCATAGTTTCACGAGTTACAGTTCGTGTCGTTTTCTGTCTCTGAACTAATTTATATTTTTCGAAAGTAAACCGTTGAATTTCTTTATAACAGAGTTCTTTCATTTTTAATATTTCAATGGGTTTCGTGAATCTTATTTTATAGGCCGATTATAGAAATGAGACAAATAAAAAAAAACTGGTTTATCTTTTGATATATATAATAGTATCGATTCAAATAATTTAAAGGGAAGTTTTGAAACCGATCGTTGATTTCGTAGCATAGTTTATGCAGGAGAAGGAAATAAGATATTTTTTTTTAAATGATGAATAATATAACTTTTTCAAAACTTTCTATAATGGAGAAATTTAATTTATCCATCTCTTTGAAAAACTAAAAATAAAAATGAGGAAAGTAAAGACTATCTCAGAAAGAGGTTATATATTTCTGAAAAAAAAATTGGATATTTTATTCTGTAGAAATAAGAAAAGTGCTGATTTTACGTAAAATGGGAAGAAACTCGTTACAAAGGAGGTAGTAGGCACCAAGGATAGTGAAGACTATATATAGAAGGTGCGCTCGTTTTTCGCTTTTTGAAAGTGGGCAAGGAAAGCACATTTTTGACGTCATTTTTGTTCCGCTTTACTACCGGTTTTTGATCATTCTCATTGGCTGTGTGTTTCAAGCATTTCTACTTAGGTTCGATCCCCGGTTGGGTAATAACTGGTGATTTAATTTTTAATTAGCAAAATAATGTAAATATCTGTAAATAATTGTGTTTAGGTAGCTTCACTACTAATCCGTCCTTGTTTTGTTATGTCCCCGTATGTTACTTGATTGAAATTGTAACTCATTTAATATGTCCTATACAAATGCATTGACCCGATGGTTCCGACCCCTATTTTACTCTTTAAACAATTCATGGAAATGCGCTCGTGGCAGCTAATATTTTTTTAATACGCTTAATTTATTAAGCAACTCTTTTGCAATTTTTACATACTAAATGCAATCCTTAAAATATAATTTAAATTCTTAAAATTTAGCAAATTCTAAATAAAAATAGCGATTATCATTTTTAAATAGTTCACAAAAAACGAATAGATGGCAGCACGTCACAAACAAGATCATTAGACACGCCTACAGGAAGTGCAAGGTAGGCGTCACTATGACGTCAAAAATGTGCTTTCCCCGCCTTCCGTCAGACAGCGCGAGAACGAGCACACCTTATATATATATATAGTCTTCAATATCCTTGAGTAGGCACTTAAAATATGATGAATATCTTACTTTATTCTCAATCAAACCTAAAAAAATACTGTTTATCTAAAAAGAGCAACATTTAAACTTTGAATATTAATAACTCATAACTCTATTTATTACTGGATTCATAGTTTAAAAATTTTATTGTAATTTAACTGTTTTTATTGACAATTGAAAACATTATATTTAATTAAATTTATTAGACATGAATTGTTGTGAATTTTCGTTAAATTACACTGTAAAAAAAGGTACTTAAAAAGGAGTTCATGAACCTATTCGTTTTTCGTTAAATATAATTGCATAGTAAAAGATTGATGACGTACTCAAATTTAAGTAACCGTACTTTCCCAAAAATGAGCAGTGTGATTTAATGTTGTTAATATCAGCTTCTGTTCAAGCCATTTTAAAACAGCAACCTGAGAAACTTAAAATAGTTGTTCAGAAGTCGTTTTCCACACTATTTGATATTGATTGCTTAAATAGAAACTGAGTTATTACAACTCAATTATCTTACTTCCCATTCTTTTGGCACACCTTTTAAACACGTCTGTTTATAACTCTTTCACGTCGCCCTGATAGTACAACGGATAAGGCATTGGGCTGCGATCCCTGAGAACCTGGTTTCGATTCCATGTAGTCTTGGTTGTAATTGTCGATATTTATTGAAAGTGATTTATGAAGGCATCCTATGTAGGCTAACATCTGCTTTTTTTATTCATTGTGCTTATATTTGGGTACATTTCTTTTTCAAAATTGAAACTTATGTATTCGGAGCCATGATAAGTTATCAAAAATGAATACATTTGACTTATTTTTGAATACCTATTTGTTACAGTGTAGTATTCTTCTCTTATCACCATTTCAATTTAATAAATTTTTAAAAACAAGAAGAACGAAAAAAAAGTTTTCCTGTATAAAACCTTCTGTTTCACAATTATTTATGAAGGTTCTATGGTGAAGGCTTTTTTTGTTGGGTTGTGTGCACAATGCATCCATGGAAAAGAGTCTTATTAATTTCAACACTTTACCGAATCTATACTAATGGTACTTAATAATAAGTATTTACTTATTAAATCATTCTTAATTCTGTTTTTTTTTATTATTGTGGGATAAAAATATTATTTTCGCCTTTGTTGAAACTTATAATCCTCTCTATTCAAGACAAGACATGAAACATCACCAAATTGTATGTTCGAACTTTTCGATAATAAATCGTAATGCGGATTTTATAAAATCTAAACAAAGATCTCCCTGCTGTATCACATTAAATGTCAACTATTGTGTGAACTATTGTTTCGCGGATGCGCGGTTCAAAAGGAGGTAGTAAAAGAAGAACAGAGAAAGCTGAAGTTGTTCAGATTCGGAGATTAAAGAAAAAATGTGATAAACTTAATTCCTTTTAAAGGTTCCTTGCCTCTTGTAACAATGAGCGTTCACAAGGGGCCCGTCTAAAAAGCACGTAACATTGTGAAAGACAGCTGAATATTTTTTACATGGATGTTGGTTATCTATATGACAATAATTAGTGTACTATATGAAAAGGAAAAAGAATACTCAACAAGGGAGGGTCAAGGCGCAAATGACGTATTCGGTTTTTTGTGGCACCACCTTTTTGTTAAAGAAACGGAAAATGTAAATAAATTTAATGGAAATTTTGTAATCAACATTTGACTTTTTCTTTCTTTATATATTATATTAAATTATATATTATATTAAATTATATATTATATTAAATTATATATTATATTAAATTATATATTATATTAAATTATATATTATATTAAATTATATATTATATTAAATTATATATTATATTAAATTATATATTATATTAAATTATATATTATATTAAATTATATATTATATTAAATTATATATTATATTAAATTATATATTATATTAAATTATATATTATATTAAATTATATATTATATTTATAAATGAATTTTCCTAATATTCAATTATTACATTATTCCTATTTATATTTTATTATTGAGCATACATATGGTTTTGATTTGATTTTTTTTGCCTGAAAAAAAAGCACTCGACAGTTATTTTTCTCCAATCTTGGAATTTGGCATTTTAATGAAGCAAATAGGGCTAGGCTAGGCATAGGCTACATAGCCTAGAGGCCCGCATCACACACCAAAAGAAAAAAGTCAACTTGACAAAAAAATAATTTGGAAGGATGATAATCCAAATCCTAATGAAAATGATATACTACAGCACAACCTTTTTATGACAAAGAAAAATTCTATTTTCGTTAACACACAAATTTGTACAATGTAAATTTGTACAAAATATACCCTGATACTTTTATATTTGTTTAAAAAATGTGTTTAATTTGTAATAATATACAATGACATTGTTTTTTTTTCTGTTGGAAATCTGTTGCTTTTATTTTACTTATATTTTTATTTTACATAGAACCATTTGATGGTAATACAAAGACACACGAGTAAAGTTTTTTATTATCATCATTTTCGTAGATTCCAGAATGCCATTGCATTTTAAGATACCTTGAAACCGTTGAAATTTTGTAACATAGTATTGGAAATTTACAAAAAAACAGTGTATCCCAATTTCATATGTAACTGAATAATTATTTAATTTGTAGTTCTGGAAATATATTTAAAAAAAAAATCTCCCCTATCTCCCTTTGTTTTACTGGGGCTATGCCATACCGCTGTGTATTTGGGGGCTTGGCAAAGAGGGCTCGCACCACTGTTCATCTAGAGGCACATTAACCGTCTCTGGAAGCCAATAAAGGAATTTATGGTTAACAAAGTTGGAAAATGTTAATGTTAAAAAATATGACCCTATTCTGCCGACTTACAAACAAATAACTATTTGGAAAAACTGGATGTTCACTTGTGTTACGAAATTTCTTTGAACCTCCTCTAATACGTAGACCTCTTTTTATTCGAGAAATGAAATGTAGTCCAAGGACTGTAATTGTCCACTTCATACAAGAACGATCATTGTACAAGGACAATAAGTTTTGCATATTGGAGCTTCATTGCAACTGGAAAAGGCATAATCCAAAATTTAATAGTAGTAAAGTGTAATTTAATGCTGTATTAAAAATTTTGAAATTCTGTACTACAATGTTAAGTTAGATTCAATTTGTGGACGTTCCCCAACGAATTCTTGCTACCACCCTCGTGCGCCCACATTGTTGAAGTTGACCCTAGAACTGGTCTTTTGAGGCGCAGTTTAGGGGTCAAATCGAAATAAACACAAAAAAAGTTTATTTTCAGATCTATTTATGTTAGGGGTGGGCCGTCGAGAAATGGAAATAAAAGAGGGCTATGCTTTTTGGGGTTGAATAGTTTTGCTTTGCATAAAAGGCGTTTCAGGATTGGGGCAGATATATGCAATTCCTTGCTTAATTATGCTTTTGTCACGAATAAGAAGGGTGTATTGGACTTAAAAAAATAAAGAGATTATATGGTTATTTGAAAGGTGTACGAAATCAGTCGAATTCAAGGAAGAAAAATTATACAGGGTGTCCAAAAAATATGTTTACACTTTTAAAAATTCATTAAAAAAAATAAGACACGCGCTTGTAGTTTTTTGTATTTAATAAAGGAATACTTGATGTTACAATACTGAAGTGCTATAAAGATTGTCAAAAAGACAAAAAAAACTTGTATGCTTCATATATTAAATACAGTAAGCCCTTTTTTAAAGGGTTTTTTAAATGTATAGATACTTTCCGGACACCTGTATTATTGTTACCGTTATATATTATTGTTTTCTTATTAATAATCAATGTATTTCTTGTTATCGTTGTCTTTATTTATAATTACACTGTTAAAAATAGGTACTCAAAAATAAGTAAAAATTGTGTAAAATAAAATTTTTTAAAAAATCAAACTCATTTTTGAGTATATTCGATGGTTATCATGGTTCCGAATATATAAGTTTCAATTTTGAAAAATACATGTAAAAAAAATGAGTACAATGAATAAAAAGCCTATATAACTAGCCTATGTAGGATGCCTTTATAAATCACTTTCTATAAATATCGACAATTATATCCAAGACATATACGGCAATTGAATCTAGATCCTCAGGCACCGCAGTTCAGAGCCTTATATGTTAAACTACCAGGGCGACTTGAAGAAGTTATAAACCGAAGAAATGTTAAAAAGGTGCTCCACAAGAATGGAAGTAAGATAATTGAGTTGTAATAACTAAGTTTTTATTTAAGCAATCGACATCAAATAATGCGGAAAACCAACTTCTGAACACCTATTTTAAATTTGTCAGGTCGCCTGGCTAAGATGGCTCAAACAGAAGCTGATATCAGCACATTGAAACACGCAGATAATTTTTGAGAAAGTATGAATATTTAAATTTGAGTACGACATCGCTCATTTTTGATGCAATTGTACTTAAAGAAAAACGAGTTGGTCCAGGTATTCATTTTTAAGTACCCGCCCTTCTCTGGGCCTTATTTAGTGTTGGCTGATTTCTTCACCTTGGTGCCAGTTTTACAATTACAAATAATGTCGACCAACTACAAGCTCTAAGTCCAGCAAGGTTGGTCCAGTCAATTTAATATCCTCACGATTCCACAATGCCAAATTAATTGCTTTTTAAAACTACCCATACCTAAAGAATTAGCAACATACTCAGGCATTTATTCCATTTATCTACAACCCTATTTAAAAAAAATGCCTTCTACCGTCTCGACTAAGCTGTGATTTGCATAATTTCAATTCATGACCTCTTACCATATTGTCAATATCAAATTCCAATCCCTCCAAATATTTGACGAATTTGAATAACTGAATAAGGTCCTCCTGTAATCCTTTTCTCCTCGAGTGTATGCATATTTACAGTTCTAAACCTATATCCATAATTCATTCTCGAAGTACTCTGAATCATTTTCGTAGATCTGTGTTGAACCCGTTCCAACAAACCGATAGTCTTTTTAAGATAACGTGACTAGAAATGTACTGCATATTCAAGATGAAGCCTAACCAGACTTCTATACAGTGGCAAAATTCTTCTTCAGAAATGAATTTGAATGAATTTAAAAATTTTATTAAGAAGTCTTTTCAGATTTAAAGGGTGGGAAAATGGGATGGGGATGTTTTTTCGAAATCTCATGTGGAGAGAATTTACTTCCTCTCGTTGTTATAAGATTTGTATAATAACAAACAACCCCCCCCCCCCACACGCACACACATACACGCACGCATATATATGTAAATAAGAAGGGTATACTATATAAATACGTCAGATCAAATTTAATCATTTAACAATTATTTCATTTTATTTATTTCCTTAATTGCACCCTCGCTTCATTACTGAAATATTTCATCAAAAAGTTAATTGAAAAAAGGAATTTCATAATAGACAAAAAAAAACTCCATTTAAATTGCATTTCGAATGTTATTACATCTAAGGATACATATATTCTCAATGACGAAAAGTTACAAACTCTTTAATAGATACTCGAAATTCTTAAACTAATTTTTTTTTATACCTGGGACATTTTTGGTTCGTGACATATATCCCCAATAATAAGTTTTAAATCGAACCTTACTTGTCCATTTATTTCAAATGACAAAACCATCAACAAAAATACAATTACACTAGCAATTCCCACAGAAACTCGATTAAAGAACAGACTTCCAATTTCTAGCAGTCTAACGTAATAACAATGCTGGAATCATGAGAGGACAGCGGACAACAATGACAAACGCCGTTCCTTTGTCCGGGAACTCAGATTTTACAACAAAAAGGTAATTTTAATAAACATATTGTTTCTCTTCACAACAGGTTTTGATCAAACACGTCGAGGACGATTGATGGCAGGGTGTGGTATCATTGGCCCGGCTTTGGTGGCCTAGATTTGAAATGCACGCGGCCTGCACTTTGGAATATTCGTTCCGTTTTGTTAGTCATTTGCTGATGGAATGTGTTACAATAGCTGTAACCGCCTATTTCTTCGAGGTGGGGTGTGGCAGAAGACAATGGGATTTCTAGATTGATTTAAAAAAAAATGATGTTTGGTATTGTTTTAATCCATTTAAAAAAAATGTTCGACGCCCTTTTTGATTTGAAACGTCTTTAGAATCATCTGGAAACATCATGTTGTGCTTTTAGAGGGATTCATTCCGGGATTTTATCTCCGTGACAAATAGCACGATTGACATAAATCTGGTCTCGTTCGACAGAAAATTAAACGTCGATGTGTATAAATCAAAGCACGTACGGAACGTACTACAAAGGAGCTCGGGGAATAATTCGTAACAACTTTCTAGTTTTGTTGATGATCACGGAGGAAAAGAAGTAGATAGAGGTGCTCTCAAGTCCAAATCCGGTTTGAAATGTGAAGTAAGCAATCGGTTAAAAAGTTAGTACTGGCGAAGTATTTGGCGCTATTCCAATGCGCTACTTATTACCAGTACTTGGCGATAATTTATTTTATAATTTAATATACCTATGAAGTGGATATAATAGCATCCTTTATTGATTCGGAACTTGTACTGCATCTCATATCTGCACAAATGTTTTTTTTTTAGTTTTTATACTTTAAGATTCGTGTGTAAAATAATGCAATCCTCGTTGAAAACGCATTGCCAGCTAAGTTTGTTTGTACCTACTGTAGCATTCCCTTTGCAATAAGGACTAGAGCTCTTACGTTGACTGCAAAAACGCTACAAGCATCTCCAAACAAAAACTTCTGTCCCAAAAATGAGAGACTCAAACTTGAAGTTTTAAAATATTTAATTAAAGTTAAAATTTTAGATAAAAAAAAACATATTATTTAAGTTACAGATTAATTACAATTAATACAAAGAAAACAGAAAGGACTCCTGTTGACCGGTCCTTCCTAAACGACAATCACTTCATTCCAGAATCCAGCTCCGTGTCCAAAAAGTATCTGCCTGCTTTTTAGTTTTTTCGGAGGTATGAAAATAAGATGTTAACGTTCAAGCTGGTGGTTCCACCTAGTGTCACTATATAGAAATAGTAGTTCTGATGATGGAAGAGATAGAGAGTTCTTGGGATGTTACACTACTTTAAGGTTGCTACATTACTTCCCGTGAAATCTCGCCAAATCACCTCCTTCGTGTTGATGGTCAACTCTTGAAATGAAGTTTTCTTGCCATGCTCTGACACAGCCACACCCGTTTCTTTTTAGAATATTCTAGATTTTTAGAATTGAATAATATACTTGCATCAGTGTATTTGTTTGAAGAAAGTTGCCTTATGTTGTATATATGAAATTATTGAGATTCCTTAAAAATAAATTAAATATCACAAAGAATTGAAAAAAGTGATAAAATTGATTTGTTTAATAAATAATTCCACAATACCAATCGATAAGTATTTCCTTTATTTGTATAAGTTACTGTAAAAGATGGATTCGATCCATCTGCTCATGTTGTCATCGACAACAATCGAAAACAAGCACTTAGTTCATTTTAGAATAATTTTGTGGGTAAAGCTTTATTATAATATTATTTTGTTTACTTGGTTATCTTTTGTAAAGGACGCGTGCTATTAGTTTGAAAGTTATTGAGTAGATGAAATTGATAGAACGTTTATTAAATTAAAAAACAAACACTAATAGCTTTTTAGCTATTCAACAATTAACACTAAAAATCAAAAAGCCTTTATACATTTTACATAAAGGCTACTGCCTGTTTTTAAAGAGCTTGTGTTATAGAAAGCAACTGTTAGACTAATTTTAATACTGCTCTAACAATCTATATTTAATACTTATGACACACATATTAATGCAGATGAGAGGGGAGGTTTAATTAATTTTTTGACACATAAATATTAATTTACATTTCTATATATCTAATACTCTTAACACTTTAAATACTAACTTTTTATCATAGAACTTTTTTTCTTTAGAATTGGTGTATCACTGATTTAGAACTTTAAAAACCCCAATGGAGCTCAATATAGGATGAATTGAGCAACCATTAAAGCATCTAATTTCCAATTGGAATCATCTATTAATTCTTTAATTCCTAATTCTTTTTTGTCATAGAATATTTTTCTTCTTATAATTTGTGTTTTCTAGTCATCTAAATATGACATCTAGGTTTTTACAGAACGTTGGATCACTGATTTAGAGCATTAAATGCTCCAATGGATCTTAATAAAAGATCAATGGAGCAATCTTTAAAGCATCCAATTTCCTGTTTGAACCATCAGGCTTAATTAAGGCTAAAAATATTTACTTCATATTAGCAAAACAGTAGTCAAACATTGACAGATTTGAACAAAAACTATAATAATAAAAAAAACTACTGATTACTTGGCCCAATTCTTTGTGAGTGTGACTCTTGAATTTGTCACTGTTATTTACAAATTAATCTAAAATCAGATTGCGCTCTTCTCTTTTAATTCGACCATGTAAGTAACCATGGAAACCATTGAGTCTCATGCTACAAATTTGTAAACAGGTGGTTTTAGTGTGACACCACCGGCGGAAAAGTAAAATCAGAGACTGAAGTTATTGTAACTAACCCAGACTTTTATCTTGTTTAAAAAATAATACCGAATGTAAATTAATATTAGATTTTCGCGTTTAAATGTTCTATAAACTTTAATGATAGTCATGCAACTGACTATTAAGGTTTCTAATAATTCACGGACCGATTTATGTTGGATATTATGACATATAAAACCACGACCACAGACTATAAACTACTAAAATAGACTGTACGTAGTCAGGGACCGACTTACAAGTTTAAGGACCCAGGGCAAAAGAACGTTTGGGGGACACGAACGACATACATTTAATTTAAGGTATGTCGTTTAACGATATACGCTTCTTCGACAATTTCTTCATTTATAATTCGACAAATTCTTCATTTATAATTAGACAAATTCTTCACATATTTCTCATATTCCCTTATTGTAATTTCTTCCATTTTACTTTCTTTTAATTGAGATAGTTGTTATGTTCTACTCATTTTAGAGAAAAAATAGGTAATAATTGCAATATAAAAAGGTAATAATTACAATATAAAAATAGGTAATAATTACAATATAAAAAAATAGGTAATAATTACAATATAAAAAAATAGGTAATAATTACAATATAAAAAATAGGTAATAATTACAATATAAAATATAGGTAATAATTACAATATAAAAAAATAGGTAATAATTACAAAATAAAATAATAGGTAATAAATACAATATAAAAAAATAGGTAATAATTACAATATAAAAAAATTTGAAAAATGTATCCATAAACGACAAATCCCCATGCTAAATACTATAAACAATTTCTTTATAGTCTTAGTCATGAATTAAATTTTCCAAATGATCCAAAGGGCATTCTTTTGACGAACGCGATGCGAAAATGACATGCATCATGAATATGCAGGAAACATGAAAGTGATTTGATTGGAGTAAATAGTAGAAGTTTTGAGGAAAAAAAATTAACAAAAAACTATTAATTAAAAAAGTCATTAGTTAGTAAATTTATTAGTAACTTTTTCATATTTATTTTAGCTTTATAAGCATTTTTGGGGCCCACAAAAAAAAGGGCGGGGGGGTGGGGACCTGGGCAAGTGCCTCGAATGCCCTGCCGTAAATCACTCTCTGTAACATAGCACTAGATTTGAGGAATCAGAATTTGCATGCCCCTTGTAGGGGGGGGGGGGAGGGGGGTTAGGTTGTTAAAATTTATTAAACAAAGTGGAGTTGAAAGATTTGAAACTTAATCTAATGTCGCGGACACGAATTTGATTAAATCAAAGTTAACGAACTCATGACTTATTTACTTATATATATTACAAAGGGTCAAACTCATGAATTATATTTTACCTATTTTTTACAAGAGGTTAAATCCAAGATATGGATAGTCAGAGATCTGGGGGGTATTAGTAAATGAGGATTTTGAAATGGGTCATCAATGTACAAATCAAAGCAGCAGCGAATAGATTGTTATGTTGCATCAGAAAAGTATTTAATCCAAAAATCTAAGGATATAATCTTGCCATTGTTTACAGATTTGGTAAGGCCCCATCTAGAGTATGTTCTACAGTTTTGGTCACCATATCTTTAAAAACAACAACATTGTTTTGTTAGAGAAAGTTCAGCACAGGGCCACTGAAAAGGTCCAAGGTATTTCAGGCATGGATTATGAAGACATTTGAATATGTATAACACTTTGGAAAAGAAAAGGATCAAGGGAAATTTTATTCAACTGTTCGAATTCATTAAACAGGAGGAATGAATGTCGGGAATTTAGATTTTAATATGAATCACCAAAATTTTAAGGTATTACTCATAATTTTAAGTGTACAAGAAGAAGGCTTAATATGGCTGTGAAGTTCAAAACTGCTTATATTCACCCGATTCCACGATACTAAATTTTAGTACTTTATCCGAGTTTTCAGTCGGCAAATTGCTGTCGTTCGCACAGGCGCAAATGTCACGCATTCGATACATCGTTGTATAAGGGAGGTCCACAATATTCCAATCCTGCTATTTTCCCTTTGATTAGGTTCGCGTACTCGACGGTTCCAGTGATCGTGTCTGATGGGACGAGGAACTGGACGGCGCTTCGTGAGTTCAGCTTCGATTTCTTTCGGAGGCTGTACCTCGAGGAGGAGGAAGACGGAGGAGGAGGCGAGCTGTATTTGGAGGAGGTGGAACGGGAATGCCAGTTCTTCCCCTACCAGACGGAGTTCAGGAGCCTGACGGAGGTGTTGTCGATGGGGCCGGAAAGAGCCGAAGAACCTTGGTACATAGGATGGTAAGAATTGATTGTTATAATTGAATCGCCAGTTTTAAAAAGGAAATAAAGACCTATTAATTATTAATGAAAATTGCTAATTTAAAATTATTAATGAAAATTGCTAATTTAAAATTATTAATGAAAATTGCTAATTTAAAATTATTAATGAAAATTGCTAATTTAAAATTATTAATGAAAATTGCTAATTTAAAATTATTAATGAAAATTGCTAATTTAAAATTATTAATGAAAATTGCTAATTTAAAATTATTAATGAAAATTGCTAATTTAAAATTATTAATGAAATTGCTAATTTAAAATTATTAATGAAAATTGCTAATTTAAAATTATTAATGAAAATTGCTAATTTAAAATTATTAATGAAAATTGCTAATTTAAAATTATTAATGAAAATTGCTAATTTAAAATTATTAATGAAAATTGCTAATTTAAAATTATTAATGAAAATTGCTAATTTAAAATTATTAATGAAAATTGCTAATTTAAAATTATTAATGAAAATTGCTAATTTAAAATTATTAATGAAAATTGCTAATTTAAAATTATTAATGAAAATTGCTAATTTAAAATTATTAATGAAAATTGCTAATTTAAAATTATTAATGAAAATTGCTAATTTAAAATTATTAATGAAAATTGCTAATTTAAAATTATTAATGAAAATTGCTAATTTAAAATTATTAATGAAAATTGCTAATTTAAAATTATTAATGAAAATTGCTAATTTAAAATTATTAATGAAAATTGCTAATTTAAAATTATTAATGAAAATTGCTAATTTAAAATTATTAATTAAATTTAATTAAAATTATTAGTTAAAAATTGTTCAAATAAATTATTAATAAAAAAAATTATTTGGTTTTGGTCGGACCAAAAATAATTTATGAACCCCCCCTTCGGACAATCCTGGCTACGCCACTGTGTAGTACTTGGGACTGATAGACTGTGAGCGCGATGGTATAAGAGCGTAGGAATTTCTCTTCTGCAACTTTTCTGGTTGCATTTACATCAATATCAATACTTATTTAGCGTTTAGTTACTCTTAACAATCAGCCTCTTTACCAAAGTAAATTTCATGTAATTTTTAGTGTCGAATCAATGGCTCAATGGCAATAATGGCTCAAAATCGACGAACATTGATATATTGTTCATAGAGTGTGCATATGGAGTTTTGGCACAGAAATCGCCAATTTTTCGGAAAATCAGAATTTCTGAAAAGTCTACTTTTATTTATTTAATCTTCAAAATACTTTGTATAACATGTTATCCTTCATTTGAAGGCTATGAAAAACATTTTATTGCAAAATTGGTTTTTAGAACTATATTCTTCAATAGATGTTATTATTTTTTTTTTTCCATTTTAAACTTAAATATGAAAGTCTTCAAATTTAAATTATGTAAAAAAAATCGGGTTCAGGAATGTCGAGCAAAGTAATATTTCAATCACTTTAGGGAGGTCTTAATTCAGAAAAAAAAATTACTAATTTATTTTGAATAAAACGAGGCTATACAGGTGTGTACAAAATTTCAAAGCAGTAGAAGAGAGAGAACATGTGTTTTTTAAATGTTTATGCACCATTTACCGTCTGCCTTCGTATTTTCCATCTTCACTATTCGTTATTTACTAAAAATATATATATATATATTTAATTTTAGTCACGTTAAAAATGTTAAGGCTTCGTAAAAACTTTACTTTAAAACTATGCTGTTAATAGAGTTTGAAACTTTAATATTTGTTTCGTAAACATATGAGTAGTATTTTTAAAAATTAAGTTATACATTTTTTTCTCTCGAATTAATGAAATAAAAAGAAATATTGTTAGATTATGAACTAAAAATAAATTTTTGAAAACAATTAAATCACGAATTTATTTGCAAAAATTTCTTCTTAGGTATGTAGTATATACTTAGGCGTTATTTAATCAATGTAATTTCTTGTAAATATGTTGGGTGTACGATTTGAAAGAATGTTCTAATAATGTAAACAAAAATGGTAATTCTGAATTAATTTATAAAAATATTCAAAAATTCGAAGAAGAGGATATCAAAGAAGGATATTTTATCCGATAGTTCATTGGTAAAATTGCCTTAGGTTACCCATTTCTAATGGAATCCATTGCCGCGCTATCGACATGCCCCGACAGCTGACTTGAATTCTGTCAATACGTCGGAAGCGTTAAGAAGATTACGAGTGCAACAACGAGTTTAATTCACTGTCCGGGGAAAACCAGTGGGAAAACACATTGAATCTTATCGGGGTCCCAACACTCCTTATTTGCGTTTGGGATTCAGGATTAGCAAAGGGTTTATTTAGGGGCGGATTAATCGCAGTGGCGTGGCTAAACAGAGAAAGGCTGGGTGTTAAGGTCTCCGTTGCCGTTTAAAATTTAAATTCTTGAATCAATAAGTTATTTAAACGAATATATATTTATTAAATGGAATAATTAGATTAGTTATTAATAAATATTTCTCATTTATGTGCAGTTCTGAATTTACCACTAGGTCGACTAGTGGCCGACCCTTCAGGAACTATATTACTTGGCTTGGGTCGCCAAAAAATTGATAATTGTCTATCACCAAAATAACGAATTGTTCTTTTGCTCCCTGTTCTTCAAATTGAATGATAACTGCATGTTCTTGAACATAAAAAACGAATTTCTTTCGTTAGCTTGGCTTTTTTTTTATCTACCTCTATTTAAAAGTACTAGGAGGCTCCGCTGACGCTCCGCCAACCCGCAGAGGATTGCTACGGTTGCTGCTAAGCTGAAGCTTAACATCAATCATGGCCAATATCTTGCCTACCAGAAGTGTGTAATTTACTGAGTTAATACGTCATAAACATGAAATTCATAAAAGTTTATTTTTAAAAAATACCAACAGATGGCGCCACCTCAATTTTCCGCTCATTTAAAGTTTGGAAAATCGTTTTTCAAAACTTATATTTTTTAAATTTAATAAGGCTTGTATTCTTCCTAATTTAAGCTGACATCATCAAAATAATTATTTACCAATGAATTGAAGGGGTTAAGCGTCAAAATGGCGTACATAATGGCAAAATAAAAATGCGAGCGCAACAGAATTTTGCAAACAAACTAACTGTTGCCATTCCGCGTAAAGAAAAACAGCGTTTTTCAATCACCGCGTAAGAGAATTATATATAAAGATGACAACACTTGGGTATCATCATATTTTATTAACCCTAGTGTCGCCTTTAAGTCACCAAAATAACGACCTGTTAATTTTTTTCCCATCTCTGTTCTTCAGAATGAAAGAGAATATTATATTCTTTTGTTTAAAAAAGGGATATTCTCTTACAAAAACTGTAAAATATAATTTATTTTTGTCATCTAGTAGCACCGGATATGTCGGTGATCTCAAACCTCTTTCAAATTGAAATTCCTCACGACTCTGTTTTTTTTAATAAATATTTGACCAATCTCGTAAGCCACTAAATATATGTTTGGTATGCTGAGATGAATGTTCAGCTGCACACATATACTTTTTTATTTTTATAATTATCCACCCTAAACCTAAAAAGAACACGCTAAAGAATACTTCTTTAAAAAGAAAAAGGAACGGGGTGTGACTGTTCCATAAAAATAACGTTAATATAAAAATCTTCCGCGAGTACAAAAAGGTAACATATATGTGACATACAGTTCCGTCATACATTATTTGGAACAGACAATAGGACATTTGGCGCGTTTTTGTTTTTGGCGACGAAAAATTGCCTTTAAACAGCGCTATGACGTCATAGGGTTGCCAGATTGAAATTGGTCACAAGAATCGGAAGATACGAATAATGTCAGGTGGGGCTGCCATATTATAAATTTATCGCCCCTATAAAACACGCCAAAAAAAACCTCGCGCGCCAAATGTCCTATACTACATCTGTACCCATTATTTTTCGGGGATCGTGGGTTAAAACAAGAAATTTCCGAATTTAACGATTCAAAATTCCCAATTTAACAACTTATATTTAATTTCTGAGTAATCTTACGTAAGTTAAAGTTAAAGTTACGTAAGTTAAATTGATAATTAATTTAAATTGCACAAATATTTTGCATGTTTTTTTAAAAAGTTTGCTAATTGAAATCAAGCTTTTTTGTACTAACCTATTGTTTTTAAATTTGATAGTAATAATTTCAATACAATGGCTTCTGAAGTACAATGTATTGCTCCAAAATTACTGACCGTGAGGGAGCTGCTCAGAAACTTGGCATAGGGCCTCAAAAATCTTAAATCCGTAAAGCTTTCAGCGTTTATAGCCCAAACAATAAAAAAAAAAAAGACAACTTTATTGCTTGTATTTCATGACTAGAAAAGAAAATACTTGCCATGAAAACTAGTAGTAACATAAAATTAAAAGAAAGAAAAGTTAGTTTCAAAACTATAGTGGCGACATCTAGTGTAAAGTAGAACAACGATTTACAGGTGTTCTTACTTTTTAAAGAGAAATATGACAGTTAAAATAACTTTCATTAGGGAATATAACTAATGCACTTTTGTCTGTGTTTTTACGAAAGGAATAAAAATATTTTCATGTCTAATGTTGGACAATTATTAGGAGTATATTTTTAGAGCAAATTTAAATTGATTGAAAGTCGACTATCGGAGATGTACATAATATTTGGTCGTGCTCTAAAGTTCTCTTTCTTTTTCAGGAGTAACTGCGATAGCAAAATAGGTAATACTCTTCGGAGGCATTATAACCGGCCGTATTTCTTGCCTCCCTTGGCGGAAAGCACCAACATCGACTGGATATTCATGGGAAAGCCGGGATACGGAGCTCACATGCACGTATGTATTGCATCTAAACAATTAAACTGAAATTATTACGGACCAGTTTATTACAACCACATTCATAGTAGAATTTTCCACCTACTAGAAAAAATGAGACTTTAAAAAAAAATTTAGTGAATTTTTTTAAAGATTTAAAATATCAGTAATAATTAGCAATATATTAATTTTTCTAGAAAACTCATGAAATATTTCATAAACATGCTAGGTGGAGAATAATAAATTACACTTGTGATTCTGCAATCGTCTTATTACTTTTGGATGTCCTGTCGTTTTATTGCAATAAAGAAGTGAAATTTCTCACTTTCCCATCGTTACGAGAAATTGCACTTCTTCTTTTGCAATCGTTTCTCGATCTCGACATAAAATAAAAGTGCGTTATTTGATATTAGAAATAATTGTAATGAAAACAAATTCTTATTCAAATATACTTTCTGCATTGATTAATCGGTTTTGGATGTTCTGTAGTTTTTTTTTGTGATGGAGAAGTAAAATCTCTCATTTTCTACACCATAATGAGAGATTGCACTTCTTCCCTTGCAATCGTCTCTCTATCTCGACTTAAAGTAAAAATGTTTTTTGATATTAGAAGTAATTGTAACAAACTTACTTTCTCCGTTGATGAATCACTTTTGGACGTCCTATAGTTTTATTGTGATGAAAAAGTGCAATTTCTCATTTTCCACACCATAATGAGAAATTGCACTTCTTCTTTTGCAATCATCTCTCCATCTCCACCTAAAGAAAAAGTATATTTTGATATTAGAAACACTAGTACAAAAACAAGTTCTTATTCAAACTTACGTTGTCTATTAAGGAATAACTTTTGAATATTCTGTCGCTTTATTGGGATGAAGTAGTGAGATTTCTCATTTTCCGCTCATCACAATGATAAATTGCTCTTTTTTCTTTTGCAATTGTCTATCCATCTCGATTTTAAAAAAGTATTTTTTGATATTAGAATTAATAGTACTAAAAACCTAATTCTTATTCGAACTTACTATCTCCATTGATGAATCACCTTTGGATAAACATGCTAGTTGGAGAATAATAAATTACACTTCTTATTCTGCAATCGTCTTATTACTTTTGGATGTCCTGTCGTTTTATTGCAATAAAGAAGTGAAATTTCCCACTTTCCCATCGTTATGAGAAATTGCATTTCTTCTTTTGCAATCGTTTCTCGATCTCGACATAATATAAAAGTGCGTTATTTGATATTAGAAATAATTGTACTGAAAACAAATTCTTATTCAAACATACTTTCTGCATTGATTAATCGCCTTTGGATGTCCTGTAGTTTTTTTTTGTGATGGAGAAGTAAAATCTCTCATTTTCTACACCATAATGAGAGATTGCACTTCTTCCCTTGCAATTGTCTCTCCATCTCAACCTAAAGTAAAAATATTTTTTGTTATTAGAAAACACTAGTACAAAAACAAATTCTTATTCAAACTTACTTTCTCCATTTTGTAATCAATTTTGAATGTCCTGTCGCTTTATGGGGATGAAAAAGTGATATTTATTATTTTCCGCTCATCACAATGAGATATTGCACTTTTTCTCTTGCAATCGTCTATTTATTTCGATTTAAAGTAAAAGTATTTTTTTATATTAGAAGTAATAGTACTAAAAACAAATTCTTATTCAAACTTACTTTCTGAATTGATGAATCACCTTTGGATGTCCTATAGTTTTATTGTAATGCAGAAGTAAAATTTCTCGTTTTCCACACCATAATGAGAAATTGCACTTTTCATGTAATCGTTTCTCTATCTCGACCTAAATTAAAAGTGTTTTTTGATATTAGAAGTAATAGTAACAAACTTACTTTCTCCGTTGATGAATCACGTTTGGATGTCCTATCGTTTTATTGTAATGAAGATGAGGTGAAATATCTCATTTTCCACACCATAATGAGTAATTGCATTTCTTCTCTTGAAATCGGCTCTCCCTCTCGACCTAAAGTAAAAGTATTTTTTTATATTAAAAGTAATAGTATTAAAAACAAATTTTTATTTAAACTTACTTTCTGAATTAATGAATCACTTTTGGATGCCATGTTGTTTTATTGCGAAGGAGAAGTGCAATTTCTCATTTTCCCATCATCACAATGAGAAATTGCAATAATTTTCTTGCAATCGTCTCTCCATATCGACCTAAAATAAAAATGTTTTTTGGAATTAGAAATAATAACACTGAATTTTTTTTTATTTAACCTACTTTTTTGCATTGGCGAATATTTTTTTTACAATGTCAAAAATTATTTTATGTGTGCGTGGTTATATATGCCACATACATGTCAAAACTAAAATAACTAAACATATCGCATTACAGGGGAGTATCGGCATTGAAAAGTTGGACAAAAATATTTTTATACCCTAATAGTTAAATATATTAAAGTTTTAACGTTATTTTTATAAAACATGTTAAAAGACGTTTTGATCTAGAATTTACAAAAAATACTAATTTATTAATATTATAAGACACATGATTTTAGTGCAAAACTGTATACTATAAACTGTATACTATTAGATACAGGTTCTTTTAATGCTATGATTTTCCTATTTGCCAGTATATGCCTTATATTCCTTATTTCCTATTTGCCTTATATAATGACAAACTGAAACTTATAATGTACAATCGTCTCTAAGTTTTAATATCGACGAAATATTTGGATTGCTCATATTCTATTTAAATATTCTTTAGTTTTTCAAATGTAACAGTTTTTTTTCAAATATAACTATGGAAAGCAGTATCTCTATTTCAATGTTATAAAACGTTTTCTACAAAGCCATATTCTACGAAAATTATAAAATAGAAAATTCTACTATTTTATAATGGACATTAAATATTTATAAATCATATAATAACTGTTCATAACTGCATATATAACTGTTCATAACTGCTCATATAATAATAATTATAATCATATAATAACATGTTCAACAGATGTTTTATATTTTAATATTAAATTAAAGCGAATCTCATGACATGAAATGAACAATTTTAGGCACGTTTTCACTCTACTTAAAGTAGCGCACGAACGATACACATACCTAATTTTTAATTTCGATGAAGATGTTTGCTTAGATTTTATTTAAAAGTTCTTTAATGTTTTATATGTAGCAATTGTTTTAGTAACTTGACGTTGCCAATTAGTATCTCTATTTAAATCTTCTTAATCGTTTCCTACAAAAACATATTCTACATAGAAAATTACAAAACTATTTTATAATAAACATTCCTTCTTCGATGAGCACTTAATAGAATTCAATAACAGTTATAAATTATTCAATACACGTTTAAACAAATTTCAATGGTAAATTAAAGTAAAGTACATAAACGGTTTTAGAGATGTTATCATAATCATAAAATAAAATAGTCGTCACATAAAAATTATTAAATCAAATTAAACATGCTTTAAAGTATTTTTTTAACCGTAATCGAAGAGTATAATAAACTGAAATGTAATCTTGATATATATTCAACGAAAGTAAAACTCGCTTATACTGTTGGTTAATTAGCTTATTTCCATAAACTTACAGCTTTATCTTAACCCAAACATTTGAAGTTTTCTATATGTAAAAAGTTTTTACTTACTTAAGAAAAAAGATGTCTTCATCAGGTTTCATATGTTGGAATACGGAATAAGCTCATGCTTTTAGAGATGCTTCCAAAACTTCTTCAAAATAGCATCCGAATGAGATAAATGCCAGCAAAGGATTTAAAGTTTTAAAAAATTCATTGTTTCAAGATAACAGTACCAAACATTGTTCCTGTTATTCATCTCTTGATATTATAAATATGATTGAAGTCTTAACAATGAATTTGTGTATGATTGAGGTCTTAACAATGAATTTGTTGCCTTTTCCATCACAATATTTAAAAACATTCTTGTAACAATCTGTTTCTAGATAATTGTTAAACTAAAATAACCTTTTTTTTTAAAAAAGGAAAACCGATTTGGCAACGATATAAAAATTGAGCAAAGTTCTTGTTTATAGGGAATTGTCGTTAAGGGTAAAGGGGAAAGGTGCTGTGTTAACACTGTATTGTTAATGTAAAGTTCCTTCAACAGATGGCGACACTATTGTTTTTCTATTTTCGCTTTATTACCTAGAATTGCATTTTCCCCACCTATTTTCTATTAGTAATATAATTCTGGGGTTTGCTGTAAAACGGAGGTAGTTCCAATTATTCAAGTTTGCAGAAAGCCATAAAAAACATTTGAAAATTCCAAGTTTTGTGAAGATATTCTTTTTGATCAATCTTCTTAATTGTTCCTACATATTATGACAGTATTTTCACTCAAAATTATATCTTCCAGATGACGTGACACATGTTGGATTGTTGGAGCTACCTCTTTCTTGCAATCAAATAGATGCTCTGTCTACCTCTGTGAAAAATATTTCACAAACAAAAATACAATTTACGATAACATTATTTTATTTAAAGAAAACTTCAATTGAAATATAACATATAACTTGGTTTTAAAAACAGAAACTTGCATTTTTAATCATCATACTCCGGTTCTGTAACATCCGGCTCATCTGCTGCGTTGTCTGGTCTATTGAGTAACGCGAGAACTAACGATTGGAGCTACATCTTTCTTGCACCAAACGAACTAGTTTTTTTTACCACAAGATAGTTCATGTAACTCCAAATTCCCCTAGGTTGGAGCTACATCCTTTTTACAGCAAACCCTTGAATTACATTTTTATATTAAGCGAAGGAATTTGCGATTTTAAAAATCTTATTTAATCATTCCTTTTTTTTAGTTAAAAAAAATGT
Source organism: Troglohyphantes excavatus (assembly GCA_963932185.1). NCBI lineage: Eukaryota > Metazoa > Arthropoda > Arachnida > Araneae > Linyphiidae > Troglohyphantes > Troglohyphantes excavatus. The sequence continues at coordinate 3,934,090 of OZ010667.1, forward strand.
CTCTTATTTTATTATATATATATATGTTTTAAATACTTCAAAAACAGTTCTAACGTATTTAAGAGTCAACCACCAACCTTTATAAAATACATATAATTTAGAGTAAAATCAGTGTTCTATGGAAGAGTGTAAACATGATGTGAAGGTGTTTCATTTTCCCTTTCAGATCGACCACGTGAACAACCCTTCGTGGCAGGCTCAGATCAAGGGAAGCAAACTGTGGACTCTCGAGCCAGTGCCGGAATGTTACAACGAGTGCGAGACCATTAAAACTCTCGTGAGACCTGGAGAAGTCAGTGAGTAGTTTTTGCTAGCATCAGATAAACAATAAATATGTGGTAGTCTCCTATGAATTTACCTGGACCCCACGTAACTTGCTTCGTGTTTACCTACTTGAATACCGATATTAGAGATCCTAAGAGGAGGTATCAGTGTCCAAGTTTTAGTTGATGGATTTTTAAAATTGCTAAATATAATCAAAGTGATTAAATTGTATAAATCAGATTATAATAGTCATTGGGTAATTTCTGTGCAATTGTAAATTTATAACGTAAAATTGACAATATACATTGCGTTTCAGTTAGTGTCATCACGCAAAAAAAAAGGGGGGGGGGGGTGAAACATGAAATTTCCCAACTTAACAATTTTAAATTCCCAACTCAACAGTACTGAATATTCTTGTTCCAACTTATCGGCATTTTTTAATTTTTTTATTAATATTAAACAGTTCTTTTACAAGCATTGATTTGTTGCATGCATGTCCGTTCTGAAGTCTAATTTAATTGTAATCTTTCAAGTTGGGCAATTTTTAATCTTCCCTAGCTTATATTTACTAATAATATTAATTTTCTTCAGACATAAATTTTCCCAGCTCCAGGATTTTTAAAACTTGAAATTCCCAAATTTTAGCGTTTCCAGATTATGGGGGGGGGGGGGGGGGGGCTGATTACAATTCCTATGTTTAAAGTACTGATAAGGGTTTTAAATTTTTACAATGGAAAGCATGGGAAAACGGGTTCTGCGATGTGAGTTACAGTGCTCAAGTCAATGCTGTAAGTTGGCAATAAACCAATTTCCAAATCTACAGCATGAATATATAAGTGCAAATAACTTTATTAAAAATGCAGCACGTTATTTATATAATGAAGTAAACCGGGTTCAAGAAGAAAAATAAATATTGTTGTAAAAAAAAGGAAACATATTTTAAAAAGAGCACAAAGAAGTAAAAAAAAAAATTTAATTTTACGAACAAGTTGAAATATTTAATACTAATTTTATACGTATTAGAGCTTTTTTAAGTTATTTCTAATTTACAAAAAAAATCCATACAAACATAAATTATGTCACCGATAGTTTTTTTGTAATTTTTATATCACAAATAATGATGTCTGTCACTTCGCAGTTGTATATTTGGGTTTTATTATGCTTTTTGAATGTGTTGTCATTGCGCTCTATACGATCTACATATTGCGCCCGACGACGGAAGCAGGGGCAACATAACCTGGAAATCAGGGAATTATCATACACATTTTTAATTCTGGAAATATCAGGGAAAAATCAAGGAATTTTTCAAAATTTCACAAAAAATGAGAGAATTTTTCAAATTTGAATCATTAAAATGGCAATAATCGTTTGCTATGCCCTCCATTTAGGGTTTAGTTGTCAATATTTCCTTTTAGTTCTGAAAAAGATTTAAAAGAAAAAGCATGGTTATGCGCATTTTCATATTTTCAGTGTTATTTTTGTAAAAACGTGAACCACTGCTGGAGGGAGAAGCAAAAGGAAAGTGTGTTGGACTTTAGATTGTAAGCAACATGTGAGGGGCTAATGAATATGTGATTTATTGAAGATTGGAATAGGAAATATGAAGCATATAAAACGTTTCAAATTATCTACAAAACAAATAATTTGAAAAAACTTGCTTTTTTGGAACATTATCTGTTTCCAGAGAACATGTTTAATTATTATTATACCTGTCGCAATTGAGTAATTGGTATTATATCCATAAATTATTTTAACTGACAATAAGTATTGCTTATAATTTTTCATTTATAATACCATATAAGAGTATTATTGTAGTGTGGATACTTTGTTTCTATACAAAGTATGTATTGAAACATTTCTTAATGTATTTGTAAAATCAGGGACATTTTTGTGGCACCATCATGGAAATCAGGGAAATATCAGGGAACTTTTTTTCCAGAATGTTGTTGCCACCCTGGGAAGGTTAATACTTCAAACTAAGAACTTTGTGATAAAATTCCCTCTTTCACTTTGATATAAAGAAAGTATCTTCTGTTTCTTTCCAGTTGTCCTGGACACGAACCGGTGGTACCACAAGACCTTGATAACGGGCGACGAACTGAGCATTACAATTGGATCCGAGTACGACTGACTTTATCTCGATCAGCAACTCCTCTGCAGTTATCAACCCCTTCCTTTATTACTTAAACAATGCTAGTCATACAAATACCAGAGTCCTGTGATCATGGTTACAAGTTCCCGAAGCATTATCAATTATCATTATTACTTTGATGTGTTTGTGCGTGCGCCCACCTATTTCTGTTGTTCCTTTTGTGTTTTAATGTGTTTTGTATGGCCCCATGATTACTGAGAAATTGAATTTAATAAATGTGGAGTATGTAAAAATCGCCTCGGACTTTTTTGTTTTTCTAAATCGATATGTAAATATCCATTCAAATGTTATCTGCTTTAAATCGCCGATATATTGCAGCCAAAGAGATTACGATGCCAAAGTCGGCAGTCCTGTAAGTTGTATTGATTATAGTAATAAGTAAAATATACGGTTTTACCGTGTATAAAAAAAAAAGGAACTATTTATTATATGCATAATTTGAAAATGCTTTTATTTTTTTCAATTATTTGAAGAATTTAATTTGGGTTTAGTTTAGATCGAACCTTAATGAAGAAAATATTATGATGCGATATTCTCAAAATGATTGATCGAAAGGAGTGTGAGATACGACTGCTAGGATGGGATGAATAGCCCCAAACAGTTGATAGAAGGGGTACCAGCTACTTTTAAAAGGCAATGTGCCATTGCCCGGTGCCATGACCTACTGCTCGATGGTGATCAGTAGGCAAGCGGAAAAGGAGGCCCATGGCCGCAAATGACTTAGTTTTAAACAACCTTAATCCAAGGTTATGACAACGACCCGTCGAAGCTTTGATGTGTTGCACACCACAATCTTGAGATCCTATTATTTAAAACCCCGTCACCCGTCGTCCATACACACATATATATATATATATATATATATATATATATATATATATATATATATATATATATATATATATATACACACACACTTCTAATCCAAGCACTTCTAATTCAAATTCAGTAGACTCTCCTAAGAAAGCCTATCGAAATTGTAGCTGATTTGGTAAAGATATTAGCCCAGTAAATTTAGGATTTTATATGAAACTAATTTATAATTAGCTGAAAATTTCAGAATTAGTTCCTCTTTGCATGTATAACGAATCCTGAAAAGTCCCCTAACTTTCCATGTGAGCTTCAATCCAAAATGGCGGATCAAAGATGGCCGCCAAGCACTATTTGCATTATTTGATGTTTTCCCTCATATATAAGTTAAAAATAAACATTTTTCAATTCTGTAAAAACCAGTATACTCTAAAAGGATTATTGTTTCGATATATACCATAAAATAACCAATAGCAGTTTTCAAATGAGGGAAAATTAATTTTTTTGACGTCGAAACCCAAAATTTCTGTGTTCGAAGTTTTTAGCTGAATTCATAATTTAGAAATATAAATAAATTGTGAAAAATGTTGTAGGTAAGAAAATGTTGTTTCTTGTGTGGAGTTTTCTAAAGTAAATTTTAAAAAAATATTCAAAGAAAAATCGCTGATATATTCCGTTTTCTTAAGCAATCCAGCAGGGTTTTTTTTAACTTCGAAGTGAGGAGTTGTTAGTGTAGATCTGTGTTAAACTTAAAAAAAAAACATGACAGTCTTTGTTTATAACTGTAACAAGTTGGGCAAGAGAGGGAAAGTGTGCGCGGGTTTTTAAAATGAATTGAAATGAAAAAGAAAAACACAAATTTTATAGCACTTAATTACATAAGAATAACAAAAATTTTGGCCTACAGTTCACAAATAAAAATATATAGACCAGTCATTCAACATCATAATCATCATCTTCGAAACCGCTGTAGGAGGAGCTGAATTTTTACATGACTCTCCTAAGCAAGAGGTACCAAACTTGGAGCACTGGAGGTCTGCCTTCTTGCATTGGCATTTTATGTCACAGTCTTTTATTGCAGTTATTTTGCAGTCACATGATATTAGTTGTAAAAGTTCTTCGGAAGCTGCGGGAAGTGTTGAAGGCACTGGATTCAAACTACCATCCTTCATGAACCATCCCCATTTAGTACGATCAAGGTTGTTTCCCAGCCAAAGTTGAACTTGATGATAGGTGCGAAGTGAATGCTGTGAAGCTGCTGCACTTGTTGGTTGAAGAGTTGCCAGATTAAAGTTTTAAGAGAGGGTTTTAGCTACTTCTTTATTGTAACGGATGTATCGCAGATCATCTAAAGAAGTTATTGGTTTTCCTCCAATAATGTATTCCAGGAATACTTCACCAATTTCAATGACCTTTTGGGGATCAAGTTGAGGATTGTTGAACTGTGAAATCAAAGAACGCAGTTCGTGATTGTTCTTTATCAACTTGTAAGCCTTTCTGAATATTGCAGATGTAGTGTCGCATCCAGTGGCAGCGTGTAGGAAGAGAAGGGTATCCTTTATTGGCCCAATAGCTTCTTGTATTTTAGTTATGCTGTAGCACTTTTCGTTGTACTTAGTTGATTGGGGTCGTAAAAAGTACAGTGATGTTCCTGGGATACCTCGTGCAATCAGAATTGTAAGTTGATCTGTATCAATACTTATTATTGCGACAGATCTGCAACTGGTCTGGCATGCATGTATTGCCGTTGAGCAGATTAGTGTATCTGCGTCCCCATCCGCCTGCTGCCACCATCAACCTACTCGTCCATTGTAGATGGAGGATTTTTTTGCAGACATTGGATTGGAAGGAGTCTGATACCTACGGAGATATATGCCTCAAATGTGTCAGATTTGTGCAGAAACGATTCTCTCTATGTGATGCAGTGATTTTTGATGGATACTCGTGTGCTTTATCAACTAAAAGTGTGGAGAGACAAAGAAGAATTATGTCAAAAATATTTGCGACTGTTGCTTTTGATGGAAATATGGTGGCAACGACTAAACAAGCTAATATTTTGCTAAACTTCGAAAAGAAATCAAGACTAATTCGAATGATGATATGCTACTTCAAATCTGCAAGAATAACTGTTAAACAGGCGGATGGGGACGCAAATACACTAATCTGCTCAACGGCAATAAATGCATGCCAGACTAGTTGCAGATCTGTCGCAGAAATTGGTTCTGATACAGATCTATTTCCAATTCTGATTGCACGAGGTATCCCAGGAACATCACTGTACTTTTTACCACCTCAATCAACTAAGTACAACGAAAAGTCCTACAGCATAACCAAAATACAAGAAGCTATTGGGCCAATAAAGGATACCCTTCTCTTCTTACACGTTGCCACTGGATGCGACACTACATCTGCCTCGGAAATCTACAGCTTACAAGTTGATAAAGAACAATCACGAACTGAGTTCTTTGATTTCACAGTTCAACAATCCTCAACTTGATCCCCAAAAGGTCATTGAAATTGGTGAAGTATTCCTGGAATACATTATTGGAGGAAAACAAATAACTTCTTTAGATGATCTGCGATACATCCGTTACAATAAAGAAGTAGCTAAAACCCTCTCTTCAAACTTTAATCTGGCAACTCTTCCACCAACAAGTGCAGCTGCTTCACAGCATCACTTCGCACCTATCATCAAGTTCAACAGTGGCTGGAGAACAACCTTGATCCTACTAAATGGGGATGGTTCATGAAGGATGGTAGATTGAATCCAGTGCCTTCAACACTTCCCGCAGCTTCCGAAGAACTTTTACAACTAATATCATGTGACTACAAAATAACTGCAACAAAAGACTGTGACATGATGCCAATGCAAGAAGGCAGACCTCCAGTGCTCCAAGTTTTGTACCTCTTGCTTAGGAGAGTCATGTAAAAATTCAGCTCCTCCTACTAGCGGTTTCGAAGATGATGTTTGTAACGTTCGCTCGCCAAAACAGTGATTTGCTGTCAAACATTGGCGACGACGGAGGTGAAATCGGGGATTTCCCCTAGTATGTAAAAAGGAGAATAAGCTCTGCTCTCGAAGAGCATGGACCTGTCTTTAATGTATTGTAACTTTAACATTTTAATGTAATTTATTACTTAAAATGCGTCTTATAATTAAATATTGTGATGTCTCTAGAGTGCCTCTTCAATGAGTTGATTACCACACCAGCAAGTTTGCATTTAGATCGAAAAGAACCTGAACTCGAATCCATGTTTTGTTTTAATGAATAGTATCACTCGGCATTGAATTAAAACCTAGTTATAGGCCACGACAGCGAATGGCGAAAGAACTTTACTGGCGCACTCGGTAGGATCAGGTGCAAACGAACTGTTCCTTGTAATATCTGTGATCTGGAACTGTGATTTGGTGGTGGTGGCGACAGGCAGATGCAGCTGAATGGGAGCTGCAGAGGGTGAGATCTCGTCAAGGTGAAGAGGAAGCGTTGAGCAGAAACGGAAGCTTGGGGGTCAACCAGGCGACCAAAGAAGTGTTCCGGACGACCACAAGAGTTGCTACGGTCAACCAGGCGACCACGAGAGTTGCAGCGGTCAACGAGACAACCACGGGGATCGAGGCGGTCAACAAGGGGACCACAGGAAGTGCTGGACTCGACGGTGACCACGCTGGACTCAACGATGACCACAGGAGCCTTCCGGAACGAATTTGACGAGATGACCAGGGCAGACAGGTCAGTGGGTAGAGCTCAAAATTAAATGTTCATGAACCCCAATGTCTGAGTACTGCGAAGGTGTTATGCGAAATCGAAATTAATTTCGGAATGTTTAGAACACAGGAAAGTGTTAGTCGCACATACTGTGCAAGTTTATTAATTAACAAAATTGTTAATTGGTTTCAAAAATAATGTTCAAAAGAACAGGATTTATTTTAGTAATATAATACCTTCGTTTTGCTCTGGTTAAAATTTTAGTGTTTACATTTTAAGTAGAATCGTAGTAACAAAATGTTGTTATGTTTCAGAAATTTTAAAAGTATAATTTCTGTCGTTATAGTACTATTATCACAGGAGGTTGTTAACATTGAACTTTGTGGAATAAGAATTCTCGGGAAATTGTAAATCCTAAAATAGGTGTTTGAGAATTGCAGGGTTCGGGTGAGTGTTAATAACGAAACAAAAGTTTTATTGTGATTTAGTTTATAACAATAACTTCTTGTCCGTAGAGATTCGGGTTACTAAATAAATGTTTAGTGAATTATCTAGGTAAGAAGGGTTTTTTTTTTATGTAAATACTGTGCAGGAAAGAAAATATTTCCTGGGATTACAACAAAGATTGTATTGTTATATTATTGTGTCACGTGTAACATAGAAATTTACTGTACGGGTTTTTCTGGAGATGTAAATCCTTAAAATTAGGTGTTGAAAAATCGTAAAATTCTTGGAAGTGTTATAAAAATTTTAAGTGTGACCATATATTATAATTGTAATTCTGAATAAAAATAACAGAAATTGGTTCTGATATTGTATTGTGGGTTAAATATATGAATATCATTTTGGTAAGAATAGTATAAAATATAATAAAGTTAAATCGAATTCTTATGTGTAAAATATATTGTGACATATTTGAAAATGCAAGAGATTTGATAAAAGTTTCGGTTCGGAAAGACGGCAATTGAGAGTTCAGATTTGTAACTCCCGTAGCGACCTTGGGCGTCAAGCAAAGCAGTTGGCGAGGAACAATATCGTGGCGACGAAATATTTCGCCCGTGGATTGAAGTAACCCGAGGAGAAGGTGGGTTTTTTTTTTATTGCGGTTTTTATTTATGAGAATTTATTTCATTTGGAGAAAACGATTTTTTTTCCTGTGCTCGCGCAATAAATATATTTTATTTGGTGATTGATTTTATGCATCTTTTATTATTGTGAATACCAAATTGAGTATTGCTAATTTTTTATTGTTGTCTTTGCCATTATTGAATAGTGTTATTGATTTTATGTGGATATAATTTTACATAATATAGATTAATTAAGGAATATTTTTTTTGATTAAATTAGTTAATTAAAATTAATAAATTTTCAATCGTGAATAAAATTTATTTTCGATTTTTTTTTATTTGAGGCTTGGGTTTTGAGTATTAAATTATACTTTGAGGGTTCGTATCTGTTGGGTGTGAGGTCTATTTCGGCATCAAGATGACTTTTTTAGCCAGAGGAAGAAAACAGGACTTGTGTTTAGTCTGTGAGGAATTGGGGGAAGTGGTTGATCCAACTTGTGTAGTGCCTGAAATAAAACAGGTAATTTTGAAAAGCAAGTCTTATGAAGCAGAGGAGGTTCGATTAATCTTGAATAGGATAATCGAAGAGAGATTGGCCAGAGAAGAAAAAGAAGAGAGATTGGCCAGAGAAGAAAAAGAAGAGAGATTGTCCAGAGAAGAAAAAGAAGAGAGATTAGCTCGGGAAAATGAAGAGAAAGAAGAAAGATTAGCCCGTGAGCTGAGGCAACATGAATTAGAGTTAAAGAAATTGGAGTTATCTGAAAAGGAACCATCTCATCAACCAAATCAGGCGTCGGGAAATAGTCATAAGATCCAGTTGGCGCATGTAATTCCGAGGTTTGATGAAAAACAAGATGAAATGAGCCTATACCTTGTGAATTTTGAGAGGAAGGCCGAAATGGCTCAAGTTCCCAAAAGGGATTGGCCAGCATATTTACTTGGCGTTTTGCCCGCTGAAGTGACGAACATGTTAGCAAGAGAACCACTGGAAGTAGCACGTGATTACGATTCCGTGAAAGATCTTATATTGAAAAGATATAAGTTGAATAGTGAGAAGTTAAAACAGTGCTTCTATCGACATCAACGGAATCAAGAAAAGACGTGGAGGAATTTTGCACACGAGTTGCAAAGCTACTTCACTGAATGGATAGATGATTTGAAAATCTCTACTTTTGAAGATTTAAAGGATTTAATAATCACTGAACAGTTGAAGTTTCGGGTGCCAGCTGAAGTAAAAGAACATTTCTTAGATAACTGGCTAAACATGAAAACTCCCATCGAGTTAGCCGAAAGATTAGATGAATATGAAAGCATCAAGCAAAGTTTCAAGAGAAGAGAGTTCCCTCCGAAAACTAATAAGAAGGTTCAAGAACACAGATTTCAACCAGAAAACAGATTCCAACCAGAACATAGATTTCAACCCAGAGAACCGAGGTTTGAAAGAAGAGAGCTCGAAAGGAGAGGGACTGAAAAGAACATTCCTGAGAGGCGGAATAAGCCACAATGCTATTCTTGTGGGTCTACCGAGCATTTAAGAAACGTTTGCCCCAAGGCAACAAGGAGACAGCCTCCAGCTGTTGCAAATAGAGTCAGTGTTCGATCCTCATCTGGGGATAACATCACCGCACGAGCAAATGATGAAACCTCGGATCAAACGCCGGTATTAACAGCCAAAGTAACTGTTCCTGTTGTCGCACCTATTGACCCTACAAACAGCATTGACGAACTAAAAATAGTAAGGTTGAAATGTGGAAAAAATACCTTGAACGGAGTAATAGACTCGGGTACACAGATTTCTGTCATACGAGCAGATTTGGCAGTTGATTTTCAAGATGAGGAAGAAGGAAAGATACAAATTGTATCAGCGTTTGGGGATTCAGAAATAACACCCCTCAAGATCATCCCGATGAAAATCAATGATGGACGTCATGGAGAGATACCAGTGACTTGTGCAGTTTCTGGAAGACTTGTCAGTGACATGCTCATTAGCAGTTCAACTTTTGAAGCACTGAATGCAAATGTGGAGCTACATAGTGGCGTTTGTTCACAAGAAGCCATTAGCGAAGTTGAAGAAGAAAGTGAAGTCGAAGAAGAGTGCAATCAAGTCGCAGTTTCAAACAAGATCTCCATATGAAAGAGTAATGAACACTCTGACGTTGGCGGAAGACGTGGTGGATGCATCCAGTTGCAGATGGAATATGAAAGTTTGAAGACGGCGTGGGACTTGGCACGTGAGAAGAAAGACGACTTCGAGATCGAAAACAATATTTTGGTTCACTCGGAGATCATCGGAGGCGAGAAAGTACAACAAGTTGTCCTGCCAACCAACAAAAGGCAAATTGTACTGAAAATGGCACAAGAAGTTCCATTGGCTGGTCATCTGGGTGAGAAGCAAATCAAACAGCGTATCAAGTGTTCATTTTATGGGCCAAGTGGCGAGAAGGATGTCAATTTATTTTGTGAAAGTTGCAAGATTTGTCAACTTCGAAGAGGTACCACTTACAAAGATCTAGTCACAATTCAACAAATTGTGAGACCTAAAAATCCATTCGAAGTGTGGAGCGTGGATCGTATTGGACCTCTAGAACCACCATCAGCAAGAGGACACAAGTATATCAGTTGTGCCGAAGACTTGTGTACGAGATGGGCGGAAGTGATTCCTGTCAAGGATATCAGCGCGAAGACCACATGTGATGTGCTGATGAGGATCTTCACTCAGACGGGATTTCCCAAAACCATCTGTACTGATCAAGGGACTAGTTTTACATCACAGCTGACCAAGACATTCATGGACATCCTCGGTGTATCACCAAGATTAACTACTCCAGGTCCATTGAAACTAATCACCGATGGTTGGACAGGTGAGACCAATTTTCCAACCGCAACATCACCTTCTATTGGAAAATACATCGAAGACGCACAGATGAAGATAAAAACTGCACGCGAGATTGCTGCAGGGAATGCTGGAAACACTTTCCAAAACTTTATCGACAAAGTGTTAAAGGAACACACAAGTTATTATCAAGCGTATATTGATGACCTGGCAATTTTCTGTAAGTCATGGGAAGAACATGTAGAGCACATCAAGAAGATCCTGGCAGCGTTAAGAACAGTTGGCCTTACCGTTAACCGCAAGAAATGTGAATTCGGAAAGACACAAGTGAAGTTTCTCGGACACATAGTGGGTTCCGGTATGCATGCTCCAGATCCTCAAAAAATCGAGGCAATGAAGAATCTAGCAAGACCTTCCACGAAGAAAGAGTTGAGGGGCGTAATAGGACTTGAAAGTTACTATCGTGACTACATCCAGGACTTTTCGTCAATCGTACTACCTTTGACCGATCTAACCAAGATAAGGGTAGCAAACCAGATTCCATGGGGTGAAGAAGAAGAGTCAAGTTTTCAGAAGTCGAAACAACGACTTACCGAAATTCCTTTACTCTACACGCCAGTGCTGGACAGACCCTACCAGCTGTATACAGACGCATCTGCAACCGCCGTTGGCGCGTGCTTGGCACAGGAAGACGAGTCAGGAAAGGAGCGGCCAATTGCTTTTTTCAGTCGAAATCTCACTCCTTGTCAGATGCGATGGGCTACCATTGAGCGTGAAGCGTACGCGGTTTTGAGTACACTAAACAAATTTGACACATGGGTTTTTGGGGCTAAAATTCAGATAATTTCTGACCACAACCCTTTAACTTATTTAACTCAGGGAATGCCGCAGGGCGCAAAGCTTGCACGTTGGGCATTAGCCTTACAGAGATACAACTTGACAGTGACCTACCGGAAGGGTATAGGCACGGTAATGCCGATGCTCTGTCGCGCATTAAAATTGATGAAATCTGAGATTGTATGTAAGATTTATTATAATATTATTGTATCTCATTATGCTATTATATTGTATGTGTGTATTGTATGTATGTAGTGCATTGTATGTGTATTTTTATATTTACTTTTGGGAGTTCATGAACATAAAGTGTATATATGTGTTCCTTTTGAGCTCTCACCCTCTCTTCTAGAAGCAACAGCACTGAATGTTGTTGAACAATATCGGACTTGACAGCAAGCGAACTGTGAGTGTCAGCAGCATAGATACTTGTCACTTAAGTATGTATGTGCTTCTTCAGGGGGGACGTGTAACGTTCGCTCGCCAAAACAGTGATTTGCTGCCAAACATTGGCGACGACGGAGGTGAAATCGGGGATTTCCCCTAGTATGTAAAAAGGAGAATAAGCTCTGCTCTCGAAGAGCATGGACCTGTCTTTAATGTATTGTAACTTTAACATTTTAATGTAATTTATTACTTAAAATGCGTCTTATAATTAAATATTGTGATGTCTCTAGAGTGCCTCTTCAATGAGTTGATTACCACACCAGCAAGTTTGCATTTAGATCGAAAAGAACCTGAACTCGAATCCATGTTTTGTTTTAATGAATAGTATCACTCGGCATTGAATTAAAACCTAGTTATAGGCCACGATAGCGAATGGCGAAAGAACTTTACTATGTTTATGATGTTGAATGACTGGTCTATATTTTTTTATTTATGAACTGTAGGCCAAAATTTTTGTTATTCTTATGTAATTAAGTGCTATAAAATTTGTGTTTTTCTTTTTAATTTCAATTCATTTTAAAAACCCGCGCACACTTTCCCTCTCTTGCCCAACTTGTTACAGTTATAAACAAAGACAGTCATTTTTTTTTTAAAGTTTAACACAGACCTACACTAACAACTACTCACTTCGAAGTTAAAAAAAAAACCTGCTGGATTGCTTAAGAAAACGGAATTTACCAGCAATTTTTCTTTGAATTTTTTTTTAATTTACTTTAGAAAACTCCATACAAGGAACAACATTTTCTTATTAACAAATTTTTTCTTAATTTATTTATATTTCTAAATTATAAATTCAGCTAAAAGCTTAGAACACAGAAATTTTGGGTTTCGGCGTCAAAAAACTTAATTTTCCCTCATTTGAAAGCTATTATCGGTTATTTTATGGTATATATATAGAAACAATAATCCTTTTAGAGTATACTGGTTTTTACAGAATTGAAAAATGTTTATTTTTAACTTAGATATGAGGAAAAACATCAAACAAGGCAAAAAGGGCTTGGCGGCCATCTTGGATCCGCCATTTTGGATTGAAGCGCACGTGGGAAGTTAGGGGACTTTTCATGATACGTTCTACACATATCTAGGAGCTAATCCTGAAAACTTCAACTAATTATAAATTTGTGTCATATAAAATCCTAAATTTACTGGGCTATAAGAGCCTAAGAAAAAAAGTGCTTAGCGGCCATCTTTGATCCGCCATTTTGGATGGAAGCTCACGTGGGAAGTTAGGGGACTTTTCAGGATACGTTCTACACATATCTAGGAGCTAATCCTGAAAAATTCAACTAATTATAAATTTGTGTCATATAAAATCCTAAATTTACTGGGCTATAAGAGCCTAAGAAAATAAGTGCTTAGCGGCCATCTTTGATCCGCCATTTCCACGTTCTACACATATCTAGGAGCTAATCCTGAAAATTTCAGCTAATTATAAATTTGTTTCATATCGACCCTGTTTTTGGTCTAAATTTACTGGGCTATATTGCAAGAGTCAAGAAAAGTCTATCTTCAAGCCCAACTAAATGTCAGGCCATTGTAAATAAACTTGCACATCAGTTTACACCGGAGATAGGTCAACCTGCCTGCTCAACATTCAAGAATTACTGCACTAAGCAATGAAATAAAATCTTTGATAAAGATTTTTATGAAGAGGCATATAATACTCATGGAATCAAGGATTTTGTAATTCTTATAGAACTGAACAAAAAAACGAGAAGACCTAAGAAAAAGATAACAATCGAGAAGAACTTCAAAGAGGCAATAGGGTATAGGTTTCATCAGTGCCGTTACATAAACAATATTTTGGGGGGTTGAAAGAAGAAATTTCCCAATTTAGCGATTCGAAATTCTCAACCCTACTATTCGAAATTCCCAACAATGCTGAAAATTCTCAATTCCAACTTATCGACCTTTTTCATGATTTTTTATATATTTTTCAGGTAATATTAAACAGTTCTATCACAAGCATTGTTTTGTTGCACCAATATTTCAATGCATTGTCCATTCTGAGGTTGTTTTTGGAAGTTGAAATTCCCAACTTCAGGGTTTCCGGACTCCCCCCTCCCCCCCCCCCGTTGCGACGGGCCTGGTTTTCATTTGTAGGAAGAAGAAAAGTGAAAAATTTTGCTGGACAATTCATTTCTAAAGAAGGCTTTACAATAAAAGTGGATTTTTGCAATGCACAAGGAATATTTTTCATTGGCCAGAAACAGCAGGTGCCGCAAATGTTGTAATTGTTGAAAAAATAAAAAAAAATTGCCTGATTGAAACTTTGATTGTAAATTCTATTACAGTTTTGCACATTATAATTTGTCAAGTTATGTAAAGTTATATTTTAATTTTATTTATATCATTTTACCAGTGTTTATTTTGAAGTGTAGTGTAAGTCACGTTTCAGTTGTAGTGTAAGTCACATAGATTAATTTAAATTAAAATAATTTGAAAACACATCTAGAAATATATTTTTTACCTGATTAAACTTCAAACCCTATACAACGAAACTGGCATAACATAATTTTTTTATATCAAAGCATGAGGAAGAAAACGTAAATTGAAATGATATCCAAAAAATCGTGTCTTTGTTTGTAGTGTAAGTCACACTGTGACATTTTTATTTTTAAAAATTAAAGTAAAACAAAATGAAAAAAGTTTACATTGTCAAAAATTAGAATGTATGTCTAGTATGTCAACTGACATAAAAACTTTTTTTAAAACATAAATTACTTTTTTTAATTTAGCTTACAATGTGGTATAAATTGTCAAATGTAGTGTAAGTCACGCGTTGAATTACCCATATATATATATATATATATACATACATACATATACTTGTGTATTTATACTCTTCTAAAACGTTACAGCATCTCCCCAAAAGGAAAATTACTTACGAAAAAATACAATGCATTTGATATTTTTCGCAGAAAAGCAAAAAAATATTTAAACAGCGCATAATATAATAAAAAGCCTCAAAGATAAGGGAGATGTCAAGATCAACGTCGCCCAACGAGGATTTATAGCCCTGTTGCGCCCCAAGATGTTCCGCCCTTAGGTATCGATCGCGCTCGTTACATCCAAGTGCAGCTTGGGTAAATGAGCCCAATTCCATTCAACTGTCGCGAATCGGGATATGCAGGGGCGCCAAAGTGGGGCGCTTGCTTTGTCACACAGACAGGGGATGTGTCTTGAAACAGTCAGCCCCACTATACTTGTATAGTGGCGCAAGTCATAATAGGGAACAGAATGGGAAACAGTGGCCTTCAGTGCAATTGTCCCCTCTGATATTTTCTTATACACTCAAACCTGTTTTTGTGCGGTGGATAGGGACAGCATAAAAAAAGTCTCACATAGAAAATAACTCAAAACCTTACGAAATAATTAGGAATTGCTGTTTTAAACGGAATCAAGACACGAGGCTTGACAGCTACTTGGAATCTCGCCAAACCTTTTTGAATCTGATTTAGAAAATACACATGAGAACATTTTTAAATATTTTATTTACATACGTACTTATTTTACACATACAAAACTTTTCAAAACGTATAACCATTATCCTTCGTAGTCTGACAATACGCGAACTTAGTTCAAAATCGCTTTCGTCACTTGAAGATACTACCTCGCACTCATAGTTGACTTTTTTTTCAGTTACCATGACGCCAGTGATCAGTTTTTGCGACGACTGTTGTTTCACTAGACGCTTGTATATGTTTCAGTAGCCAGATAACCAATTATGTTCCAATTTGATTGAAATTTTCTTATACCGTATAATAAAAAAATCGCACAAAAAAAGACCGCACAAAAACAGGTTTGAGTGTACTATCTAAAAAAAATTATTCAATTCTACGAACTTTCACACCGAAACCAACGTGAGGATAAACATAACAACGTGAGGATTAAACGTACACAACAAACCCTCTACTACACAGTAAAAATGATCAGTAAAAATTTTTATCTCGCTCTGCTGCTGAATTGTAGAATAGTTCGTTACTGAGTAAATTTCTTCGAGAAACAGAATAAAATGCGATTTAAGAGTGAACAAAACAAATTCTGGTAGGCACAGGCCGCAAGGTTTGCTAAGTGAAAAGGTCACAGGGAAACAGGATAAATGGCGAAACTGATTGACGCGGTCAACCTTTCTCTACAGGTCGGTATGATATTTATTCACTTTGGCTGATTCCACGTGGAGATATAAAGCAATACAGCAGTGCTAATTTTCGATATCCAACCCCCCGACCCCCAAATGGCACAAAGATCAGAGTGTGGAATGGGTTAATAATCAGCTGAGTCAACGTGGCCCACCATCCTCTACACGATTACGTGTCATTTATCTCCATATGATGGCTTCTCGTGAAGTGGGACGAAGACGTGTACTGCAGTTGGTGGTCAGATAAGACATGAATGTCATATAATCATATATGTCATATGTTCATATATGTCATATGTCCATATATGTCATGAATGTCATATAATTGGATGCAAGTTTGTTTGGCATTGCGGCAATAAAGTTACTAAAAGTTATCATAATAGGCAAGAAATTCAACCAATGTCAGTTATTTTTTTCATAAAATATTAATTTACCGATAAAGAGATAGAGTGTATAATTCAAGACGTGGGTGCAAGAACAAGACATCTCCAGTTTTCAAAATTGTTCGAGAAGGACGGAAAACCCTGAAGTTTCCTTGAGAGTGACGTCATAATCATGAAACCAACATCTCAGACCGAATGGCCTCAGACACGTGACTTCTTTTCAAAATTATGAATTAAAAAAAATACTCGCGATTGGCTGATGAATTGGGAAATGTGTAACAGTGAAAATTTATGAATGGAATGACGTAATTAAACACGTATCTAAGGCCATGCATGTTGGCCTCACTTGGATGTTAGCGAAATTATAACATTATGTTTTCTCTACTTTGAAGGATCCATGCTTGAAGTTTATGTCTCTGTAGCCATGGCTCAGAGCTGTCTGGTTCCTGCTCCGAAGGGTAGATGATTTTTTTTCTTTATATTAATAAGTGAAAAAGTGTAAATCCGAAAAAAGTGGAGCTGTCTTGTTTTTGCACCCACGTTTTCAATTGCTAACGTAGAAAATGATGCATTTAAATGTTAGATATACATTATTTGAAAGGGGAAAAAATAATGTATAATACAATCATATATGTGATTTGGTCAATCCACCCGTGAGATAGACAGTATTTTATAGACTTTTATAGTGTGTTATTATTTTCATTAGAACCATACGAAGAACGGGTACTTCTGCTAAGTATAGAAAATCTTTCATCAATTGAGCCTTAATCGGCTTTCAAAAATAAAGAAAAACATGAATTCAATCTATACTCCGGGACAACCTAAATTGAGCCTAAAGCAATTGAATATTTATACATATCATAGCTTCCGCTTCAGGTTCAACTTAGGTTGTCACCGAGTATAGTGAAATTGTGGATGACCTGAACAGAAAGTACTAATGGATTAATTTAAGTGAAATCTTAAAATATAAAACTCTAATTTTAAAAAGAATAAGCATTCAGTAAAATCATAAATGTTGGTTTTCATAGGCTTTGAGGGTATATCAAGAAATGAAATTAAAACTTGTTTCGATTCTTTTGGAGACAAAAATAAGTTGCATCTTTATGCAAATGAGAGATTTAGCATTTCTTTACACCACTTCCCACATCACTTTCGTCTCGGATGTCCTCTCCCCGAGTTGTGACGTCAAATAGTCTGAAGGGAACTGGCGTGAGAAGTCTATGACCGTTGGCGAGTAATCGCTATTTTGGGGAAATCTGTTTTATTTCTGGTTTATATTGACGTGAAACACTTCTTTAAAATCCTCTACATGAAGTATCAGGAAACAGACCGTTAAAATATATAGAATAACGAAAAAAATACATTAGGGTGATCCTTTTAGACGCTATAATTCATTGATAAAAAGCTTCTTTGACATAAATTTGGTTTAGTTCGACAGGAACTTAGACGTATATAAGTATAAAATCGACATAAAACAAAGCACGCATGGGGCGTGGATGGGAGCCCGTTGTGCCAAATGAAAAGTTTATCTCTCCTTTTTTGGCATGGTATTCTTTGGCGATCAATATAATCTGCTAAAATGACATTTCATAGGAACTCCTTCTAATCGTGCTCCTACACAGCCAAACATGATTTTCAGATTTTGATCATTTTAAATCAATATATACTAATATTATATAATACATAGAATTATAGAAAACAGAAAAATTTGTAGAATGATCGGATATAAATCGGACGTGGCTGTGTTGGAGCTCGGCAGACGGATTTTACATAAAAAAAATCTGCAGATTATAGAAATAGGGTTTGGCCAACAAGACCATCAAGAGATCAAGACGGACAATCTGTTTCGTCTGACTCGCGGGTTCTTGTCTAAGTATTTGCATTGTTTTATTTCAAGAATTCATGAGTAATGGCGCTTAATTTCCTATAGAACGAAACCAAATAAATGTCACAGAGCGCAATACGGTGTTTCAATCTTGATACTACATTTAGTTAACTTTAACCAGTTGCCAGTGTGCCCCTCATTTTGGGGTTTTTATATTTAAAGTAATGCTAACAGTCAGTTCTGCTGCCATCTAGTGGCTATTTGAGAATATTTGTGGTACACCAAAATTTACAAAGAATTACAAATATATATATATATAAAAATTGTACAAAAATTGTAAATTTCTACAAAAAAATAATATAGCAATTGCTGCTCTGTCTCATTTAAAGAACTAAGAAACTGAAAAAGTTCAAATTAAAAAAAAAAAGGAAGACAATGCTCGATTTTATTTAATAGAATTTCATGAAAATTACAAACTATTTATTTATCATCGTTTTGTCAAATAAAATAAATTTCTCCGCGTGGTTTCATATAATGGTAGTGTCACCCTTTAAACTCAAATAAATTCCTATGCCACTGTCATCGCCGGATTTAAGATTTTTTGGGACCTAAGCGAAATGTTCCGAGCCCCCCCCCCCTATTATTAATATTTAAAATATTAAAAACAACGCAAAAGAATTGAATAAATTTGGGTTATTTTACAAATATCGAACTTCTCTAAAAAAAATAGAGAGCTAGAGATACTTCAGTAAAAAAAAAATCTGTAGCTTGCGGCTGTAGGCAGCTGCCTAGTGGTAAATCCGCCACTGTCCGCTGTTATTCTATAACAATATAATTGAAAAAATATGTTATTTTTTTCCTACACATTTCGTCAACTGAAAACCCTCGCCAACTTGGCGACGCACCCAGAAACACTCCTACAACCTTCCAAAAACCGCTACTCGCGTGTGATTCTATTTTTTCTCTGCTCCCAATGTAAACAGAGCCTTTCCTTCCACGAGTCGTGTTCTCATCCCGAAAACCCATTTCCTTTCCGACGCAACACACTTTTTCCTATCTTTACGACTGTTTAACAGCTGCTTCAAAGGATTCGGACTCTGAATCTTTCTGGAATTTTCGTTTCAAATCGTGCACCATGTCTCATTCGGTGACAGTCACCAGGACGATGACCACTTCGTCCGCGACGGCGATCATCCTGAACACGGGGATCCTGAAAACGCCGTCTGCCTTACTGAAACTGTTCGAAACGGTGAGTGATTCATTCGTGGAATTTCAGTTGCATGGGATATTTTGGGGCTCTCTTGCTTTTGTGCTTAGTAAAATTTTGTAGGCAATAATTATCATAAATTATTATTTTTTTGAATGCTAAAAAATAGCTAGCTAAAAGTCATGTATTATACGTGTTACATTGGTTGAATACTGACATTTAAAAACTCTAGTTTAACATAAAAAAAATTCCGTAAGAAAATAAGATCTAGTTCTATATAAATATAGAGATATAATATACAATAACAATTCAATTTTCAAATGTAAAATATGAAAGTTTTTATAAAAATTTAACTTTCTGTGTATTCTAATTTGGCGCCCTCCATAGTTCGGCGCCCCAAGATGTTGCTTATCAGACCTTTAGTGGGACACGTGCCTTTAGTGGCCCCTGTTTGCAGATACATTAATAATTTACTCTTTACATGAATTTTGATTAATCTAGTTCTAATCCAGTTATACTGTTTATATTTTAAGTTCTGATTGGTTATATAAAGGTTCCTGGTTCGATGCCAAGCGATGGATTTGACAAAGAAAAGTAAATAGTAGTGATCTTGGGATCGGTGGGTTGCCAGCTTCGCTACAAAACACTAGAAAAGTCGTCCATAACATCCGCAAAAATTAACGGCGTGTATAGGGGACTGATGCACGATAAATCTGATCGGGGTCCAAAGTCCCGACGTCTATTGAAGGCGTTGGTTGCCAGTTCAGGTGTTTCCTCGTCATCTGACCAATGATTCTAAAATAACGAGGTGCATGTATGTGTTCCCGGGTCTTTCCTTTGAGATAGACCCCGAACCGTCACCAGTAGCCCACTGTGCAGCTCTAATGCGACGTTAATAAACCAAACCAACCAACTGGTTGGATACAAGGTCAATAACCACATTGCACGACACGACTCTTAAATGCTTTTAAGATTTGGATGGATATTCAATAAAGCTTTTTTCTTCTTCTTTAATATTGCGTAAATTTGATATCAAATTGTTCTTTTAGAATAGTAAACGGTTGGCTGGTCGGATTAACGTCGCACTAAAGCAATCACGCTGAGCTATTTGCGATGGTTCGGGGTCTACCTCGTAGGAAAGACCCGGGAGCACTGCCTCGTGTTTTGAATCATGGTCAGATAACGAGGTCAACACCTGAGCTGGTACCCGACGCACCCTCAATGGGCGTCAGGACATTGGATCACAATCAGATTTATTGTGCACCAGTCCCCTATACACGGAGAATGTGAGACTGTCGCTAAGTTTTGAACTCGCAAACCTCCGATTACGAGCACGCTGCTCTTCTCTGCGATGTTCGAACTAGAAATCCTCTGATTACGACCGGAGATGTGAGACATTCTGTGATGTTTTGTATATCTATGGCCCATGAAGGCCTGGCCGGTAGATCGGTGAGCTCGTAATCGGAGGGTTGTGAGTTCGAGCCTCCCCATCCGAGTGGTGTGCCATTCTCCAAAATTTGGTTGGTTTAAAATTTCTAGGCATTGTTCCCGGGTTTTCTCTTTTGAGGTGAATCCTAAACTGTCGCCAGAGCCCCAGTTGCTCAGTTGGTAAGGCGTTCAGCTACTAATCAGAGGATTGGTGGTTCGAATCCCGGAAATGGACTTGACATAGAAAAGTAAAAAAGTAGTGATCTTGCGATCGGAGGGTTGCCAGCTTCGCTACAAAAATACTAGAAAGTCGCCAACAAATTATACTGGCGTGAACACGGGACTGGTGCGCGATACATCTGATCGGGGTCCAATGTCCTGACGCCTATTGAGGTTGCGTCGGGTGCCATCTCACGTGTTGTCCTCGTCATATGACCATGATTAAAAAATTCTAGGTATCGTACCTGGGTCTTTCTTTCGAAATAGGCTCCGAACCGTTGTCAATAGCCCACTGCACAGCTGTAGTGCGACTTTAATTAACTAAAACTAAAAAAAAATTAAAAAAAAAAATGTGTGTGGATAAATGATACAGGTTCTATCTCGATGGAAAGATCCGGGAACACATTCACATTCACACATCTCGTTATTTTAGAACCATGGTCAGATGACGAGGAAACACCGAACTGGCACCCAACGCCGTCAATAGACGTCGGGAGTTTGAACCCCGATCAGATTTATCGTGCACCAGTCCCGTGTACACGCCGTTAATTTTTGCGGATGTTCTGGACGACTTTTCTGGAATTTTGTAGCGAAGCTAGCATCCTTCCGATCACAAGATCACTACTTTTTTTACTTTTCTTTGTCAAGTCCATTGCCTAGGATCGAACCAGGAATCTTCGGATTCCCAGCTGACGTCTACAACCACTCGGCCACGGAGGCTCCCGGATTTATTATGTGTTTTATTTCTTTGACTCCGAGGCAAGGATTTTAACATCCAAATCTTGAATCCTTTCTAAAACAATTCATCAAAAGCGCTGCCACAAATCCTTTGTAAAAAAAAGCGACGAATTCTGTGAATAACTTTAACAGAACGTTGGATGTTCGTTGAAACGACTCGTGCCCACTGTGTTAGTTCATTAAAAGTCTTTTGTCCTTGACATTCCAACGCTCCTGATAAGACATTCCAGTTACCTGATTTAACAATACCATTTATGCATTGCAAATCAGCGACATTCAACATTCTTATAGCAGTACGCAAGTGTTAGTAAAATTATACAATGCATCGAATTTAAAATAATTTAACAAAATATGCGTTGAGTGGATTTGCGTTTGCCATGTATTAGCCACTCCACGCAGAAAAGTGATGAGCTCAAGCACTAGGCCCTGTAATTAACCTAAGTATTTATAAAATCGTGAGTAAATGTTATAAATACACTATAATTTAAACGTTATGTAATCCAATCTAAATTTTAACCTTCTTCCAAATGCCATATCTTAAAACTTGGTGTATTTACTGGTTGGTAATCCTACGACCACACGCGGTATAGAAATGTATATTTTCGTTGATTATCACTAGGAATATATATCAGTATATAGGAATATATTATAACAATATAAAGATAAATACTTAGGAAAGTGCACATTAAATTATTTATAAAAAAAGTATTATCCTTTAGTTTTTAGAAACAGTAGTAATTGTTCTATTAAAATAACGTACTGTCAAATATGTTCTTTCATATAAGTGGGTGGGTGTTAATTGTAGAAATTTCCCTTTTTAAAAACTCTTATTTGCGTAGGCTGCCAATCGACGGCTTTCAAACTAACATTGACCCAACTCAAGTCCTTTCATTTGACCTTGGAGAATGATTTCTGCAGTGAAGATTCGACCTATGGAAAGGGAATTTTTTCTCATACCTTTATATGGGAACTCTACAGCCTCGAAAATGGGACACGTTCAACCGCCGGATGATGATGCAAAACTGCTCACTGGGTCAGACTGCTTGTTACTCATCACACGCGCTGCAGCAATAGAAAAGGGTTTATGTAGTATATGAAAGAAGCTGTCACTCGACCGGATTTCGTTTTCATTCAGCTTTTGACCGGTTTTAGAAGTTGCGATTCGGATTTGCCATATTCATTGTTACATCTCACGGAGGTCCGGAGTCTAGAGAGTCTGGACCCTTCCCAAATAAAAATATGTTTATACATATAATATATGTAATTAATTTAAAATGTGTAATTATTTATTTAAAATATGTAATTATGTATTTAAAATATGCAATTATTTATTTAAAATATGTAATTATTTATTTAAAATATGTAATTATTTATTTAAAATATGTAATTATTTATTTAAAATATGTAATTTATTTAATATATGTAATTATTTATTTAAAATATGTAATTAAATGAATACAATATTCATTAATTAATTAATTAACACATCAGTTGTGCATTAAGTAATTTGTAAATGTAATATACTACGTAAAATAAATGTTTTATTTGAGAAATGTAATATTTTATTGTAGTTTTTAAAGGTATCCAAAAATTATTTTTTTTTCAAAAAATTGTCAAAATTTTAATTATGCCATTTTTAAGATTTTTATTATTATAGTTTTGAAATATCCTAAACCTGTTCTTTCTATCGCATTTTAAATTTTATTTCTAGGATAATTCGAAGTATTTAAAAAAATACTTTTGTTCAACTAAAAGTGGCATATCTAACGAAAAATATATTTTTCTTTATTTTGTATCTCAGAACTATGTTTTATAAACTCGATGTATATTTTCTCAGCGACTACTATAGTTAAAACTTTCAAAATCTTACATCACCATTGCAGCATTTGTGAATTTACTTTAAGGCTTGATTTCTGCAATATAACAAAAAATTAATAAATTATGCCGCTTTTAAAGTGAAAAAGTTTTTACAGTTTGTCAAATATATTGTTTTAAAATTTTAAAATATTTCAGCACTAAATCCAAGCCTCGGTGTATATAAAAATGTTCCGCCATTATAAATTTAGTATTTACGCAAAAATACTAAATTTATATCTGTATCTTTTCAAACTTCTGAGAAAAAGGTAAATAAAGTGCTTTTTAACATGGGAGATGTAGGGCTTTCTGCGATTATAACAGTCCCTTTAACACTTGTAATGTTAAGAGGGCTGTGTACCCTCCACAAAATAACATTTTGGGTACGGCTCTGTACTTAAGTACAAGCTTTTGTAATAATTCTAACAGCTTTGAAATTTTGTGTCGAGTATATTTATTATAACCATATAACCAACCATATAACGAAAATTTTTTTAACGTAACCTTTTTCAATTATTCTTTTTCACTAAATAAATATACAGTGTTTCCATAGAAACACGCTATAAGCAATGGGAGAAGCAGTGACCTCGAAGAACCCTTTAACCGATATTTCAGTTTATTGTATTGCATAATCAAGTATGTTGATATTCGGTTTCTTTGCACAGGTAATCGGCGCCGTGTGTCTAGGGCTGGTGTCCTACTACTCCGTGTTCAGCAACCGGTTCGTGGGGGATCCTGAGCACACCTTCTTCTTCCTCGTGACCTTCGCTTTCCTCATGACCACCTTCCTCATGCTCATCTCGGCGCTGCTCTCGCTCCTCTCGGCCACCGTGCTCCCCAAGACGCTTTTCGTGAGTAAACCACCCATTGAGGAGCTTATTCCACATTTAGAAGGGAATCGCTTGTATTTCGAGCCCCAGTTGCTCAGTGGAAAAGGCGTTCAGCTACTAATCAGAGGATTGGTGGTTCGAATCCGTGCGATGGACTTGACAAAGAAAAGTAAAAAAAGTAGTGATCTTGCGATCGGAGGGTTGCCAGCTTCGCCACAAAAGTACTAGAAAGTCGTCCAGAACATCCAACAAATTATACTGGCGTGTATACGGGACTGGTGCACGATACATCTGATCGGGGTCCAATGTCCTGACGCCTATTGAGGCTGCGTCGGGTGCCAGCTCAGGTGTTGTCCGTCATCTGACCATGGTTCAAAAATACGAGGCATCGTTCCCGGGTCTTTCCTTCGAGATCGACCCCCAACCGTCGCCAATAGCCCACTGTGCAGCTCTAGTGCGACGTTGATTAAAAAAACAAACCAAACGCTTGTATTTCTTCGCCAAGCAGTTTTCGCTATGGCTGCTGAACACCAACCAGGAAAATTTTCCCTTTTGGAACTTAATTTTCTAGTTTTGGGTGACTAAATATTGAAATAATAATAGTAAAAAATTAAACTGAATGATATGACATCGTAGCGCAGCTGGTTAGTGATCTTTTGATCTCAAAGGATGACAGTAAATGACTTTTAAGGATGAATTCATGACATTTTCATTTCTTTATTTTTGGCGGGAAACGTTTTTCAGTTAGGGTGTCACTTGCTAAATCCGCATGTCACGGAAGTATGTAGTGCGCTTACGCAGATGGCACCGTTGTCACACCACGCATTGCGCATGCGGAGCTAAATTTAGCCGCGAACGCGTATTTCATAGAGGCAGTACGGTCCTCCGTGCCCGAGCGGTTAAAGACGTCAGCTGGGAATACGAAGATTCCTGGTTCGAACCTTTGCGCGGACTAGACTAAAGAATAGTAAAAAGTAGTGATATTGCGATCGGAGAGTTGCCAACTTCGCTACCAAAATAGTAGAATGTCGTCCAGAACATCCACAACAATTAACGGCGTGTATACGGGGCTGGTGCACGATACATCTGATCGGGGTCCAAAGTCCCGACGTCTATTGAAGGCGTTGGGTGCCAGCTCAGTTGTTTCCTCGTCATCTGACCATGGTTCTAAAATAACGAAGTGTATGTATGAATGTGTATATGGGTTCCCGGGTCTTTCTTTAGAGATAGACCCGAACCGTCGCCAATAGCCCACTGTGCAGTTCTAGTGCGACGTTAATTAACCAAACCAGAGGCAGTACATATGTCGATTATAGTAGGAGTGGTCGCGTCGTTTCGCGTACTTCACTGCGGCTGTCTCCCCGATGCAGCCTCTCTTTGATTCAGTACCACTGTAATTTCTTGCCAATTATTTGTAACTAGCTGTTTGGCCCTTGTTAAGACATATACATTTAAGAAATCTGAGTGACCCCTGTCGGGAATCGAACCCGCGACCTTATTATATCGAAGTCCCGCGCGCTAGCGACTATGGTACAAAGGCACTTACTAGGTAGAAGTCCGTTTAAATATGTTTATGCAATATTTTTAAAATTGGTAAAATCTTAAAAAAAATTGAATTGTGCACCCGAGGATCGGATTTGTAAATCTTGAGGATGAGTAGTACCTGTATATAAATTCGCCACTTTTTATACGTAGGTGAAGTATGTGTTTTGTGATCCATAGACATACTTTTATTATTATAGATTTGTTTCTATTACGAAATTTAGTCTTTATCCTTTTTCCTTAAATCACTTTGTCCTCTTCGAGACTAAATGTTAAAAACAATCCCTCTCAAACACAGGAATATGGAAAGGCGATTATAGGCACGTGAAAAATATAAATATTGATCTCCTTTTTTAACCGACTGAACAGCGCGCAACCCAAAACTCCAAAATAAAACCGCCAGAAATTTAAACCGCCAAATCGCGCGCCAAGTCGAAAGGTTATAGATTTGACCATTATGTATTTTTTTTATGTATGTTCGCGCGGGATTTCGGTTCTATTTCAGATATTTGCACAATTTTTTTTGTTGGATAGGGGATGTTTCAAAGGGGAGCAATTTCGAAAAAATATCCGGTTATGCGGCATTTAACTATCCGGAATTCTCATTTTACCGGACCGTTTAAAAAAAATATTGTCCGATTTCGAAAATTCTTTTTTTGTTGGATAGAGAAAAACCCACTTAGGTAAAATCTGCAAAAAAATAATCGATTATCCGGCTGTTATATATCCGGAAATGCCGATTAACCGGAGTTTTTTAAAACAATACAATTTTTCCGATTTCATAATATTTTCATTGTTTAACAGAAGTTTACAACAATGACTTTTCGTTTAACCAGCATTGATGGGGATTGTTTTACAATGTACATTGTTAAGCACAAGTTGCTACTTGAATTTCTTGGTGAATAATAATAGGGGGCGAAGCCCCCCGCTAAATTAAAAACTAAAAAGGGAAAAATAAAAGTCTTTCTAGAAAAAAGGAAAACCGACTTAAAGGAAAATGCGCTAAAAAGTAAAAAATAATATTTAATTTTACGAATGTGTTGAAAAAATTGAATTATTAAATATCAATTTTATACTTAGTACAACTTTTTGAAGTTGGTGCCAATTTACAAAAATCAAACCTAAATTTTGGCGCCGATTTCAAAAAGTTGTACTATGTATAAAATTTATATTTAATAATTCAATTTTTTCAACTCATTCGTAAAATTAAAAATTATTTTTTACTTTTTAGCGCATTTTCCTTAAAGTCGATTTTCCTTTTTTCTAGAAAGACTATTTTATAAACTGAATTCATCATTTTTCTAGATGATTTTGTTTAATCGTGCAGAGAAAATGATTCTTTATCGCTATACACAAACATAAAAGAAAATCGAATTTTTAGTCGCAATAAAACATAAACTATCTATAACATAATAACATAAAACGATCTATAACAAATAATTCTTTGGGGAATTCTATATGAAAAATAAAAAAATCATATTCGTTTACAAACCCTGATTTACCTAGCTGAAAGTCGGGCCTCTAAAATACTATCGATATACGTTTATTTATCTACTTTTATGTTTTGCATGGTCATCAGCACTAATTGCTTTTACTTCATGCAAGTTAGTGTACTGAAACCAATGGTATTTGTGATAATACTGAATGCAGTTATACTCAATTGTTGCCATAAATATATCTAATTATATGTGGCATTTTTATAGATAAAAGAACGACGAGTCATTGAAATTGCTTTGGCAAATATGACGTATTTTCATTATGTTGCAATATCGTAGTTTTTTTTAGCATTTGAAAGATCACTGTTACAAATCTAATTTTACTTTTGTATTTTCCAGATTAAAACCGTCACCAATATTATTATTATATTCGAATATTACTAAACTTTTCAAATTCTTTGAAACGAACCATAAATTTAATTGTCTGGAATACTGATTTTCAAAAGATCGTAGTCGCATATTAAAAAAAAAGGTTTGGCTGTGTCGGAACACGAAATGAATGGTTTTACGTAAAACATGCAGCAAATTAAAGAAGTAGGAATTGGTCGCCAACAAAAATAGACAATAGAAGAATGATAAACATGTTTTTTTTGTCTCGTTACGAGCCCTGGCCCATCGACGTCCCGTTCGTCCTTTGCTTTATATCAAGATTTTATAACATCGGTGCCTAATTTTTTATCGATCGAGACCAAATTAATTTCAATCGTCCTGTTATTTACGGAGTTATAGTGTAGGAATGGATTAGACCGAAAAGATCTTTAACCATTTGCAGTCGAGAAGTGACTGTCAGTCACCATAATAACGATCTGTTATTTTGTTTGTTATAAATTTTACTAGAAAGGATTTTTGTTGAGCACCAAATATGTTGGTGTACTTTGGATTAAGATTCCTCACAACCCCTGTTTTTGTCCACCCTAAGCGTAAAAAGAACACCTCGTTAAAAAGAACATCTTTAAAAAGAACATATTAAAAAAAACATCTTTAAAAAGAACATATTAAAAAACATCTTTGAAAGAACATCTTTAAAAAGAACGTATTTAAAAAAAACATCTCTTTAAAAAGAACATATCTTTAAAAAGAACATCTCTTTAAAAAGAACATCTCTTTAAAAAGAACATCTCTTTAAAAAGAACACATTTAAGAAGAACATCTTTAAGAAGAACATCTTTAAGAAGAACATCTCTTTAAAAAGAACATCTTTAAGAAGAACATCACTTTAAAGAGAACACTTTTAAAAAGAACACTTTTAAAAAGAACACTTTTAAAAAGAACACTTTTAAAAAGAACATCTTTAAGAAGAACATCTCTTTAAAAAGAACATCTTTAAGAAGAACATCTCTTTAAAAAGAATATTTTAAGAAGAACACCTCTTTAAAAAGAACATCTTTCAGAAGAACATCTCTTTAAAATGAACAGAAAGGAGATTTCATTGTTCCATAACAATAACTTAAATATCAAACATGTTCCTCGAACTCAAAGGGTTAACCTTCAACTCTATTAGTAAATTATAATCTGTAAATGTTGTATTCCTACGCACGCCGTTATGCCACAGGAAAGCCCTCTTACGGGTTGTTATCAAGATTCTAGGACATTGGACCACAGTCAAATTCAACGACCACCAATTCCTTACACACGACGATTAAATTTGTGAATATTTTTAGACGACTTTTTAGGAACGAATCTGACAAACTTTCGATCACAAGCTCACTATAAGATTGTCAAGTCCACGTAGATATTTGAACTCGTAATCCTCCGATTACGGGTCTGATACTTTACCATTGTGCATTGCAACCGTGGTTATCTTGTCGATTATAGGAAGCTTTGGTTGCGGAACGCAACCGGTCGAAATTTACTTTTATAACAATATCCGGTTTAAAAAAATCACACTTGTATATCTTATTATTTACTTCGAGCATCAATGACCTATAGTAGAGAGAATATGACGTCCTAATCGTGAAGCCCACATTTCAGAGCGAAAGGACCATATCACGTGCCATCTCTTCAAAATTATGAATGAAAAAATTGGCTGATGAATTGGGAAATGTGTAACTGGGAAAAATTTATGAATGGAATGACGTAGTTAACCACGTGTCTTGGGCCATATATGTTGGCTTCACTTTGATGTTAGCGAGAGTGACGTCATGACTCCTGTACTACAAAGGATCCATACTCGAAGATTTTTTCAGAGAGTTCTACGCGCAAGTTATGACCAAAGATAATGGAGGGGAAAGATAGGCCTAGTTCATGCGTCTGTAGCACACAAAAGAAGCCCTCAGCGCAATGCATCTTGGGATACTGCCAACAGTTTTGTTATGCGCTGAACTTGGAAACCTGTCGGAGCGCACAAAAAACCCATAGGCGCAATGCAACTTGGGATACAGATTGCTGGTCAGCAATACTTCATATTCTGCCACTTATAGGGCTTCTCCCCTCCCTGTTTACGACACTTTAGTATTTTGATCCTTGGACACCATTTTTTTCACTCTCTAATCTTGAGTCTTATACTTCATTCAATAAAAGTGGATTTACAACTATAATCACTGTA
The DNA here is from genome assembly GCA_963932185.1 of Troglohyphantes excavatus. Taxonomy (NCBI): domain Eukaryota; kingdom Metazoa; phylum Arthropoda; class Arachnida; order Araneae; family Linyphiidae; genus Troglohyphantes; species Troglohyphantes excavatus. The sequence goes on from OZ010667.1 coordinate 3,964,412, forward strand.
ACCGGAAAACTGCAACTCGATTACTTTTGACAATCGTCGTTTAATTAGCGGAATTGAAAATAATCATAAAATTTTACATCTGTCCTGAAACTGAAATCTATCTTTGGAACTGTTGTTATTCGTGTTGCAGAGATAACGTGAGCAAGTATTTAACTTTATATTGATAAGAAATGAGTTATTTCTGAGAACCACGTGAAAGTGTGTACAAGATCTGATAAGGTAGATAATTTAACTCCGAGAGATGATAATTCTAGGTATTTAGTTTCATTTTTATCCTTAGAAACAAATTAACTACATTGTTGTGATTTATATCAGGATAAATTAAAAAATTAATTTAATAAATGATAAATTTATTTTTGACGTAAAATATTTTTAAAAACAGATACATGGGTTATCAGGATAGAAACGCTATGCTACGCGTTTAGGAGGATTCATCCTGATACTGCTAGCTCCTTAAGAAATAGTGCGATTGATTGACATAAATTATGTTTTATAGGTATCTATATATGACACCTAATTTTTTTTTACAGAAATTTTTGATCATTCATTTAGAAAAATAAAATCATCAATGGAAGTGTCATAAAGGATCAATAGAGCTATGTTTAAACCATCAAATTTCGTTTTTGAAACATCAGACTGGACGTGCATTCTAAAATATATTGATGTTATTAGGGGAAAAATTAGTCAAATAATGGCAGATTTTAGTCTCTCTCATCAAAATCTCAGTAGCAAAAACAAACCTTATTACTTTATACAATTCTTTGTGAGGTTGACACTGTCATTTTTCACGGAGCCCCCAGTTGCCCAGTGGATAAAGGCGTTCGGTTAGTAATAAGAGGATTGCAAGTTCGAGCTCGACTGATGGACTTGACAAAGAAAAGTGAAAATGTACCATCGGAATGTTGCCAGCTTAGCTACTAAATGACTAGAAAGTCGTCTAAAAGTATCCAACAAATTATACTTGTGTGTATACGGTACTGGTCCAATGTGCCTATTCAGGTTGCGTTGAGTGCCAGCTCAGGTGTTATCTCATCTGATGTTAGTTAAAAAATAACGAGGTAAAAAAAAAATAACGAATTAAAAAATAACGGTATATGAAATTTCAATTACCGTAGTTTTCTCTGGAAACGCCTTTTAATAAATACACCACTGAATTGCGTGTGGCTAATATATTGATTATGAGGGTTGGTCAAGAGTGGCATTCGTGGATGTTTGTTTTTAGAATGTTAAATGAATGTGCTTGTCTAAAAACACTCCGAGCTAACATTTACAACTATTTTCTTTAATTAAACATTCATCTCGACAGTGGTTCTATTTTTAATTAACTAATGAAGTATTACGATAAAACGTATATTGAAGAAATATCGTGACAAACCCCTGCTGATATACTCGACATAAAGGACAGTTACAATTCGTTGGGTAATGGTCATTGTTTGATTGTATCACATTTAGATCTATTGCCATAATAACACATTATTTTTGCCCAATTACTTCTCATTGGTCTATTAGGTGTAGCTAAACAGCCAAACAATGACCATCACTCCAGAATTTGTGACTACCCTTCTATTTCCTATAATATAAGGAGGCCTCCGTGGCCGAGCGGTTAAGGCATTCAGCTACTAATTCGAGGATTGGTGGTTCGAATCCGCGCGATGGACTTGACAAAAGGAAAGTAAAAAAGTAGTGATTTTGTGATCGGAGGGTTGCTAGCTTCGCTACAAAAATACTAGAAAAGTCGTCCAGAACATCCGCAAAATTTAACGGCGTGTATACGGGACTGGTGCACGATAAATCTGATCGGGGTCCAAAGTCCCGACGTATATTGGAGGCGTTGGGTGCCAGTTCAGGTGTTTCCTCGTCATCTGACCATGGTCCTAAAATAACGAAGTGCAGGTATGAATGAATGTGTGTGTGAATGTGTATGTGTTCCCGGGTCTTTCCTTCGAGATAGACCCCGAACCGTCGCCAATAGCCCACTGTGCAGCTCTAGTGCGACGTTAATTAACAAAACCAAACCAAACCATGTAACATTACGACGTAGCTTTCCCGGGTCTTTCTTTCAGAATCGATCCCAAACCGTTTGCGCTCTGACGAATCAGTAACTCGAGACGATCTACTGCATATTTAGTGAATTACTCACAGTGGTGTCTCAGAGTCATAATAACCAGCCGTAAATATATTTCGTCCAATTCTGTTATATAGTTTGTATATTAGTCAAATTTATCGTCCAATAAATACATTTAAATTTACGGGCCCCTTAACAGATCCCTTTTCCCCCCTAAAAGTCCTTTTCCTTACTTGAAGCACTTAAAAGTACCTTTTTCCAGAATTTGGTGGCTTTTCTCCTTATTTTAGAAAAATATTTTTTTCCCTTTATGCCTATAATAATAGATTCCTGGCCCTTTTCCCCGCCCTATTTAACCAAAGATTTTTTATTTTTTAATGGCCATTACATAAATCAACTTTCATGTTCATATTTGTGTTGAGTCTGCTGATAGGGTGTTGCAACTCTCGAAATATCATTGAACCAGGAGCAGACTTGCTGTTTTTTTGTCTTTACAAATGTAATTAATCACATTGGAGTAGAATGTGGGCCTATGTGTAAATAATTTGTCCTTCCAGGACCACCGGATCTCGTTTATGCACTGTATCAAAAACAAATGTAAATGAAGATCTTGTTCAGGGGAAGGCTGATAAATAGCAGGTGCAAGAGTAAATTGTAATTATATAAATTACCTGTATATCGTATTGTATTTAAGAAAATATTTTATTTGAAAAATAGACATCTTTTGTAGTAACCCAGGTAGCACGACCATATGGGCCCACTTGGGTTGGTAATGGGATATCCATATGGGCCCTGCTGGGCAGCCCATGTGGATCCAGAAAGAAACGACCCCCTTTGTTCTATACTGGCCCAGTTGGGATTTTCCCACATGGGCCCATGTGGGATTACTCAACTGGGCCCAGGTGGGATTTCCCATCTGGGCCCGCGTGGGAAAACCCAACTGGGCCAGTATGGAACAAAAGGGGCCGTTTCTTTCTGGATCCATGTGGGCTGCCCATCAGGGCCCATATGGATAAACTATATAGCCCAGTATGGGTAATTCTATATGGGTCCATGTGGGGCAACCCAACTAGGCCAGTATAGAACAAAAGGGGCCGTTTCTTTCTGGATCTGTATGGGTTGTCCATCCGGGCCCATATGGATAACTTATATGGACCTGTAAGGGTTCACTACATGGATTCAAATGGGTTTCTCCACACTGGCCCTTCTATATTAGGACACTATACATGGCCAATGAGTTAGTCAACTTAGAACACTATTCTAAATGGCTATAATTTCTTTAAATGGTGAATCTAAAGGAACTTCCTGTTTTCTAATATTTTACCATTTTTTTTTTATTGTTATAATATAAATAAGAATTCCATAAATATTTTAACACTTTGTTTAGTGACAATTTTAAGAAAAAAAAGTTAATTTGATAACATAGTATTAACACATGTATTCAATTTAACCGTCTTTCGCTTTAAATTGGCGATTTAGTGTTAAATGTCTATAAAATTCTTATTTATGACAATTGAAAAATTGGTAATATTGAAATACACCAAATAGATTTTTTAGTTACACCATTTAAATAAATTATAGAAGATTAGAATAGGGATCCACGTTGGCTAACTCATTAGCCCTTATGTAAAGTGTAAAATAATAAAAAGGCCACAGTAAAGAAACCCATTTGAATCCATGTAGTGAAACTTCACAGATAAGTTATCCATGTGGTCCCAGATGGGCAGCCCATATGGATCTGGAAAGAAATCTGCTTTTTATCTTTACTGGCATAGTTTACGATAAGCTTGTATGGATATATACTTTAACTTGCTGTAAATCAAAGTACTGGTTTAAAATACATAAATTCTTTAAATTCAGCAGTTTGATTTACAGCAAGCATTTTAACAACAAATAGACAAAGTGTAATCAGGGTTTCCACTTAATATTAAGAACAAAACCCCCCACTTTTCCTAGAAGGTTATTGAAAAATTCTAGATTGAGAAAACATAAGATATAATGGAGTTTTCAAATAATAATATTAAAGCTGGTAAAAGTTTCGGAAAAAAAAAATTAAGTACAAAGTAATGAGAATAGTATTTTTACACATTTAAAACTTAAATAAAAATTGTTCAGTTTCCCTGACCTTTTAGGTACAAGAAATAACATGGTCTTTACTTAAGATGAAGGGGCAAAATATCTGCTTATACCCAATCCAAAATTTAGATAGTTATATTCTTACTTTTTATGTGACGGTATGACAGCACTACATCTTTCAACAGTATTTTATAATTTTTCCATATTGAATTATTATTTTGAAATCAGGAAAATTTTATTCTGGTAAGCTTATGTGTTTTATAAGCTTCTCTTATTGTATTGGTTTCAAATACAAAATAACATAGTAAATTGCATGTAATAAGCTTGTTTACAGTCAGTCACTAATGTAGATAATTAAAATGTAATATGATTAATATTTTCTACACAAATACTGAAATCAAGTACAAGAAATAAAGATCTAATGCTACAAATGGGCCTGCTGTCTGCCAAGAAGTTATGTCACAAAACCTGAAAATAAAAAATTCCACTACTAGGTAAGCTAAACTATCATTTAGAAAAATTGTAGTAGGTTCTACTTCAATAGGCTGATCTATAACGAGTTAAATATCATTTCACTTAACATTATAGCCATAGCGAGGGGCAAACTTTAAACATTCTTATCTCAGAACTCTGTTTTGTGATTTACACCACTTTGCAGCCAACCAAATTAAAAATGACAAACACATTTATTAAACTCAGTTTATTTTAAAACAATACAATTATGACTTTTACAAAAAATCATTTTACTTTGCCAATTCCTTCTGATATCAAACTTGACATCTACCAAAACAAATATTGCTGTTTTTACTTCACATTTCACAACTACTTGTACACCAGCTTAAATGAACCTAATCAAAACACAAAATGTTAGAGCAGATTGATGAGATTTTTTAATATACTAAAATAAATATAAATACTCTGACTTATTCATATAGACATGCTACAGCTCTTCCTACCAAAAAAGCTTAATTTAATATATGTGATAATATTCAAACGAATTTGTCAAACAAAGCATGATTTTAAAAATCAATTACAAGATTTGACACACAAATATAACATGCTATAGTAAAATAATAGACAATTGATTCAACTTTTATATATTTTGTAAAAGATAAGTAAAGAAGATGCAAACGACTTTCTGACAAAGGCTTCATGAATGGTCGTTCCGAGAAGCAAGATGTAATAGAATGTGCTCCAGTGGTGTCGGAACCACATTACTTTAGTACTTTAATAGAATTAACTAAGGATTCCTTTCCAATTAAGGTTGAAGGTATTTACCGACAATTGATTATTCTTAAAACGAGATTACTAAAATCATCGCATTTAGCCACCAAGTCACTGGATTTAGGTGTATCCTTAGCCACATTACAGACCTTCATACGAGGCAAATATCCCTATCGAATACAATGAAGTATTCTTTCTACCATGTGCAATTATGGCGGAGATATTGGTGTCTTTCACCTTGGAACTATGCCATATGCGCTCTAGGTACTGTGTATGTCAAGATAACCACTTCTAAACAGCGAGACACGGTATGAAAGCATACCATGTACTTACGCCGAGTATCTCGTTTAAAAAGAATAATGCAAATAGTTCTCTGATAAATGCCTAACGCTAAGCCTAATATAGCTATAGCATTCTATCATCACTGTGTTTACTTTTGGCGACCAAAAAAAAAAGATTGCCTAATGTGGTCTTATAAACAATCTGGTCCAAATTTGGCGTGCAGTGCAGATTTATTCTATGTAGGATTTTAAAAAATTATAATTTGACATGCCAAGGATTTGTAAAAGTTTTTATCCGCCATGTAGTTTTTCTTCTTACATACCTGATTGGGCTTGTAAAATAAAGTCCATAACCTTTTCATTGAAGATATATTTACAAAATTTAGTATTGCAAACAGGAAAAACCTTTAGATATATTTCGGGCAATCTAATTATTGAAACAAACTGGAATTATGCCCCACACCAGCTAACACTTAACTATGAAACACTTTAGACATCTGGATCTGAATGTTTAATATTTTCCAAAAATAAAATGAGGCATCCTGAACATTTAAACTAGGGAAGCTATGATATTCAGTGTACCGTCTATTTAACAGTCAATCAGATATTCGGTTAGGTTCTGAATAATTTGGCATTTTAATTATTTTTGTATAAATTTGTAAAGTACCTAAACATTTTTATAGAATAATTTAAAAGTAAAAATTATCACAATAAAAAAAATATATATTGAATAAGATTAAAAAGAAGATTATCAAAACACATTGCCTTCTTGCTTCAAAAGTGACATAATCAAAAAATAATGTTCAAGTTATTTCAACTTTGAAAATGGAACTGTAGAGTGCAGTTGTGTCGCTCTTAATTGCCGTCAAGCAATTGTTTAAAAAAAGTTTTTGCCATTTCCGGATACACAATGATTTTGAGCTTTCAGTTTTGAAGCAAGAGTGTGACAAGATTATTAAAAATTACTTAAATCTCATCCAACACCAAATTATCACTTAAGCCGGGTTATCATGTAAGTTTAATATTAATGTGATAGGGCTTGCATAGTAAAATGGCTTAAGCGAAAAAATATAGTTTTAATGGAGATACTGGAGATAATACAATTAGTAATTGAAACCAAAATATAATACCTATGGGGCCGAATATTTAGAACACACACATTTTTAAATTGCAGCCAATTACGATTTCTCTCATAAGCATTTCTTTTCTAATTCACTATTATTTCACTAAGTTGATTAAACAAGATTTGGAGAAAAGAATAAACTAATTAAATTAGCCTTTAATGAAACTTATAGGATGGATTAAAAATGTATTGTGAATTTAGAGTGTGGGATGAGAATACATTATCAGTAAAAAAAAATCACAAGTTTTAAAATTTAATAAAAAGTTTAGTTGGTAAAAATTTACTGTACGGTCACCCTTGGCGACTTTTTCAAAATCTTGCCAAAGTCGCCATTTTGCACGAGCGAGATCTAAAGAAAACAACTGTTGTCCAATAGGGTTGCTGCAATTCCTTGTAGGGTCAGAGGGGGGGTTGCCATTTAAAAAAAATATCACCAAATGTGGAAAAAATCAAGCCAAGAGTGACCGTACAGTAAATCTGACCCGTTTAGTTTTATAAACCAATATTTTATATTTTCCTTTTGCAAAATAATGAAGAAATTAAGTCTATAGTTGAAATACATTCAAAAGATTTGAATTTTAAATTAAGAGAGCATTATTTTTCTTTTAAATCGTAACTTAAATGCAAAATTTTGTAATTCTTACTTTCAATTAACGACTTTTGGCCTTGGCAGCTTTTCTAAAAATCCTATATTCGCAAGGCTAAAAGGTTGCTTATCGACAAAAACTGGTTTGGTTGCCAATCAAAGAACTCCATTTCCCCCCTGCTTCGCCATTTGGAGGCGGGTTCCATAGGGCAACCATAATTAGGCAAGGTTAAAATTAGGGCAACCATAAAAGACAGATTAACCATGGAATGTTATATTGTTGTATATTGACGGTAAGTTTTTATTTTTGGATATATTTCACATTTCGGTATACTGTAAATATTTTTATTTATGATTTTCACATTTCGGTATACTGTAAATATTTTTATTTATGATTTTCACATCAGCACCGATGTTTCAAAAAGTTATTTACTTCAAATGTGATAATCGAAAAATATGCAATGTGCTTAAATTACAGTTAATGATAAAATTATCCAGCCAATGTGAAAACTAATAGCTGTTAAACTCCATTTTGATTTTAGTTGTCACTGTGTTTTGTACAATTATAATCAGGTGCCTTAATCAACTGCTCCAGGGTTTGCATGCAAGTACCATAGTCGACTGCTATAAGGGGTACCAGCCACAATCCTAAGTAATCGGAGGCCGGAGAATACAATTGTTCGGGGTACACATTGAGGTCTGCGAGATTAATGCATGTTATGTGTGGGCACTTAAAACTTCTAGCTGGATGCCGCTAGATTTTTTTCTTCATTAGTTTAACTGTGATTTGCCTCCTGTACATTCATGTGTTTAAATCATGTTTATAGAGTTGATATGAAAATCATTTTATAAATAAATAAACATTTGACAACTTTTTTGTCGCCAAAATATATGGCAAGAAAAAATCATACTACTCTTGTTCCTTACATGTGTGGAAGCCATGGCAGAAACTTGGCCAAGTAGAGTGGAAAACAGGGTATATTCAGCTGCATTCAAGGTAATGGCTACACTGGTAGGTCCCCCTCCTTGGAGCGAAGGCTAACATGAAATGCAAAGAAAAAAAAATTATAAACGGGAACTTCTGGTAATACATTTTATTCAGTTAAATTACAGTGAAAAGCAACCCTAGGCCACTTTTCGAAAATTAACCAGTATTCTTAACGCTGACCATACTTGGCAACAAAAACTTGTTTTGTTGCCAAAAACTGTTAATTGTTTGTTCTTTTTGCTGATCAAAGAAATGCTTTCTCCCCTGCAGGTCTGCCAAAAAGAGCCACATAATTGGCGGGAAAACAGGGTTACCATACAATACAATTTAACCATATAAGTGTATTTTTAACCATTCCCATGTAATATTCTTTCTAATCTAATAGAAATAGGGTCGAAATAGCATAGTTAATTGTATTAATTAACACAACTGTAGATGATTTAATATTATTCTGAAATAGTACAGGAATCCGAATAATAGAATTTTATTGGTTTCAATGCAAAAGATTAAGATAAAATTTTTATAAAATAATCTTGTTTGATAACAATGTAAAAAAAGGTACAGATGTTGTATAGGACATTTGGCGCGCGATTTGTTTTTGGCGTGTTTTATAGGAGCGATAAATTTAAAGTATGACAACCCCACCTGACATTGTTGGTATTTTCTGATTCTTGTGGCGACTTTCAATCTACGACTTTTTTCGTCGTCTACAAAAAAAAAACCGCGCAAAATGTCCTATACTACATCTGTTTTTAAAAAATAGCATATAGGAAAATAACTTAGATTAAATTGGTGGGGTTACAACAACATTAATCCACAATATTGTACATGTTAGAGTATCATTGGCACCGAAACGAGTATATACTGCCATACATATTTTCATCCAAATAATCTGTTTTTTCATAAAAAGATTGTAGAAAAAATTATCAAATGCTAAATGTCATATTTTCTTCTCCAAACCGCTTTGAAATAAGTTCTGGGGGGCCGCTGTTTCGTAACCCTACATTTCAGCGAAGGATGGGAAAAAAATATGCATTTCAATTTAACATCAAAAGTATCATGTTCACTTCATATGAGAATGATTTCTTGTATTTTTAGAGCATTTTATAGTTACTTTCGACAAAGTCGTTTTGTGAAATCGCAATAACGTGCATTTGCCTTTTCACGGGTATTTGAATATAATTTCCAAATAGTACCAACAAAGAAAAAACGGGACATCTATCTGAAATAAGTTATATAAAATGTATACACATAATTTAAATAAAGTAGTACGTACCTATTTCGTTGATAAAAAATTTATGGTTTAAAAAATCCACGGAAAAACGTGTTGTTGTTTTGATGATACTCTGGAACCAGCAGGAATTATGATCTCTTTGACGTAGTACGCATGCGCGTTGAAGTTGAAATCTTCTTCGAGGATATCTAATGGGGAAGACCATGAATTTCCATATGGGGGGGACCATATAGAACCATGTCAATCTATGTGAATTTCCTTTTCACTTTGAAATAACCAATAAATAAGAAATCAGAATATTAAACTGTTTTATCTTGAGTGAAAACTTATTAAAATAGTATTGTAACACTAAAATCACTTCCATTAAGTAACTCTAAGCGTTATATTCAACGAAATTGATCATCTGGGTTCAACATGGGTTGTTGGTGGGCAGATGGGCCCACACGAGCCCAGCTATCCCATGTGGGTCCCACGTCGGCCCATGCGAATCCCATGTACGTGTGCTACCTGGGAAGTGGCGTCCCTGCTAAATTTCAAATAATTTTTACCATAATTTAAAAAGTTACAAAAAATAACCATGATATTATTACAAAACTATTCAAAGATAATTTTTGCACACATTTACTAACTTTTTTTTATTAATGCTCCGATTTTCTTCACATTTGGTTGGAATAGTGCTTGAAATAGTATAATGCTATAGTTCAAAAGAACACTCAATGAATTTATTTTTTCCTAATTTTTACTAGGTGTACTGGAAAAACGAGTGAAAGGAAGTCGAAACGATTCAGTGTGTTTTCTTAAACATAGTTTTATTGTTGCTAAAAAACGCACGTGCTGCCCATTTATCTGTTCATTCACTGATGATATATGTCTATTATGTGATATATGTCTATTTCTCCTAAAAGTAACAAGCAGCTTATGACACATTAAATCATAGAAAATAAAATTATCGACGCATTTTTTTAAAGCGACTTATGAAGGGTTATACTTGATGCAAGAGCATATCAATATATACAGTCTGCGAAGAACTTCGAATGGAATTGAAGTCATAAAACTGAAAATGAAATGATACATTTTTGTAGCCAGCTGGTCTTTTTATGTGACTATGATTTGGGAATAGGGATGTTTAATACATAACTTGTACACTATTCAACTAATATTTATTAAAAATATTGAATTTGGTGGCGAAAAAGTCACGGACCTTTGACTGTGATGGAATCAAATATGCACGAGGTATAATTGCACTTCAACGTTTAGTCATCTGAGTGAATAAAAAAAATCACTCGGCAACTGTGGGGTGATTATTTTAATTGCATTCGACTAAGTCCTGCCACATTTCAGATTTCGAAATCGCCAAAATACAGATAAAAAATCGCCAATCTCGCATTATCACAATCCAAACAAAATCGCCAAATTGTCGATTATTTGCCAAAGTTGTTATCGCGGTATCGAGCGAAAGGATATTGACTCGTGACCTATTGTTCCGATGTCCCCACTTCTACCGACTAAACTACAAAGGCATATTCCAGTTAGATCTTGAAAATATTTTTTAAAGATGTGTATGCAATATTTTTTAAATTGTAAAAAGAGAAAATGAAATTTTACAAATAATAGCCTCAGGTACACATCTTGAAGATGAGTAGTACTTATTATATATAAAAGTTCAGCATTTTAAACGCAGAGGAAGTAGGCGAGTATGTGTTGTGAGTGTATATATATATATATATATATATATATATATATATATTATACTCCAAGCAAAGCATGAACTAAGTACTTTTTGGTGAAAGTTATATATTTTAACGGTTTGGACTGTTTACAGATTTCTATTTAAAAAAATGTTACTGGTCGAAAATGAGAATAAACAAAAGTCGAAAATAAGAATATACTTTGAGTCTATACTTAGAAAAAAAATCGTTACTTGTCCATCAGATAAATTAACTGCATACCCAATAGACAAATAAAAGAACACAAAACCATGGCAAAATCGATTGCAATACCAGCACAATTCATCATAGTTACGCGTATTCAGTACATCGATAAGAATCGAACACAAAAGTCAATTAAATGTTTATGAAGGGGGACAACAAAAAATAAACCTTCATTAGTTTTTTTCCCTTGTCCCTTCATTTTGTTTTAATTCTTTCTTAATACAGCACAGTGATACCCAACCCGTGGTCCGCGAGGGGTCCAAGCTGGTCTATAAAGCTGAAAAGTTGGGGATTTTTGTTCTCAATTTTTAATGAAAAATTAAGACATTTCTAAACATTTTTTTCTTTAAATATAACAATTTTTTTGTATGTGTATAAAGCAAAATTATTTTTGTCGGAACTCCATTTCCACATGTTTGGATTGCAGCTTTTTAATATTTCAATTCACAAAATACATTATTTAATATATCTAAATTATATTTCTTGCATTCATTTTTTAAAGATGATACGCAATTTGTCCAATTTCTTTAGACAGCCTTTATATCGTCCGCAGAAATCTAAACTCTGAGAACCACTGGTATATTTCCGTTATAAAAAGAAGGCCCTAACTCTAAAAATCAAAACTTTATGGGAAACAAGAAAAACAAAATTTACCACCTGCATCAAAGTTTTGATACTTTAAAAGGCTTTTATTGTCTAAAAGTAGTTATTTCTATGTAAAAAATTTTATTGTGGTGATACTAGTTAAATTTTTTGCCATGTTTTTCTTCTGTGAGCAACTCCACATGGATTTTGGATCGTTTTAATATTTACTTATCATATAGGGCCTTCTTTTATAAAAAAAACGCCTCAAATTGGAGTTAGGGACAATATAAATTTCACTATAAATCCCCATTATATTATGATTTATGGATTTTTAATGTCATAAAAAGGAATATTTTTTAAGGACAAATAGGATAAGCTAAAAAAATTAATTAAAAAAAGGGAACTTTAACTTATAGTGGCACTATAGGAAGTACTATGCATTGCGTTAGTGGGGCGCCACCTACCCACGCCCCATACCATTTCAATTTGCGGCAGGAAAAGGGCGTCGCCGCCCAATTCTCCTCACGCAATTCTGTCCCCGTCTGTGTTTTTTGCAGCTGTCCTACATAAAGCGTGTTTTCTGGCGTGGGCGTGTAATGTCGGAGAGGAACGCGTCTCGCTGCAATTGCGAGAAGAGGCTGTATTTATAGAAGTGATGTTGAGCGGACTCGAGCACCTCTACACTTCTCCTGCGTCTCCCTCACTTGCGATACTCGAGAGGGGTTCGGGTTTTTCGGCGGAATTCCTGTCGTAGTTGGGGGATGTGAATGTTTCTTTTTTTGTTATTATTATTTTTCTTAAGTTTTTATTTTGACGCGAATGCGTTTTCCTTTTCGGGTACCAGTGGCGGCCCGTGGTGGAAAATGTTAGTGCAGCCGAAAGCATGTGAATCCCCCCCCCCCCCCCCCCCCCGCCCTTTTCCACAAACCATACATGAACGGAAATTCTTTATTTTTAACTACCCAAATAAAAGTTTCGTTTTCAATTTTTACGAAATGATAACATGCGAAAAAAAATAGAAAACACTTACTTATTTTTTTAAAATTAAAGCAATCCTCCTTTTTTTTAATACATGCGAATTGGTCACGTTTAATATTAACTTAAATAACGAAACAACAGCAGGACTATAATGGTCCTGAAACAACAGAAAAACAGTAAATGTATCACGAAAACCATTTCCGTTTGGAGATATTCTCGTTTCATCCACCCATCCCCGCATTTCACGCACGAGCCGGTCAGCTTATCGAATCTCAAGTGCAGATAAAACAAGAAAATTCATTTCGGCTGTACCTTCTCACAAATGCAGTGCATTAGCAGGGGGGGGGGGGGGGGATTTCATTTTCAATTCTAATCTTCATTTAAGAAAATTAGTAAAATACCCGATTTTAGTTTTAAAATACACTAATAAATTTAGGTGCAGCCCGGCTGTACTTGCTGTAGTGGACGAGCCGCCACTGATGGGTACATAGTTACATGGAGTCGCATAAACAACGACATTTGTAAAATCCTTATAACTCCACCAGTATATGTGGAGGAATGACATATCATCGTATAGGGTGAGACAGGCCGATTATTATAGCCATTCCGCGATCTTACTTTTGTAGCACGAGGGGTGGAAGTTTTGAGCAACCGCAGTGTAGGATTTCGCTCCATAACTCCACGTGGAATCATCCTATGGGGATAAATGACATACCATCGTGTAGAGGAAGATGAGCCAAGTCAACCAAACCGAATATTACCTCATTCCATTTCAGACTTTTCTACCGTGTAGGGGGAATGCCTCTTTTGGCTGCAGCATACTTTTTCAGTCACATAACTAATGGTAGAATCATCCTATGGGGAAATGACATATCATCGTGTAGAGGAAGGTGCGACCGTGGACCAGGCCGATTGTTAACGTATTACTTCCTCTGACCTTTGTACCACGTGGAGGGGAGTGTCGTCCTTTGCTGCAATATGCGATTTCGCCCTATAAAACCACGACACATCAGCCTTCGGAGATAAATGACCATCCTGAAGAGGAAGGCGGACGCGTCAACTAGGTTGGCCATTTATGCTCCCTATCCCTTTTGTACCTCGTGGGGTCCAAAAGCATTCACGAATCAAACCTTGCGGTACTGTGCGACCTGTACATACCAGAATTGTTTTTTTTAAAAATATATAATGTAGATTATGGATTCGGTTGGAGAGGAAGAAAAAAGAAACTTATGAAGATTTGTCTTCCTTTGCGATGAATTACAATTTTAGTTTGTGTTTTTATGCCCAATTAATCATTATTTCGCGTATTTCCACTATGATGAAACCTGTATTTTTACACTATATTAAGATGAAATGATTTTCAGGAACCCCCTTTTTTTCAAACTGAGGAAATTATTTTGAAAAGCGAATATTTTCCTGGCTGGGTTTCAGCAGTTTGGTGACGAAATTCAAGCAATTCACCTATATTGTCTCAATTCCACTTTTAGAAGTAAATCGCTTGAATTTCGTCGCCAAGCTACGACCGCTGAATCCCGTCCAGGAAAAAGGTTACTTTTTTTTAAAAATAAGCTCCTCAACTGATGTTCCTCTAAATCGAAAAAAAAATTTGTCATTTTTTATTCTGTGATGATGAAGAATTTTATCGAAACCAATATTCTAATCATAGGTGTGTTTTTTAATGCAAATACTATTATAAAAATCGGAAAGTTGTTTTTTTGGGAGTTACCATTGTTAGTCGTAGAAAGGGTGTCTTCTGAAATTTATTTCATATGTAAAACCCGATTTAATTTGGAAATTGAAGCTTTACATAGAGTTGTGGTGGCTACGAAATGATAATTTTCCAAATACACTACCATTAATGTTAAGGAAATAGCTTTTTTCAAAATCTTCCAAGGAACTCGGAACTTCCTCTCCTTTTCCTCCTGCTTTAAGGTGATAATGTCTTATCAATTTAAGAGTGATTCGTAGCCTCGAGGAACCGTCATCTTTTAGCAACTAGAAGGTTGAGAGTTCGAATACGGTACATACTGATACAAGAGACTTAACAAAAAAGTTAAAATGCACACAGAAAAAGTTAAAAAAAGTTAAAATGCGCACATGAAAAATTCTTTGAACTGCCCAATGTGGTTCCTTTTTACAAATATATACAGATATTGGATATTTAATGTATAACTAAGAAAAATGAAGCCATTTAGGGTTTCAACTGTAAACTTAAACGTTTAATTTTATACTTTAAGCATCAGTCTAAAAATTAATTTGAAGTGAGGTCATTTTCTATTTGGAGATCACGTATTTTACCATTTCGAAAATGTTTCATTGAACTGGACCTAATCTTTCGATCCTTTTATGTTTCAGGAGTTCCTGTACCACATCTTCGCCTTTATCTTCTACATCAGCGCCAGCTTGGCACTTCTGGTCACCGTCAGCAAAGGCAACAGGCACTATAAAACGTCCACCTACGAAGGACAGATGGCCGCAGCGGTAAGGATACATTGCAACTATTTTTTTTATAATAAAATTTAGGCCAATTGCGAGAATGACTCACACGTTGAGAGTTTAGCATACACTTCAATTCATTTTTCCTAGAATCAAATTTAGGCCAAGTGCGAGAATGAATCACACGTTGAGAGTTTAGCATAATTAATTATACACTTCAATTTGCTATTTTACATTCTTCTGTGTTCCTCCCCCCGCTATATAACGTACTGAAAGGCCTTACCCCGCCCCCCCTCCCTCCCATGTCACGTCTTGTCCCGTCACGATAAATTTTACTTTTGTAATCTAGATCACGCTTTGGAAAACTGAAGTTTTTTTTTGAATATCTATTAAATAAAAAATTTTGTTTTACATTTTTTTCATAAAATCTGTAAAAATCTTGAATTTTGAAACATTGAAATTTTTTAAGAGAAAATGTAGATTTATTTTAGATTTTATGGCGGAAAATTATAAAACTTTAAAAAATACCTCCAGTTTGTGTTTCAAATTCGTTATAAAACCTTCAATTTCACAATTTGAATAAAAGTTTTATATTGACTTTTTTCCCCGGGCTGAATTCTCGAAATAAATTTTTCTAAGCGAAGAAAAAGAAAACCTGTATGATATAATCTCTCTCTATATATAAATAAAGTGTTTGTGGGTTGGTCTGTTTTTTATGCAAATCTACAGTTTTATTCCGAGCTTAATGACATTTTACGCACTTGACCTTCAAAACAAGAGAAAGGTCACTGTCGACATGAGATTTCCAAAAATCTTACTCATCACCCTTCAAAGCATGAATGACCTTTTACTAAAAACACTAGATGGCGCCACGGTGAAGGAATCGACCACCACTCTGCGTAAAACCCGGGAAAGGCCGGGCAGAGCCGGATTTAGACTTAGTGGACCCCTAGACTGAATATGTGATGCGCTCCCCCCAAGGTGGGAAATGGAATTTCCCTAATAAAGCGGGGGTTGGGGTTATCTTTTTAAAAATATATATTCTAGAACTGGAAATTAAATCATTTTTAAGTGTACAAATGAAATTGGGATGCACTGTTTTTTGTAAATTTCCAATACCACTTTACAAAATGTCAACGGTTTCAAGGAATCTCAAAGTGCAATGGCATTCTGCAATCTATGAAAATGATAATAAAATATTGAACTTGTTTTTGTTTTATCATCAAATGTCTAATAGCAAAATAAAAGTGTAAGAAAAATAAAAACTGATTTCCAAAAAAGTAAAACAATCCCATTGTGATTATCAAAAATTAAAAAATAATTTTAAAGAACATAAAATTATTAGATCATATTTACATTGTACAAATCAGTTAATTATTATTAGGATTTGGAATATCATTATTCAAAAAAAATATTCGCAAATTAACCCTTTCGTTTTTATGTGGTGTGCGCCCCTAGGCCGCAGCCTATGTAGCTTGGTACTGGAATACAAAAGTAACTATGGAGCCATTTTTATAGATGGAAATTTTGGTGTTTTAATTTCTTTTGTTTTTTCAGGTCCTGGGACTCATCAACTCTGTCCTGTATTTACTGAGTTCTTTCTTCTCCTTCCGTGGGTACAAAATGGGCTGAGCAATGAAGAAAATCAATAAAAACTCTACGTGCCATACAATCCTAAAAGCGGCTTAGCACCTACAACTTTCACTTCTCGACGTTTGCTTTCTCCGATTAGATATTGAACTGTAGAGGGCGTATCTGCATTTGAAATGAGATCTTCGAACGTTAAATAAACCACCAAAAGAAGCCTCCATTGTTAGACATTTAAAAGGACTGACATCTATGAAACTTTATTTAATTACCTGATTATGAGTCTCACCGTTATGTGGATGCTTTAAACCTGTGGTCCCCCAACCCGTGGTCCGCGGACCACTGGTGGTCGATGAGAGGACCAAGGTGGTCAGTGAAGCAATTAGTTAGATCAATATATTAATGCTTTGCTTTTTCTGAAAAAAAAAACAGTCTATTAAGATGTCTTTCTTCCATAGCAAAAATATTCAAATAAGAAGTAAAAAATTATATTCCCTAAAATAACGTATTTTTATCTAAGGAAGCCATTTTGATACCGTCTTTTGCTGAATTATCACTGCCTTTAACCAGGTTCTTTAAGAATTCAACAAAAATGTCTGCCATATATTTTATGGTTTTAAAGTACAGTTTTGCAAAGAAAATTTGTAAGCAGAATCATCTGAATTGCGATATATTCTTTATACAAGAGAATGTGGTCCATGCTTTACACAATTTTAGATTCGGTGGTCCGTAGCCATTTAAAGGTCGAAAACCACTGCTTTAAGGTATTCTGTTTGGTTTATGAATGTTCTCTCGCTTTAAAAGGGAATTATTTGTAAAAAATGGGGTTGTTTGTTTAAAATTCGAAGTTTTATTCATGTAACGTACCATAAGATGAATAGTGCTGCGTGTATTGGCTACGCTTAAGGAACTTGCCTCAGTGTTTTTTCTACTAGGCGCACTACAATTTTTTTTAAAGTTAATTCAAATATACACATGTTTTATCAGTTTCTGATTTGGTTCTGAAAAGAGTTCGTTGAACCGTTGTTTATCAGAACCCAAGGAAAGGGGACTGTAGTAAATTCAGTCCACCATAATATTACAAAAAAACATGTATTAGAGATACTTTCTGTGTTAAAGTCCACTGTCTTTTTGAAATATCTGCTTACCTGCGTGTTTCTCTTTTTGCAGCTTTCATTAGCGATTCTCGCCTTTTGATGTAACCGAATTTTTCTACACGAAGCTTGCACAATGTTTGAGGGTATAGATTTTGTTTGGAGAGGATCCTGTAATAAAAGTTATTGATTTCGACACTAAGGAAAAAAAATAGTTTTCTGCCTTAAATTTGTGAATTTTCTACATAAATTTTTATTGTGTAAAATTTTCTATAAAAAAAATTAATTTCGGAAGATTTTTTGAGAGTAAGAATTTTGAAAGCTGAATTCGGATTAAAATTAAAATATGCAAATTTCAATCGTTTTTCTTCTTTAGTTTTTCGGCTATTCGTTAACACATTACTTATAATTCCTTTCATTATTTTTTATTTTCTTGCAAGGAAAATAATGGATTTTCTGGTGTAAATAAATCAACTGCCTATCTGATTAAAAAGTTATACTTCGTTTAAAAATATTTTTTCTATAAATCAAGTATTGAACCAATTATACTACTTTCTTATATATATTTATAAAAAAAGCTTTTTCAAGTTTAGGGTAAGGTAAGTTTAGGTAAGCTTTTTCAAGTTTCGTAATATTTAAAAGTATATTTCTATAGCTAAAAGATTTTCTTGAGTAATCGATATTTTAATATATTTGTAAAGACTAGTAAGCAATCGAATTCTATAACATAATACAGATAGCTTTCTTTTGATTTATTAACTTTTTTATAAATAATTGTAACATCGATGGCTAAAAGGACAATTGTTGTATGCTCACTTTTGTAAACTTTCAAAAAGCGCAAAAGGAAAATTTCGAGCTTGCTAGAAAATTATGGGGATTTTTTTTTAAAAATCTGCACCGCATTTTTATTATTTCAAATTAACATGGAAAAATTTTGCACGAAGAAAGAGCCAGTTTCCGGCTTTAGATTAATACCAAAATATAATTTTTGCCAAAAATGGACATATGATTGTGTTTTTAGCCATATACAAAATACAAATAATTTTTTGTACTATTTTATAAATTTGTAAAAAATTCCAACGTTATATAAATTTTCATATTTTTTCTTCAAATTTTATTTCTATACTAATTGTAACATAGGTTTTTTTTTTAATAATTTTTCTATGCATGATATTTTATATATATATTTTTATTGTCGAATTGCGTAATTTATTAATATTT
This sequence comes from Troglohyphantes excavatus, assembly GCA_963932185.1. Lineage (NCBI taxonomy): Eukaryota > Metazoa > Arthropoda > Arachnida > Araneae > Linyphiidae > Troglohyphantes > Troglohyphantes excavatus. The sequence continues at coordinate 3,983,821 of OZ010667.1, forward strand.
TTTGTACTCCAATTATGAAACACCTGCATAGTTTTTTTTAAAATAAACTTTTATAAATGATTACAAATTTGTATATTGAATAAAAAAATTTATATCGAAAATTAATTATATTTGAACTTCTTTTTGGAAAAACTTAAAAAATCAAAACCAAGTTTTTTAAATTTTAGAATTATTTAAAAAAAATTACAAGTCAATTACAAAAAGATGTAAATTTTTTTTATCTATTTTTATGCAAATTAAAGATTTTGTTTTGCAAACTATCAGCTATTTTTCAAACTATTATAAGAATGTTATTTTTATGCAAATTTATGCCTAAATGTATTTGTATAATCATCAACCTACATTAATATTCATCAATGTTTACATGCTTTATAAAAAGTTTCTTCAGTAAATTTATATCTTGATATATTTACTGAACCTATACGCTTTCGAGATATTTATTGTAGTAATAAAAGCTTTAGATAGTCTATCGTTGTTAAATCTTTGTGTGGAAGACTGATTTTTGTAAAAAATATTTATATTTCATTTTCTTGAGATATTAACTATTATCTGAATCTTCTGAAGTTTACACAACAGTTCTAGTTCAGGACATTACATTTTGTTGAATAATTATTTCAGTGTACAATTGTGATGTTAATTTTTCGTTCTAATTGTGTTGTGTTAAAATTTATTAAAATATGCTTTTGTTTTTTTGTATAGAGATCATATGTAGTTTTTTTCTAAGTTCGTATGGACTTTGGAGTTGTAGAAACCTTAGTCAAATTTTGTGCCCATTTGTACTTACTTTACCGTTTGTATTTTTCTTTTATTGAATAAAATCTCAAAGTTCTTATTGATTAGTGTCTCAATAATATATTTTTTCACTTTATTTTTATCTATATGCCAGTATAAAAGTAAATGGGTTATTACAACTTTTCTTACTTTACTTTCTTTGAGATAACTTGTGTTTAAAACATTCGCTGCCACAACAGTAAAAACGAATGGTGCCAAAGGTGCCACATATTTTTATACTTGATTTGCTTTGAAAATGATTCAAATTTATCAACGTGTATGGACATTTTGAATTTGTTTTCTGACTTTTGTATGCAACTCACGAAGCGTCAAGTCCAATATGTATGGTGGCAGCCCAGTCTAAATATACAAAAATCAACATTTCAAGGAATAATCCGGGTCAAGATAAGTTTTTGTCTTGTACGCCATGCAGAATGTTGGAGTATTTTATATGAAGTGAAGTTACGATGGAATGTTTTGCATGAATGGTCTTTAGTAGAGAGAATATGACATCATAATCGTGAAGCCCATATCTCGGAGCGAAAGGCCCATATCACGTGCCACCTCTTCAAAATTATGAATTAAAAAATACTCGCGATTGGCTGATGAATTGGGAAATGTGCAGCCGTGAAAATTTATGAATGGAATGACGTAATTAACCACGTGTTTGAGGCCATGCATTTTGGCTTCACTTTGATGTTAGCGAGAGTGACGTCATGACTCCTCTACTACAAAGGATCTATGCTCGAAGGTTTGCATGAAGTGCATAAGGATTCACAGAGCGAATACCGTAGTCTGTGATACGAGTTGTAATTAACCACTGATCTATAACTTAAAATTCTGGATTGGGAAAGGAAATGTGTTGACTTGAAGCCAATCGAAAGTTAAAAAAACTGTACCCCACTTCCATTTCTACCTCTATATTTCGTATATTGTGAATGCTAAAATATGCCAAATTGTAGTGCTTTCAATTATTTATTTTAATTTTCTATTGAAACCCATTTTGAATGCCTATTTGAAATCCATTTTAACCAATAATAAGTGGATAAGTAGCAAAAAGAAAAACTATATTTTTGGAGATAATAAATCTGATTCTATATGTAGAAAAAAATAAAACATCTAAATATATACAACAGTTCTATAACGGTTTGAGGACAAAAAAAAAAAAAAAAAAAAAAATCACTTTTAAAAATTAGCTGGGGCACAGTGTGGCTGCTTACAATATGGCTTCAACCGCTCCCATACAAGAAACTGGTTATGAGCGTTCCAGAAGTAAGAATTTAATATTTTTAACTCGCAGAACTTCTTGGATAAACAAGGCGTGATTTAAATACAACTCATTAGGTAGATAATGCGTTAAATGTCTGCTTAAATATAAAATTTTACTACGTGCAGATGCTTCGAAGTTCCTTTTAATTGATAAAGGTTGATCTCATGATGGTCTCTTTCCTTGGAGTTTACATGAAAATCCATTTTTTTCTCAGCTGTCGTGATGGCCGAGATTTGCAGAATTCGACCAACAATCGAAGGATTACGAGTTCGAATCGGCATGAGGGCTTGATAAAAAATTAAGTAGGATCTCGTGATCGGAGGTTTGTCAGATTAAAAAATCGCTGGAATTATTCTCAATTACTACCGTCATGTATACGGGACTGATGCCCAATCGGGGTTTAATGTCTTTACGCCGAGTCCGGTAAGGGGTTGTCCACGTCATCTGATCATGGTTCAAAAATACGAGGCAGTATTCCCGGGTCTTTTCTTCAATATAGACCCCGAACTGTCTCCAATAGACCATTGAAGGCCCCTGTGGACGAGCGGTTAAAGGCGTCAGCTGGGAATGCGAAGATTCCTGGTTCGATCCTAGGCGATGGACTTGACAAAGAAAAGTAAAAAAAGTAATGATCTTGTGATCGGAGGGTTGCCAACTTCGCTACTAAATACTAGAAAAGTCGTCCAGAACATCCCCAAAAATTAACGACGTGTATACGGGACTGGTGCACTATAAATATGATCGGGGTCCAAAGTCCTGATGCCTATTGAAGGCTTTGGGTGCCAGTTCAGGTGTTTCCTCGTCATCTGACCATGGTTCTAAAATACCGAGGTGCATGTGTGTGTTAATATGTATGTGTTCCCGGGTCTTTCCTTTTCGAGATAGACCCCGAACCGTCGCCAATAGCCCACTGTGCAGCTCTAGTTCTACGTTAATTAACCCAAACCAAACCAATAGACCATTGTGTAGCTAGCTATAGAGTGAAGTTAATTCTGCAGTGTCAAAGACGATCCTAAGTCGCATTTGGGCAACTTTACAGGAGAGGGGTAAAACTGAATCCTACTCTCATTGCACAGCATTAGGCTTTTGCACAACTTGCTAACGGCATAAAAATATTTTTTGAGTAAAGTTTTATGGCATGATTCGATAGATTGCGAACTTTTAAGATATAAGTTGCAATAAAATAAAAATCGCCAAATTCTGACTTAAGCTCGTCCGGTTTGTTGGTTTGTTAATTAACGTCGCACTAGAGCTGCACAGTGGGCTATTGGCGACGGTTCGGGGTCAATCTCGAAGGAAAGACCCGGGAACACATGCACATTCACACACACATTCATACATGCACTTCGTTATTTTAGAACCATGGTCAGATGACGAGGAAACACCTGAACTGGCACCCAACGCCTTCAATAGACGTCGGGACTTTGGACCCCGATCAGATTTATCCTGCACCAGTCCCGTATACACGCTAGTATAATTTGTTGGATATTCTGGACGACTTCCTAGTATTTTTGTAGCGAAGCTGGCAATCCTCCGATCGCAAGATCACTACTTTTTTACTTTTCTATATCAAGTCCATTTCACGGATTCGAACCATCAATCCTCTGATTAGTAGCTGAACGCCTTACCAACTGAGCAACTGGGGCTCTAGGCTCGTCCGACACTGAGGTACATAGTTAACCAACCATATTTTTCAGAAAAAAAATGAATTAATTGTTAATAGGACGTTTTTTATTATTTAATTAGGGAATGGAAGTATTTATTTTTCTCATGTTGTTTTTAATGGTTCTCGTGCGAAGAACTAGGTGTTTTTGTTATAAATAAAATAATAAAAGTACCTGAAATGATTTCTTTTTGGAGTAAGTGAAAGTTGCCTAGAATAAGAAAAATATATATTTAGTCTCCAATGCTAATGACTTATCTGAACAATTGCGTTAAGAATAGAAGGTCTACAAACTTAAAATAGTATATATGGATAACCGGCAAAAATAACAGTCTAATTGGTTAGTTGAAATAAAGTTACACTAGAGCTACACATTGGGCTATTGAAGACTCAGTCTAATAGTTGTATTTATAAAAAAAAACCGGGAGAAATATATGAATTTTTATTATTAACTACCCATTTTTAAAAGGCCAAATTACCAAGTGCTGATCTTAGTTAGAATATTGATTGTAATAAAAAAAGTTAATGACTATTTTTCCATGAATTTTTTAACGTAAAACGACACATAATCCAACTCTAAGAATCACATAGTATTTTGTAATTAGGTATTTTATAAATCAGTCAAAACTGTACAAATTATTTCATATCGTATACTTCATCCGAGCTAGTATTCATATTATGCACTTCTTCCAAGCCTCTCTTCATACCGTGCACTTCATCAAACAAACACTTCATGTCATACACTTTATACTAGCGGGAAATTTCCTTAAAAAGTAGAAATGCCAATTTATTTTGCAATCTATTCACACGAAAATATTGTTTTAGTTACTTTTTCTAGCAGGTTTCACTTTATTAGAAGATATTTGTAGTTTTGTATTTGGACACATTTTTACTGATTTAAAAGTCATCTAGGGAATATAGCAACTTCTCCATTTCTTAAGAATTATATTTGAAGTTGGAACTCATTTGCAACTCTTTGTAGTCTCTTGCTCCTCCTCAAAGATATGAGTCAAACCGTAACCAACGTGTAGTAACCTCTATTGTAGCAACAGGCAGGAATGATTTAAAATTTGGTTTTGGTTTGGAGTCAAAGTAACCCTGCATAGTCCAAGTAACCCCAAGTTACGCTATAGAATTTAAATGTTTGAATGTTGGAGGTTTCAGACAAATTAAAGCTAAAATATAATAGCTAATATTCAAACAGGCAACGATAATGAGTCTATCCGAGTTGCTTGAAACAAGTTTTTCATTCTCATACAATGAACAATACAATGAAAATAAAGTTCGTATTGTTCTCAATAGATGGCAGCAGCAAATTAGTGTTACTGTTAGAATACTGAGCTTAGAATTGGAGATGTGGGTGTAAGAATCAGACTGCGTCACTTTTTTCTGATTTGTACTTTGTCACTTATTTCTATAAAGAAAAGAATATTTTATCGATTGGTGCAAAAACCAGACAAGCTTTAAGCAATGGCTATAGAGATATAAAGGAAAGGAGCAGTATTTTTGTAATATACGATGCAAGAAAATTCAGTGTTTTCGTAATTCCTGAAGAATTTTGTAAACTGGAGCAGTCTGGTTCTTACACCTATGTCTTCAATTAAATAATACTATTTGAAACTTATTTTATTTCGAATTAATTAACTTGGGAAAAAAAATACCGTAATGATTTAATACGTTAATTAATACTTTTAAATGTAACGATTTTCTAGACGACTGTCTGGAAAATCTCCCCACGGAGTCGTATACTAAAAACGAAAAACCGGCAAATCCGTAATCCAAATTCGTAATATTGTTAGTAATATTACTCAGTCATGTAAATATAACAATGATTTTCATAATATTATTAGAAATATTACACCGTCAATTAAAATGAAACAATGATTTTCATAATATTATTAGTAACATTACACGGTCATCTAAAAAAACAATGATTTTCGTAATATTATTAGTAATATTACTCAGTCATGTAAATAAAACAATGATTTTCGTAATATTATTAGTAATATTACTCAGTCATGTAAATAAAACAATGATTTTCAAAATATTATTAGTAATATTACACCGTCATGTAAATAAAACAATGATTTTCATAATATTATTAGTAACATTACACGGTCATCTAAATAAAACAATGATTTTCGTAATATTATTAGTAATATTACTCAGTCATGTAAATAAAACAATGATTTTCGTAATATTATTAGTAATATTACTCAGTCATGTAAATAAAACAATGATTTTCAAAATATTATTAGTAATATTACACGGTCATCTAAATAAAACAATGATTTTAGTAATATTATTAGTAATATTACCCAGTCATGTAAATAAAACAATGATTTTCGTTTTATAATGGGTCTAGATTTCTATATGCATATAGTCTTTCATCAAACTGGTCCAACATCCAGGGCCTACTCTAAGCAAAATTTACGACAACCCAATTGTCATCATAAATTTGAAGTCAGCAATTGGAAATAAATCATCATTCGCAATCTTTTTTTTAAAATTTTTATTTTATTTTTATTTTAACATATTTTTATTTTTTAACATATTTTTATTTTTTAACATATTTTTATTTTTTAACATATTTTTATTTTTTAACATATTTTTATTTTTTAACATATTTTTATTTTTTAACATATATTTATTTTTTAATATGTTTTTATTTTTTAATGCACTTTTAAATTTTATTATATTTAAATTTTTTAATATATTTAATTTTTTTAATATATTTAATTTTTTTAATATATTTAAATTTTTTAATATATTTAAATTTTTTAATATATTTAAATTTTTTAATATATTTAAATTTTTTAATATATTTAAATTTTTTAATATATTTAAATTTTTTAATATATTTAACTTTTTTAATACATTGTTATACTAGTTTATCTGTATATATATATATATAAAAAGATTAAAGCTTTTCCATGTGCAAAGCATTGCCTATTCTGATCTTCGAGCATGAATCCTTCATAGTAGAGAAAACAAAATGATATAATCTTGCTAACATCAAAGTGAGGCCAACATGTATGGCCTCAGACACGTGGATAATTACGTCTTTCCATTCATAAATTTTCACTGTTACACATTTCCTAAATTCATTAGCCAATCGCGAGTATTTTTTAATTCATAATTGTGAAAAGAAGTCACGTGTCTGAGGTCATTCGGTTTGAGATGTTGGTTTCACGATTATGACGTCATATTCGCTGTACTGCAGTCCATTCATGCTCGAAAATTCCGATGCTTTCAATTAACAAATCATATACTCGATTAATTTCAATATTGCAAAATTACTTGTATAAAATAGAAACAAATTAAATTAGTTTAGTTATTCAAATAATGTTTTAGAAGGAAATACTTCGTTTGACAATTCCAATTAAAATAGAATTTCATTGATGTAGATCATATTTATGTGGTATATTCTCTGTAACCACCGATAGTAAATTTTACTCTGATTCAATTCTGTAACTTAATTTATAATAAAGAAATGTACGCACATTTTTGAAAAAGTTTGACACAGCTTCCCTAATTCTTTTCTTAAATATAGTGAAAGTAAATTTGCGATTTGGATTATTTTATATTTACTCTGTGTAAATATTACTTTTTATCAGCCCTTTTTTTTTTGTAAATGTCATCTTATCACCTTTGTCGGAAATCACACTTTCCGGTTGTAACACACTTTACTTGGAAACTTGGAAGGGAAGTCTATCACAGTTGGCGAATAATCGCTATTTCGGGTGATTATATTTTTTTAGGTTTAAAACGTTGATATTATTTTGTCTGCCGCGTCGTAAGTTCAGTTGGATATTGATTTCCTTATTAAATTAATGAAAAATTTGTTCGTTAAAATATTTCTTAATATATATTTTTTTTATGGGAAAATGTCTTAAAATCAACAAAAGTTAGGCCCTTATTTTATTTTGGTTTGTTTTAACTTATTTTATATTAGTTTTACGCAGCTTTCACATGTTAAACGGAAAACCGATTACAGTGAACCGAATATCATAACATCTACATATATTAAATCAATGCTTTTACACAGGAGCTTACAAGCTTTCACATTTTCCCGTGTGAAATTTACCTTACAATTTTATGGTTAAGGTTTCTTAATTTTCCAAGCACGGAATACGGTGAAATTTGAAAATGCAAATACAATATATATATATATATATACATAAATACAATATATATATATATACATACATAAATACAATATATATATATACATACATAAATACAATATATATATATAAATAAATACAATATATATATACAATATATAAATACAATATATATATATATATATATATATATATATATATATATATATATATATATATATATATATATATATATATATATATATATATATTTATATATATATATATATATATATATATATATATATATATATATATATATATATATATATATATATATATATATATATATATATATATATATATATATATATATATATATATATATATATATATATATATATATATATATATATATATATATATATATATATATATATATATATATATATATATATATATATATATATATATATATATATATATATATATGTGTGTATGTAGTGTGTATAGTGTATATAAGTGTAAAGTCAAACGTCTAAAATTTCATAAAGCTCGGAATATATATATATATATTCCGAGCTTTATGAAATTTTAGACGTTTGAATTTTAAAACAAGAGGAAAGCTACTGTCTAGATGAGTTTTCGATAAACAACCCCCATCACCATGCTCCTTTCCCACCTATTAAAGCTAAAAATGACTTTCTAATAAAACCGGCAGATGGCGCCACGGTGAAGAAATCGGCCAAAACTTTGCGTATAGCCCGTTACACTTCAGCTAGTGTGTTATAAAATGACATACAGAAAAAAGTGTAATAAAGAAATATCGAAAATATTAATTTATTAAAATTAAATACATAACGAAATTAAAAAGTTTGAATTATGACTGTCGACTGCTACAGAGGCAAATATACAGGGGGGAAGACATGCCCTAGAACATGCGCAGTAGAGCACAAAAGAAGCCATCAGCGCAATGCATCTTGGGATACTGCCAATAGTTTCGTAATGCGCAGAACTTGAAAATCGGTCATAGCGCACAAAAAACTCATCGACGAAATGTATCTTGGGATACAGATTCATGCGCAGAACCTGTCGTCAATATTTCATGTTATGCCACTTATAGTTCTAATAGGACGGGCATGTTTATCAACAGAAGCGGTGACACATGCAAAAACCACTAATCCTACGGAAATTCCGCCCCAAACTGGTTTGATGAGCCGATTGTTTCCCCTCATTTTTCCTTCATCCCCTATCTAATCCGCGAACCATACTTTCCGCTTATGCTAAAAGCAGATTCAACAGTTTAGATTTTACATATGTAACACATTTTATTGAATTATTAGTCATGAAAATGATATTTTCTGAAAGCTAAAATTTCAATCTATGCATCTATTTCTAAATAAATATTATACCTGTACATACAAAATTCGGTTTTTATGCAAAATTCAGTTGAAGTCTACGGGGAAAGACGATAACTATCCTACGACTTTGCTTTTCTCTTCCATGCTTGTTTCTGTTTAGCCGGTGTCCTCCTGCTACTAACTGCCATTTAAGATAACACGTACTTCTTATCCGACCCATACCACACCTTATCAAAAGAAGACTCTCGCCAACTTGGCGACCCGCAGAAACATTATTATAACCTCTTCAACGTAATCCTACTACTGGGTATTTTTTTCTCGTATCTCAATGTAAACAAAACCGTTCGATTAACGAGTAAGTGCCCTGCCCCAAAACGACTTTGACAGCTGTGCTTGAACATTGAATCTTGCGCAATTTCATTCGAAACTTGCCCATCTTATTGTAACTTATTTGAAACGGTGCGGAATGCCTCATTCTTCAGTAACAGTCACCAGAACGATGACTACTTCATCTGCCACGGCGATCATCCTGAACACGGGGATCCTGAAAACGCCGTCGGCGATCCTGAAACTGGCCGAAACGGTGAGTGGTCCGTTCATTCGTGGAATCGCAGTTTTATGTATGAATTTTGAAATGTTTGATTACTTACTCATATGCATTCATAACAGTGGCGGCTCGTGGACTACAGCAAGTACTGCCGGGCTGCACCTAAATTTATTAATTTATTTTAAAACTAAAATAAGATATTTTACTAATTTTCTTAAATGAAGATTAGAGTTTAAAATGAAATTTCTACGGTAGTAAATAAAATCTCCGATAAATAGCAAGCCTGTTGCCATAATGCACAATTCAGGAGGAAAAAATTTTTCCATTCAATCAAAACTGCAGCCACAAAGCGAAATTCGAAATCGGCTGCATCGTTGCCATGGCAACCTCTACGTAGTATGAAGATTCTCCCCCCATGCTAATGCACTGCATTTGTGAGAAGGTACAGTCGAAATGAATTTTCTTGTTTTAGCTGCACTTGAGATTCGATAAGCTGATTGGCTCGTGCGTGAAACGCGGGGATGGGTGGGTGAAACGGGAACTTAGGAGATTCTTTCCTACGGAAATGGTTTTCGTGATAAATTTACTGTTTTTCTGTTGTTTCAGGACCATTATGGTCTTGCTGTTGTTTCGTTATTTAAGTTCATATTAAAATTGACCGATTCGCATGTTTAAAAGTAGGGAGGATTGCTTTAACTTTCAAAAAATAAGTAAGTGTTTTCTATTTTTTTTTCGTATGTTATCATTTCGTAAAAATTGAAAGGAAACTTTGAGTAGTAAATAATAAAGAATTGCCGTTCATGTATGGTTTGTGGACAATATTGAGGGGTGGGGGGGGGGGGGGGGATTCTCATGATTTCGGCTGCACTAATATTTTCGACCACGGACCATCACTGATTCATAACTTTTTTTTAACATGGTTTACTTTCTAAAACACTGATCGGCATAGAACTTAAACATAGAACTTTATACGGAATGGTTAGAAAATGGCAGTTGCATTTTAGGTTTAGCCTATTATGATATATAATGGTAATTATTATTTTTACTATTTGGATTATTTGGAGGCTTAAAAGGTAGAATGGATTAATTGCCAACCTGGTTGATGCGTCCCTCTTTCCTCTCTACATGATAGTAGATCATTTATGGCTGATTCCCCCTGGAGTTATGGGACCGAATATTCCCTTTTACGCGGTATAAAGGATAGAGTTCAGAGGGCTAGCAATCAGCCTAATCGATGCATCCCACTTTCTTCCACAAAATGGCGGGTCACTTTATCTCCATAGGCTAATACTTTGTAGAGTCACGGGGCGGAATATTATACTGCACCTACGGGAGACCCTTCATCCCCACGTGGTCCGAAAGGGAATGGGTTAACAGTCGACCTGGGCGAAACGTCTTACTTTCCTCCACACGATGGTAGGTCATTTATCCCCATAGGCTGATTGCTGAAAGTTATAAGGAATTGAAGAATCTCAAATTTAATTAATCGCACCGATTTTAAAGACGTATTCACTTTAAAAATGCTGTACCTCGGTTTCAAAACAAGCTATTTAATTCCCTTATTATTTGTTTAAGGGGAAAATCGTCGAAGAATTAAAATACATCTGTACTCTAATTTTGAATTAAAAAAAAAATTAGTAAAATCTCTTTAATTCCATTTGCTCATTTTTAAGGCAAACTTGCCTTAAAAATGGGCAATTAGAATGTTCTCTTTTGAAATCCTAGCTTTTACATTTGTCCTTTATTATCTTTTGATCATTATAAATGGTATATTTAATGTTAGTTTCTAAGCTACCTACTAGTAAAATTTTCATACGTTTTCAAGGAACTAAGGAAATAAATGCACGAAGGACGACCAACAGAAATAGAAAGGGTTTCGAATGGGAAGGAAGTTGTCACGTGACTCGCTTTCGCTCTCATTCAGCTTCCGAGTTATATAAACTACTCGCAAAATTTGAAATTTGCTTTTAGTCACATTTGCATCGTTTTTAACGTTGTAAATATTTCAAAAGTAATTTCAATTCAGTTTAAGGGGGGACCAGAAAGCAATGGAATTAATTTTGAGTTTTTTAATTGTCAAACTATATGAAATCATACCTTTAAAATTATCTTTTCTCGGAGACAACCCAAGTTGATCCTAAGGCGCGAGGGTTATGATGTGTAAAAAGGTTCAATGGCATTAGGCCCAACTTAGGAGTTCCCCGAGTATAAAGAGTATACAAGATCATGCGAGTATTATATAGAAGTATCGTCAACGAGGGTTACTTTACTCCATTTTTTGCAATTCCCAACTTCAGTAAAGTGAGTACCCATGGGTAACACCAGACACTGTACAGGTAAAAAAGAATCACATTCCATTCACGTCAAAAGTCACATGTTCATTCACGTCAATAGTCACATGTTCATTCACGATGACTCCCACTACTTCATAGAAGGATCAGACCTTCGAGCATGAATGGACTGTAGTAGAGCGAATATGACGTCATCATCGTGAAACCAACATCTCAGACCGAATGGCTTCAGACACTTGACTACTTTTCAAAATTATGAATTAAAAAGTACTCGCGATTGTCTGATGAATTTAGGAAATGTGGTTTGGTTAATAAACGTCGCACTAGAGCTGCACAGTGGACTATTGGCGACGGTTCGGGCCTATCTCGAAGGAAAGACCCGGGAACGATGCCTCGTATTTTTGAACTACGGTCAGTTAACGAGGACAACACATGAGCTGGCACCCGACGCAACGTCAATAGGCGTCAGGGCATTGGACCCCGATCAGATGTATCGTGCACCAGTCCCGTATACACACCAGTATAATTTGTTAGATGTTCTGGACGACTTTCTAGTATTTTTGTAGCGAAGCTGGCAACCCTCCGATCGCAAGATCACTACTTTCTTACTTTTCTTTGTCAAGTCCATCGCACGGATTCGAACCACCAATCATCTGATAAGTAGCTGAACGCCTTATCCACTGAGCAACTGGGGCTTCCTTGCATCGGTTTTGTTTGGTTTTGTTAAATAACGTCGCACTAGAGCTACACAGTGGGCTATTGGCGACGGTTCGGGGTCAATATCGAAGGAAAGACCCGGGAACACATACACATTCACACACACATTCAAACATACATCTCGTTATTTTAGAACCATGGTCAGATGACGAGGAAACACCTGAACTGGCACCCATCGCCTTCAATAGACGTCGGGACTTTAAACCCCGATCAGATTTATCGTGCACCAGTCCCGTATACACGCCAGTATAATTTGTTGGATATTTTGGACGACTTTCTAGTATTTTTGTAGCGAAGCTGGCAACCCTCCGATCGCAAGATCACTACTTTTTTACACTACTACTTTCATTGCACGGATTCGAACCACTAATCCTCTGATTAGTAGCTGAACGCCTTACCAACTGAGCAACTGGGGCTCCGATTGGCTGGTGAATTGGGAAATGTGTGGCAGTGAAAATTTATGAATGGAAAGTCGTAATTATCCACGTGTCTGAGGCCATACATGTTGGCCTCACTTTGATATTAGCGAGATTATAACATTATCTTTTCTCTACTATGAAGTATCCATGTTCGAAGGATCAGACCTTTAGTAAACAGTGCAAACTTTCGATCACATCGTCAATATCCCAACACAAACAAATTTCTTTTTAGGCTGTCGTCCCTGTAGGAATTAAGAATATTAATTAATTTATTAATTAAGAAAGAATTAGAAAGAATGTAACAATATTTTCTCGCATTAAAGCTGGAAAATATTCTTTCCCCCGGTATTTCCATCGGACCACCGCGGTGGTCCGGTGGAAACTGTTATGGTTAAAACCATAATTGGTTAATTTTTAATTCCTCTTTTATTTAATTTAATTTCAGACTCCCCTAATTGTATTAATTAATTTATGTAATATTGATGTATCCTATTTAATTGTCAAACTTGTACTTGGGAACCTGCACTTTTGATTCCATTTAAGCCCAAACGTAGATTTCCCCCTTTTTCATAACCCCCTAAGAGCTTTTTAGTTGTAAATGGGGTGATAACCCCTGTCTGGAGTCTTTTCCACCCTTTTGGGTCCTCACATCGGCCTCTCCTCCTGTATCATGTTACACATCTGGGGTCTGGTATGTGAGTTGAGTTCGTGTTTTTGAGACCGTTTTACGTACTGGTCTGGAATTATGTTTAACTGTAACCGAAGTTGTAATTGTAAATTCTCTGATTGGCTGAGAGGAAAATTGATGTGCTAGTTTTGAGGGATCTGGCAATGAGGTTTTGGCGATTTATTGGGAAGCGCAGCTTTTGACGTGACTTTTTAACGCATCTTTCGAAGCCACAAGACGTACAGGAGTGTAGCTCCCGTCTTATAAACGCGGACCGTGTGTCCTTTTTCAAAACCCGATGGGTTAATCTCGTGCAATAGCCGCCGATGCTGATGCGGGGTTAGAGGAATTACTTAACCGCCGCCACCAACCTCAACGATGCTCGAGAGTCACCCATTCCAGTAGATGTTGCCGGGTTAACTGCAATAACCCCAGCCACCCATCGACGTAGCCCCCAGAGGGATGTTCCCGTCCTCTGCCGTTGCCTCTGATGTCAGCCCTGGACGCCTCCCCCCATCACCCGTCAGGCCCGTGATCCTCGCCCAGAGAAGGTCCCATCCACCAACCACCTCTGAACTGGATTTCTCTGCTGGACGACCACCACTGGCTGACGCCTTTTGACCGACCACCTCTGAAGCTGACATCGGAGTTGACACTCCGTCGAAGGATGTGCGAAGTACCCCCTTTTTAGTCCACCTACCAAACTTGGACACTTTTAGTATGGCCGTAGCGGCTTGGCCATGTTTTCTTTTTTTTGGGGCACTCGTATTGTATTCGCCATGACCTCCTGCCACATCTCTCTCGACGAAATCAGCTGAAGGTAGTAGTTTTTAATTTTAGTTTACCCTCCCCCTTTTAATTTATTTAGTTTTAACTTGTTTGGCTTTTTGTAAGGTTCTTAAGTGTTCCGTTCCCTTTTTAATCTTAGTGTTTTAATAAATTTGTTTTCTTTTGGTCACAATTTTTAGTCTTGTGTTTTTTTGTCTGTTCAAAACTATACGATCACGCCAGGTAAATTCTTAAATTAAACAACGATTAATATTATTGTTCTTCTTTTCTTTCTTTTGTTAGTAGGTTTTATTTAACCCGTAATAGTAGCTATCACAGTGGTGCCTTTGACCTAGGATGTTTTTTCGTTTTTAATCTGCAATTTTGCGGCATAGCTAGGCCTAACTTCAAGCGACTTTCGCCGATGGAGACGTGTTGCGATGTTTGTTTACCTTTTTGCAGTGTTCTTTCTTTTTGTGTTTACGGATTTAATTGAACTTACTTTAATTGCATTTGATTTGTGTTAAGCATTATTAACTGTTATTATCTTGTGTTTAATTGAGTTATATAATTTTAATTTTTTTATTGATATTTTGATGGGAGTTTGTTTACATTGTTGATGTGTGTTCGTAATGGGATTTCCGGTCGAGATTTCTACTTTTATTTTATTTGATTTGAACTTTGATTACTGTGTGTATTAATAACTTAGTTTAATTTAAAATTTGATAAATTTAGTTGATTTTTTTTTTTTTTTTTGAAATTTTGTTATTTTAATTTTTTTTTGGGTTAGAGATGGCGCGTAGAGGCAAGAGTGCCCCTGCCACCAGATCCTTTGGATCTTTAAATGATTTAACTGAGGGCACAGATAGGGTTGTTGATGAGGAAGTGGAGTATTGCCCCCCTAATTTTGGTGTCCCTAGATTACATCTGATGGATTCAGTGGAGGAATTTTCGGGAGAGTCATCTGACCTTTCAATAACTGACTATTTCGAAAATATCGAGATGATTTCTTCCCATGCCAAGTGGACCATGCAGGGCAAGCTGATTGTCGCTAAGCTGAGGCTTAAAGGCAAGGCAGCTCGATTTATGAGGGCTAATGTTAGTCTGAAAAGGGAGACTACCTACGACACCTTTAAAGAGAGGCTGGAGGAACACTTTGCGGAGAAATCCAACATTTACCTGTCCCTTAGACAGTTGATGTTGGGTTTCCAGAGGCCCAGTGAGAATGTTAAACAGTTTGCTGCGAGGCTGGAGGCGTTGTCTCATAGAACGGTCGCCGAAGACCTTCTTGGAGACCCCTCGGCTGAACAAACAAGGGTAAAGACCCTTCTGCACTCCTTCACTCAAGGTTTAAAACCTAATATTAAGCGTCTAGTTATGATCCAGAATCATAGGACCTTTAGCGATGCCAAAAGGCACGCAATTTTAGAGGAGGAGATGTACGACAGTTTTTTGGAGGTGGAGGGAGCAGTGGCTAACACTGTACAAGCTGCCCCTCTCCCTCCCAGTCAAGGTCAGGGAGTTGACAGTTCTCACATTATTGCCGAACTACTTGGTAAGGTCGACTCCTTGACCAAAATCGTTAGCGACTTGTCTAGGAGGCATGAAGGCCCTAGACCCGAAAGGAGCAGCACCATTGAATGCTATGCATGTCATGGTTTTGGACATATGGCTCGCGAGTGTAGGTTCGTACAGAACCGAGGTCGTAGAGGTGGCCGTGGGAGACAGGGTCAAGACTACGTCCCTCTCCAGTATGGTCCAGGTCCCAACTATCAGTACCCTGTTGGCATGGCTTTTGCACCACAATTTGTGGGCATGCAGCCCCAATACGCCCTTCAGGCACCTGCTCCTCCTGCTCAAAGCCAGTCATCAAGCTCCAGCCGACCTGCCACGGATTCGTTAAACAATTAGTGGGTGATGTAGTTGCACCAACTACCATCGCTCAAGCCCTTTCGGTGACAGAGGTATTTCTGGGTAGCACAAATAATGGTTTGCCTGTGGTAAAAGGCACCCTAAGAGGTAATAAGTTAAAATTTCTCTGCGACTCTGGAGCTTCAATAAATTTAATTGAAAAGAAATATGTCGATTTAATTAAGGATCCTATTTTTCAGCCCTGTTTGTTACAAGTATCTGGCATTGCCAATACTGCTATTTTTATTCACGAATTTATTCATTTGGATGTAGTTTTGGACAAGAAAATTTTTAGTATTAAATTTTTCATTTGCCCAGGTAAGATTGGTGAGGGCTATGGTGCTATTTTGGGTACCGAGTTCTTGTCCAAATACAATGTGACCGTAGATTTTTCAATAAATACTTTGTATGCTCATGATTTCTTTTTGCCCTGGGTAAATAGTAAAACTTGTAACTCGGAGGAAGTGAACACCTTGGAGATGGTGGAGACTTGCTCTGGGATTTTGATAAACAAACAAACTGTACCCCCTCTTTCAGAGAGTTTTGTTAAGATTAAATTAAAAGGGAGGAATTTAAATTCTAAATTAGTATTATTTGAACATTCTAGTAATCTTAAAAATTACAATCTTTTCATTGGGCGTTGTATTCATTCCTTAAATAAAGATAACTGTTACTTCATTAAAGTTTTAAATTCTTCTGGCGAGATAATTCACTTGAATAAGGGTGTGAAAATAGTGGAGGCTGAACCTTTGAGAGAAACCCATATGGAGACAGTGAACAATTTGAATTTGGATACCCAAGTAGAAGACAGCTTTGATGTTTGGGGAGGAGAATTTAACTTAAGTCACATTCCTGACCAACATAAAGAACCATTGAAGAATTTACTCAATGAGTATGGTTTTCTTTTTGCCAAAACAGTTAAGAATTTAAAAGGATGTGATACTATTGAACACGAAATACATTTGACAGATTCTATCCCAGTTCGTGTCAAGCCATACAGGACCCCCTATCATTTGCGTGAGGAAATGAATAAGCAAATTGCTGAGCTCCTCGATGCAGGCATAATTCAGGAAAGTAGTTCTCCTTTTTCAGCACCTGTGATGCTAGTAAAGAAGTCTGACAATAGTTATCGGCTAGTCACTGATTTTAGGAAATTAAATTTAAAAACTTTGGAAGATAACTTCCCACTCCCTAACATGTTAGAGTTAGTGGATAATTTAGCTGGAGCCAACATTTTTTCTACTTTGGATTTGACCTCTGGGTTTTATCAGATGAAACTCAGAGAGGAAGACAGACAGAAATGTGGGTTTTCCACCCAGTCTGGTCACTATCAGTGGAACAGAATGCCTTTTGGGCTTAGGAATGCCCCTAGCAGTTTTCAACGTTTAATGTCAATAGTTTTATCCAACTTACAGCCACTCCAAATCGGCATCTATATAGATGACATAGTTCTGGCCTCCTCGACTTATGAAGAACATTTGGACAAGATTAAATTAGTGTTTGATAGATTGGCCCAGCATAGTCTTAAACTTAAACCTAGCAAGTGCAATTTCATGCAAGATACTATTAAGTACTTGGGATTTAGGGTTTCGAAAGGAATTGTTTCACCAGACCCCTCTAATTTAAATTTAATTGCTAATTTTACTGTTCCTAAGAATAGAAAGAATGTCAGACAATTTTTGGGACTCGCAGGTTTCTATCGCCGTTTCATTGAGAATTATGCTCAACAAGCTTTACCGTTAACTAATTTAACTAAAGAAAATACACCTTTTATTTGGAGCCCAGAGGCTCAGAAATCTTTTGAAATTTTGAAGAGTGAATTGGTAAAGGAACCAATTTTGAAGTTGCCTGTAATGAGTCAGGAGTTTGTTTTGTGTACCGATGCCTCTAACTATGCTTTGGGCAGTTGCCTGTGTCAGGAATATGATGGATTTTTGCATCCTGTGGCATTTGCTAGTAGAAAATTGAAAGATGCTGAAGTCAGATATAGTACTTTTGAAAAGGAAGCCCTTGGTATTGTGTGGGCCACAGCTTATTTTAGACAATATTTATTAGGTAAACATTTTACTATTTACTGTGACCAAGCCTCCTTATCCCAAGTTTTAAAACTTAAAGACTCTACCTCAAGAATAGCCAGGTGGATCACATCTTTAAGTCAATTTGACTATAAAATTATTCATAAGCCAGGTAAACTAAATGTAACAGCTGATTTTCTTTCTCGAGCCGTAAATAATATTTCCTTGGTACAACATTCGGTTGAACCCATTTTATTTACAAATATTTCAGATCAGCAACCAAGTGATGAAAAATGCATTAAACTGAAAGGCATGGTGGAGTCAGGCTTAGCACCAAATCCCAAAACTTTAAATTTTTTTTGTGAAAATGACATTCTGTTTTGTAAACATGTCAAACCAAAGCACAGATGGCAGGGAAATAAAAGATTAGTAGTTCCTCTTAATATGAGAACTGAAGTTATGGCTCTTCATCACGACTCTCCTGTGGCTGCTCACTGTGGTTTTGGTAGGACTTTATCTAAAATTCAAAGATCTTTTTATTGGCCAGCCATGTACAGTCAAATTCGGAACTATGTTTCTTCCTGTCATGACTGCCTGAAAAGAAGAGGTTTCCAACCATCGAAGAAAGCACCTTTGGGTAGAATACCTGTGACTTCAAGACCTCTTGAACGAATAGCCATGGACATTGTAGGTCCCCTGCCAATAACCATGTCTCAAAATAAGTACATTCTGGTCATGACCGATTATTTCACTCGTTATCCTGAGGCATATCCCTTACCTGACACCAAGAGTCATTCTGTAGCAGAAGCGTTAGAGAAGTTCATTGCTTCCCATGGTATACCTGAACAGCTGATCACCGACCGTGGCACTAATTTTCTTTCGGAATCTCTAATGGAGGTTTATAAGGCGTTGGGAATACAGAAACTGAACACGACGAGTTATCATCCACAATCTGATGGAGTTCTGGAGCGATTGATTGCCACGTTAATTAACTCTCTGAGTTATTTGGTCTCGGATTCACATGATGATTGGGACAGGCTAATTCCTTTTGCCTTACTGGCTCATCGTTCAGCTCGTCATGCTGCAACAGGCGAGACGCCTGCTTACTTACTTTATGGTCGTGATATAACATTACCTTGTGATTTACTTTTGAAGAAGGATTTCAGAACATACGCTGACACGCCTTCTTATTTAACGGATTTGGGAACAAGGTTGAAAACTGCCTTTCGGGAAGTTCGTAGAAACTTAACCCTGGCAGCCGAGAAGCAAGAAGAGTTTAGGTCTAGATCTGCAGTCGATAAACAAATTCAGATTGGGGATTCTGTATTTCTGCACACACCAGTTTTACAGAGTGGGCAAGTGAAGAAGTTTGCCAAGTTCAATAAAGGACCCTATAGGGTTATTGGACAGGCTAAAAACAAGGTAAATTACCAGTTGGTTTTGCTAAATAAGCCTTCGGATGTGAAGTGGGTCCATGTCGACAGACTCACTCGCATACCTGAGCGTATTTTACTCCCCTCTCTTGAAGTAAGTATCGAGCAGAATGAAGTTTCTGAGGAAACTAGTGTGAAGGAACTTTTCAGGGACACACACGTGGCACCCTATGATTTGCGACCAAGAAGGTCGGGCTTTGTAGTATCACCTTAGAGGTATTTTTTTTGGGAGGAAAATTTTTAGGAAAATGTTGCTTTGTGAACATTTATATTTTTACTGTTTTATTTAATTTTTTTTTGTCATTTGTCTACATATCACAGTTGTGGACAACATTTTATTCGTTTATTTTTGTGTCTCATTTCATCTCACAATTGAAATGAACTTTTACTTGTTTATCTTTAAGTGTATACGCGCGCTGCTTGTATTTATGCTCTTTCTTAAGGATCGAATTGTACAAAGTTTTTCTTTGGAGGTATCTTTATTTTTTACTTCAATTTCAGGTTGGTGGTTTTGCGAGTCTCCCTTTTAGTTTGTGATTTTTTTTTGTTTCTTTCTTGCATTTTAGCTGGTCTTTAGTGCTTATTTTTTTTTCCATCTTGGATCCATTTAAAATTAAGTGTTGTCTTAAAAGTTATCCCTCCTTTTTGTACTCCTTAACTTCCTGCCTGTGTATTGATGTTTTTAATCGTATTCCTTATTTTTGGGTTTATTGGGTATGTTGTAAGCTATTTTTTCCAGTAGTATTTACAATCTGTATTTCGTGTTTTTATTTTTAGGTTGATTGCTTTTGCAATTTTTTTTTCTTCTTTCGAGCAACTGTTTCATGCACTGTCACTGGTTCTCTGGGATTTTTTCCGTGGGTGTGGTCCTGCCTTGGTTTGATTTGGTTACCTGGGAGATGGTTAATTGTTTTCTTTTGGGAGTTTTAATTTTTTTTTATACTTTTCTTCTTGGAGTGAGTTCTGATTTTTTTAATTGTTGTTTTAAAATTTTGTTTAGGGTTGCTTTCCTCAGTCTTAAACTGTGATTATTTCAGATTTTAATAATTTTCTAGTTTTAAGATGTTTGTTGACTATCTGTAATTGCATTGTTTGATAAGATTGATTTGCTTGTAATTATTTTGCTTAAAACCTAAATTGCTTCAAGGACTCTAACTAAGCAATAGGTTGAATTTAATGTTGTATTTCTGATTTAATTAATTGTTAATTTATTTTAGTTACTGTAGGGCCTCTAATTTTAAGATGTTTGAGTTTAACTTTTAGATTTTCTCGTCCGGTTAAATCCCATTTGTCTTTGTTATGCATTGTGTGACCTTATTGTGTTAGTTTTTAAAGTTTTGCCATATTTGTGAACACCCCATGTAGGGGACGAAGATTTTTTGTGGGAGAGTCTGCTGCTGTTTACTTTCTGACTAGATCTGTGTTTTTATTCTTGTGAAAAAAAGTTAATTCTTAACTTTTTTTAAGAGGTACGCGTAGGGAATGTTATGGTTAAAACCATAATTGGTTAATTTTTAATTCCTCTTTTATTTAATTTAATTTCAGACTCCCCTAATTGTATTAATTAATTTATGTAATATTGATGTATCCTATTTAATTGTCAAACTTGTACTTGGGAACCTGCACTTTTGATTCCATTTAAGCCCAAACGTAGATTTCCCCCTTTTTCATAACCCCCTAAGAGCTTTTTAGTTGTAAATGGGGTGATAACCCCTGTCTGGAGTCTTTTCCACCCTTTTGGGTCCTCACATCGGCCTCTCCTCCTGTATCATGTTACACATCTGGGGTCTGGTATGTGAGTTGAGTTCGTGTTTTTGAGACCGTTTTACGTACTGGTCTGGAATTATGTTTAACTGTAACCGAAGTTGTAATTGTAAATTCTCTGATTGGCTGAGAGGAAAATTGATGTGCTAGTTTTGAGGGATCTGGCAATGAGGTTTTGGCGATTTATTGGGAAGCGCAGCTTTTGACGTGACTTTTTAACGCATCTTTCGAAGCCACAAGACGTACAGGAGTGTAGCTCCCGTCTTATAAACGCGGACCGTGTGTCCTTTTTCAAAACCCGATGGGTTAATCTCGTGCAATAGCCGCCGATGCTGATGCGGGGTTAGAGGAATTACTTAACCGCCGCCACCAACCTCAACGATGCTCGAGAGTCACCCATTCCAGTAGATGTTGCCGGGTTAACTGCAATAACCCCAGCCACCCATCGACGTAGCCCCCAGAGGGATGTTCCCGTCCTCTGCCGTTGCCTCTGATGTCAGCCCTGGACGCCTCCCCCCATCACCCGTCAGGCCCGTGATCCTCGCCCAGAGAAGGTCCCATCCACCAACCACCTCTGAACTGGATTTCTCTGCTGGACGACCACCACTGGCTGACGCCTTTTGACCGACCACCTCTGAAGCTGACATCGGAGTTGACACTCCGTCGAAGGATGTGCGAAGTACCCCCTTTTTAGTCCACCTACCAAACTTGGACACTTTTAGTATGGCCGTAGCGGCTTGGCCATGTTTTCTTTTTTTTGGGGCACTCGTATTGTATTCGCCATGACCTCCTGCCACATCTCTCTCGACGAAATCAGCTGAAGGTAGTAGTTTTTAATTTTAGTTTACCCTCCCCCTTTTAATTTATTTAGTTTTAACTTGTTTGGCTTTTTGTAAGGTTCTTAAGTGTTCCGTTCCCTTTTTAATCTTAGTGTTTTAATAAATTTGTTTTCTTTTGGTCACAATTTTTAGTCTTGTGTTTTTTTGTCTGTTCAAAACTATACGATCACGCCAGGTAAATTCTTAAATTAAACAACGATTAATATTATTGTTCTTCTTTTCTTTCTTTTGTTAGTAGGTTTTATTTAACCCGTAATAGTAGCTATCACAAAACACACGGTGCACCGTGTTGAAAGTTAGACATGGCGCGCACCACCACTTTCTATTAACAATAAAAAAAACATTCAGAAACAAAATGTATATGTAATCCAAGTATTATATGCGATACGTTTCAATAAAGTTATTAAAAAAAAATCTATTTAGCTTATTTTTTTTAATTAGATAAGATAGCTTTTGAAATTAATGGAATCATGTGTATTTATTTGATTTCAAAAAATAAGGAGAACACAGTAATAATGAGAAGTTAAAAAATTATTAAAAATACAATTACCTTTAAAGCTGCAAATGAAAGAATTCCACTTAAATTTTTCATTTCAAAAATACATGTTTAATAAATACAATATATTAGAAGATCCACAATAGCGACATCAGAAAGAAAAATTGTACTTTCTTCGACAACATATGAAAAGTAATTCATTTCTGGTTAAAATCTTAGGAATTAAGGTAAAGAAGACTGAACAAAAATGGATACTAATGCACGAAATGTTATTTATTTTGTAGTAAAAAACTGTGACTTCCCGGATTTTTTGGCATAAAAAAAATGTCCGACTCTTTTTTGAAAGAGGAAAAACAATAACATTTTGATGGTTTAAAAGGTACATGGTCCACTTTGAACCCTCTCACGGACCACTAATGGACTTCGGACCACGAATTGTAAACCAGTGGTCCACATGATATGATTTTTTTTTTCGTTTTCGTCATGATCACTCCCGGTTGTCCCTTATTGTTCTTCCTCCTGACCCCTTCACTTATTAAAATACATAACCAAGTATGTTAACTAATCAGTTTCTTTGTGCAGGTGATAGGCATCGTGTGCGTAGGGTTGGCGTCCAACTACAGCAAACTGAATAGGGATTCTGAGCACACCTTCTTCCTCCTCGTGACCTTCGCTTTCCTCGTGACCACCTTCCTCATGCTCCTCTCGGCGCTCCTCTCGCTCCTCTCGGCCACCGTGCTCCCCAAGACGCTTTTCGTGAGTAACTCTTTTTTCTCTAATTTTCTCTCGGGAGCCCCAGTTGCTCAGTGGATAAAGGCGTTCAGCTGCTAATCAGAGGATTGGTGGTTCGAATCCGTGAAAGGGACTTGACATAGAAAAGTAAAAAAGTAGTGATCTTGCGATCGGAGGGTTGCCAGCTTCGCTACAAAAATACTAGAAAGTCGTCCAGAATATCCAACAAATTATACTGGCGTGTATACGGGACTGGTGCACGATCAATCTGATCGGGGTCCAAAGTCCCGACGTCTATTGAAGGCGTTGGGTGCCAGTTCAGGTGTTTCCTCGTCATGTGACCATGGTTCTAAAATAACGAGGTGCATGTATGAATGTGTGTGTGAATGTGTATGTGTTCCCGGGTCTTTCCTTCGAGATTGACCCCGAACCGTCGCCAATAGCTCACAGTGCAGCTCTAGTACGACGTTAATTAACAAAACCAAACCAAAATCTAATTTTCTCTGACTAAATATTGAAAAATAAAATCTTCGCCCTAGAAATGAATAGGGATATAGAGGACTACTTTGAGAAAAAGTACACTTTTTATTCCCTCTAAGGACACTTTTGTCGTATTGCTACAAGAGATGTAAATCTTATACGTTAAAAACAAGGGGTACATATAAAAAAAATCAATTTAGTATAATTTAATAATTAAAATTTTGAATAATGTTTACAGTTTTTGGGAACATGAGTAATTAAAAGGTAAAAGCATAAATAAAATACAAATAGCAATAACACAAGTTGAATAAAATACAAAGAGCAATAACACAAGTTAAATAAAATACAAAGAGCAATAACACAAGTTAATTAAAATACAAAGAGCAATAACACAAGTTAAATAAAATACAAAGAACAATAACATAAGTTAAATAAAATACAAAGAGCAATAACACAAGTTAAATAAAATACAAAGACCAATAACACAAGTTAAATAAAATACAAAGAGCAATAACACAAGTTAAATAAAATACAAAGAGTAATAACACAAGTTAAATAAAATACAAAGAGCAATAACACAAGTTAAATAAAATACAAAGAGCAATAACACAAGTTAAATAAAATACAAAGAGCAATAACACAAGTTAAATAAAATACAAAGAGCAATAACACAAGTTAAATAAAATACAAAGACCAATAACACAAGTTAAATAAAATACAAAGAGTAATAACACAAGTTAAATAAAATACAAAGAGCAATAACACAAGTTAAAAACAAAATACATCCAAATGATGTATTGCTAGAGCAAAGGGATCCAAGAAATAAAGAAAACACAACACAGAGTTTAAATAATTAAATTTTAAAGTTTAATGACAAAAGGAATCATTTACAACTCGAATTTGCGAACAATTCGAATTCATTTCGAATTTGCGGGTCGACAAAAACATAGTCTCATTTAAAGAAAAGTGTATATAATGTGAATTAAATGAATTTTATATAAAAATACAAAAATGGTAAGCATATAATTTATAATCAAAAAGGGTGAGCATAAAAGAATGATGAAATAAACTCTCTTGCAGCGCAATATAAACTAATTAAATAAGTGCAATGCTTAGTAATTTTAAACCACAGTCTAATGACGAAGACAACAACGGAGCTGGTCGCACTACATAAGTATCCAGTCACCGAACAATATATATAAGTAGGATCACAGCAACATAATTTGGACCAGGACAGATTTATCATGCATCAATTACCTCAACTAGGTAAATGATGAATAACCCACCGACTATGAGATTGCTGCTCCCCCAAGGCGAATATAGAACCTATAAAGTTCCGATTAGTAATTTTTACTAACGAATATTGTAATAATAAAACCATTTTTGAAATGAATGTCAGGAGGTATCGTAGCTCTTTTTGTGAGAGAAATGTATTTCTACCTACAAAAAAAGTCAGTATATAAATTTTACTTTTATGGAAGAAAAGTGAGGTTCTTTAAGTTCTATTACAACTTCAAAAATAGCTGTAGTCGATAAAGTTTTAGTTTCAAATTCCTTTGAAAAAAAAATCTTCAATTTTTAAATATTAATAGTATTGTTTAAGGGAAATTTTTTGAAAGTTATAGATTATCAATTAGTTTATGCAAAAAATTAAAAACTTTAAAAAAAATGCATTTTTTTGTTCCAAATTCTTTTAAAAAAACCTGCTAAAAAAACTTTAAAATTTCACGAGATTTATTAAGTTTTTAGGTTGACTTTTCTTGATGGGTAACCTAAAAGATGTTAGTGATGTTCTTTTTTTAAATCATAAATCTCCAATAATCTTATTGAAATAGTTCCTTACATTTAACATTGAGTTAGAATACTATCCTTAAGTTTGGGAGCCCCAGTTGCTCAGTTGGTAAGGCGTTCAGCTACTAAGGATTGGTGGTTCGAATCCGTGCAATGGACTTGACATAGAAAAGTAAAAAAGTAGTGATCTTGCGATCGGAGGGTTGCCAGCTTCGCTACAAAAATACTAGAAAGTCGTCCAGAATATTTAACAAATTATACTGGCGTGTATGCGGGACTGGTGCACGATACATCTGATCGGGGTCCAAAGTCCCGACGTCTATTGAAGGCGTTGAGTGCCAGTTCAGTTGTTTCCTCGTCATCTGACCATGGTTCTAAAATAACGATGTATGAATGTGTGTGTGAATGTGTATGTGTTCCCGGGTCTTTTCTTCGAGATAAACCCCGAACCGTCGCCAATAGCCCACTGTGCTGCTTTAGTGCGACGTTAATTAACAAAACAAAACCAAAACCAAACCTTAAGTTTGGTTTGGTTAATTAACGTCGCACTAGAGCAGCACAGTGGGCTATTGGCGACGGTTCAGGGTTTATCTCGAAGGAAAGACCCGGGAACACATACATATTCACACACACATTAATAAATACATGCACCTCGTTATTTTAGAACCATGGTCAGATGACGAGGAGAACAACTGAGCTGGCACCCAACGCCTTCAATAGACGTCGGGACTTTGGACCCCGATCAGATCTATCGTGCACCAGTCCCGTATACACGCCGTTCATTTTTGAGGATGTTCTGGACGACTTTTCAAGTATTTTGTAGCGAATATGGCAACCCTCCGATCTTTTTTTTACTTTTCTTTGTCAAGTCCATCGCCTAGGATCGAACCAGGAATCTTCGTATTCCCAGATGACGCCTTTAACCGCTCGGCCACGGAGGCCTTACTATCTTTAGGCAAATATTACTTTCGGTGTATTTATTTATTAGACGAATAGAACCTTCAATCAATAGCTAATTTATAACTGTAAATGTTGTTTCTCTGCTCAGACAGTTACGGTACTGGGGAACCACACCCTTTTACAAGAGTTTTAATCACTCCTGATATATTTTACTAAAAACTAACTTACTCCTTCCGATGGCTTTAGTAAAACACCTTGAAAGCTGGTTTAGCACATCGACAATGGGTAATGCAAATCTATGACACAATACTAAAGTTGAAATAGGAAATTGAATTGTCCCATCTCTTAATCAAGGAAGATGCGTGATTTTGTGACAAAGATAAGAGGAAAAGACCGGAATTTTATGTGGATGCAGTTTACGTTAAGTTAAAAAATAGTTGGGGAAATTGAACACCTTGAAGCGATTTCAAAAAAAGTTTTTTTTGTCATAATTAAATCGCTAAATGTAAAAAGGGTTCAGAAAAAATTTCTGAAAAATATAACGATCTCGACAAAAGTGCAATTATTTTACAAAACTTGAATTTCGAAGCTTATAAATAATAAGAATTACTGTATATATTTAACATTGTTTATATGGTAATATAATGAAGTTACATACATGATTTTATTTCAAATAAACTTTCAATTAAAGAACTTATTTCTATAATAAAATGGACGTTTCATTAGAAGTTAAACATAATGTTTTACATGACATAAGCATTAAACAATCATCTGTGGAACAAATTAAAAAAAACGTCAAAACAGAAAAGATTCCTGAATCAAAATAAATCAAAATTATACTGCCCGGTGTTCTTTTCCGAAAATAATAAATAATAAATAAGTCGATATTTAAAAATGGCGGATTACAAGTTGTTTTTAGGAAGTTGTAACAAAAAAAGTGTCGTAATAATCAAATAATGTATTGTATAAAAATAAAAAATAAAAACATTGTTTCAAGTTTGCCTTTTTATACGAAAAATTCCGAACCCCAAAAAATACATATTTTCCCCACTTTTTAAACAAAGGCAGAATTGAAGAGAAAAATAATTATTAAATATTTATAATCCTCAGAATTAAATAAAAATATACAATTATGTTTCCAATAAATAATTGAACGTTTTTGTACAGCAATTGTAATTTTACAGTTTTTTTTCTGAGAGAAAATAGACTTTGAAAATCAGAAATCAGGTTTTAAAACTCATTTTCTTGAAAATAAGAATGACGAGAATTTAGATTCGCATTTTTATTTAAAAAAAATATTTGTATAAAGGTTACTTGTAGTGAAGTACCATTTAACAAATATCATGTATAAAGGAATAATAGGGAAAAAGTGAAGCAATTAAAGAGTTGCTACGTCAGATTATAGAAATAGGGTTTGGTCGCCAACATAAACGTCACTAACAGAAGGGAGATAAACAAGCTATTCTGTTGATCTCCCTTCTGTTATATTCTATTATACACCGCGAGCTCCCATACACAACCTGTACTCTATTTGCTTTATTTCAAGATTTTTCACGCATCTGCGATTAATTTTCTATCGAACGAGACAAATTTTATGTAATTTGTGTTATTTTTGTAAATTATATGTTTTACAAATACAAATACAAATACAAATATTGACGACCAACAACAGGCTCAAGGCCCAACAAGGTTGGTCCATCTAGTACCTCTTAACTATCCCCCAATGCATATCTAACTTCTTCTTAAAATCCGTTACTCCTTTACAATTAACAATATTCACTGGCAAGTTGTTCCATTTGTCTATTACCCTATTATAGAAATAGTGTTTTCTCCCTTCCCGATTAAAATGGGATTTGTTTAACTTAAACCCATGACCTCTCGTTCTATCACTCATATTAAAATCTAAACCCTCCACATCTCCTTGTTTGATAAATTTGAATAGTTGAATCAAATCTCCCCTAACCCTTCTTTCTTCCAGAGTATACATATTCAAATTTCTTAATCTATCTTCATAATTCATGCCTGAGAACCCTTGAACCATTTTAGTAGCCCTGTGCTGAATTTTCTCTAACAATGCAATGTCTTTTTTAAGATATGGTGACCAGAACTGTACAGCATACTCAAGATGTGGCCTTACTAAACCTCTGTACAATGGCAAGATAATATCCCTAGATTTTGATGAAACACTTTTCCTGATGTACCCCAACATTCTATTAGCTTTTTTGCTAGCCACTGTACATTGATGACTCATTTTAAAATCCTCATTTACCAACACACCCAGATCGCTTACAATCTCACTATTTTTGATTTCTGCACCCTGTAAAACATATGCAGCCTTACTATTTTTGATACCCATGTGCAACACTTGACATTTACTGATATTAAAAGACATACCCCATTTAACAGCCCATTCTGATATTTTTGTTAAATCACCTTGTAATTGCTCTATTTGTTCCCCAGAATTCACAGTCCCCATAATTTTTAAATCATCTGCAAAGATGCTGACCTTGCTCCCAATCTCCCAACTAATATCATCAATAAAAATAATAAATAAAAGTGGACCTAACACAGAACCCTGTGGCACTCCACTTTTAACTTCTGCCCACTGAGAGTAATTACCTTTAATTTGCACCCGCTGACTCCTTCCAATTAACCAATTCCTTATCCATTGTAAAATTTCACCCCCAATCCCTAACTTTTCCAACTTGAACAGCAATGCCTCGTGGGGAACTTTATCAAATGCTTTCTGGAAATCAATGTATACTACATCTACACTGTTCCTTTTATCTAATTCTTCAGTAACCCTATCGTAGAATTTTAAAAGATTTGTTGTACAAGATCTTCCTTTCCTAAATCCATACTGATTATCTGACAGCAAGCTCTCTGATTCCAAAAATGATATGATGCTGTTTTTTATTAATGTTTCAAAAATCTTACATAACACTGATGTTAAACTAACCGGTCTGTAATTACCAGGTTCACATTTTGCCCCTTTTTTAAAAAGCGGAGTGACATTTGCTAATTTCCAGTCTATTGGTACATTACCCGAATTAAACGTCGATTTGAAAATAGTTAGTACAACATCTCCCAGTTCTTCCGCACACTCCACTAGTACTTTTGGGTAAATTTCATCTGGTCCTGGTGCTTTAAAAGGTTTAATACTTCTTAAGTGAATGCATTATTCCAAAAACGTAATTTAGTGGCTCTATCCTGCTATCGCATGCAGCTGATTTTAAAGACGTTTCAAGTCAAAAATGCTAATTGAAATGAAGCAAAAAGTTTCGACTTGACATTCGCTGGACTCATTATTGGAGGGTTGTGGTTCGAATCACAACATTTGAGTGTACGAGGGTGGGATGAAAAGTTACCGACCTGATCCAGAAATGGCGGCAGCAGGTTCATTTTTGACTCGTATTGGACAGTACAATCCATGACTAGTTTATATGATAACTTTCCTGTCGATTGCTCTGTTAGTACAAGTATATGTTTGGTAGCCTATTGAATAAGACCACTGAACTCTAACTGTAACTGCTGAAAGGCTCAAAAATTGTTTCCTCTATGGCCGCGTTAAAGCCAATTGAAAGCAGCTATGCTGTGCCCCAATAATTTTTTAAAAGTGATTTAGTGGTGTTTTTTAATACCATGGCATTATAGAAATATAAAATGTATATAAATATTATATTTTCTTCTTATAGAATTAATTTTTTATATTGCTAACAAATAGTTTTTGCTCTTGCTTTTTTATCTACTTCGACTTTGAATTGCAAATGACTTCCTATTTTAATAGCATATTGCATTTAAAATGGGTTTAAAAATAAACTTAGCCATGATCAATACATGTCGGCTTATTTTAGCATGAAAAATATACGAAATATTGCGATATCAAGAAATGTGGGGCACATCATGGCGGCTTCTACATCGACTTCAAGTCAACAAAATGTCTTGCCCGATCCAGAAGTTACAGTTAGAGATCGGTGAATAAGACGCGTCGCTTGCTTACATGGAAATGGAAACATTGGAGAAGCGTGCGGTTATTAAATGCATCTATTTGAAAGGATTAACACCACTTCAAATCAAACAAGAAATTGATTCTACACTGAAAGACTCTTCTCCATCATACTCAACAGTCAAACATCGTGTTTCTGAATTTAAGGAAGGTCGCACGACCACTGATGATGGACCACTCTCAGGACGTCCCGTTGAGGGTACAACTGAGGAAATGATAGAGAAAATTCATAAAATGGCAGTAGAGGACAACAGATTGAAATTAAACGAGATAGCTGCGACTACTGGTATGTCAACTGAACAGGCACGCAATATTTTACACCAATATTTGTGCAGATTGAAAGTGAGTGAGATAGCTGAAACTACTGGGATGTCAACTGAACATGCACGCAATATTTTACACCAATATTTGTGCAGATTGAAAGTGAGTGAGATAGCTGAAACTACTGGGATGTCAGCTGAACATGCACGCAATATTTTACACCAATATTTGTGCAGATTGAAAGTGAGTGAGATAGCTGAAACTACTGGGATGTCAGCTGAACATGCACGCAATATTTTACACCAATATTTGTGCAGATTGAAAGTGAGTGAGATAGCTGAAACTACTGGGATGTCAACTGAACATGCACGCAATATTTTACACCAATATTTGTGCAGATTGAAAGTGAGTGAGATAGCTGAAACTACTGGGATGTCAACTGAACATGCACGCAATATTTTACACCAATATTTGTGCAGATTGAAAGTGAGTGAGATAGCTGAAACTACTGGGATGTCAGCTGAACATGCACGCAATATTTTACACCAATATTTGTGCAGATTGAAAGTGAGTGAGATAGCTGAAACTACTGGGATGTCAGCTGAACATGCACGCAATATTTTACACCAATATTTGTGCAGATTGAAAGTGAGTGAGATAGCTGAAACTACTGGGATGTCAGCTGAACATGCACGCAATACTTTACATCAATATTTGCGCATGGAGAAGCTATGTGCCAGGTGAGTGCCGCGTTTACTAACTATCGACAAAAGTTGCATCGAAAGCCTGTTTCGACAGAGAATTTGGCACTATACAA
This sequence comes from Troglohyphantes excavatus, assembly GCA_963932185.1. Taxonomy (NCBI): domain Eukaryota; kingdom Metazoa; phylum Arthropoda; class Arachnida; order Araneae; family Linyphiidae; genus Troglohyphantes; species Troglohyphantes excavatus. The sequence continues at coordinate 4,015,846 of OZ010667.1, forward strand.
GCGAAATCCCAACAAATTTTTGCGTCGGTTTATAACTTGATTAAACTTGGTTACACCATTACACTCCTGGAAGTAAACCAGTGGCGGCTCGTGCACTACAGCAAGTACAGCCGGGCTGCACATAATTTTATTAGTGTATTTTAAAACTAAAATAATATATTTTACTAATTTTCTTAAATGAAGATTATAATTGGAAATGAAGATGGAATTTCTACGTTAAGTAAAAAAAAATATCTCCGATAAATAGCAAACCTGTTGCCGTAATGCACAAATTCAGGAGGAAAAAAAACTCAATTCAATCAAAACTGCAGCCAAAAAGCGAAGTTCGAAATCGGCTGCACCGTTTCCATGGCAACCTTACGTAGTATGACTTCTACTACACGCTAAAATGTAGGATGTGACGACATAAATGCAGCCAAAAAGGATTTTTTCAACTCTGCTGTACTTGGGATTTCGATTAAATGATTGGTTCGTGCGTGAATCGGCGGGGCGGGGTGGCGGAAAACGAGAATGTCGAATATAAGTTTAATTTTCAAAAAATAAGTAAGTGTTTTCTATTTTATTCACATGTTATCTTTCATATAAGTTGAAAGGAATCTTTGATTTGAGATTGAGTAATAAATTTTAAAGAATGTCCTTTCATGTATGGCTGTGGAAAGTGGGGGGAGGCGGGAGTAACATGATTTCAGCTGCACTAACATTTTCGACCACGGGCCGCCACTGAAGTATAACAACAGTTAAGTTAAATCATTAGACTGAAGCAGGTGAAACAACCCAGGTTATGACGACTGCTTTTTGGACTCATAAGGTATTATCTTCATTGATTATCTTGAGTAGGGTAGAACGCAGAGTTATTAAATCGTCTGAATGATGAAGTGAAGGAAAGACGACCTCATTTGGCAAAGAAAAAGATCGTGTTTCACCATGACAATGCACCTGCTTATTCGTCAGTCATTGCAATGGCTAAAATCAACAAACAGAAGTTCGAATTGTTATTCTCCCATCTGTTTGCCAACCTCAAAACATGGCTCGGAAGTAAAATATTTGTGAGCAACGAGAAAGTCATCAATGTTGTAAATGCATATTTTGAAGGGCTCGATAAATCGTCCTATAAAAATGGTATCACTGCATTAGAGCACCGTTATGAAAAATGCATTTTACTCGATGGAGATTATGTTAAAAATTAAATAATAAAACATTAATTTTTTTTTTGTTCCTCAGGCCGGAAACTTTTCACCCCACCCTCGTAGAAAGCTTGCAATAAGAGGATTATCAGATTCGTTCTCATCGTTATAATCAATTTTTATTTTTACTCTGTTGTAGAATATAAATGACTTAGTCAGTCTGCTGATATATTTTATGAGCTTATCTTATGGTTTTGGAAAGAATAAATAGTAAGTTTAATTATTCTATTAACAGTTTTGAAAAGATGTTTTTTCATTTATTTTTTACACATATTGTTGTACACATAACGTAAAAAAATATCGAAATTTGTACAATAAATACAAGTTCAAATATTACCTTAATTATTGTTATTAGGGTTTACTATTTCAAAGTAGTAGTCCGCACCTTTGAGCATGGTTCCCTCATACACTGTTAAAAATTTGGTAGGACCTTGCACCAAAATTTGGTACCAGTTTAGCTGCAACCAACATTTGGTGCTCAGTTTTACCATTTTATGGTGCTACCATGGATACCATTTTATGGTGCTACCATGGATACCATTTAATGGTGAAACGTTGAACCATAATTCAGGTTTTTGTTAATCCATTTTATGGTGAAACTAAGCACCAAGACTCGGTATTTTCGCTACACTATTTTAGTGAAACGTTGAACCAAAATTTGGGTTTTTGTTAATCCATTTTATAGTGAAACGTTGAACTAAAATTCGGGTTTTTGTTAATCCATTTTATGGTGAAACTAAGCACCAAAGTTTGGTTGCAGCTAAATGGGTACCAGATTTTGGTGAAACGTTGCACCATAATTCGTATTTTCGTTACCCCTTTTAAAATTTTTATTAGATCAAATTTTCTTATAATTTAGAACTATATTTACAATTCTGTATATTTCAACAATTTCACAAAATAATCTGAAATTACTGTGCAATTATTTAAATAGTATATTCATAGGAAATCTTTCCATTATTAAGGAATACATTGTTTACTTATACGTTTTTTCAAATTTAATGTCACATAAACCTCAATAAATTGTGCTAATTTAATTAGTATATATACTCAAAATTAAATAAAAACTTTACATTATAGATGGAAATAATAGTAAATAATTTTTATTTATTACTAATATAATTTATTTTATTTTTTATTGCCGATTACAAAAAAAAAAAAAAAAAAAAAAAAAAAACATGTACAGTACATAATATATTTCATAGAGAAAACAATATAGTTAATTGAATTCAGTTTCTGGTTTGCCAAACTTGTATTTAAAATCCAGTGGAATAGCAATTTTTTCTCCCGTACAACCCTTATGACTTAAAGTTATACAATAAAGAAAAAAAAATGAAAATATAATATTTTATAAATATATTTTTTATACAATTTATTTTAATATTACTAGGCCTATTTGTACAAACATTTAAGATTGAAATTACTTTAATACCCAATCGAGCATATTATTGGGGAAAGAATAGAAGCTGAGTTCGCCCTTCATTTTCAGTAAGCAATTGTTTTTCCTATCCTTTTCAACAGTTTTTATAAATATTTTCATTATAAATACTGTTGAGATAGCCAGACAACTTATAACCGTAAAATCTAAACTTTTAGAAATCAATCCTAAATTAAATGCAATCAAAGACACATAAACAAATAATAATAATGTAGTTAAACTCATTTACTGATATTAGCAAATGTACTCACTTTTTAAGGAGATATTAAAAAAAATCTAATTTTTCTATAGCATTTACACAATATATTGTGCGAATGCTATATGCCAGCCACACTGATGGAATTTATTTCAAGAGCACCAGTATCCTATCTCCGGCTTGAACACTTTTGGGCAAACATTTTGTAAGGAACATTTGCATACAAAGTTATTTTGCATACATGAAAGTTTTTCACACAATCTTGAAGCTTCCACTGTTGTATATCCAGATTTGGCCAAAAGGCCATTTTGCGTCACAAATTTAGTGGAAACAGTATAGAGCGAAAAGAAATTTGTTAGGAGACAAAGCCTTCAAAACATGTTTCGTCACATGTAAATTGTAGAGTTTTGCAATGTCTTGTCACTACGTTAATGCAAGTTCCATAAATGTATTCAACGTTGACACTCAGCATCTTGGATAAATATTCTGCCAGGTAAGATAATTCCAATTCAGGGCATCAAGCAGTAGCTGCAAGTTTTCCCTCAGGATTCAAGTTGTTGTAGAGTGCGTCTCTTAGAAATAGGTTGACTGAGGCAACTTATGTTACAAACATTACCTCAGACACCTTTACGTTAGAACCACACAATGTCAGTTCAATCATGATCTTTAAAATAGAAAAAAAGTAAATTGCCATTAAAAGACTTCAGTAACAATGACATAGAAAAGAGCTACATTATTAACTTATATTACAAAAATTTAAGTGTGAGAGTAACATCTAACTTTGTTTTAACCTTTAAAATGTGGGTGTTTGGTTTTAACATGGGATTCTGGTTGAAATATCAACCATAATCCTGTAAACGTTAAAAGACAAATTATTGGCTAACGTTTTATTAGGTTTTACGGCTACTCTTGTTTATAAACGAAACACAATTAAGTGTTTTTCAGTAATTTATTAATTTATGAAATAGCTAATTCTTTTTACCCGATTTTGAATCATTAATAATAGTATAAAATGTTGTAAAAATAAATATTTAAACATTAAGTTGTATTTAGTAAATACATAAAGGTAAAGAATATATACATATGCAAAAAAAGGCAACTATTTGGGTAACCATAGAATAGATTGATTGTGCAAATGCATTAAACATTTACAATAAAAATGTTATTGGTTTGTTGCACTAACATCCCACTAGACTTCAAAATTAGCTATTGGCGATGGTTTGAAAACTATCTCGAAAGGAAAAATCAGGGACACTTCTCTATAATTTGTAACTATGGTCAGATAACACCACAAAGACAACTTCCGAGCTGGCATTTCAGTCTCCAAGTTTTCATACCATAGCCAACATAAGCACACTCACACTTGTACCATGATAAATTTAACGTACAACAGCCTCAGAGGATGTTCGGCAAAAACAAAAAATAAACATACAACCCTTTTGATTATGGGCTCGGAACTCTTTTAACAAGAATAATGTATTTTGTAATAGATATTTGACAATACAATTATTTTTCAAACTGAAAATTAGTATTGTCACTTATGAAGGTTAAAATGTACTGTACGGTCCCTCAGCTTTTAACAGTTACCATTTTCGACAACCTTCAGGGGGAAATGGAGTTCTTATGTTGAAACAAAACCGGTTTTTGTTGCCAAGAACGTGGTAGCGTTGCGAATATAGCTTTTGGTCAATTCTTAGAACACGGTGCCCCTCGGCCCAATATTCAAAATTCGATGTTATACTACATTAACATGTTAATTCGAAGTTAAAATACACTAACATGTTATTGGCGACAAAAACCTTTTTGTTTGCCAATTAAAGAACTATTTTCCTCCAGGCAAGGTTGCCAAAATGAAAATTTTATTTTTTACATATTATAGCCAAATATCACATTTGGCGGGGGGCATCGGCGTTCTAGGAACCAACCTAGCGTTTTCAAAAATCTCACCACATCCAAGGGGGCTGTACAATACATTTTAACTAGATGGACTTATTTTACTGAAGTAATGAGTACACTGAAATGAATAGTAGCTTAAATAAAACAAAGTATGTTGGTAGTCAGCAAAATTATCTACATTCCAAACAGGTACAGATGTAGTATAGGACATTTGGCGCGCGAGGTTTTTTTTGGCGTGTTTTATAGGGGCGATAAATTACTAGTATGGCAACCCCACCTGACATTGTTGGTAGCTTCCGATTCTTGTGGCGACTTTCATTCTGGCAACCCTATGACGTCATAGCGCTGTTTAACGGCAATTTTTCGTCGCCAAAAACAAAAACGCGCCAAATGTCCTATACTACATCTGTTCCTTCAAACATTGCATTAAAGTTAAATTTTCCCCCCAGTGTTTTAGATGTTTTGGCAAAGTGTTTCTTTATACTTAAATTTAAACAATCCATTTATTGTATATTATGCGGACTTAACTGAAATTTAACCCTAGAATACAAACCATACGTAAATTTTACGTACTTTTCCATTGACTTTACATAGTAAACAAACAAGTTTAGTATTGTAAAGGTTAAAAAATGCTAAGTGTTTGACCATATTGTTCGTTTAATTTAAAAAAAATATTACTCACGATTTAAAACATAGATATATATATTTTTTATAAAGCTGTAAAATTTTCAATCAATTTTTTTCATTGGTTAAAATTCAGACTAGGGATCTTAAAAAGCAACAGAATACAACGGCCGTAGTTGACAACGACTTTATACTAATCTATTTATATTTGAACTTTTATGAGTAAAAACACTTAAACATCATAAAACAAACATTTAATTACAATAACCATGAAATGAAGCATTTAACTTACTTTGATATTCGATTAACATAGTCCGATACGTTAACAATAATACGAAGACATCAGGGGATTCCCCGTTTCGTCGTGCCGGTTCATAGTCGTAGATTCAGCGAAGTTTCGGTTGCAGTTAGGATATTGAACCAATTTCTGGTGAAAGCTGGCACCATTCTCGATAAAAAAAATTTGGTTCAACCTAGCTTGCACCATGATATGGTGCAACAAGTTGAAAACTTAAATTTTGCACCAAGATATGGTGCAACGTTGAACTGAAATTTTTAACAGTGTAGTGGAGAAATCATAAGGTTATAATATCGCTAACATCAAAGTGAGGCCAACATGTATGGACTCAGACACGTGTTTACTACGTCATCCATTCATAATTTTTTTCCAGTTCATTCATAAAAATATCATGTACTTCATGAAGTAACACATTTACTATTATTTCCAAATCACAAGTCAATCGCGAACGTTATTTCATTCATAAATTTTGAAAGGAAGTCACGTGTCTAGTGCCATCAGGTCTGAGATGTTTGCATCGCGATGATGACGTTATATTAGCGCTACTACGGTCCATTCATGCTCGAAGGTCCGCACTTTGCAAAGGCCTCCGTGGCCGAGCGGTTAAAGGCGTTAGCTGCGAATACGAAAATTCGTGGTTCGATGCCAGGCGATGGAATTGACAAAGAAAAGTAAAAAGTAGTGATCTTGTAATCGGAGGGTTGCCAGCTTCGCTACAAAATACTACAAAAGTCGTCCAGAACATCCGCAAAAATTAACGGCGTGTATACGGGACTGGTGCACGATACATCTGATCGGGGTCCAAAGTCCCGACGTCTATTGAAGGCGTTGGGTGCCAGTTCAGGTGTTTCCTCGTCATCTGACCATTTTTCTAAAATAACGAGGCATCGTTCCCGGGTCTTTCCTTCAAGATAGACCCTAGTTCTAGTGCAACGTTATTTAACCAAACCAAACTGCACTTTACAAAACTTTTAATTTGGTTGTCCGTATCCATATAAATGTTGGGAACCACTGCCATAATCCAGCGGTAATTCAATCAACCATCCATTGGATACTTTACCTTTTTATCCTTTTATGTTTCAGGAGTTCTTGTACCACATATTCGCCTTCATCTTCTACATCAGCGCCAGCCTGGCACTTCTGGTCACCGTGAGCAACAGGAACAAGTACTACATAACTTCCACATACGAAGGGCAGATGGCCGCAGCCGTGAGTATACGTTGCAATTTTCGATTTGGTGCAGATTGGCGCGAATTTGAAAATCGGACAATAGTGATTGCGACGACTGCTTATGCCATGGGAACACTTGTGGCGGTGAGACACAACTTGGCTACTCTCGGTATCGAACCGATGAACTACGGCTTGCTACGCCGATATTCTGCCAGTCAGGCCAAAGTGATCACTCACGCCTAAGCGGGAGTATCGGGTAGATGAAGTGAACCCCACAGTACCCCCCTCTCAGTGAGTTGGACGGAGGAATGAATGATTGAGATGCCCGTGAAGTGTTATCACGTGGCAGTGGTTGATGCCGTGAAGCGTTAACACGTGGCAGTGGTTGATTCGATGTGGTGTCACAAGTGCTAGTTTGAAGGTTGCGTTGAACTGCATTCCGGGTCACCAATGTGGCGGTAAGACACAGCTTGGCTACGCTCGGTATCGAACCGAGGAACTACGGCTTGCTACGCCGATACTCAGCCTGTCAGGCCAAAGTGATCACTCACGCCTAAGCGGGAGTATCGGGTAGATGAAGTGAACCCCGCACACTCGTGTCCAACCTGGTCTAGTAGTGATTCGCAAATATTTGCTTCCAATGTTTGCCTGCCCCTTCTGCGATGAAGCACTAGCGGCATTGGCTGGCTACAACACTGGCTGTTACAACCTCATCCGATGTTCCTTGGATTCTTTTTTGACTTGGGGTTGGCGCTGGAATGTCCTGTTCATTCTCCCTTACAGGAATAATGGATTTTAAAATTAAGTTAGATATTCATTAGGGAATAGTTATCAGATGCTATCTGGATCCACTTTGTTGAGCTTCGAGCCTGTTTTTGGTTGTCAATATTTTGATTTTTATAATTTTCAACCTCCAACATTTGACGGTAACTGGAGCGGCCACATTTCTCGCCCATTACCAACTTTTGAACGTATTCAATGTAAAAAAAAGGTACTTAAAAATGAGTACCTGAACCTATTCGTTTTTTTCTAAGTACAATTGCATTGTAAATGAGCGATGACGTACTCCAATTTAAGTAATAGTACTTTCCCAAAGCGAACTGACATACTTAAAATGAGCAATATTCAGAAGATGGTTTTCCACATCATTTGACGCCGATTGTTTAAATGGAAACTGAGTTATTACAACTCAATTATCTTACTTGTCATTCTATTGGCACATTTTTTTAACATATCTTCTGTTTATAACTTCCTCACTTCGCCCTGGAAGTACAACAGAAAAGGCACTGAACTGCGGTGCCTGTTCAATTCCCGTAAAATCTTGGTTGTAATTGTTGAAATTTATTGAAAGTAATATATGAAGACAGCCTATGTAGGCCAGCATCTGCTCTTCGTATTCATTTTTGAGTACATGTCTTTTTCAAAATTGAAACTTATGCATTCAGAGCCATGATTGGCATCGAATGTAATCGTAAATGAGTGCATTTTACTTATTTTTGAATACCTATTTTTAACAGTGTATGTATGAATAAACTACTGGTTCAGGGAAAGAACGTTAAGAATCCTCTTTTTTGCAGAAATCGAGATCTCATCCTTGTGTTAGCTACAAGTTTGCGCATTGATTGTACCAAATTGTGAAAGTGGAAAAGTATACTGAACGTCGTGTCGGTCAAAAGATCTGAATAAAAATAACAAAAGTTGCTTGTCGACGATAGATGACATTTTGTGTTTGTCGTTTTCTTTACAACTACTCAGAATGCATTGTTAATGGATAGAATCTTCAAATGTAATATTCCAATGCAGTAAAACCCGTTTATAACGATGCCGGGTATAACGATAGGCCGATTATAACAATGTAAAATACAATGGAAGTTGGGATTTCTATAGCAGTCCATGTCCAGCCTCAGGCCCACACCTTGAAGAATAGAAGTAGGTGTTTTGCGACTATTTTTTATTATTATTATATATTGTAATAGGAATACAGTAAAAATCGCTTATAACGATGTTCAAGGAAACGTTATAATTTGATCGTTATATCCGGAAATCGTTATATCCAAATCACGAAAAATATCGCTTAATAAGAATGTATAATACTCATACATACATGACAGTTGAATATAAATATATTTTATGGACTTTATAATTATTTTATCGACTACATATACTAGTTAGATAAAGTTAGTTATATAAACTGCTTTTTTGATGAAGAATGGTCAGTAATTTTTCTTTGTTTAGATTTGATATTGTAATAGGAAATTTATATAAAATTTCTTATTCTTGTTAACATTGTAGAAGAACCGGGGATATCTTCGCAAATTTCGGACATGCTTTTGTTCACGTGCTATTCACTTGACGCTTGTTTATGGCGCAAACGGCTCCCCCTCCCCTTCTTCTTCCTTGTTATAAGCAGTTTTTATTATCATAAGGCGGGGGGAAACTCAATCGTTCCATGTGGATTATCGTTATAACCGGCATCGTAATATCCGGAAAAATTAACATGGACTGCTATAGTAATCCAAACTTCCATTGCATTTCACAGCGTTATATCCGGCGCATCGTTATACCCGGCATCGTTATAAACGGATTTTACTGTATAATGACATGTCTTTTTTTTTTCTTTTCAGGTTCTAGGACTCGTTAACTCAGTTCTGTATTTTGCGAGCGCTTTCTTCTCTTTTCGTGGATACAAGGCCGGTTGAGAAAAATAGAAGAAAATCTAAGCCTTGCGTGTGCCATACGTTCCTATAGAAAGCTTATCATCTACAACTGCATTTCTCGACGTTGGCTTTCCTTGATCAGATCGAACAATACAGGGCTTATCTTCATTTGAAGCGAGATCCTCAGACAATAAATAAAGCACCAAAGAAAACATCAGTGTTTTTAATTCAAAAGAATGACATTTGTGGATATTAGTCACTCTATTGTTTGATTATAAGTCGCACCTAAACCTACCACGCGCGGTCAAAAGACCGTTTTTGAAATTTTGTTTAGAATTTCTTGTATGCATGCAACGTTACTGTATCGCCATACAACTTGCTGACTTTTCCTATAATGTACATACAATCCATTTTTCAATATTCACAACTTTCTTTATAGTTTACTTTCCGAAAAATATTTATAGCATGTCTAGTCTACCACGAGCGGTCATTTGACCATTTGAACAATTCATGTTATTTACGACTATATTCTACGGAAAGCACACTTCCGAAATTTGTTTTGCGAGTCCACAATGTAATTGTGGATCTACAGTGTTGTGGCGATCCTGCCATCTGGGCACCAAGCGCCCTGCGGGCCAACCAGGTAAAGCAGTACATATCGCGTCGGCCCAACTAGGCGGCACGAGTGCAGACCGACTCACGGCTGGCGGCGCTGATGGCAACGGAAAATATGTTATACAAAATACTGTAATTTGTAAAAAATGTGTTGAAAATGCATAAATGTAAATAAAACTTTTCAAAATTGAAAAAAAATATATTTTGTTTTACTATCCAATTGGCTAAAATCTCTATCTATATTAAGATGCATATTTTTTTTTGTTGAAGTTGTCATTTGACCGCTCATGGTAGGATTAGGTATACATGAAATGTCAGTAGGTTTAGTGTTACAGTGTTCCTCTCTATTTGGTTAAGTTCTCGTGATTCAAAAAGGAGTGCAGGAGATATTTGTTATAGAAAATGTGAAAGCACACAGCGCATAACAGCTGACGCATCCACACCGACTTAAACTTGTAGTTGCTATTCATGCTTCCGTTTCGTGTTTGATTTCCATGTCGGGGTTATTCAGATTCACTAGCTTCCGTTAAAAAAGTTTCACTTAAAATAATTTATATTTAAAATTTTTAATTTAAAATAAATATACAATATTGTTTGCCTATTATTTGACGCGCGAAAATTATTGTCTACATATATGCATGAAAATCAACCACCATTAATATACATGAATGTTCACATTACTTATATAAAGTTTCAGCAGTAAATTTTACATGTTCATATATTTACTGAGTCTACCCATCCAAGATTTTTTCTTGTTATAATTAAAGCTTTTAAATAGTTTATTGTTGCTGTTCCTTAATGTTAAATACTGATGAAAAAAATATTTTTCATATGCTTTAGAATTATTTACCTGTGTTTAAATTTTCTGAAGCTACTTAGTTACTGCCATTGCAATTTGTTAAATAATACTATTTCAAAGTACAATTGTTGCTTAAAATTTTTATTCGATTTATGTTATGTTACATTTTACTAAAATTCGCTTTGTTTTTGTGTGAGTTTGTATATGACTAGCTCAAATGCAAAAAAAGTCATATCCAAAGATTTGTGAAATGAGATGGCATCCATAGGTACTTTATAACTTTTGTTTTAATTTTAAAATATAAAGAAGAAAAATTCTTTATTTAATAATAGAAATTCAAAAAAGAAGTCACTCAGAAGCAAAAGCAGCTGTAAACACACTATTCACGCTTTATACAGATGCAAAAGAAGTTATATCCAGCAAACATGAGTGTCATCGAAAATGAAAACTGGATGTTTAAAATGTGGATATAGCGGCTTTTGTTTCTTGAACAAAACCAAGATGGCGGCGCATTCAGCTGCAAAAATAGTTAAATCCTTATTCCAATGGGAGAGTCTCACGTGACGTATCACCATGGTAACTAACTAGTAGTTTCGATTTCTTCCCTACACCAGACAACTTTGCTTTTTTTTTGTTTAGTCGCTACGCTTGCAATTATGGGAAAGTTTGTTTACAATATTTGTGTTTTTTCGAAATAAGTAATATTTTTATTCCATATATGAATGAATTTTAGTACAGAAATACTTATATTATATTTGTATATAATTAGAATTACAACAAAATACTGAAAAATACTTTTATTTCAACACAAAAATACTTGATAAACGATGAGTACAATCTATCTCAGTGTATGTAGCAAATATTTCTATATTGAGGTATTATTTAATGACAAAAACTTAAAATTATAGTACAGGAGCTGAAGCTACATGCTAACCCTACGGAACTTCTTCGGCGTCGCGGAATTTTCTCCATGTTCCGTAGGAACAGTGGTCTTCTTCTTCTCGGCGTGAAACTGCCCATTGCAAAACAAGTTATATGAAAATTAAAATTTAGATGATAAATTATTTCGTTATCTGAGCAACACATTCAGTGAACAATTGTTTAATTTTTCTTCATTTTTACAGCAACAAAAACTATTGTGTCAACAATAGTTACATTTTAGTTTGATTGATCTACTCGAAGAAAACTTTTCGTGCATATAGCAGCTTTTGCCTCTGTGCTACCCCATATATAGATTTTTCTAAGTCCCTTTTAAATTTGTTTATTTGTATGGGTTTTGAAGTTTATATAATTATTGTGTGCTTATTTTTACGTACTTTTCTGTTTTTGTTTTACCGTTATTGAATAAAATATTTCAAAATCCTTAGTTGATAATTAACAAAAATTAAGAAATAGTAAATCTCTCCTCCCGCTCCACTCAACAAAGACGACTATCAAAGTAATTTTAACCAATTCAAATTGTTGATGGCGCCATCTATGAACAAACTCATTGCATTTTAGAATACATTCGTTAATAATAATTGGCATTTACTGACAAAACATGCTGACTAGAATATTAGAAAAACTGCAGTCGTATCTTTGGTTGGGACTTGAGTTTTCTTAGAACTAGAAAAGCCCAGCTATATTCTATGTGAATTGTTGAAATAATTTTCTTACATTGAATTAAAAAAAAATATATAAAAGAAAAATTCAATTTTTTTTTAAACAATAACTTTAGAGAATTGGAATTCAGATGTAGTAAAAAGTTTTGGTTTATTTCTTTAAAATAATAAAATAAAAAAATATTATTATTGGTCTTTAATAATTTTTATAAAACGTTGTAAAACAATTCTATAAGATGATGCCACAAATACATTTTTTTTTAACAATAAAGTAATTACGTTTTACAATATCTTTTACTTTAAATTCAATAAAATAATTATATTTTACAATATTTTTTACTTTTAAATGAAATAAATGTTCAATAAATAAATGTTTAAATTCAATTAACTAAATAATTATATTTAAATTCAATAAAATAAATAATTATATTTAAATTCGATAAAATAAATAATTCTGCTTAAATTCAATAAAAAAAAATTATATCAAACTTTTTGTAATTTAAATTATTAATAACATAATAAACTCTCTTAACAAATATTTAATATAATTCATATTTTTATAAAAATTTGTAGATCATATAAATATACTGTACATATTTAATTTGACGGAACTTCTCAAAAAACAATAGTGATTGATCTGTTTTATACATTACTTTTTTAATTATTATGTAGATAAAATCCCAATGAAAATAAAATTATCAAAAAAACTAGTTAGTTTGGATTACTTCACATAAAAGATTCACATATAGATACCAGCACTATATTACTGAGCAAAACGATATGTGTTTTTATATTTAAACACTTTCTATTTTAGTTTGTTTAGAAGAATGTAGATGGCAGCACGACAATTAACGTTCGGGTTATGCAGTTAATTATTTAGAATTTAGATTAGTTTAAGAATTTCTTATGTAATGTTCACAAAGATTATTTATTTTCAATAGAAAAAAAAATGGCTGCATTGATTTGTAAATTCAGAAGCTACATAGAATTTGTTGTCAACAAAGTTAGTCAAATATCCACTTCCGTGTTTCGATAAATCCTGTCAGGCATAAAAGAGAAAAAAAATATTTTTAAACACTGGACCAGTGTTCAAATAAATTTTATTTTTGAATTGATAGTGTTTTGAAATTGATATTGCTTGTTTAACTATTAGCATGAAAATATTTTACTTTTAATATCAAGAAAAATATTTTTGTGTTTATAGTTGCAAACAAAAGTTAAAGAAACAATTAATATTGACTGATATGATAATATCCATATTGATCAGTTGATTAATATATCTGAGATCATTGATGTAAAGTGTGAATAAAATTTAAAGTCTTACAACTTCGAAATACTGAGTCGGCGAATTGCTTTCTTTTAATTAATTAGATATTAAAGGCTTCTTTTTAAAAAGTAGCATGTTATCATATGATAAGTTTTCTATTCTTATTTGTGTACTTTGAGAATCAACTGGTATTAATGGTCCGAATCTTAACTAAAAATAAAATCAATCGTCGTTTTTATTTGTAGTATTCATTTGAAGTCTTAAAAATTAATGTAATGTTTTTTTTTACTGGAATTACTATTCTGTATTGTTAATATACTTTAAATTTTTATGCAGAATTCTTTAATTTTGTTTTTGTGCACATTTCCAAAATGCTTACCTTGAATTTTTTAATAAATAATATTAATAGTTGAATAACATATATAGATATTAAATTATTAATTATATCAGTTCATATCTGACTCTGCGTGATTTCTCATCAATACTTAAACCATATATTTTTTAGATTATCTATTAAACTCAAATATAAATGGCAGCACGTGTCGTAACAGAGAATACCAATATTAACAGGTAAAAATGTATAAAATTCAATGACATTCAATTCAATGGATTTGGCGGAAAGGGTAAATTATTTTAAAGCCATCTTGTATTTAGAAAAAAATATTGTAAACACATTTTGGCAAAACAAGTTTTATTTCAAAATTGATATTTATTCAATGATGACAAAGGAACAGAAATAGCGATAACACAATAGTAATAACATATTTCTCATACCAATATTCGATAAAATTCTAAAACACAAATATCGGCATTGCATCCTAAATATATAAAAACACTGGGATGAATTTCAGAACCAGAAAATAATCTTCAACAATGAGAACACTACACCAAATAGTTTTCAGGTAAAATGCTCATACTAAAAGTACACTAGTAAATACATTTTAAGACATCGCTATTTTAGCGGCTCACCCACAGAAAGCAAGCAAATGTAATAGTTCCTACACTACATCACTATTCTACACAATGGGAGATACATGCATTTATAAGGCATCTTTTCCCAAACTTAACAACGATACAATGTACATTTCATAGCGCGTTATCAATTTTCACTAGAATATCTCTCATAGGTTTTATGTGAACCTTAAAACTTCAGAATCACAAGTTAGTAGTGGAATCCTCACAAAGTCCTTTCTTCTTCTACAACTACTACAAAATAAAGACTGTACTACAGTATAATAATCTTCAACTACTGCCGTACCACCAGGAGAAAACCCCGCGCAGGGCTGCCCTCAGCTGCCACGGGGGGATTTTAGTTAGGGGCGCTTTTGCTAGTAAACAAATGTATGAAAGCAATTAGTTTCTAGTGGAGTTGTATATAAAAATTGTAATTTATGTTGTGTTATTGGTTTGATTTATGCTTCCTTTAATTTTTTTTATTCGTGCCATATATTTTTCTCATGGACAATGCTGTTGTTAGGGATTTTTTTTTCGAAGTGTAATATGAGCTTTGGAATCGAATCAAGAATCGACATTATCACTTAGGAGAAAAAAATTAAGCCTTACGCCCATAATATATCACAATAATTGCTTAAATGCTTTGTACAGTAATCGTAATTTATGATACAAGGATATATATATATATATATATATATATATATATATATATATATATATATATATATATATATATATATATATATATATATATGCATTCTTTCTAAAGGGAAAGTTATTGTCTCACAGCTTTTTTAATTTAAATGTGAGCACTCAAGTGTATCCAGTATGTTTGAAACGGACAAAAATCAGTAAACGCTCTAAGTATACGAGTAAACACAAATTAAAAATCTTATGTTCTTTAAAAAAAAAAAAAATAGAATGAAATTTCTTTAAAATACGTTTATCATAATATTTTTACTGAGTGCAGGGCCCCCAAAGCGCGAGTCATTGTGCGATGGCATCCGCCCCACACCCCTAAGGAAGACGCTGACCACGTGATGGTCTGGAGATTTTACTCAATTGTGGGGATGTTTCCAAACCTCAAAAAGACGTAAAAGCGAATTAAGATTTCTTATAAGTAGAGGTAACCTATTATTAATATAAACATAGCCACAATTATATAAAAATAGCAAAGCAAATCTATAGTCCGCGCTCAGGTTAAATACTCAACGTCCAATCAGAAAAATCCCTGCTGGGAGATTCGATTGGGTTGAGACTCCCTCGATGACGGAATCTCTCGTTTCTCCCTGCTTTTTGTTACATTCACAATCAATTGGATTAAATTATCCATTCTATAGTTTTTCTACAATTTGCTTGTTACAAGAGCTTTTCGACACTAAAAATCATATAATAATTCATAATTTTATTGCTTGATATTTCTTACTAACCCATCCCTTTTACATTGCACCCCCGGAATTGAGTAAAAGCCCCTGTTTCTATGGCAACTGCCATTATAAAGGAATTCTGGTATAGAGTTTTCTGCTGGCGGTAGGACAGTAGTTAGATGTGTCGTACGTGCAGCCATTGCAATGAATATTTGGTTTGGCAGTTTATTTAGTGCTTGTTTCAAGCTCCTTTTTCTTTGGATACGCGTCGACACCAGTTAGTTAGGGAATTATTAACTGTTTGGATGACTGATTACTTGATGGTCAGGGCTCGAAGACCGAGGCAAGTGCTGAATATGTAGAGGATAGAGTTGACGATCCCAATGGCCTGAAAAGAAACAAAAACATATTTTTAATTATAGGAGATGATGAAAGTAATAGCGCTGCAAGTCACTTTTTTTCAACGTTTAGTTACTTTCAGTCCGGAATTCTCCCTAATCAAATCTATAACAGTGTTCACTCTAGAAATAAAAAGGGGAAGTGCTATCAGCAGGAAAATAGCATCCTGTTTTTGAAAGGGCATGTCTTGTTTTTGAATGGGAATTTCCCTCCAAAAAAAGGTTGGAGTGGGCGTGTCCATCCGTTAACACATCGGACCCGTGTCCAGAGGCATGATTGCTTAATGTACGGACACATGTATTTTATGTACGGACACATCCCACCAATAGAATGTCCCGTGCTTGAAACTCCCGCGGATTCATCGCGATTGCGCAACACGCGTAGTTAAAAAGAAGATTTCTGATGTCCTAATTCACTTAATTCCGATATACAATTAAAATGTTGAAATCAATGCCTTTTATAAAGACAGTTTAGGAAGCAAGGACGGTTGTGTTTGACTAAAAAGGGAAAACTGGCGGAATTTTTTCAAAACAGGGCGGCATTTTTCTAAATAGGGCTAGAGGGCACTATCGAGATTTAAAAAGGGCGGGCCGCCCTTTAAAATACGCCTAGAGTGAACCCCGTCTATAAAGTGGAAAAATGGTTTTAGGTTTTATTGCAGTGTCAACGTTGTAAAGATAATTTTCATATATTCATCCTCAGAAGAAAACTCAGTGCGTTGATGTTTTATTGGTGCGTTAGGTGATTTTGAAATGGTTCCTTAGCAGTTTTGGAAGAAAACTGCTTACAAATAAAACTTCATGTGTTGCAATTACATATACAAGCACAAGCAACATAAGTTAGTAATCTTATTCATTTAAGTTTTATTTGTATCACAAAGTTGTAAAGACAATTCTTAAACACCCTGTATATCTTTAATTAGAGGTAATGCTTAAATTAAAAAAAAAATCGCCTATTTGAGTTTTTTTATATTGTAATTCTCCTTACCCCGGCCGTGATGTAGTTCTTCTCGTAGCGTCTTTGGTAGCCGAGTATGACGACAGCCAAGCCGCTCGAAAGGTAAAGGGAGGCGGATATCAAATGATACAGGACAAACTGAAATGGAAACAAAAGTAACATTAATTCTCAATCAAAATTAGAAAAAAAATTGGGAATACAACATCTTTTAATATTTTATTATTTATTATCGTCCATCAAATCCACATTATCACAAGAATTAGAACGGAATTTCCGTTTAAATGTGCGTAGTTTTTACTAATACTACTGAATCGATTTGACTCAAATGAATTCGGCATTTATATTTTTCAAGTGGTCTTTATTTTCAGTATGCGAATTTACTGGGAATTTGAAATAAGTACCTTGGTCGTTTTTTTAAAATTTATAACTTTTGGATCATTGTACATGAATTTTAGTGATCTAAGCCATAGTAACACTTAAAAATACTTTATTTCAGGGCAATTTTAATGCAAGTTAGTCGATTCTTTTTTCTAGAAAAACCTACAAAATCAAGAAATGGTATCAGGCCAGGATTCGAAATTAAGAGATAAAAGTTACGCGCCATTAGCAATTATCCATTTTTTTAGTTGCCGTTCTGCTTAAACGTAATTTAAAAATAATTCAGATTACTTAAGCAGAACTGCCAACGGTAACGATATTTTTGTACTCGTTAAAGCTTTTTTTCGCATATAATTAGAAAGAAGCCCGTTTCCATTCGTACTCTAAAAATAATCGCCTTAATGACAAAATTAATGAAAAATTTAAGAGCAATTGTTGGAAATCAACGTTAGACTTTAAAAAAAATGAGACTGGATGTAAAAATACAGTCGTCAAAATGAAATTTGTAAGTGCCAAATACGATTATAACGTCCGATAAATTCGAACCCTGAATCAGATATGTTGTTGGTATCGACGCCATCTTTGTTGTATAACGTCGTCTCATAAGCGTCAACAATTTAAATTACAAGCTTGATTGTTCTAACATTGCATGTTTTTTAGTTGTTGTGTTCATGGAGTAATTGATAAATTGATAAAAACATACTTATTTTTTTTAATATACGTGCTGAAATATAAAGAAACTGGCATCATACATTTGATCCGAGAAAAAATAACTCAATACCATTTACTTAGAAATAGAATATTCACATTATTTGTGAACTTCGAAATAGTTTATAATGTAGGATCTTAATTTTACAACTATGGCTGAAAATTGAAATGGGTAATTTCGATGAATTAGCTACAAATAACCAAAATTATTATCCCCACACCCTTATAGAAAAAATACAATATTTAGCTAAAAACATTGAAACAACGCTTTATCCATTTTATATTTTCCCTGTAATGTTATAATAAATTTTCAACTACTTAGGGTGTGGAGAATTTTAAATCAAAACTTATTATAGCAAAATACATTACTTCTTACATTTACACATTAACACACAAAATTATTTACGAAATCGATAGAAATCAAAGCAAAATGCCAAAAATGGCATTATGATATCAAAATAGTAAATAGTAATGGTTAATAAAAGAAGCTGGTTACTAATCCATTCATCCATAATCCGGCGCCAAATTTTAATGAAAGGGAAATTGTCAACATTGGATATTTTCCCAATATTAAAATGGTCTTAAATTAAATATTACAAGTAAAGTTATTAATTTCTTTGAGATTAATTTAATACTTTATTTATACCTGTAAATTTGTTTTTAGGGGTAATAAAGTTTGGATTTTCTGAAAACAAATTCCCTTAATTATTATGAATTTCCACAAAATTATGAATTTTTGCATCTCAGAAAATTGTAATATAAAAAAATATTATCTAAATTGTCAAATGGATTTAAAAGTTATTTGTGCAAATTGGACGCCAAAATCAAGTTCGCTTGTGTAACAAAAACTCATTGAACCGTCTCTGGGAATGTCATTTAAGCACCACTATTAACAAGCACGCATCCAATACCTCCATCAATCCAGTGATAGATACCAAGAGTAAAATAAAACAACGAAGGTAGTTACAAAATCTGACATGCCACACTCGAGCAAGAATGGATGTTTCGAAGGGCCCTTTTGTCATGTGCCACTGACATGCCGTAACGGGTTGATGATCTTCTCGAATCGTCTGTCCCATTCTTTCTTTTGTGGAGATTCTTCTTGTGACGTGGGTTGGATTTGAATACAATACTTTTGGTTGGGATTTACTTGATTTTGGAGGAATTGATTTAAGGCGTCTTACGCTGTGCGAGAGAAAGAGCAGAAACAGTTTTATGTTCTTTTTGTTTTTTAAGTATGGAAATGTAGAGTAATGAAAGTGTTTTTGTAGAGTAGAAACCTTTCTATTTGGGGTTTTTGGGTGTTTCTGCATGGTTTGAGGTTCCCTGAGTCCAAATAAAAAAAAATGTGCGTGGCCTGTTAACATTGTATTCCATGACAGGTGAACAGATAACGCAACGAGGGACAAATTTGTGCATGTTAATAATGCTAATGGATGCGACACAAATGTTAGAGAGAGAGACAGAAAGAGAGAGTAAAAAAAGAAAGAGAGAAGGTTGGAGAGAAAAGAAAAAGAGAGCAGAAGACAAGAAGGGAGGGAGAGAGAGGAATATAGATAGAAAGAAAAAGAAGAGAGATAAAGAGGAAGATATAACGACAAATTTAAATATATATTGAGAGGAATGTAGAGAGAAGGAGGGTAAGAAAGGGGACGAGAAAGTGAAAGAGAGAGAGAGAGAGAGAGAAAGAGGGATAGAGAAAGAAAGAGAAAAGGGGATGGGGGGGGGGGGAGAGAAATAGAAAGAAAGAAAAGAGAGTTAGAGACAAGGGGAAGAGAGAAGGAGAAGAGAGAAGGGGAGATAGATAGAGATAGAGAGAGAGAGAGAAAAAAATAGTTTGATTGTCTGATGATCATTTCTAAACCATAATATACAAAACATAAACATATAAACCATTTCATAATCTAAACCAAAATTGCGATCTTTGCATGCAACTATTTTATCATAATTTTTCGTTGACAATGATGGAAATGGACTAATTATCCATACAAATTCACGATTTTAAAATTTATATTTTATAAAACAAATTTATAAGTTTTAGGGAAAAAAAAATACTTTAAAATGAGTACTTGAACCTACTCGTTTTTCTTTGAGTACAATTGTATCGTCAACGAGCGATGACGTACTTAAATTCAAATAATCGTACTTTCTCAAAAATGAACCGTGTGATTTAATATTGCTAATATCAGCTTCTCTTCAAGCCATCTTAAGAAAGCGACCTGACACACTGAAAATAGTTGTTCAGAAGATGGTTTTCCACATCATTTGATGTCGATTGCTTCAATGGAAACAGAGTTATTACAACTCAATTATCTTGCTTCCCATTCTTTTGGAACACTTTTTTAAAAGTTCTTCTGTTTATAACTTCTTCAAATTGCCCTGGTATCATGTAACTGATAAGACACTGGGCTGTGGTGCCTGTGGATCTGGGTTCGATTATCGGTAGTTCTTAGTTGTAATTGGTGATATTTATTGTAAGTGATTTATGAAGGCAGCCTATGTAGGCAACCACCAACTGCTCTTTTTATTTATTTTTACTCATTTTTGAGTACATGCCTTTTTCAAAACTGAAACTTATGTGTTTGGAGCTATGATAACCAACGAATGTACTAAAAATTGAGTACAGTTGGCTTATTTTTTAATACCTATTTTTGTAATGGCGTTTATCGAAAAGTAAGGACTTTGAATTATTGTTTTGCTAAACAGTAAGCAAAGTACAACTATTATTTATGAACATCAGAAATAATAATATTAAAAACATCGAAAAACTGTTACGGGTTTATATCTAAGAGTTACATGTTCAAGATCAGGAAAAGCAAAAAACATTTAGCATTTTTTAATATATTAGCAGTGAGTTCAAATCGATTCTTTATTTTTGAACAAACTGTTTGCAAGAAGAACTAATTTAATCGATAAAATAATGCTCCTATCAGAATCTATTTTTGTAATACAATGAATGCAAAATATTTAAAAACCGCAATAACGTTTCGCTCATTTAAATAATCCGCGCGTTAATTGTTCAAGGTTGAAACTTCATCTATGTTATTCATCTGTTTAGGCCGACACGCAATTCTGACAGCGTCATTGAGTCATCGAGAGCTATTGCAGGAAGCGGAATTTTACCGCTTCGATATAAATAAGGTCGTTTAGTTTATCAATTGGTTGTTCTCAAATACTGAAATTGACACGTATGTCATTTTCCTCATCAAGCGATAAGCCGATTATAATGACTCTTTTAAGAGTTTATAAGGAAAAATCGAAAATTAGGAAAGAGAAACATAGATTGCTTAAAGTTATTTTAACATTCTCAGTTCATGGTAAGTAAGATGTTGGGGAGGGGGGGGGGGGGGATTCATCAGCTGTGTTATGTTATCTATTACAGTGTAAGTTAAAAAAATCATCTGCTGTGTCATGTTATCTATTACAGTGTAAGTTAAAAAAAATCATCTGCTGAGTTATGTTATCTATTACAGTGTAAGTTAAAAAAAATCATCTGCTGTGCTATGTTATTTATTACAGTGTAACTTAAAAAATCATCTGTTGTGTTATGTTATCTATTACAATGTAAGTTCAAAAATCAATGTATTATCTGCAAACTCATTAGTGACTCTTTAGATAAGTGATTTCTAACAATCGTATAACTACGGATTACCAAATTAAAATACAGACAATGCGCGAACCACAAATTTCTAATAATAAAAAAAATTCAGGTATTAATATTTTATTTTTTTAAATTAATTTTTTAATAAAAAGACCAATTGCATTTAACTTAAATTAATCGAATTAAATAACGTATTAATTATTAATAGTAATATTAATCGCCATTCCTTAGTATTAAAGGCGATATTTGAGTTTTTTTGTCGCCAACTTTGATATTTTTAGAAGTACAACAGTAAGCGCATAAAAAAGGAGGCTTCTATGCACTATAAAACAAAATGCACTTAAAAATGAGTACCTGAACCTATTTGTTTTTCTTTGAGTACAACTGTATCATAAATGAGCGATGACGTACTCAAATTTAAGTAACCGTACTTTCTCAAAAATGAGCAGTGTGATTTAAATATTGGTAATTTCAGCTTCTGTTCAAGCCATCTTAACAAAGCGACCTGACAAAAGTAAGACAAACGTTAATACAACTCAATTATCTTACTTATCATTCTTTTGGCACACCTTCTTAACATTACTTTTGTTTATAACTTCTTATTATTGCCATAGTAGTTTAACGGATTAGATTCTGGACTGCGGTGCCTGAGGACCTGGGTTCGATTCCCGGTAAGTCTTGGTAGTAATTGTCGATATTTCCTGAAAGCGATTTATGAAGGCAGCCTATGTAAGCTAGCATCTGCTCTTTTATTCATTGTACTACATTTTGGGTACATGTCTTTCTCAAAATTGAAACTTATGTATTCGGAGCCATGACTAACATCGAATATACTCAAAGATGAGTACATTTTACTGAATTTTGAGTACCTATTTTTAACAGTGTAATTATTAGCCAGTGGGGCGTTTCATCATCAATACAAAACAGGCGGTAAGGAGAAAGGGCACTCACGAACAGGGACTTTGGTACGTTATGGAAGCTCCTCGCGGACAGGAAGGAGGCCACGAGCAGCAGGAGCGTGGTGATGAGGCAGCCGTAGGCGATCATCATGAGCGCCGTGGACTCTCCGAAGGAGATGAAGGCGGCCACCGTGAACTCGTTCTCCGAAAGTACGGCCTGCGCCTGGTAGCTGCCCATGTCGGCCACCAGGCCTATAGTGATGGCACCCAGCACCTGTTGAGAAGAGAAGCTTTCATTAGTTGACACACACATTAACTGAGATAGAATGGATAAATGTATAGATCCAGGAATTGGTCGACAACAAAACCTCCCCAACTGAAGGTATTATTTATTTCAAGACTATTTGAAATATCCGCCGTTTCCCGGGTTTTACGCAGAGTGTTGGCTGATTTCTTCAACGTGGCGCCATTTGGTGGTTTTAGTAAGAAGTCGTTTCTGCTTTAGAGGTGGGAGAGGGGATGAGGGTGGTTTTTCGAAATCTTATGTAGACAGTGACCTCTTTTTGTTTTGAAGGTGAAATGTGCAAAATTTCATCAAGCTCAGAACGGAATGAAACTTTAGATTTGTATAAAAAACAAACAAACACACTGACACTTCTTGCATATAGATTTTATAAAAAATCAGATGTATGATTTTCTATCGAACGGGTTCAAATTTATGTTAGTCGGGATATTTGAAACTGAGTTAGAGTGTTGGAATGGTTCACACTAAAAGCAAAACATGATATTTCATCCCCATATAGCAGATTTAAGACTTTTCACATCGTAATAAACATTTCCGTCACATCGTAATAAACATTTCCGTTTTTTTCTTAAAACAGTAGTGTTTTCAAACAAATGCCATCATTTTTTTTAACAATTCAGCATTAACTATTAAAACAAAATGCAGGTTTTCAGCAGTTTTCAAATTTGACTGCGTAAAAACCTTTAGCGTACTTCAAAACACTTGCATTATCGCAAATTGCATTACACAAAACAAGCGACACAACATGGAATAAAAATCACGAAAATTCTCTTTTCCAAAGCTAAATATTTTAAAACTTACTAAGGGACTTAAAATATCAAGGCAATTTCATCGATTCCTCATCAAAATTAAGAGTACTGATTAGCCAGAAAAGTATAGATACAAGTACGATCTTCAATGATCACGATACGATCAATTGTTACGAAAGATGCAGTGCTCGCTGACATTTAAATTTTACTAAAATCATAAAATCCCATGACAAAATTCATTACTAAAACAGCAGTGCATAATTCATACATACAAGGCGCATTTCATGACAGGATACATGCGTCACATGACCACGGATTTATGTTCACATTCTTTTGTGAGAAATGACAGAAATCTCGAAGTCCCCGTGGCTTATGGCTTTCCGATGCTAAAACAAAGAGCCAAGCACGAACTCTGGATTCATAAAAAAACCTTCGCAACCAATCGAAAAACCTCAAACAAAAACGTCCCTCGTTGTCACAATACATATAAAAAGTGAAGTCTGACGAATGAAAATTATATCTATTGTCATCGGTTATTGAAAGACAAATCGTACTATCAATGATTGCAAAAGGTAATAAAAAGAATGGGTGATATAATTTTTTAAGATGTCGATTTCAATTTATGCTCGGCGCACTTTTGATGAGTTTTTTGGCTCTGAAGGCATTGAACGGTTGGTCATCGTAGTTCAAGTTCAATGACAGACTCGAGATTGGTCAGAATTTCAGACAATGATTTTACAATGTACTTTAAAACTTTTTTATATAAGTTACCTGTCTTGATAAGATGTTCGCTGGACCATGGTTTGCCACAAGAGAAGAATTTGCATTAAAATGTGATTATTTATATTTGGAGTTTTCTATTAATTTATACTTTATGTATATTTATCCCACTAAAGTATACGAACAAAAATTTGACGAACGAATCAATTCGAATACGCCAAGTGTTATAGTATATAAAAAAGGAAACCTTAGGAAAAAACTTTGGTTTTAAATGGATTTTTTGGAGGAAAATTAAATTTTTGAACAGCCAAAATAGAACATACAATTTTGAATGGTGTTTTGAAAATAACATTTCTGATTGGGATAAAGTATCCCATTGCAGTTTCCTATATTTACTCTACAGAGAAAATAAAATAAAAATTAGAATAGTAAACAAGTCAAAATTAAAATCGAAATCGTTTACCACAAAACAAAATTGATACCCGAAACATAATTTTAGCTGTACTACACTTCATTAGAGTTTTGAAATGCAAACAAAACATGACAGTTTTCCGTCCATCACTGACAGGTAAGTTTACAATATCTACTGTCCATTCTATAAATTACGATTAAATAAAACAATCCATCTTTTATGTCGACTAAAATATGAAACAAGACTAGCAGAAAAATAAAATTTGAAGTTGATGTATTTGATTACGGCATACCAATACGACAAATAGGTAAAATGAAATTTGAACAAAACAAATTTACCTAACTTAAGTGCTCTTCATCTTTCAATAAATGATAAATAATCTTTATATGCCATTTATACAAATCACATTCTTCACTTTTGATTTCGCTACTGCTATAACGAAAGTACCATCTCCAACAATGACACAACCTGTTTTTCTACTTCCAGCAGAAACAAAAGTTTTGAAGGATTGTTCGAAGAGATCGTAATCACGATCATTAGGCGGCTCACAATCAATCGCCATTCATTTTGTTCTGCAAGAATGTTGTCAAAAATTTATTTTTCGGTTTGATAGTCTTCCTTCTTAATACTTCTACTTAGCATGGCATCCCTCTGGACATTTTCTGTATGAATGTTATCCTTGATCTCACTTTTCGTTTCAATCGAGACAGCGTCTGAAGACTCGATTTTTAAATATTAATCTCTGAACGTAAATAGTGATAGAAAGAAAGCCATGCTTTGAATCGAGAATTTTACTTTCTTCTAAATTTTTTCAGTGGTTTTCGACAATCAGTATTTTTGAGACATTCAATAATGTCCATTAGGGGTTCGCTAAAACGTCGAAAGTAGTTCGTAAAGGTATTGTTCGATCACAGCGGTTATTTATTGTTTAATCACAATGATTATTTAATTTGCCTGAGATGTATTTCTCTTATAACAAAATAAATAATAAATTAAAATTTATTTGCTAAAAGAGAAACACAATTTTTTAATTTGAATTTTCCATTTTAATACATGGCATAAATTTATTTCAATTATTTAAGAAAATTAAGCAGAAATCTTTCTTTATATTTTGTTTTCTTTATATTATGTACTACACTATCAATGTTATGTCCTTTTGTACAATGTTTCACGTAGATCTATATTTACCGGTGGCGGCAAAGGGTGCTTACGTTTTTTTTTTTTACATTTAACTATATTATTGTAGTTGTTTTTATCGTGACCAAACAATTTTCTTTCATTATTTACCGAGTATTTCTATCCTTGCTAAACACAAATAAATTAATTATGAACATGTTATGACATTAATACAACTTAAAGAAAGTAAATCCTGTTTATGGTAAAGACATTCGATTTTTAAAATAAAATCGAAACATAAATAGTGTGGAAAATAAGTTACACATTTGAGAAGATTTTCAATAAAAAAAATAGCATGTTACTATTATTACCAAATATTTATCAGCAGTTGCGTAAAAATTTTGATGGTTACCTAAACCCCGAATTTTTAAGACCCCTCTTATAAAATTAAAAAAAAAAAAATCGTTGCTAGAAACACATTTTCACCAGCTACAATTTAGCATGCGTGAGAAAATGGCACCAAACCTGGCAACGGTTCCGGAACATTCACCGACTCCGGTTTAGCCGGCGTGTAAAAAAAGGCACCACTACCGGCGCTGTTGCCGTCAACGTGAAAAAACGGCTTTAGGCCGCATTTAAACACACTTGCAAAATCGGACACGGCGCCAGTGGCCGTAAGCAATGTTATGCAATTGGGACTTTTTTACGCAGTCTAGTCCGGCATTGAAGAACGTAACATTTCATCTGGCTCCGGGTTTTCCGCTGAGTGAAATGGCGGCATTAGGGTTTCTTTCAAAAACTCGCTCCATGAAACTGCCTTAAATGTCTCGAACTTGTTTATGGAACATGGAGCACGCCATTCTGTAAACGTGTCGTTACTTTGTTGGATGTTTGCGGTTTTCAACAGTCGCAGTTTAGAGTGAGTCATTTGCCTTTGTTATATTAAGCATTGCGGGTGATTACTAAGCCAATGCGGTTGACGAATGTGTTTGATATTTCAAATCTCTTTACAGAACATCCCGTGTCTTTTCTTCGCTCAGTATTTTTTTTTGTATGTTTATACCGTTAAAAATAGGTATTCAAAAATCAGTAAAATACACTCATTTCTGAGAACATTCATGATTATCATCAGTGTCGGCTATCAGGGGGGGTGGGGAGGCAACCCCCCCGCACATTTTTCAAAAGTTGCCACTCACTTTTAATATTGCACTTTTTTAAAAATAAAACATACCCCCTCCCTCCCTCATTTCTACAGACAATGGACGCAAACCTATTCAACCTCTGACATTGTACCACGTCGGGGCAATGGGAGTCATCCGCAACTGCAGTATACGATTCCGCCCCAATAAATCACTAAGGAACCTTTTATGGGGATAAATAACATACCATCATGTAGAGGAAGGTGAGCGCGTCCTCCCGCCACGCATTTTTTGTTTCCTTTGGATCTTGCCCCTGCACTTTTAGCACCCAATCGCCGCCACTGATTATCATCAGGGCCTGATTACCGAATAGGCCCGTGAAGCCCAGGCTAACACTGTACATTTTTTAAGGGCCCCAAAATCACACATATTATGCCAATATTTAATACCCTAACATAGTTTGTTACTAAATTTATCTTTAAAAAATTGTATTGCAAACTTCAGTAAACAAAATTGTCACTTGTTTTGTTAAATTTATTTGAATATTAGAAAAAAAAATCAAAACATACGTGAATATTAAGAATAAACATTACTTTTTAACATATTAGTTTAATGTTTCATTTTATTGCCAATAAGGTGTAAATATATTAGTGCATGTAAAAGTTTAATTTGATGTTCCAGGGTCTATTTGAGAGCCCCCATTTAAAGTCGCGCTTCCCTTGCTGCAATGTCTTAGTCGTGCGCTGCTTAGCATACCTCCGAACACACAAGCTTCATTTTTGAAAAATACATGTACTCAAAAATGAGTAAAAAGAGCAGTTGCTTGGTCACATTGGCTGCCTTCATAAATCACTTTCAATAAACATCCCCCATTACAACCGACACTTATCGGGAATCGAACCCACATCCTCAGGAACCGCCGTCCGGTGCCTTATCCGTTGTACTACCAAGGCGACGCGAAGAAGTTATAAACAGAAGAAATGTTAAAAAGGTGTGCCAAAAGAACGGAAGTAAGATAATTGAGTTATAATAACTCAGTTTCCATTCAAGCAATCGACATCCAATAATGTGGAAAACCATCTTCTGAACGAATATTTTAATTTTGTCTGGTCGCATGGTTAAGATGGCCTTGAACAGAAGCTGAGATTAGCAATAATAAATCACATTGCTCATTTTGAGAAAGTACGAATACTTAAATTTGTGTACGTCATCGCTCATTTACGATGAAATTGTACTAAAAAAGTAGATTCAGGTACTCAGTTTTAAGTACTTATTTTTTACAGTGTACTATTTCACAAATATCTGCTACTTGTGCTATAGAACAAGTCCGATAACATATGTAATTACGTTATAGCAGACGAACATACATTTTTCATACGCTACTCATTTCAACATATTACAGAAACTAACAACGCCAATTTTTGTTTAAATTATATCACGAAATTCATTTAAGACATCAAAATAACAATGCTTAAGAATAAAAATATTATATAACGATGGCCCTCTTAACATTACTGCATCTTCCATGAATTTCTTGTTTACTCGTTTTGTAAAAGTAAACTATTGTATGCAGTCTTCAGCAACTACAATAGTCCATCACAAACGATATAAAATAACCATTAACCGTTTCGGTTTGTTCCTCCTGAAACAAACACTTCATAAAACCGTTTATTTATGCGCCAGTCTGGTTGCAGAAAGAGTCGGACACAGACGACACGAAAAGAGCTCCGTTGTAACAATTGTTCAAAAGGTGTAGTATATGCAAATGACATTTACTAAGAAAATCCAGCGACGGCCGGTCCATTACCAGAAAAAGAACCTCAGAAAAAAAACCCACAATCTCCATAATTTCGTTCCGCTTGGGTTGTTGGCCACCGTGACTTCGGCTGAATTTATCACAGTGATTGCAGAGAAATCGATTCGATGAAGTTTCAAATATATGTTTTTTCTGAAGGCGAACGATCCGTTTTGCCTTGTAAACCGCAATGGGATGAAAGTAAAGTGTTTTATTTGAAAGTTATAAGAAAAAAAAAACGTTTATGTCAAAAAATATCATGGTTATATTACTAACTGGAAAGTAACTCTAAAAACGTTATTATACGCAGTTAATGAACAGCAAGACAATCAGTTTCTGCAACGTAAGTGGACACGCTATGTGATATAAAAGTGGCAATGCAGTTTTTTGCGGCTGATGGTAATACTACTGATACAAATATTGATTATAACAATAATAATACAACAAATAACTTTAATAATAATCATAACAATAACGTAACCACAACTCTAATAACAATAATTATAACAACAGCATCAATAATACCAGCAGCAATTTTATTATAGCATAACAAAACGTTAATGATAACAATAACGACAATATAATAACGTTAATAATAATCTTATTAATTATAAAAAAATTATTACAATAAACAATAACAATAATTTTAATAATAATTAAAGCACTAATAACAATTAAAGCAATGACAACAACAATTAAAACATGAATAACATAAATTAAAGAAATAATAATTAAAACAATAATAACATTACACTAAAACAATAATAATAAATATAGCAATATAACACTAACTAAAGCAATAGCACTAATTAAAGCAATTATAACATTAACTAAAGCAATAATAACATTAACTAAAGCAATAAAAACCTTAACTAAAGCCAAAAATAACACTAACTAAAACAGTTAAAAAAATAATGACATTGACTATGGAAATAAAATAATATAATCTAGAGGAATAACATTAACAAATGCAATAATAACACTAACTAAAACAGTTTTAAAAAATAATAACATTGACTATGGCAATAAAATAATATGATCTAGAGGAATAACATTAACTAAAGCAATATTATTAACTAAAGCAATATTATTAACTAAAGCAATATTATTAGCTAAAGCAATATTATTAACTAAAGCAATATTATTAACTAAAGCAATATTATTAACTAAAGCAATATTATTAATTAAAATAATGCTATTAACTAAAGCAATACTAACAGTAATTAAAGCAATGATAACATTAACTAAGGCAATTTAATCAATAGCTAAAGCACACATCAACAATGATAAGAATACAATAATAACATCAAAAACATTATGATGATAAACAAGTCCTCACCAACTGCAGGAGCATGAGAAGACTGTGGAGTCCCTTGGGGTAGTCGCAGGGGGGCTCGGCCACTTCGGGCATCACCACTGTGTACTGGTGCATCTTTTCCGTGGTTCCGTTATTCATGGATGCAGCTCAGGCCATGGAAGGGAAGCCACGACCGGCCAACTGCAGCTGCAACACACAACGAAAGATCTATTCAATTACCCCGCTAAATGGTAAATAAACGTCACGTACAGCTTCCCTGCATTGGGATGCTCATTGCAGAGAAAACGGATTTACAGATAAAGCATTGCGAAATACGCGCCGAACGTGCTTTTCGAAATAATTTTTAGAAAGATATTCTTCGTAAGAGGAGGGAACGAGAAATATATTTCTTGGAAAATTATTTTAATCATTTTATTTGCAGGCTTTCGATTTTCTTGGCGTAGCATAATTGGTAAGAAATTTCGAAGAACCTAACTACGCTGTTACAAACAGGTATTCAAAAATAAGTAAAATGTACTCATTTTTGAATACACTCGATGTTTATCATGGCTCCGAATACATAAGTTTCAATTTTGTAAGAGACATGTAATTTAAAATGAGTATAATGAGTAAAAACGAATAAAAAGAGCAGATGCTAGCCTACCTAAGCTGCCTTTGTAAATCACTTTTAATAAATATCAACAATTACAACCAAGACTTACCGGGAATCGAACCCACATCTGCAGGCACCGCTATCCACAGCCTTATTCGTTAAGATACCAGGGCGAAGTGAAAAAGTTATAAACAGAAGTAATGTTAAAAAGGCGTGGCAAAAGAATGGGAAGTAAGATAATTGAGTTGTAATAACTCAGTTTCCATTTAAGCATCGACATAAAATAACGTGGAAAGCCATCTTCTGAACAACTATTTTAAGTGTGTAATGTCGCTTTGTTAATATGGATTGAACAGAAGCTGAGATTAGCAATATTAAATCACACTGCTCATTTTTGAGAAAGTACGATTACTTAAATTTGAGTACGTCATCGCTCATTTACGATGCAATTGTACTCAAAGGAAAACGAGTATGTTTATTACTCATTTTTAAGCACCTTTTTTTACAGTGTAATATGACTTAGATAAGATATCAACAGGCATAACCAATTATTGACGCATTTTAATAGTTTCGATTTATAAAAAGTAAACAATACATATAAAATACATTGAAATGAAAGAATAAAGACAGAGATGAGGACGATCAATTAGATGAACCAGTCTACGGGAGTCAGTTTTTAATATATGTTAGATCCCAAAGAAATATAATCAATTTAGTCGGATTTGTATTACATATATTCATTGATTTCTATGAAACTCATTGTTTTAAATAGTTATAACACAGAAATCCTGCTTTCAATTAAATTTTATGCAAGAAGTCAACATCCTAGTATGCAAATGTGACTTAACTTAATTTTTTTTTAAAATTATGGTCCATTTTTTTAAAACTTTTCACATATTTATTGATTTTCTTAAAAATTAGGCAGTCAAAATTAGTAAAAAATAATTATGTAGACATCGCATTATACTAGATATATACACAGAACTTATGCGATTACTACATTATATAGAAAAATAGACAGCTAGGAATGACAAATATTTTTGCAAAGTCTCGAAATTCTTTTTCGAAAGTGAGAAGCATGAATATGCGATAGGTAATAAAAAAATACATAGCGTCGCGGTGTTCGAAACCGTCCAGAAAAAAATGCACATGAATCACTTAGACCTTGACAAAAAAACAAAACGCTGGTTACGTCATCATATAAACAAGACTAACATAGCATTGTTTTTTATGAAACAATATGCTTTAAAATGGAAAGAAAACCGCATGTGTTAAAGAAGCATAAATCAACAGCCTTTTTATATAACTTTATTTCCATTATGCATACTTTATCATCAGGTGATAAAAACAACATTCCTTTCAATAGAGTTTGTGACGGTTAAAAACAATATAAAACGGATATCACGCTTCATATTAGTAATAATGTTTGTCATATATTGAGATTGTATGCTTAATGTAAAGGTACCTATATTAAATTGAAAGACTTCCGCTTCATTCTATTTTGACGAATAAAATTTTAATAATTAAGATATTTTAAATATATTTTACTGTATATAAATGGACGTATAAATCAAAGAATGGGAGTTTACTTTCAAAATGAATTATTGTGAAATGTAATTTAGTAAACTTTATATTCCTAAGACACATATTATGATTTGGCACGATAGTAATATTATTGTTTAACAATATTGTTATTGGGCGTTAAAAATGAAGCTTGTAACGGTGCGATCGTGTTTCCATAGTTTTGTGTAAAAAAATATTTTCAAAGTTTAAAATAATTTAAGGATAGCTGGGCTCTCATAAATGGACAACAGGCGACTTAAAGTATATTTATAAATGTACCATTCAAAATAGTAATTTTCAATACCTCGTTTGTAGCATATTTTCATGCAGGATAAAATCGCACGAAAAATTTAAAAAAAAAATTAAAAAAATTATTAAATCACAGTATTATTAATTAAAAATATTTTCAAAGTTTAAAATAATTTAAGGTTTGCTGAGCTTGCCACAAATGGACAACAGGCGACTTAGAGTATATTTATAAATGTACCATTCAAAATAGTAATTTTCAATACCTCGTTTGTAGCATATTTTCATGCAGGATAAAATCGCACGAATTTTTTTTTTATTTATTAAATCACAGTATTACTAATTAAAAAATATTTTCAAAGTTTAAAATAATTTAAGGTTTGCTGAGCTTGCCACAAATGGACAACAGGCGACTTAGAGTATATTTATAAATGTACCATTCAAAATAGTAATTTTCAATACCTCGTTTGTAGCATATTTTCATGCAGGATAAAATCGCACGAAAAATTTAAAAAAAAAAAAAATATTAAATCACAGTATTACTAATTAAAAAATATTTTCAAAGTTTAAAATAATTTAAGGTTTGCTGAGCTTGCCACAAATGGACAACAGGCGACTTAGAGTATATTTATAAATGTACCATTCAAAATAGTAATTTTCAATACCTCGTTTGTAGCATATTTTCATGCAGGATAAAATCGCACGAAAATTTTTTTTATTATTTTTTTTATTAAATCACAGTATTACTAATTAAAAAATATTTTCAAAGTTTAAAATAATTTAAGGTTTGCTGAGCTTGCCACAAATGGACAACAGGCGACTTAGAGTATATTTATAAATGTACTATACAAAATAGTAATTTTCAATACCTCGTCTGTAGCATATTTTCATGCAAGATAAAATCACACGAAAAATTAAAAAAAAAATTGCACTTTCTTTTATAAAATCACAGTATTACTAATTAAAAAAACATTTTCAAAGTTTAAAATAATTTAAGGTTGGCTGGGCTCGCCACAAATGGACAACAGGCGACTTAAAGTATATTTATAAATGTACCATACAAAATAGTAATTTTCAATACCTCGTCTGTCGCATATTTTCATGCAGGATAAAATCGTACTAAAAATTAAAAAAATATTAATATTTAATTTTTTTTGTAAATTCACAGTATTACTAATTAAAAAAATATCTGCAATCATTGCTTCTGCATTTCGTCATATAGTTTCATATTTTTGTTTAATTTGATCTTTCCAAATTTTCAATTTAATTTTAATGATTTTCTTTCAGTGAACTATTGTTTTTCAATATCATTTAACTAGTTTAGTTTGGGCATGTAACTTCCAGTTACCGTTTAATTGGTTTATTCCCGATTTTTTTTTATGGTGTGTGAATTTTCAGGGAAGCCAAACATCGCCTAGCAACAAATAACCTATGCATACCTATAAAAAAGTCAGCATAAAACTTTCAGCAAAATTATGAAATTAATTTTTTAGAAGGTTTTACAGAGGAATTTAAAACAAGAAAACTGCAATTTTTTGAAATTATTAATTTTCCTACATTAAACCTTAAAAAAATACATTTTCCCTTCAATAATTTTAATGCTTCCAAATTAAATGTTTTTGCAGTTTTTTAAAGGTTTTTCACAAGTTTTATGCGGGATATTGAAACAAAAAAAGTAATAAAAAGACTTAATTTACTAAATCTGCTGATCTTATTAACAGCTGGTCGACATAAATTAGACACATAACCTTTCCGTTTCTATTAAACCCAATGTGTAACACTGTTAAAGTAACACAAAAACATAATTGTGACATTTATATAGCTTTTGTAGGGAGCCTAAAAAAATACGTATAATGCATCTTGAATGATCTTCCAAAACATGATAATTTTAAAAGAAATCAAACATTTCAAAACGAAAATAATTGCCATTTCTTCCATATTTAAAAATATCTTTGTTACGAATCAGGAAGTCATAATACATAAATAATGAGCCCGTGATCCATTGTCTAATTAACAAAGAAGATTCGGGGATCCGCCGAAGTCATGAAGATGCCAGCGCAATCGTGTTTTATGGGTCCTTTGTAAATGAGATCACAGATTTATTTTCTACTTTATTCGCCATTTCGAAGGCTGCTGCGTTGTTCCGAGAACTCCTTCTTTTGTCTCTTGATTAAGTTGGAAATGATTAGCAGTCAGATGTATCCCAAAATAAATTATACAAATATAATCGTTCTTACTGTTAAAAATGCATGCTCATTTTTTGAAGAAACTTTCGCCATTTTCGACGAAATAGGAGCCCTGCTATATGTACCGGTTCTTCGAGCATGAATGGACTGTCCCAGCAAAAAAAGTCAGCATGAAACCTTCATCAAAATTGTCAAATTGAAGGTTTTTTGAAGGTTTTATAAAGGATATTAAAACAAAAAAACTGCAGTTTTTTTGAAGTTTATAATTTTCCTGCATAAAATCTTTAAAATATCTGCATTTTCTCTTCATGATTAAAAATTGAAGTTTTTTTGCAGGTTTTTATGATGGTTTTTTGCAGTTTTTATGAAGGACATTGAAACAAAAACCTTTAATTTTATAGATCTTCAAAAAAACTGCAGTTTTCCTGCATAAAACCTTCAATTTCAAAACTTTGATGAAGGTTTTATGCTGACTTTTTTTGCTGGGGTAGTAGAGCGAACATGACGTCATAATCGTGAAACCAACATCTCAGACCGAATGGCCTCAGACACGTGACTTCTTTTCGAAATTATGAATTAAAAAATACTCGCGATTGTCTGATGTATTGGGAAATGTGTAACCGTGAAAATTTATGAATGGAATGACGTAATTAGCCACGTGTCTGAGGTCATACATGTTGGCCTCAGTTTGATGTTAGCGTGATTATAACATGATGTTTTCTCTACTATGAAGGACCCATGCTCGAATTTTCGATTAAATATTTCGTTAAACTGAGAAAATGTGTCGGTTTTTTTTTTCCATGAAATATATTTCGTCAAAAATGAGAGAGATTTCAAGAAAATACCGACGAGCCGACTCGAAACACTGCTCTACACAATTAAAAATTTCATTTCAACGAAGTGCCATATTTTGGTGCAAAACAGAGGTCTACACCATATTATGGTGCAATCTGGGTTGAACCAAAAATCCTTTATAGAAAAATGCGGAGGTTTCACCGATAATTGGTTTAACCTCTTTAACCGCAACAGAAATTTTCGATGTCGCTACTTCAACAAGCCGAGAATCACCTCCAAGAGACAACGACGAACAAGGGCCTCCGCGGTCCAGTGGATAAAGGCGTTCAGCTATGAATCAGAGGATTCGTAGTTCGAGCTCGGTAGGTGACAAGGTGTCATCTTGCGATCGGAGAGTCGCCAGCTTCGATAAAAAATTACTAAGAAAACTCAAATTTTGAGTTTTATGAAACGTTATGAGTTTGGGTGCAACGTTTCAACACTAAACCATTTGTGGTAGCACCGTAAAATGTTGAAACTTAGCATCAAATGTTGGTTGCAGTTAAATGGGTACCAAAGTTTGGTGCAATGTCGTAATAATTTTTAACAGTGTAGAAGGTAAAGGAATACCCTTGAAGTGCTTTGAAATTTTTAATTATATTTAAGACTAAAAGGAAGCTTGTTTTAAATTGAATGCAACATTAAAAAAATAATTCAATTTTTATCTCCTGATATATTAGTAAAAATTATTCATTCTAAATAATAAATTCATAGGGTATCCCTTCTGTCTCTTAACCCTCCGACGGATACGCAAAATTTGGGATCTGTAGGTTTGTTTTCACTGCAATAAAATTTAATTTATATTTCCAACACATTACACTTTTTACAAAATATTTTTAAAAAAAAATTATATCCGTATAGTAGGTTGTCAAATGTCTTCCTAATATTTTAAATTTGAAAATTAGTTCAAAAAAGAGATTTTTTATCAACTCTCATATTATGTGTACTACTCGAAAAACTGGAGATCTTAAACGTATATACACGTTTTGTATCCGTCAAGTGTTAAAATAAGAATTTTATCCTCAATTGCATATATGAGCCTACCAAGTTTAAATCTCTATATTGTAATAACGTATACTATATATTTGAGGCAGTTAATAAACAAACTTAAAACTCTTAGACTCAAAAATTCTCGGGATTGACTTCAAGTGTTGGAAAAGCGATATTTTCAGCTTACGAATTCAAATTTCTCTCGTAAATAACAAACTAAAAGCGAGAACACACGCGTATTTTCGCAGTAAAAGTCCCCTCACACCACGAATCCCTAGTGTGTCTATAAACACGAGTTGAGGTAAGACAGGGGGGGATTTGTTGGTGCTAACTCCTCTTGCAGCACTCCTCCGAAGTGAAGAAGCGAGGCTCTTTGGCTCTTTTATGGAGATGTGTGTAAAAATAGAGTCACAAACCAAAGATGCTGCAGACCAAACGCGTTTATTTGCGCTCTTACTTCCTGGCGTAAAGGTTACTTGTATGCAGACTTCGGAAGGGGTGAACTGGACAGGAAGTTCTGGGGACACCACAGACGGGTTGGTTGTTGGTGGTGGTGGGGGAAGGAATTAGGAAAACATTGTGTGGAGGATGTTAGTTTTCAATGAAGCTTTTTATACATCACAAAGATTTTACTGTTACACAATGGTGAGCTAATAAGGGTTTTACCCAGGGAAAGTCGACGGTCCCTCCACGGGTGTAAAGCTTTTTTTAATTCGTCTACTTTTGACTGTCAAAACGGTGTTTTTCATACAAAAAAATTTGAAATATTTCTTAATATGAGGAAATTTCAATAATTCTAATTTCATTTTAAGGCGTATTATATTATTATAAATCCTAATAGCTATGGTGTGTGTGGGGGGGGGGGGGGGGAACTCCCGTTTCCTCCAATATAGATAAATTCCTGCAGCCTTGGCAAAATCACAAACTTAGCTGGCAAACTTGTGAAATATTTGGCTTTTTTAAGGGGAGTCGGAACCTCTTATGTCGTCGATGTTAAATTGCCATTTTTAGATGCGTACCTTTTCTCACAATGTACAACAGATACAGACTTGAAATTTTTGTTACATAAATTAGTAATAATTCTTAATTTACTGAAATGAGCTTTAAAAAACTTATAGGTGTTTTTAATGAAAGTAACTTCAATTACATAAAAAAAATCCCTTGTTTTTAGTAGAAAAATATTTTTAAAAAAAATCAATAATCTTTAAAAGCTAATTTCAGTATAATCTTTGAGGAAGACAAATGTTACCTGTTAACAAGAGAAAAAAATTATATTTTATTACATTTTAGTACTTTCTATTTGCAGTAAAAACAAAAGCAATATGTCATTTTAAATGTCGTTACTTGGGAAATAAAAATATGTAAAAATCTCAATTTTTTTAAAAAAGCCGAATGTTTCACAAGTTTGCCAGTCAAGTTTATAGATTAGAAATACTAAATTTAAGAAACTATAATTTAGAATAATTTTTATATCGTTTCTGTTACAGATGTTTCATACAAAATCGGATGTAGATAATCCTAATTTTTTATCTAAGAAAACTTCTTACCAAAACACATTTTGTTTACCATGGCGATTTTTTTGTTTCCTAGAATTTTTTTTACTGGAGCGAATGCAGAAAAGCATACC
Organism: Troglohyphantes excavatus; assembly: GCA_963932185.1. Classification (NCBI taxonomy): domain Eukaryota; kingdom Metazoa; phylum Arthropoda; class Arachnida; order Araneae; family Linyphiidae; genus Troglohyphantes; species Troglohyphantes excavatus. Next base: position 4,054,445 of record OZ010667.1, read on the forward strand.
TGTTTTTGATGAAAACTTCAAAACGTCATAAGCAAGCGGCATAGGCCCATATGTGATTCGGTTAGCATCGAAGCTCTTGTATGATATTTAAATATAGAGGGTCCTCGATCAAATTTATAATCAGTGCGCGTGCATGCGAATGCCTTGTTTATGTGCGTGTGTTGAACTATTATATTTTTGATTTCAAAATTGTTTTTTTTTATTATATTTCCTCATTATTTTATAAACATTCTTCATAAATAGCTCATATAATTGTTTTCTCAACAGTAGTAAGAGTATTTGGAAATAGTTCGAAACCCGACCTTGGTCAAAGTGATTTAACGCAATACTCTTCATATAATTGATGAATTTATTTAAATTATTTATGTAGTTACCCAATATAGGTTCATGATTATCTTTAAAATACCAGAACAATAGAAGAACGATGGATGATTTTTACTGAACTGTGATATATTCGCTTTCTATCAACCCCATCATCAATTGGTCTGGCGATGAATTGATAGTGTTGGTTTTAAGTTTGACTACTTGCACAAATAGGAGAATGTGAGTTGGGTCCCAAAATCAATTTCATTCTGCGGCATGTTCGTTGGTGGGTATGTTGGGCCCTATGTCTAGATTGCCATCTATCTTTATTCATCGCTTTAATATCGTTTCATATGGTTAAAAAACTTAATTATATATTTACTCAAGGCATTAGACAATTTTAAATACAAATTACTTGTGCGGTTTAAAATTTCTTACATGAATAAGCATATACTTTGACACACATTACTCTTTACAAGGAAATGTATTCGAATACGAGGTCCCGTAATCGACTGCTCGAAGGGCGTACTAGCTGTTTTTTAAAAAATACAATGTGTAATTGCCCGGGACCAAAAGCTACAGATTCGGATTGGACAGCAAACGACTGCTCGAAGGAGGTACTAGTTGCTTTTTAAAAGAAATGTGCAGTTGCTTGACCCCAAAATCGAATATTTGTCTGATGATGGTTAAAAAATAATAATGATACAGTGTTCCTGGGTCTTCCCCGAACCGTTGTCATTAACCTACTGTGCAGCTCTAGAACGACTTCAATTAAACCAACAGAAAGATGCCGCGTGTCTCAACTCACCTAGCAACGGAGGCAAAGTTCTTTCGGGCCCAACTCCGTCAGTTTTACGAATATGAATAATTTCTCCTGCTAAAAAAATTGCAGTGAAGACACTTACCTCCAATATAGTAGCATGTGTCTTCACTGTCCAAATAATGTCGTAAATGTGGGTAAATGTCGCATGGTGCAGCAGCGCGACGTAAAAAACGACGCAATCTGAATACGACGTAACCTTGGATGACACACAACTTTATCGTGGGGAATCGGAACACCTCACCTGTGCGCTGCTAACACAAGCAGAACGCGGACAATTACGACAAGGGATTTATGGACGTTCCTCTACTCAGTCGTCGGAGAAAAAAAGGGAGAGCAAAGCGCATCCATCAGACCAAAACAGTTTGAGCCGGGATTTAGAGTGTCTGATCCGTTAGAAAACATGCTCCAGAGGAAACTTGTACATGCTTGGGATACCGAAATGTAAACTGAAACAAAAATTGCCGTTGGGACTTGTATAAAATTTTCTATAGTAGGGTGGATGTCCCTGTTACGGAACATATGTCACAAAAATATTTAAAAGTGAGAGCATATCAGTATGATTTTAAAAGTCCTTTCAATCAATGTTACTCAAAGGGTTTGTAATCTAGAAAATTTTATTTTTCAATCATTTTAGTTCTCACATGGATTTTTAAGTTTAGTAATGGTCAGAAATTTGAACTAAACGGGTCGGAAATTGGTTTCCAATCCGCACATTCTCAGAAATAACATTCTAATTTATGAGGATTCAGCGATCGTTAAGGCAATTTTTGCTAATTTTTAAAATCGTTCCGTCATTGAATCACTTGATTTTTGACTGACCAAACAATTTACTTCCGATTCCTCCCGGTGGTATCAGCTGAATCCTGGTTTATATATATATATATAAACCAATACAAAAGCCACATATACCACAATACAAAAGCCACATATACCACAATACAAAAGCCACATATACCACAATACAAAAGCCACATATACCACAATACAAAAGCCACATATACCACAATACAAAAGCCACATATACCACAATACAAAAGCCACATATACCACAATACAAAAGCCACATATACCACAATACAAAAGCCACATATACCACAATACAAAAGCCACATATACCACAATACAAAAGCCACATATACCACAATACAAAAGCCACATATACCACAATACAAAAGCCACATATACCACAATACAAAAGCCACATATACCACAATACAAAAGCCACATATACCACAATACAAAAGCCACATATACCACAATACAAAAGCCACATATACCACAATACAAAAGTTATTTTCTGGCACGGTCGATAGTGCGCATGACTTCGTACCAAAAGGTATCCCTCCCGGTTTTTTTTTTATATTCATTTGAAATCGTCCTCATTTTTGAAGAAATAAATTTCGAGAAAAAAAATATAAAAATGAATTTCTCTAGTATGGTTTGTTTTATCAATGTCGCACTAGAGCTGCACAACAGTGGGCTATTGGCGACGGTTCGGGGCCTCTATCGAAAGAAAGAACCGGCAACGATGATTCGTACTTTTGAACCATGGTCAGATGACCACCTGCGCAGGTGTTATCCTCGACCCCTCGCAAGCTCAATGAGGGTTAGGATATTGAACCCCGATCCCATTTATAGTGCATCAGTCCCGTATACATGCCAGTATAATTTGTTAGATTTCGAAACGACTTTCTAGTATTTTAGTAGCGAAGCTGGCAACCCTCCGAACGCAAAATCTGTACTTTTTAACTTTAGTTTGTCAAGTTCATCGCACGGGTTCGAGTTCTCAATTCTTTGATTACTACTTCAACGCCATTATCCACTGGGCAACTGGCGATTCTTTCCTCAGTATGACTAGAGAGACATTTATTCGGCGCACTTAAAAGACGTCTGTTTCGTCAAAAATGACGAAACTTTCATGAGCATGCCTTTTTAACTGCGGCCATATCTGCTTTGAACGTCCTATGTCCACTTACCATCCAGTTATATAACAAGACCACGGTACTCCATGATTCACACTCCCAATCTATAAATTTCTCTTCAAGTTTGATCAATGCATTACGAAGGGAAGTATAAGTACCTCAATCCAACCTTCTGACATATTTCCCCAAGTACTTCCCCATAAAAACACGTTATTTATTGCCAAGCACATGGTTAGTACATCGACCGTGAAACGGCTTGGGAATTTCCGCCGAAATTCTAATAGGAGCGGTAGAGGCACGTAACTGCCTCGTATTTCAAACTCTTTTTGCAGCAAATCGAATCAATCCAGAGTGGAATACGTAGTTTATTTCACAGAAAAAAATAATAATTTATAGTTGATATCTGAAGTTTTCTTGTTCATCGTCAAAAGTCTTGGCAGTGTTTATATGCTGTGGGACATTGCAGAAAGTATTATTTATTACTTTGTTTTGGATTTTAAGGGCAGTAGTGAATAAGGGTTTACTTCGCAGATATTTAGATTTTTTTTTTATTACTGGAACAAATGAAGGGTGGCCCAATATTTTAGTAACTATGCCGTATTTATGTATATTATAATTTGCTGATTTCAGTTTGGTTTGGTTAATTAACGTCGCACTAGAGCTTCACAGTGGGCTATTGGCTACGGTTCGGGGCCTATCTCGAAGGACAGACCCGGGAACGATGCCTCGTACTTTTTGAACCATGGTCAGATGACGAGGACAACACCTGAGCTAGCACCCAAGGGAATGACCCAGTTGCGGCCGAAGGGAGCCGGGTTACCATATTTTTTGAAAAAAGAAAAACAATGCGATTTTTCCTTCCCCCTCGTACGATATTGAAAAGAAAGTGTACGCAAGGTCGAAAGACAGCCATCTTTGGACACAATGAGTTAACCTTCATTTGTAACACAAATGAGTTTACGCAATCTTTGAAAGTTTCATGCATATCAAATAGTAAAATAAATAAATAACTTTTCCCAAGAGAGCGATAAAGTAATATATTGAATTGCATTTATGAAAATTGAAGACAAAATAAAACGTTTGTCTGACATAGATCTTTAAGATTTATACTATGTTCTCAGAAGTATAAAAAATTAATCTGACTTTAAGTGACAAAATGTACCTTAAAAACTTTTAAGCACTTTATTGGTTATTTATTACATAAGAGTAAAATATAACAAAAATATCAAAAAAAATATTTTGTGGATAATTAATTGGACTATGCTTTAGGTTTATGCAAAAATATCAAAACATATAAAAATCATACTTATTGATTTTGAACAAGACTAATTTAAAATATTTCATCCTGAAATACTAACTATGTGTATAATTCCTATACAAAGTACTACTATTCATCACGCAATGCATATAAATAACATAAAATATTATAGATATTTATTCTCAAACGCCATTAAATAATTTACAATTTGGATTAATAATTAATTTTTTGACGTGAAACACCTTTAAAATCCCCTAATACTTGGAGCATCAGATTGAACACCATATATTACTCTTTTAGGATTATCCATTCCAACACTTTTATTCCCTGAAATATATAACTATGTATTTACATAAATTTGTTTTTGTTCAAAAGGAAATTAGCCGCCAATGCGTGTAAAATATGGTAACAATGCAAAGCGTGTACGGAACGTGGATGGGCGTGGACAGTTTGTTCATCTTCATTTATTGGATATGTGTTTGGTTGGCGACTATTTCCTATTTTTGATGATATTTGCTAAAATTACGTTTAACGTATAATCCTCTGAAAGTGCTTCAACAAAGCCACATCGTAATTTTTTAGAATGAAATAATTTTATATGTACAATTTATGTCGAGGAGACTAGCACCCCCGTCGGCGGAAGTCAGCCTCCGTGCCCACCGGGGAATTTCTGGCGCCACCACTGTCCGAGCAGTCGTTTTTGCCTCTTAACCCCATTTCGGATAGTCGTTTTGAGAGTCTTCTATAAGACTAATTTTTTTTCACTGAAATTACACCTAAATTAAATCCAAATTAAATTCTGCAAATAATATAGAAAAAAAACATGTATAAATTCAATAAAACCTCCCGAAAAACGCATTTACAACTTTGTTACATATTCCCTCGTAAAAGGAAATACATTTAAAAGATAAATTTAGTGTGTCCAAAAATGGCCGCATTTCGACCGTGCAAATTTTTTCCTTCCAAAATAAATTATTTTCAATACAAGGGGGAAGGAAAAACAGGTGTTTTTTATTGCTCGGGAAAAAGGTTGCCAATAGCCGCAACTGGAAGTTTCCGGCACCCAACGCCTTTAATAGACGTCGGGACTTTGGACCCGATCAGATTTATCGTGCACCAGTCCCATATACACGCCGTTAATTTTTTATGGATGGTCTGGACGACATTCTAGTATTTTGGTAGCGAAGTTGGCAACCCTCCGATCGCAATATCACTGTTTTTTTACTATTCTTAGTCTAGTCCGTCGCACACAGGTTTGAACCGGGAATCCTTGGATTACCAGCTGACGCCTTAATCCACTCGGTCACGGAGGCCTCTGCTGATTTTAGATTACTATGTTTACACCCACATGCAAAAAATATTATATGTAATATATTAAAACCTTATTCTTAACTTTATTATTAACTTACTAAATTTGTTTCCATTTTGACTTGCTGCAATTGCTTGCTGAAACGAATCATGAAAATAATTTAACACCTGATATCTTTTATTTTTTTGTAATACAAAATAAACGATACGTTTTAAGCCATTTTGCGCAAAATTGTGCATTTCTTTCACGGATGGAACCAAGGGTAAAATTAGTAATAGATAAAAATATTATAGTTATTTAATAAATAAACATGGATACATGGACAATGACAAATATATATTCAGGTATATAAAGACCCGTAATTCAAAACAATTATTTTTGACCTTACAATAAGACAATAATTTTGATAAAAGCTGCTTTTGGGTGTTGGTGGAAACGAATTTGGGAAATTGCTATGCGACGGCGACACTTTACCGTCGATCTAAAATGATTCCTCGAGCTCGAGAACAGTTTTATATATTATTCCCATCGCAGTGAGTCCGATATAAAAATATTAAATAATGCTCGTCAAGGTTATCAAGCAGGTGATTAGATACACGTTGCAGTGAAGAATATATTCATAACGTTAATTTTGTGTTGCTCAGGCCGGGTTTCCAGTGTAGCATTGCGATTTATTTTAAGACAGCATTTTCTTAATAGAAGGGAATATTGCAAATTCTTGTTGAAGTCAGATGGTAAGATGTTTAATCTAGCAAACGTGAAAATAAAAAATAAAAATATTTACAATTATATTTTCACTAAATGTTTCTAAAATAGTTTTTATATTTTAAAATTGAAGTTTGGACATTACTTAAAGTTAAGTTTAAGCATTTGATCAAGAGAAAGTGCACACTGCAAACACCTGCCAAAGTCAGATAAGAAGAGAAATAATCAAATAAAAGGTACCTTATCAATATTTAAAATGAAACTTTTAAATTAAAAAAATAATAATATAAGGGAAGTCATAGAATTTTAGGAATTAATCACATTACGACGTCATATCTTGTTGAAATACATTGGCGGTCCATGGTAAAAAATGTTAGTGCAGCGGTAATCATGTACTCACCCCCCCCCCCCCTACTTTCCACAACCATACATGAACGGACATTCTTATTACTCAAACTCAAATCAAAGTTTCCTTTCAACTTTTATGAAAGATAACATGTGAAAAAAATAGGAAACACTTACTTATTTTTTAAAAATTAAATCAATCCTCCTTTCTTTTACACTTGCGAATCGGTCAATTTTAATATTAATTTAAGTAAAGAAACAACAACACACGTATAAACTTATCGAAAATTATTTCCGTTTGGAGAGATTCTTCGAAATTCTCATTTTCCCCCACCCCGCCTCACCGATTCACGTATTAACCAATAATTCAATCGAAATCCCAAGTACAACAGATTTGAAAAAAATCCTTTTTAGCTGCATTTCTGTCGTCATATTCTCCATTTTAGCGTGATGGGGAAGTCATACTACGTGAGGTTGCCATGGCAACGATTCAGCCGATTTCGAACTTCGCATTTCGGCTGCAGTTTTGATTGAATGGAGTTTTTCCCCCTCCTGAATTTGTGCATTACGGCAACAGGTTTGCTATGTATCGGAGATTTTTTTACTTACCGTTGAAATTTCATCTTCATTTCCAATTATAATCTTCATTTAAGAAAATTAGTAAAATAAATAATTTTGTTTTTTTTGGAATTTTAAAATACACTAATAAAATTAGGTGCAGCCCGGCTGTACTTGCTGTAGTGAACGAGCCGCCACTGTTGAAATAATTTAAAGTGTTTTCTTCGGATGACGTCACAATCACCCAATTAAAGCTTTCAAATCACCTCGGGAAGTTCGTAACAGCAGATTCGCATATCGAAGGAAGGAAGATTCACCGTAGGGCAATTTGGCAAATGGTTGAGTGAACCCATTACCATTACCTAATATTCAGTCTCAAAGTCCACGCGAATATTAAATATCCGACCGGGACACTTTCCTTTAATCACGGTCGAATCTATTTCATGCAATCTTCTCAAGATTAATGACACTAAAAAGGAATTTAATAAGCAGGAAGGAAAAAGAAGACTTTCGTGGGCGTGCGTGTGTTAAGTCTTCTTGACTTCGGAGCTCTGATTTATGAAGAAATTTCATTTTCGCAGAAGAGAGATCTTTTAAGAAGATAAGGGGGTAAGTTAATTGGGGACGAATGACTTTCCTTTGTTTCGTCATTATAATGATATTAGATGTTGGAATATTTCGTTGGTTTTTGAAAACATCTAGATTTATCAATTAACGTCTTCTGTGTTCTCTGTTTTGGGATTTATGGACGTCGTTCCGCTAATTAGGAGTATAATTTGAGAATTATCTTTAAATAAGGTTCATTTATGTTCATGAACCATTGTGTGAATTAATTGTTGTAATGGCCTTATTAATTAATGCAATTATTAAATAAAATTTATAATGATATTAAATAAAGGAGTACAGTGTGTGGGCCTATATGTGATATACATGTAATGTACTAAGGTCCCCACTGTGCGAACCTATCTGCGAGGCCTTTTAGTTTGGACTGTTGAAATAAATTCAATTTTTGAAATGTCCATAACCCCCCCTACAAATAAAACTTTTCTAATTGTTCTAAATTTTATAGTGATGTAGTGGAGTGAAGAGTACGTTTTTTGTGCAGAATCTTCTGCGAAAAGCTCTACACCGCAATTGATAAGTAAACTCGTATATCTAAATAAATGAGAAAATACAACAAAAAAAATTAATGGAGTTATAACAAAAATAAGAATTAACTTACTATAAAATATTTTATTGTTTTATGACGTGGGCCCCTGTGCCGTGGCACACGTCGCGCACCCCTAAGGATAGATCTGTTATGTACCCACATTTCTTTCGATTCTTATTTCCTGATCCATTTCTAAATCACTTCTCTTTGACAATAATAATTGGATAAATTACCAATAAGATTTTAACTGAGCATCAATCCCACACAGATGTACAGCCGCGGAAAAAAAAACGAACCACCGATGATTATTTCGTTAGTTTTCATAGTAGAGCTAAACTTAATATACCATTTTGTAGGGAATAAAGTCAACTATACATTGATATACAAAAAATTTGCATAGGGGACTATCTTCATACTCGAATCCGCACCAACTTTAAAATTTTCAATAGCAACACCTACTTTTGATAGTGCAGAAATGTTCCCCGCCCTCAAAATAATCTAAATATAAATTTTCGTTAATGTCCTGCATTTATATGCAGAGATATTAGACGATATGTATCTATCTTATTAGATGGGCTACTTCCACATTGGACAAAGTATTAGTGAGACTTCGAAATGAAGTTCGCTGGTAGAAAATGTTTTGGCGTTAGCCGTGGTTGTTCTTTTGTCGTGGTCATTCATTCCCCCACTCCCGTATACCTCTCGCCCTATATATAAGAATTTATAATTTTATGCCAACACGATCACAGCGCTTTTAATTCCCAAAATTAGTAGATTTCTGTTAAGTTCTGCAGATTTTAAATTTGTGTATGACCCCTTAAATGATCATTTGATGCACATTTAAATATAGCCCAAAAACTACAAAGAGGAAAATCATGAAATTTTAGATATGCATACAAAACGTTTTTCTGAATCCATCACTATGAAAATATAACATGGTTGCTATTCTTAAATTTTATGAATATTAATATCCTAATTTAAATAAAATTAAAAAATATACATATAAGTAATGAAAGTTAGTGTGTTTTATTTGGGTTGTTTAGAAGTAACACAGATAAAAATATCAGTTTATTAAAATTATTATTTCGAAAGATATGATTAAAAGTTTAAGAAATTTATTTAACATTACGAGTTCTAAACTTTTGATATTCATAATTAAAAAACTACTTAACCAAATGACTTGCAAATTGATATTCAACGATAAATTTTGTCCTAAATTCTAAATATTGAATCAAAATTGGGTGTTGCTATTGGAAATTTTAAAGTTGGTGCGGATTTTAATATGAAGATAGTCCCCTATGCAAATTTTTTGTATATCAATGTGTAGTAGACTTTATTCCCTACAAAATGGTATATTAAGTTAAGCTCTAATATAAAAACTAACGAAATAATCATCGGTGGTTCGTTTTTTTTTTCCGCGGCTGTATATTCCATTCCTAAGTTATGTCTCCCAAGCTCCAGTTTCACATCCTTATATGGTCACAAGAATCCGTGAGAACCGAAACTTTCTCGGACGATGGCACTCTCGGGCAATCCTTAAAAATCAATAGAATTCTAATACTAATATAACCAGCAATCACGTAAGAAGTATATCTTTGTCCTCGGCTTGTTAGCTTACATTTCGAACCTTTTTCCAGAGATCCTAGAATAAACTAATACGAAAAAGTCTACTCTGAATCAAAAACTTTTACATCGAATCGACAGAACAATTTACCTATAAACTCAACCTATTATTATCATATATTTTGAAATTGTGGATAATTTTGATTATGCAGTAGCCAAAACAACAATTTTCAGAATTTATGTCCGTTTTTATTTATTTATGTTCGTCAATCACCCGAAAACAATGAACGGAATTTGATGGAACTCTTTAAGTTGTGAATATAGCTATGAAGTCAACTGGAAAAACCTAATACTTTTTATCTTATTTACAATTCCCGATGAAGTTAAATAGGAAATTACTGCAAATGCGTTCGAGAAGCAGGCAAACTCTAGTGCGAAATACGAGCGGTAACAGAACCGTTCGACAACACTGTATCAGCACATAAATAAACACGAAGCGGTGAAAACCGAACTGTCTACATATCCCAGCTCGAAATACCCACATACCATAAATTACAAAACAGGGCAGGTCATCGAAAGGTAATAGGGTAATCACCAAACGAATGCACTCTCCAGGAAAAAAACTACAAAACAAAGTAACCCATCTAAAAGAAGTACGCCCTCTCTCCAGGAGCATATAAGTCTCTTTCAAGTAGCCACTACTTCTACAACAAAACAATTCACCTAAAAGTTCCCCTGGTGCTACGTAACGGAAATGTCCCTCTCAAAAACCACCGAACGGAGTAATTTCCTTAAGTAAAATTACCGAGCCAATCAGGTACTCCAGATAAATTACTAAGAAAAAGAGATAAAGAGGTTTCTTGGGGTAAACTACCGCCGAAATAAATAATAAATTGATCGCCAAAGTAATTAGGTTTTGCGTGGATCAAGATAGTAAGTATGAGAAACATCTTTGATTAAATTCAGCGATTCTCAAACTTTAGATGGATATGGACCATTGCCAGGCCCGTCGCGCCGAGGGGGCTTGCCCCCCACCCCACCCCAATAATCAGGAAACCCTGAAAGTTGGGAATTTCAACTTCTCTTCTAAAATGCCCGATTTTGAGAATTTATATCTGAAAGAAAATGAATATTATTAACAAATGAAAGCGAGGGAAGATTAGAAATCGTCCAACTTGTAAGATTACCTTTAAATGAGACCTCAGAACGTACACTGCATTAGAATATGGATGCAACAAATCAATACTTGTAAGAAAACTGTTTACTATTACCTAAAATATGTAGAAAAAAATATGAAAAATGTCGATACGTTGGAACTGGGAATTTTCAGTATTGTTGAGTTGGGAATTTCGAATGGTTGAATTGAGAATTTCGAATCGTTAAGTTGGGAAATTTCTTGTTTCACCCCCCTCCCCTCAAAATATTAAAATATTGTTTGTGTAACGGCACTGGGTACCGGTAATGAGTTAATAAGTATTTATAGAAGCTAATCAGACGATTGAGACTTTCCAATAGCGGTCGTAATAACTATGGAGTCGCTATATTTAGGTGTCGTTATAAGGAAGATCTAATTTACTTTGCAGCAAATAAACTACTTGCAAAGAGTATCATATTATTATAAACTCGGAGTATACACACAGCATACAGTTCATTTTCCTAATAAAAACATAATAAAATAGAGAAAAAAAAAACTTTTACACTAGATACCTCCCCAACCGACACAGAACACCCCAAAAACAAGTTAACTTTTTATTAACGTCAACATCCTCAACATCTGGATACAAAACGACTTGCTCCAAACACGTACCACCCAGTTCAATTTCACTAAAAAAGAAAGCACACACAAAAAATAATTTTTTTTTAGAAAGACGACCTGGCACAACACCCTCTCTCGCCATTTCCCGTGCGCCATTTTTATTTTCATCCCCAAACACCTTTCTTCCGAATATCAGAGGGTTTTCGGTTCGAATCCGTCCTCTTGAGAGTGGGGGTGTCATCCACAGCTGTCTCGCGTAATTCCTGGCTGAAAGGAGGACCTTACACTCTTGTAGGACTGTCTCCGTCTCCCTCTGTGTAGGGGGACTAGGTGCTAATAATAGTTTAAATGTCATTAACATGCCACCTTTCGTGGAACAATCTGTCTTGTTAAATTGGACTCGGGGTCGCGTTTCTTTTGACTTCCGTTTTTCGTTTCCCGTGCACCCCCGACTCGGGAGGGAGGAAGAGGGTACATTTGGGGTACTTTTTGAGGGTACAAGGGGGCTATTTACGAAGATGTGAGCTGAAAATACTTAGTGTCTCACTCTTATGTGGTAAAGAATTTTATGTGGCTATAGTACAAATACAAATACAAATACAAATACAAATACAAATATTGACGACCAACAACAGGCTCAAGGCCCAACAAGGTTGGTCCATCTAGTACCTCTTAACTATCCCCCAATGCATATCTAACTTCTTCTTAAAATCCGTTACTCCTTTACAATTAACAATATTCACTGGCAAGTTGTTCCATTTGTCTATTACCCTATTATAGAAATAGTGTTTTCTCCCTTCCCGATTAAAATGGGATTTGTTTAACTTAAACCCATGACCTCTCGTTCTATCACTCATATTAAAATCTAAACCCTCCACATCTCCTTGTTTGATAAATTTGAATAGTTGAATCAAATCTCCCCTAACCCTTCTTTCTTCCAGAGTATACATATTCAAATTTCTTAATCTATCTTCATAATTCATGCCTGAGAACCCTTGAACCATTTTAGTAGCCCTGTGCTGAATTTTCTCTAACAATGCAATGTCTTTTTTAAGATATGGTGACCAGAACTGTACAGCATACTCAAGATGTGGCCTTACTAAACCTCTGTACAATGGCAAGATAATATCCTTAGATTTTGATGAAACACTTTTCCTGATGTACCCCAACATTCTATTAGCTTTTTTGCTAGCCACTGTACATTGATGACTCATTTTAAAATCCTCATTTACCAACACACCCAGATCGCTTACAATCTCACTATTTTTGATTTCTGCACCCTGTAAAACATATGCAGCCTTACTATTTTTGATACCCATGTGCAACACTTGACATTTACTGATATTAAAAGACATACCCCATTTAACAGCCCATTCTGATATTTTTGTTAAATCACCTTGTAATTGCTCTATTTGTTCCCCAGAATTCACAGTCCTCATAATTTTTAAATCATCTGCAAAGATGCTGACCTTGCTCCCAATCTCCCAACTGATATCATCAATAAAAATAATAAATAAAAGTGGACCTAACACAGAACCCTGTGGTACTCCACTTTTAACTTCTGCCCACTGAGAGTAATTACCTTTAATTTGCACCCGCTGACTCCTACCAATTAACCAATTCCTTATCCATTGTAAAATTTCACCCCCAATCCCTAACCTTTCCAACTTGAACAGCAATGCCTCGTGGGGAACTTTATCAAATGCTTTCTGGAAATCAATGTATACTACATCTACACTGTTCCTTTTATCTAATTCTTCAGTAACCCTATCGTAGAATTTTAAAAGATTTGTTGTACAAGATCTTCCTTTCCTAAATCCATACTGATTATCTGACAGCAAGCTCTCTGATTCCAAAAATGATATGATGCTGTTTTTTATTAATGTTTCAAAAATCTTGCATAACACTGATGTTAAACTAACCGGTCTGTAATTACCAGGTTCACATTTTGCCCCTTTTTTAAAAAGCGGAGTGACATTTGCTAATTTCCAGTCTATTGGTACATTACCCGAATTATACGTCGATTTGAAAATAGTTAGTACAACATCTCCCAGTTCTTCCGCACACTCCACTAGTACTTTTGGGTAAATTTCATCTGGTCCTGGTGCTTTAAAAGGTTTAATACTTCTTAAGTGATAAACTACTTCTTCTCTAGTAAAATTGCATTCCTTAATAACCGGACGCATATTATCCTCTATTTGCATGAAATCAGATCTGAAGTCCTTATTAAAAACTCCCATGAAAAATTCATTTAAAATATTAGCCATTCCTACATCATCTTGAATTAATTTGCCTTGATAATCTTCGAGTGGTCCCAAATGATTATTACCTTTATTGTTTCCACTGGCGTAAGCAAAAAATCCCTTTGGATTATTGTTGATATCCCTAGCAAGTTTTTCCTCCAATGCTAATTTCTGTTTTCTACTGATATACTTAAACTCCCTTCTAGCTTTTTTATACTCCTTACCATCAGTGTCCCTACCTGTTTCTTTAAATATTTTATACGTCTTTTGTTTTAACTTAAGAGCTCGTTTTGTTTCCTTTGAAAACCACATAGGAGAAAGCTTTCGAACTACATCTTTCTGCCTAAACGAAATATGCTTATTAACAGCTACATTTAATTTATCTTTAAATTCCTTTACGGTCTTTATAATGATTGTATTAAAGTCTATCTAACCGATGAGCTTTGTGAAATTTAATATACCTTTTAAATAACGAAATAGGTATGTGTTTAAAAGAGGAATCATGAAAACCATTTTTTAAATGTTTTGGAAATATTACTAAAGAATGCATTAGTGGAAAACTTCTATTTCTTAATATATATTTTTAGTATTGTGAAAATTTGTTTTAATTTATTTTTAAAATACATAGAGATGCCTTTGAAAGTATGTCCATTGCGAATAATACTAAATTTTATTGATTTTTATTTATCCAGAAAATGACAGCACACACATATAATTGTATTTTTAATAGTTGTACTAATTAAAAATCAGTTTTTGATATTCAATTTTGTGGTTAATTTTCAAATATCTTCATGAAAACTAGGAATGGTAAAACAAACTAGACTCAAAATGGCTGTTAAAGATAAATATTTTCAATAGAAATAATATTTTCACTAGTAAAATCTCTTTCAAATAGTAAATATTTTAGCCTCAAAAGTGTTAGCTCCCTCATACTTCGAACAATCTGGCATGCATGAACGTATATTTAGCTTTTTCAGTGTTACAAAATACTAATTGCTCAGGTAATACCGAGAAATATTCTAAACGCAGAACCTAATATTTAAAATCAATCATAAAAGGTCATTAAGTTATTGAAGAATAAACAACAACTCATTTACACACTATTGAATATTTTTGTCGCAAATTTTTTCAAAAGTCCTTAGTACAATTTCGATAATTTAAAAATATCAAAAGAAAACGATTTAATTTTCAAAACACACATTTTCTGGCCATCATTATTTTATACATTTAATCTCACAACACACATTTATATAATTCATTAACCCCTGTATTGATCTAAAAACTAACTGGATTGCGCATGACTGCTTTGAGAGCTTACATAAATTGAAATATTCGGTAGTGTCCGGTGTTTACATAATTAAGTAACTTAAAAATTGATTTCAAGCCAAAAAATTCCATTGTTAAATGATGCATATTTTGTTTAGTTCTGCAATGAATTGCGCCTCTTACATTATTGCAAACGAAACTTAACAACTGTAACTGAGCTTTTAATGGCGGATTTTACTCTTTTAAATTTGCACAAAGCTGTAGGAAATGTGGGCATGCGCGGTCTAGTTAGTTTAGCATATCTATAGGTCCTCCCCCCCCCCCCCCTCCTTTCTAAAACTGTCACCATTTCGCTTCATCTCACCAACTTGATGGAGTAGTTATTTTAACGACATTTCCAATCGGCGTGAAAGCCAAATACACCACGGGGCCTAAATATAGCATTCTGTGATACTCTTAATTTTTCACCACCTTTCAACAAGGTGTGTAAGGAATGGGAAAATGCGACATCTCATTTGGCGAGAGTAGTTGTAAACAATGAGAAAACCTCCTCACTGTTCTGTTCTTTTTTACAAGAGAAATACATCGTTTTTCTATTTGAGGTTAATGATGTTTGTTTAACTGAATCCAGAATTCAAAAGACATTATAAGTCGGATTAATTTCTTTTGATATATATAACTAAAATTGTTAGAGTTAACAGTCAAGATCGAACGCCAGTCACTCAATTTTTATAAAATGTAAACTAACATTCAAAATACAATGTAATAAAAGAAAAATTATTAACACAGCATATAAATTGTTATAATGGACAACTAGAAAGGGGCGGAGTTTAGCCTTGTTTGTGGGATTTCGAGCACGCTTGCATGTTGCCGGTTACTGGTAAACAAACAATAATATCGCTTCTCTATATTCAAATTTTGCATTAATTTGCGTGTTTTAACACCATACTTTAAAAAAGAAATGACATCGATCTTTTAAATATTTTGGTTGTTTAGAAATTCTAACGCTATCTCACAAACAAACCGGCTCTGACGTCATTGTAGGCGTGGTCATTTTAGTTGTCCATTATTAAAGGTGTAATATGTCATATTAACTATCTTATAAAAGTTGTAAAAAAAATGGATAAATTAATATTATTTTACAAAGTTCCACAAGGCAAAATTGTAATGAATATAATAATTAAAAATGTAATGTTTAAAAAGCTGTAAAAAAATTCCATGAAGTACTAGTACTTTCCATAGTTTGCAAAGGCCAATTGCAAGGAAGAGATTTTAAACACGAACAAATGTGCGAGCAACGAATGTTCAACCTATGTACATAATTTGTCACGATCCTTATTAACTTTTTCTTCTTATAACAAAGTTCATACCATTTGTCTTTGTTCTTAAAACTGCTGACTTTTCGACTCACGATTAATGGAAAATATTGTTAAAAGATTTCCCAAACTTAATAATGTAGTTTGAAATTTTTTGCGATTCTCTCAATATCTCGTTGCCCCTCTACAACGTATGTAACTGATGGAAAATGTGACATCGTCTGTGCAGACATTATGAAGAAACATCTCTCCATCACTTTTATTAGAAAAAAAAACCATCTTGTTTTTCAATCGTAAAGCTTGTTCATCAATATCATTCATTGACAGCATTGCAGTGGTATTTATAGTTCATAGATTTAAAAACGATAACATTACAACCTAAAACATGACGACTACAAGAATAAAAAAATAACTTTATTAAAAATGAAAAGAAACAATATACAGTATATCCTATACGGGTACAATTAGTACATCATAATTTACATACAGCATGAAACAATCACCAATACATCTTTTTTTAAATACCCAAGACATGCCTAACTCAGTTTAAAAAACTGTAGAGTTACGATCATTCCCGGGACTCCAATACCTGTTTTCCTAAATAATACATGCATAACATACCCAAAATTAACTACAAAAATACATAAACTAGTTTAATACCCATAACTTATGTCGAAGCTTATCAGTTACGGAGAGTTTCATTATAGCCAGTGACTATTTTGATTTCTATAGAAGTTTTTTCTTAGATAATACGGGACTCATCCGGTACCTTTATAATCTACATACATCAATTCATTTGGGAAGCTCTATTGCAAGGGTAACCAGCCAACCATCTAACCAATCAACTAACTATCTAACCAACCATCTAACCAATCAACTAACTATCTAACCAACCATCTAACCAATCAACTAACTATCTAACCAACCATCTAACCAATCAACTAACTATCTAACCAACTAACTAACTATCTAACCAACCAACTAACTATCTAACCAACCAACCATCTAACCAACCAACCAACCATCTAACCAACCAACCAACCAACCAACCAACCAACCAACCAACCAACCAACCATCTAACCAACCATCTAACCAACCAACCAACCAACCATCTAACCAACCATCTAATCAACCAACCAACTATCTAACTATGTAACCAACTAACTATACCTAACCAACCAACCTGTCAACAAAGTTAGCTATCCATTTTAATTCGAATTCATAATTCGATCTATTTTCTTTTAACTGAATCCAGAATTTAAACATTTGTTTTTTAAAAAAAATTAGAAACAAATTATGAGATCCGATATCCTTTAACAAAATGCCATAAAATTACCACTAAACTTTAATATATATTTTTATTTCAGATAAGAATGTCTATTGTAAAAACATACTTTTCCACTATTCTTGTTAAAAAGTTTGTCTTGTGTTCAAGTTCTTTATCATCGGACACCTTTCTTCAAGCTGTCGCCATTTCGCTTCATCGCTGATGGAAAGGCATTTTCAACGACTTTTTCAAAGTCCCCCCAAGTAAATTACGTGTCTTAAAATCTTAAAATACAATCTTTCGCCGCCTCTCAACAAGGGACGTACAATGCGACATTTCACTTAAGAGAGAAGTTGTTAACAATGAGGAAACCTCCCCTTGCTATCTTTTTCCATGGAAAAAACATCGTTCTTCAATCAGAAGGTAATGGTATTTTGTTTAACTGAATCTTAAATTTAAGTGATGGGCAAACAGAGTGTTTTACATATGTGTTATAGAGATAGTTTATTAATGTAATTTTTATCAATGAAATACAGCTGTCAAGCTGTCATTGTAAGATACGAACACTCAAAAAAATGGATTGAAAAGGAAATAAATGCTCTAAATAGCATTCGACATGTTGAAAAGACAATGAAAATTAACGAGTAACAATGGTTTTATTATGTTCTTGTAAACTTTAGTGTATGAAATAAAGGGTAATGAAATATTTTTATTTGTGTTAAAGTTATGATTACTTTTTTTTACTGCACTTAGGTAAGGTAATTTGAAACAATAAATAAAATAGATTTAAGATCTGATCAGAAAATAGATCAAAGTCAAAATATACCAAAAACAGGTAATATTACGAAAAAGACATTTGTTGAACAATTTAATCTGTGTATTTGAAGTGTTAAACAAAGTATCTCATTTTTCCAAGCAGTTAGTTGCCAAGCATTTTTTTAACGAGCGTTGGAAGTTTTGTCATTTATGAGCAGAACCGTTACACTTTCATATATTTTGGCTATATGGAATCATGTTAGTAAAATTATAATAAGAATTATAAAGAAAGTAATAAATGTTGCACATTAAACAATTTTAATTCAATTAAAATTTTTAATAAAAACAACCAGTGTATAATATTTGGTAAATTATATCGAGATTCTGTGTGTTAAATTTTGTTCTACATTTATTCTTTGTATCCTTCAAACAATTTTCAGTTCGCAAACGCGTAATGATCATCAGCAAATACCAGTAATGAAAGATTTAAAAATATTAAAACGAATTAAACAGAGAAATAAAATTACCACCAAACAAATCAAACATTTCTAATTATAAATAAATAAAATTGCAATAAGTGGTATTGAAATAAGCCTATAATTGCAATAAGTGGTATTGAAATAAGCCTATAATTGCAATAAGTGGTTTATATAAGATTTTTATTTTTAAAAAGCACCTTTAAAATATAATCAACACACAATTCGTTTCATCTCTCCGACGTCAAAATAAGATTTCTTTTATATGATTCAAAATTTTGTAATACAAACATATTTGTCTTGAAAAAAACCCTGCGATGTTGAGGAATCGAAATCAAAAGCTAAACTATAATAAGATTTTATAAAAAGTTGGGGAATCATGGATGACTGCATTCCAAAATCAAAACAAAACATTCCACAAAATTGTTTTGTTTTAATGCACTCTTTTATATTTAAATCAAGATTACTGTTTACCGTTAGTAGAAATCAAAATTTAAATTACGAAAATTGTCTAACCTTAAAGATTTTATATATTATTTAATATATTTTATTATTGAAAAAGGCCTATTCAGAAGACTAACATTTTTGATAAAAGTGTTATTCAGTTTTATAATTTTTAATATTTAAAAATAAATTATTTATAATCCCTACTGTAAATCGTTTACTAACAAAATGTTATTTCTAAAGCTCTGTGTATAACTTTATCCAATATAATATTATAACCTCAGAATTTAGAAGTTGTTTACATTACAAAACTGCTTTAAATATCTTTTTGGTTTACAGAGGTCTTGATGATCTTTTTTCTTTCTTAAAATCTAAACAATAAATTCTTATTTTATCCCCAGCTGAGCTCATTTAAAAACAAACGAAGGTCAAATTTACTTTAATATTTGATTTCATAACAATGCGAAATTATATATCTGCGTGGAGTATATGGACTTGGTCGAAATCGTACATAAAATTCATTCTGAATTTATTAAATCATTCTTAGAATTGGTTTTCAATATCTTGTTACCAAAGTATTATTACTGAAAAATAAAGTACAAATGTATCCGGAATTCTAAAATTATTTTTTAAGACCACTTCATCGCAAATAATTTAATGGAAGATTTTATTTATAAGTTAATATACGAAGACACACTGCCTGACTGATTAACATAGGAAATTTATAAAAATGGTTACATACATACAGCAAAACGTACAATGTTAAAAACAGGTACTTAAAAATAAGTAAAATATACTCATTTTTGATTACATTCTATGCTTATCATAGCTCTGAATACATAAGTTTAATTTTTAAAAAAGACATATTCTCAAAAATATAAATTAAAAAAAAAAAAAAAACGAATAAAAAAAAGCATTTCTTTGAAAATATAGGCTTAAATCACTTTCAATAAATTTCAACAATTACAACTAAGACTTACCGGGAATCGAACCCAATCCGTTTACCTGATGTCTTTCGCACCGAAATCTAGGGTCTTAACAGTTGTACTATTAGATTGATGTAAAGAAGTTATAAACAGGAGTAACGTTAAAAATGCGAGGCAAAAGAATGGGAAGTAAGATAATTGAATAGTAATAACCCAGTTTCTATTTAAGCAATCGACATCAAATAATGTGGAAAACCATCTTCTGAACAAATATTTCAAGTTTGCTAGTTTGCTTTGTTAAGATGGCTTGAACAGAAGCTGAAATTAGCAATATTAAACCATACATATCATTTTTACGAATGTACGATTACTTAAATTTGAGTTGGTCATTGCTCATTTATGATGTAATTGTACTCCAACATAAACGAGTACGTTCATGTGCTCATTTTAAGCAAATTTTTTAAAGTGTACAAAATGTCTAATGGTATCACAAGTTCTGTCTCTGGCGCATGAGATACGAAATCGACCATACTTCGTATCCATGCCAACCGTATGACTTGCAACTCCAAAAAGAAGGCAACTTAATTTTATTTCTTACCGAAAAAATAACATTATTCTACATTTTTCTATAAGAATGTTACTACCAAGTCGACCAACAACAACAACATACAAGACAAACAATGCAAATGATATAATGAAAATATTTTTTGTTCGAACTTGTGTAATATTGAAGACTAAATATATATATTACTCCAAAAGTTAATATCAAGGAAATGACATAATTTTTTTCGATTGTAAAAGCTTTGCCAACATCAAAATTGCTGGTTAAATTCGACATGGTGAAACAAGACCTTGCGAAATTCGCGATTAAAGAACGATACGTATATAAACCTTAAATACAGGCATCAAGTTAACTCAAGCAGAACTGGGTATCAATTTCATTTCCCAACTCGATAATGGAAGTTTAATCGATTCAAGGTGCATTTAATCGATTCAAGGTGTAAGACCAGCTGAAACTAAACAATATCTACGAGATTCATATAAAAAAAGATCATTTTTCGGTTGGTTGATGATAAGAAAAAACCTGAAAATAAAATTTATAAAAGTCTTAAATTTTCAAAATTTTTACCGAAATTTTTGCATTATGATGTCAATTAAATGTAATGAAACCTTTATATTCGCTTGTTTTCTTTTAAAGATTTAAACGTTCGTTCAAATACGAATTTATTTAAACTATACCCATCCTCAAAAAAATATTTAAAAGGTTTTATAGCAGCACATAATATAATTTGATTTTTTCTTATAAGAACTGATATATTTAAAATAGCTCAATTTTACAAAGCCTCCAAATGCCACATCGACTTGAAACTTGGCATATTTAACTTTTGTAATCCCGATGCTATCTGCAATGCGATATTTAGTTGTAGTAATTAGTAATTAATAATATACTAGGGGGCATACCCTAGTACCTAGGGGGCATACCCATAGTACTAACACACGTCAACCCACGTGGGACTTTTACGCAATCCTCGCTAGGTTGCTTCGCAAATCAATTTCGTTTCGCTCACATTAATTTCATGTCTTTAATTAGTTTTAGTTGAATTAAGCAGGTTTGACAAAGTCACTTTACTGTTGTTCAAATTTTGAGATGTAGATGGCGCCACGATGATAACATTTAATTTTTAAAAAAGCTTAATAAACTAATTAAGTGCTAAATATTTTATAGTGTTGCAACATTTTTGCAGATTTACAGTTCGATCCCTTTCAAATGACACCTTGATCATAAAAATTGTTTACGTATTTTAGGGAGAGTGAATGCGACAATATTTGGTCTCGCCTACTAAATATATAGATACTTGTGAGTTTCATTTTACATTGAAAAATTATGACATCAAGTATATTGAAATGTGGTAGGACGGATTCACGGAGTAGATATTATAAATGTGATTTAAAACATCATTATATATATTGGGCATTATATATATATACTGATGTTTTAAACTGTTTTAACCTTAAATAATTTTATTTATTAAATTAATTTCGGATAAAAAACGTCTCTTTAATTTTATCATTCACATCTATACTTAAAAGGTCGATACCATAATCCAGAAAAAAGTCAGCCTAAAACCTTCTTCAAATTTGGGAAATTCAAGATTTTATGCAGGAAAACTCCGGTTTCAATTTAATGTATTAAATTAAACGTTTTTGTTCTAATATTTTTCATGAAATATCTAAAAACCTTCAATTTTGAAACATTGAATTATTGAAGGTAAAATGCAGATTTATTTAAAGGTTTTATGCAGATTTTTTTAAAAAAAAAACTGTAGTTTTTTTTTTATATTCCTTTTAAAAACCTTAAAAAAAACCTTCAATTTTGCATTTTTTTTCTAAGTGAGTAGGGTTAATAACCGGTAAAAATGTAAATGTAACATTTTATGCAATGGAAAAAATTGTGTTATTGCACTAGACCCGAGTCAAAATCGTGTTTGCTGCAATAACACCAATAACATGCATTTTTGAATTAAAAACATCCACGAAATCAAACAACAAATAAATGACGGTATTTACAATTCCATCGCAGGACATCGCTCCACAAGTCGTTTCCGCCAACTTTTTGGCGTAATCCCGCCATTGTTCGTGTCACAAGCGACTGTCACGACGCCAAAAGGCAAAAGCGGTCATTTAACCAAACTGAGTGACAAAAAAGTCCTTAAACAAAAGATATCTTTCAGAATGGGTATTTTCATTCCACGGTTGCTGATCATGGGTTTTCATGGAAACGTGCTTCATTTTAATTTCACTTTTAAAGAGGGTTTCTTTTTTTTTAAACGTGTTCGAAAAAAAGGCTTAGCCTCGTTTCAACAGTTGACGGCACGCAGAGGCCAAAGTTTTGTTTGGTAACTGTCCTGCTTTGCTCGGAATTAAAGAATTGGAATGTAAATATTTGTAAGAGAATTATTACATCTCACGTTTTTGCTAGTCGAAATTAGTTTTCGAGAAAATTATTGGTTTGTGGATTAAATGTTTTCGATGAGTATCTAGTTATGTCATCACATAACGAAACAATTAGTTATTTCAGTAAAATATTTCAGGGTAATTTGTTTTCCTGAATTTTTAATCCACTAAGCAGTCGTATAGGAAAATTTCAATTATCCGAATTCCAGTTATCAGGATCAAATAAAGTGGATTGCCAATTAATTATCCGATTCCGAATTGCTTTAAAGAAAAAAAA
Organism: Troglohyphantes excavatus; assembly: GCA_963932185.1. Classification (NCBI taxonomy): domain Eukaryota; kingdom Metazoa; phylum Arthropoda; class Arachnida; order Araneae; family Linyphiidae; genus Troglohyphantes; species Troglohyphantes excavatus. The sequence goes on from OZ010667.1 coordinate 4,078,064, forward strand.
ATCAGCAAAAAATTCGTATTTTAAAAGTTTCTTATTGGTGAATGATATTTGTTTTAATAGTCATTAAATTATATTACATACTAAAGCAAAATTCTTTGTTTTAATAAAAAAATAAACTTTTTTGTGATTTATCCAATTATTAGGATATTCGATTATCCGGATGGAATCTGGTCCCAATTGATCCGGATAATTGGCGAACGTTACGGAGCTCTCTGTTTTAACTCAACCTTTCGGAATTTGTCTGTTTGTAAGTATGTTTGTTACGCAGTTACAACCAAACGCGTTGTTTGATTTTCTTCAAATTTGGCATGAATAATCCTCGAAGTCATTAAAAAAGGAGTATAGGTATTTTAAAAAGATTTTTTGTTGCTTTTGGTCATGTGGTTTACTGTTCCCATAACTATTAGTTTAACTATACCAACCATATTATGAAGGAGGTAGGAATCTCAAAAATTAATGAACCGATTTTGAGGAAACAGAAAAACACATAGTTTCCACACAGAAGAAGGTCTTAATTTCGAGCTTTTCCGGTATCTTATTTATAAAATGAGTATAAACATGTTTATCAACACATTTAAACATGTTTTTAACTATTTAACAGTTCAATAAAACGATTATAAATATGTTTAACAATAACGTTTTGACTATGTATTGTTTTCGAATTGGCGACCAAGTCAAAATTTTGTCTTGCTAATCATCTCATCGTATGATGGACTAATCTTAATAAAACTTAACAAGCTCAAAATAGCAGTTCAGAAGAAGGTTTCCATATTTGTTTTCTGTCTATATGTTAAAAAGGAACTGTATTGTTACAACTTACTTATCGCATTACTAATTCTTTAAAAGTTTTTTAAAAAAATATGAAAATCCAGAGTTTTTCAAAAAAAAAAAAAAAAAGCGCCGAAATATTAGATATTTTTCTATTTGTTTTCATAAAAATAATAAAGGCATGGGCTTAATTATTTTCCACAGTACATCATTTTTACTAACATTATGAAAAGTACTGGTATTTTTGTTAGTAAAAGCATATAAGTGCTTACATTAATGTGAAAAAACTTCCGGTAAACTAATTAAAAAATATTTTAAGACTCTTGAGCAGTTATTGAAAGAAAGTGATTTAAAAATAAATTATAACAATTTTTTTTATATATTCAATAGATACAGTTTAAGAATGAAAATACAAGGATTTTAAAATATCCGCAGTATAATTTACAAAAACATAACCTTCTTAAAAATTCGCAATTGAATTAAAAGTTGTTTTTAAAATACTAGGGGGCTCCGCCCCCTGCTCCGCTAACGCTCCACCAACCCCCAGAGTATTGCTACGCAATCCTCTTTAGTTTGCTTCGCAAACCAATACCGGCTTCATACACTGTAGGCAATGACAATGTGTCATAACAACAATACTTTTTTTAGTTATATAAATTATTACTGGCAGTGCCGTCACACAAATTTATTTTTAGTATGTTGAGACAAGAAATTTCCCAACTTAACGATCCGAAATTCCGAACTTGAACGATTCAAAATTCCCAACCTAAGGACATCGGGTACCAGCTGAAGTGTTGTCCTCAGTTATCTGACCACTGTTAACAATATGAGGCATCGTTCCCGGGTCTTTTCTTTGAGAAAGGTCTCGAACCAAAGCGTCCTTGATGTAGTAAGTAAATACGTACCAATAACAAATCAAGGGCGCTTTGCTCGAACCAACGCCAGTAGTTCAATGTGCAGCTCTAGTATGACGTTATTTAACCAGACCACACCTACCTATTCGAAATTGTACAACACAACAGTGCTAAAAAAATTCCCAGTTCCAACTTATAAGACATTTTCAGCTTTTTTATAGGTAATATTAAACAGTTCTTTCGAAAGTATTGATTTGTCGCACGCATGTTCCAATGCAGTGGTCCGTTTTGAGGTCTAATTTAAGTTTCATCTTAATAAAAGTTGGGCAATTTCTAGTAGTCCGTCGCTATTCTTTGCTAATAATATTAATTTGCCTGAGGCATAAATTTTCCCAACTCAGAGATTTTTAAAACTCGAAATTCCCAACTTTTAAGGTTTCAAGTTTACAGAGGGGGGGGGGGCATGCTTCCCCCCAATCCCCCCCCCATAACTGGAAAAACTCAACTGTAGAACTGCTTCAACGCAATTGTGCTCATTGAAAAGCGAAACATGTGTAAACAAACAACAGCATAAACGCGCCTAGAATAAATAGGCTTAATCGCCAACTTATATTTATATAAAGTAAGATAATTGAGAATTGGCGATAATAATAATTCGCCGTTGGCAGCCAAATACACGTTGGCATTTTGCCAATGTTGGCATTTCCTTCAGGAGTATCTTTTAATAATATTTATAGTACTTCACATAAATAGTTACATCTAATTTATTTTTTAAGATAGAATTTCAGTATTGATACCATTCAAGAAAGAAAGATTTTACGAACATAACTATATTTTTTTAACGGGAAAAAAGTATACTTTTGAACTATTTAGAGCAGTTTTAATTTATCACTTAAAATTTTACCCGTATAATTGACGATTATTTCAGACATTTCGTCAATTATTTAAAAATTTATAACTACAAAACTAAATCGAAATTTCACAAACGCTCTGGATCATTTGTAGCCAATAGTTTAATCTATATCCCTAATTTTTTATTTATTGTTTTTGTTGAAAATTGGAAGACAAGTATCCAAAAATGTATGAATTGTTTTCAAAATTTTCTAATATCATGATTTTAACATAAAATAACGTATAATATACTGACCGTATTGAAAAAAGAAAATATTCATCTTATTACCCAAACATTTCTTAATAAACTAGCATAATTTCATAATTTTAGGACATTTACTTTTTGAGATGCAAGCGGAACAATGAGACAAAAAGTCGCAAATTAAAATTTTCTCGAAATATCCGACATTTTTATCCTTCTTCGCTATTTTTTATACCTATCTTAATTGACCATATCTAATTTAATTGTAAAGATAGAAATATAATCTTTATAACATCAGAAAGAAGAAGTTTTAACGAACATTAATATATTTTTTTGAATAAGAGAATATGTAATTTTAAATGACTTATAGCAATTTAGAAATCACGTTTCAAAAATGAGGGTGAAAAAACTTCAAAAAGTGAAGCGTGTTTAAATGTTTCAAAAATTTATAAATCCAAAACTAATTCGAATTTAAAAAAATTCTTACTTGGATTTCCAGTTCAAACCTATTTCTACACTCCCTAAAAACATTGGATCTCTCCTCTTAATAGTGTTTCAGAAACTCGACGTACAAAATTAGTTGTAAGCGAAATTTTATCAACGATGACTTTAATATTAAATAACTTATAAACTAATAACAGTATTGAAACAAAAATATATTCTTCTTATTTATCAAACATTTCTTAACAAATTCACTTAATTTCGTAATTTTAGGACTTTTACATTTTGAGATACGATCTGAATAACATTGAAAGAACTGAAAATTCCCCCTAGTACTTATTTTTTCCCCCTAGGGCTTACATTTTTTTAAAATAGAGAGATATTCTAAGAATTTTAATATATTGAATAGATATATTTTAAGAACGAAAATACGAGAATTTTAAAAATATCCGCAGTATAATTTACAAAAACATAACCTCCTTTAAAATTCGTAATTGATTTTAAGAATGAAAATACGAGGATTTTAAAAATATTCGCAGTATAATTTACCTAAACATTACCTCCTTAAAAATTCGCAATTGAATGAAAAGTTGTTTTTAAAATATATCCTAACTGCTTTAATATATTCACTTTACACATTTTAAGAATGAAAATAGAAGGAACTTAAAAATATCCGCAGCATAATTTACCAAAGCATTACCTCCTTAAAAATTCTCCATTGAATGAAAAGTTGTTTTTAAAATATATTCTAACAACTTTAATATATTCAATAGATACATTTTAAGAATGAAAATTTGATTATTTAAAAAAAATATCCGCAGCATAATTTATTAAAGCATTATCTCCTTAAAAATTCGCAATTGAATGAAAAGTTGTTTTTAAATTACATTCTAAGAATTGTAATATATTCAATACATTTTAAGAATGAAAATATGAGGATTTAAAAAACATCCACAGTACATTTATAAAAACATTACCTTCTTAAAAATTTGTAATTGAATGAAAAGTTGCGTTTAAAATACATCATACACTAAAACCAACCTCCAAATTCCTGATTGAAAGCCATGAACAAAGCCGCGTCACCTGAACATTTCACAGTCATGATCCCCTTCTATTTAGGATTTTCTTGCGGTGACAGTTAAACCGAGAGTGAAATTAACCGTTGTGCGCACTTCCTTGTGCCGTTCGTTCCGCGACAACGATGCGACACATGGGATCCTCATGCGCATCTCGTCTGCAGGAGGGAGGAGGCGGGGGTGTTACCGGATCAGTGGGCAAGAAGAATGACGGATGCCCTCAAATAACCGATTTCCGCGTTCGATAATTCGCATTGTGGTTCTGTTTTCGGACAGGTGACAGGTGCGAAAAGTATCTTTGGATTGAGAGCGAAAGTGCATGGAAGAATTTGGGTATTATAAATATAATAAACCCTTTATAAAAGGTTCCCTACCACTGATCTCTAACTGTAACTTTTGGATAGGGCAAGACATTTTGTTGACTTGAAGCCGATGTATCGGCAGCCAGCCATGATGTGCCTCACTTTCTTTGCTACCGCAATATTTCGTATATTTTTCATGTTAAAATAAGTCGACGTGTATTGCTTTTGGCTGAGTGTTTTTTCTATTTTCTTTTTAAACCCATTTTAAATGCAGTCTGCTATTAAAATAGAAAGTCATTTGCAAGTCAAAGTCGAAGTAGAGAAAAAGCAAGAGCAAAAACTATCTGTTTGGCAATATAAAAATTAATTCTATAAGAAGAAAATATAAAATTTATATACATTTAGTATTTCTACAATGCTAAATCACTTTTTAAAAATATTGGGGCACAGCATGGCTGCTTTCAATTGACTTCAACGCTCCCTTAGAGGAAACAAGGTTTGAGCCTTCCAGCAGCTACACTTAGAGTTCAGTGTTCCCTACACGGTCATAACAAAAGATGTCGATGTAGCGAGTTAAAAAATAAACTATCAGATGGGGAGTTCAGGTGCAAAAGCAGCTATATGCACACAAAAAATTCGTTAGTAAATCGCGAAATACTGTCAACACTTAACTAATGTTAATACAATAATATAATATTTTTTTTGCAAAATGTTTTTTAAAAAAAATACTAAAATGTATAAATTATCAGATTACGGAATAATTCATTATCTAATTTTTTTTAATTTTCAAATAACTTGATTTGCAACTGGAAGAAGGTTTTAAATGGTTTGGCAAATATATGAGCCGCCATCTTTTTTTTTCCTACGAAAGAAAAGCCACTTAATCTACTTTTCAACCAATCAATCATGTTTCAACCAACCGTGATTGATTCGTTGAATAGTTCATAGATTCTAATTGACGTTCAAACAACCAATCAGAATTCACGTTTGCTGGAAATAATAACTTTTTCATCTCTATAAGACGTGGATATTGTGGATATATCAACTTTTCCATCTGAGTAAATTTTTAAAAAAAAATTATTATTAAATAACGAATTTCACTTATTTTTAAAATTGAAGCCAAACTTATAAAGTTCCTATTGATACCAAAATTTCATTTCTCTAATTTTTGGGTATAACTGCTTTTGTATTTGGGCTACTCTTATCTATTTACATTTGAATTCTAATCAAGTGTTTGGGAATTGTAATGACATTCGTTATAATAAAGAGAACTGTTTCTATATCGAGGAATCGTTTTAAGGAGGGTTCCCCCCTGTATTTATAGATGATTGAGTTTACTAATGTCCCAAATTGATGCTGTTACCTGTAAATCATCAATCTATTCATGTGCTTTCACGATATGTTTCTCTTTCTATCATCTCATATGAAGGATCCCGGGGAAAACGATGACGGTGAATACATGAACGGCAAGCGTCAACAGTACTGTGGTAGCATTCAGGGTTGCAACGCAATGGGCCCGGGTTCGAATCCGGACTAATACAAGCATGTAAAAAGTCGTTTTTTTGGATGTAAGTTTGTTTGGAATTGCGTTAATAAAGGAATTGTTAAGATTTTGTAAAAAATTAAAAATAAAGTTTCATACCTCATAGACATACGCAGTATTATGTTTTAAAGTGTTTTCAAATAAAATTTAAATATTGGATGAAGAAATGTACAGTTCCTACACCCATTCAGATCCTTTCATTTCTTAAAAAAATTAGTCTATGCCCCTATGTGTGTTGAAATTAGAAATTAATAAAAAAAATCTGAAAATAATGTATACCAAATGAAGCGTAGGAATACAGAATTTAATCGGCAATAATTAAAAAAGAAATTGACCTACCAATATAACTTATCAAGATTTAGAGAGGGGAAATCACTCTGCCTGATTTTTTGAAATATTTGAAGAGTCTAGTGTTCTTGTAAAATTTATAGAGTATAAACCTCAACCTTGAATATGACTCTTTCTAAATCCATTAAAAACATAATAATTTGCGTAATTTTTACCATTTCTATTAGAATGCTTTCAACAAAAAATAGATATTAGAGTTCATACATGGCTTAAATAAATACTTAAATTAAATCCTTAGTTTGGAACGTGCTCAAATTCGCATCTCCTATTCAAAGAGTACGCGTTCGTTTGAGTTCACAGAATTCAATAACTCATCTAGAATTTTCGATTTAGAATAAGTTAATTTTAAATGAGCATGAATTATTCTCTTAATAAAATTATATTTCAGCAAACGTCACACATGACACTACGTCTTCAGGATTTCACGACAACATGGACCACAACAATTGACGCCCGTGTGCCAATCTACGTCAAATTATCATTTCGTCCGCAACTTTCGACGTCATTCTCAGCTCACACACAAAGAGACAATCCGTTGCTATGGCAACAGTCGCATCCCGATTATTTACGGTCATTTCAGATGCAAGCGCTCGAATAAAGCGCAACGAAAACAACACAGAAAATTCAACAATGCACCCCCCGAATCTGCATAAAGCTTCTAGAATAATGCGAACTGCACGTAGAGTGCTGCCGAATGGGACGAAAAATCGCCAAAATAGCGATTTTTTTAATTGAACGATTTATAAAAAAATATTTTGTTTGATTTTAACTTAATTCCTTTAACGATTCCCAATCTCTCCTTTTAAGTTATTGAAAGTGAATGGCAGCCAGCCAATAAGATGAGATCAATTAATGGAATGTTTAGCTTATTTAGGATTGTAAAAATGAATGTAGATTAGTATATTGGGGATATTATGTATTGTTCACATGAATTTAATTATCCCCAATGTTACTTTTATTTATTTTTTCTTCCATTTTTTTTGTTACTATTGATAAATTTATTTCAACTAGCTGGTAATATGGGGAACATATTATAGAAATTTTAATTAATAGACAATATTAATTAACGTGAATTAACAACACTTAATTTGGGTTTTAAGCTTTCCAATTCATTTTAGCCTAAACAATTTTTTTGACGTGATTAAGTCTATAAAATCGGTATGGGGTCGTCTCCCCACGGAAATGTATAGTAAAACTCAAATAAGACGTTTCAAAGAGGCTTATTATTAGCCCATTCCCTCCTTTGAAATTTGTACCGCTCTTGGGGAATGTCTCCCTTAACTGCAGTATACGCTTCCCCCCCACAACTCCTTGTGGAATTATTTGACACTACGTGTATGCGCTATTCGGGTGATTTATTTCGACTCGATAACTCCGTGGCAAATAGCACGATTGATACAAATTATCTCATTCGATGCATGCAAATCAAAGCGAAACACGTAGAGGGAGCAGATGAGGGCCCGCGTCCGCAGACGCATAGCTTGTTTATCTTTCTTCTGTTGTCGAGGAGTTTGATGGTGAATAATTCCTATTTCTATAAAATCCTGAAATTAACGTTCCACGTAATATTACTCTAGCCGTGCTCCGACACATACACAGGTGGCCGGATAGCCCAGTGAATATAGGCGTCAGCTGCGAATCGAAGGGTTCCCGGTTCGATCCTGAGCGACGGACTTGACAAAGGAAAGTAAAAAAGTAGTGATCTTGTGATCGGAAGGTTTCTAGCTTCGCTACAAAATACTAGGAATGTCGTCCAGAACATCCACAAAAATTACCGGCGTGTATACTGGACTGGTCCACGATATATGTGATCGGGGTCCAAAATCCCGACGTCTATTGAAGGCGTTGGGTGCCAGTTCAGGTGTTTCCCCGTCATCTGACCATGGTTCAAAAATACGAGGCATAGTTCCCGGGTCTTTCCTACGAGATATACCTCGAACCGTCGCCAATAGCCCACTGTGCAGCTCTAGTGCGACGTTTATTAACCAAACCAAACCGACACATACACAACCGATTTTGTTTTCAATTTGGCGACATTCTCCCCAATTGGCGATGGTTTGGGAATCTTCCGACTCGGCTGAATCGCACGATGTGAGAGGAAAAACTACACGGCCAAGGTAAAATGTAAAGGTCGCCGCATTTTCGGAGCGATCACTGAAACGGTTACGAAATCGGTTACGGCGGAAGATCGGATCTGCATAAAATCGCAGGGGGGGAAAGAAAGCTAAAACATTCGATTGTTGTTTTGTTTTTCGAAACCGGAGTGTGTCGGGCGCATGGAATTCGTGATTATCGTAGAACCTACTAGGTGGGAAGAATTACTTGCTAGAGAAAGGGGAAGATTTCTCGGCTCGTGTATATGTATTGCTTGCCAGGTGATAGCAAGAAGCAGGTGTTATCTTTTTGGTATTTAAATAAAGCATGCTTTTGATCACGTTGCATAATTTTATCTCAATTCGTAGAGACTTGTTAATGTGAAGACTTTATTTTGAAGTTAATATAAATAATTTTTCGCATCTAAAATTTATTTTTATAAAAAAAAAACTTTAAAAGTTTTTTTTATTCACTATTATTCAGGGTGTTAAAAAATAGTTGGACGATCGTTATTGTATGTTTGTTTAACTACACATAATGAGCCATTTTTTTTGCTAGGATTTTTCTGCACTTTTCCCGAATTTCCTATTATTTAGCATTAATAATACGATTACCCATTTTTCCCACTTTGTAAATCATCGAAAAAATGCTAAATAAAGTAGAATTACTACAAAAATTTCCATTGGAATTTATTAAAAGGTCTCTTCTATACCAAACCTAATATGACTTTTCCAGTTTATACATAGAAGTTTTAATGCATCTAAGTATGAAATTTTTTGTTTTTTTGTAAACTCAAACAAATGAATTGTTAAACTTGAATTAAATCACCCAGACATTTAATATCTTCAGTCAATAACTGACGGAGAAGTCGTCAGTGTTCATAATGTGCAAACACATTCTCATTTGTCGATTGTTCATTATATTGAATAATAAATTTTAAATGGCCTTCTAGCATGGCTTTGGTTGGCGTTTCAAATTCTAGTATTTAAATTTTTACAATATTTTGAACTGACCGTTATAGGCGATGTCCGTTGTAATGAAGATCTTTATGTTTTAAATTAATAAAAATACTTTATGCTGATATATTTTCAAATCTAAAGCGTTGGTGCATATTTTGAAAGTTATCACTATTAAAATAATTAATTAAAAATATTAAATACATGTATTGGAAATAAAAACTAAACTATCTTGCAGTGAAAATCTGCTTTACAAATTCAATATTATTCTCTCTGTCTAAAAAGGTTCAAGAGACCGTTATATTTGGGTAACGGTTAAACATGAAAACCCAATTAACAGTTTTATTTGAAACTGATTCAGTGATTAAGCAAGTTTTCATTACAACTTTTTTCTCCACACAAGCAAAAACGTTAATACGACTCTTCAATTATAAAAACTATTTACAGTATATGTGTGACTGCTTTGACTCGGTGTTTTGTCCATAACCAGCACTTAAGTATTATAAAAACAAATGCCTTTTTAACTATTCATATCAACTTTGATTTCTTTTAAAAGTTGCATTTAAACACGTATGGTTTTAATGAATTCGGAAGATTGCTGTAATTTATTTAGTCTAATTTAGAAATAAATAAAAATAAAGAAACTGTTATCTTTGACTGCAACCAATAACTGGAACAATTTTAATAACATATAATTTATGAGTGATCTAAATTTTTGTTTTTCAACCTCTTTCATAATCAACACAAATAATAATAAGATTTGATTATTATATTTTACAAAAATAAATAAATATATAATGCAGAAAAGTAAGCTTATTTGCAAATTCTTATATACATTATTTTATTTTATTATTTTTAATAATAACCAATTTTACATCTCAATTTAATAAACACATTTTAAATTCAAAAAGGTTGTTTATTATCTTGATGAAACGATTTCTAATTTAAAAACTTAATCAAAAAAACTTTCCTTGCTTTTGAATATTAAAAGCTACCTATACGATTTTCTTAATAATTTTAATTTAATAAGGTAAATATTATTCAAAAGAATCTTTTCAAATAGCTAATTACGATATAAGATAAAACCTCGTATTATAGAACATCGCGTTAAGAATATTAAAATACAAATTATCTTTTTTTTTCACCTATCAATAAGATTACTTTTGCCCAACTTAAAGACTCTATTGACGACCTTAATAACTGGGGCATATACAGTATCTCATATCAATGTGGCATGTTATATACTGGTCAAAGAAAGAGAGCATTAAGATTTCGTATTAAGGAGCACCAGGCACATACTGTCAAACAAGAAATAAAGAAGTCCTCCATTGCCAAGCACTCTTGGGAACACAATCATATATTTCATTATTCTAACCCACATTTAATTTGAAAACCTAAATCTCCAGTTGAATTTGACTTCCTGGAGGCTATTCATATTTTTAGCAATATTGATTCGATTGTCAATGAAACATTTCCAGTTCCAGTATTTCCCGATTGTTGGCACACAATAGTTCAACTCCAACCGATTGAGATAGTTTTTATTCTTTGGCAACACTTTCAATTCTGGGTTTATTTTCATTTTATTGCACACACATACTTTTCATTTCTGCTGATGAAAGGAGATGTATCTCCCGAAACATGTCCAGATCTCTTGGATTTTTATTGCGTATTTTAACGTTGCCTTTGTATTTTAAAATTAAGATATAGTTTTGAATATACTTGAGTAAGATGTATATTATGTAATAAATAAGTACATATTTTTGAAATTCTATATTAAATGTCTACAAAATAATGATGTATAATTTTTTATGGAACATTTGCTTAAATTAAACCAGTGTAAAAGTATTAATTAAATAATAATCTCTTTTCCTAAGAAAACTTTTTAACGCATCTTTAAAAATTGAAAAAAGTTATAATAATAACCTATTCTAAGGAATTTTAACAATAGAATTTTTGTAGATTTGTATTCAATTATGTAATTAAATTGAATGTAGTATTAAATGTAGAACAATATATGTAATAGTAGCATATATTTCGGCTCTTGCTTAATAGCCTCTGCGACGTCACGTTGTTTATATCTTTTCGATAAGTCTATTGGTCAAAATTCTTTTGAATTTTTTTTGTTGATTCGCTAAAATCAGTAAGCGTAACACAACCGCCAACTAATCAGAGCCAAACTATACCATATATAAAATGAAAATCCAATTAAAATATTTAGTAATTGCAAGTATAGAAAACTTGGAAAATAATTATAAATATTAAAATTTTTGGTGAATGCAACTTTTATATTAAGAAATCTGAATTGGTAAATGCAATTAAATTTGACTGAAATTAGTAGGGACACATGTTAAAAAAATTAATGCAAAATGTTATATTTTCCCAGATTATTCCAAATAAAATACATTTTATTATGCGTTGAAAGGCGAATTTTCAATTCTTCTGATATGAAAATGTCCAACTATCGAAGCTTTTTCAATGACATCGGATTTGTAACTGATTACTTTAAAGTTAATACTAAGGGTTACTTAGAAGTTTCTAAAGTTAATTTGATACAAACATTTAAGTAATAAGATTAATTTAAAACATCTAAATGTTTCTTAGAATATTTGGAAATAAAAGGTTAAATTGTAATTGATTCTCAAAATTTATTGGACTGATTTTAAGAGATTGGTCCTGAACCAACGCCAATAGTCCAATGTGCAGCTCTAGTGCGACGTTGATTAACAAAACCAAACCAAACTTAACGATTCGAAATTCCCAATTCAAGAAAGATACCACGAAAATCTGTTCACTACATAACAGTTAGAACACCATGTCCCAAAGGAAAGATATAATACAAACAGTGGCGGCTCGCCCACTACAGCAAGTACAGCCGGTCTGCACCTAAATCCATTAGTGTATTTTAAAACTGAAATCAGATATTTTACTAATTTTCTTAAATGAATATTAGAATTGAAAATGAAACAAAATTTCCGATAAATAGCAAGCTTGTTACCGTAATGTACAATTCAGGAGGGGGAAAAACTCCATTCAATCAAAATTGTAGCTAAAAAGCGAAATTCGAAATCGGCTGCATCGTTGCCATGGCAACCTCTACGTAGTATGGAGATTCCCCCTGTGCTAATGCACTGCATTTGTGAGAAGGTACAGCCGAAAAGGATTTTCTTGTTTTAGCTGCACTTGAGGTTCGATATGCTGATTCGCCCGTGGATGAAACGAGAACTTACGAGTATATCTCACAACGGAAATGGTTTTCGTGATACATTTACTGTGTGCTGTAGTTTCAGGACATGGACCTGCTGTTGTTTCGTTATGTAAGTTAATATTAAAATTGACCGATTTGCAGGTTTAAAAGAAAGCAGGATTGCTTTAATTTTCAAAAAATAAGTAAGTGTTTTCTATTTTTTTCGCATGTTATCATTTTGTAAAAATCGAAAGGAAACTTTGATTTGAGTAGTGAATAATAAAGAATTTCCGTTCATGTATAGTTTTTGGAAAATAGGGAGGGGGGGGGGGGGGGGGATTCACATGATTTCGGCTGCACTAACATTTTCGACCACGGGCCGCCACTGAATACAAAAATAAAAGGATAATACATTCATGAATGGCAATCATTATACCCAAAGTAATGATTTAAAACACATTTTCAAAACTGGTAAAAATTTCACACTTAAAAATTAATAATTTGATTTTAGAACTACTAAAAATAACAGGAAAAAGAGAACAGGTATCAGTAACAAATAGTTTTGACGTACGTTTTTCTTTCCGATAGGTACCAAATTACAAAGTTTCTTCTCCCCACATAAAATTGTTTGAATATAATTAACAAATACATTATAAAAAAAAAACCACGGATATTACTTTGGATTTATAAAAAGACAGTTTCGACTCGTGAGAGTATCAAAAGTGAAGAGGTCTGAATTACATAATTCACGAGTTAATTAATTAAATAGTAAATATAAATAGATTATGGTAAAAATTTTAAGCCTTACTTGTGAATATGCAAACAAATAAAACTGAGAATTAATCCGAATTGAATAAAATAAATATTAGACTAAAAAAAGAAGAAGAAAACCAAAAATGTAATTGATAATAATGGACAGGCACGTAGGTATAGATTTTTCATGGGGGTGGTTCAGTAACTGAGAAACGGATTCCTTTAGGTAGCTTAGCCCCCACCCCTAATTACATTAACAATTTTTTAAATTATTAAATATCATTCCCTTAATTATGAAATAAATTTAGAGAACACATTTAAATTGTAAAATTTCTAATAATATATTACTTTAGTTACAACTTGTTGTTTATACGACAAAGTTTCTCGATCTTTTCCCTTTATCATCGAAATTCAAATACTATATAAGGAAACACGATGACGTCATGTTATGCTTAGTTTGAGGTAAAATGCCCTCAAATCATGTATTTAAAGCCTTTTAAAAACTGTTTTCCAGGGTAGGACCACCGGAAAATACCAGATTTTCCTTCATGCAACTCAACAACAAATATTTTGTTAGAAATTAAAAAAATTCTAGATTTTTAAAGTATTTTTATGATTTTTACAGTTCTTTGATTTTTAATTCTTTTTCTTGACATTCAATGGGAGGGGTTTGAACCCCCTGAACCACACCCCCTTACCTACGTGCCTGATAATGGATAACATATAAAAATTAAGGAAAAATATTTCTAAAAAAAAAATAGTTAAAAAAAGAAAATTAAAAATTAAATTCAACAATTTTTCCTTTAAATAATGTATCAAAATATTTCAAAATTTGTTACACTACATCCAAAAATTAAAAAGCCCATGCGACAAACTGTATATTTGAACAACAGAACATAAAGAGTAACTGTTATTACCTGTAGAACTGAAGACTGTCTTTCGTCCGTAACGCTCCCAATCACATGTAGTTCAACTCCACTGTGATCACCGAAAAATAATGGAAAAATAAATGCCAAACAATGAGGAAGAAACAGTTCGGAAAACAACCTACAAAAGTTTCTATTTCGAAGCACCTTTCGCGCCAAGTAAATGTTCGAAATTATGTTCCACCGTTCTTTCGAATGTCTTTCTGCAACTGGAAGCCGGCAGAACACATGGGAAGATGTGGGGATTCGGAAGAGGTTAAAAAACACCCTCTAACTGTCACCGCCGTGAGGGTGTTTGTGAAAAAAGCCGACTCCGAAAATCGGAATGGAAGGAAAGGACGGTCACGTGACTGATGACGTCGAACTTCACGGTTCGTCTGCGAAGTTTTTGAGAGTTTAGGTGTTCCTGGTCTATTCTTTATTCGGAATTAATATTATTCATGATGTACTTGTATACTTTGGTGTTTGCTTTTTATTTATAATCACTGAAATCGTAATTTTTACACTCAGAATTACTTTTTAGGGTTATTAGAATTAACTGTAATATTATGAAGTAACTTTAATATTACGGAGTAAATGTAATATTACGGAGTAAATGTAATATTACGGAGTAAATGTAATATTACGGAGTAAATGTATAATATTATAGAGTAACTGTAATATTACGGAGTAAATGTATAATATTATAGAGTAACTGTAATATTACTGAGTAACTGTATAATATTATTGTTACTCCATAATATTATACAGTTACTCCGTAATATTACAGTTACACCATAATATTGCAGTTACTACGTAACGTAGTAACTGTAATATTATGGAGTAATTGTTATATTACGGAGTAACTGTACAATATTATAGAGTAACTGTAATATTACGGAGAAATTGTAATATTATGTAGTAACTGTAATATTATGGATTAACTGTAATGTTGAGGAGTAACTGTATAATAATATGGAGTAACTGTAATATTACTGAGTTACTGTATTATGTTGGAGTGACTATAATATTACGGAGTAACTGTATGATATTATGGAGTAACTTTAAGGTTGAGGAGTAACTGTATGATATTATGGAGTAACTTTAAGGTTGAGAAGTAACTGTATAATAATATGGAGCAACTGTAATATTACGGAGTAACTGTAATATTTTGGAGTAACTGTAATATTTTGGAGTAACTGTAATATTTTGGAGTAATTGTAATATTGCGGAGTAACTGTGTTATATTATGGAGTAACTGTAATGTTGCGGAGTAATGGTAATATTACGTAGTAACTGTAATATTATGGAGTAACTATATAATATAAAGGAGTAACTGTAATTTTCTGGTGTAGCTGTACTATTAGAGAATAATTGTAATACTAAAATTAAGGAGTAACTGTAATATTATGTAATATTTTAGCCGTGACGAATCGTACTTTTATCGCATGAATATTAACGTTTTTTTTAAAAAAAAATGCGTTTAAAAATAATTAGTTTCCAAGCTGTTTTTAAACGAGCCGTTGGTAGGTGCTGCAATCTGTGGGTAGAATTCTTTGAAAGGAGTGCCTTTTATGAGTAGTTACAACGAATGAATGTATGTGCAGGGGAGATGAGGAAGGGGGGGGGGATAATCTGTGTAATTTGGGCAGTAACGAGTAAACAATACAGCAGGATTCATATTTCCATGCAGATATTCTCAACTACACAACAACCCAACTCAATAAAAATATTCCATAGTTTCAGTTTTCACTATTTCCTGGTCTTTCGTCAAACGCTGCTACAGCAACCACTATTAATTACCTCACATTTTCCCTAATGACTGACACACTATATTTTCGTAACGGTAAAAAAGACATTAAATGACGTTTTTCTCTAATATATTTCCTTTTACCGCTGCTGAAGAAGGTAACAAAAGTTACGAATAAGGCATCTCCCTGTTGAGGCTTTGTTCTTCATTGTTTTATGACTTTTCTATGTCATATTCATCTAAAACATTTGGCATTCAAATTCTGCTCTTTCGTATTTCCTTAATGAGTTTATATTATCTTTGATGAGATGCTTTTGTGGTCTTTGAAGAGCAGGTTTCCGATTATTATTTATGTTATGTATTTTTTTATAGCAAAGTAGCGCTTAATGATAGTGTTTTTGTTATCATTTGCATTTTTTTACGCTATACAAAGTTGATAATGACAAGTTATATGTTATTTCTATAACGCAAACGTTAATTTTTATCGCATTAATATTAAAAAGATTGCTGGTTTCAGGGTTGTACAACATATTCGTGCTAAATATATCTTTTTTATTAGAATACATTGGAAATAACTGTCGTAATTTTGTTAATATTGAAGGATGATTATAATTAAAGAAATGTGGAAAGTTTATTCTCAAATAATTAACATTTTTCTAAGTTGAAAGATATTCATTTTTTAATATCAACCATTTTATTCTAATTTTCCCCATTAAAAAGTTATATTTTTTACTCGCTTTAAAGATTATTTTCACACAGTGATAATTTCTTTAAAAAGTTAATAACAATAAAACATAGTTTTTGTTTAACTTAATTCAAATTAATAAGCATGAGTTTCATTGTAAGAAAAACGGATCATTCTCTATCTCTTTTGAATCTCAAAAATTCTTGTTTTTTAATGAAAAATTAAAAGCTTCACTCTTTGTGCATTTTCTGCTGTTTAATTTTACGGAGGGGGTGGAAAGATTTTATAATGGTGAAGTAAATTAAATGCCTATCAATGGTAATTTGAAAATGTGTCGTCTAGTTTCAAAACCAGATAAATCCCCATATTTCACAAAAATCGTTTTTTGAAATATTTTTTACAAGTTCTCAATAAACTACCTCACATTTCAAAGCGGTATTAACCAAAAATGTCAAAAACCAGTCGAAAAATTCATTCAAAGTCATGGATTTAGATCTAAAAGTACCTGGTTGTCAATCGTTTTTGGCGTCTACTGTTAAATTTATGAAAATGGATCTATTTGGTTTTGAAACTAGACAGTTCAAATATAACATGAATATTTATAAATAAAACCTTCAACTTCAAAATAGCACAATCACGTTCATGTGGCTTTATTTTAAATACACTTCTAAATTAAATATTTAAATTAAAAGTATATTCAGTATACACTATATAATAATTTTTAAATATTTTTACAGTTTATTTCATAATATTTTGAAAGATGATAAAAAGTATTTTTGAAAACCAAAACTTCAGACACTTTGGAAAAATGGAATGCATTATAATAGTATTTGTTTGCTGTTATTGAATAATTAACTTATAATTTAATTGAAAACAGCTTTTTAAATTACAGCTTACCATGTTAAAAAAAACGGTACTTAAAATGAGTACCTGAACCTACTCGTTTTTCTTTGAGTACAATTTCATAATAAATAAGAACGACGTATTTAAATTTAAGTAGCCGTACTTTCTCAAGAATGAGCAGTGTGATTTAATATTACTCATCTCAACTTCTGTTCTAGCCATAATAACAAAGCGACCTGA
Organism: Troglohyphantes excavatus; assembly: GCA_963932185.1. NCBI lineage: Eukaryota > Metazoa > Arthropoda > Arachnida > Araneae > Linyphiidae > Troglohyphantes > Troglohyphantes excavatus. The sequence goes on from OZ010667.1 coordinate 4,095,899, forward strand.
CAAACTAAAAATAGTTGCTCAGAAGATGATTTTCCAAATTTTTTGGTGTCGATTGCTTAAATGGACACTGAGTTATTACAACTCAATTATCTTACTTCCAATTCTGTTGCCACACGTTTTTAAAATTTCTTCTGTTTTTAATTTCTTCAGGTCGCCTTGGTAAATACAACGGATAAGGCAGTGGACTAAGGCGTCTGAGGATCTGCATTCAATTCGCGGTAAATCTTGATTGTATATGTTGGTAATTATTGAAAGTGATTTATGGAGAGAGCCTATGTAGGCAAGCAACTGCTTTTTTTATGAATTTTGAGTACATATCTTTTTCAAAAATGAAACTTATGTATTTAGAGCTACGATAAGCATTGAATGTACCCAAAAATGAGTACATTTGACTTATTTTTGAGTACCTATATCTAACAGTGTAGAATACCCCTAAAACCTTTACGGATTTAAATATATTTTTTTCTTTTTGATTCTTGACCTTCAATACCATTTCCAATCGGATAATAATTTGGTATTATTTATAAGTATTCAATATGTTTCGCTTCCCTGTCCTTTTTTTAACCTTCGTTCATTAAAATATTACACTTATTAACTTAGTTGACGCTTGTCTACTTTGCTATTTTATTGCATAAGTCCTCCTAGCTTCTTTGAGTCTACACAATCAATGTCATGGCCACCCGAAAGGGTGTGCGACGCGTGCCACCGCACAGGACCTATTGATTCCGGAGAAATTGTAAAGGAAAATGTACAAATCAAATCAAATTTTTATGTGGTTTTCTTTGAATTAAAAAGTATTTAAAACTTTTCTACATGGCGTATCAGTACAGAAACATCAGGTTTTAGGGTGATCTATTCCAACACTATAACTCCCTGATCAATAGCTCTATTGAAACGAATCTGATTACGTTCGATAGCAAATATTAGGCTTATTTTTAATTTTCAACACATACATAATGATGACTTCTAAGTTTTGAAGTTATTTAATAAATATTATATGCAAATGAAATGCAGCCGTATCAAACATGTGTAGTTGATTGTCAATTGCATTTGTTCACTGTAAAAAAAAAAGGTACTTAAAAACACACGTTTTTCTTTGAGTACAATTGCATAGTAAATAAGCGATGAGTACTCAAATTTAAGCAACCGCACTTTCTAAAAAATGAGCAGTGTGGTTTAATACTAACCACCTCAGCTTCTGTTCAAGCCATCTTAACAAAGCAACCTGGCGAACTTAAAATAGTTGTTCAGAAGATGGTTTTCCACATTATTTGATGTCGATTGTTTAAATGGAAACTGAGTTACTAAAATTCAATTGTCTTACTTTCCATTATTTTGGCCACCTTTTTAACATTTATTGTCTTTATAACTTCTTCACGTCGGCCTGGTAGTACAACGGATAAAGCACCAGACTGCGGTGCTTGAGGATATGGATTCGATTCCCGGTTAGTCTCGGTTGTAATGGTCGTTATTTATTGAAAGTTATTTATGAAGGCAAGGCTCTTTTTATTAATTTTTACTCATTGTACTCTTTTTTGAGTACATGTCTTTTTCAAAAATGAAACTTATGTATTCGGAGCTTTGATAAGCATCGAATGGAATCAAAAATGAGTACTAAAAACTTATTATTACGTGTTATATTAAGATAAAAACTCGTCTTATAGAACATTGCGTTAAGAGTATTAAAATACAAATACAACGTTAAAATACGCGTAATAATTTAAATAAAAAAAATCCTTATAATCCGGACATGTTTCGGGAGATACATCACCCTTCATCAGCGGAAAATGTAAAGTCTGTGTTGTAATAAAATATAAATAATTGTTAAACAAGAAATAAAGAAGTCCTCCATTGCCAAGCACTCTTGGGAACATGATCATATATTTAATTTTTCTAACTCACATTTAATTTGCAAACCTAAATCTCCAGTCGAACTAGACTTCCTGGAGGTGTTTCATATTTTTAGCAATATTGACTCGATTGTCAATGAAACGTTTGCAGTCCCAGTATTTCCCGCTTGTTGGCGCACAATAGTTAACTCCAACCGATTGAAATAGTTTTTTAGTTTTTTGTTCTTTGGCAACACTTTCAAATTTCTGGGTTTATTTATATTTTATTAAACACAGACTTTACATTTCCTGCTGATGAAGGGTGATGTATCTCCCGAAACATGTCCGGATTATACGGATTTTTATACGTTGTATTTGTATTTTAATACGTGTTATATTGTTCATAAATTTCATTTAAACTTATTCGTAAGACTGCGCGTAGGATTTAAAAAGACCGTTATTATAGGTATACTCTAGGACACTCATTGTCTGAAGGCGGCCCTGATTATACTACGTCACAAATCCTAAAAAACTTTCAAACTGTTCCACTTGTTCAAAATTCAAATAAAATGATTAAAATTTTAAATAATTCCATTTTTATATATAAAAAATAGCATACGCAAGCTTATAAATAAATAAATAAAAACAAAGTTTGGCATACTTTAAATAAAATAGATTGAAAATTAAGCGACTATTTGTTGTGATGTTAATGATGTAGGTATTAGCTAAAAACGACACGATAACAAAACTAATTACAACCACGGCAGGGGGTGACGTCAGAAGCAGAACCACGCCCTCACAGCTGCAAACGAACCAGACGATGCATGCATCATAGATATACAGACGTCCATAATGAAAACAACTATCTTTCAGAATAATATGGTTGTCACTTCAAGAATTTATTTTACAGGGCCGAGTTTAATTTTTTTTCCAAAACTGCATATTTTCTACAAATTTATTTAGCCGACTGGTTGAATAAACGTCGCACTAGAGCTGTATAGAGGGCTATTGGCGATGGTTTGGGGTCTATCTCGAAAGAAAGGCCCGGGAATACATCCTTGTATTTTTGAGCCATGGTCAGATGACAAGGACAATGCACCTGTGCTTGGCACCCGACACAGCCTTAATAGGCGTCAGGACATTGGAAGATTGGACAGATTTAGCGTGAGTAAGTCCATTATACACTGAGGGTAAATACTGCTGATGTTTTTTGAGGACGAGGACCGATGCTGGCAACCTCCGATCACGATCTCGCTACAATGTCAAATCGAAGTAGGTATTCGAACTTACAACGACCGATTATTATCCGAATACTTTACCGCTGGGCTACCCACGCCTTTCGTTAATTATAGACCATGATTAGATGTCGAGGACAACACTTGAGTTGGCATTCCATGCATCTGTGTCAGCGTGAAGACGTTTTGCATAAGCTACGAAAGATTTAGCGTGTATCAATTCCCTATATAGGGAACGTTTTTTTTTTTTTTTTTTTTTTTTGGAGCGCGGGGAATGAAATTGGCAACCCTCCGATCTTGAGTTCACTGAACTCTCAAAGCCGGGATTCGAACCTGCAATTATCCTATTATGAAGCGAGTACTCCGATTGATTCCGTTCAATAAGGCAATAAGCTGTAATTCACCGAAAACAACATTGACGTTGCTTTAAATTTTTTTTTGCTGTATTCCATTATTGGTTTATTTAATAATTAAAATGTAACGTATTTTACTATACACAGCGAAATTCAAGTATCTTTCTTTTCGAATATACTAAACGTAAAAGACTAATTTATATGTTTGGTTAATAAATGTCGCACTAGAGCTACACTGTGGGCTATTGGCGACGGTTTGGGGCATATCTCGAAGAAAAGACCTGGGAACGATGCCTCGTATTTTTGAACCATGGTCAGATGACGAGGAAACACCTGAGCTGGCACCAGATGCAACCTCAATATGCGTCATGACATTGAACTCCGATCCGATTTATCGTGTACCAGTCCCGTATACACGCCAGTAAAATTTGTTGGTTGTTCTGGATAACTTTCTAGTATTTTTGTAGCGAAGCTGGCTACCCTCCGATCACAAGATCACTACTTTTGTACTTTTCTTTGTCATGTCCTCGCACGGGTTTGAACTAGCAATCCTCTGATTGCTAGCTGAACGCCCTTATTCACTGGGCAACTGGAGGCATCTTAATTTATATAGTTTTGTTAATTTTTATCATTGATTCATTAAATGTATTATTCTATAAATTTTGTTCCGTTTTTCAATTTACTTTTCTTTTCTATCCCTAAATATAACGAATTAAAGTAACTTGCAAAATATATTTTTGTATTGAAATAAACTATTTACATTCGAAAATAATGTTTCGATTATAAAAAAAAATTATATAATCCTTCTTCTTAAATGTCATACATTATTTTCTTGCCAAAAAATAATCTCTAATGATTCTAAACAGCACTACAACCCACATTTGAATAAACTGGAGCTCTTTTCGCTTCGCTACATCCGCAGTGACTGCGCAGTTGCCTTTTTTAAGTGTTAGTTTTAGAACCGATTTAACGGCGTTGAACTTTTTACACCTAAATGGAAAATGGCAATAAATTCGTCACAAACTGGCATTTATCGAGAGCGTGCTTGGTTTAAAGAAAGAGCTGAAACAAAAGGTTACTTGAATGCCCGAGACAAAAAAAAGGTGTATGCCTCTAGTATGCCGCATATATGCCGCATACATGTGGCATACGTATGCCTCGTATGCCCTGTGAGAATATCCCATATTACTCTGGCATACGGAGGTGGTATGCGACATGTATGCCGCTGGCATATCACCTCCGTATGCGACATGTATGCCGCTGGCATATCACCTCCGTATGCGACATGTATGCCGATGGCATATCACCTCCGTATGCGACATGTATGTGGCTGGCATATCACCTCCGTATGCGACATGTATGCGGCTGGCATATCACCTCCGTATGCGACATGTATACGGCTGGCATATCACCTCCGTATGCGACATGTATGCGGCTGGCATATCACCTCTGTATGCGATATGTATGCGGATCGCATATTATCCATTGTAAAAGTTACATGACGGCTTTTTTCCACGATGTTTAGATTAACTTTTGAAAAACATATCATTATTATTTTTATTTCACATATAAGTATTATTAAAAAGTTTTGTGGCATGAAATGTAATAAGAAAAAAATACTGCTTAAATAAAAGTTACACAAGATTTAAAAGTTACTTACGAGATTTAAAAAATAATCTCAATGTATGACTTTATAATTTCATATGAATATAATTAGGACATGTTAGTTTTTAGTTAGCAAAACAAATTTTTCTCTCTTTTAACTCAATATCGACATTTCTTAAAAAGTATTTCTTTGAAGCTCAAATTTCTACTTTAATAATTGTAAAACTATGCTATGTATATTCATATGAAATTAAAAAGTCATACATTGAGATTTTATTTAAATCTTGTAACTTTTATTTAGCCAATATTTTTTCTTATTACATTTCATGCTACAAAACTTTTTTAAAAATACTTATATATAAAGTAATTACTGTTTCCAAAAGAAGAAAATAGCATTATACTGTCCACCAAATGTGAAATAAAAATAATAAATATGGATATTTTTTTTTTCTGCTTAAAATTTTAAACCTGCACCTGGGCTTAACATGAGTTATAAATTAATGTGTATTAGGAATACTCTACGTAGTATAAATTAAAATTTTGATATCAAGGAACTAATTTCTATCAATTGCAAAATAATAGCTAATAACACTCAATTAAAAGTTTAGTGATTCTAACAAGAAACACACTACTATATAAATATTCCATTTTGACTGAACACAATTTTTGTGTTTTTGTGTCGACTCAACTCATCAAAAAGTAAGGCTTTAATATGACAACGAGGTATCAAGTTTTTTTTTATCCCTTGTAGTAGGTTTTCGGGGATATAGTAAAGGAGTTAGTTCTATGAACATATAAAGTATAGTTCTATTATATAAAGTGACACACTTTGTGTCTGTATAATTTTATTTAGTATATATTTGGGAGGAGAAACTTGTATTTGAGAAGAAAAGTTTACACCTTACTTGTTGATAATAAATTTAAAGTAAGAATACTTTTATTTACATTACAGTTTTTAATGTTTTATAGTTATTGCTCACAAATGAAATTAACTTTAAAAAAAACTTTTATAGTAACATTGTTTAAGCACATAGACAATCTGTTTGGAATATAGACAGTTACTTATTTTGTTCAGGAAGAATTATTTCATGGATGATGGCAATTTTTATTTTACATTTTAACTCTAGAAATCTTTTGTAGTACCATAATAATATATAAAGAATATTTAGAAAATTTTATCAAAGATAATTTTGAGAGAGAAAGTTATTGTATTATTTATCAGAAAAACAAACTATTGAAAGTTAATGCAATAAAGTGTAATTATTGCAAATTTTAAATATTAATTAAAGTACTTATTATAATTTGCATTAAATGATCTTTTAAACATTTAAAGTAGCTGATGTGGACTATTTTGAAATGGTGCTCATGCTTTTGGAGAAATTCGAATAATATTTAAAAATTTACTTCATACGATACATTAAATTGGCCTACTTCTCAGATATCAAATTTTAACAATATGAAATGTGTGATAAAAATTCATTTATTTGAAATATAAAGACATTTTTATTGTTATGTTTAGATAAAACTCATAATACACATTTGTTTTTAATTTTAGCTTCAAAACTAATTTTTTTGAAGAAAAAAATAATACTGATTTATAATAAATTAAAATTTATTCTTAAAAAATTTTTAAATAAAAAACATAAAATTGGAATGAACAATGTTTATTTTTAAATAAAATACATATTTAAAACATTTATTTCATAAAATTATAAATCCTAGATAAAGTTAACATGTAGCAATTTTGGAGTTCAAAAATAACCTTTTCAATTTTGTAAATCCTTCAATGTAGAATTTGTTGGGTGTCCTGATGAAACGTAGAAAGCAAGATCGGTATAACCAAACTCACATGAAAACACAATACTGCTGCATATTTTCTTAAGAGACCCTCTCTTCTAAGCCGTAACAGAAGATACATTCACAGGCTTATGTTCACCACTGCTCGACCGACCGGACAAAGTGTAGGACCGTAGCCCACACTGCGTTACGAAGGCACACTGCGTTACATTGGGTTTCGCGTACTTTTCTACTTTCTAAGTTGGGAAAATTTTAATTCATCTGTAATGAGATTAGCAGGAACAACATCCTTTTGCTTGGTTTTCGACTATGGAAAAATCCGTTAGCCATTGCACTGCACGTCAACCAAGCCTAATCCAGTCGAAGTCCAAAATGGCTACCTACTTCCGCGTTCCTTCTCTCATTGCATAATTCACCCACACATGTCTACAACTCATGATCTTCAAGTGGAAGTGAAACTATGGATATTTACGACTCAACTTATACATCCAATTTTAAACATCGCGTTTAATGTTGCAATAAATTGGATCGAAATCGTAAGCATTGTAAAACTATGCCTTTAGTTGAATATGCCACTGCCATTCCCCGGGATCGGCCCGTCGCACGGGGGGGGGGGGGGGGGGGGGGGGAGAGGGGGGGGGGCAATTTTCTGGAGACCCTGAAAGTTGGGAATTTCAACTTCTAAAAACCCCGAGTTGGGAAAATTTATGCCTGATGGAAATTAACATTATTAACAAATGAAAGCTATAGAAGATTAGAAATTTGTAAGATTACATTTAAATTAGACCTCAAAACGTACACTGCATTTGAATATGGGTGTAACAAATGAATGCTTGTGAGAGAACTATTTAATATTACCTCTAATATATTTAAAAAAAAAAGATGAAAAATGTCGATAAGTTGGAACTGGGAATTTTCAGCACTGTTGAGTTGGGAATTTCAAAACGTTAAGTTGGGAAATTTCTTTTATTTCGACTCCCCCCCCCCCCCCCCCCCTTCCCCCTCGCTCGCTAGGTCGAAAGCATACTCGGCATATTTCTCGCATACTAGCAATTGGTCTGGCATACGTAGTGCATACACGCGGCATATTAATATTTTTATGATTTTTATCGTCCTCAAACTATTACTATAATGCAATGGTTTCAAAGAAGTATAATGTAACTAGATATACTTAAAAATCAACTCACACAATTATATAGTTGTAAACATTAATTTCGCAATAAATTGGACCGAAATCGGAAGCATATGCCGTTGGCATACTCACAGCATACGCCTCCGCGGTCATCAGTTCGATGGCATATTTCTCGCATACTAATAATAAGTCTGGCATACGAAAGGCATACACGCGGCATATTAATATTTTTGTCTCGGGAAAAATTAGTCTGGCATACGAAAGGCATACACGCGGCATATTAATATTTTTGTCTCGGGAAAATCAATCTGGCATACGAAAGGCATACACGCGGCATATTAATATTTTTGTCTCGAGAAAAATCAGTCTGGCATACGAAAGGCATACACGCGGCATATTAATATTATTGCCTCTGGATCGCAAAAAAGAAGCATATGCCGTTCGCATACACCGGGCATACCACCTCCGCGGTCATCAGTTCGAGGGCATATGTGGCATACATCTGGCATACGAAAAATCGGCTGGCATACGGAAGGCATACACGCGGCATACGAAACTTTTTGTCTCGGGTGGTTGGTAATTGGTTTCAGAATTAAAAATTCACCAGCCAAGTTTATCAACGAAAATAGTTTTTAATCGTTCTACACAAATGCTCCTCCCCTCCCCTTATGATGTTCTATATTTATATCAGATTCCTGAAATATTTTAGATAAAAAATTCTCATAAGTATTATAAAATTAATTTTATATAAAAGTTTTGTCAATGCGTTTTAGTAAGCATCTACCTAATGTGGTGAATATATAACCGCCGTGTTAAAAAGATTAATAAGAAAAAGGTTTTTCATAAAAAAAAAAATTCTAAGTGCCTTTCTTTTTAACCATTTTACCATAAACATTTCCATAAATCGGTTTTGGCCAAATTGATAGAAAAATTCAAAGCAACTAAATTTAAAAAAAATTTAGCAGCAGTAGAAGCCATAGCAACAGTATCAAAGATTCGTCGACATCCTAATCCGCCATACTAATGGCCATATTATGCAGGTCTTACTCTCCATGCTGCATAGCAGTGGCGGCTGGTGGACTACAGCAAGTACCGCCGGGCAGCACCTAATTAATTTTAATAGTGTATTTTAAAACTAAAATTATATATTTTAATAGTTTTTTTAAATGAAGATTAGAATTGGAAATGAAGACGAAATTTCTACGAAAAGTAAAAAAAAAATCTGCGATAAATACCAAACCTGTTAAAGTAATACACAATTCAGGAGGAGAAAAAACTCCATTCAATCAAAACTGCAGCCAAAAAGCGAAGTTCGAAATCGGCTGTATCGTTGCCATGGAAACCTTACGTAGCATGACTTCCCCTGTACGCTAAAATAGAGGTTGTGACGAAACAAATGTAGCCCAAAAGGATTTTTTCAAATCTGCTGTACTTGGGACTGCTATGAATTGATTGGCTCGTGCGGCGAATCGGCGGGGCAGGCTGGGGGGGGGGAGGGGGGGGCAGAGAAATTCCATGAATCTCTCCAAACGGAAATAGTTTTCCTGATAAGTTTACAAGTGTGTAGTTTGTTTCGTCACTTAAATTAATATTAAAATTGACCAATTCGCAAGTTTATAAGAAAGGAGGATTGATTTAATTTTCAAAAAATAAGTAAGAGTTTTCTATTTTTTTTTCGCATGTTATCATTTCGTAAAAATTGAAAGGAACATTTGATTTTAGTAATAAATATTAAAGAATTTCCGTGCATGTATGGTTGTGGAAAATAGGTGGTTTCACATGATTTCGGTTGCGCTAACATTTTAGATCACGGGCCGCCACTGCTGCACAGTATAGTCCAGTGATTCTCAAATGGTGGTCCGCGATTCAATGTAGGAGGTCTTCGGAGTCTAAAGTAAAAAAAATGGTTAAATTGCATTGAACTCGTCCTTGGCGACTTTTCTGAAAGAGCTTACTAAAGCTTCCAAACGGTCTTGGGCCAGAGTACCACGTAAAAGATTTAAAATAAGTTTCAATTTAGAAATGGACCCTTCGCAGGAAACTTGTGAAATTTTACGGATTTGAAAAGTTGTGGGTATTTTCGCAAAAAGATACTGATTTCCGCTCAGTTGCATATTTTTTTTTATATACTTTTCTAGACGAAAAAGGAAGATCGTAGGATACATCAAAAGTTTGAGTTGGGTGATATTGTAAAAAAATGGTTTATGTTCAAATGTGAAGGTTCAGCTAAATACGTAAAATCACTTACTACATATTGTGTCTGCCGGCCCCTTTGATATGTTTAAGGCCTCCGTGGCCGAGTGGATTAAGGCGTCAGCTGGGAATCCGAGGTTTCCTGGTTCAAACCTGTGCGACGGACTAGACTAAGAATAGTAAAAAATGTAGTGATATTGCGATCGGAGGGTTGCCAACTTCGCTACCAAAATACTAAAATGTTGTCCAGAACATCCACAAAAAATTAACGGCGTGCATACGAATTGGTTTGGTTTTTAATTAACGTCGCACTAGAGCTGACAGTGGGCTATTGGCGACGGTTCGGGGCGTATCTCGAAGGAAAGACCCGGGAACGATGCCTCGTATTTTTGAACCATGGTCAGATGACGAGTAAACTCCAGATTGGTTTGGTTTGGTTAATTAACGTCGCACTAGAGCTGAACAGTGGGCTATTGGCGACGGTTCGGGGCGTATCTCGAAGGAAAGACCCGATAACGATGTCTCGTATTTTTGAACTATGGTCAGATGACGAGGACAATACCTGAGCTGGCACCTGACGCAACCTCCATAGGCGTCAGGACATTGGACCCAGATCAGATATATCGTGCACCAGTCCCGTATACACGCCAGTATAATTTGTTGGATTTTCTGGACGACTTTCTAGTATTATTGTAGCGAAGCTGTCAACCCTCCGATCGCAAGATCACTACTTTTTTTTACTTTTCTTTGTCAAGTCCATCGCACGGATTCGAACAACCAATCCTCTGATTAGTAGCTGAACGCCTTTATCCACTGAGTTACAAGAGGCCTGGACCGATATTAAAAATCGTGTCTTAAACTACCCGTATTCACCCTTTTATAAAGATATGAATGTTCAGAAATCATTACAGTTTGAAATAGGGGGTTAGAGTCTGGGCTGGGGTGCCTTGTTTCTCGCAAAACTTGTCTGGTGCAAGTACAGCAGCCTTGAAAACAAAAATCTCATTACCATCAACACGTGACAGCATGTTATTTCTGCGAAACCCACCGTGCTTTGACAGTCTGTGTGAAATAATGAGCCTTTCGCCGTTTTCGATCCACTTCACCTGAAACTTCGCAGGAAGAGAGATTAAATCCGATATTCGTCATTCAGGGAGTGACTTTTCACACACTTGAGTGAATTCCGTAAGGTTGCACAGCGGCGCAAAAAAGGGTCATTTTTAGCGTTTGTGTCGGGCAATCCAAGGCTATGTTAATTTATGCCTTCATGCTTGAATACGTTTCTGATTAGAAGGTGATTTTTTTTAACTGCTTGTTTTTTGTAAATCAGGAAATGAGCAACTTATAATTTGAGTAAAATACACTTTTTTTTTAATAGTGAGTGATAATATGAAGGTGGCATTGAAATATCAATTTCGAATTCAATATTATTGTTATCCAATTGCAAACGGCAAGTGGAAATTTTGAAGTGAAATCTGAAATCAACTGTTCATTTTAATTCTAAATGAATAAGATAATATCAGAAATGTCCATTTAGATTTATATATATACATATCGTCGTCGGCTTGGAAAGAAAACGAGCTATATTCAAACCACAGATTTAGCATCCGAAGCGGAAGCTGCTTGGCGACGAATTCGAAGCGATTTATTTCTGATTGTGGAATTGTTTTACGCAATGATTCTCAAGCAATTTTTGACGTTGTTTTTACTGCTTGGAAATTTAAATAATTTTTCCTGGCGATGCTATTTTGTGCTATTATTTTAAAAATTAATTGTAAAGAAATAGCTTGTAAGTTCAACAGTAAAATCCGTTTATAATGATGCCGGGTATAACGATATGCCGGATATAACAATGTAAAAACAGAAAGTTTGGATTTCTATAGCGGTCCATGTTAATTTTTTCGGATATTACGAAGCCGTTTATAACGATAATCTGCATGTAACGATTGAGTTTCCTCTATCTTATGCTAATAAAAACCGCTTATAACAATGAAGAAGGAGGGATGGCCGTTTGCGCCATAAACAAGCGTCAGGCGAACAGCACGTGAACAAGAGTGCCCGAAATTTGCGAAGAGATCCCCGGTTCTTCTACAATGTTAGCAATAATAGAAAATTTTATGGAAATTTCCTATTACAATGTCAGATCTAAGCAAACAAAAATGACTGACCATTCCTCATCAAAATAGCAATTTATATAACTAACTTTGGTACATATGTAGTATAGGACATTTGGCGCGAGTTGTTTTTGGCGTGTTTTATAGGGGCGATACATTTATAGTATGGCAACCCCACCTGGCATTGTTGGTATTTTCCTATTCTTGTGGCAACTTTCAATCTGGCAACCCTATGACGTCATCGTGCTGCATAATCGTTTGTGCATTCCCGGAACTTTTTTGGATTTGGCAACTTTTTTCGTCGCCAACAAAAACAAAACGCGCCAAATGTCCTATACTACATCTGTTCCCTAACTTTATCTAACTAGTATATGCAGTCGATAAATTCATTATAAAGTACATAAAATATATCTATACTCAACTGTCCTGTATGTATGAGTATAATATTTTTTTTATTAAGCTATATTTTTCGTGATTCGGATATGCCGATCAAATTATTCCTTGAGCATCGCTGTAAGCGCTTTTTACTGGGCCTTCTTTTAAAAATATCGTGACCACAGTGGCGGCTCGCCCACTACAGCAAGTACAGTCGGGCTGCACCTAAATTCGTTAGTGTATTTTAAAACTAAAATCAGATATTTTACTAATTTTCTTAAATGAAGATTAGAATTGAAAAAGAAATTTCTACGGTAGTAAACAAAATCTCCGATAAATAGCAAGCATGGTACCGTAATGCCCAATTCAGGATGGAAAAAACTCCATTCAATCAAAACTGCAGCTAAAAAACGAAATTCGAAATCGGCTGCATCGTTGCCGTGGCAACCTCTACGTAGTATGGAGATTCCCTCCATGCTAATGCACTGCATTTGTGAGAAGGTACAGCCGAAATGGATTTTCTTGTTTTAGCTGCACTTGAGGTTCGATATGCTGATTGGCTCGTGGATGAAACGAGAACTTACGAGAATATCTCACAACGGAAATGGCTTTCGTGATACATTTACTGTGTGCTGTTGTTTCAGGACATGGTCCTGCTGTTGTTTCGTTATGTAAGTTAATATTAAAATTGACCGATTTTCAGGTTTAAAAGAAAGCAGGATTGCTTTAATTTTAAAAAAATAAGTAAGTGTTTTCTATTTTTTTCGCATGTTTTCATTTCGTTAAAATTGAAAGGAAACTTTGATTTGAGTAGTGAATAATAAAGAATTTCCGTTCATGTATGGTTTTTGGAAAATAGGGGGGGGGGGGGGGGGATTCACATGATTTCGGCTGCACTAACATTTTTGACCACGGACCGCCACTGCGTGACCTATATTTAAAAACAAAAGATTTTGCCCGTGACCTCTTCAAAACAAATTATACCCCCCCCCCCTCCTCCTCCCAAATCATAACCCAGTTTAATTTAATCAATAAAATAAATCGATTAAAAAAAATTCCCGACAGAAACAAACCCAAGAGCGTTCGTACATCAAAGTTTAAAAAAAAAATTCTGTTTATTATTTGTGTGAAAAGTCTCATTAAAATACTCCCGAGCATTCTGATTTCCATCGCGTAATCAAATTCCTGACTCATTCCTTCGGCACATCTGTGGAGGGAAGCATCCCAGAGGTCGTGGGATTTGCAGCACCTGGTGTTGCGACTCGTCGGATCATCCCTTTGACACCCCTCTGGAATTTATGATGCCGATCAAAGTCTGTTTTGTGGAGGTCGTTCTCGTCAACAACGACTGGTGCGATGTTCGCGTTATTTTTATGTAACAGTTTTTTTTTCCTGTTATTGTAATTTTCGAGAAAGGCAGTAGTTCATTTATGGACCACAGGGGGCGGCTTAAGGGGACAAGGTAACACTTAACTTTTTTAATTTTGATTTTTGATTTTTTGAGTCAAATTTAAATATATGTTATTTAAATTTAGATAAGAGAACAATATTACAAATTTCATTATTATTTATAATTTTTTCACATATTATACTTTTTCAATTATATTAAGCTTTTTTTTAAATAAAAACGACACCAGGCTTTTTTTTTAAATACAGTAGAAATAAATAATAACTTTAATACGGGGGAGGGGTGAGGGCGGGGGGGCTTTCACTATACTTGCTTGTCACATAGACATGTCAATTTTCCGACAGCTGCTCCTTAGCTAGTAGCCAGGTTTTGTAAATGTCCCAATTGTTGTGCATCTCATAATAATAAAATATGTAAAAAAAATTGTTGTCTTCAATTATTTCAAACACACACTTAATCCTGTAGTTATTTTTCAGGTCTAATTATTATAACGAGTTCAGGCTTAGCCTTAGGGACCCCTCCCCCATCATTTAAATTAGTAACTTAAAAGTTAAATACCTAATCTTACTAAAGTTATCCTATTTATTGGACTTATTTCGATGAAGGTGTAGGGGGGGGGGGGGTATAGCAAAATCTATATTTTAAAAGTTTCTTATCGGTGAACGATATTGATGTTAATAGTCTTTAATTTACATTCCGTACTAAAGCAAAATTCGTTTTTTCACTAAGAAACAAACTCTTATTTTTGTGAATTATCCAATTATCTGGATATTCGGTTATCCGTGTGTGATATGGTCCCAATTTATCGGATAATTGAAATTCTACGGTATTTATATTTTTTCACCAAAATTTTTCTGAGGATCCTTTGAACTGCATACGCAAGAATTGACATTAATTTTTTTTTACATTTTATGTATTTGATTTTTATACGAATAGTTATTCATAATAACACAATATTTTCCTTAAAATAAAATGTTTTGTATTTTAGTAATTAAAAAACTATTACTTATACAGATAATTCGCATGCATAATTATACTAATATTCACATATTTTACAATATGCTTAAAAAATTACATATTTATAAAAATTAATTTTTATAATAAGCATTAGAGTTTTCAAAAACTTATTATCAAGTAAAACCAAACACTGAGAAAATACGATTTAAAAGTTTGTTCCTTTAAAAACATAACACATCATCCAGCATAAAATCTCAAATAATTTATTAAATAACATAGATACAGTTCTAGTATTTTGCACATAAAATTATGATGACTATGATTATAGCTACTATGCAATTTTTTTGAGTACTTTGTTCCTTTAAGACCCAAGCGGTAACTTAGAGCACTGGACTAAAATGAGTGTGCCTAATTTTTGTGAAAAAGAGTGCATTTAAATAAGTTTTAGTTGGAACATTTTTCTAACATTTAACATTTTCTATATTTATATGTACTGCTAACCAGGCCAACTTTACGACGTGGAGCAACTTTGTCGTTTTTAAAAAAATATGTTATATTTTTTATACTGCCAACTTCTTGCGCCAACCAATAGCAGCGCCGAAACTAATTAAGGCTATTGAATGATTGGTTGGTTCAAGAACTTCGCAGGGCGCCAAACATAATCTTTTAAAAACAAAATTACAGATTTGTATCGGCTGACGACAGATGAGATAATTTTTTTAATTATACATATCGTCTTTAAATAAATGAATTTCACTGAGATTTATATATTAGAATATTTTTATTTGTATATCACATGATATACAGCTTTTATTTTATGCTCTTCTCTGAAAAAAAAAGCGTACTTGAGATTTCAGATCAGCGACTTCTTCTCTACTTTGGACACTTAATATCGAATTTGTTTTGAAACTTTCTTTTTATAATCAATGTACGTAATTTAGTTGAAAAAGTTAAAACATTTTGTTAGTAAAAATATATAATATAGGTAATCAAGGATAGTAAAGACTATATATATAGAAGGTGCGCTCGTATTTTTCGCTTTTTGAAAGTGGGTAAGGAAAGGCAACTAAATGACGTCATTTTAGCTCCGCCTTACTTTTGACATCATTTTAGCTCCGCCTTACTATCGGTTTTTGATCATTCTCATTGGCTGTGTGTTTCAAGCATTGCTACTTAGGTTCGATCCCGGTTGGGTAACAACTGGTGATTTAATTTTTAATTAGCAAAATAATGTAAATATCTGTAAATAATTGTGTTCAGGTAACTTCACTACTAATCCGTCCTTGTTTTGTTATGTCCCCGTATTTTACTTGATTGAAATTGTAACTCATTTAATATGTCCAATACAAATGGATTGACCGGATAGTTTTGACCACTATTTTACTCTTTCAAAATTCATGGACATGCTCTCGTGGCAGCTAATATTATTTTAATACGCTTAATTTATTAAGCAACTCTTTTGCAATTTTTCCATACTAAATGCAATCCTTAAAATATAATTTAAATTCATAAAATGCAGTAAAAGTAACTAAATAAAGTTAGCTTATCACTTTTTAATAGTTCACAAAAAAACGAATAGATGGCAGTACCATCAAACAACGCGCCCGCATCTAGTTCAGCCTTGCCATTGGTTCAAACGACAGCATTAGACACACCCACAGAAGGCGAAATAGGCGTCACTATGACGTCAAATAGTTGCTCTCTCCGCCTTCCGTCAGGCAGCGCGAGTACGAGCACACCTTATATATATATATATATATATATATATATATATATATATATATATATATATATATATATATATATATATATATATATATATGGTCTTCACTATCCTTGATAAGTAATTATATAATTTCCAAAAAAAAAAAAAGTTTGCCAATCACATGTTTGCTTATATGTTACAAAAATCGTTAAACTGCTCCTGGGGACTAATATGACCAAACAACGCCAAATTAAGTGAACAAAGATGCCACTAACGGATAATTAGAGTGCAAGTTTAATGCATTCAATATAAAAAAACAGTTGTTCTACATTTGTGAATATATATTAAATTACACTAAAAATTGATTTATTTTTGACTTCGGTCTTGAAACTCAGCATAGTTACATAATATTTATTACCATACATTTACTTATACTAATTAGTAATTAATGATTTATAAGAATAATGAATGAGTTTTATATATAGTGAAAAATTGGTCAGAGTCGTGTCGAGCACATGAGAAGAGAATGGCTTCAAAAAGAGCACTTTGAAATAATTTATGACATTTGAGTTCATATTCTCGGATATTTGAGCATTGTACGTTAATAGAGATAATATATATTGCATCATATCATATCTAAAAAAATATTGTTGGCGGGAATAAGTCCGACTAAAGGTTTCTTGGCGGAATTTTGGAATGAGACAGGTTAAGGTTGCGTTTTATAAACTAAAAAGAATAACAAAAATTAAAAAAACATATATAATTTCTTTATAAAAATTCATTTTAATCACAATTAGGCAATAATTTATAAACTTGTAGCATCATTTCCATTCATAATAATAAAAAAAATGCTTATATTTTTATTATTCTTATTTGTTTTACAAAGAGCCGGCAAAGCTCGGTTTTTATAGTTATTGGTTTTTGGGAAAAACCAACAAAATTTTTCCCCCAAATTCTGGTGTTTAACAAATGATTTGATTTTTTTTGCATTTGTAATATCATAATTTGTTTTAATAAAGTTATGTCTTTAAAATTATGATTAAATTATTTAAAACAATAAAATTCCTTACAACATACATTTGAATTTCTTGAAATTTTAACAATTGTAGTGCTGCCATCTATGTGTGAATAATTCAACTTTATTTCCAAAGAAAAGAAACTTTTATTTAATAGTGCTGCCATCTGTACTTTAATTTAAAAACTAATATAAAACTATATTCTCACAGTAATATTGGGATGTTCCGTTCAGTCGAATTCGGATTTATTCAACTTTTACTCAACAAACGTGTTTATTGGGTGGAAATAATACTTACATATTCGTAAAATATTTTATTGAATCCTAATAGCTGTATGACTCAATTTTAGAAAATATAAAAAAAAAAGTTATATATCAAAAATAAATTAATACAGTAAAACTCTAATTATTCGAACTTCAGAAGTTATCCGGATCGTTTTCAAAGAAATATATTAGCAAAATCCACATTTTATAAGTTTCTTATCGGTGAATGATAAAAAAAAACTCACAGTACATATCGAATTACATACCATGTATTACATTATAAAGTACATTTGTATTTTTACTAAGAAATAAGCTTTTTTCGCGAATTATCCAATTTACCGTATATTCGGTTATCCGGATGCAATTTGCTCCCAATGGATCCTGATAATTGAAGTTATACTGTATTTATTTATGAATACATGCGTGCCATAAACATTTACCTATAAATAACATATTTATTTGTTAAGATAAAATAGTAATTACGAAATATTATTAACAGCAATTAATATCTAAAATAGCTCATATATTTAAAATAATAATCCATAATATATGTTTGCAGCGGCTTCACATTGAAGATTGTGATCTGCTCCAGTGATTCTCGTCTGAACACCTTCTATTGAATAGCATATGTAATGAATGATGCCCGTGTAAACCCGCTTATTCGATACAATGTAAAATGATTCGGATCCCTGTGATCGGCTTCTCGTTGTACCGTCTCGCATTACAATCCATTTAAGTTTCTTTTGTGAACCATTTCTTCAAATGAAATTAATGAAGTGTTTTGTAATTGTAGTATTAACAAATTATTTTAGGTTTTATTGTCATTTTCAAATATCTTTTCAAGCCACACATTGTTTTAAGCAATGTTCTGTTGCTTTTCCTTTGGACAAGCTTTAACTTGTTCTGGAGAGTAGTTATAAAATACTTGATCCTCGGTGATTTTTTAAGCATTTTCCGAAAGGAACTGGAACGATGAGCTCTGTACGCACACCTGGATCGATGATTTGGCAGTGTGGTGTGTTTGTCATAGTAGAAGCGACCTTCGATGAATTGTTTGTATAAGGTACATTTCAGTTGCGGCCGTGGCCCTAGAATATCGAGTAAAGCGTCGTATTTTAACGTTTTCTCTTTCAACAAGGCTTTGGCAACCTGGAAAAATAGAATGGAATTATATAATTGAAATAGAATTGTGGAAATCTAATACTGAAATTTTTATACATAGACCACTATTGGTTATACACACTTCCAAAAAAAATAGTCTTTTAATAAATCTCAATAAAAATGTAAGAGTTAATGAATACTACACTATAAAAAGGGCTCTTAAAAATAACTACATGAACGTACTCGTTTTTCTTTGCGTAAAATAACTACATGAACGTACTCGTTTTTCTTTGAGTAAAATAACTACATGAACGTACTCGTTTTTCTTTGAGTAAAATAACTACATGAACGTACTCGTTTTTCTTTGAGTAAAATAACTACATGAACGTACTCGTTTTTCTTTGAGTAAAATAACTACATGAACGTACTCGTTTTTCTTTGAGTAAAATAACTACATGAACGTACTCGTTTTTCTTTGAGTAAAATAACTACATGAACGTACTCGTTTTTCTTTGAGTAAAACAACTACATGAACGTACTCGTTTTTCTTTGAGTAAAATAACTACATGAACGTACTCGTTTTTCTTTGAGTAAAATAACTACATGAACGTACTCGTTTTTCTTTGAGTAAAATAACTACATGAACGTACTCGTTTTTCTTTGAGTAAAATAACTACATGAGCGTACTCGTTTTTCTTTGAGTAAAATAACTACATGAACGTACTCGTTTTTCTTTGAGTAAAATAACTACATGAACGTACTCGTTTTTCTTTGAGTAAAATAACTACATGAACGTACTCGTTTTTCTTTGAGTAAAATAACTACATGAGCGTACTCGTTTTTCTTTGAGTAAAATAACTACATGAACGTACTCGTTTTTCTTTGAGTAAAATAACTACATGAACGTACTCGTTTTTCTTTGAGTAAAATAACTACATGAACGTACTCGTTTTTCTTTGAGTAAAATAACTACATGAACGTACTCGTTTTTCTTTGAGTAAAATAACTACATGAACGTACTCGTTTTTCTTTGAGTAAAATAACTACATGAACGTACTCGTTTTTCTTTGAGTAAAATAACTACATGAACGTACTCGTTTTTCTTTGAGTAAAATAACTACATGAACGTACTCGTTTTTCTTTGAGTAAAATAACTACATGAACGTACTCGTTTTTCTTTGAGTAAAATAACTACATGAACGTACTCGTTTTTCTTTGAGTAAAATAACTACATGAGCGTACTCGTTTTTCTTTGAGTAAAATAACTACATGAACGTACTCGTTTTTCTTTGAGTAAAATAACTACATGAACGTACTCGTTTTTCTTTGAGTAAAATAACTACATGAGCGTACTCGTTTTTCTTTGAGTAAAATAACTACATGAACGTACTCGTTTTTCTTTGAGTAAAATAACTACATGAACGTACTCGTTTTTCTTTGAGTAAAATAACTACATGAACGTACTCGTTTTTCTTTGAGTAAAATAACTACATGAACGTACTCGTTTTTCTTTGAGTAAAATAACTACATGAGCGTACTCGTTTTTCTTTGAGTAAAATAACTACATGAACGTACTCGTTTTTCTTTGAGTAAAATAACTACATGAACGTACTCGTTTTTCTTTGAGTAAAATAACTACATGAACGTACTCGTTTTTCTTTGAGTAAAATAACTACATGAACGTACTCGTTTTTCTTTGAGTAAAATAACTACATGAACGTACTCGTTTTTCTTTGAGTAAAATAACTACATGAGCGTACTCGTTTTTCTTTGAGTAAAATAACTACATGAACGTACTCGTTTTTCTTTGAGTAAAATAACTACATGAACGTACTCGTTTTTCTTTGAGTAAAATAACTACATGAACGTACTCGTTTTTCTTTGAGTAAAATAACTACATGAACGTACTCGTTTTTCTTTGAGTAAAATAACTACATGAACGTACTCGTTTTTCTTTGAGTAAAATAACTACATGAGCGTACTCGTTTGCATCGTAAATGAGCGATGACGCACTCAAATTTAAGTAATCGTGCTTTCGCAAAAATCAGCAGTGTGATTTAATATTGCTAATCTCAGCTTCTGTTCAAGATATCTTAAAAGAGCGACCTGACACACTTAAAATATTTGTTCAGAAGATGGTTTCCAGGTTATTTGATGTCGATTGCTTAAATTGAAACTGAGTTATTACAATTGAATTATCTTACTTCCCATTCTTTTGGCACACATTCTTAACATTACTTTTGTTAATAACTTATTTACGTCACCATGGTAGCTTAACGGATAATACTCTTGACAGTGGTGCCTGCAGATCTTGGATTCCAGGTAAGTCTTGGTTGTAATTGTTGATTTTTATTGTAAGGGATTTATGAAGGCAACCTATGTAGGCTAGCATTTGCTCTTTTTATTCATTGTACTAATTGTTGAGTACAAGTCTTTCGTAAAATTGAAACATATGTATTCGGAGCTATCATAAGCATCGAATGTATTAAAAAATTAGTACAATTAACTTATTTTTGAATTCCTATTTTTAACATATATACAAAAACTGATGACCAAATGCGTGCTTATGGTCTAGAAAGGTTTTTCCTGTCAAACGCATCCTAATTATCCCTTAATGTCCATTCAATTATTTTTTAAAGCTAAGATTGTCAGTCAAGCTATTTCATTTGTCTATTACTCTATTATAAAAATAATACTTCGCAAATTGTGATTTGCATGCAACTAATAATTGATTACAAAACTAATTGAATATTCAAGTTATTGTACCTCTTCATGTGCTAATTAATACTTATACTTATATCATTAATAATTAATACTTATTTTGATAACTAATAATTGAAAACATTATAAGCAAAATAGTTTTAACTTGTTAAACGATAACTTATTTTTATTTAGCTGGTATTCTAGAAGTGAAAGAAAATGGTTATGAAATCGAACATTTTAAGAAACAAAATTTCGTTTCAGAACATATAGGATTTAAAAAGAAATGATGACCATGAGTTATTGGTTTTTTAATAGAGATAGCATAGTAGAATACTTACACGTATATAATTACATGTGCAATACTTGGAATATTTGATTACATTAGTCCCAAGGTGTGTACACATATTAAAAATTAAAAAAAAATCGACAGTTTTATTTAAAATGTTTATTTTTCATTAAATTTTGTAAGAAACTCTCTTTTAGTTAAAAGCGTCGAACAAAATTTTTGGTTGTTTAATTTTCTAAAAATTGATTATAAGAATTGGGAGTTCGTTTTATGATTTTTTTATGTTATTTTGAACATTTTAAGAGTTTTAAACTAATTTTCAATTTATAAATATATACGAATTTCCAACTATACTTATAACTATTTATAAATACAACTTACAACTGATAAATATATAAATTATGCATAAATTAGGAGGACCCCATACAGGAAAATTTTTTGGTTGACAATAAAATGACCCTCGAAGTATTTTAGATCCCCGGACGAAGTTAAAATCTTATTGATTTTTTAAAATTGAAAATTGTGAGTAAAAGAAACTATTCAAAATATATAATTAAATAATAAAAACAAGCTTAAATGATCGTATATAACTTTCATTTTTTTCCCTTTTCCCCAATCCTTGATAGCTTTTTATAAGAGAAAAATTCAAATAAATATAGAAAAAAAACATTGCATTTAAAATAATTAAATATGATAAAATGCTCGAACGAACATTGTGATGTATTACTAAGTAAATTAATTTAAAGTTAAATTAGTTACTTAAGCAAGCAATAAAAATGAAACGTCAATTCAAAATTACTAAACTTAAAGGCAGGTTTACACGCTACGATAAATCGTGACGATATGAACATTGTGATGTATTACTAAGTAAATTAATTTAAAGTTAAATTAGTTACTTAAGCAAGCAATAATAATGAAACGTCAATTCAAAATTACTAAACTTAAAGGCCGGTTTACACGCTACGATAAATCGTGACGATATGATTGACAAATTTATTGTTCCAATAAATCGAAAAAGTGGGTATTGTTTACACGCTACGATAAATCGTAACGATTTCTTGTCAAATATTCGTTGTCGACCGCTAAATAAGCTTTTGCCAAGGGGGAAGTAGCGTTGTTATATATCGGTTGTATAGCGAGAAAAGTGAAAAAGTCGCGAAGACCAAAAACAAAGTGCAGGGAATTCTCTCATGTAAAATTATTTAAAGAATTGAGAAATGAACCAAATGACTGGCGAAATTATTTGAGAATAGACGAGGAGACAGTTCTTTCTTATAAACCGTACGCAATGCATTAATTTTTTTCACAACAATGTTTCTGTCTGCCGACGGATCAAACTCCTTGTATTTTTTAACGAGCTCTGTATAAGCAAGGTCTTTTTTATTCCTGTCGGAATATTCTTTGCTCTTAACGAGCCACAAGCATGTAAAACTCCGATAAAGTTCAATTAATTCACTCAAGAACTCTCGAGGAGTTTGTTTAACTGCCATTATTACCTATTTGAATAAAAACAACAGTCAACCAAAGAAAGAACTATTCAACACAACCTTTCTGATGCAGATACAAATGCAAACTGAGTCAAATCGTAGCGATAAATGGCTGCTACTTGTTTACATGTTCCAACATGTCGTTACGATTCGCAGAAATTGATGCCGGCCGGCATCAACCATCCAATCCAATTCCAATTAATCGCTACAATGTCCTGTTTACACGCAAAGATAAATCGAAACAATTCGATCGTTACGATAAATTGCTAGCACTTATCGTAGCGTGTAAACCGGCCTTAAGGACAATTTTTAACTAAAGAATTTCAGAAATTATAACGGAGAACACAAAAAGCATTAGTATTCAATTTCTATGTGAGATATCATAGCACATAACTTCTGAATTTAACAAGATTTGATTTGAGAACGTATTTTACCGCTCTGACATCTTTTTCGTGTTTTTGGAGCTGTTCCATTGTAACTTCATAGCACTTTCGTAAGAAGAAATACATTAGTTTAAACGCGTCTTTTTCCGCCGTTTCCTCTACAGTCAATTGTGCCTGAAAATCAAAAGAAAAAGTTTTTAATAATCCACTTAAAATTGGTAAGAAAATATCGAATGTTTATTTATTCGAATGTTTCGAATGTTCGAAACAACCTTCCATTTTCATTAAAAGCGAAGTCTCACACTGTAAAAAAAATACACTTAAAAATGAGTACGTGAATCTACTCGTTCTTCTTTGAGTACAATTGCATCGTAAATGAGTGACAACGTACTCAAATTTAAGCAATCGTACTCTCGCAAAAATGAGCAGTGTGATTTATTATTGCTCATCTCAGCTTATGTTCGAGCCATCTTAACAAATCTACCTGACAGGCTTAAAATAGTTGTTCAGAAGATGGCTTTCCACATTTTTTTACGTTGGTTTCTTAAATGATTTAGTTACAACTCAAATGAGTTACTTACATTTCAAATGATTTAATTATAACTCAATTATCTTACTTTCTATTATTTTAGCACACCTTTTAAACAAGACTTCTGTTTATAACTTCTTCATGTCGCCCAATTTCACAAGCCCGAGATTAATCATCGGGTATTTGAAGTGATATCAAAGTACTCCCCTCTCAGTGAGTTGGACGGAGGAGCGATTGAAGAGCACCCGTGAAGCGTATCAAGTGGGTGAAGATAAGAAAGTCGTTATGAAGGTAGAAACTGTGCGCCTCAGAGCGAACTCGTGGCTTTGCACGAGTAGAACAATTGCTCGAGCCCGATAGTAACTAGTTGCCACCGTATTCTCATTCTTAAATAGAGTGGTTTTTTAGGAATGCGCAAGATCATGATTGGTTGTACTCACTAGTCTGTAGGCAGCTGTGGATATATTCATGATATCGCCAGTCATCTGGTCGAGCGTCACAGTGTCTGTAGAGTGTGAGAACATCTGCGATGACACCTGTCCACCCATGCTGAAGCACATGCCGCTGAACAGC
Source organism: Troglohyphantes excavatus (assembly GCA_963932185.1). Classification (NCBI taxonomy): domain Eukaryota; kingdom Metazoa; phylum Arthropoda; class Arachnida; order Araneae; family Linyphiidae; genus Troglohyphantes; species Troglohyphantes excavatus. The sequence continues at coordinate 4,120,943 of OZ010667.1, forward strand.
TGGGGAAAGGAAACAAGGGATGATAATGTAACTTTCACTATGTGGATTAAACGGTAAAAAAAAGGTACTTAAAAACGAATATCTAAACTTACTCGTTTTACCGGACAAACTTAAAACAGTTGTTCAGAAGATGGTTTTCCATGTTATTTGATGTCGATTGCTTCAATGGAAACTGAGTTATTACAATTCAATTATCTTACTTCCCATTCTTCTGGCACACTTTTTTAACATTAATTCTGTTTATAACTTTTTCACGTCGCCCTGGTATTACAGCGAATAAAGCATTAGGCAGCGATCCTTGAGGACCTGGGTTCGATTCCCGATAAGTCTTGGTTGTAATTGTCGATATTTATTCAAATTTATTTATGAGGGCAGCCTATGTAGGCCAGCAACTGCTCTTTTTATTCATTTTTACCCATTTAGTTAGATTTTTTTTAAGTTGGGAAGTTTCGATCGTTCAAGTTGGGAATTTCGAATTGTTAAGTTGGGAATTTCGAATCGTTAAGTTGGGAAGTTCGAATCGTTCAAGTTGGGAATTTCGAATTGTTAAGTTGGGAATTTCGAATCGTTAAGTTGGGAAGTTCGAATCGTTCAAGTTTTGAATTTCGAATTGTTAAGGTGGGAGGTTCGAATCTTTCAAGTTGGGAAGTTCGAAGCGTTCAAGTTGGGAATTTCGAATCGTTCAAGTTGGGAAGTTCGAATTGTTAAGGTGGGAATTTCGAATCGTTCAAGTTGAAGTTCGAATCTTTCAAGTTGGGAAGTTCGAATCGTTCAAGTTGGGAATTTCGAATTGTTAAGTTGGGAATTTCGAATCGTTAAGTTGGGAAGTTCGAATCGTTCAAGTTGGGAATTTCGAATTGTTAAGTTAGGAAGTTCGAATCGTTTAGTTGGGAAGTTCCGATCGTTCAAGTTGGGAAGTTCGAATAGTTCAAGTTGGGAATTTCGAATCGTTCAAGTTGGGAATTTCGAATCGTTAAGTTAGGAAGTTCGAATCGTTCAAGTTGGGAATTTCGAATTGTTAAGTTGGGAATTTCGAATCGTTAAGTTGGGAAGTTCGAATCGTTCAAGTTGGGAATTTCGAATCGTTAAGTTAGGAAGTTCGAATCTTTCAAGTTGGGAAGTTCGAATCGTTCGAGTTGGGAATTTCGAATTGATAAGTAGAGAAGTTCGAATCGTTAAGCTGGAAAGTTCGAATCGTTCAAGTTGGGAAGTTCGAACAGTTCAAGTTGGGAAGTTCGAACAGTTCATGTTGGGAATTTCGAATCGTTAAGCTGGGAAATTTCTTGTTCCAACGACACCAGAGTTGGTTAAATAAAAGCTTACGACAAACACAACTCACTTCATCGGGTGTGTCCTCACAATCTTCATCGCTGGGATGGTCCTCAGTCTGAACCATTCCCAGGAAGTCCTCACTCGACGTAATGGAGACGAACTGTATCTTGTCCTGGCCCATGGAGAACCAGTGTGCCACCACGTGCCCTGCCTCGTGCCATGCGGTGTCGACGAGATCGTCGTCAGGGTGCTGGAGGCTGCAGCGGCGGCTGCTGCGCGAGATGCGCCGGGCATGACGCAGCCACTTCAGCAGCTGGGGAGTGCTCAGCTGCAGCAGACGCAGGTTGGTTTCGAATTCGGTGACGGTAAACTTCTCTTCCCCTTCCTCTTGTGAATAATGTAAGCGTTTTTGTTAAAAAAAATGTGTTGCATTATAAAAATATAATATTTTTTAAAATTAAATAATAATAATTTTAAGTATTATTAATGTCAAAAGAAGAGTTGCGCTCAGGTTTTAATATAAGGAATATAAGAATTGAAATCATAAAAAAAAATGCGTAGGGTTATAAGAAAGGAAGCAAAACTACTCGATGTATACTTTTGGTTAAAGATTGCAATTTTATTTATTGGTAGAAATATCAGACGCAGTTCTATTTTCGAAAAAAACTTTCGTTTAGTTGTATTTTTCTAAGATCCCGTTTTCGCGTAATATTTGTTTACTTATAAATAAGTGAATCTCCGACTGATATGGCTAACAATAAATAGAAAAGATATTCTCCCCTCAAATCTTGCTTGTAGTTTTGTTTTCTTTATTTAATTTGCATGAAATTGATTTTTTTAAAAACAATTTTAAATAATTTATGTATTTATAACTTTTATTTATTTATATTTTATTTAATTATTACATTTATTTATATTTTATTTAATTATTACATTTATTTATATTTTATTTAATTATTACATTTATTTATATTTTATTTAATTATTACATTTATTTATATTTTATTTAATTATTACATTTATTTGTATTTTATTTAATTATTACATTTATTTATATTTTATTTAATTATTACATTTATTTATATTTTATTTCATTATTACATTTTTTATTTATTTATATTTTTATTTATTTATATTTTTATTTATTTATATTTTTATTTATTTATATTTTTATTTATTTATTTATTTATATTTTTATTTATTTATATTTTGATTTATTTATTTATTTATATTTTTATTTATTTATTTATTTATATTTTTATTTATTTATTTATTTATATTTTTATTTATTTATTTATTTATATTTTTATTTATTTATTTATTTATATTTTTATTTATTTATTTATTTATATTTTATTTAATTATTACATTTTTTTATTTATTTATATTTTTATTTATTTATTTATTTAGATTTTTAGTTCTTTATTTATTTATATTTTATTTAATTTTTTTTTTTTTTTATTTATTTATATTTGTATTTATTTATTTATATTTGTATTTATTTAATTTTTTTTTTTTTTATTTATTTATATTTGTATTTATTTATTTATATTTGTATTTATTTATTTATATTTGTATTTATTTATTTATATTTGTATTTAATTATTTATATATATATATATTTTTTTATATATTTATTTTTTATATTTTTATTTTATCATTTATTTATTAATTTTATTTATTCATAAATTTTATATAAGTATTTATAAAATTTATTTGTTTATACATTTTATATAAGTATTTATAAAAGTTATTTGTTTATAAATTTTATTTATTCATAAATATTATATAAGTATTTATAAAATTTATTTGTTTATACATTTTATATAAGTATTTATAAAAGTTATTTGTTTATAAATTTTATTTATTTATAAATTTTATTTATTTATAAATTTTATTTATTTATAATTTTTTTTATTTATAAATTTTATTTATTTATAAATTTTATTTATTTATAAATTTTATTTATTTTTAAATTTTATTTATTTATAAATTTTATTTATTTATAAATTTTATTTATTTATAAATTTTATTTATTTATAAAATATATTTATTTATTATTTTATTTATAATTTTTATTATTTTATTTATAATTTTTATTATTTTATTTATAATTTTTATTATTTTATTTATAATTTTTATTATTTTATTTATAATTTTTATTATTTTATTTATAATTTTTATTATTTTATTTATAATTTTTATTATTTTATTTATAATTTTTATTTTATTTATAATTTTTATTATTTTATTTATAATTTTTATTATTTTATTTATAATTTTTATTTTATTTATAATTTTTATTATTTTATTTATAATTTTTATTATTTTATTTATAATTTTTATTAATTTATTTATAATTTTTATTATTTTATTTATAATTTTTATTATTTTATTTATAATTTTTATTATTTTATTTATAATTTTTATTATTTTATTTATAATTTTTATTATTTTATTTATAATTTTTATTATTTTATTTATAATTTTTATTATTTTATTTATAATTTTTATTATTTTATTTATAATTTTTATTATTTTATTTATAATTTTTATTATTTTATTTATAATTTTTATTTATTGATTTATAACTTTTATTTATTGATTTATAATTTTTATTTATTGATTTATAATTTTTATTTATTGATTTATAATTTTTATTAACCAACAATTTAATTTTAATTAATTAATTTTTAAACAAACCAACAAGCAAGGCAGCAAACCAGTAAATATATATGAACAAACAATCAGGCAAACCAACAAATATGAATTAATAAACAAAGAAACAAGCAAGCATGCAAACAAACAAGGCAAACCAACATATATGAATGAATAAACAAACCACCAAATAAGGCTGAAATATTATTTCATATCTTTCATATTTAGTCTGCTACTGAAATAAGCAACCAATTCCTAACTAACGTTTTGGGGCGACGCTTTTTGTCACCCCATACAAATATATAACGTACTAGTTTAACATCACACAAATAAAGAGACAACGCTATATTTACCTTCATATTCGAGAAGCACTCTTCCCCACTCGATCTTCACATGCTTCTCCCTAGAGCTCGGACTGCGGCTTTTCGACGGGCGCCGTCTCATGAGCGTCACAATCATCATTGCTATTTCGGCGATCAGCATAAACTCAATGATACAGACGCCCAGGAGTTTGTCGAAAAGGTAATAACCCTCTTCTTCCATCGGGTATCCTCATAGGTTCTCCAATAACACTTTTTATATGTACAGCCGAGCGTCGTCGAGCCGATAGACTCAAATGGTTGTTATAGGGTTGCCCTTTTGGAAAAATTTTACGTCGCAAGAATAATAATTATAAATGCCAAATGATACGGATATATGTTATGTATTTTTTTAAATACGTAATTAATGTGTTGTGAAGTTTTTATATGTTTTTTTTGTCTATTTAATGTAAAAAAATGTGTTTAAAAATGAGTAAATGGATGTACTCGTTTTTGTTTGAGTGCAATTGAATCGTAAATGAGCGATGACGTACTCAAATTTAAGTAATCGTACTTTCACAAAAATGAGCAGTATGGTTAATATTGCTAATATCAGCTGTTCAAGCCACCTTAACAAAGCGACCTGGCAAATTTAAAATATTTGTTCAGAAGATTGTTTTACACAATATTTGATGTCGATTGCTTAAATGGAAACTTAGTTATTACGTCACAATTATCTTACTTCGCATTCTATTGCCACGCCTTTTTAACATTACTTATGTTGATAACATCTTCACGTCGCTCTGGTAGTACAACGGGTAAGGACCTGGACTTCGGTGCGAACGACATCAGGTAGACGGATTGGGTTCGATTCCCATTAAGTCTTAGTTGTAATTGTTGAAATTTATTGAAAGTGATTTTATGAAGTCAGCCTATGTAGGCAAGCGACTGTTCTTTTTATTCACTGTACTCATTGTTGAGTACGTCTTTTTCAAAAATGAAACTTTTGTATTCGCATCAAATGTTATCAAAAATGAATACATTTTACTTATTTTTAACAGTTTACCAAAAATACAAATAAATATTATTTTAAAAATCGCTCGGTTTTCAGAAATCTATTGAAAATCCTGAAATATGTGTCATACACGTAACCAAACCGAACTAAATATTAGTGTTAAGGAATAATTAAACTAATAAAAGCTACACATTCCGAATAAAATTTGAACTTGACGTACTTTTTTAAATTAAAAGTTTACTTTAACTATGCATTATAAATTCATAATTTGTAAAATTATAATTTACACTATATAACTATTAATTGTAAATTATTACAAAATATACATTTAAAGGTTCAACTTTATTGTCATTATAACTCAAATCTACATTATATATTAACTATTTATCTACATTAAAAAGTAAATTTTCTTTTCAAAATCTACACGATTTAGGAGAGCCACCGCATTTTAAAATAGCCAATTCGAAGATATTTGGCGAAATATGGCAATCCCAAATTTGTTTTGAAAGTTCTTGGGGCAGGTGGTTCCGACCTGAGCCCCTCCAATTTCCCCTAACATTTGTTGGGAGGGAGTTCCCCCCCCCCCCCCCTTCCCTCCTCTTTGAAAAAATGGACTGTGCCACTATTCCACATAGGGGTTGGTTGATGCAATGTTTTCAGAATACCTTTTACCAGTGGCAGTACTGCAAAAATTCAATTACCGTTCTATTTGAATTACAGTATTATTTTCAATTACCGTCTTTAAAATCGGCCCTGGGCAGAACAGGCGTCATTGCGGGACACGAAAATTCCCGGTGGAATCAACCTATGAGGATAAATAGCATAGGTGTAAAAGAAAGTGGCCGCATCGACCGAGTCGACCGCTAATTCACTCCCGTCTCTTACCTTGGTGTGGCGTGTGTGTGTGGGAAGGCGGGGGGGATTGGGGATGAGTTAAAATTAGGGCATACGTAGGGTTGTTTAACTGCTGTAACTCCAGTTTTAGAAAAGGGTCGTGGTGAGTGCTTGCTTAAATTAAAGAGAAATACGATTTCTACTATTCCATTTGGCTAGTTGATAGTTTAAACCATTTGTGGGAAAATTGTGGGAAGGGACGGTTTATATATCGAAGATTTAAAAAAAATCATTACTACTTAGGGCCGCCCTTAGGGGCATGCCACCGTGGGTCCTGCGCTTCTGGAGGGGTCCCGCGCTCATCAAAATAAAAATTTTGCAGATAAAATAACTTTTTTTATTGCTTTTGATATGAAACGTCTTAAATATAAGCTATATGAAATATCATGTTAATGATAGAACGTACAATGTCCTTCGGAGACTACTGGTGTTCATATTTACAATCGTATAAAGTTTTTTCTTCCTTATGGCAGGACGGCCGGAACTACGACAAGAAAATTCAGAAAGTTCTGAGTTGGCAAAGGAAAAAAAAACAGAAAACAGTTTACAAATTTCAACTGTAAAATGTGTTACCTACACAAAACTGCTTCCGGAAGAACTTAATCTCATAGAGGGATCCATTCTCTGACAAATATCACGACTGACATAATAATTTGGCGTCTCGTTCGATAGAGAATTAAGCTTATATGTTCTATCGATTAAATAATTAAAAAAAAAATCAAAATAATACAGATGCTTTATGTAACGAAGTTCTTGAATAAATGTTCCATTCAAATGATACCTAGCCGCATCAAATATTTGTAGTTAATAAAAAAATCCGATTGGTTTTTCAAAAATCTGAAAACTTATTCATAAAATTGTGTGGATGCTAAAAAAGGGCACGCTACTAAGTTCGCACAGCGCCCTGCGTCTGCTAAGGGCTTCCCTGTTACTACTCCACTTTTTAAAAATACTTTCTTACTTTCTTTCGACTTATGTCCATACTTTCGACTTGTGTTGTACGTATACACTGGCGATTCAAGAAAATTTTTGGACGCAATCAAACATTTGATTTCGGCGCCCTTTTTAAATTTAGCCATAACCACCCTTTCAGTTTTTACGTATGCTCGCCACCATTTGTTGATAAACAATACAATTCTTCTGGAGTTGAGAGTATACTTTTGGCTCTGATTAATTGGCGGGTGATTTAAATCCCTTTAAGCTGGTTAAAATGAATTGACCAATGGGCTTATCTAAAACCTTGTAAACAATGCGACGTCACACCACCTCCATTTAGTCGGAGCCAAACTATATTAATCGTCCAATCCAAAATTACAAAATTTAAATCGCTATGATTTTTTACTTTCGGAATTTCTATATAAAGGGAATTATCTCCCAAGCCTAAGTGCCACTGTCTGAATAAACGGATTAAGTAGAAACGCCACTATCTGTCTGAATTTACGGTTTAAGTAGAACCGCCACTGTCTGTCTCAATAAACGGTTTAAGTAGAACTGCCACTGTTTGTCTGAATAAACGGATTCAGTAGAAACGCCACTCTCTGTCTGAATAAACGGATTAAGTAGAAACGCCACTATCTGTCTGAATTTACGGTTTAAGTAGAACCGCCACTGTCTGTCTCAATAAACGGTTTAAGTAGAACTGCCACTGTTTGTCTGAATAAACGGATTCAGTAGAAACGCCACTCTCTGTCTGAATAAACGGATTAAGTAGAAACGCCACTATCTGTCTGAATTTACGGTTTAAGTAGAACCGCCACTGTCTGTCTCAATAAACGATTTAAGTAGAACTGCCACTGTTTGTCTGAATAAACGGATTCAGTAGAAACGCCACTCTCTGTCTGAATAAACGGATTAAGTAGAAACGCCACTATCTGTCTGAATAAACGGTTTACGTAGAACCGCCACTGTCTGTCTGAATAAACGGCTTAATTAGAACTGTCTGACTGAATAAATGGCTTACGAATCATTCGAATACATTCTTAAATACACCAGTGACAATTTACGTTCGGCCTTAGTTTTACTAATAAAGTACTTACTAAAACTCAACACGTGTTTTTAGACTGGAATTTCGTCTAATATTTCATGAGCGTGAGCGTAAGTCGAAGGAACAAAACACAAGCATTTTCTATATTTATTTGTTTTGCAATAAAATATTTTCAAATTTTCTATATTCAAGCATATTACATGGGCAAAAACATTTGCGTGAGTATTCTAAATTATTATTCACTTCTGACTGAGGTGCTCTAAATTTCAGGACGACACAAATCGCCATTAATCGTGACAACAATGCGCAGTATTTAACGTTGCTAACTAGCGAGTTATACTTTTGTTTACTTGTAAATAAGTTGACGATTAAAAAAAAATGGTTCCTTTCTAAATAGTTAGGAATGCAAAAATAATGGGAATTGCGAAATGACTGAAGCAAATATGTTGCGCCTTCTGTGTAAACGAATTCAGTAATAATAACGAACTTTATTTTAAATTATTAAAAACAATTTTAACTATTCAAACAAGCTCGCTTTAACAAGGTACACACATCGCGACCGAGAGATATAACAATGCAGGTCATGACTGGCAAATATATCCTTTTGAAGCATGTCACAGCCACAGTCAGTTCACCCTACTCGCCTCGGCAATTGGATCGGCTCAGTTGGGCACCCCACTCGGCTGGTCCACTGACGACAATCGACTGGGTTATCGGCTTCTGCCACAAATATATAGCTAATGGTTTCAGAATTAAATTTAACATTGGTTTCAGAATTGACATTTTAATAGTAATACTTTTTTAAATTAAAAATTAGATAATGCTTAATGTATGATACAGTAGGATATAATGTATTAATATATTTTATAAATAAGTACAAGTAAATTGTTTTATGCTTTCAAAATATGTGTTTTCTTCCAGTTAGACGTCTCAACAAACTGTATAAATATAGCTATTCACCCTTTGGGGTCGAGGGTGGAGCAATGACTCTCCTCTTCCAAAATAACGACATGTTCTTTGTTCCCTGTTCTTCAAATTGAACGAGTACTGCATGTTCTTTAAAAAATCACGGCTTTATTTTTTTAGATTGTTCTTTACCTAAGTCCATTTAAAAGTAAGGCATTACTTGCACATCGTTAGGGAAAAGATCCGGAAATTGATTAAAGGAAAAATAACAGGAACGGGATATAACTGTTCCATAAAAAGAACGTAAATATCAGACATGTTCCTCGTACGAAAAGGTTTAAATTTGGTCGCATAATAAAATATCTATACAAGATTATCAATGCTCTTCAAATAAAAAACCAAGCAACATAGATAAAAATAAAAAGTCTCAAAGAAATTATCACACAAAAATAAGAAAATAGGCATAAGAAGACTGTTCAAAAATGCAAATAAAATAGCTAAATAACAATCATTGAAAGGGGAGTTTGTCTAGATATTCTGATGATAATTAAGAGCTCTAAAAGTGATAAATTTTTTATTAATTCCTAAATTTTGCACTGCGTAGTGTCCTAAATTGTCTATTTAAAGGAGAAAGGATAACACAAATTACAGTAAATTCATACACCATACGTTTGTTAACATCAAACCAAACGCACCATACATTGACACCAGAAACAAAGTTCGATCCACTCTGCATTATTATTCCCGAGCAGTACCAAACTTCGCGTGCGCGCAGCCGGTTACACACCCCTCCGAAAAAGAAAAAAAAACATCCCTCCTCCCTTCCCGACATCGTGACATCCACGCTTTAAATAACAACAAATCGGAGCCTGCAACAACCCATTCCGTGACAAGATCACAAGAGTAAATACAGAGACAAACTCAAATGGACACGGAATGGCCTCCCATCGATGCATTTCCATTTACGCTGCTCGTCCCCAAATTCCTTCACTACTGACTATCATAGGTTACATCCGATGATTTCTGCGTAAGGTGTTGGCATCACGCGAGGAGAACGGGGCGCGTGTTGCCATGGTTACCCGTGTTGACTGCACCCCCAACAAACCCTTCTAATGAGTTCGCTCATCCTAGAATTCCCGGGAAGAAGTTTTACGCCACACTTTCCCCCCTCATGCTGGTTCTTTTTTTGGCCGTGCTGCCCGCATGTTATGGTAATGAGACGACAACCTTGCTGTGTGGACGCCGCTATCGTAAGGTTTCCAGTCTGTACTTTGAGATAAGGTAGGAGAAAAGTCATTGGCTTTCAACAGGTGAGGACATTTTCTTACTTCTAAAGGGTTTTTAATAAGGAATATAATGGGCCTGATTTACCCTTCAGGCCAGTTAGGTCCGTAGCTAAGGCCTGTAATTTAGGCCTCCAACATTTATTTAAGGGTTGGGGATCCTAAAAATTCCAAAAAATTGTAAAATTCGCGATTTTTTGCTATTTGTTAAAATTATAGTTTGTGTGTGTGTGGAATATTCTAAATATGCTTGAAAAATTCTATAACTTTGTATTTGTTTTTTTATAATGAGTTATTTATTGATTTTTGACTCATAACTAAATCTTTTAAATAATGAAAGTTACCATTTGCCTTCTGTAGTAAAATTTGGGTAAAACAATGGTTACCCAGCAAAAAAAAGTCAGCATAAAACCTTCATCAAAATTTTGAAATTGAAGGTTTTATGCAGAAAAACTGTAGTTTTTTTTAAAGATCTATAAAATTAAAGGTTTTTCTTTCAATATCCTTCATAAAAACCTGCAAGAAACCTTCAATTTTTAATCATGAAGGAAAAGTGCAGATATTTTAAAGGTTTTATGCAGGAAAATTAAAAACTTCAAAAAAACTGCAGTTTTTTGTTTCAATATCCTTTATAAAACCTTCAAAAAACCTTCAATTTGAGAATTTTGATGAAGGTTTCATGCTGACTTTTTTTTGCTGGGTACAACACAACATGCACTGCTTGGAGAATATCTGAGAGTAATCTGCTGTAACTCAGTTCGTATGATAATGGATTAAGGATAGGAAATTTGGTAGAATAACTTCCTAATTTCAACATAATGCTATTTTTAAAAATAAATGAAAAATGTACCAATTCCTGTATTACAATATTTAATATTTTTGAGTACATTTGCATGGTCACAGCTTTCAACAGGTAATTAAAACAATTCACCCGAATTTAAATGTTTTTTGTGTGTTTATTAAGAAGATTTAAATTAGTTTAAAACTTTAGTTTTTAAAAAAATTATTTTAAATTTAAGAGTAGTTATTTTCCTTTGCAGAATTACTTGATGCACCCTTTTAAGCCATCCTCAATCTAATGTTTTTGAGTTTACGAAGCCGCATTTTTGGTTTGTTCGGATTATTTCTGGCTCTTTTCTGGACAGGTAAGTTTATAAGAACTTTAACAATTATAGATATTTTTGTAAATTTAAAAAAATATATAAAAGGCTATGTAAAAAGGAAAACCGACTTTAAGAAAAATGCGCTAAAAAGTAAATAATAATTTTTAAGAAGTTGCAAAAATTGAATTCTTTAATGTCAATTTTATACTCATTACAACTTTTTGAAGTTGGTGTCAATTTACAAAAACATCTGAAACTTTTGGCGCCGATTTAAAAAAGGTTTTTGGTTTGGTTTGGCTAATTAACGTATGAAACGGCAAAAAAAAAATTAATAATAAAAAAAAATTTATATTAAATAATTACATTTTTTCGGAAAACTAAAAATTATTTGTTACTTTTCAGGCCATTTTTTTAAGTCGGTTTCCCTTTTTTTTAAAAAGATAATTGTATTAATTTTTAAATTAAGGTTTTCTCAATAATAATTAAGCAGTTACTCATCAATTAAGGCTAGTAATTGTTTAATCGTTATTGAAATTAATCGCTATGTAGTGTACCTGGATTTTATGAGTGTACATGGCTCGCATTGAAAGCAATACACTTCAAATGTGTATTCATTAAATTTTCAGGCTATAAATATCCAGGCTATAAATTCAAAATTGATTTCAACATAATACGTTTTTTAATGAGTAAATTAATCTGGTTAAAAATTTCTAAACTTATTTAATGGTTACTTATATTAGTATTAGTATGAATGTGCCACATTAATATAGTTCTACCTACTTCGTAATTTTTAGTTCGAAGTCAGTGCACAAATGGATTCGAAGAAACTTGTGTTTGGAAGCATGATGAGAAGTCTGCTCTGAGGTGGATATTGAAATCAGGTGAGATGGGCACAGGTGTTGATATTATAAAAATAATTACTCTGGATCAAAGGTGGATCTATGATCTGATATTTCCGATTCGAATTCATTCCGTCAGCGAATTGATTTCGAAGATTCTTTTGAATAATATCTCAGTGACACACAAAAGTAAATAAAAATAAAAACGATCTTTTAACTTTATATTTAAGGGAGACCCAAGCCCAAAATTCCGAAAAAAATTGCTAATTTTCTTTTTCCTCATAAAACGATCCTTTACATACTTAAGAAGGTGTGTACAACTTTTAAAAAGAATAAAAGAAACAGAACATATGTTTTTTTAGATATTTATATATCATTTATCATCTTTCTACTCACTTTTATTCTGCATGCAAAAATCGTCATTTACTCAAAATATTTTTTTTTACATTTTGGTCACGTTTAAAATGCTAAGGCTTTGTAACTAACCTAAAACTAAAGTGTTAATAGTTTTTGAAGCTCTAATATTTATTTTATAAACGTATGAATAGCCTTTTTAAATTAAGTTATAATTTTTTTTTACGAATTATTAAACATAAAAATGTGAATATTTTTTTTAGGTTTTGAACTTAAAATAAGTTTCTGAAAACTATTAACAAATCTGCAAATATCTATTCATACGTCTATAGTACATTAAAGGAGGGGTAGTGTTTTTTTTAAAGTCTATTTAAGCTTAAAAAACGAAAAAAATAACAAAAATATATATTTTTAAATATATTTGTTTTTGATTATTGTTCAGAAAAAAATATTCTAATAATATAAAAAAAATTGTATTTCTGAAATCATTAATAAACAAATTAGGATTTTAGGCTTGGGTCTCCTTTAACAATCAATCTCAATGTTTGCAGTATGTTTATAAAGGTTGACTTTATATATCCTTGTTTTCAAAGAAGAAGCTTTAACATTATTTCGTTTAGCATTTTCAATAAATAGTTCGTAAATTTTTATATAGAAAGCATTTTTAATTAACCACTTCGTCTGCTATTTCTAGTATCATAAGGAACTATGGCATATATTTAAATAAACCATATGTTTATGTGTATGCATGGAATCAGCATTAAGTACTTACAAACGAGGAACTCTGCCTGCGTTGAACACCTTATAAGTGGACTTTCGCAGATCTCTCACTAATATTTTTATCTGTATTTAAATAAAAAACAATAAGTTTTGGGTGTAATTGTTTTATTACCCTACTGTTTGTAACAGTACACTGTTAGAAATGCATGCTTGTATTCGAAAAAACTTTCGGCGCTTTCGGAGAAATGGTCTCCTGCTAAATGTTTTGATTAAATATTTCGTCAAAATTCGGAAATTCATTTTGTCATTTAAAAAAATATATTTCGTCAAAAATGAGGACGATTTCAAACAAAAATCGACGGTTTTATTCAAACCAGGGATCTCTTGGCCGCGTGTTATCAACAGTGCCAGAAAAGCTCATTTAAATTGTGGCAATATACATATAAGAACCAAAACCTCCTTAAAGAAGTCGCAATAAATTGTTGTCGTTAAAAATTTGACCATTCTTATTTCGTCCGAAGTCAAGTGATTCAAATGACGAAACGATTGTCAAAAGAGACGAAAGTAGCCTTTCTAATAAAATGATACTATTTCTGAGATTATTTTACTCATTCGTTGTAGTAACAGTTATAGTGAACGATTCGTTATAGTGAACGCCAAAACCCATTGACAATTTTCCCCTTTCCAATTGACATTTCACCTTTCCGAAACTTTTTTCCTTTTCCAATTGACATTTCACCTTTCCGAAACTTTTTTCCCTTTCCAATTGACATTTTCCCCCCCTTTCCCATTTTTTTTACCTTTCCCACATTTTTTTCCTTTTCCAAATTAAATTTTTTACCTTTCAAATTTGACATTTTCTTCCCCCTTTCCAATTGACTTTTTTCCCTTTCCCATTTTTTTTTACATTTCCGACATTTTTTTCTCTTTCCAATTTACATTTTTTCCATGTCTAATTCGGCAATTTTTCCTCTTTTCAATTGACTTTTTTCCCTTTCCAATTGACATTTTCCTTTTACATTTAACTTTTTTTCCTTTCCAATTTACATATTTCCCCTTTCTAATTCCCCATTTGTTCCCTTTCCAATTGACTTTTTTCCTTTTCCAATTGACATTTTTTTCCCCTTTCCAATTGACATTTTCCCCATTTCCCTTTGACATTTTCTACCAATTGACGTTTTTCCCCTTTTCAGATAATAACGGGGGCAACTTCATCCAGTTAACGGGATGCGAGCACCCCTCGTGCGGCATCGCGTCCCTCGTCACCCCGTGGCTACCCCCTCGTCACGCCGAGTCACGCTGGTCGGGGTTTGCCTTCCGCGTGTACGGCACATCCGGGGTCTACCTGCGTCTCTACCTCATGACCGAGGAGAGGGGTCAGCACCAGGTGTTCTCCAAAGATGGGAACTACGCCATGCCTTTCCCAGAGGAGTGGACTGTGAGGGATGTCGTCATACCTGCCACTACGTCCAGGCACAGGGTGGGTTGGTTTATCTTCCATTTTTGAAGTAGAACTTCTTTAGTGAAAGCTAGTGAATGTGAATGAGTCGACACGGAAATCAAACATGAAACGGAAAAATCGCGGGGCTCAAGGCACTGATTAAAAAGTTTCAATACTTGAGGTACAGTAATACTGACAGGGGCGCCCTCTCGTAAAAGTTAGTTTCGAAGAATGAAAAATCCCACATATAGTTCATTATTCTTTAAAAAAAAACCAAGAAATTACAACGCAAGAAATATAAAAATTGCTAAAAAGTTAGGCTAAATTGCACTAATAATAATAACGTAATATACAGAACATACGCAACTTTTATACAATTTACGTGTGTAAAATACGTTATCTTAAAGTGAGGGGATGCCTACAATTTTAAGTGAGTTGATGAGTCAGCTGTTAAAACAATACATCTATGAAGACGAAAGAAGTGTCACTTCAACCGTGTGGTTACATGTACGAAGCACACGGTTTGCTTGTGTTTTAGTTTAATAAAATATCCTTTCGCTCCCTTAGTTTAACTTCATTTTTAAAGTAATCCAAATAAATATATAACATTTGGTTAATAGAAAAGATAATAAACATTGTTAATTTTTAAAATAACAGGAAAATAATACTATTGTATTAATACGGTAGAATTGTTAGTAGTCGATTTGATTTATAGAACAAGCGCAAAAATATCCGGAGTTTATGTCTAAGGCGCTTTATTTATTACGTCACGCTACTTTACGCCCTTTCTACCCTCTTCTTCTCCATGTTACGCACCACCATATGAAGCGTTAAGAGCTAAAATGGATAAAGTCCAAAAATATTAAAAAAAAAAATTTGTTTGTTGCAGATTAGTACTTGTTAATGGTGTATAGTAAAAATCGCTTATATCGATGGTCAAGGGACAGTCATAATTAGATCGTTATATCCGGAAATCGTTATATTCGAATTTTGTGAAATGTCGCTTAATAAGAAAATGTAACTCATACATACAGGACAGTTGAAATATAGATACTATATTTTATGTACTTTATACTGATTTCATCGACTACCTATGCCAGTTGGATAAAGTTAGTTATATAAACTGCTATTTTGATGAGGAATTATCAGTTATTTTTGTTTGCTTAGATTTGACATCGTAATATTAAATTTCCATAGAATTTCCTATTCCTGTTAAGATTGTAAAAGAACCGGGAATCTCTTTGAAAATTTCGGGCATTCTTGTTCACGTGCTATTCACCTGACGCTTGTTTATGGCGTAAACGGCCATCCCTCCTTCCGTCTTCCTTGTTATAAGCGGTTTTATCAGCATGAGATGGTGGAAACTCAATCGTTACATGCAGATTATCGTTATAACCAGCATCGTAACATCCAGAAAAATTAACATGGACTGCTATAGAAATCCGAACTTCCATTGCATTTTACATCCGGCATACCGTTATACTCGGCATCGTTATAAACGGATTTTACTGTATTTTCAGAGCCATACTGAACCAAATCCATGCTATTAAAATACAAATACAACGTTAAAATACGCAATAAAAGTCCGTAATAATCCGGACATGTTTCGGGAGATACATCACCCTTCATCAGCGGAAAATGTAAAGTCTGTGTGTAATAAAATTGGGTATGTATCATCAGGGCATTGATTAGGGCATTTTTGTTCTTTGGCAACACTTTAAATTTCTGGGTTTATTAATATTTTATTACACACAGACTTTACATTTTCCGCTGATGAAGGGTGATGTATCTCCCGAAACATGTCCGGATTATACGGATTTTTATTGCGTATTTTAACGTTGTATTTGTATTTTAATATTCTTAACGCAATGTTCTATAAGACGAGTTTTTATCTCAAATCCCTGCTATTGCTGTTTTCTAACAGATGGCATTATTATCCTCTAAATCACTGTAGGATTCAACTAGTGTTAATAGAATTTTACCGGGATTCAAAACTATAACTTATTGAATTGGTCCACTTTAGCTCTTAAGGGGTCCGATACCCAAAATTCGCAAAAAAAGTCATTTTTTTTTTATATTTAAAAAATAATATTCAAACTTATCTTAATAACTCACAAAAAACTGCTTCAAAAAATTCCTATTACTTTTTTAGTTATGAATGTTTTAATGATGTGTTCCTATAACATAGTTGTATCATATGCGAACTTTAAAAGCAAATATCTCTGTTCGTGGTTTTGAAATTTAATGAACACTAAAAATGCTAAGGCTTTTTTACTATTATACTTAAAATCATAATTTTTGTGTGTATAGCAAGATAAATATATTTTAAATAGATGTATGCATTCAGATTTCCTATTTCTACCATAATTTGTTTTTTAAAACCACTTAAAATGGAATTTTATTTTTTTTCGTCAATTTTTTTTCCAAAATTTCTAATATATTTTATTTTTTTAAAGTGATGTATCTGAATCAAAATTTGAATGCATACATCTATTAACATATTATTCAAGATCTTAAATAAAAAAAATTGCTTCAAAATATTGAAAAACAAAAAAGGAGTAGGAATTTTAAAATTGTTAAAAAATTTACTAAAATTTTAATTTAAAAATAAATGTGCAATTTAAAATAAAAATTGAGCGTCTTAAAATGGTGGTTTTTTATGCATATTTAGAAAGAGAAAAAAAATTGGATTGTACAAGTATAAAAATAAAGAAAAAAATGTCGAAGGTATCGGACCCCCTTAACGCCTCATATATTTGATTTTGTATTTGCAGCTTCTTCTAAAAGCTCACACGCCCTACAAAGAAGCTTTTGTTGCCGTGAAAAATATTAACATGCGAGGTAAAAATATGAGACATGTCTTATTTAATCAGTGAATGTGAACTCAAAACGTTTTATAATGGATTTTTATATTACTGTCTTTTTTCTTCTTCTTTCAGGAGGTATTTCTCAATCAAGTAAGTTGTTTCAGAAATTCTGTACAAGTTATAGTTTTCAAATATATTTCAATCAATTAACCCATTGCGGTCACGGAACATGTTTGACAGTTAAGTTCTTTTTACGGAACAGTTACATTGCGTTCATGTTATTTGTCCCAATCAATGCTCTAATGATACATACCCAGGTGGTGTCATACTTTTAAATGGGGTTAGATAAAAAAAAACGAGCTAACGAAATGAAAACGTTTTTTATGTTCAAGGACATTCAGCTTTCGTTGAATTTGAAGAACAAGGAACAAAAGAACTGGTCGTTATTTTTGTGACTTGGAGTTACATCTTGATCACGAAGGGTGAAATAATTTGATTTAAAAGTATTAGTGCAGTGCGTGGGGGAGCTGGCATCGTAGCTACGGGTACAAGAATTGTAACGGGGTCATAAATAAGCAAATGTGACGGGGTCATAAACGGGGACATGGACTAGGATACAGACCCGTCGCACCCCTCCCCCCAATAATCTGGAAACCCTAAAAGTTGGGAATTTCAACTTCTAAAAACCCCGAGTTGGGAAAATTTAAGTCTGAAGAAAATTAATATTATTAACAAATGAAAGCTAGGGAAGATTAGAAATTGCCCAACTTGTAAGATTACATTTAAAATAGACCTCAGAGTAGTCTCAGTATCGGAATATGGGTGCAACAAATCAATGCTTGTGAGAGAACTGTTTAATATTACCTAAAATGTACATAAAAAAAGGTTAAAATTGTTTATAGGTTGGAACTGGAATTTTCAGCACTGTTGAGTAAGAATTTCGAACAGTCGAGTAAGAATTTCGAACATTTGAGTTGAGAATTTCGAATAGTTAAGTTGGGAAATAGGCACTACAATAGGACAGGTAAATAATGATTACAATAAAGGAAATGACGGTAACTCATTGTAAATGAATAAGATGCAAAATATCGAATATAAATTACGAAATATTAAATAATTATACTCAAATGATGATTTTGTGGTTTCTCGAATATTTTCGAACCTGGTTTAAGCGTTGAATATTTCATTGTACGGCAAACCTCATCCACTTTCAACTTCTTGTATCTAATGTACTTGCGCACGTGAATTATGCTTGTTGACCCAGTTTTATCCTGACACAGGCACAGTTCTCCCCCAGCCCACAATGGAAGGGCCCGTAGGAGAGAAGGAGAGTAAGTTATAAGTGTATTTTGGTCTCGATTGCTTTGGGTCCAACACATGCACCAGCACTGGCATCGAGCACTCCTTGCAGAAGATGGACTTCTTGTTAAAATAACTTCTGCACATTGAATAATTTTCCACTCACCATTTCCGATTTTGGAGCAACTTTGTAATTGCATACGGTATAAGTTCATAGGACTTAGAATTTAAAAATAATAGAATGCATACACAAAAAAGACATTCAAATAGATTCCCAGCAATAAAAAGCCAGAATAAAACCTTCATAAAAATTGTGAAAATTGTCAAATTGTGAAAAATCTTCAATTTTAAGGTATTGAAATTATTGAAGGGAAAATATTTTTTAAAAGATTTTATATGCAGAAAAATTAAGAACTTAAAATAACTGCCGTTTTTTTCAAATTCTTATAAAAAGCCTTAAAAAATTCTTCAATTTCACAATTGTGATTCAGGTTTTAAGCTGCTGGGTTTTATTAAATATTTTAAAATCGAATCAACACAAATACATTTAGAAAAGAAGCGGTGTCAACTTGGAAAATGGTATTCATAAAAAGAACTAGTTTTATTTTTAAAAACTACTATATGTTTATAATAAAGCTCTTGATACAATAACAGTAACAGTCAAGTAAATTTTATTATTAACGGTTATTTTTTTTCTAAAATAAAAATTGTTCAAAACAAACAATAAAGTTTGTTTAGTTAATGTAAAACCATTAATTTCGTGCAAGTGAAATTATACATTTCCAAATACAATTTCATAAATTCTCAACTAAGGAAAACTCTTTTCGCCTGTTATAATACCAAATGTAATTTCTTCAGGTATGCACATATATGTTTTTATCCTCTCTTCTGGTATTCTATTTCCACCTCGAAAACTTACCATATACTTCTATTTCCTTTTTATATCCACTGTTACCAATCGTTCACTTTAATAGCAAAATTATACTTTTTATTTTATATTTGAAAATAAACATTAAACACTTCCATTTTTCATAAATCACTTGCACGAAATCTATTAGTTTTCAAAAATAAGTTTTTTGGTGAAAGGTGTCTTAGCACGTGCAGTATAAAGTTTTTGTTTGTATTATTAGATTACCTTATTGAATATTTTTATCTATTTAAAACCTGTAAGTTTATAATCTTTGTTACGTAAACATATGGAAAGCGGAAATAATTAAGTGTCGATTATATGGATTTCATTAAAGGGTGAAAAACTAAATATTTTTAATTTCTTAATGAAAGGCGTACACTGTTAACAATTATTACGACCTTGTATCAAAATTTGGTACCCATTTAGCTGCAACCAAAGATCGGTGCTTAGTTTCACCATTTTACGGTGTGACATTGTATCACTTAGTGATGAAACGTTGCATCAAAACTTATAACATTGCATAATACTCAAAATTTGAGTTTTTTTTCTAGTACTTTAGTAGTAATTTTTTTATAGTGAATCGCAAGATCACAACTTTTTACTTTTCTTTGTAAATGTCACCGGTCGGGCTCGAACTAGGAATCCGTTGATTCATCGCTGAACGCCTTTATCCACTGGTCCACGGAGACCCTCGTCCGTTGTTGTCTTTCTTGAAAGGGATTCCTTGGCTTGTAAGTGTTGTGACAGTGAAAATTCCTGTTGTAGTTAAAGAGGTTGCGCCAATTATTGGTGAAACCTCCGCTTTTTTCCAATAAAATGAGTTTTGGTTCAACCCAGATTTCACCATAATATGGTATAAATTGCTACAGAGCACCAAGATATGGTGCAACGTTGAACTGAATTTTTTTACAGTGTAGTGTTCCACAAGGACGAAATAAACGCGTGCGAGGAATAAATAGCATATGGCACTGTGATTGGAGCATAAGAACCACGTGATTAGTACCTAGCAATCTGCAAAAGATCGTGGAAGTTTAATTAGTCGGATATTAGTTTCCGAAATATAAGCACGGATAATTTATTATTTATGTTATATTTTAAATATTGTTTATTTTATTCGATATTTTTGCTTTAATTTACATAATTTTATATTTTTCATGTTTAAATTTTCAATTGTTTACTGTTTATTTACGATTTGCTTATTATTATTATTATTATTATTATTTGCTGTGTTTTATATATTTTAGCTACTGCGACGCTTTTTCATGCAGCTTCTGAGAACTTTACCAACATACTGACAGGTATCATTTCTAGTAAAAATTCGAAATCGCTGTTAAATGATTTTTACAGTGAACTTAAATATATTTTTTCTTCAGATATGTACACACTTTAATGATAGAACGTACATGTGAATGTCCTGCCAGAAAAACCTTCCGGAAGCACTTCTGTACATGGCTTCCACTCAATAACTGCGTCCTGCTGCCAATTTGTATTCATTTTTAAGTTGGAATCGTGAATTGAAAAGCGAAGTTGTCGACAACACCTGTGCTGACCCACACAAATTGGGTTATACAAACTCAGTATATTTTTTTTTATCAGGTAGCAAACTTCCAAACTTTAAAATTCTTGTAAAAAAATGTTACAGTTGGAATTTTTAAACTCTTTTAATTAGGGAGAGGGACGGGGTGCAACTCGAAATTTTTCTGGTGATAGTGTTGACCGTCCTGCCAGTAGAAAGAAAAAAACCTCTGTACGATCAAAACGGCGTCACCTCCCGGCACTACGCTTCTATCACTAACGTTATAAGTTCTATCACTAACGTTATAGGTTGTATCACTAACGTTCTAGGTTCTATCACTAACATTATAGGTTCTATCACTAACGTTATAGGTTCTATCACTAACGTTATAGGTTCTATCATTAACGTTGTAGGTTTTATTACTAACGTTATAGGTTCTATCACTAACGTTATACATTATATCACTAACGTTATACATTATATCACTAACATTGTAGGTTCTATCACTAACGTTATTGATTCTATCACTAACGTTATAGGTTCTATCACGAACGTTGTAGGTTCTATCACTAACGTTGTTGGTTCAATCACTAACGTTGTAGGTTCTATCACTAAGGTTATAAGTTCTATCACTAATGTTGTAGGTTCTATCACTAACGTTATAGGTTCTATCACTAACGTTGTAGGTTCTATCACTAACGTTATAAGTTCTATCACTAACGTTATAGGTTCTATCACTAACGTTGTAGGTTCTATCACTAACGTTATAAGTTCTATCACTAACGTTATAGGTTCTATCACTAACGTTGTAGGTTCTATCACTAACGTTGTAGGTTCTATCACTAACGTTATAAGTTCTATCACTAACGTTATAGGTTGTATCACTAACGTTGTAGGTTCTATCACTAACGTTGTAGGTTCTATCACTAACGTTATAAGTTCTATCACTAACGTTATAGGTTGTATCACTAACGTTGTAGGTTCTATCACTAACGTTATTGATTCTATCACTAACGTTATAGGTCCTATCACGAACGTTGTAGGTTCTATCACTAACGTTGTTGGTTCAATCACTAACGTTGTAGGTTCTATCACTAAGGTTATAAGTTCTATCACTAATGTTGTAGGTTCTATCACTAACGTTATAAGTTCTATCACTAACGTTATAGGTTCTATCACTAACGTTGTAGGTTCTATCACTAGCGTTTAATCGGTGAAAAGATTCGACAATATATATAGCAATATCTAGTAAAAAATAAACTTTTTATTCTCTTCAAGTGTATTTTCATTCTTTAAGAAATCAAATCATTAGTATGTATAAAATTGGGAATTAAATAATTAATATTAAAATATATTTATTATTCTCTTGGACATGCATTTTTTTGCAGATGTGCCAGTTGACTACGATGACAGAGACGAGGACGATGACTACGAAGTGGAAAAAGGAGAGGAGAGTCAAACCGAAGGTATTGATAGTAAATTACTTTAATTTATATAAATCGCGAATGACTAAAATATTTGCGTCACATAACTTAAAAAACATTGCCGTCAAACAAGTCATAAAGCAAATTATTTTAATATAATTTTTTTTTATTTAATGTATAATATTTTTTCTTTTGGTAAGATTACTTTTTATTTCTTTTTCAGATCAATATCTGGAATTGGAAGAAAACTTCATTGGTGGTGAGAAAACAATTCACTCATAAAATTTAAGTCTTAAATTACTCTTTTTTTGGAAATTTTAATGAGTTGCACACTTTTCTTTAATACTTGTAGATTTTAGTTTTATTTTTCAAAGGTTATTTAGATGTTAGAAAATACGCAAACAAAACTGCTGCTTGTTCACTCGAGTTTCACTATCAAGGAACATAATTTTTTCGAATAATTTACTTAAAAAATTTAATTGAAAACTAGTTATTTTTTTAAATTAAAAAAAATACCCTATACTAAAATTTGATTGTGTAATAAAATTGTTTAATCGAAGTTTTTTTTAACTATAGGAGCATAGCAGTAAAGCTATATGATTAATTAAAAACTACAATAATTGAATTTTAGACTTTTATTGGTAACACTTTTTTTAATTGTACTAGGTATAAATCAAACAAAATTATTCAGTTTTTTTGTCCGGCCCCAAAAAGTTTCTAAATACAATATAAGTAATAGAATTTCGCATGAAAAAGTTAAAACTGCTTGCTATTTGTATTATATTTTGATGTTAAATTTAAACTTGATTTTGCAGTTGAAGAGCTGAAAATGGGATATACAAAAGGTAATAAACTCCAGAGTTTTTTTAAAATTAATTTTTATCATAGACTTTGCCACAGAAATATTTAATCCTAAAATTTAAAAACATTTTCGATATACAAACTTTTGTTAAAATATACTTCCGAAATTCCGTATTACTGATTGAAGTACATGTCCACCCGGCTCCCACCAATCGCTGCGTCCTGCCGGCAGGACGTTCATTTTATATTTTAGAAACATGAATTAAAAAGCAAAATTGACGAAAACACCAGTATTTACGCACACAAAGGGGATTTTACTAGTTCAGTTTAGTTTTGTTAGGTAGCAAACTTCCAAATTCTCCTAAAAAAAAATTTCAATAGTAATTCTTAAAAAATTTTTTCTGGCCAATTAAGAATTGGGGGGTTTGCTGTAAAAAGGAGGTAGCTCCAATTCTCTTCGTTGATGAGCTCCAATTAATCAAGTTTGCAGAAAACCGTAAAAAAACGTTTGAAAATTCAAAATTCCAAGTTGTGTGAAGATATTCTGTTTGATCAATCTTCTTAATTGTTCCTACATATTATGACAGTATTTTCACTCAAAAATATATCTTCCAGTTGACGTGGCACATGTTGGATTGTTGGAGCTACCTTTTTCTTGCAATCAAATAGATGCTCTGTCTACCTCTATGAAAAATATTTCACAAAAAAATACAATTTACTATAATATTATTTTATTTAAAGAAAACTTCAATTGAAATATAGCATACTAGCAAAAGTACCCGTTCTTCGCACGGAAATAAATAAAATAACGACAAATAACTGAAAATATATACATTTCCTCTCCTGCCTGGGATAATCGCATATACCATTTTAGAATTCCTCTTTAAAAAGTGATAAAGCTTTTTTTTATAATTTAAAATATTTTTATGTTTAATAAATTAGAAGTTAAAAAAAAGTAAAAATATCTGTATACTACTTGGTTGCTAAAACACCGATAAAAATCGAATAATTTCTAGTTTATCTCTCGTAAGGTATAGAATTTTAAAAATTAAACATTCCTGCACAAAAATATTTTTAGAAATTAATATGAATTTCTTTTCGGTATGGGTATACATAGTTACATTAAATACCATAATGAAAAACGACGTTTTTAAAATCCTTAACTCCAAGTGGAATAAGTTGATGGGTATAAATAATATACTATTGTGTAGACGAAAGTCAGACTTTCGTAGATGCCGATTTTTAAGCTATTCCCCTTTTTGCGTTTGTACCAGGTAAAAATAAGTGTACCGCTATCATTAATTCAACGTGGAATTAGCCTATATGAATAAATGACATACCATCGTGTAAAGGAAGGAAGGCCGTTTCAATCATTGTAGGCCATTTATTCTCTCCCCCTCTCAACCTTGTACCGAGTAGGGGCCCAATACAGCGCGGTCTGTACATAACCGATTTTTTTAACACGGATGCCGCAATTTATTTGTGAAATGACTATAATTATATTTTAGTTTACAGTGCTTACTTTAATCGATGACATTTTAATTACTGTTGTCATCATTATTGAAAGATAATGTGCATTAAAACAGGTATTTTATATGAATAATTATTTACATAAAGCTATGATTTTTTTTATCTAAAGAAAAAAATATTAAATTAAATAATATACTAAGCGCTATGATCTTCATTTTTATATTATTTTTAAAAATAATTTCATCAAGGAGGGTTTCATTAAATTGCAGTTTTAAAGGAATAACTTCAAGCGTGAATTTTAATTAAACTTCTGAATCAATTTCGATATTGAAATGTTCTGAAGCTGCATGGAAGTGAAAAAAGCAGCAGAAACAGATAACATAATTTTTTAAAGCTGACGAAATTAATAAATTTGATAAAGAACTTAAATGATTTAACTTTCAAACATTCCGAATTTCCCTGTTCCCAGTATTGCAATTTTGATTTGATTATTTCCAAATGCCCGTTCCAATGTATCGTTTAGGCTACATCTTTGCAATATCTTCGACCAACAACTTGTGTATCTAATTAATAGTTTGCATTTTTGTCCTCAATAATGCAGAACATAAGAATGTAAATTGCAGCCAGAATAAACCTTAACGTTTTTTGCAAATAAACTGCCTCAAATTCTTTATCAAAATAAGAATAAAATTAAAAGCCCAGCATAAATACTCAACCAAAAATAGTATGTTTTGAAATACTACACAACTTTCTTTTACAACGCCCTGCCCATGTTTTAAAGAATTCCCTTGAATAATATTATTACAGAAGAATAACCACCTATTTTACTTTTAAGTTCATTTTTTTTATTTAAGGATCAATTTATTAAAAATTCGGTATTTACTCATTTTGTTAAAAAAAATTTCCTAAAATTTTGATTTTGTGATACTGTTATTATAGAATTCGCATCGAAAAATACCTGTCATACAAATATTTAGTAAGTTTCCACAGCAAATTACAGCCAAGGCGCACTTCATCCAAAGAATACACTGTTATAACTTGGCGATACTTTAGCAAACGGTGCAGCATATTATAATCTCACCATGTACTTTCAATAATTTTACATTTAATATTTAATGATCGCTATTCAATGTTTTAAAAGGAAATATTCATTGGCACATTAAATAAAATATTTTCTAAATTATCAGTTGGTATCTGTGAAATTTTATTCTTTAATAACATTAAAAAGTCTAATAGAGTTGAAAATTCACAATGAAACCAAGCTTCGTACATTTAAAAAAAAATACTTGCATAAAATATTTTTCAAATAAATAAACTGGACGTTCATACACAAATTAATCGCATTTTGGATGAATTGTTCTAAAGTTCGATCTAAGATAATTAAATATACTTACAATAAACCTGTATAAAACAAAAGCGATAAAACAATTATAACATTTTAATACAATTCTAAACCATTTCTTTAAGATAAAATTCCGGTTGTTTTAATTTTTGAATGGTTCCGTATTGTAGCAAAAAGCCCAATGTGTATACATTTTTCAATAATTATTAAATCAAACAAAACCTATGACGTCGTTTTTATATTGCCAATAACGAACAATTTTATTTTAAATTGCAAACGATATTTTCATCCATGTTAAGTCAATGGAATACATTAAAATAGTTATAACATACGATAGAAACATCGTACAAACTTAAAAATTATCACAAAAAATTTCTAATTTTTTAAGTAAAGTACTCGGTAAATTTTATAAAGCTACGCTTTGTATTTATGGAGTATTCCGTGTAAATATCGGCATTCTAATTGGTTTATAATTTCGTTATATTATATTTTTGCTTTTCTCCGTTGATTTTAACTGATTTTACTGTTGCCACTTCGTGAAACTTTGATGACGTACGCTAAAAAATGTCATAACATTCGAATGGAACATCGTAGAGACTTGAAAATAGTCGCGTTAAAATTCTTATTTTTTGAACTAACTATTCTGTGAATTTCAAAGCTCTGCGTTTTGTAGTTACGGAATCTATAATATACTGACAAACCAACAAACAAACCAACAAACACACATCCGGACAGATTTTAGAGATTTCTGCTTTATATATAAGACTAGCAAAAGTACCCGTTCTTCGCACGGAAATAAATAAAATAACGACAAATAACTGAAAATATATACATTTCCTCTCCTGCCTGGGATAATCGCATATACCATTTTAGAATTCCTCTTTAAAAAGTGATAAAGCTTTTTTTTATAATTTAAAATATTTTTATGTTTAATAAATTAGAAGTTAAAAAAAAGTAAAAATATCTGTATACTACTTGGTTGCTAAAACACCGATAAAAATCGAATAATTTCTAGTTTATCTCTCGTAAGGTATAGAATTTTAAAAATTAAACATTCCTGCACAAAAATATTTTTAGAAATTAATATGAATTTCTTTTCGGTATGGGTATACATAGTTACATTAAATACCATAATGAAAAACGACGTTTTTAAAATCCTTAACTCCAAGTGGAATAAGTTGATGGGTATAAATAATATACTATTGTGTAGACGAAAGTCAGACGTTTCGTAGATGCCGATTTTTAAGCTATTCCCCTTTTTGCGTTTGTACCAGGTAAAAGTAAGTGTACCGCTATCATTAATTCAACGTGGAATTAGCCTATATGAATAAATGACATACCATCGTGTAAAGGAAGGAAGGCCGTTTCAATCATTGTAGGCCATTTATTCTCTCCCCCTCTCAACCTTGTACCGAGTAGGGGCCCAATACAGCGCGGTCTGTACATAACCGATTTTTTTAACACGGATGCCGCAATTTATTTGTGAAATGACTATAATTATATTTTAGTTTACAGTGCTTACTTTAATCGATGACATTTTAATTACTGTTGTCATCATTATTGAAAGATAATGTGCATTATAACAGGTATTTTATATGAATAATTATTTACATAAAGCTATGATTTTTTTTATC
Organism: Troglohyphantes excavatus; assembly: GCA_963932185.1. Taxonomy (NCBI): domain Eukaryota; kingdom Metazoa; phylum Arthropoda; class Arachnida; order Araneae; family Linyphiidae; genus Troglohyphantes; species Troglohyphantes excavatus. The sequence continues at coordinate 4,148,914 of OZ010667.1, forward strand.
TAAAGAAAAAAATATTAAATTAAATAATATACTAAGCGCTATGATCTTCATTTTTATATTATTTTTAAAAATAATTTCATCAAGGAGGGTTTCATTAAATTGCAGTTTTAAAGGAATAACTTCAAGCGTGAATTTTAATTAAACTTCTGAATCAATTTCGATATTGAAATGTTCTGAAGCTGCATGGAAGTGAAAAAAGCAGCAGAAACAGATAACATAATTTTTTAAAGCTGACGAAATTAATAAATTTGATAAAGAACTTAAATGATTTAACTTTCAAACATTCCGAATTTCCCTGTTCCCAGTATTGCAATTTTGATTTGATTATTTCCAAATGCCCGTTCCAATGTATCGTTTAGGCTACATCTTTGCAATATCTTCGACCAACAACTTGTGTATCTAATTAATAGTTTGCATTTTTGTCCTCAATAATGCAGAACATAAGAATGTAAATTGCAGCCAGAATAAACCTTAACGTTTTTTGCAAATAAACTGCCTCAAATTCTTTATCAAAATAAGAATAAAATTAAAAGCCCAGCATAAATACTCAACCAAAAATAGTATGTTTTGAAATACTACACAACTTTCTTTTACAACGCCCTGCCCATGTTTTAAAGAATTCCCTTGAATAATATTATTACAGAAGAATAACCACCTATTTTACTTTTAAGTTCATTTTTTTTATTTACGGATCAATTTATTAAAAATTCGGTATTTACTCATTTTGTTAAAAAAAATTTCCTAAAATTTTGATTTTGTGATACTGTTATTATAGAATTCGCATCGAAAAATACCTGTCATACAAATATTTAGTAAGTTTCCACAGCAAATTACAGCCAAGGCGCACTTCATCCAAAGAATACACTGTTATAACTTGGCGATACTTTAGCAAACGGTGCAGCATATTATAATCTCACCATGTACTTTCAATAATTTTACATTTAATATTTAATGATCGCTATTCAATGTTTTAAAAGGAAATATTCATTGGCACATTAAATAAAATATTTTCTAAATTATCAGTTGGTATCTGTGAAATTTTATTCTTTAATAACATTAAAAAGTCTAATAGAGTTGAAAATTCACAATGAAACCAAGCTTCGTACATTTAAAAAAAAATACTTGCATAAAATATTTTTCAAATAAATAAACTGGACGTTCATACACAAATTACTCGCATTTTGGATGAATTGTTCTAAAGTTCGATCTAAGATAATTAAATATACTTACAATAAACCTGTATAAAACAAAAGCGATAAAACAATTATAACATTTTAATACAATTCTAAACCATTTCTTTAAGATAAAATTCCGGTTGTTTTAATTTTTGAATGGTTCCGTATTGTAGCAAAAAGCCCAATGTGTATACATTTTTCAATAATTATTAAATCAAACAAAACCTATGACGTCGTTTTTATATTGCCAATAACGAACAATTTTATTTTAAATTGCAAACGATATTTTCATCCATGTTAAGTCAATGGAATACATTAAAATAGTTATAACATACGATAGAAACATCGTACAAACTTAAAAATTATCACAAAAAAATTCTAATTTTTTAAGTAAAGTACTCGGTAAATTTTATAAAGCTACGCTTTGTATTTATGGAGTATTCCGTGTAAATATCGGCATTCTAATTGGTTTATAATTTCGTTATATTATATTTTTGCTTTTCTCCGTTGATTTTAACTGATTTTACTGTTGCCACTTCGTGAAACTTTGATGACGTACGCTAAAAAATGTCATAACATTCGAATGGAACATCGTAGAGACTTGAAAATAGTCGCGTTAAAATTCTTATTTTTTGAACTAACTATTCTGTGAATTTCAAAGCTCTGCGTTTTGTAGTTACGGAACCTATAATATACTGACAAACCAACAAACAAACCAACAAACACACATCCGGACAGATTTTAGAGATTTCTGCTTTATATATAAGACTAGCAAAAGTACCCGTTCTTCGCACGGAAATAAATAAAATAACGACAAATAACTGAAAATATATACATTTCCTCTCCTGCCTGGGATAATCGCATATACCATTTTAGAATTCCTCTTTAAAAAGTGATAAAGCTTTTTTTTATAATTTAAAATATTTTTATGTTTAATAAATTAGAAGTTAAAAAAAAGTAAAAATATCTGTATACTACTTGGTTGCTAAAACACCGATAAAAATCGAATAATTTCTAGTTTATCTCTCGTAAGGTATAGAATTTTAAAAATTAAACATTCCTGCACAAAAATATTTTTAGAAATTAATATGAATTTCTTTTCGGTATGGGTATACATAGTTACATTAAATACCATAATGAAAAACGACGTTTTTAAAATCCTTAACTCCAAGTGGAATAAGTTGATTGGTATAAATAATATACTATTGTGTAGACGAAAGTCAGACGTTTCGTAGATGCCGATTTTTAAGCTATTCCCCTTTTTGCGTTTGTACCAGGTAAAAATAAGTGTACCGCTATCATTAATTCAACGTGGAATTAGCCTATATGAATAAATGACATACCATCGTGTAAAGGAAGGAAGGCCGTTTCAATCATTGTAGGCCATTTATTCTCTCCCCCTCTCAACCTTGTACCGAGTAGGGGCCCAATACAGCGCGGTCTGTACATAACCGATTTTTTTAACACGGATGCCGCAATTTATTTGTGAAATGACTATAATTATATTTTAGTTTACAGTGCTTACTTTAATCGATGACATTTTAATTACTGTTGTCATCATTATTGAAAGATAATGTGCATTATAACAGGTATTTTATATGAATAATTATTTACATAAAGCTATGATTTTTTTTATCTAAAGAAAAAAATATTAAATTAAATAATATACTAAGCGCTATGATCTTCATTTTTATATTATTTTTAAAAATAATTTCATCAAGGAGGGTTTCATTAAATTGCAGTTTTAAAGGAATAACTTCAAGCGTGAATTTTAATTAAACTTCTGAATCAATTTCGATATTGAAATGTTCTGAAGCTGCATGGAAGTGAAAAAAGCAGCAGAAACAGATAACATAATTTTTTAAAGCTGACGAAATTAATAAATTTGATAAAGAACTTAAATGATTTAACTTTCAAACATTCCGAATTTCCCTGTTCCCAGTATTGCAATTTTGATTTGATTATTTCCAAATGCCCGTTCCAATGTATCGTTTAGGCTACATCTTTGCAATATCTTCGACCAACAACTTATGTATCTAATTAATAGTTTGCATTTTTGTCCTCAATAATGCAGAACATAAGAATGTAAATTGCAGCCAGAATAAACCTTAACGTTTTTTGCAAATAAACTGCCTCAAATTCTTTATCAAAATAAGAATAAAATTAAAAGCCCAGCATAAATACTCAACCAAAAATAGTATGTTTTGAAATACTACACAACTTTCTTTTACAACGCCCTGCCCATGTTTTAAAGAATTCCCTTGAATAATATTATTACAGAAGAATAACCACCTATTTTACTTTTAAGTTCATTTTTTTTATTTACGGATCAATTTATTAAAAATTCGGTATTTACTCATTTTGTTAAAAAAAATTTCCTAAAATTTTGATTTTGTGATACTGTTATTATAGAATTCGCATCGAAAAATACCTGTCATACAAATATTTAGTAAGTTTCCACAGCAAATTACAGCCAAGGCGCACTTCATCCAAAGAATACACTGTTATAACTTGGCGATACTTTAGCAAACGGTGCAGCATATTATAATCTCACCATGTACTTTCAATAATTTTACATTTAATATTTAATGATCGCTATTCAATGTTTTAAAAGGAAATATTCATTGGCACATTAAATAAAATATTTTCTAAATTATCAGTTGGTATCTGTGAAATTTTATTCTTTAATAACATTAAAAAGTCTAATAGAGTTGAAAATTCACAATGAAACCAAGCTTCGTACATTTAAAAAAAAATACTTGCATAAAATATTTTTCAAATAAATAAACTGGACGTTCATACACAAATTACTCGCATTTTGGATGAATTGTTCTAAAGTTCGATCTAAGATAATTAAATATACTTACAATAAACCTGTATAAAACAAAAGCGATAAAACAATTATAACATTTTAATACAATTCTAAACCATTTCTTTAAGATAAAATTCCGGTTGTTTTAATTTTTGAATGGTTCCGTATTGTAGCAAAAAGCCCAATGTGTATACATTTTTCAATAATTATTAAATCAAACAAAACCTATGACGTCGTTTTTATATTGCCAATAACGAACAATTTTATTTTAAATTGCAAACGATATTTTCATCCATGTTAAGTCAATGGAATACATTAAAATAGTTATAACATACGATAGAAACATCGTACAAACTTAAAAATTATCACAAAAAATTTCTAATTTTTTAAGTAAAGTACTCGGTAAATTTTATAAAGCTACGCTTTGTATTTATGGAGTATTCCGTGTAAATATCGGCATTCTAATTGGTTTATAATTTCGTTATATTATATTTTTGCTTTTCTCCGTTGATTTTAACTGATTTTACTGTTGCCACTTCGTGAAACTTTGATGACGTACGCTAAAAAATGTCATAACATTCGAATGGAACATCGTAGAGACTTGAAAATAGTCGCGTTAAAATTCTTATTTTTTGAACTAACTATTCTGTGAATTTCAAAGCTCTGCGTTTTGTAGTTACGGAACCTATAATATACTGACAAACCAACAAACAAACCAACAAACACACATCCGGACAGATTTTAGAGATTTCTGCTTTATATATAAGACTAGCAAAAGTACCCGTTCTTCGCACGGAAATAAATAAAATAACGACAAATAACTGAAAATATATACATTTCCTCTCCTGCCTGGGATAATCGCATATACCATTTTAGAATTCCTCTTTAAAAAGTGATAAAGCTTTTTTTTATAATTTAAAATATTTTTATGTTTAATAAATTAGAAGTTAAAAAAAAGTAAAAATATCTGTATACTACTTGGTTGCTAAAACACCGATAAAAATCGAATAATTTCTAGTTTATCTCTCGTAAGGTATAGAATTTTAAAAATTAAACATTCCTGCACAAAAATATTTTTAGAAATTAATATGAATTTCTTTTCGGTATGGGTATACATAGTTACATTAAATACCATAATGAAAAACGACGTTTTTAAAATCCTTAACTCCAAGTGGAATAAGTTGATGGGTATAAATAATATACTATTGTGTAGACGAAAGTCAGACGTTTCGTAGATGGTACCAAACGAACAAGTTTTTTTTTGTACCACAAGATAGTACATGTAACTCCAAATTCTCCTAGATTGGAGATACATTCTTTTTGCAGCAAACCCTTCAATTTTCTGGTGGTAGTACCAGCATTCCTACCTGAAGGAAGGAAAAACCCATATTCTCTCATAAAGGTGAATTTTACCGGCAGTGCGTTGCTTCCTTCCGAAAAGATGTTGGACGTTCTATCATTACATCTGTGTTTTTTGTTTTTCATATTAATAGTTTTCTAAACACCTGTTCACGCTCATTTCCAAATGAGGATTTCTGCACAGGATCTGTGAACTCATTTTGCCTCTGAATTACATTTTGTCATTTTAGTTTATGCTGTGTCTTGCACCTAATTCGTAATTAAAAAAAAAATAATAATAATATTCTTTTTACAGAAATTTTATTCAGTGTGAACAATACCTTCTTGAAGCATCTTCTCAAAATTAATAATAACTTTAGAGATTCAGTATTTAAATTGTATGTTATTTAAAAAAAAAAGCTAACGGTTTACATGATCTCTTTTCTTTATTTAGTAATGGATCCACAAATATGCAAATATGGATGATTATGATTGAAGATTGATTATGATTCAACGATATTCATTTCCTCATCGATAGCTTATCGTCATCTATTCCTTTTCATTATCAATTCCCTTTACAAAGTGCATGTTACGTTGCACCTGTAAGATATTTTTATGTGTTAAAATAAAATACATTTTTCAATCTTTTACTGTCCTTATTTTAACAAACGGGCATTCATTTTCACATTTTATTCTAAATGGCGTACATTATTTTCACATTTTATTCTAAATGGCGTACATTATTTTCACATTTTATTCTAAATGGCGTACATTATTTTCACATTTTATTCTAAATGGCGTACATTATTTTCACATTTTATTCTAAATGGCGTACATTATTTTCACATTTTATTCTAAATGGCGTACATTATTTTCACATTTTATTCTAAATGGCGTACATTATTTTCACATTTTTAATTTATTATTATTTTGTCAACAATGAAGAGAAATGAAAGTGTGATGGTTGGTTAATAAATACCGCACAAGAGCTACATAATAGGATGTTGGCAACGATTCGGGATCTATCCCGAAAGAACACTGACAAAAAAAATACTTAAAAGTGAGTATCTGAAACTACTCGTTTATCTTTGAGTACATTCGCATCGCAAATAAGTGATGACGTACTCACATTTATGTAACCGTAATATCTCAAAAATGAGCAGTGCGACTTACAATTGCTAATATCAGTTTCTATTCAAGCCATCTTAACAACTTAAACTTAAAATAAATATTCAGAAGATGGTTTTCTATATTATTTGATGTCGATTTCTTAAAAAAAAGACTGAGTTATTACAACTCAATTATCTTACTTCTCATTCTTTCGGCGCACCTTTTTAAACATTTCTTTTGTTTATAACTTCTTCAAATCGCCCTGGCAGTTCAACGAATAAGGATCTGAACTGCTGTGCCTGTGGATCTGCGTTCGATTCCCGATAAGTATTGGTTGTAATTGTCGATATTTATTAAAAGTGATTTGTAAAGGCACCCTATGTAGGCCAGCATAGGCTTTTTATTCATTTTCACTCATTTTTTAGTTCATGTCTAAAGTTCAAAATCGGAGCCATGATAAGCATCGGATGTTCTTAAAAAGGAGTACATTTTAGTTATTTTTGCGTACCTATTTTTAACAATGAATGACCCGGGAACACTGCCCCGAAATTTTGAACCATGGTCAGATGACGAGAACAATACATGTGTTGCCACTCCAAGAAATCCAATTAGTCGCGCAGACGTTTGGGCTTCGAAAAATTTCACGTGCACCGGTCCCTTCTACACGGCAGTTTATTTTTGTTGGGCGACGGGAATAAATCTGACTAGTCTCTGATTGATCGATCACACACATGCTGAGGACTGAAATCAAAATAAACTGTCTCCATTAGGAAGTTCAATGCTTTAATATCTGGGCCACGCCAGGTAATAGAGCATTGACTCGAGCCGAGCCTTAAAACTCGCGTCGGATGAAAGAAGGAAATATAGAATGTTTCATCTTTAAATTTTATAACACATTTGTGTTTAAATTTTATAACACACAACACAGAAAGTGTCTGCGGATCGATAAATACATCTGTGAATAAAATGATGAAAATTTATAAGTAAGTGCTATTATTATTTAATATGTGCACTTGAGGATTAAATTTATAAAATTCTATTTTTTAAAAAATTATTTTAACATTTTAAGAATTATTGCATGATGAAACATCTTCAAAAATATTTCCAAAACCTAGAACATGCCTTTGTAGCTTAGTCGATAGCAGTTTGGACTAGGCTTGGGCGCTGATGACATTTTACCATCGAGATTAATCTCCAGGAAATAATCGATATTTTCCAATTAATCGATATTTCCGATTAATCTGTATTTCTAATGTATCGCTATATTTGACATATACATACTTTTGGTATATCGAAATTTGCGATATATCCAAATGTTATGAGTAGAATAAGTATAGTAACAATAAATAAACATAAAGGTGTATAACTTAAACTGACATTATTGGAACTGAACTTTTTGTTTTCGAATAAAATACTATAGTACAATTTTGTTTTCCTCTTTATTATTTACAAATATAGATATTTTGCCAATTCTGTAGTGAACATGTCGAGTGTTCTTTTGGACTTCGGAGTGTACTTTTGACTAATCCTCAAATCGATTAATCGTTAAATCTGAAATTACAAAATCGAAATCGGAATTAATTTTTTACTCGATATATATCGAATCATCGCCCAAGTTTAGTCTAGAATTTAGAACCATAGGCCGCGGGTTTGAATCCCGAAGGGAGTCACTCAAATTTCCTTTCAAAACGTATAGACGTAAACGTATTTCAAAACAAATTTCCTTTCAAACGTTGGGTATGTCAAACAGCTATAGTAATGTATATAAATAAGAAATTGACACTTGTTAATTTAACTGCAATTGTTTATTTTCTCAAACAATCGTGGATGACAACATAAACCTTGCAAAAGAGAAATCCTCAGAGCCGTAGAGAAGAGGGGGGCTCCCCGGTTATGAGAAGAACTTTCGCATTTTTACCGACTGTTGAAGTCCCAGTGAGGGCTGATTATCCCATCTACAAATACAAATAACAAAAATATTTAATCTGATGAAATGGTTAAAACGACATAAAAACTATATAAACTATACTACAAATCATTATTAAATTAATATCAAAGTAATATTTCTTTTTAAAGTTTTTGTTGCTTTTTAATGCCATAGAGAGGAAAATTTGAGATATTTTTAAATCATTATAGTTAATAGTTTTGGGTATGTCAAAGGTTTCCAACCCGTGGTCTATGGACCACTGATGGTCTATATGAAAGCCTAAAATGGTCAGTGGAGTTATTGTTCAAACAAAAATAAATTCATAAAATTAAACCAGTTGTAGGTGCAAATTGGAGACCGAACAGTCAAAGTCCTCTTTTCTGTATATAAAGCGGTTATATAAAACTTACTGGTGTAAGTTTTATGTAACAAACAAAAAATAAATAAAAGAGCCTCCATTAACTATTGAATATGATTTATTTGATTATTTAAAATCAGAAACTATAAATGGGAATTTTGTTGAAAGTTCGTATTTTAACGTTGTGAATTTATTTATAAAAATAAGCCTTAATCCTCTAAGAAGAGAAGTACCTAAAATTACTTTCAATAAATGAAGGAGAAAGTGGAAAAAGGAGTTAATTAACATTTTTGATTTTTAAAATTTTTTTTATGTAGATGTAGATGTTAAGTACATCTGCGTCTTCCCTCAAAATTGTTTGGCACTGCTTGCTTTATTTAAGCAAATATAGAGCAGTAAAAATGCCAAATATGCAAAACTACACTAATTGTGTACACCTACAACTTTTAATCACACTCACGGAGTGAGAAAAATATCGTGCCAATATTTTGATTTTCGTCAAATGCGGGCATTCAACGGAGCACAAATCTTCAAAGTTGTTGTGTTTGAAAAATATATTTTTTCTTGGAAAATATTTTTGTCACTTAGCTTTTCTTCCACTTGCCCCTTCACACAAATACATAGTTACAAATTAAATACCATTTATAAATAGTAAACTATGCAACTTTTATAACAGTCTGAATTGTCATTCTAGATAGAGTGTAAGGCACCCCTTTAACATTTTGCTTGTCGATAAACATGTTTAACCCTTTGCACTCCAATGTCGCCTCTCAGGCGCCAACATAACGACTTGTTCTTTTGGTTCCCTGTTCTTTAAAATAAACGAGAACGGCGAGATCTTGTGTTTAAAGAACATCGATTTTTTTTCAAATTGTTCTGTTGCAGATCAGAAACATATTACGATTTTCTCCCCTCTATGAGCATAAAAAATTGTGGGTAAAAGAACAGAAAGAGGAATAACTGTTCAGTGGAAAGAACGCAATGTCAAAGATGTTCGCGCAGTGCAAAGGGTTAATATTTACGTTCTTTTTACGGAACAGTTACATCCCGTTCCTATCCTTTTCAAAGAGGTATCTTACATTTAGGGTTAATAAAATATGTTGATAGATAAGTGATGTCCCACTTTTAAATGAAGTTAGTTAAAAAAACAAGCTAAAAACGAAATAAAAGCGTTTATTTTTATGTTCAAGTGCGTGCAGTTCTCGTTTGATTGGAAGAACAGTGAACAAAAGAACGGATCGTTATTTTGGTGACTGGGAATGACAAATGGTTAAAGTGAACAAAAATTCACACCTTTTTCCTTTGTTCGAAAGAAAAGAAGTCCTTTAGAGGTTGAACCCTCCGTGGTGTCCGTGATGGGCGTGTCCGTGATGTCCGTGGTTGTGGAGGTGGAAATAACGGCTGCTGTGTCCGCCGCCTCCGTGACCGTGGAGTCCGTGTCCGTGGTGCTCGATGTCCACCTTGTATCCGTGCTCGTCCACGTGTCCGCTGAAACCGTGACCCTGGAATTGGTCAGCGGCAACGACCATGGCGAGCAGGACGACGGCCAAAGCGACGAGCTGGAAGTCAAAGAGCGTTAAAAGTAAGTGGGGTGGTCACTTTAAATACCAGATACACCCACACGTTCTTGGTGTTCGTTTTGGATGAGAGTTGGCTAAATTATATGGGTACTAATCAGAAGGCGCCGGGATTCAACGCCAACTTAGGCTAGACGCTCATTAGCAACTCTCCTAATTCTAACCAACCGAGCAACTAAAAAAAATCCCACATTACTACGAGCCATTATTTAATTGCATGATATATTTTTATATCCCTTTATATCTCTTTAAATATTAGTATATCTAAGCTTCCCATGTTATTAAAACCAGTAAATTCCCATCAAAGAATTAATGTATTTAAATTTAGTTTCTGAAATTTACATATAGATGGCAGCACGAAAAGTAATTAGAGAATGACCTTAATAATAATTGAAGAAAGACCATAGATGGCAGCACTAAAATCTATTTTGCGATACATCATCAGTCATTGACATCGCCTAAATACAACCATTAATATAGAGCAAAACTACTTTACAGTTATGCAACAGAAAAAAACGAAGGCATTGAAAATCTGCTTTAAAAAGATAAACGTATCTTTTTATAATAAATCTTTCTTGAACTTCAATAATTTTTTCGATTTTAAGAAGAAAAAAAATGAGTATAAAACTTCCGAAAAAACTTCCGATTGCAATATCATTAGAAAAGTTCAGCATTTTTTTAACAACATTTTTTTAACAACAATTTTTTAAAACAACTATTTATAATATATCGAATGAACATAAGTTTTTCAAATTAAACCCTTTTTGCAAAACTGAACAGTAAGAAAATGCCTTTTGTTTGACACTTTAAGCTGCATTTACGAAGAACTAATTTCAGCAGTATGAAAGTAAATTCAAATACGGATAACTTCAGTTTAAATAACGCAATTTGTAAAATTTAAACTGTATGTTAAAGAATATAATGCAAGGCATATAACTTATATAACTATAATGTACTTGTTAACATTTTGGTGTGTTTTAGAAACTTATTATTCTTGAGAAAAATTACGTTTTTTGTAGAAATGTTAAGACACTATATTATAATTATGGAACTATTTTATTAAGTTCATCCTTTTGATTGGTCCCAAGTATCAATATATTATCTTCCGTTTCCAATAAAAGTTAAATTTTTAAACAATTTAGATATAAGCCAATCACTGTTCTAGTAAGACACAAAGACACAAAATAGGTAATTAAATGTTAATTTACAAATTACGATTTTACCTACAATTTCTTTTTATTCCCATATATATTACATTTTTAACACTTATAAACTGCGCAAAATTTTAAAAGGCTGACATAAAAAAGGAAAGTATTTCCAAGGTATTTGAACACATTAAGTTCACTCCTGATGTATTATTAACCAGAGAGATAAATGTTTCAAACATTCAGGTTCAAAGAAAACAAAACCTTGAAATATTGAAGACGGAATTGAAAGTAATTCAAATGTACAACTTTTTTTTAATAAAAACCCAACAAAAGTTCCACAATGTGGGTTTACTATACAAGTTGTATAACATATTTTTAAATATTACAAAACTATTTATTCACTTCTAGAAACTTTTAAATTAATTATTTTAATTTTTTAAATGCTTACAATTAAAATAAGTTAAATGTAAATAAACAAAATAAGTGATAATAAGTATTCAGTTAGATTAAGCATTTTTCTATCTCAATCATATTGATTTCATATTTTACAAATATTAAAATTGAATACTTTAAAATAAACTATAAAAAAAGCACAATCAACTCACCACTAATTTGTTCATGTTATTGGTGATAAGGTAAATCTCCTTACAAAACGAACGTAATCCAATAGATAGCGACTACTGATGTCAAACAATTACAAACACTCTCCTTATATACTTCTTGGCGTTCAAACAAAACGCTCCACATTTTGATCGTCACACCTTATTAATTTCTTGAGCGCCCGTTTCCTGTCATAGCAGGTGTCAAACTCTCGCCAAATTCCCTACTCGTTTGGCGACACGCGGTCCCATCGGCCCCCGCCATGGAAGGGAGGGATTAATAAGGGATTTAGTGTTATTGGTGACCCGGAAGAGCGATTTTTGGGGTTTTTTATTCCCCGGAAATCGCGGTTAAAGCTCATTTAAGGGAAACAAAAAGGATAAGTGAGTGTTTGATGAAGGCGAAACGGGGAGCATTGTTGAGTTGCGGATTTGAAGGGATTTTTTTATATAAAAAAAATTTAACACAATGGACGAATTATTTTTTTAGGGTTTTTGATCATAGTTTGACGTTTAAAGGTTCGATATTCGATTTTGATCAAGGTGAGAGTGTTTTTAATGGTTTTTGTTGAGAAATAGAGTGAGGTTGAATTTAAAGGGGGTGGGTTTATATATCTAAAATGCTAAAACGTTTGTTGGTTTTTTAGAAATTTTCAGTAAATACCTGTTGTTGTTTTTGTTGTTACATATTCCACCCAGTCTAGATTATACTAGACCATCTGCACCAAATCATTCACTCTCAGAAAGTCCAGGGGCCTCCGTGGCCGAGCGGTTAAAGGCGTCAGCTGGGAATACGAAGGTTCCCGGTTCGATGCCAGGCGATGGACTCGACAAAGAAAAGTAAATAAGTAGTGATCTTGTGATCGGAGGGTTGCCAGCTTCGCTACAAAATACTAGACAAGTCGAATACTAGACGTTGTGTGCCAGTTCAGGTGTTTCCTCGTCATCTGACCAGGGTTCAAAAATACGAGGCATCGTTCCCGGGTCTTTCCTTCGAGATAGGCCCCGAACCGTCTCCAATAGCCCACCGTGCAGCTCTAGTGCGACGTTAATTAATAAAACAAACTAAAACCAAACCTCAGAAAGTCCATCACCAGGGCAGGGTTCTTTTCAAGATCTTCACGACTCAGCCCCAAGCAAAACAGAATATGCTCGGGTGAAGCCGGTGCTTGCTCACATTTAGAGCACAAGGCGAAAGCCTTATTACAACCCCTGTCATAGGAGAGTGACGTAAAATGTCCACTATTAAATGTTGTTAGGACGGTCTGTTCGTTTCTGTCTCCCTTAAGCTCCAATGCAGCTCGCGGATGGGTACCTCTGTACCAATCGTGAAAGGGAGCAATGCGCCAAGCACTGTTAGTAAATACCTAAAAGAAATAATGGATCATAAATTGAATAAAAATTAAATTTAAACAGAGTATAAATTCTTTCTAAATGCTCTCTATAAAGCCATTTTGCTAGATGCAGTTTATCTGTTAATACATCACGTGGTTAGAGTTCTACCTTAAAAAAATTGCCGTAAAATGTTCAAGATAGTTGTGAAAATGAAGGTTTTATGCTGATTTAATGCTAAATAATTCAGCATTGAAATATTGTAAAGGATAATGTTGCTTTTTAAAAGGTTTTATGAGGGAAAATTAAAAACTTTTAAAAAAACATGCAGGTTCTATAAAAGTAGTTAAATTTTTTTGCTATGGATTTTAAATATATAAAATGAAACTGATTAGAGAATAATATTCCTTACTAATTAATATACATAAGTAATATTGACTATTAATAGTTTATGCAAATATTCCCAGTTTCATGTTGATATGACATTTCGAGAGAGGTTATATTATTGACATGGAACACATGTATCTTATTCGAAACTATAGACTGACAAACAAATACAAAAAAAAATATACACATTTCGAACGGCTGTACTTTTAATTCACTTATATTTAATTTTATCTGTATTTCCAAATTTATTGATTTTATGATTTTTTAATAGAATTAAAAAAAAATTATATCAAATGTCGTAGAGGTAGGTGAAAATACAGAGCTAGATTTAAATAAAATAGAAACAATCAATACTGAATCAAACTGATGCATTATTTCTCCTCTTTCAAAAAATTGTATATTTTACATATTAAAAAATATAAGCAGTCCACACGCTTTAAGTCAATTTTCATATTGCAAAATAAAACATTATCTGATATGTTCCCAATATGAGAAAATTAAAATAATATATTTTTAATATCTTTATATTCCTTTTGAATGTTGTTAAAAATTTCTAAATATAGAACTTTTTATTCTTCTAATTTCTAATCATCGTCATCCTTAAATACTTCACTGTTAATTTCGTAAAATATTATCTGATTAATTTTTTCTTCTAATATGATAAAATATGTTGCTAATTTTCCCAAAAGGTGATTTTTTTTGACGAATAAACTTGTCAGTTTTGACGAAAAATGTAATCGGTGAACATTTAACGAAACATTCGTCAATTTTGAAAAAATCATTTTCAACAATGTTCAGTGACTGTTATCAAACAACGGAACTCAAAAATGACTTTCCAATTCACACAAATCTAAATTCCAAATTCCGAAATTTGTGCTTTTCCCCCATTTTCAAACTTAACCTATTCACAAGCTTAGGAGGCTAGTGGTACAGCTTTCTTCGCCAATCGCTTACGATGCGCTCCATTTGCTCTCAAATAAATGAACAAACAAAAAAAGGGCGTCGGGACGGGCAAGGGCAAGCAAAAACACTTTCATTCTTTCCTGAAGTCTCTGAGGGCCGTTGTTGGCGATTTTTGACAAGGTAATTGCCTCTACAGTTTTTTACAAAAAGTGGGCATTCATATGCAATCTGAAAGCTATAGAGCTCGTAAAGGTGTGGCAGCTATGCATGAATGGTAAGCTTTCAGTAATGAAAGCAAAATACGTGTATTCTTCAGCGCTTGAAGATTGCGCTAAACGCTTAATTGAAGCGTTTTGGCTGTTTTCTATTTTGGAAGCTGCTGCTAAAGACGAAGCTTCAATTTTCCTGGAGTTGAACGAATTATAAGCTTTGGCGAAGTCAGAGAACTAACGTAAAAGGTCGTTGTATCGAAAATATTCATGTAGTGTGGGATTGAATGTCAGGCGTTTTCCGACATATTTTTAGGCGTTTCGCCATAAGACAGTGCTGCCCTTACGTTTATATTCACAATCGCAGATAATCCACTGTTTACCTACGAATCGGGAGCTAAGTTTACAAGTTAAAAGTTTAGGAGGTAAAGTTTTCAAGAAATCCCCCGATTTCCTTCAAATCCTCTGTTTTCGGAATCCATGGACAATCGCTAGATTTTCCAGAACTTGTGAATATGGGGGTTAGGGGTGTGCGGCGTGTGCCACCGCACAGGGCCTCTTGTTTCAGAGGGGCCCCGCGCTCAGTTAAATAAAATACGATAAAAATATTTTTAAAATAAACTTAATTTCAATTTTTGTGTTTATTCATATATTGTGTTTAATCATAAATCTAAAACCTTTATTGATCTTTGTCTAATTCAAGCATATATAATACACTTGAGTGGGGGCATTTAAATTAAAAATGCTGTGAAACAATAACTTTTCCGTTAGAAAGAATGCATAATAATAATAATAATAATGCATTACGATTATGCTGCAAAGCATTTAAGCAATTGTTTTGGTATATTATGGGCAGATGACTTAATTTTTTTTCTCCTGAACGGTCGATTTGTTGATTCGATTCCAAAATTCATATTACACTTCGGGAAAGAAAACCCTGACTACAGCACTTTTGCATTAGAAAATATGTGGCACGAATAAAAAAAATTAAATGAAGCACAAACTAATAATTCAACATCAATTACTATTTTTATATACAACTCCACAAGAAACTAATTACTTTCATGCATTGTTTACTAATATAACCTCGGATGATTTTATAAAAAATTATAAATTAAAATTATAAAAATAAAACTTAATGTGTCCCTTGAAACTTATATTTATTTCAACAGTCCTAACTAAAGGGCCCTCCCTAGTCAGGTTCGCACAGGACCCCGCGGCAACTAAAGGCCCTGCCATACGATTTGAGCTGTACATCCCAAATTTTGACAATTGAAGGGTTTGTTGCAAAAAGGATGTAGCTCCAAACTAGGGGAATTTGGAGTTACATGTACTATCTTGTGGTAAAAAAAAATTGTTCGTTTGGTGCCAGAAAAATGTAGCTCCAATCGTTAGTTCTCGCGTTACTCAATAAACCAGACAACGCAACAGATGAACCGGACGTTATAGAGGGGGAGTGTGATGATTAAAAATGTAATTTTCTGTTTTTAAAGCCAAGTTAAATGCTATATTTTAAGTGAAGTTTTTTTTTTAAATAAAATAATATTATAGCAAATTGTATATTTTTTGTGAAATATTTTTCATAGAGGTAGACAAAGCATCTATTTGGTTGCAAGAAAGAGGTAGCTCCGACAATCCAACATGCGCCACGCCATCTGGAAGATATATTTTTGAGTGAAAATACTGGCATAATATGTAGGAACAATTAAGAAGATTGATCAAAAAGAATATCTTCACACAACTTGGAATTTTGAATTTTCAAACGTTTTTTACGGCTTTCAGCAAACTTGAATAATTGAAATTACCTCCTTTTTATAGCAAACCCCTCAATTTGGACTATTGCTTTTGAATATAAAATTAACGAAATAATTTTTTTATATAATTCCATTAAGGGGTTTGAGTATGATAATTATTTTAACAATATCAATTTCGTATCTTACACATGTAAATATCTCCAATGAGTTTCTGCTTTATTGTAGGAATTGGATGTTTATTCTCGCTTTAATGGGGAACCCGATTGTGTGGGCCCCGTTGGGATACAAACCTGATACCTATTGATCCGAAGTCCCGCGCCCTACGACTATACTACAAAGTCCGCTTTAGATCTTTGAAATATTATTTTAAAGCTGTTTTTCCGATGTAATTTTTCTAGTTGTTGAAATCATTTGAAAAAATTAATAGAAAAACCTCATTTTTTTAAAAAAAACTCATTTTCAACATCTTGAGGATAAATAGTACTTATATAAATTTTCAACCTGCTGTTTTGAGATCCCTAGACAGGCTCTTTTATATTATACACGTGAACCGTTTAGTTTCCTATCCAGATAGATCCACACCCAATGACATGGTTTTATTTTTTTATTTTTACATTTTTATTTTGCTTAGGCGCCATTTGAGGGAAATACAAAGACGATTGTAATATTTTATTATCACTTTCATAGATTCCAAAAATGAAATAAAATTATACTTTGAGATTCTTGAAACCGTTGATATTTTGTAACATAGTATTGGAAATTTACAAAAAAAATAGTGTATCCCAAGTTCCTTTCAACATTTAAAGACACTTGAAAGAATACATGAACACTCCACAAAGAGCCCTACACCACACATAAAAACAAAAAAATAAAAGTTAACGCGATACATTATATGATCCGTATATTAGAAAACAGTAGAAATTATTACATGTTAAAACTTAGAACTAATAGTTTATTTTATCAATTGAAATAGAAATCAAGCATTATTTGACGAGGAAGAGATTTTGAAAGCCACTCAAAATTTAGTAGAAGCATATGTGATTTAGTAGAAGCATGGGAAATTAACTAATCAGGAAATAATCTGGAACCCCCACTCCCCACGTTTTAAAAAGGAGGGGGGGGCGGGGGGCATACCTTAGCCCCAGTTGTTGGATTAGGAAAGGGGGGGGGGGGGACGCATCACATGTTCAGCATAGGGACCCACTAACTCTAAGCCCAGCTCTGCATGTTTTAAATATCGGTGGTGATTGATTAAAAATTAAATATCAAATGTCTATTTCATTTTACCTATACATAAATATTTATAAAAAATAAATAATTATTACTTCGTTTCAGAATGTTATTTTAATCAGATATAGCAATCAATATAAATTATAAATTAGGACTATCATCCAGTTTCGTAAACTTACATTACATGTTATTTCAATCATATCTGTCTACTTTAGCAACACGCTTTGAGAATTTCATTTCTTTTGATTTAGGGTGAATTTGACATTCTATGTTAATGATGTCAAATACAACAAATGATGTAGTGGTAAAAAAAATTAACAAAAATATCTTTATTCTAAAAAATTTCATTTTAACTTTATCTAACCTTAAGGGGACTCGGTACCCCAAAATCGATGAAAATGTCAAAAAAGTTTTTATTGGTTTAAAACAACTTTCTAGCATGTTTTTCCAAAGTTTCAAAACTATTGAATAAATATTAATCATATTATGAACGTTTTCTTCACTCCTTATGCAATGTGTTACATAGAGAAAGTCATAAACCGAATGTAAAAATGGGTACATTTAAGTAAAATAATATCAATGTATCAAAGGATTGCTTCTACAGGACTGTTATAAAGATGTGTTACCTGCCAAACGCAAAATGCCAACGAAATTGTACACATCATCAACTAGTTCAGGTATCCCAAAAATACATTTGTAAACAAAAAGCGAGTCAGTGTTTTTTTGTCAAATTTTGTATGTGAATACAACTAAGAATTATACATACTATGAAAAAGTCTTCAAAATCTTTAGGGTCAGACGGGAAATTAATTTACTGAAACTCTGTGTGTGAATTGATTTGCCCAAAAGACAATAGAGGAAAATGCGGCGTACTGCAAAATCTCTTATTTTGCAATACGCCGCCTTATCAGGGATTTTGCACTCAGACTTGTAAATATTGCAATGCATAAAGAGAAAAAGTAATTTAAGAATAAATAAGGAGTAACTTAGGCTGTAGGGTGCTTTAATTTTACAGTGAGTGTCATGTATAAAACCACTAAAAAAGTTTCAGTGTTCTCTGCATTACACTCAACATTAAAGCAAAATATATAAATATCTGCAGTCAATTTTTGTTTCATAATGTTCAGTAGTCAGTGGTTTGCCAAAAATGTATTACAAGAATAAAAATTTGCTTGACAGTGAGTGATTTTATTGTTTTTAGAAATTTTACATGCATTGAATACTGAAAGTGACATTTTTATTTAAAGTTGGAGCGAAACAAAATAATTATTATTTGTCATTAATTTTGCATAATTTGTAGGATATATATACGTTATTTATGTGAAAAAATATTTGAGTTAATTGGTACATTTATAATAAATTATTTTCAATACTGAAATCTTTAAATGCATTTATCTCAGCTTGCTGTTTTCGTGAACATACACCTATTTAAAATACTAAAACTCAAACAAATATTTATGAATTATTGTTAAATTTTTTGAACCTGTAAACAAGAGTATATTGAATGGAATTAGTGATGGAATTAGAAAAATATTAAAAAAAAAAAATTAAATAAAATGTTTAAGAATTAGAGGTTTTTGGAAAAAAATGGCCGATTTTTCACTAATTTTTTTTTTCCTAAACTACAAAACTTATGCCAAATCCGATCCCTAAAGTTATTAAGCATAAATCAATACAGCTTACAAAAAAATTTCGATGCAAAAAAATGAAATCTGAAGGAGAAGAAGCAATTTGAAAAATGCCTTACAGTGATATTCACTGGAAAGCGGTTTAATTAAGTTTTTTACATTTGAAAAGTCCTTTTATTAAAATTGTTACTTGTTTGAAAAAATTATGCAAAAATAAAACGTTTTTTTTCTATAAATATTAGCAAAGGAACATTAGCCAATATCCGCTCTGCAACATTGGCCAATTTGGTTATTTGTAACCAATTATTGTCCTGATGGGTAGTCGCCCTTTTGGTTCTATTACAGTCACCCTTCTTATTTAAATTTTTTTTATATTTATTATATTTATATTTTCCTTATTTATATATCTATAACTATTATTCTTTAAATGGGGAGCGTATTTTTAAATTTCTGCAGGAATTTAACACAATTTTGGAATTAAATGATATCATTTGTTTTATTTGTGTTTTCGGGTGCTAAAAAAATATATTTACATTTTAGAAAAGTCTTTTAATCCATTTTTTAAAAATAAAACCATCTCCTGTTATGAACTGTTAGAAATTTTATTAAAACAATTAATGAATGAAAAAACAAAACGATTTCCATACAAACAATTGTTGTGTTATTTAATGTTTTAACACCCAACTTGTTAAATGTTACTATTGCCCGCTTCAGTTATTGCGAGTATAATCTTAATTCATCTTGGTGACTACGTAAAAGTTTTGCCTCTCCCCTCCTTTTATATGCATCCCTGAAATACGCAAGATAAACTTTATTAGAAACAATAATTAAGATACTCAAAATAATTTTTGACATTGAGTTTCATTTTCCACTCTTAATATTTTATTCAATCCTGGTGGAATTTGATGATGTGCTGAATGGGGACAACAGCCTTGCAGACTGTATTTGTATTAAAATAAGCGGAAAATATTGTATAATTTTAAATAAAGTTAAAATAAAAAAAATCACAGTAAAGACTTATATATGCAATTAATATCTGCTCTTTTGTAGCCCGGCTAGCTCAGTCGGTAGAGCACGAGACTCTTAATCTCGGGGTCGTGGGTTCGAGCCCCACGTTGGGCGTTTTCTTTTTAAGCCAATAATTTTTGAAGTATATTCATTTTGTCGTCAATAACTTAGAGGTATTTTCACGTCAATATATTGTATTTTGTTTATGAATTAACCTTTAATTTTAAAATAGATTTTTAAACAGCAGCCATCTCTTTACTGCTAGATAGCTAAAATTATCATAATTCAGAAAAGATTATTCTATATAAATTTTATACATATTCAAACACTGACTATAAATAACATGTTAACTGAGAGGGAGTTTTTTTTAAAGTAGCTTTAACCGGTATTATATGTATACGACGGACATATTGTCAGTGGCTTATAATTGCTCATAAACTAAAACTTCGACATTTTTACTTTTTTAATTTTATTATTACTTTACATTATATGCGTTAACTATTTAAAATAAAATTAAATATTTTTTTTAGAATAACTTTGTATTATTTACATAATATATATTATTGATATATTTATATCTGTGTGTACTAGTAGTAAATGTGTTTTAATTTCAAATTACAACCTTTATAACCATTTCCTTCATTTAAAAACTATGTAAAAAACTAAAATTTAAATGATTACTGTGTAAATATCATTATAGAAGTATAATGGAACACTGCAATGCTAATTATTCATTACATTATCGTTTTAAGTATTTCTGTATGAACATTATGATTTTTTGTATATTAACAATGCGAAATTGTTTTAAGGATTTATAGGATACAAAAAACATTACAATAAAAATAATTAATCTTTTATAACAATAAAAATATCCTAATTTAAATAAAAAATATGCATTTTTTTAACTATTTATTCGGCAATATAATTTATTTATGGCCAATCTTGTCTCCTCAACTTTTTTTTAATTATTTTTTAAATATTAATTACCATAAAATGAACCCAATCTTTTAAAAAACTAACTTAAATTATTTTACATTAATATAAATTAGTTAAACAAGTTACGGATATATGAAAGCAAATCACGGACAAATACGATGAAAAAGCTCTTTTTTGTAAAAGTAAATATATATTAAATTAAAATATTTGCAATATCCTCCAATAGATGGCGACGTTGAGTATATATTTTAGATGTATTTTAAAATTTGATTGCTGGATGTTTCTATATGTTTAAAAGTGAGATAAAAGTGATATGTTTAATAACAAAAAACATAAAAGATACAAATTTAATTCAATCTTATATGTATTAAGTTTGTAATATTTTGAATATTAATCATATAGTTCAAGTAATATTTAATAATAATATATATTATTAAGTAGTTATTAGGATTAATTAAAATTCTACGTGAAAAACCTTATTTAATAAACTTTATTTCGTATACATATAGCGAAATTTGCTTGAACTTTAAACGTACACATTTTAATTAATTTTCCTTCATTTTAATACTGAATTTATTAAAAAAATAAAAATTATATTGTGCAAATATTGTACAAATAGTATATCGAGAGACAACAATTTTAATTTCTTATTCGAGTAATACTTTAAATATTTTGTTATACTAACAGTATAACATTAGAAACAAAAAATAGAAATTATATGACAGAAATGTTCTTAAACAATTGATAATTATTAATTAGTCATAAAAGAAAAATAAGAAGAAATTATCAATCAAAAGTGTACATATTTTACTATTTACTGCTATGTAAACCTTCAAGGTAAATGTTAACAGTTGAATATCGCGATTTGAATATTTATAAAGTTATTCAACAGATGACGCCACTGAAATTATAATATGATAAAACACGAAAAGGATTAGTTATTTAACTAAGTCATAACAGATGGCGCCACTGAAATATGAAAGGTTTATTGTTTTGTATATGCTGTAATTTAAAGCAGCGGTTCTTAACATATGGGTCGCGACCCAAAATTGGGTCGCGAAGCATATTTCTTGGGTCGCGCTGAGTCGAACCAAAAAAGTTAGTAATACACCAAATAATAAGTAATACCAACACATCCTAGAAGAGTTATTCCCTAATACAAGTTATTCCCTAATACAATGTTTCGTTTTTACCGCTCTTCGCGAATGGCCTTCCGGAAGTGACGTCCAATTCCTGTCCTGAGGCTTTCTCTTCTAGGAGGTGTTGGTAATACGCACGCCATTGCTTTGCGTGCGCGCAGACTCAGTAAGCTCTCTGTCAAAAACTCGTTTCTGCGCATTGTGTTGTGAATAACAGTTAAACGTGTAATAACAGTGAAACGTGAATACAAGCATTTTAGAAACAAATTTTGTCTTATTATTAATAGTGGAGTGATCAAGCTGCAGTGCGTATTGTAAAATTGTAATCACCCTAATAATGGCAAAACGTGAATACAAGGAAGCATTTTTAGAATTAGGTTTTACTTGCATTTATGATCAAGGAGTGAACAAGCCGCAATGCGTGTTGTGCAGTGAAATATTAAGTAATGAATCGATGAAACCGAACAAACTTAAAAGACATTTTGATGCAAAACATAAAAAATTTTCCTTTGAGGGAAAAGATCGTACTTTTTTCGAAAGAAAAGAAGCCCATTTAAAAAGACAGCGTTTGGTAGTAATAAGTAGTAATGGTTTTATAAATTCTGCCAAACAAGCTACACTTGCTTCTTTTTATGTGGCTTGGCATATTGCAAGACAAAAGAAACCCCATAATATTGCTGAAAAACTTATAAAACCTGCTGCCATTGACATGGCACGTATCATGTGCGGAGATGAAAGTTCAAAGAAATTACAAAAGATACCATTATCAAATGATACAATTCGTTTACGAATTAATGATATGTCATTTGATATTAAAAATCAACTTATTTCTGCTATAAAAATTGCTGGTTTATTTAGTATTCAACTGGATGAAACGACGGATGTAAGTAAAGATGCTCAACTCATGGTTTACGTGCGGTATCCAGGTTTAACAGATATACAGGAGGACATTTTATTTTGCAAACCAATGTCAACAACAACTAGAGGTGAAGATATTTTTCTTATGGTCGATTCGTTTTTTAAAGAAGAAGGATTAAATTGGAATCAGTGTTTCAGTATTTGCACCGACGGTGCAGCTGCCATGACAGCATCTCAAAAGGGATTTTCGACAAGAGCAAAACAAATGAATCCACAAATTATATCGATTCATTTTTGTTACATAGACAAAATCTTGCTTCAAAAAAATTATCACCCGAATTATGTATCGTTTGGGATGAAATTGTTGCGGTAGTCAATTTTATCAAATCAAGAGCTCTTAACTGTAGAATTTTCCGCGAACTGTGTTTCGAATTTGGTGCAGAATACGAACATTTATTATATTATTCTGAAGTTAGATGGCTGTCCCGGGGCAAAGTTGTTCAAAGAGTATTATCATTGCGGACAGAAGTCGAATTTTTTTTGAAAGAAAAGAAACACCCATTAGCATCTAAATTCTCCGAGTTGAAGTGGATTACTCAAGTTGCTTATTTTTCAGCTATTTTATTTGAAATAAATAATCTAAATACGTCTATGCAAGGACGTAATCATACTATTATTGAATTAACTGAAAAAATTACATATTTTAAAAATAAACTCAAATTATGGAGAAATAAGGTTGAAGTAAAGAAACTTACTTCATTCCCGAGTCTTAATTTACTTGTTGAAGACAATAATATTGATATCACAGATTTTGAAATACAGAAAATTATTATTAATCATTTAGAAAAACTAATAGCAGACTTTGATCGATATTTCCCTGCAGACGATGTTTTCAAATATAATTGGGTTCGAATGCCATTTAATTTTGATGTAAGTGATTTGCATGAGGAATTTGTTAATATTAATCAATTTCAAGAACAATTAATAGAAATACAAAGTGACCCAGCACTTCGACACAATTTCTACAAAAACACTGAATCTTTATGTGCTTTCTGGTTAAAATTAAAAACCGAAAAGCCAATAATTGTTAAAGAAGCCCTAAAAGTATTATTGCCCTTTTCAACAACATATATGTGTGAGGCTGGTTTTTCGGCTCTGTGTGTAATCAAAAACAATTACCGGAACAAGTTAAATCCTGAAATAGATATAAGGTGCTCCTTGACAAGCATTCAACCGAGGTTTGAAGATCTTTCAAAATGTATTCAAGCACAAGGTTCTCATTAAAACTGTATGACTTGCATTTAAAATTTAAAAGACTTAACATATGTATTGATATTTCTTTTTTTTTTTAGGAATAAGTTAAAATGTCAATTATTTTCAAAAAGTTATAAATATATTTTAATTTGGTCAATAAAAATTATTAAAAACACTTGATTATTAATTAAATTTTCCTTGGATCGAAAAGTACTTTTGTTTATCTTTATTATTAAAAAAATAAATAAAAAATTTGTAAGTTAAAAAAAATCATCATCGTAGGATTGAAGATTTTTTAAAAATACGATCTAAAATAAAGCAATGAAAAAATTTTGACTTTTTTTTGGGTCGCGACATGAACATATTTCTCAAATTTGGGTCGCGGCTTAAAAAGGTTAAGGACCACTGATTTAAAGTATCGAATTTTATGCATTATTATTAGGGTACTGTACTGTACGATTGGTCTTAATATTTTTAAGAATTGTATGAACATTTCAATAATAATGCTTATGCATCCATTAAAAAAATATTGGACTTGGATGTTTTTTAGTTTTGAATCAGGGAAAGAGCTTTTTTATGAATAAAAAAAGATTATATATATATATATATATATATATATATATATATATATATATATATATATATATATATATATATATATATATATATATATATATATATATATATATATATATATATTTAATAAATACGGTTGCTTAAATTTGAGCATTTGCGTTACAATTGTACTCAAAAGAAAAAAAGAGTAGGTTCAGGTATTCATCATTTTTAAGTACCTTTTTTTTTCAGTGCGCAATTCAATTTATAAAACGTTGGTGAACATTTTTCAAATTTTAAAAAGGATTATAACTTCAAATCTTTAAAAAAAAATCTATTTTCATTAGATCAGATATGGGAGGAATTATACAAAAATATTTCTACAAAAAATTAGAATTATGGGATGTTTACTATCACATGTTCTGCTTGACTCGGAGGAAATTATAATTTTTTACGATTTTAACGTAAAATAACTTCTAAAATAAATGCTGTACTACAACAAAAATAATATTATCGTATTTCCGAAATATTTCCAAACGGATTGAGTATATTTTATGATTGTCTGTTAGTTAGTTTTTCAATAGCAAATCAAAATATGGAAGAGGAAAATTTTTTTACCAACGGCAGACAGCGGCGGTTACTTTTTTGTTTTTTTTACTATAGAGAGATACTCTAGAAGTAGTTTATCACAAGAATGATTTTCTATGTTGTAATAAACAACATAATTTTACAAAACATAATTTTAAACAACAAAAACATAATTTTAAAATTTCAATAATACATATTTCGACTTTAACATTGTATTATTAATTTTCGTGATATTAATAATTAATTTATTAACGTATTTATTAATTAACATTTATAAATGTGTCAGACTTTAACATTGTATTATTAATTTTTATTACATTAATAATTAATTTAATAATGTATTTATTAATTAACAATTATAAATGTGCCGTAATTTTATTAATGTATTATTAAAGTTTTATTAAAGTATTATTAAATTTTTAACAATTTGTTTTCTTTTATTACATGTAAAATCATTCTTGTAACAAACAACTTCTAGAGTATTTCTCTATTGTAAAAAAACCCCAATTAATAATAAAATTTTAATGATAGTTTTAATATCAACACATCAATTACTGCAACGATGTTTGAAAATATCTTCAAACAATGAATTTTTATTGTGTTTAATCCTTTGTTGAAATTTTGCTCATTTGGACGCCATTTGAAAAAGTTTGGGACTCTTCTTTAAAAGCATAAAATTAATCCATTCTCCAGCTCATTAAATTTTAGGAGGACACCTCTATTTTACATAAGTAAGTAACATTCTTATGTACATTTAAAATTTAAGGAGTTTTATCGTGTAAATATTCAAATATTTCATTAAGATATTTAACACTGACTTCCTTATCTACATCGTTATATGTGACTTTTGATTTCGTTAAGAATATCTGTTAGTTTAGATATTAGTTTACTTCACTTTTCAATTAGAGTCTAATATTATTTTAATGCATATTGATTTTTTGTATAACTATTTCATTTTATGATTATGAATACGTTCCTAAAACTGTTTATGAAATCCACTTTTATTAACTACTGAAATCGATTTACACGTTTATGGAATGTAGTAGCCTATTAAGGGCTCAACTAGTTCATTATAAAGTAGTTTTGTATTTTTCTATGTAAAATAAGATTTTATAGTTGCGATGATTGGAAGAGAAGAAGTGCAATTTCTCATTGAGATGGAGGGGCAATGAGAAATTTCGCTCCTTCATCACAATAAGAAGACTTTAAACAGAAATCCATTAGTGCAAAATGTAGGTACGAATAATAATAATTTGTTTTTAATAGTTCTTTTCTGATACTATATAAAATACTGTTATTTCAGGTCGAGATGGAGAGATGATTGGAAGAGAAGAAGTGCAATTTCTCATTGAGATGGAGGGGCAATGAGAAATTTCGCTTCTTCATCACAATAACAAGACTTCAAAAAGTAATCCATTAGTGCGAAATGTAGGTATGAATAATAATTTGTTTTTAATAGTTGTTTTCTGATACTATATAGAATACTGTTATTTCAGGTCGAGATGGAGAGATGATTGGAAGAGAAGAAGTGCAATTTCTCATTGAGATGGAGGGGCAATGAGAAATTTCGCTTATTCATCACAATAACAAGACATCAAAAAGTAATCCATTAGTGCGAAATGTAGGTATGAATTATAATTTGTTTTTAATAGTTGTTTTCTGATACTATATAAAATACTGTTATTTCAGGTCGAGATGGAGAGATGATTGGAAGAGAAGAAGTGCAATTTCTAATTAAGATGGAGGGGCAATGAGAAATTTCGCTTATTCATCACAATAACAAGACACCAAAAAGTAATCCATTAGTGCGAAATGTAGGTATGAATAATAATTTGTTTTTAATAGTTGTTTTCTGATACTATATAAAATACTGTTATTTCAGGTCGAGATGGAGAGATGATTGGAAGAGAAGAAGTGCAATTTCTCATTGAGATGGAGGGGCAATGAGAAATTTCGCTTATTCATCACAATAACAAGACTTCAAAAAGTAATCCATTAGTGCGAAATGTAGGTATGAATAATAATTTGTTTTTAATAGTTGTTTTCTGATACTATATAAAATACTGTTATTTCAGGTCGAGATGGAGAGATGATTGGAAGAGAAGAAGTGCAATTTCTCATTGAGATGGAGGGGCAATGAGAAATTTCGCTTATTCATCACAATAACAAGACTTCAAAAAGTAATCCATTAGTGCGAAATGTAGGTATGAATAATAATTTGTTTTTAATAGTTGTTTTCTGATACTATATAAAATACTGTTATTTCAGGTCGAGATGGAGAGATGATTGGAAGAGAAGAAGTGCAATTTCTCATTGAGATAGAGGGGCAATGTGAAATTTCGCTTATTCATCACAATAACAAGACTTCAAAAAGTAATCCATTAGTGCGAAATGTAGGTATGAATAATAATTTGTTTTTAATAGTTAATTTTCGATATTATATAAAATACTGTTATTTCAGGTCGAGATGGAGAGATGATTGGAAAAGAAGAAGTACAATTTCTCATTGAGATGGAGGGGCAATGAGAAATTTCGCTTCTTCATCACAATAAGAAGACTTCAAAAAGTAATACATTAGTGCAAAATGTAAGTATGAATAATAATTTGTTTTTAATAGTTAATTTTCGATATTATATAAAATACTTTTATTCCAGGTCGAGATGGATAGATAATTGGAAAAGGAGAAGTGCAATTTCTCATTGAGATGGAGGGGCAATGAGAAATTTCGCTTCTTCAGCACAATAAGAAGACTTCAAAAAGTAATTTATTAATGCAAAAAGTAAGTTTAAATAAGATTTTTTTTAAGAGTATTATTTGTAGTACCATATAAAATACTTTTATTTCAGATGTCATGTTTTATGGCCCTTAGTTTAGAGCAGTGGTCTCAACTTTTTTTTCTTTCACGTACCCTTGATAAAACTTTTCATTTATGAGTACCATTTTCTCGCATAATCTTTCTCACTTATCTCTCTGTGCAAAAAAAACCGTTTTTTTAGGCAGTAATGTTCTATTTAGGTTAACTAGCCGGTTAATCAAACGTCTCAAATTGATGACACTTACCTGACTGTTTTTATTTTACTTATTATATTATTTACTTTTATTTTGTGTTTTCCGAAATTACTAATCTTATTTTCGCTTACCCCTTACCGGACCGCCACGTATGCCCAGGAGTACGCGTACCACAGATGGAGAACCCTGCTTTAGAGCTTAGTTTGAAACGCACTTTAAGAAAACTAAATTTAATTTGAGGACACTTTTTATTGAACATGAATATTACAATTTGTCATAAAATCCAAAATACAGCAATATATACAATTTTTTGTAAATTAAAATTCATAATTTTGGACTTTAAAATAAATATTTATTTGATTTTAAAATGAATATTTTTTGGATTTTGAAGTACAAATTTCTGGACTTTGAAATACAGATTCTACAACTTTGAAATAAATAATGTTTGCATTTTGACGTACATATTATTTGAACTTTAAAATACATAATTTTTGACATGGAAATCTACAATTTCGGACTTTGAAATGAATATTTTTTGGACTTTGAAATATAAATTTTTGGATATTAAAATACAGATTTTCGGACTTTGGGCTTTAGGAAAAACATTTGCATCATCTCATCACAAAAAACACTTTAAATCAGTTCATTTTCTTTCATCATGAAAAATGGGACGAACGGCGACTTAAAAAACTCAAGAGCAGGCAGATCCGATTTTTTGAGCAGTTCAAAAAGCGTCGAGGCCCTGGTCGCCTCTGCAGCCACGGGATCCGGATAGTGCCGGATGTCGTACCGGATGCTCCTGCCGACCCCTTCCCCTCCCTTCTTCCACCCCCACCCGGGGACGTGATCGATGAGTAGTGCATAGCCGGATTTCTCAGACGAGACGAAGACGAGCGACGACAGGACGAATGACAGAGCCTAGAATGAGAAAGAAGTAACTTATATTGGACGTTCATTTAATACGTCACACAAATTTTATAATTTTTTTACCCACTCTTTAGGTAGAATTCGATTTTTTTTGCGGCTGTTATAGAAACGGACTGTTTAACCATTTGCGACTCCTGATACACATATTTGCCATTAAGTTTTATGTTTGGATATTCAGGCAATTCATCATTCTTGTGTATTATATACAACTAGCTGTTTCCCGCGGTTTCACATGCTTTAATGAAATATTACTCCATTGGTGCATTCTCCTCGCTTATTCCGTCTCTTTTATTTTCTCAAACGCTAAATAACTGGTCTATTAACATCTCAAACTAACATCTCCAGGTACATCTCCGAATGCTAGATTTTACGTTAGTTTTCCCGTTAAAAGCATCATTGTTAGGAAGAGTTATTTCACCAAAGCAATTTTTGATCTCCAATTTTCAACTGTTTAAAACGATAAATATAGATATAATTTTTTATATATATATTTATTGTATTATATTGTAATAATTTATATACACATTTATTGTATTATATTATAATATTTTTTATACATATTTATTGTATTATATTGTAATAATTTATATACACATTTATTGTATTATATTGTAATAATTTATATACACATTTATTGTATTATATTGTAATAATTTATATACACATTTATTGTATTATATTGTAATAATTTATATACACATTTATTGTATTATATTGTAATAATTTATATACACATTTATTGTATTATATTGTAATAATTTATATACACATTTATTGTATTATATTGTAATAATTTATATACACATTTATTGTATTATATTGTAATAATTTATATACACATTTATTGTGTTATATTGTAATAATTTATATACACATTTATTGTGTTATATTGTAATAATTTATATACACATTTATTGTATTATATTGTAATAATTTATATACACATTTATTGTATTATATTGTAATATTTTTTATACATGTTTATTGTATTATATTGTAATATTTTATATAATATTTATTGTATTATATTGTAATATTTTATATAATATTTATTGTATTATATTGTAAGTATTTAATTGTTGTCAAGATCTTATAATTTTATAACAATGTAGGTACTATTTTTTAAATGGTCATTTACAAAAATAGCTTTTTAAACCTTTATAAACAAAAAAACTAAACGAAATTTAAATTTTTTAGCCTCAGGTGTACAATTAGATATTGAATAGTATATCAATATAATTTTTAGACATTCCCTAGCAGTGGAAGATATTGTTTGGCATACCACAGACACACACACCCTTAATTATAGATAATATTATGTAGATAGATTATTGTAGATAAAATTATTTAATAATTTTCGAGGAAACTTTTGTATCGATTTTGATAGTACTACATAAAAGTACCACAACAAAATACTAATGGTTCTTATATGTACCACTCCCTGTCAATTCTTGATGTTATTATTTTCGACATTTTATAATATAAAATATATTTTTGACTAATAAAAACATAAGAAAAAACATACACAAAAATACTATTGTTCTCTAGAAGAAAAAAATAATAGCTAAACTAAATTCTATGGGTTTTAAAAAAAAATTATTTTCTTGTTGGTTTTTAATTTATTTTTAATATAATTTTACAATACAAATAATGATCCGTTTTTGTATATAGTAGTTAAATACATTCATTTACATACCATGACTTGCCAATTTCCAGAAATTTAAGCATTTAAAGAACAAAATATAGAAACAACTAAATCAAAATACCAGAATAAAAATCGATCCTATTATACAAACAAGAACCCCTCCCATTTTTTCCATCATTTTTTTTTCTCTCATTTGTATTCAACATCTTCCCTGACCTATTTTTTAGCGCTCTCTTTCGTATCATCTGACTGGTATCCGAGCGCTCTCTCTTCTTCATCTTTTGTTCGGATTTTAAATGGATGGTCGGATCGGCCGATGGGCGACCTTGCCACGTTCGACCTGGCCCCGTCTCCCCAAGATCTTTTCTATTTATCAGAATGCCTCTTTTTTAATCGATTGCGAAGTAATCGATTAAGAAGAGGAGGTTGTAATTACAACAAAAAAATAAATCTGGTATGAAAAAAAAACCCGGTAATTGGTGAGTTGGAACTGACGTTAGGAACGTGCGTGCAAACTAAAACCATTTATTTACAAATTAGTAGGATGAGATCCATGGTATCCACACTGTAAAAAAAGGCACTTACAAATGAGTACCTGAACATACTCGTTTTTCTTTGAGTATAATTGCATCGTAAATGAGCGATGACGTACTAAAATTTAAGAAAATTTACTTTCTAAAAAATGAGCAGTGTGATTTAATATTGCTAATTACAATTGTGTTCAAGCCATCTTAACAAAGTGACCTGACACTCTTAAAAGAGTTGTTCGGAAGATGGTTTTCCATATTATTTGATGTCGATTGCTTAAATGGAAACTGAGTTGTTACAGTTTAATTATCTTACTTCCCATTATTTTGGCACACATTTTTAACATTTCTTCTGTTTATGACTTCTACATGTCGCCCTGGTATTACAACACAGTAACTGGGCTGCGGTGCCTTAGGATATGGGTTCGATTCCCAGTAAGACTTGGTTGTAATTGTCGAAATTTATTGAAAGTGAGTTATGAAGGCAGCTACTGCTATTTTTATGCATTGTATCCATTTTTGTGTACATGTCTGTTTCAGAAATAAAACATGTATTCGGAGCTATGATGATGAGCATCGAATGCAATAAAATATGAGTGCATTTAACTTATTTTTGAGTACCTATTTTTAACTGTGAAGGAGGCTGGAGACTTGGATCAGATAATATAATGTAGACGGGTCTCGAACCCGCGACCTATTATTCCGAAGTTCCGCACGCTAGCAATTACTCTGTAAAGGGAGGTTTCAGCTAGATAACATTATTTTAAAGCTGTTTCCTTGTTCAATAATTTTTTTTAAACAAACCGTAAATATTTATTAGATGGACGAAGCATTCGTCACAGCTCCGGGAATTCTCTTTTTTTATACATAATTTGTTAAGAATCGTCGAGTGTAAAAGGCGTAAAAGGGATATATACTACAGAAATAATATATATATGACTGTATCATCAAATCTAGAAATAATTACCTTCCAAAGACTCGAAACTTGTCATGATAAAACGACATTTAGTTACATTAAATATTAATAAAAAATGTATAGTATTTATTAACGAGTATCATTATTAATTTTAAACATAATCCCTCTACCATTGGATAAATACACAATGTGCACTTTATAAATGATAGTTTCCCAGAGGGCCTTGCGAAATAAAAAATGAGCACTTAATACAGTTAGTGTAATGTGTTAATAGAAACCCTTTTCAGTAAAACATTTGGTGAATTTCATTTGAAAATCAAATAAAAAGCTTTCGCTATTTCAACTCATTTAGAAATCTATTATTAGGCGTAAAAATTCTTTGTTGTAGGAAGAAGTAAGTTTTTAAATAATTGTAGGATTATGCTTTTGGGCTTGTCTAACCAACGCTTATGTATGGGCTAGGCTGGTATTTCTGTACTCACTGTATACATTCTTCGAACATTTAAATTATACTGCAGCATTAATTTTTATATCGATAATATAATTGGAAAAACTGTGAACCATTCCTATTCCCATTTATAAAAAATGAGAATAAATATTAAAAAAAACTCAATTAAAGGTATACAAATGATTGATGAAGGAAACTGATTTATTGTTTCAATTTAAAGAACTATATTTAAAAATACATTATTAAAATTGTAGGAAAACATTCTCTTTATTAAAAGCGTTGAATCGCACGTAAACTGCTGCATCGGCATATTGTGAATGAGGAATGAGACATTTAATACATATCTTTTTTAACTACGCTATAATTTTTTATATCTGATTAAATATTGAAATACTTTTGGTACTACTAGGTAATATTATTTCCACCATTATACTAATTTAAAATGTAAAAAATATGAGTATTAAGAAATTAGTAACATGTTGCTAAAAAGGACTAGTTTTTTAGCTTTGTATATTTGAAAGACGTTGCATGCTGAGTATTTGCAATAAATATTTTAATAACATCTACATTTGAATCTTTATATTTAATAGGCAAGACCGTATTTTGTGACAGTGACACATCCTAAACTATATAACCAATTTTCATGATCAAGGTGTCATTCGACAGGGAATGAAAGATGTGCCCAAACTATAAAATATTAAGTAATTAATTAGTTTATTACGCTTTATAAATAAGCGAAAAGTTATCCTCGTGGCGCCCTCTGCATCTCAAAATTTGAACAACAGAAAAAGGACTGTGATGTTATGAAATTTCTGATCGGTATGACTTCAGCTAAAACGCAAGAAAAACATGAAATTAGAGCAAGCAAAGCGGTAATTTCTCTGTGATTATTATCGCAAATCTGTAATTATTATTGTTAATTTACATTTCCCCAATTACACATATATCCGTCTTAAAAACAAATATTGGAAAAAACAACTATTATTTGTAAGTAGTTAAGTAAACAAAACTTATATATACGATTTAGATCATATAATTGATGTTAACAACAAACACAATTAAGGGTTATTTGGCACGATTTTAATTAGAAATTTACTTTTTACTATCGGTCCAGGTAATCCGAGTCGAGAACAACTTATTTAACAGGCTCAACTACTTTTTATAAATGAACTAAAGAAAATATTATATATTCAAATGCGGTTCATTAAAACGACGTATGTAGAAATAAGTGAGCTTATACCATAATTAAACGAGAGAAAAAAACTTTTTAATAGAGTATTTTCAAATGCTCATTTTTCTTGGAGCTTCAGGAAAAATACAAATGATGAACCCCCATGAGATGGCCTCAATTTTTCAGTAAAAAGTTGTGTTTGTACAAGCATGGAAAAAGGTGTGTCACAAAAGTAATACAAGGGAAATGAGTTGCAATACAGCTGCGTTTTAAAATATAGATTCAAAATAAAATGGAATACCTTCTTCTGAACTACTATTTTGAGCTTTTCAAGTTTTTTCAAGATGAGATTGATCCAACAGATGCTGATATTATCGCTAACAAAATTTGTATTTTATGTCAGTTGAAAAAATACACAGTGAAAACGTTTTTATAGTTTTATAATTAATCATCCAATTAAGATATTAAAAAAAATCTTATGTTAAAACATTCTTCAGAGTAAAAACAATGTTGTTTTAAAATTTTATTAAAATAGATTTCGGAATAGGATTGCATTTTATCAGCAAGTTTTCTAATTAACCGCAGACCCGCCTTTAATTTTATTAGTATAGAAATCATAACTTGAAATATTACTGTAATAATTTATAATTCAATATAGTCGTTTAAAAAAGTTATTATTTAATCTATTTTAATGTCGACAAATTCAAATATAAGCTACTACATTGCGTCTAACATGAGTATAAAATAAACTCACCAAAATTTTATCCATAGTCAACGCGTATCTACAGAACTACCTACGGTTGTGACGAACTTTAAAACGAATTACCCTTTTTTTCTCCAGCACACAATTTTTATAATAAACCAAACCGAAACCCACGCAATACACAATCAAAAACATTTAAAGTCAACTGTCGCAAGATGAACCTAGTTTTTGAGCGAAAAAAAACACTTTTGTTTACCTCAGAATTTAATGTCCGCTTTTATTTTTAAAGGACACGTATTGAATTTCCATTCGTCGGCGATTTAAATATAGCAACTTGGAACTTTCGTTATATAAATGTCAGTGGAAGTTGGTTTATAATTGGATTGTTATGTGTTTAAATGGTTTCGCTCCGTTAGTTACGTTGCCGAAAGCTTGATGCCCTTTGACCACATTACGCATGGAAGGTGATAGTGTCGTATGTGTGTATAAGAATAAATCAATGTGTTATGTAAAAATTTCCTTTCTTCATGAATACAATATGAAGGTTCTAGGACAGCGATTCTCAACCTGTGGGGCGCGACTCCCTAGGGGGGTGCCAGCACACTAGACGGGAGTCGCGAGAATATCCAAGATAAAATATTATTTAAAAAAAATTGATTAACTGACTGAAAGGAAAAGCACATTCACGATAGATTCGATAGCGATAGAAGGATCGACTTGAATGTGACTGGCTGGAATTGAAACTTGTGTTATCGAACATTTTCTTTCTTCCTATGAGAAAACATTTGCTCTGAGCATGCTCGAGACGGTATCGGTCGTGTGGATTCCCTTCCACAAACATTACTTATTTTTTTCTCTTTTGTTTAGTCATGCTTCTGTTGTATTCCTTTTATTATTCGAAAAAATGTATTCCCAGTTTCTAAATTTAGCTCACTTCGTCTAGGTTATCTTTCATTAACGAATTTTTCTACTTTCATATTCTTTTAACGCTATCTCCCTGTTTGGCTTTCATTTCAAATATAATATTTAAATTTTCCCCGCTTTCTTTCGCTTCATCTTTTCACCGCCCGCTTGGCAAAATGCCAGATGTGGTTTCGCGCCAACGTTGGCTCGCTTTTACTCTTGTTTTGGCAGTTAGTTAAAAATAATTTTAAAACAGAATCCAAAATACTCAATATACATTATTGTTGTATACATTTTATTGTAAGCGGGGGGCGCGATGAAACTTATAATTGAAAACTGGGCCGCAAATACTGAAAGGTTGAGAAACGCTGGTCTAGGGAAAAAAAGATGAAGGTACACTTTCTGAGGAAATCGACATCTGAATAGGGCGATAGATGCAATGTTTTACTTTTTGACTTAAACACTTCTGTAAAATCGGTGTGCGGTACTTCTCCACACGTATACTAATAAGCGATACATGTCAAATCTTTATAACTCCACGTGGAATAATTCAATAGTGATAAATGACCTACCATCGTGTAGAAGAAAGTGAAATGGTTCGAACAGGCCAACAGTTAACAAAATCCGTGGAGGGAGGAGGGAATGTCGCCTTTAAATGAATTATATGCTTCCGCCCCTATAATTCCACGTGAAATGCTCTTATCAGAAAAATGATTTACCATCGTGTAAAGGAAAGTTGTACGCTTCGACTTGGTTGTTTGTTAACATATTCCTACCTCTGACATTTGTACAGCATTTAGGGGATTGTCGCCCTAGGCTTCAGTATGCGCTTTCGCCCTCATAACTCCACGGAGAATCAGCCTGTGGAGATAATAGACGTACCATCATAAGGCGGAAGGTGGGCCGCGTTAACCAGGATAGACATTTATCCACACCTCCTCTGACCTTTGTACTGGATATTTTAGCAGGTTTTGAAATTTAAAGAACGATAATAATCCGCCAAAAACGTTAAACGATTTGAATGTTGTGAATGTGTATGATATAAAAATTTTTAGTTATAGTATTTTGCACAAACTGCAGGTTTTTTTTAAAAGATAAATTACATTAAATTTGTTTCAAATTCCTTCATAAAACTTGAAAATTAAACCTGCAAAAAACTTCTACTTTAAAGCATTAAAGGAAAAATGGATATTTTTTAAAGGTTTTATGTAGAAAAATTAAAACAAAATTACACACACACAAAAACTGCAATTTTTCATTCCAAATTCCTTTATAAAAACCTTCAGTTGATGAAGGTTTTATGCTGACTTATTTTTCAAGGCTATATTTCATATAGGTTATAGAAAATAAAAAATATATATATTTTATACAGTATTTGACGCTGATGATAATTTTTTTAATTATCCTGACACTCAACAATACCGAATTAATACTATCTCAATGATTTTTTCTTCTTTCATCACACAGTTTGGATTGATCACTTAACGGTTACTCCATTTTTTCAATTGTAGATTTACATCACCCTGCATTAAGTCCACATATTAAATTTATGGTAAGGAAATTCGGCTCTTTACGACGAGTGAGCTCCATTATTTCGAAAGAGCGATTTCCATCTCTGCCTCATGGACCGTGACCATCAAAACAATCATTCGAAATATACCGATACTATGCAATAATTTCTACCTGGACTGGGGAAATGGATATATAATTTATTGAGTTGCAATATTTCACCAAACCTACCGTGATTTTTACTTCTTCAGAGAGTTTGAATTATACCTTTGAAAATGAAAAGTGGATTTTTTTAAGCTTTGTGGGAAGTTTTTTTTTTTTTTTTTGTAATAAGACATCGGAATGTCCGGAATCCAGGTAGAATTTTCATTATTATTTTATTAGTGTAGTTTAGTAAATTGTTAGTTTGTTCATTTATTTAGTGAATGATTTTTTTTGGTACAAAAACGTGCTAACGAAATGTTGGGCGATGGTCAGAATGTTAAAAATAGGTACTTAAAAATAAGTAAAATGTACACATTTTTGATTACATTCGATGCTTATCATAGCTCCGAATACATAAGTTTCATTTTTGAAAAAGACATGCATTCAAAAATGAGTAAAAATGAATAAAAAGAGCAGCTGCTTACATACATAGGCTGCCATCATAAATCACTTTCAACAATTACATTTTAGGAATTACCAGGAATAAAACCCTTGATGTCGTCTGCACCGAAGTCCAGTGTCTTATCTGTTGTACTACCAGAGCTGTGACCAGAGCGACATGAAGAAGTTAAAAACAGAAGTAGTGTTAAAAAGGTGTGTCAAAAGAATGGGTAGTAAGATCATTTGAGTCGTCATAACTCAGTTTCCATTTAAGCAATCGACATCCAATAATGTGGAAAACCATCTTCTGAACAAATATTTTAAGTGTGTCAGTTCGCTTTGTTCAGATGGCTTGAACAGAAGCTCACATTTGCAATGTTAAATCATTTCATACTGCTCATTTTTGCTAAACTACGATTATTTAAATTTGAGTACGTCTTCGATAATTTAAGGTGCAATTGTACTAAAAAAAGAGTACGTCTATGTACTCATTTTCAAACAAATTTTTTTTAGTGTGGTTGTTTAACTACACATACTAAAACATTATTTTCCTATGCTCGAACCACCCGACGGATACAAACGTATATATCCGTTCGAGCATCTCAATTTTTTCCATTAGTTTCCATCATTAGAGTATCTCCAGTAGTACACATAATATAAAATAATTTTTTTTTATAAATAATTTTCAAATTTAAAGCATTTGGTGAATTTTTGAAAACCTTTTCTACTGATATAGTTTAAAACTATATATTTTTGTTAAAAATGCAATGTGTTGAAAATATTAATTAAACTTTCCTACAGTGCAAACGAACTTACAGATTCGAAATTTCGTGTACCTGTCAGAGAGATAAACTACCTTGTTTGTTGCTTCTGAAGCTAAGTGACTTGTTTTAAGTAGATGCGAAATAGTTGAGCAAAAATAACGTTTTATTATGCCACAATATCTAACAGTAATACAGCCAAACCATGACCATTTGCCC
Source organism: Troglohyphantes excavatus (assembly GCA_963932185.1). Classification (NCBI taxonomy): domain Eukaryota; kingdom Metazoa; phylum Arthropoda; class Arachnida; order Araneae; family Linyphiidae; genus Troglohyphantes; species Troglohyphantes excavatus. Next base: position 4,188,062 of record OZ010667.1, read on the forward strand.
AACAATTTGTTACACACTGTATTTACACTGGCTGTTTAAATTAACGTCGTCCTGAAGATACACAATGGAATCTATTTACATTGGAAAATTTCCTATATATTTTCGGAAGTAATATTATAACTGAGCTTTAAACCATTTCCAAAATTATATACTTGATACTTAATATAATTTAGAAATATCTATGATAATACGATTTTTAGTCCTAAAAACCTTCGAGCATGAATGGACTGTAGTAGAACGAATATGACGTCATCATCGTGATGCAAACATCTCAGACCTGATGGCACCAGACACGTGACTTCCTTTCAAAATTTATGAATGAAAAAACGTTCGCGATTGACTTGTGATTTGGGAATAATAGTAAATGTGTTACTTAATGAAATACAGGATATTTATATGAATGAACTAGAAAAAAAAATTATGAATGGATGACGTAATAAACCACGTGTCTGAGGCTATATATGTTGGCCTCACTTTGATGTTAGCGAGATTATAACCTTATATGATTTCTCTACTATGAGGGATCCATGTTCGAAGATAAAAACTAGAAATTAATAATTTAAACGAATTAATAGTTATATTAATTTTGTATTGCAAAATTAGACTGAGGTAATTTTTGAAACCAAGGTACCTGCACAACAATGCTGTGATCATACAGTTAAAAATGGATACTCAAATTTGACGAAAGTGTCGTTAAATATGCATTTTTAAAATTATTTGCCAAATTAAACAAAATTAATCGTCTAAAACCTCAAAATGTATTTCGTCATTTCGTAAATTTTATTTTAAATTCAAGGAAATATCTCGTCATCTTTGGTGTAAAATTTAATTGGAGCACATAGTTAACGAAATGTTCGTTAAATTTGAGCATCTAATGTTAACAGTGTCTGAGTTCACAAAGAGAGAGGGAAAGAAAGAAGGAAAGAAAGAAAAGAAAAGAAAGTAAGAAAGAAAGGGAGGGGGAAGAAAGAAAGAAATAAAGAAAGAAAGAAAGAAAGAAAGAAAGAAAGAAAGAAAGAAAGAAAGAAAGAAAGAAAGAAAGAAAGATGGAAAGAGATAACCAATATTATGATATCAGTATGCACATTTCGTAAACGTCAAATGTCAACCTAATAGCTAATAAACAAATAAATAAATAGAAGAATAAGGTTAACAAATAAAAACTACATTAGTCATCTTTCGAAATCTAATGAGAAAACATTACATTTTATTCTTGATCATTAAATCCCATCACCAACTCATCTCCAGATATGTTTGACATGACAAGACAAATTCAAATTCGTGTCATTTCATAATCCAAAAAACCGCCTCCTTTCCCCAAAACTACCACTTTGGCGAGGTCAAGACAATCATTTCGCATCTTTCGATGTCTTCCACATCGCCAACGCACTCTTCACCTTGCGCCAAGGCTCCAACTCTGGGAAGTAGAGCAAAATGAGATTTTCGTCACGTCCCTCCCAAAGATATCGATGATCCAATTTGTCCCCGAGCGATTCTGTTGAGTGGGGCAACGCATCGATTGAATTTAATCGTAGATCGATTTCATTAAAGTATAATCTAGTATCAAGTTGTTATATTTCTCAAGTCGTTTTTTGATGGATGGATTGGCTGTTTTCTTTGTTCGCCTACTCGTGGTAATACTTTTGTGTAATATTTCATTCGAACAATAAAATATTGGGGGCAACTATTAAGTGTTGGCAACCCTAAGTGTCAGTCTTTTCAGGGTGTCTTAAAATGGTGTTCTTGATTGGTTTTACTTTAGAAGAGGGAAGGGTTAGGAGAGGTGTGATTCAATTTTTCTGATTTATTACTCCCAAATTTTTGTCGTAACAAAAAAAAAACATTAAAAAAAATTAAATTGTATTTTCTAGTCATCTAAATATGACAACTAGTTGTAGTCAAAAATTAACATATTTTAACAAAAAACACAATAGCTCTCCAAAAAAAATGATTTCTTTGCACAATTCTCAGTGAGGGTGACTTTTGAAATTTTCACTGTTATTAACAAATGAACCTAAAATTTTCGTTATGCACCAACAGATTTCGCCCTACACTTCCTATTAATGCACACCTCATGCCCTGTTAAAAATAGGTATTCAAAAATAAGTAAAATGTACTCATTTTTGATTACATTCGATGTTTATCATAGCTCCGAATCTATAAGTTTCAATTTAAAAAAAAGACATGTACTCAAAAATGAGTAAAACTGAATAAATAGAGCAGTAGCTTGCCTCCATAGGCTGCCTTCATAAACCACTTTCGATAAACATCGACAATTAGAACTTAGACTTATCGGGAATCGAACTCGCATCTTCAGGCACCGCAGTCCAGTGCGTTATGCCACCAGGACGACGTGAAGAAGTTATAAACAGAAGAAATGTTAAAAATGTGTCCAAATAAATGGGAAGCCAGATAATTGAGTTGTAATAACTCAGTTTCCATAGCAATCGACATCAAATAATGTGGAACACTATCTTCTGAACAACTATTTTAAGTTTGTCAAGTCGCTTTATTAAGATGGTTTGAACAGAAGCTTAAATCAGCAATATTATATCACACTGATAAATTTTCAGAATGTACAGTTTCTTAAATTTGAGTACGTCATCGCTAATTTACGATGCAGTTGTACTCAAAGAAAAACGAGTAGGTTTATGTACTCATATTTAAGCACATTTTTGTTACACTGTGGATACCATGGGTCTCATCCTACAAATTTTTAAATAGATGGTTTTAGTGTGAGACCTCCGAGAGCAAATGGGTTAAAAAGGATTAAACAGGGATAATTCAACGAATCACATTTCAATCGGGGAGGTAGAAAACACTATATTTTTAATAGGTTAATGAACAAATGGAACATCTTACCATTGAGTATTATTAATTCTACAGGAGTAAATGCATGTCAGAAGAGATTAGATATTCTTTGGGGAATAGTCAGGGAATACTAGATTGAACCAACCTAGTTATGCCTCGAGCCAGTTTTTTTTTGGGTTGTAATTGTTACAGTTGTCACAATTTTTACTTGTATTTGTTGGCACTCAAGAATAGAATTACATATTATGAAATTCTGAGTACACAGTTAAAAAACTTTTTATATACCCTTTCTTAGTACACTGTAAAAAAAAGGTACTTAAAATGAGTACCTGTACCTTCTCGCTTTTGTTTGAGTACAATTTCATATTAAATGAGAGACGTACTCAAATTTAAGTAACCGTATTTTCGTAAAAATGAGCAGTGTGATTTAATATTGCTCATCTCAGCTTCTGTTCAAGCAACCTTAACAAAGCGACATGACAAACATAAAATAGTTTTACAGATGATGGTTTTCCACATTATTTGATGTCGATTGCTTCAATGGAAACTGAGTTATTACAACTCAATTATCTTGCTTCCCATCCCTGGTAGTACAATGGATGAGACACTGGACTGCGGTGCCTGACAATCTGGGTTCGTTTTCCGGTGAGTCTGGGTAGTAATTGTCGACATTTATAGAAAGTGATATATGAAGGCAGCCTATGTAGGCTAGCATTTGCTCTTTTTATACATTGTACTACTTTTCAGAGCATATCTTTATTAAAACTGAAACTTATGAATTCAAAGCCATGATAAGCATCGAATGTATTTAAAAATGGGTACATTTTACTTATATTCAACTACCTATTTTTACCAGTGTAGTATTTTAGTTTTATATTTAATTTGAGCAATAAAATATTAGGGGAAGATATAAAATATTTTCGACCCCGTAGTTTTGTGTTTTTGAATGGCGGATTAGTCTTAATAGCCTGGTTTTCACTCTAAGGATAAAATCATCTTTATTTTTCTTTAGGTTTTTAGCATCTTTGAGAATTCCTTATTTGTTTATTATAACGCCTTAAATTCGTTTCCTGGAGTTACAAAATGGAAAAAAAAATCATCAATAAATATCCATACAAGAAAATAAGCTACTGATGATATTTTAAAATTGTGATATTGTTGCGAAATTTTTCAAAAACTTGTTGATATCTTTGAATGCATTTACTAAAATAGAATGTCGAATTATATGTTTTTTAATTACAAATTTAACAATGTAATTTAATGCAATGTATAATGTAATTTAATCAATTAAATTATTATTCAAAGAATTACATTCAATGTAACTAGGATAATGTAATTTATATCTAAATTTATTCATTTGTTTTCTAGTTGCTCCTGTTCTTCGTGTTTGTCACCTTAGCCCAATCCAGTTCTTCCCATGGTCTGCTGATACACCATGTAACGAAGAATGATCCTGTGAACAATGCTGGATGGAGCTACAGGTTCGATACAAGGTTCCAGTCAGTCGCCCCGAAGAAATGTAAAAACAAAAAGAAGCTGAATATTCCTCCATTGGACTGGCCCATGATCCCTCCGATTATGATGATAAAACCTCCATTGGATTTGGCGCCAATATAACACCATTTTTAGCTTGTAAAGTTTGCAGTTTATTAGAATGGTTAGGCCCACTTCACGCAAACTCGCCAAAACACTTGAGCTTTCGCAAATGCTCTCTGATTGGTGAATACAAACCACGTGTTTCGTACCGATAAATTAGAGTGTCATTTTCAAAAGCTAACGTGCGTTAAGTTAACCATGTTAGACTGAAGAAAATTAAATCAGATTTGGTCTGGTCAATTTTCGCAGTAGAATATCATAACTATTTTTCCCTTACTTTGAATCAATTACCTTTATTCTAATTCTCTTGTGGTGGGTAAAATATTAAAATGGTTTGAAAGTTAAACTTAGGACAAAAATTAATCATAATTTACATTTATGTGAAAAGTCAACGAGTACAAGTAAAACAACACTTACCCAAATAAGTAAAAATAAATAATTGGGTTGGGTAAATAAAAAACGAATATATGTAAAAAAAAACTGTACCTGTTGGCAGGTACGTATGCGAGGGGGTTGGGGTTCAAAACCCTCCAATTGCACATCAAGTTAAAAAATAAATTAAAAGCCGAATTACAAAAAAGAAAATCATAAAAATACTGATTTTTTTATTGGGGGAGAATATCTAAACCTTTGTAAGTATGAGGGGGGGGGGGTATTGATTATCTCCAGACAGAAACACGATGACGTCATGTTAGGTTTAGTCTGAGAAAAAAATAACATTTTAACATGCATTCGAACGCTTTTGAAAACTTTTTTCTTGTGGTTCTACCCCGGAAAATAGTTTCGGTGATGAGATTACTTTTGTCTCAAACTAATCCTAACATGACGCCATCGAGTTTCATTACCTAGCATTTTGATTTTAGCGACAAAGGGAAATGATCATCAAACGGGGCCGTATAAACAAGATGCTCCAAAACACTTTGTCACATATTGTATTATAAGGATTCTCAAAATTTAAATTTGTTCTCTACATTTATTTCATAATTAGGGAGTAATTTACTATTTTTAAAAATAGTTATTGACAACTGTTCACAATAGTTAAGGATAACTGTTACTGTTTCAATATTTATCTGCTAACGAATTCCAGTTTACTTGAATGGAAATAACTAAAATTTTTGATTAAAAAAATATTGGAGGGGTGGGGGTGAAATTATGGTGTGGGGGGTGAGAAGTTTGTTGATTTTAGCAGAGCACATTCCCTCCTCTAGTTGAGAGGGGGGGGGGGGGGTAAGCTACCTAAAGAACTCAAAACTCACCCATTAAAAATCTACGTGTTGGGTCTTAAATCTATTTTAAGAGTTGTCTTGGGTTAAATAATTCTTTATCATGACGGTTGTTTGGTATATATACGGATCACTGAAGCAAGCTATACAAAATATGACATCGTATACTTATTACTATTTTGTAAAATTATTAGTGTTTATCTGTATAGACAAAGTGTTACTTTTACCACTTATTTCTTTTTTTATTATAAGAAAAGGATTATTATTAAATGAAAAGGATTAAAAGAATAGAAAAGGATTCGCATACCAGTTGGTCAAGAACCGCTATCGTTCTGTTTTTATTAAAATCTGAAACATAAAACATTTTAAAATTAAAAAGAGGGAATATTTAATTTAAAAAATAAAACGACACGTGGAGTTGACCACTTCCTTTTTAATCAAGATGACCATCACACACACAATGTTCTTTGTTGGTCAAGAATGACCTCTTACCGAAATACCAGTCACACCTAAAATTCGCCATTTGCATGCGTTTTTCCGGCAGAAATGTGGGTCTGTTAGGAAATGTGCAAGAGAAAGGGATTTTTATCAGCACATTGTTTCCGGACCATTTTACTCTGATAGATGGACAAGATGAAGCTGATAATATGCTGTAAAATTACCACTGCCAACAACCTTTGTTCTGAGAAATATGACACGAGGCTCCAAGAGATAGTTTATTGTTGGCTTTTTGAGGAAAGAATCACGTGATTATTTACATTTAATGCACTTACAATGTACTTATATAACTTATTATGGAAAAAAAAATAATTAAAAAAATTGTTAGAATAATTAATTATTTAGCATTGCTACTACTGAATACTGCTTCTACTGAATATTGTTATCATTGTATTGATATGATTAAATATAGATATCACTATAAAAAGAAATATTATACAAATTCGTTGCAATCAATCACGTATATTTTTTAAGGGAGTTGCTTTCGAAATTTTTCCTAATAATTCCTGTAAATTTTGTAACACAACAGAAAATGAAACCTGGGATCATGTATTTTTAGTCAGTCCAATTTACGATGCATTCAGACGAAAATGCTTATAATCAGTTGAATCCAGTAACATTTCAACCATCCTAAAATTTTACAAAAAAGAATATTGTTGTTTTTATAATTACGCAATCTTTGTTTTAAAATTCCGGGAGGACTTGGTCAGTGAACTTGTGCAGGAATAGCAGATTAAAACCCTAATTTTAATTGTTCATGTAATTTATTTTTGTCCCTTTTTGCATATTTGTCCAAATTGTGTTTTAAATTTTTTGAAATGTATTATCTTGTATTTTGTGTTATCTAATTTTGTATCCGCTTTTGTTAAATTATGTTGCCAACCTTTGTAAATAGGCTACGACCCACTACAATAAACTTATTTTTCTATTGTATTGATATGATTACTATTATTATAATTATTGTTGTTTTACTATTAATGTTGCTATTATATTGTTACTACGGAATATTATCATTATTGAAAATTGCTATTACTGAATATTGTTACTATTGAATATTGATAATACTGAATATTGCTGCTACTGAATACTGTTAATATTGAATATTGTTACTACTGAATCTTTTTTACTATTCAATATTACTACTACTGAATATTATTACTATTGATATTGCTAGTATTCAATATTGCTAATATTGAGTATTGCTACTATTGAATATTGCTAGTATTCAATATTGTTAATATTGAATATTGCTACTATTGAATATAGTTACTACTGAATACTGTTACTATACTGAATACTGTGACTTCTGAATATTGCTACTACTGAATACTGCTACTTCTGAATATTGACTGAATACTGCTACTTCTGAATATATCTAATACTGAATACTGCTACTATACTGAATATTGTTACTACTGAGTCTTTTTTACTATTTATTATTACTACTACTAAATATTATTGCTATTGAATATTGCTAGTATTCAATATTGCTAATATTGAATATTGCTACAATTGAATGTAGTTACTACTGAATATTGTTACTATTGTATGTAGTTACTACTGAATATTGTTACTATTGAATATTGCTACTACTGAATACTGTTACTTCTGAATATTGCTACTACTGAATACTGCTACTTCTGAAAATTGCTACAACTGAATACTGTTACTATACTGAATATTGTTACTTCTGAATATTGCTGCTACTGAATATTGCTACTTCTAATGATAAAATTATTATTATTATATTTTTTAAAGTATTTAACTTATTTTTTTTTGTCAAACTACGAAAAATAAGTCTGACTTATTTTCGCAGTATGTATAATTATAACAAGAAATAAATATATTTGGATACGTTGCATCACCATCCCATCGAATGAAAACTATGACTATTTAAGTTAAAGAATATGTAAGTTGGGAAACACAGTATCTCTTGTTTTTTAAAAAAACATACTTACATTAAGTTATAACATATAAGTTATAACACATAACATATAAGTTATTGCGGAATTATAAGTTATTACGGAGTTTTTATAACTCAATTATCTCACCCCCCCCCCCCCCCCATTCTTTTGGCACACCTTTTTAACATTTATTATGTTTACTACCTCTTCAAGTTGCCCTGGAAGTACAACGGATAAAGCATTGGGCGGCGATTCCTTAGGTCCTGTGTCCGATTCCCGGTAAGTCTTAGTTGTAATTGTCGATATTTATTGAAAGTGATTTAGGCTAGCATTTGATTATTTTATTCATTTTGCTTATTTTTGGGTACATGTATTTTTCAAAATTAAAACTTATGACTTTGGAGCCTTGATGAGCATCAAATGTAATAAAAAAATATTAAATTTTACTTATTTTTGAATACCTATTTTTAACAGTGTAGGTTCTAACATTGTAAATAATATCCTTTGCAGTGAAGGTCAATTTGCTGTTCTCTTTGATGCTTTTTTTTCTAATTTTAAATACTTATTTCCTCTACTTATTAGTGAGTCATTTTAATTCGGATTAGAATCTTCCAAATGCCATCTAACCTTGTTGTATCAAGCTGCTAACTACTCATTTATCAAAGTGAAGAAGCGCTTTCTTTTTTTTTTCTTCTTCCCATCACGAAGACAGATGGGCACAAAAGGAGAATCTTTCGGAGTCAAGGCTTCAGTGGACCAAGGCAGGATTATGGAAATGTAGATGGTATCTTTTTTAAACAAAACTTTTCCTCGACGGAAATCCCTGCAGCAGTTGAGTAAGATGTAAAAGAATTTCTAAGAGTGAAACTTGTGAAACTTCGAGCTTAACTAGTAGGTTGACTGTAACTCAAAGAAGACTAAACTTCCTGTTCTTTCTGAGGTGACAGGTCACGAAGTGACTCTTCTTGGATCTACAGGGTGTGGTGGTCATAAATTGGTGGGTGATAGTCACTGTTTGGCTGTTTATCTACTCATAATAAATTATTTTGTTAGTTTTTGACAATTTCTATTCTTTTCGGTTTGCTTTATTCAGTGGCGCCGTAATTTATTTTGAGGAGGTATGTCAGTTTAGTTTGGTTAAATAACTTCGCACTAGAGCTGCACAGTGGGCTATTGACGACGGTTCGGGGGGTCTATCTCGAAGGAAAGACCCGGGAACACACACACATTCATACATGTACCTCGTTATTTTACAACCATGGTCAGATGACGAGGAAACACCTGAACTGGCACCCAACGCCTTCAATAGATGTCGGGACTTTGGACCCCGATCAGATTTATCGTGCACCAGTCCCGTATACACGTTGTTAATTTTTGCGGATGTTCTGGACGACTTTTCTAGTATTTTGTAGCGAAGCTGGCAGCCCTCCGATTGCAATATCCCTACTTTTTTACTTTTCCTTGTCAAGTCCATCACACGGGTTCGAACTACTAATCCTCGAATTAGTAGCTGAACGCCTTTAACCGCTAGGCACTGGAGGTATGTCATAGTAGAAACCTTCCCTTTTTTAATACTTTTGCGTTTAAGTTTTTTTTATAAAATCATTTTACAAAACACTCATTCTTGTGAAAAATAAATATGGCAGCGGTCATGCCTGCCTTACCGCTCCCGATGCCAATGCACTTTAACTACTTTGTTTGTTAATACTAAATAATTAGGATAACAAGAATCCAGATAGAAATATTTTGATTAGTGTATTTTAGTAAATTGTTATTTTTATATAGCTTTAGTGAATAAAAAATTACGCTTTTGAATCTACACAGTGGTTACAAATTGTTTGTCGATGGTCATTGTTGGGCTATTTAACTACACGTAATAAATAATTATGCATGCTTAAACTATTTTGTTTCTTTATATTAAAGTTAAGCGATTTGTTTAAAATATAAGCGAAGTAGTTCGGCTGAAATAATTTTACTATTCCAATACAGTTACTTGTGATATTGGGAAACATGACAATCGCTCATTAATTTGTGACCACACTGCATACATATAAAAAGGAGTCTACCCTTTAATTGATCCTAAAAACCTGTAGGAAACCTTTCAATTTTGAAGGATTGAAGTTATTGAGAAGAGGATGTTTATTTTTTAAAGGTTTTTATGCAGGAAAATTAAACACTTAAATAAAACCTGTATTTTTGTTTCAAATTCCTTAATAAAACCTTCAAAAAATCTTAAAATAAAAAAAAACCTGTAGTTTGTTAAAAAAAAATTCATAATACCTTCAGAACATCTTAAAATTCAAAATTTTAATGAAAGTTTTATGCTGACTGTTTTTGCTGGGAATGCCACCTGCATCGCCAACCAATCCCATATCATAACTGGAGAGGTAACATGGAATTAACTATTCAAATAATATTTAATTAAAAAAAATCCATGTGATTTTGAAGAATAAATTTTCTTCTCCTATACGAACTATCACTACGAACAATCATCATCTTTACACCACAATCATCACAGCCTCCGTTTCACAAAACCAGTGGACCATTTCGGCTCTCGAAAAAGCCTCAATTCTTCGCCAACTGTGAACAGGTGTGATGACTGTGGGAACAATGTCCCCATGGGGAATTATGCTTCTTTTTTGTTTGTTTCTTGGCTCCTTTCTCCGGCAAAACTGTCCTAATGTCGGCGGGTGGGGAAATTACGCCATTGTTGGAATACGGGACCGTATCTGATTATTTCTGAATTTTTATTTCCGGTAATTTCTTCGATAGGAGTGACACTTTGTAAGTGATTTCTTCAGGGATAACTTCGGATGGATGTGCGCTCCTGAGGAAACATGCGTCTTATTCAGGTGAGATTTTACTTTATGTTATTGAGTTATGGGTAATATGAGTATGGTGGTTGTATATTACAGTTTAATTGAATTATTTTTGGCGTTTATTAAATGTATAAATGTACTTTTACAAAAGGAGTCAACAAGAAATTTATGGAAGATGCAGTAATGTTAAGATAGCCATCAATTTCAGCATTGTTATATAATACTTTTTTTTCATTCTTAAGCATTGTTAGTTTGATGTCTTAAATGAATTTCGTGATATAATTTAAACACAAATTGGCGTTGTAAGTTTCTGTACTATGTTTAAATGAGTAGGGTGTGAAAAATGTATGTCCGTCTGCTATAACGTAATTACTAATGTTATCGGACTTATTCTATAGAGCAAGTAGCAGATATTTGTGAAACAGTACACGGTTAAAAAAGGATTCTTAAAAATGATTGCCTGAACAGACTATTTTTATTTGAGTACAATTGCATCGTAAATGAGCGACGTACTCAAATTTAAGTAATCGTACTTTCTCAAAAATGAGCATTTAGTTATTTAATAGAGCTACTTTAATTAATGATAAAAAAAAACTAATAATAAATGTAATGGTGTTTTTTATTAGTAACAATGATGTATAAAACTTGCAAAAACAGTTTAGTACCTAATATTGCAATATGGGCAAAACATTTTACCGCACTGTAAAAAAAAAGGTACTTAAAAATGAGAGCATGAACATACACGTTTTTCTTTGAGTACAATTGCATCGTAAATGAGCGATGACGTACTCAAATTTAAGTAATTGTACTATTCCAAATATGAGCAGTGTGATTTAATAGTGTTAATCTCTGATTCTGTTTAATCCGTCTTAACAAGTGCGATCTGACAAACTTAAAATAGTTGTTGAGAAGATGGTTTTCCATTATTTGATATCGATTGCTTAAATGGAAACTGAGTTATTACAACTCAATTATCTTACTTTCCATTCATTTGGCACACCTTTTTAACGTTTCTTTTGTTTTAACTTCTTCACTTCGCCCTGGTAGTACAACGGATAAAGCCCTGGACTGCGGTGCCATGGGATACGTGTTGAATTCCCGGTAAATCTTGGTTGTAAGTGATTTATGAATACATCCTATGTAGGCAAGATACTGCTCTTTTAATAATTTTTAATTCATTTTTGAGTACATGACTTTTTTAAAAATTAAACTTCATGTATTCGGAACTATGATAAGCATTAAATGTACTCAAAATGAGAACATTTTACTTATTTTTGAGTAACTATTTTTAACTGTGTAGTTCACGCAAGCGGTAATTTATTATGAATTTTTAATATACAGGGATTTTTTCAGGGTTCGACATTAGGAGATAAAATTAGGAATCACGGGCATCTATCAATTTTTTTTAGATGTTCTGTTTAGTTGCAATTTTAAAATAATTCAAATTGCTTAAGCAGAGCTGGCAACGGTTACGATATTTTTGTAATCGTCAAAACTTATTTTGCATAAAATTAGGAGCATGTTTCCATTTGTACTCTAAAAATGTCATTGTTACTGATGAAATTACTGAAAAGTATAAGAATAATTATTAAAAATCAACGTTAGACTTAAAAAAAATGACGAATTTTTTTTTATAAAAAGTTAGAGGTCAAAATGACGACAATAAAGTTACGGTCGTTAAGCTAAAATATTTAGGTTCAAAATACGACTAAAGACCGACAATTTCTAAACCTGGATTTTACTTAAAATTACTTAATTGGAAATTACTTAATTAAAATAGGAGATGTTTAAATCTATACAAGGTGAATATAAATTTGCCTATTCTATGTAAAGAATGTTATATTTTTATTTGCTCTTTGTTGTCCGAATTCTCTTCTCTTTATTTATTATTATGGTTAATAATTGTGTTTGAAGCTATTTTATGACTGATATTTGACACGTTTTTTCATGTTTACTAATAACAAAATTTATTTTAAAGACATTTTTTTATTAATGCGTACTCCAAACGAAAACCAAAACGGGAATATCATGGGTTTCATATATTTTGTTTTATGTTTAATTATTGGGACCCAATTGATTACTTTTATCGTTTTTTTTTTTAAACTAAACCATTTTGGTTTTTTCAAAAATAAATAAAATATATTATACACTATTTAAATAACTTTTTCCAAACAAAATCCATTTGAAATCATTTCTATTTACATGAATGAAAATAATTAGAACTCAAACTAAGTAAATTTCGAATTGCTGAATCATACAAAGCATTCAATACATCACAAAAAATTACTGAAGATATAATTATTTTTTTTACCTTACACCCTCATATCTTTGGCTTGAAACAAAGGTAATTCCCCATTACGGCTGATATGAACTATATATATATATATATAATATATATATATATATATATATATATATATATATATATATATATATATATATATATATATATATATATATATATATATATATATATATATATATATATATATATATATATATATATATATATATATATATATATATTATTAACTAAAGAAAGGTTCTCCATAAAGAAATGTGAACTAATAAATTTAGGAGGAAGTTGTCAACAACAAACTTCCAAATGAATTGGAATAACGAAGATGGACTCGTTTCGTCAAAAGTCAAGTGACGAAACGATTGTCAAAATTGACGAAATTAGCCTTGAGGATCGCGGATTGCTTAAAAATGCGAGTGCTGTTTCTGAGAATGTGAGTAACTTTATCTTTGTAATCAAGCTCTTGATGAAGTCATTGTCTCTTCTCTTTATAAAAAAATAAAAGTTCGTTACTCAAGGTTTGCCGTTTAATTCAAAGCATTTAACGAAATACACGATTTTTAGAAATAATGACATTGAAATTTTTTTAATCGAAAACGTGTAGTCACTGACCCTTTCAACACTTTAAAGAGATTGAACAAGAAAGCGTGAAATCAAAAGGCTTCAATTAAATCATGGTTGTTAACTCAAAAGACATTGAGCTCTCCGAACTAGAGATTTAGAAGCCACTAAATCTTTTACCTGTTCTGATAGTCTTTTTATTAGTTTGTTAATCAACAAAGTGTACAATTCGAAGCGTTTAAGTAAATGCACGGATGAAAGAACCACAAAAAGTCGAACTTTGTAATCGATATCATGAAGCCATTGGACCATATTAAAAAAAGTTCTCACCGACTTTTCAACAAACCAATCGATTAGTCAACAAAGTGTGTAATTGAAACACTTCAACTGAAAGCAGGGATTAAAAGATCAATGAACAATCGTTATTGCAACATTTTAGGAAGTCAAGCAGGTAAACAAGATACACCTAAGTCAAACTCGTCCGAAGGAAAGTTTAATCAACGTCTTAATACCAACCCGTCGTTTTTTATCTCGGTTTACAAGGATTCCGATGACCACGCCCTAAAAAAAATCGTCTGTCTTCTTCCTCTTCACGATCCCCCATTGTTTTTCCAGCGAAATCTCCAAGCGAAATCAGACTCCTTTCTTGCTACTTTACTTTATTTTTTCCTTGAAAAAGAAATTCAAACAACTTTTTTCCTATTACTTTTTTTAATAATTAAAAAAAACCAAAAAAAACTTGAACTGGAGACGCGCAGTGATGAAACGCACCTGTGCGATGAGATGATGCCTCTGAGCAGTGTTCTTGAGACACATTCTTGGAACTGGATTTCGCTTTTCTTCCAAACCAGATGAGTCTTCTTAGTTGTTGTTATTATTATTATTATTACTGTTTGTTATTCCACCACGTGGTCGGGAGATAAAGGAGAGAAGACAACCCATCATCGTTTGACTACGTCTACCGGCAATTAGCCCTTTTCAATGAGAAAAAACGGGTTCCTCTTGTGATTGTGCGAGCGCTTCTTCGCTTTGGTGAAGGTTTTTCAAAGCGCGATTAAAAACCGAGATATTAGGTTTGCATTCGGTTGCCTGGAGTTGGTTCGGGCGGTGACATTTTTCAGCGGTGACATTTTTAAGAGTGTGACACCTGCACCATGATGACTCTTACGGCGATGATATGTGTAAGTAAAGTTTTTTTTAAAAATAAATTATCTTTTACTGGCTGTTAAGGAATATACATTTCAAAAATTTGAATGGGCTATGTCGGGGCTCGAAACTTCTATACCTATTGTTCTGATAAATCGCAGGAAAACCGACTAAGCTACAAAGGCACGGTCTAGGGCTTGGAAATATATATTTATTTATGCAGTATTTCCAATATTGTTAAAATCATTAAAAAAAATGAAAGTTTACAAATCCGAATGTGCGCATTTTGAGGATAAGTACCAAATAGTACTTATAAATAAATTTATACGCAGAAGAAGTAGCTGTTTTGAGAATCACAGACAAACACTTTTTTTATTATTATGGATATCAAGAATGTCGGATTTGGAAACAGAAGCAGGGAGTATAGTGCAATATGGAGTTCTTTAAAAAATTACAGTGACTCCATTATATTAAAGTAAAATAATTTTATTCCAAAATTAGTAGTTTTTTCAAAGAAAAATTAAATCAATTAATTTTCTAATTTTTGAATAAAAAAAAATCAGCGATTTTTTTTCTATATACTTTTACTAATACTTTATTTTAAAATGTAATTTTTACGCAATGATTTTTGGAAAACCTGTTAAAATATTTTAGCAAATTCCCCTTTCAAAACTGAGTTATCAAACTGAATTCGGCTGATAAGAATTGACTAAGGTGATGACATCCCTGGTCAAGGCATTATTGACATATTTCATTATGATTGCTCTTCTTACGAGGATAAACTAAAATTATTTTTAATGTAAAAATTAAGAAATTATTATTAGATGTTGGAACAGGAACAATTTATGCACAAATGCAATTTAAAATTTTGTATTGCAAAAATAGCGAAATCATTGAATACTCATCTGCATAAAATATTCACCAAAATTATTTGTCAGTTTTTGTTTTAATTTGTTTAGAAAGAAAATTTTGATATTTTTTTTTAATCCTGAATTTAATCCATATTTTCCTATTACAGAAAACTTATTATTTTATATACATTTTAAATTCAAAATTTATACACTTTGCTAAATTTTTATATATTCAAGAAAATGACTAACGTGCATTCCAGACTTGTACAGAAACTGGAACGCGCATGACCGGTTTTCAGACAACAGTTATCTGCGCAAATTAAAACCCACCATTATTAATCACAGACACATGTTTTTAATGCTATGATATGTACTTATTTTTGGCGTCATAAATTAAAAATTTGAATATAATTTTTCTAAGTATTATAAATAAAAGTTACATAAGATTTTGGTCCGAAAATGCTCAGTCTGATAATTTTTCGAAAGGTTGAAACCAACCAATAATAAACTCTGTAATGGTCTTAAAAGAACGCTTGGGGTAACTAATTGCGTCGTTCAAATTGTGTAAACTTCAGACAAATTTCGCGAAGTAAAGTTTGTTTATCAGTTATCAAATTATTTGTAGAATTTCGTTTTATTGAAATTTCCCATTATTATTACATTTTTGAGGAAATTATTGCTTGATATAAAATAATCTTAATTTTTTTACTGTAAAGAAAAATGTGCTTAAAAATGAGTACATGGACGTACTCGTGTTTCTTTGAGTACAATTGCATCGTAAAGGAGAGATGACGCACTCAAATGTAAGTAATCGTACTTTCTCAAAAATGACTTTGATATTGATAATTTCAGCTTGTGCTCGAGCTATTTTAATAAAGCAACCTGGCAAACTTTAAATATTTGTTCAGAAGATGGTTTTCCACATTATTTGATGTCGATTGCTTAAATGGAAACTGAGTTATTACGACTCATTGTTTTGGCAAGCCTTTTTAACATTACTTCTGTTTATAACTTCTTCGCGGCGCTCTCTGATAGTACAACGGATTAGGCACTGTATTTCGGTTCGGACGACATCTGGTAGACGGTTTGGGTTCGATTCCCGGTAAGTGCTGGTTGTATTTGTTGAAATTTATTGAAGGGGATTTATGAAGTCAGCCTATGTAGGCAAGCAACTGCTTATTTTTGAAGAGATGTCTTTTCAAAAAGCTTCTGTTCAAAAAGCTTCTTCAGCTTCTGTTCAAGCCATCTTAACAAAGCGACCTGGAAAACTTAAAATATTTGTTCAGAAGATGGTTTTCCAGATTATTTGATATCGATTGCTTAAATGGAAACTGAGTTAGCATTACGACTTAATTTTCTTACTTACTATTCTTTTGCTACGCCTTTTTAACATTACTTCGGTATATAACTTCTTCCAATCGCACTGGTAGTACAACGGATAAGGCTCTGGCCTTCGATGTGGACGACATCAGGTAGACTGATTGGGTTCGACACGGTAAGTTGTAATTGTTGAAATTTATTGAAAGTGATTTATGAAGGCAGCCTATGTAAGCAAGCAGCTGCTCTTTTAATTTATTTTTGAATACATGTTTTTTCAAATATGAAACTTATGTATTCGGAGCTATGATAAGCATCGAATGTAATCAAAAATGAGCAAATTTTACTTATTTTTAAATATCTATTTTTAACAGTGTAGTTTTACGAAATATATTTTTAGTTAGACAAAATTTTAATTGTGACATTTAATTTGTAAAAGTTGACAAATGTGTGTGTAGGAAAATACATCTGTTAGGTCTGATGTCCATGATGACATCTGATGTCATTGAATTTTCACTTTAAATTCATAAAAAATAATCGATATCGAAATATTTTTCAAATTTAAAGCGTTGTTATGTTTTTTGGAATTTTAATCTATTAAAATAAAAAAATTAAATATATTTATAAATTACATGCATTGGAAATATAAAGCAAACTTTAAGGGAAAAACGATGAGGGTGCAATTTTTGTTGAAATCGAGATTTCAACTCCTTCAATTAGCCTCATAACTGTACTTTCACTGAACCATTGTTGTGAAACGATAAAAACGATGACTTTCGGTCAAAAAAAACTTTAAAAAGATTTGAATGGTTTATATGTTTAGAAAAAAAAATTGTTTTGAACTTTCTTGAGAATCGCACGAATTGTCCGCCATTTTCCTTTTCTTCTACCTTTCATTTAAAATAGGAAAATTATTGGTAGAACTCTCAGCACAGATTTAAAAGGAATTGGAAATATCCCATTTGAAGTAATTTTTATTGCGCTGGGAATGAAAATGAAGGACATTTTTAATTTTTTATTCAGATGAGAAACTTGGACAAAATCTTCCTTAAGGCGTAACTTTCAACCTTGGATTAATTTTCGTTTAATTCCCATCTATGTAAGTAATAAAGCGTTTTAACTTTCCCTTTATTTCGTTTTACCACTAATCGTGTACTAATGATAATTAGTTTGAAATATAACTTATACGATTCTTATACTGTAAAATATAAGGTACTTAAAAATGAGTACATGAACCTACTCTTTTTTTGTTTGAGTGCAATTGCATCGAAAATGAGCGATGACGTACTCAAATTTAAATAACCGTATTTTCTCAAAATGAGCAGTGTGACTTAACATTGCTAATCTTAGCTTCTGTTCAAGCCATCTTAACAAAGCGATCTGACAATCTTAAAATCTTAATCTTAAATTATTCAGAAGATGATTTTTCACATAATTTGATGTCGATTGCTTAAATGGAAACTGAGTTATTACAACTCATCAATTATCTTACTTCACGGTCTTTCGGCACACCTTTTTAACATTTCTTTTGTTTATAACTCCTTCAAGTCGATATGGTAGTTTAACGGATAAGGCTTTGTACTGCAGTGCCTGAGGATCTGAGTTTGGCTCCCGGTAAGTCTTATTTATAACTGTTAATATTTATTGAAAGTGATTTATAATGGCAGCCTATGTATCTAAACACCTATTTTTTTATTTATTGTAATAATTTTTTTAGTACATATCTTTTTCAAAATTGAAACTTATGCATACGGAGCCATGCTAAGCATCAAATGTACTCAAAACTGAGTAAATTTTACTTATTTTGAGTACCTATTTTCAACAGTGTATAACATTACATTTGTAGATTTTACACATAAACTAATACAGAAGCTTGATTTACATTTTAAGTGCATAATCATTAAAATTAATTGCCCTTTCGAGCATTCCCATTATCTAGAAACAAATTTGTCGTATTTCATGTTTTTTCATGTTCACATCAAGAGTTTTAAACACCCTTTAATTCTATATCATCTACCAATCTAAATTATGTTAATAGTTACCGGATATATCCTTCACCTTGAATGTTATTGATGTTTTCGCGCTTCCCAAGCCTAAGATGACTTAGAGTCGTCCTTGGAGCTCGTGAGCAAACATATTTCCTCACAGGTATCGACAAAAGAAGTATTGTTGGAGCATAATAGTTCCTAGAAAAGGTCAATACAAGTTTGTTTTTTAAATAACCGCAAAACTCTTTGTTCGAATTGACTTGAAAGAAACATTATTATAAACAGGATATATTCCTTAGTCATTTCAGTTGACAAAAGAAATTTCACCCTAATCAGCCAAATTTCTGTGTACAGACGAAATTCTTACTGAAATCTTAATTGTTAATATCCTGTTAAAAATGTTTGGCTGACAAAAATATTTGAACTTTCTATTTTTAAGTACAATTACAATGTAATAAAAACGGATGCTCAAGTGCGAGTAAGGGATTATAGCATTGTTATAGATTTTTTATATATTATTATAGAGATTTAGAATATATAAATTTTATTATAAGGAATAATAGATATTTTAATTCTGCAATGTGTTGTCACTTTAGAACTCTGTATTGTAATATTTACTATTTCACTAATTTTTTCAATTATTATCAACTATAATTGCAGATTTGTTTGTTCTTGGTTTTAAACACTTTTATTATTTTCAAGTATAGAATAATAATTAAGATACACTTGTTTATTACCAATTAGCTGTTCCATTCATTTTAAAAAAATGTATCCCAATTGGTTCGTTCTCCTCGTTTTTTTCTTCCCTTTTTTTTCGAAGGTAAAGTGATTGGTCTGTTGTTGTTTAGAAACAATTTGAAACAGCTTACTTATATCAAACGAACCATTTTGTACGATCTTTCACAAAGGGATACATCAATAAACACATAATTAATAAGTTATTTGCCTGTGCCAAATTTCACCGTGATACGTTTGGCCGCTTTTGATATTATAGCTGTGAAGTGGACAAACGTAGAAACTTTCATTTTAATAATGACATAAGATATTTTACACCCATAAAATGATCTTTTATGAATTACAATAGAAATAACACAAAATTATGAGTTAGGTATGGGATGAAAACATTATACCTATCAGGTTTCTTTGCAAAAAATTCATTGCAAATAAAACGGAGACACTTTTGGTAAAAAAAGTTTTAATATTACTATTAGAATTTTCTTATGAACACAATCTTTTATTTCTGAGAATTACAACAAAAAAACATTGAATATATAATTTGCCTCAGATGTCTGCTTCATGTTATGAGATGAGAAATTATATCAGACGCTCTTTAGATTCAAAACACATTCAAACTGCGACATATTTCATGACTTTTATTGGTTTTGTTAAGTTATGGTTTAGAATATTTGAAATCATGTTTTGTAACATCCTCTTATCTTTAATCTAATTCAGTCAACGACGGATCCAGGATTTATTTTCGGGAGGGGCAGTTATTGGTAAATATTAGGTAATATTAGGTACTAAACTGTTTTTGCAAGTTTTATACATAATTGTTACTAATAAAACTAATAAAAACACCATTACATCTATTATTTATTTTTTATCATTAATTAATGCATATGTATTAAATAACTCATATTTCAAGGATATATAATTTTAGTGCAAATAGTACAAAAGGAATTATTTGCAAGTCCCTCTTTATTAACATATCATTATCTTTGTTGAATATATTTACCGCAGCGAGCTATTCAGAAGAACAAAATAAAATATAGAATATTTAAATAAATAAAAAAAATATTATGTGCAAATAGTGTAGGGCAGTTGCACCTATAATCTTACGCAGTAAATTGTGTTAATGTTAGAGTTGGGGTGGGAGAGGTTGATATCTCAGGCAGTGTCCATATAATCTGTCTGTGAATTTAAATTAGGAAGTAGCATTTACAAAAATTCTTCAAGAGTTTGATAGGATAGAAATTGGTTTTGAATTATTTGATTAAGAAAAAATCCTTCTGAATAAAAAAAATACCCATTTTAGGTATTGCAAGTTAGAAAATATCGGAGGAGGCAATTACTCCTAAATGCCCTATGCCCACCATTGAATTCATTAAACAATTGAAACAGGAAGTAAAAAAAATAAGTGTTTTAAAGCGGAAAAAATAAAAAATTAAAAAAATTAAATTTTGTTCGTCATAACGGTCAGTAACCTCACCCCCAAAGAATGCTCTCTTTGATTAAAGTAAACACAATCCAAGTAAATAATTAAAAGCGGTGATTTTGCCTTTAATTAAACAGCAATTGTTCTTTGTATTAATTGGCAAAAATCCTAATTCACAACATTTTCTTCAAATGTTTGCTTTTCATTCCGCAGATGATGTAATTCTGAGTTTACTATGTAGAGTGGGAAGCAATTTTAAAAAGTAATTATGCGTATAAAATCAATTAAAATCTCAAACGCATTATAAAAGAGAACGCTGCGAAGATATTATTGTAAAGTAAATTATTGTGTAGAAAGTAATCATTTGGCACTAAAAATAAACACTGTTAAAAATAGGTACTTAAAAATAAGTAAAATGTACTCATTTTTGATTACATACGATCCTTATCATAGCTCCGAATTTCATTTTTGAAAAAGACATGTACTCAAAAATGTATGAAAAGAGAAGTTGCTTGCTTACATAGGCTGCCTTCATAAATCACTTTCAATAAATGTCAACAGTTACAACCCAATCCGTCTACCTGATGTCGCCCATACCGAAGGCCAGGGCCTTATTTGTTTTACTACCAGAGCGATTGGAAGAAGTTATAAACAGAAGTAATGTTAAAAAGGCGTGGCAAAAGAATGGGAAGTAAGAAAATTGAGCTTAATAACTCAGTTTCTATTTAAGTAATCGACGCCAAATAACGTGGAGAACCATCTTCTGAACAAATATTTAAGTTTGCCAGATCGCTTTGTTAAGATGTTAAGATGGCTTGAACAGAAGCTTATATTAGCAATAGTATACCACACTGCTCATTTTTGAGAAAGTACTATTACTTAAATTGGAGTGCGTCATCGCTGATTTACGATGCCATTGCACTTAAAGAAAAACGAGTACGTCCATGGACTCATTTTTAAGGATATTTTTTACAGTGAATATATAGATTTTTATTTTTGTTTTAAATCGGGTCAGTGCTCGTCATTAATAAAAAAATGTGTTCAAGGTAATGTTATCGTATCAGCTATTTAAAGTGACCATCGACAATCCAATTGATGAGTATTTTCATTATTAGTTATCGGACTCTTTTTGCAAACATTTTGAGGCTCCGAGTTGCATAGAGCAACCAGAAATGGTTGATTTTATTTCCTAATATAAAAACAGTTCAATGTTTGGTAATTGATGATGTCTGGGAACAATGTTTTACTTCTAAATTTCTAAATGTGGATGGGAAGGATACATTTTTTATATTTAGAAAGACAAAATGAACCTTCATCCGACGCAATTGAGGAAGAAAATGTGTTCAACATTTTATGTAAGTGAAATTAAATTATTGTAGTTGTGTGACAAAATCAGTAAACACGAAAAAAAATTAAATAATTTGTGCCAAAGAAGTAATTAATATTTTTTGTTTAAAGTTACATATTCGTAGAACATGGAATATCTAGTTTCAAAAATAATAATAATAAAAATAATAATCATGTAAATAGTGACAAGGAATTTTTCCAATGTGGTTTTTTAATGAAACGCATGCAATTTTTAAATTCATAAAACTATTTCATGAGTCTATATATTTTCATGAAGAGATATATTTTAAATATAGAAATGAAAATAATTTATATTTCAAATAAAAAAAAGGCATTATTTAAATTACGATTTATTTTACCTTGCAGCAAAAATAATGTTATTCCCCTAATATTTTAAATATATTTAGTATCCTGTACAAGAAAGGGTGAAATGAAAGGTAGGTTACAGAATAAAGGAAAAGGTCGTAAAATCAAGAAACTTTTGACCCAAACTAATTTTTTTTCTACGTGTCCCGAGCACCAAATACTAATTTTTTTAATTATTAATTTAGAAATACCATTTTGTTTTGCATTATCGGAACATATTTTTCTGAATAATAATCAAAAACAAAAATAATATTAATTATTTTCTCTCCTCTCTCTACACCTCTCTCAATTTTTAAAGTTAAAAAATAATTAAATTTATAAATTAAATCAAAGTATATACTACAGAAGATTGATTAAAAAAATTCAGATTTGGGTTTTAATTGTTTTCCAAAATTTATTTTAAGTTCACAACCTAAAAAATATTCAAATTTTGTTATGTTTAAAAAGTCATAAAAAATAATTTATAATTTAATTAAAAAAATTATTCATACGTTTATAAAATAAATATCAAAATTTCAAAAACTATTAACAACTTAGTTTTAAGTTAATTTTTTACAAAACCTTAGCATTTTAATCATGACCAAAATTTAAAAAAATAATATTTTGATTAAATGACGAATGTAGCAGACAAAAAGTATGTAGAAAGATGATAAATTCCATACAAACAACTAAAAGAACATATGTTCTGTTTCTTTTACTGTTTTGAAATTTTATACACACCTTCTTAAGTATTTATAGCATCGTTTTATAAAAAAAAATTAAAAAAATTAGAAATTGTTTCGGATTTTGGGGCTCAGGTCTCCCTTAAGACAAGAAACAAATGTTTCATAAATTAAAAACTAATACTCTTTCAAGGTGTGTTAAATAAGTAAATAATTTCAGAATGTGTAACAAAAACCTTCCATGTCTACAAAACAAATGGTGACATTTCACTTACCAAAGAAACTGAACAAGTGATTAACGATCCCTTAATTGATGAAGTCAACTCTTTCGTAAAAAAAATAATGGTTAAGCACTAAATTACTCAAATACAAACCTGCTTATTTCGGCAATTAATTATACTGTAGCTAACTCTATCTAATTCAAACAAAGTAAACACAAAAAAAAAAGAGTTCAAAAACAATAAATCTAGTAGTTTGGTTACAAGTGCTAGTTTAGGTATGTACAAGTGTGAAGTATTAATTCAATTTACCTATAGTGTTTGCCGCATTTTAAGCAGATTTATTGTATATCGTATATCTTTTCATTGTATAAGAAAAGTATTACATTAAAAAAATCTTTTGTGCTCTTTTCTAAAAAAATACCCTTTGTTGAATTTGATTAAATACGCTTTTGTGATTATATATCCAATTACCAAATGTTGTGACTCAACTTTTCGAATGTAAACTAGTTTGTTTGATGTATTTTTAAAAGATGTGATAGTTAACGGGGCAACAGTTAGCAAGTTAGTAAGCGACGTAGGTAAACTGGGAAAATATCGCGTTAACCATCGTCGAGTAAAATGCTTTTATTCGTAGACAACTTTGATAAACTTTATTACAGAGTAAGTAACATTGTCTTTACTTTGTATGGGAATATTGTATTGCATTGTTATTTTTACAAAATGTTCCATTAGATATTTCTTAAATTCATCAAATTTAGTAAATCTTCTAGAAATTTCAAAATAGGATTGTAGGATTTGATAATATTTACTTACTATATATTTAAAATTTGCTCAATAAGCAAACTAAAATCCAAATGTACTGAATTTAATTTTTAGAGTCTTTTCTTTTCAAAACGTTTTCTATTGAATCAATTGTTTTTCCAATGCAATGTTTTTCAGATCAATAACATAGGCATTGTAAAAATTTCGGTACAGAAAATATTATTTAAATTTCTGTTTACGGATTATTTTTTTATTTAAATGTGAATTATTTCGTTCCTTTAATTCAGTGGTTTCGACTCATGTTTCGTCGACCATTGATGACCATTAGTGTTAGTTTGAGGTAAAAATTGCCTCAAAACATGGTTTTGAATCTTTTTGAGAAATGTTTTTCCGGGGCAGGACCACCGGAAAATATCAACTTTACAAGAAGTATAATACGAGAAAGTAATTTTTTTTAAAGTTTTTTAAAGTATTTTTACAATAACTCGATTTTTAATTTTTTTCATCTTAACTTTCAATGGGAGGGGTTTGAACCCCCTGAACCACCCCCTTACCTACGTGCCTGGTGGTACAACGCATAAGGCCTTGGACTTCGGTGCGGACGTCAGGTAGACGGATCGGGTTCAATTCCCGGTAAGTCGTAGTTATAATTTTTGAAAGTGGTTTATGAAGGCATCCTATATAGGTAAGCAGCTACTTTTTATACATTTTACTCATTTTTGAGTACATGTCTTTTTTGAAAATGAAACTTATGTATTCGGAGTTATGATAAGCAACGAAAGTAATCAAAAATGAGTAAAATGCGTAAAACGAGCAGTTGCTTGCCTACATAGGCTTCATAAATCACTTTCAATAAATTTCAATAATTTCAACCAGGACTTACCGGGAATCGAACCCACTCCGTGTCTACCTGATATCGTCCGTAGCGAAGTCCAGGGCCTTATCCGTTGTGCCACCAGAGTGACATGAAGAAGTTATAAACATAAGTAATGTTAAAAAGGCGTGACGTAAAAAAGGCGTAATGTTTAAAAGGCGCGACAAAAGAATTGGAAGTAATATTATTAGTCTTAATACTAACTCAGTTTCTATTTAAACAATCGACATCAAATAATGTGGAGAACCATCTTCTGAACAACGATTTTAAGTTTGCCAGAGCAGAAGCCCGAGACAAAAAGTTTCGTATGCCGCGTGTATGCCTTCCGTATGCCAGCCGATTTTTCGTATGCCAGATGTATGCCACATATGCCCTCGAACTGATGACCGCGGAGGTGGTATGCCCGGTGTATGCGAACGGCATATGCTTCTTTTTACGATCCAGAGGCAATAATATTAATATGCCGCGTGTATGCCTTTCGTATGCCAGACTGATTTTTCTCGAGACAAAAATATTAATATGCCGCGTGTATGCCTTTCGTATGCCAGATTGATTTTTCCCGAGACAAAAATATTAATATGCCGCGTGTATGCCTTTCGTATGCCAGACTTATTATTAGTATGCGAGAAATATGCCATCGAACTGATGACCGCGGAGGCGTATGCTATGAGTATGCCAACGGCATATGCTTCCGATTTCGGTCCAATTTATTGCGACATTAATGTTTACAACTATATAATTGTGTGAGTTGATTTTTAAGTATATCTAGTTACATTATACTTCTTTGAAACCATTGCATTATAGTAATAGTTTGAGGACGATAAAAATCATAAAAATATTAATATGCCGCGTGTATGCACTACGTATGCCAGACCAATTGCTAGTATGCGAGAAATATGCCGAGTATGCTTTCGACCTAGCGAGCGAGGGGGAAGGGGGGGGGGGGGGGGGTTGAAATAAAAGAAATTTCCCAACTTAACGTTTTGAAATTCCCAACTCAACAGTGCTGAGAATTCCCAGTTCCAACTTATCGACATTTTTCATCTTTTTTTTTAATATATTAGAGGTAATATTAAATAGTTCTCTCACAAGCATTCATTTGTTACACCCATATTCAAATGCAGTGTACGTTTTGAGGTCTAATTTAAATGTAATCTTACAAATTTCTAATCTTCTCTAGCTTTCATTTGTTAATAATGTTAATTTCCATCAGGCATAAAGTTTCCCAACTCGGGGTTTTTAGAAGTTGAAATTCCCAACTTTCAGGGTTTCCAGAAAATTGCCCCCCCCCCCCCCTCCCCCGTGCGACGGGCCGATCCCGGGGAATGATAGTGGCATATTCAACTAAAGGCATAGTTTTACAATGCTTACGATTTCGATCCAATTTATTGCAACATTAAACGCGATGTTTAAAATTGGATGTATAAGTTGAGTCGTAAATATCCATAGTTTCACTTCCACTTGAAGATCATGAGTTGTAGACATGTGTGGGTGAATTACGCAATGAGAGAAGGAACGCGGAAGTAGGTAGCCATTTTGGACTTCGACTGGATTAGGCTTGGTTGACGTGCAGTGCAATGGCTAACGGATTTTTCCATAGTCGAAAACCAAGCAAAAGGATGTTGTTCCTGCTAATCTCATTACAGATGAATTAAAATGTTCCCAACTTAGAAAGTAGAAAAGTACGCGAAACCCAATGTAACGCAGTGTGCCTCCGTAACGCAGTGTGGGCTACGGTCCTACACTTTATCCGGTCGAGCAGTGGTGAACATAAGCCTGTGAATGTATCTTCTGTCACGGCTTCGAAGAGAGGGTCTCTTAAGAAAATATGCAGCAGTATTGTGTTTTCATGTGAGTTTGGTTATACCGATCTTGCTTTCTACGTTTCATCAGGACACCCAACAAATTCTACATTGAAGGATTTACAAAATTGAAAAGGTTATTTTTGAATTTATTTTTGAACTCCAAAATTGCTACATGTTAACTTTATCTAGGATTTATAATTTTATGAAATAAATGTTTTAAATATGTATTTTATTTAAAAATAAACATTGTTCATTCCAATTTTACGTTTTTTATTTAAAAAATTTTTAAGAATAAATTTTAATTTATTATAAATCAGTATTATTTTTTTCTTCAAAAAAATTAGTTTTGAAGCTAAAATTAAAAACAAATGTGTATTATGAGTTTTATCTAAACATAACAATAAAAATGTCTTTATATTTTAAATAAATGAATTTTTATCAGACATTTCATATTGTTAAAATTTGATATCTGAGAAGTAGGCCAATTTAATGTATCGTATGAAGTAAATTTTTAAATATTATTCGAATTTCTCCAAAAGCATGAGCACCATTTCAAAATAGTCCACATCAGCTACTTTAAATGTTTAAAAGATCATTTAATGCAAATTATAATTAAAGTACTTTAATTAATATTTAAAATTTGCAATAATTACACTTTATTGCATTAACTTTCAATAGTTAGTTTTTCTGATAAATAATACAATAACTTTCTCTCTCAAAATTATCTTTGATAAAATTTTCTAAATATTCTTTATATATTATTATGGTACTACAAAAGATTTCTAGAGTTAAAATGTAAAATAAAAATTGCCATCATCCATGAAATAATTCTTCCTGAACAAAATAAGTAACTGTCTATATTCCAAACAGATTGTCTGTGTGCTTAAACAATGTTACTATAAAAGTTTTTTTTAAAGTTAATTTCATTTGTGAGCAATAACTATAAAACATTAAAAACTGTAATGTAAATAAAAGTATTCTTACTTTAAATTTATTATCAACAAGTAAGGTGTAAACTTTTCTTCTCAAATACAAGTTTCTCCTCCCAAATATATACTAAATAAAATTATACAGACACAAAGTGTGTCACTTTATATAATAGAACTATACTTTATATGTTCATAGAACTAACTCCTTTACTATATCCCCGAAAACCTACTACAAGGGATAAAAAAAAACTTGATACCTCGTTGTCATATTAAAGCCTTACTTTTTGATGAGTTGAGTCGACACAAAAACACAAAAATTGTGTTCAGTCAAAATGGAATATTTATATAGTAGTGTGTTTCTTGTTAGAATCACTAAACTTTTAATTGAGTGTTATTAGCTATTATTTTGCAATTGATAGAAATTAGTTCCTTGATATCAAAATTTTAATTTATACTACGTAGAGTATTCCTAATACACATTAATTTATAACTCATGTTAAGCCCAGGTGCAGGTTTAAAATTTTAAGCAGAAAAAAAAAATATCCATATTTATTATTTTTATTTCACATTTGGTGGACAGTATAATGCTATTTTCTTCTTTTGGAAACAGTAATTACTTTATATATAAGTATTTTTAAAAAAGTTTTGTAGCATGAAATGTAATAAGAAAAAATATTGGCTAAATAAAAGTTACAAGATTTAAATAAAATCTCAATGTATGACTTTTTAATTTCATATGAATATACATAGCATAGTTTTACAATTATTAAAGTAGAAATTTGAGCTTCAAAGAAATACTTTTTAAGAAATGTCGATATTGAGTTAAAAGAGAGAAAAATTTGTTTTGCTAACTAAAAACTAACATGTCCTAATTATATTCATATGAAATTTTAAAGTCATACATTGAGATTATTTTTTAAATCTCGTAAGTAACTTTTAAATCTTGTAAGTAACTTTTATTTAAGCAGTATTTTTTTCTTATTACATTTCATGCCACAAAACTTTTTAATAATACTTATATGTGAAATAAAAATAATAATGATATGTTTTTCAAAAGTTAATCTAAACATCGTGGAAAAAAGCCGTCATGTAACTTTTACAATGGATAATATGCGATCCGCATACATATCGCATACAGAGGTGATATGCCAGCCGCATACATGTCGCATGCGGAGGTGATATGCCAGCCGTATACATGTCGCATACGGAGGTGATATGCCAGCCGCATACATGTCGCATACGGAGGTGATATGCCAGCCACATACATGTCGCATACGGAGGTGATATGCCATCGGCATACATGTCGCATACGGAGGTGATATGCCAGCGGCATACATGTCGCATACGGAGGTGATATGCCAGCGGCATACATGTCGCATACCACCTCCGTATGCCAGAGTAATATGGGATATTCTCACAGGGCATACGAGGCATACGTATGCCACATGTATGCGGCATATATGCGGCATACTAGAGGCATACACCTTTTTTTTGTCTCGGGAGGTGATATTAGCGTTAATTAACCATACTGCTCATTTTGCGAAAGTACGATTACTTACATTTGAGTAAGTCATCGCCCATTTTCGATGCAATTGTACTGAAGGTAAGAGTGGGTCCCGGTACTCATTTTTAAGTACCTTTTTCACAGTGTGGTAAGATGTTTTACTATTATTGTACTCATTTTTATCCATGTACTCATTGTTAAGCAATTGTTTTTACAGTGCACTAGGCTAAGTAATTCCCTAGGTTCAAATAACAATCAATCAAAATCCATACCATTTACGCAACTCCCGTGTTACACGCTTCATTTAAAGGTTAATTGCCAAACCAAGATCGTTTATTTACTTTGTATCCTTTCAATGAAAAAACATTCCTTTCACAAACGATTAAGATCATCTTAAGCGTTGAGCAATGTAAACTTTGTTTGTCTTTTGTGTTCTTCTCACGTACCCCGAAGTTCGTGGAGTGGAAGTCAAGTGAAGCTTCGCTCATCTAAGGTTGATATGCATATGGTAAGGCCGACTTTCACACGGGCTTTCACTCCAGTCTGAAGGTGCCAATTCAACTTCATGTAATGTAAACCGCTTCTCGTACTCGGCTCAAGAATTTACGTGTAAAATATGCCGAAGGATGTTGTAATTATTATTTAAAAATAATTTATGTTAAAATCAAGGCTGTGTTATTGGAAATTTTTATAAAATGTATGTAGATTTTTCAATGTTTACCGAGTTGCATATTATTTTATAATGATCGAGGGTGAATTACTCCGCAATAACATCTGTTCCCGCGATGCTAGGCGAGTTGTTGCGTCACGTGGCAAATTCGTTCCTAGGTGAGTTGTTGCGTCACGTGACATATTTGTTGCTAGGTGAGTTGTTGCGTCACGTGGTATATTCGTTGCTAGGTGAGTTGTTGCGCCACGTGGCATATTCGTTGCTAGGTGAGTTGTTGCTTAAAGTGGCATATTCGTTGCTAGGTGAGTTGTTGCGTCACGTGGCATATTTGTTGCTAAGTGAGTTGTTGCGCCACGTGGCATATTCATTGCTAGATCGATTGCGCCACCTCATCTTCGACGACAACCCTTCAAGGTTCTTATTTCTTCTTTTTGAGTAATTGTTTTGTGGTTTGTTGATTAAATTTAACAGTTCATGATATATTTTGAAGGAAAAACCCGGGAACACTGCCTGATATTTTTGAACCATCTCAATCAGCTTGTTTCACTTATTTGTTTATGCGATGCTTAAGTAATGCTGAAAAAAACCTGTTGTCATGAAAAGACATTAATTATTCATCTTAGAAATTTAAACTGGAACATTCTTCAATGAGTCCGACCGAAGAAAATTTTATTATCTCAAAGCAGCCGCGAATGCCTTAGGGAGTTTTCTCCCCAATCCTACAATATTGTTTTGTAACTGTTAATTTTATCCTAATTACTCCGCCAAATAATATTTGGCTCCCTTAAATTTTCCCCCTTATGAGAATCGGCCCTAATATCAGTGTCGGATTTACCACTAGGCCGCCTAGGCTAGGTCCACAATTTGCTGATTTTTTTACAGAAGTATCTGTGGAACAGTTTGTTTATACAATTTCACTTGGCTAACTTTCCCCTTAGTCGATATTTGTAATATAATAAAAAGTATGAGTTTATATCTCTTCCTAAGTCACAATCACATAATGTAAATTATTTAAAAACAATATAGCTTTTGAAATTTTTTTTAAGAGTTAAAACATTTTCCACAACATTTCTGGTTTATGCTTTTCCTGGCATAATGTCATTAATCTACATAGTCACTGAATATTAGTTTACCATTATAGTTGTCTCTTTAGTCAAAGAACGAAACAAAATTTAATTTAAATTTAAGGGTTGTAAAAAATAAAGAAATACCTATATGAGTTTATGTAGATCCACGCATAAGGATGATCTCACCGTCCTTGGATGAGATTTCGCAACCGTAACGCGACATATTGTTACAGTATATTCTTATAACGATTTCTCGGTATAGCGACCTCTTTTCTTATAACGATCTCAACTAAAGTCCCAATCCGTTGATTATTTTCTAATACAATATTTTTTTAACTGTTACCAGCATATATCCGTTGTAATGACAGAGACATTTCCTACGACATAGAGACACGAAGCCAGCCATGACGACTAGGGATAAAAAAAATGACATCTCAAGTAATTCAATATCAATACAATCAAAAATATCTTATATCTGCTATTTTTCCCCACTAGATGGCAGTTGCTGTGCTCCTTGGTCTAGTACTGGCACCAGGGGACGCCTACGAGACCAGAGTCAACCACAGTCCCTGGTGGGCGTACGAGAAAGACCTCAACTCCATAGAGAACAGCTACCAGTACTACTACCCTTACTACCAACAGCAACAGCAGAAGAAGAACAACTTCCGCTGGAACTATCCGACCAGAGACCAAGTTCGAAAGAAGAAGGTGGTCAACAACAGGTGGAAGTACCCTTCCTCTACTTCTTCCTTCAACAAAGATCGAAGGAAGAACAACTTCGATTGGAATAACTATCTGCCATCAGTGGATTTCACTAGAATCAAGATGCCGACTTTTCCAACGACGAGGAGACCGACCTACTCGAAGCCAGTCATGACGACCAGGGAATGGCCAGCGTATCACCTGTTGCCACCCATAAGGATGATCTCACCGTCTCTGGATGAACCTCCGCAACCGTAACGGGACATACTGTTACAGTAGATTCTTATAACGATTTCTCGGTATAGCGACCTCTTTCTTTGTAACGATCTCAGCTAAAGTCCCAATCTGTTGATTATTTTCTAATTCAATATTTTTTTTTACGTGTTACAAGTATATTTTCGTTGTAACGAACACGGTTCAGTGAGAGATCGCTATTTCGAGGGTCTGTTATAGTTACAAGCTGGATTCAGTGGTGAAGTTTTTACCATCTTTCAACATATTTATTAGTTTCGTATGAGATTCTAGTTTTGAGGATTCATACAGTTAAAGGTTCTCAATTTTTCTGGCAGTAGAATCGAAGAAGCTTTCTATTAAAACTTTATTGCTAATGTTTAAAAAACTGTTACAATTATATATTGATAGTTAGAGAAATATCTATTTTCGTATTGGAATATAATATTGAAAGTTTAAGATTTTCTATCAACTACATTTTACACCAACAAAAAACAGTTAGTGTAAAATAATAAAAAATTTGAAATTTAAGATTTTATACATAAAAGGTTTTTTTTAAATCTATTAAATTAAATGTTTTTTTTCAATATTTTACAAAAAACATGTAAAAAACCTTCATAAAACCACTATAATAATCACTAAAGGGAGTCACTAATCAACTATCCCAGCAAAATATCAGCATAAAACCTTCATCAACGTTTTGAAATTGAAGGTTTTATGCAGGAAAACTGCAGTATTTTTGAAGATCTATAAAATTAAAGGTTTTTGTTTCAATACCCTTCATAAAAACTTTAAAAAACCTTCATAAAAACCTTCAAAAAACCTTCAAAAAACCTTCATAAAAACTTTTAAAAACCTTCAATTTTTAATCATGAAGGGAAAATGCAGATATATTAAAGATTTTATGCAAAAAAATTAAAAACTTAAAAAACTGCAGTTTTTTGTTTCAATATCCTTTATAAAACCTTCAAAAAACCTTCAATTTGACAATTTACATGAAGGTTTCATGCTGACTTTTTTTGCTGGGACGGTAGTGACCACTTTACAGTTCTTTTGGGGCAAGGTAGAAAATATAGTTCTTTCGCATGGGGTTGGTCATAGAAGGAAAAGCATGCATCCTAGTTTTAAACCACATTGCCGGCTTTCAAAAATACATTAAATGTTACACATTTAATGTTTCGCCATACTTGCTTTGCCATAGAAAAAGAAATAATTAATCAAATACTCAAGACCGAAACAACACGACTAACGCTGAAAAAGCCGAGATAAATTGTTTTCTCTACCTTCCCTTCCGAACAGTATTCATCCGCGCGGGACGTTAAAGTACATTTTCACCCAATGGGAGTCCTCACTCCGGTCTTAATTATTGTTGCTCAGTATATAAAACCTACAAAAACCGTTCAATGTCACAACTTTCATGACTTTTTTATGCTGAATTTTTTTTTTCTGATTAATTCTACAATGTACTAAAGTAAATTGATTGTTTTTAAACTTCATTAATTGTTATTACTTAAACATCTACTCCAAATTAAAAACATTTGTTTTTGTATTTTCAGTGGAATTTTCTCTTGTGTAGAAATTTTACTGAGAGTGAATAAAACTGTGAACACTAGTGAGAACTTGCAAAAATGTTAATCTGAAATATTCTAATCAAAAAGTCTTGTTCAATGAATTTAACTTTAATTAATTGTGATGTTGGAGGTTTCAAAATGCGTTTACGTTATATGAGGTTGAACCAGCGCCCACTGTATAGATAGCCGTATGGCACGTGCTTAATACGTCACAAACTGTAGGCCGAAAGAAGCCGAAATATTATTTGTAACGTAGTAGGTACGTGTCATATGGTACAGTAGGCGATGGTTGAACAATATTGGCCTTATGGAAATCAATTTTATGAATGACATTAGGGAAGCTGTTTATTTTTAGTAATTAATGTTAATTATAGAACCCAACAAAGTTTTAAATACCGGTGTTATTTAAAAAACAACAACATTTGAAATTGTTTTTTGTTGTAAATTCAAAAGTAATGCTTAGAATGACAAATAAGGAATATTTTTAGTTCCTATATAACATCTGTTTACAAAGTTATTATTTTGTGTGTGTTTACTAACTTATTTTTATTTCTTATCATTATTTTTATATATACTTAACCTTTATTGCATTCTAACATAAATCTAACTTTGAGCATCCACATTTAAAACTTTACTGCCTTTTTTTTTTTACTCATTTTCAGTAAAGCGCAGGAAATATTGTTTATAAATTCATCTTAAGTATTTTTTTTATAAATTATTTATCTATGTAATTTGAATATTAAAATATTTGTTGAATATCAATATACTTGTTAAATATTAAAAAAAAACATTAAAATTGTTTTACTTTTTGTGTAGCTTTCTTATTCCATTTAAAAAAACAGTTTAAATTGGTGTAATACGTGTTAATAAATATGAAATCTTATTTTAAATATTTTATTTGCATCTGATTCAAACTTCAACAAACTGTACATTCATCAAACAGAACTTTGCAAGCTCTGTCGTCTTATCCAAAGAAGAGTCACGTGGTCTTTACGCAACCTGCAAAGTAAATGAAAAGTATATTAATTTACTGACTTACTCAATAAAGACGTATCAATAGGTTAAATAGTAAAAAGAAATAATTTTTTTTAAATGAAAAAAATTTAAAAAGAAAAAGAAATAGCAATAAATGTAGAAAGAATAAAGAAACATGTACATAATATTGATGGCACATAATGAAATGCTAATGAAAACAGATCGACAAACTTAATTTGAAAGACTCCCACATTCGAAGGCCGAAAGGAGACGTGCATTTGATGAAAGACGTACACTTTTACTGTCTTTGAGAACAGGAAAAAACTTGTTAGATAGGCTTATAATTTATTTTTTATTTCCTATTGCTACCTTGAAGACCTTGTATCTCGTTTTTCATGAATATAAGATATCAGGTCTGTGACAATTATCATTTTTAATTATTCTTCTGGCGATCTCTGAATCCAGATTTTAATTATTATACATTTATACTGAGGTTAAATAGTGTTTAAATATTTATGTTCAACATGAACAAATTTGCTTTCTATATGCTTTCTTATGTTCTAAATAGTTTGCGAAATTGTAAACTTAATTCTTGTTTGAGCTTTATAATACAAAACTTTTATATTGTAGTATTTAAATAGTTAGCAAATAAAAAATATTTTTTTTGAATAATAGTTGCAATCTGTTTTTCCGCTGAAATTTTTTTTTGTGGTCTTATCGTATTCTAGTTTTTACAAATAAGGTCAATGATATAGGATAGTTTTTTTGCTAATTTGCATTATTTTTAAACTTAAATTATTAAATATGCTGTTAATAATATGCAGGCTATTAAATATGAAGTATATTAAATTCGCAATTTTTGTAGGGAAAGTTGTAATATTAGTGATATTGCACCCAAAAAGCTTATTACTTTGAATTACCTACAAACGTATGAAGTAACTATTAAGCATTAACTTCATCTACGCCATTCATATTTTTTTTGTTATTAATGATGAATATTTACGAGATATTTACAACTTAAAGTTATTATAATTTGTGTGAATGTTTAAAAGAAAAGTTTATTACCCCTATAAAGCCTGCATTTTTATTTACTAGTAGAATTTTTTATTTTCTGCAATTATGCTTATTTATAGTCTGGATTAACTTAAATATTCGCTAAAAAATACATATTTTTTTAATTAAATGTTTTAATGGCGCCATTTGTGATCATTGGAACTTAAATTTCTGAAAAGAAAAAGGCTTTTCAGTGGAAAAAAGAGCCGACCCTTGCTAACAGAAAAATTAGGAGTAATAATTATTTTTCGCACCTATATTTTTAATTTTTGCTTCAGGGCGAGTTCCTATTAAAATTAATTTCCTAAGTATAGTGGTGACATTTACAATTCAATATAAAAAATACTCCTGTATTGACAGATAAAGCTCCTTTTAAATGGTTCCAAATGGAACATATGGGAATTTATAATTCAATGCAATTTTTTTTTTACATGAAGTTTTGTCATTTTGCATCACTGGGCCCCTAAGGGTTAAAAGTTTCCTGTTTATTCTCTATTGTTATTCACTTTATATTGCTGTTTCACTCTATTATTATAACTAATTCAGTAATTATTATAAAAATACATAGAGAGGTGTAATTGGAACGTTTTTTTAATTAAATATATACAAAGTTCTTATTTAATATAATTTGTCTACTAATTTTGTAACTCAAGAATTATTTAAATGCACATTCAGATACAAATTTAAAAAAATTTACTTTAACTATATTAAAAAAAAATAATGTTTGACTTTTTTAAAACTATTTTTCCTTAATTTTTACAGCATGGAATTTTTGAAAAATAAAACAAATCAAAAATATGCACTTAAGAGTTAAAAGGTTTCAAAGCTTTTGGTAACTAAGCAAGGCATTTTGGATCGGGTTTATGGCATGTGTACACCACAAAGATGTGAATTAAAATGAACATATCTACATTTTTGAAAGTACTCTAATAAGATGATATGTTTATCCGTTATAATGTTAAATGGAATGAGAAACTGTTGTATATAATTATATTAAATCTTAATATACGTATTTAAATAAACAAATTATTTAATAACAATGCTTTAAAAAATTATATGTTAAACAGGCATTAATCACTAGTTGATCGTTTCAAGGAGAACAATGTTCATGCAAATAAACTTTTTAATCACTACGTATTAAAAACTAAAAAACAAAACTTTTCGTGGGTTATTCACTTTTTTAAAAAAATTTCCCGCAAAGATTTAATTGCAATTTTCCGCTTAATTGATTTCACTTTTCACGGTCACAATGAAAATCAATCGAGCGTGTCTTTCAAAACTTTTAACTCTAGGATGTATATGAATTAATTTTGATAATGGTTGAATAAACTTTCGTTTTAATTATATGAAATTTTCTCTAAAATAGAATAATTTCAAATTCGGTATATATATAAGTTTTTAAATTCTTTCTAACGTTAATTCCCACCTATAGGGATTTCCCTTCCATTTATATTCCTTCCCTTGAAACTTATTTTTCTAATCACCAAACGCTTCCTTTCTCGATTTCCCATGATTTCATACCATTGCGCAATACATTCCCATACATTTTCTGCTGACCACAGCAATATTACTCTAATAAACCATAATAATCCTCGATGTATCTCTATAAAGCTTGATTAGCATAGATATAACTGCTTTTGTATCTGTACAAAGCTTGATTAGCATAGATATAACTGCTTTTGTATCTGTATAAAGCTTGAATTGCATAGATATAACTGCTTTTGTATCTCTATAAAGCTTTATTAGCATAGATATAACTGCTTTTGTATCTCTATACAGCTTGATTAGCATAGATATTACTGCTTTTGTATCTCTATAAAGCTTGATTAGCGTAGATGTAACTGCTTTTGTATCTCTATAAAGCTTGATTAGCATAGATATAATTGCTTTTGTATCTGTACAAGGCTTGATTAGCATAGATATAACGGCTTTTGTATCTGTACAAAGCTTGATTAGCATAGATATAGTTGCTTTTACTTCTGATTGACTTATTATTTGCATTTTTTTATTATTAAGTAACACATTTTGCTTATTTATTATATTTGAAAAATTCAAGTCAAATTTATAAAATACCTATTGATACCAAAATCTCATTTTTCGCATTTTTGAATATAACTGATTTCACATTTAGGTGACTCATATAGGGTAATGCAAAGCATAAATTTCTAGTTAAAAGCAAAAATATGAATACCTTATCAAAATTCACCAGCAATCCTTAATGATGCAGTCCATATCCATAACCATGGCCCAAACCATGACCCAAACCATTTCCTAATCCATAGCCGTGGGCCAAACCAAGACCATGTCCGTAGGCGAGACCGTGTCCAGCAGCGTATCCGTGGGCTCCGTGTCCAAGACCAGCGTGTCCAAGTCCGTGTCCAAGACCAGCGTGTCCAAGTCCGTGTCCATAAGCGAGACCGTGTCCAAGACCAGCATGTCCGAGTCCGTGTCCGTATGCGAGACCGTGACCGGCGTGTCCGTATCCGTGGTGTCTAACGTCGTAGCGGGAGCTGACACCGTGTCCGCCGTAGCCGTGTCCGTAACCATGGTGACCGGGTTTGTGGTGGATGACGAGGCTACCGTGAGGCACGGCCAACGCAGCTGCGACGCACGCCGCCAAGGCAAAGAGAAGTACCTGTGAATGTAGAAAAGGATTGGATGTGTGTAGATTTTGCATTTTTTAAATCGGTAGAACACGCAGGGAATTACAAGCACTAAAGCGCATTCTACACGGACTTTAATGACACGCATTAATTTTTGAAGATGGCTCTGTGATAGATGAATTCAAACCAAGTGGTCTGTATTCTCCAAGCATATAGCCTTCTGCAAAATCTAAAGCGTTTTAATAAAATCCATGTAGAATAAGTGTAATATAAAGGTTAAAGGGTTATATATCTATATATATATATAAACAATGTCTGTGTGGTTTTATTTATACAAATCCACAGTTTTATTCTGAGCTTTATTTTGCACACTTTACCTTAAAAAAAAGAGGAAGGTCTCTGTCTACATGATATTTAGAAAATTCTCCCCTCAGCCTAATTGACCCCTTTAAACAGAAATTACTTCTTACTAAAACCGACAGATGGCGCCACTGTGAAGAAATCGGCCAACTCTCTGCTTAAAGTCCGGAAAACACTGGGTACTTCAGCTAGTTTCCAAATTAAAAATATATATATAACTGAGTTGTTTATAGAAAAAAGTTAATAATTTAGGAATGGTTTGTAATTTTCTCTGCATTATGAGCAAAAAAAGGATGAAGAGAGAAACCATTTTTTTTAGAAAATCAAAGTCGTATGCATAAAAGAGAACCAAACGTTTTCTCAATGTTTTTTTTTTTTTTAAATTAAGTAGTTTTATAACAATAGTTTTTTATAACTAAATGTAATTGAACAACACAAGATTCTGTAAACAAAATTAAGAAGTATTTTACTAATTACTACTTAATATATTTTTTTTTTTTTTAAATAACTCAAGCTTGACTTTTTCGAAAACACGCAACGACATGATTAATATTGAAATTTTTTTTAAAAAAATTACACCAATAAATTGTTTGTTTTTAAGTGTTGTCTTATAAACGTTGCTGAAAATTACAAAGCAGTGTTATTTGTTATTTTTCTATGTAATAGACCTTGAACCGCCATCGCTCATTTGCAAAGTTCTAACGCAATTTCAACTAAATAAATTTATTTATGAATTAGTTTTTGTGTTTGTTTTGTTTGACCCCTGATTGTGTAAATAAACAACCGTCTCAAACGTCGTTACGCAGCATTTGGCTGTGGGTAACATGGTATGAGGTTGGTAAATGAATATTAAGGTATATATGACTGCAAATATTAAGTATTTATATCCAATAATTAAATTATTTCTATTATCCTAGTCATTCATTAATATTAGAATTAACAAATTTACGATTAAATTTGAAAAAAAATCTTAATTTATACTACAACATATAGTACATAGGATTAAAGATGAAGGCCTAAATATTATAAAAGTTGACTGCCTTACACACATAAAAATTACTAGTTTTATGATTTTAAAATTAATATATTTATATTTAAAAAAAATTAATAAAAAAAATTAAATACTAAATATCGAAACAGTAAAGTTAATTTAAAAAATAAAATAGACATATTTATTCATTAAGCTACATTGAGAAATTTAAAAAAAACATTGAGCAAGCATTTAAAAAAAAAATCTTTTATCAATCATTGTAATTAAAGGGCATAAGTTTAAAATATATAATTTAATGTTTAGTCCATTAAGGATTTTTATTTAAATAACACATTTTCTTTACAATATGTGATAAATAAACGCACTTTGTTAAAGAGCATTGAAAACGTAATGGAAAAGTTGTAAATTTTTCTAAAAGAGTAAGGAATGTGAATAAAGATAAAATTGATATGTTCACTATTACATCATTTTTAAAGATATATGTAACGCAATAACGCTTACGCTATTTTAGCATTTATAAAGGTTTTTCATTGTCCGAAAAACTAAAAAAAAATCCTATATATCTCTCTCTATATATATAAGAATAAGAGTGAAAATTTATCAATCCAGCTGAGAGTCGAATCCGGGACTCCTTGTTTAGCGAACACATGCTCTACCACTGAGCTATTCGGGCAACACCAACCTTTAGAAACTTTTCCCTCAGAACACATATAGAAAGAGTAGACACATACAGACAATCACAGGCTTTTAAATAAAGTATATATGCCGATGAATTTATGCAATAAAGCATTTGGACAATGTCAAAGTATTCAGGCTCTACCTATAAATCAGAGTTTTTAAAGTAATGCATTTGACTGTTATGGAGCTTTAAACCTCTGAGGCTCAAGGCCGTATATATACGTCCAGGAATCTCCGGTTTCTATAGCAATACACCCAAGTTTTAAATTAATAAAATTACTCCATTTTACAATATTTGTTTTTAATTTAAATGCTTGAGGTAAGCACAACTGACAAGCTATACCTTTACAATTAATTAAACAAAAAAGTTAAATTATATAAAACAGCATTCACAGGGGAAATTATCTAAATTTCCAAGCAACGAAAATAATTTTACAATTGCAAAAATTGTGTGAGCGCTAGTGGGGATATCGGCTCACTAAAAACGTTACAATTAACAAGTGTTATATTACGCGATATCAAACAACACAAAACACATCTAAAATTAAAAAAAGAGCATTTACCATGGAGTTCATGTCTAACGTCTTAATCCACCCAAACTAAATCTTGTCTTCAGATGAAAAGCAAAAGTTGATATACTTCCTACAACATAAATCCCCCGCCTTATATATTGGGGCGAACACCGCTCACATTATCTTTTTAGACAATCGAATCGAGCAAATTAACAGAAAAAAAACTCACTCCCCCCTCCTTTCCTCAAAAAAACAGGCCGGAAACTGGCAACAAAATTCATTTATTGTATTGCACCAGCGATCGTTTGAAGGTCAGGCGGGTGTGGCCGCTCTGTTCCCCTCTCTCAAATTGTTACGCCACCCTACCAACAAAAAAGGTGATAGATATTAGAGAAATTTAGGACATGGCCCTTTCCTGGGCAATGTTACAATTCCTCCGCTATCGTGATGTTTGCCTTAAGTTAAAGAGTTGCGGGATCTGGCCACTGCGAATCTGATGGTCCGTGTCCGAACGGAGATTGGAAGGGTTGGCGATTGAGTGCCGATTTGGCGATTTTTCGATACTACTAATTAGTGATTTAGATGTATAATTTAATGACCCCAGAGTTTTGAAAGGATAGTGTTAAGGGGAGTATGAACAAAAAATTCGCCAAATTATCGTTTTTGAGATTTTTACGTATTTTTATTCCCCCAATTAACTACTTTTAAAATGACTTTCCTTTAAAAAAAATATTTAAAATCATTTATAAGGTATTCCTTTAAAAGCTCATTTCAGTGAATTATAAAGTGTCTCTAGTTTACACAGAAGAAATTTCAACCCTGTATCTATAGCACATTCTGAGAAAAGGTAATAGTAATTTAACAATGGCAAATAGGAGGTTCCGAATCCTTTACTGGGTGTAATCAGGGGGGGGGGGGGGAATTTAGGAAGGATGTAGCCCTCCCACTCCTTTTCTCGTCACGTTATATTGATAACATCATTATAAAATGTATTATGGATATGCTTTTAAATAAAACAGCTGTTTTGAAATAATTTTTAATAATTAGAGCAATTTATTTTGTATCTCTAAGCCGACTAATAAATTATAAAAAAAAAACTTCTTAGCTTTTCCCAATCCTACGAAATTCAACTGTGAGCATATTTTAAATGAAATGAAAAATATAAAAGTCCTTGTATTTCATGGACATTATTTTGGATTACATGTATACATATATTTGCATAATTATATATCTGCATATTCTAGCTTATAAAAATTAATTTAAATTTATTGTAAAGTTAGTGCATGTAAATGATTGGCGCTACTGTCTAAATTATACCTAAAAATATATATATAAAATTTTATCGGTTTCCAAACATATTCATTATAAACACAAAACAAGCTCAAAGCCCAACAAGTTGATTCAGTCTAGTATGTCTAAACTTTTCCCCAATACAGATCAAATCACTCACTGAAAAAATAACAATATTTACAACAACTTTACCTATTTGTTGATTACCACCTATTTCAAAAGAAATGCTTTTCCCCCTGTGTGATATGAATTATTTGAATGAATGATATCTTGTTCTATCACTCATATTAAATTTAAACACTTTCTATTCATAAATTAACAAATTTGAATAATTGAATGAAATCTTCTTTATATATAAACCCCTTTTTTTCGAAGTATACATATTTAAATTTCTTAATCAATCTTCATAATCCGTGCTTGAAAAACCTTGATCCATTTTAGTAGCTCTGTGCGTTGAACTTCCTACAACAAATCAATGTCTTTCAAGATCAAGACAAGCCACTAAAACTCCACAATATACTACAAAATTTATAAAAATGTATTTGAAACACAGCATATGAGTTTAAATTTTCCCTTAACTGATTTTCTTATAAATGAAAAAAAAATATTCGGTTTACCTAAAAAATATTCGGCTTACTAAATATTTGCCGACATTCCTTTTAATTTGAGGCCTCCGTGGCCGAGCGGTTAAAGGCGTCAGCTGGGAATGACAAAGACGTGGACTTGACAAAGAAAATTTAAAATGTACGAATCATGTGATCGGAGGGTTGCCAGCTTCGCTACAAAATACTAGAAAAGTCGTCCAGAACATCCGCAAAAATTAACGGCGTGTATACGGGACAGGTGCACGATAAATCGGATCGGGGTCCAAAGTGCCGACGTCTATTGAAGGCGTTGGGTGCCAGTTCAGGTGTTTCCTCGTCATCTGACCATGGTTCTAAAATAACGAGGTGCATGTATGAATGTGTGTGTGAATGTGTTCCCGGGTCTTTCCTTCGAGATGGACCCCGAAAGGTCGCCAATAGCCCACTATGGAGCTCTAGTGCGACGTTATTTAACCAAACCAAACTTTTTATTTTGAATTTGGCGACTTCCTTTGTTCACTTTGGCGATTTACCGACTGTTGAAGCCGGTTTTTCGGACATGGGTTGTGTCGGCCGTTTTTGAGCACGCTTAACCTCTTGCTCGAACAAAAGGCGGGGAAATCTTGATATACACTTTGTGTTCATACTTTATGGTCCTCCGCTGATCCCGATGAAAGGCGATAGCATCGGATCGAAGCACTGAAAGGGAAATGGCGATGGAGTTAT
Source organism: Troglohyphantes excavatus (assembly GCA_963932185.1). Classification (NCBI taxonomy): domain Eukaryota; kingdom Metazoa; phylum Arthropoda; class Arachnida; order Araneae; family Linyphiidae; genus Troglohyphantes; species Troglohyphantes excavatus. The sequence continues at coordinate 4,231,713 of OZ010667.1, forward strand.
TGTGCTTCCAGTTGAATAAGTAATTAGGGATTTTTTTTAAAAACTCCCCATGTTTGTGCCAGTCGTGGATTGATATCGAACCGGAAGGGGGGCGATTTGTAAGTGACTGGCTGAAATATGTTATTTGAGGCGTTGAAACAATCGCCAAATGAATGGTGTTCAATGGTAGCGATTAGGGGTGGTCAGCAAGAGGAAAAGTACCACTCCACCCCACTTTTTGACAGATTTCCTCCTTGGAAATATTTAAAGAATTTGTCTCTTCACTCTCGTCGCCCACTGAACTCTAACTGTAACTGCTGGAAGGCTCAAACCTTGATTCCTCCATGGGCGCGTTGAAGCCAATTGAAAGCAGCCATGTTGTGCCCCAATATTTTTTTTAAAAGTGATTTAGTGGTGTTTTTTATTACCATAGCATTGTAGAAATATTAAATGTATATAAATATTATATTTTCTTCTTAAAGAATTAATTTTTATATTTCCAAACAAATAGTTTTTGCTCTTGATTTTTATCTACTTCGACTTTGACTGGCAAATGACTTTCTATTTTAAGAGCAGATTGCATTTGAAATGGGTTTAAAAAGAAAATGGAAAAAAAACTCATGTAAAAGCAATAGACGTCGGCTTATTTTAACATGAAAAATATAAGAAATATTGCGGTAGCAAAGAAAGTGGGACACATCATGACTGCCTCTACATCGGCTTCAAGTCAACAACATGTCTTGCCCTATCTAGAAGTTACATTTAGAGATCTGTGTCGTCGCCACTGACTTTATTCTTTTCGAAATTTCCAATATTGCCTACGTTCTGCATCTTTGTTTCATCATCATCTTTATATATAATTCTATTCCGCGTTGATAAAAAAACGCTGTATTTCGTTTCATGATTTGGCAACACACTGTCGTCCGGAAATGAACAGCAACGTCGCCACGTTAGTCTTAGCACATAACAAGCGTACGTAATTTTATATTATTATTTATAAAATGGTTTAATACTTTGGTGTGTACTATTTTTGATGATTTTAGGTGACAAATCTTATTGAAAGAAATATAATTTTAACGTAGCACTGACGAATCGTATGTTCATATCATAATTATCAATGGTTTGTTTAAAAAAATGCGTAAAAAATAATTATTGCATAACGAAACATCTTAAAAAAATATTTCCAATATCTTTCTAGAACGTAAATTGTAACGTAGTCAGTGGCGTGTGGGATTTCGGAACAATTAGTCGTGGGTTCGAATCCTGATGGGGGCCTATCAAATTACTTTCTACAGGTTTTGCAGCAACGAAAGGCCAAACAGCTAATCTTAAAATTATTAATGCTTCCCCACAAAATTTTTATAAATATTTTATACCAAATTTCCTTGGTACTGTTTATCTTGCAGACCTTATTTTAAAAGTATTACTGCTTCATACTATATCATATACATGACATTTTCAAGTACTATTTCTGTTCAAAATTTTCCTAGTACTTCTTTTATTCAAATTATCTTAATTAATGTTCATTTTTGAAACTTTTATAACACTGTTTTTGTTAGCAATTCTTCACAATGTGGCAAAAAAAAATTCATGTGGCACATGTTTACATTTTATATGATACATTATTCGTTACTCTTCCATATTGCAGCTTTAGTAAGGAAATAGCATTCCCATGCGATGATCATCGCATGAACAACCCTCCCACAGACACACATTCGTTGTAACTACTCATTGATGGCGCTCCATTCAGAGAATTCTAACCATAAATGGCAGAACTATCAACGGTTCGTTTAAAAACTAATTAGAAACTAAATATTTTTAATTTCCTTTTTTTTATACCTTACATGTTAAGATCCGTTGTGTGTGCGACCCGCAAAAAGGATCTTTATTACGGAAATAATATATATGATTTTATAGTATATCTGCACAAAAGTTCTATTGAACTGTTACTCTTCCGAAGTCTCATGTATCATTTCATTGTTAGTACTAGAAATTTTATAGGACTATTTCTGGATTAAAATAAAAACTTCGGTAATACTAATTTAGAGTTTCAATTTTTTTATATAATTCTCTTACGCGGTGATTGTAAAACGCTGTTTTTCTCTATGGGGAATGGCAACAGTTACTTGGTTTACAAAATTCTGTTGCGCCCGCATTTTTATTTTGCCATTATGTAAACCACTTTGACGATTAACCCCTTCAATTCATTTGTAAATAATAATTTTGATGATGTCAGCTTAAATTAGGAAGAATATAAGCCTTATTAAATTTAAAAAATAGAAGTTTTGAAAAACGCTTTTCCAGACTTTAAATGAAGGAAAATGGATGTGGCGCCATCTGTTTTTTAATTTTGAAAACTAGATTTCTATGAGCTTAATTTTTATGACGTATAAACTCAGTAAATTACACACTTCTGGTAGGCAAGATTTATGGTAACCTTAACGTCAATTATTTACAAAACAAACTACCAATAATGTTAGAAAGTTAACTGAAACGCGAAAAAGGTGTACAACTAACGTGGAAAATAATAAATAATGGTAGGCTTGCCAGTGGTACCATTGTTTTCATTTGTAGTTAAAAAGAAATTAGTTTAAATGATTTTATATTGACTTACATGGCGAAAAAATTTAGTGATGCCAATATGAATATTAATTTAAATTTACAATTTAAACTTTCAAAGTTTTTAGTAATATAATTAAAAAAGTGTTGCTATTAGGACACATTGTTATATAATAAATTCTATTAGTTTTGAATTTCAAATAATATAATACACAAAGAAGTCAAAGTCAAGTGAAATATTGCTTTTTCACTGAAAATGTGTTTAGAATGGTTTGTATTAAAGTATTTTCATGTATTCTACACTATTCAATATTTTTTATGTGCACAGTACACACATAATGTCTTACTATTGTTCCACAGCTAAGTGTATCACTTTTTAATTCAGGAAGCAAACAACAACTGGGCTCAAAGCTAATGAGTAGGCTTAAAACATGGATTTTCTTGCTGGTTCATTTACCTCTACAAAAGAGCTAGAACAAACGATAATATAATGAAATGTTTTCGCGGAAGTGAAGCGAAGTGGAACGAAGTCAGTTTCTTTGTTCTTAAAGAGAATTCTAAACGTTTACAAGTTTATTTGTTTCAGTTCGATTTGTAAACACTGCAGAATGTAACTGTATCGTCTGTTCAAGAATTTCGAATCGAATTTTGTGATGATAATCGGAAAGGTAAATAAATACTCTCAGATTTAGATGGAAGAAACAACAAATTATATAAATGTTGCGCATTACTTTGAAAGTAGATAGTTTTTAAAAAAGTGTTTAAAATAATATAAAGAACATAAACAGTTCCATTCTGAATGAGTAAAATAAAAGTAATAGAAAAATAAATTCTCTTAGTTGAGTAAAAAAAAACAATAAAATCGGAAAACAATTTTTTTTAAAAGAATCAACGGAACCCTTACGTTCTTGAAATATTCTTTTTCTTGAACTTAACAAATGAAATTGTTTGATGTACAAACATGAAAAAAATAAAAATATGAAGAATTTTTCGTTTTTTAATTTATTCTATTTTTTTAAAAACAACTTTACAATTTTTTACTTGAATCTTATTCGAATGAGTTCTAGTCGAGATAAAAGTAAGTAAGGTAGAATAGAAATGTTTCCTCACTCACCAAAGATGGCGGACATTGAGAACAATTAATTCCGGCAAACGATTTTATTTTCATTTAATTCAAGAACACTGTTCCATTTCCTTTCTCGGTTATTATGTTGCTTTCGCAACAAAAGATTTTTAGTTTACTGCGCTTCAGCCTTCTAGGCTTCGCTAAAGGCCTTCACATTCAGAGTTTTTTTATTTAATTTTTTTTTAAAGAAAAGGTGGGTGGGGATAAATAATGAAATGTATCTTACTTCTTCCTCTTTCTTATTTTGAAAATTATTTATTTCGATCGTAATATTTCGAAATTTCTTTTGGAAGATATGTTGAAGAGAAGAAAGGATACATAAAAATGGCTAGATTTTATTTGTTCGTCTAATCTTTCAATCGCATCTTTTAATAATGTGTTTTGGCAAACGTTAACTTTAATGTACAATATACAAAATACAATAGGCAATACAATTCTATTTGTTAAGAGAACGACTGTTTTAAGAGCTTTCCAACATATTAAAAATTACATTTCCCATACACACATGGTAAAAATAGAGATTAAAACTTTGAAATAAAAATAAATTACATGAAATTCTAATAAAATAATATTTAACCCTCTGACAGAGCTGAACAACTGAAGTCGTCCACGGATTTCCAGCTTTTCTAGAAATACACATACATTTTAAATTCATAAAAATATTCGATGTTGAAATGCTTTTCAAATCTAAAGCTTTGGGGTGTTTCTTCACTGATAACAATTGGTAATCAAAAATGAGTAAAATGTACTTATTTTTGAGTACATTCTATGCTTATCAAGGGTCGAATGCATAATTTCCTTTTTTAAAAAAGACATGTACTCAAAAATGAGTACAATTGGCAATCAAACATGAGTAAAATACACTTATTTTTGAGTACATTCTATGCTATCAAGGGTCGAATGCATAATTTCATTTTTAAAAAAAGACATGTACTCAAAAATGAGTACAATTGGCAATCAAAAATGAGTAAAATACACTTATTTTTGAGTACATTCTATGCTTATCAAGGGTCGAATGCATAATTTCATTTTTTAAAAAAGACATGTACTCAAAAATGAGTACAATTGGCAATCAAAAATGAGTAAAATGTACTTATTTTTGAGTACATTCTATGCTTATCAAGGGTCGAATGCATAATTTCACTTTTTAAAAAAGACATGTACTCAAAAATGAGTACAATTGGCAATCAAAAATGAGTAAAATGTACTTATTTTTGAGTACATTCTATGCTTATCAAGGGTCGAATGCATAATTTCAATTTTTAAATAAAAGACATGTACTCAAAAATGAGTACAATGAATAAAACGAGCAGTTGCTTGCCTACATAGGCTGCTTTCATAAATCACTTTTTGGAAAATTTCAACAATTTTAACCAGGACTTACCGGGAAACGAACCCAATATAAATATAAACAGAAGAAATGTTAAAAAGGTGTGCCAAAAGAATAGGAAGTAAAATAATTGAGTTGTAATAACTCAGTTTCTATTTAAGCAATCGACATAAAAAAAATTAAGAAACCATCTTCTGAAAAACTATTTTAAGTTTGTTAGGTCTCTTTGCTGAGATGGCTTGTATAGAAGCTGATATTAGCAATAGTAAATTATACTACTCATTTGTATAATTCGATTTGCACTATTCCATAGTTTGAGTACGTCATCGCTCATTTACGATGCATTTGTATTCAAAGAAAAACGAGTAGATTCATGTACTCATTTTTAAGTATTTTTTTACAGTGTTGGAAGCTATATCTATTAAAATAGCAAAATTAAAATATATATACGTAATATACTCGCAATAAAAATAAGAAATAAACAATTTTGCAGAGAAAACTACTTTACTATTTTGCACTTTTTCCAAACGCTCAGATGGTTAAATATATCAGGTTTTGAAAGAAGATTTAACATAAAGACTACTTATGAATATGGTTGAATAACTTAGTCACACAAGTTAGCACATACTGTAATATAATAACAGTACTTTTCTTTAATAGAACAATAAATAAAATATTTAATTTTTTTTATTTAATTTCATTACATCATTAAATGTCTCATTTTCATCAAAATTTTACCATTAAAAAAATTATGAAAAAAATTATTTTTATTACTTTTTCTTAAATTTTTTATCTAATTTTTTTATATTTGATTTTAGTATATTTCACAAGACACATAACTTCATATCGTCTACATAGTATTTTTGTTTTGGAGATTTCGGATAGAAAGTACGGGAATTATAAAAATATAAAAATACATATAAAAAAGATACCGTTGAGATCGAATTGTTATTTGTTATTTTTATTTTTCTTATGTTAATTAGCAGATTCAAATTATTTTGTAATGCAAATCTCTTTTTACCAAAACACAATTCATACATGAAAAATGTTTGAATTATATGAAATTAAGGGGACTTGGTACCCCAAAAATTATTTTCTATAATTTGATATAAAGTTAAATATTTTTGTGATGACTACATGTAAACTATGCAGGAAAGAAGATTTAGAAGAAAAAATATTTGAAATTTCTTCAAACTTTTTCAAAAATTACATTTTTGTTAAATTTTTCGAAGATTTAAGTCATTTTTCAAAATGCTTCTTCTCCTTCAGATTTCATTTTTTTGCATCGAATTGTTTTTGTAAGCTGTATTGATTTATGCTTAATAACTTTAGGGATCGGATTTTGCATAAGTATTTTAGTTTAGGAGAAAAAAAAAAATTAGTGAAAAATCGGCCATTTTTGTCCAAAAAACTCTAATTCCTAAACATTTTATTTTTTAAAATAAATCGTTTTTAATATTTTTCTAATTCCATCCCTAATTCTATTCAATATACTCTTGTGTACATGTTAAAAAAATTTCACGATAATTCATGCATATTTGTTTGAGTTTTAGTATTTTAAGTAAGTGTATGTTCACGAAAACAGAAAGCTGAGATAAATGCATTTAAAGATTTCTGTAATGAAATTTTTTTATTATAAATGTCCCAATTAACTCAAATATTTTTTCACATAAATAACGAATATATATCCTACAAATTATGTAAAATTAATGACAAATAATAATTGTTTTATTTTGCTGCAACTTTAAATAAAAATGTCACTTTCAGTATTCAATGCATATAAAATTTCGAAAAACACAATAAAATAATTCACTGTCAAGCAAATTTTTATTCTTGTAATTCATTTTTAGCAAACCCCTAACTACTGAACATTATGAAACAAAAATTGACTGCAGATATTTATATAATTTGCTTTATTGTTGAGTGTAATGCAGGGAAAACTGAAAATTTTTTAGTGGTTTTATACATGACACTCACTGTAAAATTAAAGCACCCTGCAGCATAAGTTACTCCTTATTTATTCTTAAATTACTTTTTCTCTTTATGCATTGCAATATTTACAAGTTTGAGTGCAAAATCCCTGATAAGGCGGCGTATTGTGAAATAAGAGATTTGGCAGTACACCGCCTTTTCCTCTATTGTCTTTTGGGCAAATCAATTCACACACAGAGTTTCAGTAAATTAATTTCTCGTCTGATCCTAAAGATTTTGAAGACTTTTTCATAGTATGTATAATTCTAAGTTGTATTCACATACAAAATTTGACAAAAAAAACACTGACTCGCGTTTTCTTTACTAATGTATCTATGGGATACCTGGACTAAATGATGATGTGTACAATTTCGTTGACATTTTGCGTTTGGCAGGTAACACATCTTTATAACAGTCCTGTAGAAGCAATCCTTTGATACATTGACATTATTATGCTTAGATGTACCCATTTTTACATTCGGTTTATGACTTTCTCTATGTAACACATTGGATAAGGAGTGAAGAAAACGTCCATAATATGATTAATATTTATTCAATCGTTTTGAAACTTTGGGAAAACATGCTAGTAGGTTGAAGCGTTATTTTAAACCAATAAAAAAAAATTTACCTTTTCATTGATTTTGGGGTACCGAGTCCCCTTAATTGAAATATGAAATATGTTATTGCTTAATGGTGCAAGGGAGCCATTCAAGCTATGCTCTACCAAATCATATCGTAAACTTAAACTAATATTTAAATATTTGTAAAACTGAGGTAAATTAGATATTAAGTAATAAATTAGAAATTAAAATCAAACACAAAAGTGTATGGTATATTCTATAAAATTTTCACAAATCAAACATATTTCCCAATATACGCAGAAAAACTTAAATATTTTGTAAATTTTAACAAAACCAATAAATATTTTATTAAAATAAATATATGGAAATGTAATTGGAACAATACGTCATATTTCTGCTTATGTTTGTTGTTTAACAATTTTCCACTTGTTAGACAAAAGTTATAAATATTTGTAATATTTCCAAAAAGTCAAGAAAATGAATCTTGGAATTTGTTTTTATATATTGCAAATACGCATTTCCCCATTTCACAAAGTATATTCAAAAAAATGTTGCTGCAAAAAGTGTTTAAAATAATTCAAATTATAGGAAAGATCAAAATTTTTTTATTTATAACTTTCAAAACAAATGACTCTTTAAGTAAATAATTTAAAATAAACTTATTAAATTTTCGAAGCAGTTCTATTAGTGTACTTTTATTCTAAAAGTTCCATTAAATTGCTAATGAAAATAGGTCTTACAAGAGCTTAGTGATATTACACAGTGATATTATAGCAGTGATTAACATTTCAAAACACAGGTTTAAAAGTTTTGTTAAAACAAAAAGTGATTTTGTAATGGTAATACGCAAATATCAACACATTAAAGTTCAAAGCTTGTTTTTACATACTGCTTTGTTGAAATTGTATGGAATCCAGTAATTTTTAAACCTAGTTGATTGTGATTGGTTGAATTAATGTCGCCAGTGGGCTATTAGCGGCGGTTCGGAATAAACCCAGACAGAAATAAAATATCCAGAAACATTGTAGCCTCTAGTTGTCTAGTGGATAAAGGCGTTCATATGGTAATCAGAGGATTGCTAGTTCGAGCCCGTGCGATGGAGTCGACAAAGAAAAGTAAAAAAGTACTGATCTTGCGATCGGAGGGTTGTCAGCTTCGCTACAAAAATACTATAAAGTCGTCCAGAACATCCAACAAGTTATACCGGCGTTCATACAGAAGTGGTGCACGTTAAATATTATCAGGGTCTAAAGTCCTGACGCCTATTAAAGGCGTGTGTGCCAGCTCAGGTGTTGTCCTCGTCATCTGACCATAGAAAAATACGAAGATACCCGGGTCTTTCCCTCGAGATAGGCCCCTAACCGTCACCAATTGCCCACTGTGCAGTTCTAGTGCGACGTTAATTAACCAATCCAAACCAACCTATAGTTACTAAGCGACTGGCAATCCATTAAAAATACGATTGCCGTGTGGTTTCGAGCAGAACCCAAAAAATCAAAATCGATCGAAGCTCAATTGACTGTCAGAGATAATCACACAAAATTTATTTGATATCGAACACCAGATTCGCATCTATGTATTTAAAAAACTGTTGAGAGAACGTTAACAACAACAATAAGCAAAACAATAACAACAAGATCGAGAACATTGTTTTGCCCTCTTTCCGAAACATGCGTTACTCTACCACAGCGTCCGAAAAAACGTGCTCAACACGCAGCATCGGTTCCGGTTGCGTGGGCATAATAGAGAAGAAAGCTCGATCAGGGTCGGAGGCCAGGTTTTATTACTGAAAAAAAATGGTTATTATTTCGGTTCCTTTCGAATGGTTTCGTGGTTTCGTTTTCGCTCGGGAAGTAAAGACGTTATCAAATCACGTAATTTTACGAGACTTTGCGTGATTCGGATTAATTTCGATAAGAAATTAGGCTGGGGGTAGTTTAATCGTAAATACGTTTACATTCAGTGGCGTATTCAAGCAGTGGAGGCGATTCCGGGGGAGGGGGGGGGGGGGAGCAAAGGGGGGAAGTTGCCCCGCACTTTTTAAAACTAAATTACAAGCCAACTGTTTTACTGCAAAATACAATGAAAAATTTTTAACCCCAACTTCTTCACTCTACCCACATGCACGTAGGTAAGGGGGGGAGGGGGGAAGGAGGGGAGAGAGGGGGGGAAGGAGAGGAGAGGGAGGGGGGGGGAAGGAGGTTCAAACCTCTCCCATTGAAAGTCAAGTGAAAAAAAAATTTAACAAATGTGTTATTCTTTTAAAAAAATTCCACATTTTAAAAATAAAATATTTTTTTATCTAAATTAAGGAGCATTGTTTTCAGATTTCCAGACAGACGGCTGCTAACATAATCCATTGGCGCCTCACATCTACTCATTCTGTTTTTATGTTTGGAAAAAAAAATAGCATATCTGTACATAGAACAATGCAACTGTATGACCTTCAATTCTAAAAAAATATCAAACCCCCTTCTTTTATCTATGTCTATCTGCAACTCTTTACATTAAAATTGTAGCCGGTCCTCTTAAAATGCAGTAGTATTGTGTGTATGTAGTAGTATAGGCGCCGAATGATTGCGTAAACTATAGGCCTGTAGATAGGTGGGAAGGGGAGGTCATGAGGTTGCCGTTAAAGTCTTTGTTTTGATCTTCGTCTGCTTTGCTTTTTAGCAAAATGAAGTGAATAGTGAAAAATTCAGTTTTAAATTACTTTAATAAAAAGAATAAATGTGATGTTGATCATGACAGTAGCAGCAACACAAGCACTACTGTTTCCATTCAAGGAAGTTTGTCTGTTTGTTCGCAATCTACGCCACAGAATTTTCAACATCGTGCAAGTATACGTTTAAAGATACCATTATCTTGATTTTTAACATTTATATATCATATTTCGAAGTCTTTTACATCATTCATGTTATGCGATTATACTTGAATTTAATTTAGCATTAATTGCTCAATTTATAATTTAATTTCAAATTATTATTGGAAAATTCATTCGTATTTCAGTAATCATTGACAGTCGTAAATTTCGACTATTATTGCACTTCATAAAATGTGTAACGAGGGTACAGTTTAATTTAACAGTGAACAGATATATTTTGAAGACTTTAGTTTAAAGATTGATTGATTCCTTCACGGATGAGATGTTTTTGCTTTTCCCAAAATTTCTATTTAAAAAGAATAGTAATAATTATCCGACAATAAGACCCTTTGATTATTATTATGATTTTGGTTTAGAGTTTTACTAATCCGAAATATTATGCGGAAAAATTATGCCCGAAAAAAATTCGAAATTATTATGCCCGTAAAAAATTAATATTATTAGCAAATGAAAGCGAGGAAAGATTACAAATTGTCTAACTTTTAAGATTAAATTTAAATTTGACCTCTGAACAGACACTGCATTGGAACATGCGTTCAACAAACCTGTACTTTTCAGAGAACTGTTTAATATTACCTAATTTATAAAAAAGTTGAAAATTTCGATAAGCTGGAACTGGGAATTTTTAGCACTGTTGAGTTGGTAATTTCGATCGTTAAGTTTGATTTTGTTAAATAACGAAAGCCGCACTAGAGCTGCATGCTGGGCTTTGCAAACGGTTCGGGTTCGGGGCCCATCTCGAAGGAAAAACCCGGGAATAATAAATAAAAATTAAAATAATTGGGAAATAATCGGTAATGGGTTAATAATATACCTGAGCGCCTCGTAGCTATTTTAAGTTAGTATCCTTTCCTTCAAATAAATAAAAATAGAGAGTAAATATAAATATGTAATATTTATTGTGTTGGTGGTCAAAATTTTGATCTCCCCCTCCCCGCTCCACACACACTTGTTTAATCTTGATCTTGCCCCCCCCCCCCCCCACTTTGACCACCCAATCGCCGTCACTGTATGGAAATCAGAATCTTGAGACAATATGGGTCTGCAGATACTTTTTTAACCGACTTCAAAGCGTGCCAATCAAAGCGCGACAAAAAGAGAGGTTATCAATTCGCCTGTTATGCATTAAACAAAAATATGTATTTTTGCGCAAGATTTTTTTTGTTCTATTTCAGATATTTTGAAAATTATTTTTTTGTTGGATAGGGGGTGTCTCACTTCAGCTCCTTTTGAAAAAAATATCCGGTTATCCGGCATTTAATTATCCGGAATTCGCAATTAACAAGACCGTTTGAAAATAAAATATTGTCCGATTTTGAATTATTTTTGTTAAACAGGGAAAAACTTATTTTTGAAATTTTTTTTAATTGGTTATCCGGCTGTTATATATCCAGAAATATCGATTTACATAACTTTTTTAACACAATTTATTCGATTTCAAATTATTTTCAATGTTGAATAGAGATTGTATAACAATGAACTTTCGTTCAACCGGCATGTATTAGCAGGGATGGGGATTGTTTTACAATATACATTATTGAGACAATATAGTTTTGTTTACCGGACATTTGTTAAACCGGATCCGGAGCGTGGAAAAACGGGAAGTAACAACTTTTATTTTTTGGTGAATTATCTCAGGAAAAATCAGGAAAACCTACTTTAAGAAAATGTTCTAAAAAGTAAAAAAATGGTTTTTAATTTTACGAACAAGTTGAAAAATTTGAATTATTTAATATCAATGTTGTGCTTATTACAACTTATTGAAATGGGCGCCAATTTACAAAAAACATTCCTAAATTCTGACGCCGATTTATTAATCTTTTAAAAAGTAAAAAAATAATATTAAATTATTCACATTTTTAAATTTGTTCGTAAAATTAAAAATTATTTTTTTACATTTTAGCGCATTTTCTTAAAGTTGGTTTACATTTTTTTAAAAAAGATTATTTTATAATATCAGGGTGTACGAGAAGTATCTTTGTAACTTTGGCATGCAGTAAAACCCAAAAGAAATAAGATAGATAAGTTATTTCGCTTGTACATATATGAGCAAATAGTTATATTTTTGTAAGCAATTAAAAAAAAAATTATTAAAAAAAATTAAGGTTTTTTTAAAAAAAACTTTGCACACTAAAACGTCAGATGTTGCTGTTACATGTACAGGCTAAATAACGTAGCTATTTTATTTCTTTTAGATTTTATTGCGTGTCAAAGTTGTAAAGATAATTCTTAAACACCATGTTCATTCCTATACTGGTTTGTAAAGAAAATACCTGATGCATACGCTATTTAAATTTTTAAAGGATAAATGGAACAGCCCCCCCCCCCCCCTCCCCCCTTCCTTCCCTCTTTTTGTGTACCTTTTCCTTTTTTCGCATTCGGCAAGAATGTTCTTTGAAGTAATTAAAAACGAAGTATGTGTTTTAAAAAAACTAATATTTTCATATTCCGTTTTAAGATGGCGGCCATTTTAGAAGTTCTGTTTCATATAAAGTTCAACTTTTGGGGGGGGGGGGGGGGGGGGGGTCGCGAGTTTTATTGCTTCCAAAACAACTAGTTGCATGGTTGGATCTGTTACCATAAAAAATAATGTGTGCCATTGAAAGAAAAAAAAATCAAAATAAAATTATTTATATTATTTCAGTAGTAAAGATCCCTTTTTGCGGGTCTGACACGCGACGAATCTTAACATGTAAATTGTAAAAAAAGGGAATTTCCCCCGGAACAGTGACGAATCGTACTTTTGTCTAACGGTTATAATTATAACGGTTTTATTTTAAAAATGATTTAAAAATTAATTAGTTTAAAGGCGGTTTTTAAACGAGCCATTAATAGTGCTGCCATCTATTGGGGTTAAGGGGGGGGGGGGGGGGCGGTGTTCATTCGATAATTTTCGCACTTGCACACTAGACATCTGTAGATTGAAGATATTATAACTCGTAAAAGAGAACTGCTTTGACGTTGAACAATCCGAAAGAAATCAAATCAATTCATTTTATAGCTGTTGTCTGTCTGCCATACTGGTGTGGGAAAATAAAAGTGAAACTAGATACAAAAGATACCATCAATAAGTAGCATTCCTTTATAAGGTTGAAATCGTTCTTTAATTGGTGTTAAAGGTTAACATCATTAATAAAAAGAATTCGGGCCAACTGGTTAACCAAATATGCATTGTTGAGGCTTTCAGGCGGTATCAGTCTTTGTCTCATGTATAATTTATTCTGTAGTAGATAATTTAAGATTCATTTATCTAAATAAACCGAACTGTTTTCTTCATAGGTTTTAAAAACTTCATGTAATGCCACTAAATTAGTTAAATAACGATATTCGATGTGTGTATACAGAGACTGATTTACAGCAGGGTATTCGGGGCACTTGCCCAGGGCCCAATTTTAAAGGGGCCCCAAAAAAATGATTATAAAGCTAACAAAATGTGAAAAAGTTAAAAATAAATTTTAAAACTAATTATTTTTTTAAATCAATTAAATTTAATTTAATCAAAAAAATTTAATAATTTTATTTAAATCAATTGTTAATTTTTGTAAAAGGTATACTATTTTATCCAATTGATTTCACTTTTCCTGCACGTTGGATCACTTGCAAAGTTTAATTCACGGCCAGGACCGTAAACAAACTGGGTTTACGAATTGCACGTAGATTTGTCGTTAACTGATACTTTCAAACTATTCCAAATTTTCTAATATTATAATGAGGATTTGCTAAGGATTTGGATTAGGAGCTGCTAAGGATTTGCTAGGATTTGCTAGCTATAAAATGGGTAGAATATACGAATCTGGCTCAACTAAAATAAAGCAAAAAAGGAAGAAAGCACAGAACAAGAAACATATGAAGAAACTGTTGAAGTATTGAGAGAGACCATATATTAACGTTAATTCAAATTCTTGGGGTTTTTAAAAAAGAAGAAGTTTTTTGCAGTATTTACATTAAAGCTGATTATGTTATTTTGCCATGTGTACTTATACGTAAATTTAGCAATTTTATTTTGAGGTACGTCGAGGGGCCCCCTAATGTTCTTTTGTCCTGGGCCCCTAAGCTTGTAAGTCGGTCCCTGTGTGTATATATTAAATTAGTAATTTTAAAATGTTGTATGTGTTTGTGTATTAGTCGTTTTATATATTAAGGAGAGTCGAAACTACAAATTCTTCAAAATATCGTTTTTAAGATTTTTACGCATTTGTATTTCTCAATTCATTGCCCTTAAAATGACATATTACTTTTTGTTTTTATTCCAATTGTAAAGTTCTAAAATGCAATCACATGTATTTGTTTATTGATGTTAACAGGTAACATTTATGATCCATTTTTCTCAAAATATGATTTTTTTTTGTACGTTTTTACAGAAACTTGCAGTTACATATGCACAATTTTTTGTATATGTGTTCTACATATACATAAGATTTTATTGAAATGAAATTTTAAAGATTATTATTTATATTTATTTTAAAAAAAATATTTTCTTTTAAAAAAGGGATTTTTTGTACACAATTAAAGTGTCTTTCATTAAAAAAAATATATTTAAAAACTTATAAGGTTTTTCTGTAAACCCTCCGTTAAGTTAATTAACAAGTGTCTTTAGTTTACACAGAAAACAATGCAAAACTATGTATATAATGCACATTCTGAGAAAAGGTACATCGAAAAATGGAAATTTAACATGGACGGTATAAAAGGTTCTAAAGGTAAAACAATAATAAGACTGATTCCCTTTTGAAAATTTAGTTTTTAAATTTTCATAAATTTAGGTTCGATTAGGGATAAGATATAAGTAAATAATACGAAAATTTCAGATTTTTTTTTTAAATCAGTGTTTTATAAAATATTTGTAATATTGTAATATTTTTGTAATAGTATTTTTTATTTAACGTTGTTTTATTACAAATTTAAGTGCACTCTTTAAATTGAATGACGTTTATTTTGAAACGATAAACGTGTAAAAACAAAGAACAGTTTTCCCGCTAAATATTCTAGAATAATGTTATAAAAAATGTTATTAGCTTGGATATAAATGATTTACAATTTCTTTTGATATTATTAACAATGGATAGCATATAAAGGCAACAGTTATAAAAAACTATTTTTTTAAAATACAATATAATTTATATGAAACTGCTGGGAACTAAGTTTTGCTGCAAATTTCTTCGAAACGTTCAAAACATTACAGTAATTAAACGTGGTTTTAAATAATTTAATTGTTTGTTTGTTAAATCCAAGTAAATTTTATATTTTTGAAGTGTGATTATATTCTTAGAAAACAATGTTTCGTTCCAGACTTCTTTTAATTGAATTAATAAAAAGATGCATAACAAATGTTCTAGATGATTGATTTAAGATTGAAGTATTTACAAATTGTAAAAGCTAATTAGCGAGTGGAAATATACATTCTATTTTAATGTTTTTAAGATACTTAATTAATTATTAATACTTATTATTTCTTGTGTATTCAGAGGATAATTTAAATAATTAACAAGAACATAAACAAATAAACTAAGTTTATTTGAAAATTATGTTTTGTGTTTTGTTTAAGAACTTTTTAATTACTAATCATGTAGAATAATTACTTTATTTATATGCTAATTTGTTTACGAATAAACAATTGTATTTTTATTTACAACGTTTAAAATTCAGATTTTGTAGTTTGGATTTTAGAGTAAAAAATTAATGCACTTATTAGTAGCGCCATCTGTTGGTGAAAATATGCATTAGAAATTTAAATCAATTCATATGTCTTAATTCACACATCAGAATACATAAGTAAAATTACCTTAAAACTAATTGATTTATTGAACAATACCCTTATTTTAATGTATCAATTTCTATTTTTAGTTGAAATACTATAAACGTTTTTACACCCTGAAAAATCAAGTACAGCTATAAAATATCGATGGCAATATTGTAACTTGAAACTAATAGAATAGTTTAAACCCTTTTAATTCTAAATTAATTATTATATATTTATTTAAGCGCAGGCACACAAAAGTGTTAACACCAATCACATATTGAAACTAATTTAATGCTTTTATTTTAAAATTTTCTTCAATGGTAGCTTAATAAATGTAACATATATTGGAATTTGTATTGACGCAAGTAATCTTAATTCAATTTCTTGACATTATTTAGGTGTTTTATGTCATCATTAATATCATATATTCAAAGAAATACGATTGGCAGAACTTTTTTATTCCAATAAGATATTTGAAACATTGAACTTAATTGTAAATTGTTACAGATAATTTATATTTAACCTTTATATATTTGATGAAAATCAATGTTTTGAAAATATGACGCGAATTCTCAGCGAATGGAGCTTTAGTTAGGATTGTTACGACCATTTTTATACATACAGAGTTTTTATATGAACTATAAATGAATCTTTGAATAAAAATTATGTTTGAATTTGGATATTCTTATTAATATTGCAAAATTGCTTTAAAAGAAGAGCAAAGGAATTTCAAAAATAAACCTATCAAGAATTACATAATTAATTCATTTTTATTAATTTTGAATTTATATATATTTTTGATTCCATTGCAATTTATTCGGGCTTTAGTGTACAGAGTTGTCACAAATTGTTGGGTGTTGCTTCACATTTAGCTGTTTTATATGTAATAAAAAGTTATTTTTGTCCAACTACTTCGCTTATATTTTAATTTTACTCTCTTAGTGTTAGTAGTAATAAACAAAACAGTTAAAGCATAGCAAAATTATTGGTTTATTAGGTGTAGCTCAAAAAACAAACAATGACAATCTCCAATTTATTACCACCCTGTTAAGTACTATACTATACCAAAGCAAAGGCATGCCGAAATTTTTAGATGTTTAACTGCAAATAGATAGCTGCTAATAATTAGCTGTAACTAGAAAGAATAATTAGTTGTAAATAGATATGCACACCTTATTTTAGTTTTGGGTTGCTGCTCAAACATGTATTGATCCAACTATACGGATGCCGGTACATTTTTGTCATTATATGCAAATGAATTACTAGTCTTTAAAGGTCAAGGTTTAAAATATGGGGGCAGGTTGACTGACAAGTTTTCTAAGTCCAAAAGCAGAGTTTCGAGATAAGAGCGTTTAAAGTTTGCAAATTGCCTTGGCTATAATGTTAAGTGGAATGGCATTCAACTTATTATTGGGTAACCCACTAAATTTGAAGACACACCCCACTAGAAAAATGGTAGTTTTATCTACCTAGTAATGGAAAATGGTGTAGCGTTGGGCGTTTGGCAGACGCCCGGAATCGAACCCGGGACCATGCGTGTGTGTCGCCGATATTCTAAACCGTCGAGTTTAAAGTAAATACTCGACCTTGAAAGGAAGATATCTGATATTTGAAAGACTCACACGGTGGTGCTAGCTTATTTTAGGATTTCTTTGACTTCACTTTAAAATAAAAGGTACTTAGAAATGAGTACCTGAACATATTCGATTTTTTTAATACAATTACATCGTAAATAAGCAATGACATACTCAAATTTAAAAAACGTATTTTTTTTTCAAAAATGAGCAGTGTGATTATATATTGCTAATATCAGCTTCTGTTCAAGCCATCTTAACAAAGCGACCTGACAAACTTAAAATAGTTGTTCAGAGATTGGTTTTCCACATCATTTGATGCCGATTGCTTAAATGGAAACTGAGTCATTACAACTCAATTATCTTTCTTCCCCATTCTTTTGGTACACCTTTTCAACATTTCTTCTGTCTATAACTTCTTCGCATCGCCCTAGTGGTACAACGGTTAAAGGATTGGGCTGCGGTGCCTGATGATCTGGGTTCGATTCCCGTTAAGTATTGGTTGTGATTGGCGATATTTATTGAAAGTGATTTATGAAGGCAACCTATGTAGGCAAACAACTGCTCTTTTTATTCATTGTACGCATTTTTGAGTACATGTCTTTTTCAAAATTGAAATTTATGCATTCGAAGCTATGATAAGCACCGAACATAATCAACAATGAGTACATTTTACTTATTTTTGAGTACATATTTTTAACAGTGTTATACCACTTGGCAGTATAAAAGTATACAAAAGTATACTTGTATACAAAAACACGTTGGTCGGTTAAAAATATGTAAGGTGAAGTAATAAATAATCATAATATAACACACAATTTTACACAACGTAAACAAACCAAAACTCTATTTAACTTTATTCCAGAAATGACATTCAGGTAAAGCGCCAATTCAAATAATATTTCAATTCTAAATAATTTATAGTTAATTCTTGTCATGTTTGGGGGTAGACAGAACTTGTTAGTTGTTTATTTTGTGGAGTAACTAAGACAACACACATGTCGCAGTAGGTTAGTGATTGGGACATGTTTAAAGGGCTTGATTTTATTTAAATTAATAATCACTGCGTCGAAATGAAAAGATTTTGTTATGTTCTAAGGATTTGTTGAAACAACATGTAATCAATTAAACACACATTGACTTATATCATTTGACTTTAAATACTTAATAATGATGGAAAGTTTTACAGTAAATTCTAATCAATCTGGCCTTCGCTTTTCAAGCAGATAAAAGTTATGTAAACAATCCCTTGCGTTTACAAATTAAAATACACATTCAGTATAAACAAACCTCGATTCAGTGCCACGAAGAGAGATTAGTAAAGTTGCCAATCTGGACACTGCCCAATAGGTAGAAAAATAAACATTTGTTGATCGTGTAAATAAGAATTGATTGCATGCGCATGAGTTTCTCTATTTCTCGTTTATTTTTTGTCAGAATGAATTTCTTAAACGTAACCTGCTAATTGACGTTAACGCCTAAATCACGCAATTGATTTTTCATTTTTGGACGTGAATATCAATTTAACACTCTGACGCTCAAGGCCGTATATATACGTCCAGCAATCACTAGTTTTTCCGGTAATGTACCCTGTTTTTAAATTAATAGAAATACTCATTTTGCAGTTTTTTTTTTAATTTAAAGGTTTGAGGTAGGTGCAACTTACAAGCTATATCTTTACAATTAATTAAAATAAAAATTAAATTATATAAAACAGTATGCACAAGGAAAATTATACAAATTTCCAAGCAACGAAAATAATTTTACAATTGTAAAAATTGTGTGAGCGCTATTTGGTTAATGGGCCTCTGAAAACATTACAATTAGCAAGTGTTATATTACGCGATATCAAATAACACAAAACACATCTAAAATTACAAAAAAGAGCATTTACCATAGAGTTTATGTTTAACGTCTTAATCCCCAAAAGCTAACTCTGTCTTCATATGAAAAGTTAAAGTTGATATACTTCCTACAACTTAAATCCTCTTTCTTATACACTGGGTCGAACACCGCTCACCACTCAGGCCGTATATATACGTTCAGCAATCACCAGTTTTTCTAGTAATGTACCCAATTTTTAAATTAATAAAAATGCACATTTTACAATATTTTTTTTTTAAATTTAAACGTTTAAAGTACAACTTACAAACTATATCTTTACAATTAATTAAAAAAATTAATAATATAAAAAAGCAGGCTTAGGAAAAATTATTTAAATATCCACCCAGTGAAGACAGCTTTAAAATTGCAAAAATCGTGTGAGTGTCAGTAGGTTAAAATCGGTCCGGGTACCTAGGTCATTGGCAGAAACTTGCGCGATATAAAAAATGTCGATAAATCAAAACCGGATAACTACAGGTTGAGTCATTATATGAGAATAAATGATCTACCGTCGTGTGGAGGAAGATACGCCGCGTCGAGCAATTTGACCGCTAATCAAGTCCTTCAAAAGGAAAATGAGAAAATATGGACATACTTTGGCCTGTTAACCTCATTAATGTTATTTTTGCTCGATATATAGTAGAGAGTGTGTGCTTAATTTGAAGAAAACGACCAATTATACAATTCCATTTGGTTGGTTTACAGTTTAAAACCATTTGTGGAAAAATTGTGTTGATTAGGAAATGGTAATTTGTCAAAGATTTCAATGTGGAGCAGAAATATTGCACTAAAATTTAATTACGGCATATGCAACAAACAAGTTGAAAGAGCAGTTCAAGATGTAAAAAGTAATATCAAGAAGCCTGAACTTTATAAGTACGGATTTATTTAGAGCTTACCGAAGACGCGAGGTTGAGCAGGCAGAGCAGACGCGCGTGGGAAACATCATCGAGCAAATCTCACGGCTTTTTTATTTGCTAAAATTATAGTTTGGAATCTTCTAAATATTCTTGCAAACTTCTATAATTGTATCTACGTTTTTATAGAGTTATTTGAGAATTTATGCGGGATGATGTGTTATGTTTTTCAAGGAACACAAACTTTAAATCGTTTTTTTTCTGTGTTTGGTTTTCCTTGATATTAAGTTTTTCGAAACGCGGCTATTTTATTACTAATGGAGAAATGTAATATATAATTTTTTATGCAGATTGTAAAAAATTAGTATAATATAAATGGACATGTGAATTTTTTTAATACCAAACCTTATGTGTTACGGTTCGAAGGATCTGAGAAAAAATATAAATATTTAAAGAAAAGCCATAGAATTTTAAAATAGCCTTAAAAAAATTGAAAAAGTTTGAATTTTGAAAAAAATACTGACAAATATATATATATATATATATATATATATATATATATATATATATATTAAGAGTATGATCCAAAAATTACAAAATAAAAAAAAAAATTGACGGTACCGTGGCGTCTTAAATTGTTGACAGACAGATCCTTCAAAATTTTAAACAAATATTTATTTTATAACTAAAGAGTGTACATGGCATATTTTGGGCAAAAAAACTATATAAGAAGGCACAAGTGAAGTTTAAGTATCTATCAAAATATATAATTCATAAAATTAATTTTTTTATTTATTTCAGACACCAAAATGATATATTAAAAATCTTTTTATGAAGTCCACTCCCCTTTCTCCCCTAATTGCTCATTTTGAAGACAAACGTCCCCCTTGGCTGATCCCTTATGTCGACAGAAATATTCCCTAACCCGTTCATTTCCCTACTATTGTCTCCAGTCGACTAATTACTCAACAGTTTGTAGTATATTTGATATCTTTCCAATTATGGCGAAAAGCCCCGTTTTGGCGATTTTTATAGTTTTCTTGCTCTTTGGAAAATTTAACATATGTAACTATATTTAAAAAAAAATAGTTTACTGTAATGTTTGTTTCGGAAACTTTCTTTTTCTAGAAAAAAAAAATAACATGAACTAATTTTATGATATGGCGATAATTTTCTGAATTTCGATATTTTTTTCTTCTTTTGAGTTGGCATACTCTTGCGATTGCAATTTAGCAAGCAGTTGTCAACTTCGGATTATAATCAGTTTTTATACAGGTGAAATTTAGTTGATTTGGGATTTTATTTTCAATAGGTTAAATATGACTTTATTTTATAAATATACACCCATAAATAATTAAATACTAGCTGATGTACCCAGCGTTTCCTGGAATAAAATAAAACATGGAACGGAACTATAGATTTGTATTAAAAAGAAACCCATACTCTTCTTTATATATACAGCTTTACGCAGAGTGTTGGTCGGTTTCTTCGCCGTGGCGCTATTTGGCGGTTTTAGTAAGAAATCATTTCTGCTAATTAAGGGGACGGATGGTGGTGGTTTTTCAAAGTCTCATGTCTCAGTCTCTAAGTTTCAGTGACATTCCCTCTACTTTTGAAAGTCAAGTGTGCAAGATAATATTAATTTTATAATCTTGAGAATAATGTCGTCATTTTGTTAATATTTTTTTATATATTTGGCCCTATTTTAGTTTATTCGGGGACTTTTTTTATTCATTTGGCAACATTTTCTTTCATTTGGCAACATTTTCATTCTGTTGGCGATATTTTAATTCATGGGGAGACATATGGCGGTTTATTGGTGATATTTCCTCGTCAGCCAATCAGAACATATCGTTTATCCATCATCATAGCTAACTATACAACATATGTTACATTGTTGCAATGTTGAAATATTCCATTGTTACAGTATTGCAATTAGATTTTATTAAGAAGTCAATGGGGTTAAGCGAGTTAAGGGATGGGAAAGGGTAGATGGGAGTGGTTGTTCAAAATTTCATGTAGACAGTGACCTTCCTCTTGTTTTGAAGGTCAAGTGTAAAAATTTTGTGTTAATTTTGAACTTATAGAATCATGAATTAAAAAGCAGAGTCGACGAATACATCGGTCTGACGCACACAAAGTTGATTTTACTCATAGAGTAATGGTTTTACTAGCACAGAGTTTACTTTTGTTGGGTAGCAAACTTCATAATTTTAAAATTCACTTTAAAAATTTTACAGTTGGAATTTTTAAACTGCTATTTTGCGTCAACTCAGAACTTTCTGGATTTTTGTAGTTGTACTCAAGATTTAAGTACCGGTTGTTCTCTCAGAAGGCAGGTGAAAACTATATATGATCGTAATGGTGAGTCCTACCGGCAGTACGATGCGTCCTTCTCAAAGGATGTTGTACAATATAAGGTTAAAATTGAACAAAACTTTTAAAATATAAAATATAATAATTATGTTCATACAAATCCTACTTTATTCTACTCATTTAACGCTCTGAATATTTTTACGACGTTTTGAGCCATACAAGAAATGATTTAACTCTTATCAAAGACCTTTGAGGTCACTAACGGTGGCGTTGATATTCGGTACCCAAGAGACAAGCAACACAAGGTTCAGGTTATTTATAAGTACCATATACTCTTTGGCGGCACTGTCCTTAGGTGTGTGCGACCAGTGCCGCCACATATGATGCCCCGCTCTTTTGAATGGGTCCAGCGCCCAGTTAAAAAGAAACAAGTATTTTATACGAAAATTTCCGTTTTACATTATCGCCAATTGGACGGTTAATAATATATTTTGTCTCCGGAAGGAGCGGTTTCGGGAACAAACTACACTCCATTTAAAAATTATATAAATTCAAGTTTACTAGCATGGCCATGCGATAATTAACGCATGAACAACCTTCTCCCACACACATCACATACCCATTGGTTAGAGCCAAAAAATATAAAAAATTTAACAGTTTGTTCACAGATGTCTGCATTGTCAACGGCTTGTTTTAAAAAAAAAGCGTTAAAATGAATTATTTTGAACGCATTTAAAAAAAAGTTGGTATTTACGAGACGAAAGTATCATTTATCACTGGTCCTTGAAATTATCTTTCTTTTGATGCCTCATGTGTTAAGATTTGTTGCGTCTAAGGGGAGCAAAAGAGATCTTTACTACAGAACTACTATATATAATTGAAGGGTTTGTTGCAAAAAGGATGTAGCTCGAACCTAGGGGAATTTGGAGTTACATGTACTATCTTGTGGTAAACAAAATGTTCGTTTACACTGTTAAAAATTTAGTGCGACCTTGCACCAAAATTTGGTACCCGTTTAGCTGCAACCAACGTCTGGTGCTTAGTTCTACCAGTTTTTGGTTCTTCCACATATACCATTTAATGGTGAAACGCTGCACTAAAAATCACGTTTCCTCTTCACCATTTTATGGTGAAACGTTGCACCAAAATTCACGTTTTTCATACACCATTTTATGGTGAAAGGTTGCACCAAAATTCGGGTTTTTCATACACCATTTTATGGTGAAACGTTGCACGAAGTTTCACGTTTACCTTCCCGATTTTATGGTGAAACGTTGAACCATGCTATTAATTTGATTTATACAATTTTCTGGCGAAAGGGTGAACCAAAATTAACATTTCTGTACACTGAAGTAAAACTTTTTAAAGTTTTATCTCCTCATATATATAAATCTATATAAACCAACATATATTTATAACCTTTAAGCATGTTTAGCTGAATTATTATAAGTGCATTTATGTTATATATAATTTTTTAATTCTTAAAAGGCTTGTCTGTAACATTCTATAGCTTATTTAATAAAGGGTTTAAATTATACATATTCATGATTTTTTTAGTTACTCATTTCCTGAAATATATTCTAATAAGTATTAAAATAAGATAATTATTTTCGATTCCGTGACATCAAAACTTAACAATTAATGCCCGACTGTACAATTTTTAAAATATATGTATAAAATTAGGCAAAATCCAATTTTTTTAATTGCATTCATTCCAAAAAAATACATTTTTCACAGCAAACAGAAGTAAATCAAACTAACATATGAATACAGGTACCTGTATGTTCAGGAAAAAAGAAATACTCAATCTTTGGTGCAATGTATTTTATTCAACATTAACAAATATATTTAAATACACAAAAATGACTAATTTCTCCAAAGTTTGACACACTAATGATTCCACAGTTTTATTAGATTCTAAACAAATATGATCGTTTCCCGCAAAAATCTCTGATTGGTTACCGTCGAGTAGGATGGCAAATCTATTTGGAAATCAAGAAATAATAAAAAAAATAATAAAGGCAGAATTAATAATTTGATGTGAAGGTTGTAAGATACAGAGTTATCATGTCTAGTCATTTTCTTTTCTTTATATTTACGATCGAAATATAAAATCTCTTTCGCATTTACTGGTGCTAAACAATTTGTAATCTGATACTTTATTACAACACAGTCACAAGACGGTTGACCTTTTCCCACCAAATCTTTTGTAAATGCAAATGCAAACCTACCAGATTCGATGCATTTCCTGTAGTTCGGAAGACTCAAGGAGAAGAGACATCTTTTAAAAACTTAACTTGTTTTTATTTACATTCCCAAACAATACTTTTTGTGGAGGAGCTGAATTTTATCCAACCATACTCAATGGCGGCCTGGTGCTCTCTCTGTTCGAAATCCGAACCGAAACTTCTCAAGTGGAAGATGCCACATTCCAAACCCAAATAGGGCCTCTCAGCACAGTGAATCATCCCCCAAGTGGGCCGGTCTGCAACATTCTCCCACCTTTGAGTTTAAACTTATAAACTCAAATTTTACTAACTACAGCTCTCCCCACAAAAGCAAAGTCAAATATACAAAAAGGATACAAAAAATATATACAAATACACACATATTGTTCATTGAAAACAAAAACAATGAATTATTTGCTAACTAAAAGAATGCTTACTAATCAATGCTAAAATATATATACATATAAATTTAAATGCAAGAAAAGTATAAATTGAAAAAAATATTCTAAATATTAAATTCTCTTAAGTTTCATTCTTAATAGCTTAAACGATCTGGTGCATTCATAGTTCGACCACTTTGGCACGTTATCAGCAATAGAGTTTGTTGTGAGATACAAAGAGTCTTAAATTTCTAAATAAGAAGAGACATATTCAAAATACAATTTGTTTAGTTTCACTACATCATTATGTACAGTTAACACTTTTTAGTTACTCAGAACTAATTATCTCTTCATTTAGAATATCTACACTAGAAGGCCACTTGGATTCTGACTTTCAGAGCCAAGATGGACCCTCCCACCATTTTAATTGTTTCAACTTTTCAGTTGAACAACCACGAGACATGAGGTTGGCAGCTTTTTATACACCTGGTATATTATGCCACAACTGAGGAGGATCAGTCACTGAAAGAATGTATTTAATTCGATTTATCACTAATGTGCACCACTCGGTCATCGTACTCCGAAAACTGTTTCTAACAGCTGTAGAAGTGTCCATCGAATAGAATGGACGACTTCCAGTGACCTCCAAGTCACTAAAACTTGGGATACAATCATCAACACTTAGATGATTGGCAGTTGGAGAAAGATCACGGGGCACTATATTCAAATGATGATTTATGGTGGCACTTAATTGAAATGGGGAGCATTTTACACCAAAACAAACATTTGTATGACGATAAGTTACTGACTCACCTGAGTTTACACTATCAGATGCACTAAGTAGAAGGTTTGGCACTTTTTCCAAACATTGATTCGGAGACGATAATCCCTTATGTTTACAACTTGCATCATACACAGGCCTTTCCTGCTGTCGCCGCACTGGGGCGGGGGGGATGAAGTCGGCTGAGGGGGTCGCTACTTCGACCGGGAAGGAATCACCTCGGATTCGAAAAGCATCTTCATCTGTCGTCGAGGTCTTCAATACTGGGATGGGGGCGGCTGAGTGGGTCACAACTGCGGCCGGGAATGAATCTCCTCGGATTCGAAGGGCATCTCCATTTCTCGACGAGATCGTCAATTCTTTTAGATGTATTGTAGCTCGGACACGGCAAGCTATAAGCTCCTCTTCATGGACTTCGGCAGCGTAATATTCTTGATTGAAGTCTTCTTGGCTGCATCCCGCTTCCTGACTCTGCAGGAGTTCCAGGAACACAACGTCTAGGGCAAAGAGTTTTTTGGCTTTTTCTTCTAGCTGATTTAAAGCTATTTGGACATTCACGGCTTCAGCCATTTCCGTTATAAGCTCACGTAAGAGCTTAACGGCCTTTGTGAATGAACCTCGCACGGCTGTGCGTCTTTGTTTGAGAGATTGCATTGTCTCTTTTTCCTCGAGTCCCTGTTCGGGCGCCATAATTTTGTAAATGCAAATGCAAACCTACCAGGTTCGATGCATTTCCTGTAGTTCGGAAGACTCAAGGAGAAGAGACATCTTATTAAAAAACTTAACTAGTTTTATTTTCATTCCCAAACAATACTTTTTGTGGAGGAGCTGTCTTTTTTCCGACCATTCTCAATGGCGGCCTAGTGCTCTCTCTGTTCGAAATCCGAACCGAAACTTCTCAAGTGGAAGATGCCACATTCCAAACCCAAATGGGGCCTCTCAGCACAGTGAATCATCCCCCAAGTGGGCCGGTCTGCAACAAAATCTATGAGTTTGATAACTATTGGTTGTATAGTTTCAAAGTTATGTATTAAACATCCCTGTTTCCAAGTCAAAGTATCATAAACACCAGATGTGCAAAAATATATAAGATTCAAAACAACGACTCCATTCGAAGGTCTTTGAAGACTGCATGCAATGAAATGAAGAATAAAAAGGAAAATCAAGTGGCTTTAAATTAATTCGTCTGTAATTTTTTTTCTATGATGGAATATTTTAAAGTTGTTTACTTTTGCAGAAATAGATATATCACATAAATAAAAGAATGCATGTATTAACGGGTGCATGGTTGCATTTTGTCGCAGCGACAAAATAAGAATAACGAATGCGCTCTGAATCATTTCATTTAAACATTTTATTAAGTATCAATAAAAAAAGGGAAATTATTAGACAATGAACATAAAAAAACACACTTTACTTACTTTGATAGTCGAATAGTGAACTGCAATGCCAATACGCTTCTTGGAAAAAATGGCGGTTTCCTATTTGTATATAGAAATATTCGATCACAGTTACTAGAGGTGGTTGAACCATTATTTGGTGATATCTGCGCTTTTACCGTTCAAAATTTTTTGGTTCAACCTAGGTTGAACCATGATATGGTGCAACAAGTTGAAAACTTGCATTTTGCACCAAGATATGGTGCAACGTTGAACTGAATTTTTTAACAGTGTAGTACCAGAAAAATGTAGCTCCAACTGTTAGTTCTCGCGTTACTCTAGAAATGGAGCTGTCTGTCTCATTAGTTTGTTGCAATATAGAGGTAGCTTCTGGAGCTACCGCCATTTTTTCCCAAACGACTGACGTGCTTCGCTTACAGGAAGGTTATACAGCACTTATAAACAGTAGAGTTTTTGGTTCTTTTACGTTTTGTGGTTCTACGATGGACTACAACCAGACAACACAGCAGATGAGCCGGACGTTACAGAGGGGGAGTGTGATGATTAAAAATGTAATTTTCTGTTTTTTAAAAAAAAGTTATATGCTATATTTCAATTGAAGTTTTCTTTAAATAAAATATTATTATAGTAAATTGCATTTTTTTTTTGTGAAATAATTTTCATAAAGGTAGATATTTGGTTGCAAGAAAGAGGTAGCTCCAACAATCCAACATGTGCCACGTCATCTGGAAGATATATTTTTGAGTGAAAATACTGTCATAATATGTAGGAACAATTAAGAAGATTGACCAAAAAGAATATCTTCACACAACTTGGAATTTTGAATTTTCAAAGTTTTTTACGGTTTTCTGCAAACTTGAATAATTAGAGCTACCTCATTTTTACAACAAGCCCATAAAGTGTTGCAACATTATATATATATATATATTGTAATAATAGCAGAATATTTTTAGTTTAATTTGGTAATTTGGCAATTGAAAGGATGTTAAGCTGGCAGTCCCATAGTTGATGCCATCCAACTTAGAGAAAAATAAACTTAAAAAAAAAAAAAAAATAGGAATCTGTCGTAGCATCGGCCACCAGTCGATTTCTCCACGGAATTCCGAAACCGAGATTCTGCTATGATAATCGGAATGCTTTGGCAAGCGGCCAGGAATTCCTTGGCGCTGATTCGTCATTGGACGGATTTAAAAAAAATCGATGACAAATAAAATAACAAAAAAATAAAGAGGGGGAGGGGACTTTTTCCAGGTAATTATCTGGGAACGATTCGAAATTTCGTTATTGAAAATTTTCCGAAGACGCCAGCGAAGTTTCCTTCCTCTTAAATTCTTCGTTTTTTAGTGAAATTCTTTTTTGGGGGGGGAGGGAAAGAATTGAAGTGATTGAGTGATGTTTAATTGTGATAGCGATTTAATAACTATTTTTCTGTGGGATTGATTTTCGATGTGTGTTTTACTCTGAAAAAAAAATGGTTAAAAATCGGGCGTTGTCATTAGTTTTGGAAGTAACTGACCTTCGTCGTTACTTTGAAATAAACGGTTCTAGTTTCTCAAAATTCATGATTTTGTCCGTAAATAGTATTTTTTTATTAGTTTAATAGTTTTATAGTAGTTTTAGTAGTAGTTGTAGTATTTAGTTAGGATTTTTAATAGTATTAGTTTAATAGTAATTTTTTTAATAAAAAATATGAATTTAATTTCTTTGTTTCTAAGAATGTAAAAAAAGCTGTTTGTTTTAAAACAATTCGCAACTAATTTCATGACTCTTAAAAAAATTATAAATACTTTGTATTTGAGTTGTTAGACTATGAAATTAAAAATATATAAATTAAATGATTTTTTCTTTAGTTAAAAATTAGACAGTCTGCTATATCATAAACTAATCCAGACTTTTAACGCCTATTATGGACATAGAGTAATGATACAAATAGAGGAATAAAAATGCCGATTTCCGTGTGTCCATCATTGAAACCACGTGATATGTGGAAATGCCAATTCATTCATGCGCCAATATTACTTGGAAGACCTTGGCGACTTTAAGAACTAAACGAGATCGAAGTATTGTAATATGGTTTTGTATTTAAATATAGTTTTTTTTTGAACGAGTGGCACAATTTAAGGGAGTTTAACAGATATATTAAGGAGATTTTTCTTACTTTGTAGTTTTGAAATAATTGCATTACGTTTTTATGTAAAAAATTTACCATAAGCGAAGTTCTTTCAATTGTTATTTTGCATACTTCAATAAGAAAATATAAACAATAAAACCGGAGAAATATAAAGAGTTTCGCTTCTTTGAGTATTGAACACAAATAAAATATTTTCGTTTCGTTAATGAAGAGGAAATATTTAGCGCATATTGTTTGAAAATAAGTAAATACGTACATATATGTTAAAAAGTTGTATACGGACAGAACTACTTATCACCAAAAAAGAAGAAAGTGCGCCAAATTTGAAACTCCTGCAGATGTCTGAACGCCAAATGTGGCAGCGCTAGAACCACGTGATGTGGGTTTTTCTTTTTAATGTTGACACCGCGGCCTTACGAGAGTCTGGTATTGAAGGCGCTCTCTATTTAATATTACAACTCTCTGATTATGGATCATTTACATACTCCTAAATTTATATCTTGTACAGACACCTTTAAAAGAGGCAAAGAAAACATCATTAATTTAGTATCACATCACCATATCTATTAATTTAGAAGTAAACATCCCTTTTGTGGGTCTCACACACGACAAATCTTAACATGTATGTGAGGTAATAAACAAAGGGAATTTTCCGGAGCATTCACGAATTGTACTTTTGTCTTATGAATATTAACGTGTTTTTTAAATGCATTAAAAAAAATTAACTTCCAAGCAGTTTTTAAACGAGCCGTTGATAGTGCTGCCATCTAAAAGTAGACTTTAAACCGTTATTTTTTTTTATATATTTTGGCTATCAAAAATTCCCTAATATCTTTTTGTGGTGGTTAAGGATTCTTCATGTAATAATTATCGCATGGGGATGCTAGTATAAATTATTTTTGTAGTAAAGGTCTCTTTTGTGCCCCTTAGACGCAACAAATTTTAACACGTGAGGTTTCAAAAGAAAGAGAATTGCATGGACTAGTTACGAATCGTACTTTCATATAATAAATATCAACCATTTTTCTTCTAAATGCGTTTAAAGTAATTCCTTTTAACGTTTTTTTTTAAACAAGACAGTTAAACTTAAAAAAACAAATTGGCCATAAAATATGCGTTAATATCTTTCACCCTTTCAAAAAGATTTTTTTATTCATTAATTCTTAATGCGAGAAGCAGAGTAATGGTAAGATTAAGAAATTGACCATTTAGAGGTAAAAACAACCGTTGTTTCTTCGATTCACTTACCTCCATGCTTATTCAATAAAATAGGGGGCAGCATATAAATGTTTGGAAGATGTTTTGTATATATTAAATATGATTGGTATTTAAAAAGTAAACAGAATAATTAGTTTGCGGGAGGAAAATCAGGCGATTTACATAACCCAACAAACCGTACATTACGTTTTAATAGTATCTATTAAGGAGTTAAAGCCCAAGCAACGATGGACACACTTCAGCTAGTATAGTATATATTAATATTAAAAAAAAAACTTCAGGAATGGATACACAGTTCTAAAATCTTTGTGTTTCGATGAAATTTTCTGAAGTTTTTTTAATATTAATCTTTTCTATACTAGCTGAAGTGTGACCAGCGTTGCTCGGATATAACGCAGAGGGTTGGCTGATTTCTTAACCGTGGCGCCTTCTGGCGGTTTTAGTAAGAAGTCATTTCTGCTTTAAGGGGAAAAAGGGAGGTGTGGGTGTTTTTTTTTTTTTTTTTTTTTCAATTTCATCAAACTTGGAATGAAACTGTAGATTTGAATAAAAAAACAAAACCACATACGCTCTTCTTTAAATAGAGATATTTTGTAGTTGTTATAACTACTTTATATTTTCAAATAGATTATTCAGAACTCTTAAATTAAAAAACACTATTTTTTACTATGTCAACAATTGACATAGTTTTTGTGAATATTTTACACAATTAGGATTTTAGTGAGTTTTTTTAATAAATTTCATATTAAACGCAATCCTTAAAAATTACAACAATAAAATTTAAATACAAATACACAATTGAAGACATAGTGCAAGAACAAGTCAACTCCATTTTTTCTGATTTATACTTTTTTATTTATTTCTATAAAGAAAAAAAATCTCAATCGATAAGGTGCGAGAACCAGATATCTCAAAACAATGGCAATAGTGGCATATGTCTTATGTGGTGCGAGAAACACTGCGATTTTGGTACGTCCTAATTTATTTTTAAATGGAGCTGCCTGGTTCTTACACCCACGTATTCAATTGTTAAAAACAAATTTAAAAAAATATTTCAAAAGTATATTTAGAAATTCATATAATTCTAACAAAAATATATGCAGGAAATATACTTAACAAAAAATATATATCCAAAAATATAAGTTAGTACTTTTTATAAAAGGAATTTAAATTGACCATATGAACAGCCATTTGTTTAAGACCGGACATTTATCGAAAGGAATTTATGGTGATTCTGATTATAAACTCTTTATTGTAGTTATTAAAATAATAACAACGACTTCTTCAAAGTTTATTATAATACTATGATTTATTAGCAGTGTGATAAAGGTTTGTTTTTTAAAGTATAATCGAGTAATACTAATAAGTGTTTTAATATGTGTCTGAGTACATGCATTAAATTTTTTTTTTAATTAATTGATGTTCCTGGTGACCCGAAATGAAAAATTAAGCTCTGGAAGTGTTTCAGTTTGAAGATCAATCTTTTACCGAATCTGTCATTGTATCTGTGTAGAAAGTTCGAAACTCGATGGTAATTATGATCAACTTGAAATCCAGGTTTGGTCTTATTTTGCGATGATAATTTTGATCAATTTGAAATCCAGGTTTTGTCTTATTTTGCGATGGTAATTCTGATCAACTTAAAATCCAGCTTTTGTCATCTCTTGCGATGGAAATTAGGATCAACTTGAAATCCAACTTTTGTCCTATATTGCGATGGTAATTATGATCAACTGGAAATCCCGCTTTTACCCTCTCTGGTGATGGTAATTAGTATCAACTTGAAATCCAGCTTTTATCCTCTATCTTGCGATTGTAATTATGATCAACTGCAAATCCAGCTTTTGTCCTATCTGGTGATGGTAATTATGATCAACTTGAAATCCAGCTTTTGCCATCTTGCGATAGTAATTAGGATCAACTTGAAATACAGCTTTTGTGCTCTATCTTGAGATGGTAATTAGGATCAACTTGAAATCCAGCTTTTGTCCTCTATCTTGCGATGGTAATTATGATCAACTTGAAATCCGGCTCTTTCTTCTTTCTTGCGATGGTAATTATGATTAACTGGAAATCCAGCTTTTTCTTCTTTCTTGCGATGGAAATTAGGATCAACTTGAAATCCAGCTTTTTCTTCTTTCTTGCGATGGAAATTAGGATCAACTTGAAATACAGCTTTTGTCCTCTATCTTGAGATGGTAATTAGGATCAACTTGAAATCCAGCTTTTGTCCTCTATCTTGCGATGGTAATTATGATCAACTTGAAATCCGGCTCTTTCTTCTTTCTTGCGATGGTAATTATGATTAACTTGAAGTCCAGCTTTTGTCCTGTCTTGCGATGGTAATTCTGATCAACTTAAAATCCAGCTCTTGTTCTATTTTTCGATGTAAATTATGATCAACTGGAAATCCAGCTTTTTCTTCTTTCTTGCGATGGAAATTAGGATCAACTGGAAATCCAGCTTTTTCTTCTTTCTTGCGATGGAAATTAGGATCAACTTGAAATCCAGCTTTTGCCCTATATTGTTATGGTAATTATGATCAACTTGAAATTCAGCTGTTGTCCAATGGAATACTTTCCATCACAAAATGGGCTATTTAGGATGACTCTTTAGGTGAAGATATTTGTTTTTTAAAAACATAATTTTGGTGAAAATTTATAGGTAACTGAGTGGGCAAACGGGGTAGGTATCAACTTCCTCGTCGATGCTAAACAGTTTTGGTTTAAATGCCAATTTTCGTCTCAATGCTTGGTGTCTACTGCACTGGAAAGGAGCGATATTCTTGGGAAAGTCCACTATTACTGGCGACAAATCCTCAAATGTCTCTAACGAGTCACCACTATGCAGATCGGCAAATTGTGTTGCTTTATTTGTCTTATCAACTTCTCCGGTTTGATGGCTGACTTCTGAGGCCTTTTTCTTCTTAACCTTACGCCAAATCACAATGAAAAAATTACAGCAACCCATAGTGTTATTAATCAGATTAAACCAGATCTATTTATAGCTATTAAATTGAAATAACAAAAACTTTTGCGCGTCAATCACAAAACATTTTTTGAAGTAAACAAATAATATTTTTTTTAAAAATATAATACCGTTCTTGCATTAGGTAGGAAACGCATTGTTTAAAACGCTTAACGTATTTTTTTATTATTGGAAATATGTATTCAATTTTTGAAGAATGGAAATTTTGATTGAGGAAATTCACATTCTTAAATATTCGTCTACAATTCTATTGTTGTGAAATCAAAAGTTTTTGTTCCAAACACATTTTACTTTCAGAATTATAAAAATAAGGAAGTCCAGCGCAAATCAAACTTTATCCATTTTTTTTAAACCGATCCAATCGATATCCAATTGATATCTTAGGAGATATCAATTGGATATCGATATTTAAATGGAGATGCATCTAAAATACCGAACAGAGTCATCGAAAATAATCAATATTCATTAAAAATAAATATTTGAAAAAGTAGAGGTTGGATCAAAATCAACTTTATCCACTCATGAGCCCAGTGCATAACCAACTATATCCTACCATGTTGGTGCACAATCAACTTTATCCACTCATGAGCCCAGTGCAGAATCAACTATACCCTGCTATGTTGGTGCAGAACCAACTTTATCCACTCATGAGACCATTGCAAAACCAACTATATCCTGCCATGATCGTACACAACCAACTTTATCCACTCATGACCCAGTGCAAAACCAACTATATCCTGCCATGTCCGTGCAAAACCAACTTTATCCACTCATGACCCAGTGCAAAACCAACTATATCCTGCCATGTCCATGCAAAACCAACTTTATCCGAATGTAAAAAGCAAATACTGAATTGCATCTCCTGCATAAATATCATTCGCGGTTATGTGCAAGATTGCATAGATATTTAATATAAATTATATTTTGTAAAAACAACTATTTTGTTTTTAAATAATATATTGTTTATATATTTATAATGATCAACCAATAATATATTATCTATATATTTTAAATGATCAACCAATAATATATTATCTATATATTTATAATGTATATATTTTAATATATCTATTATCTAATAATTTATATATTTATATTTTAATGACCAGCTTTTGCTCAGCACTATTCTTATTTTGTCTTGACTTACAAGCATTTGTTTTAGTAATACAGATAGATCAATATGCGCGTAGGTTACTGCGCACCGATCGCAGAGCAGTAGTCAAGCTATACATTCCACAGCTTCGTTGCAAAACCAATTAGATACAAAATATTTTTTTTTCTCTCTCATAGTAATATTTATACATAATAAACATTTGGTAAAGACTATAAATATGCTCTTTTATATATATATGCTCTTGAAAATTTCAGTTCAACGATGTACCATATCTCGGTGCAAAACAGAGGTCTACAGCAAATTACACCATATTATGGTGGAATCTAGGTTGAATCAAATATCCTTTATCGGAAAAAAAGTGGAGTTCAACGATACCGATAATTGGTTCAACTTCTTTAACTGCAACCGAAATTTGTGTTATCGCTACATCAACAAGCCGAGTAATTTCCACCAAGAAAGACAACGACGAACAAGGGCCTCCGCGGCCCAGTGGATAAAGGCGTTCAGATATCAATCAGAGGATTCCAGGTTCGAGACCGATCGTTGGACTTGACAAAGAAAAAAGAAAAAAAGTTGTGATCTAGGGTTGCCAGCTTCGCTACAAAAACACTACTACTAAAATACTAAGAAAACTCGAATTTTGAGTTTTATGTAACGTTATGAGTTTTAGTGCAACGTTTCACCACTAAATGGTATCCGCGGTAGCACCGCAAAATGGTGAATCTAAGCACCGAATGTTGGTTGTAGCTAAATGGGTACCAAATTTTGGTGCAAGGTCGTAATAATTTTTAACAGTGTTCAAAACAATTAATAAAGTTTTTTCTATTGGACAAATTTGTGAAAAGAGTCCTATCTGGTTTAGAAACTAAACTGCTCATATAACATAGGGCGTATAATTTTTCAAAGGGCGTGTAAATCAGTTTCTCAAAACACCCTTAGGAATTTTGAAACAGTCGACCTAAATACCCAATCTTTGTGAGCGACCAGACTGTTTCCTCAGACTCAGATAAACGGACGCCAACCCCATTTTTGTTTGGTTTTATTTTCAAAGTGAAGTTCAACTCAACACCGGAGCAAAAAAAAAAAGAAAGAGAAGGAAGTGGCTAAGATTCGAGCCCCGGATATTTGGAAATGTTTGCTGTCTCATGTCACATCCGTTGCACCCGGATGTCGTATTTCAGATATATTTTATATTTTGCTTTCTTTTCTTTTTGTTTTACAGAATGCGTCTGGTCTGAGATGTGCATTTAAGTCTGAGTTGGCTTACATAAGAGATAGCATTTGTAAACTGAATTAAATAGTGAGTGTGCAACATTGCACAAGTTTCTGTTGGCCTACGAAAAATCTACGAATCTCCGAAAAATTGTTTTTTATTATGAGAAGAACCTTCCAATGCGATTGTGCGATGTTTTCTCTAGAACTACATCATTGATTCGCTATTTAGCATGTGTTTTTGCTCGCCTTATTCTCTTAATTTTTTAATGATAGTTTTTACTTATTAAGATCTTTATTAGGTTACTGGTATATAAAGGTTAAATAAAATAGGTATATTGACTGGGTATCATGAATGGGTATCTCTACTGGGTATTTTGACTGAGAATGTTGACTGGATATTTTGACTGTGTATGTTGACTGGGTATGTCGACTAGGTATGTTGACTGGGTATTTTGACTGGGTATGGGTAAAATTTTAATTTTCTGCCAAATAAAAAAAAAAGTAGCTATTTTTAGTCTATTAATTAAATTTTTAAAAATAGTCTATTAATTAAATTTTTAAAAAATAGTCAATTAATTAAATTTTTAAAAAATAGTCTATTAATTAAATTTAAAAAAATAGTTTATTAATTAAATTAAAAAATAGTCTATTACTTAAATTAGTAATTTAACAAACTTTTAAAATCCGTAGATAATTTCTCTCTATATATATACAACCGACGTAAATAATTTTATCGCATCAAAATACATCAAAATAGTATCTTATTATTATTATTTTAAAATTCGCTACCAGTTAGTTTTGAGCAATTTTTAATAAAACGAAATGGTATCAAATCAGTCTTCTCCTTAACGATTTCAACAATAAACAACAAACATCGATTTATGTATTTTTTCAACCAAATTAAAAAAAAAACTATACTTTCCAGTCTTATTTTAAAAAAAGTAGACGAAATCAAAGTTTTGATAGCACTGGTGAATATGTATGCCATATTGATATTTTAATTAATAGATTGCATTCAACTATGGATATTTTGAATGTGGGTTTTATTTATAATATATGCCAAGACTTGATTTACGAATTTTTTGAAATTTGATAAATCATTTTTGAAATTTAATTTCAAAACGACTTTTGAAATTATGAAAAATCAACATACTACAGACGAGAAAATGATCAAAAATAGACATAGCAGAAAATTGATTAATAGCTAAATGAACTTCCCAAATTGATGTTTCAATCATATTTTTTGAAAAAAATATATATATATATACAAACAGATTTAAAATGTTTTTTAGTTTTAACTATTCCCAACAGATGGCGCTACACTTTCAACTTTTTCATCTACTAAAAACACGAGCTCTGTACGTCAGCCATTGCGACGAAAAGTCGTGAGAGAATCTTCGATAATTTTCATAATTACTTCGAACTGCGCAAGAGCAGTCATTAGACGAATAAAAGAGCGCGAACGTTAATTAATTTACGAAATTAAAATCAATGGCGTGTCACTGGGAGGGGGTGGGGGGATAAAAACTGGCGATTCGGTCCGTGTCTGAGCGATTACTTAATTTGTAACTTATTAAAAATCGCGAGTTGAATCGTGGGAGTCGTGTTAATGAAAAGCACCCGGTTTGGTATTATTTTTCTGTTTCGAGTACGTGAATTGTAATTTTCGCTTCAGAGATTATACTCTTTGGAAGGTAAGTTGGGTAAAATTAAAAGCCATGTACGGATACGAGTTCTTACTTTACAATGTACGGTTTTTCCGAATTTATATAGGCGATTTTATAAAGTATCTAAAGCAGTAAATTTTCAACACTTAAATGCATAATCTTTATTTTTTTTTTAATGTCATG
Source organism: Troglohyphantes excavatus (assembly GCA_963932185.1). Lineage (NCBI taxonomy): Eukaryota > Metazoa > Arthropoda > Arachnida > Araneae > Linyphiidae > Troglohyphantes > Troglohyphantes excavatus. Next base: position 4,269,819 of record OZ010667.1, read on the forward strand.
CGGGACGTAAGAATAAAGAAGAAAATATTAAAAAAAAAACTAACATTCATTTTTAAAAAAAAATTACCGTATATTTAAATTTGTAAAACAGTAGAAGCAATTGAATGTCAAGACTGTGAATATAATGTTTAAAATTGAGGGGAAAACATGTCTAAATTATCACACACCCCTTCTCCTCACCAACCCTAATCTCCAATATCCACCATTGGCAAAATAACGCAGTTAAAATAATTATTTATATAAAAAAATTCTTTAAGAACTTATATGTAATCTTACTATGCATCTAGTACCAGGGCCTGATTTACCAGTAGGTGCAGTACTGGCCAAGGACGTAGGTCCACGACTTTAGGGGGTCCAAACTTTTATTTAATTGTACCAAAATTGCCAATAATTTTCCAAATATGTTATTAATTCTGCAATTTTTTTACAACGTTTAGGTGATTTTTCCAAAACCGTTATATTACATATTATATTTAAATGAGTTTTTAACTCTAACATCTATTTGTACGAAATTGGCCCCATCAATGAAATTGCACCTATAATACTGAATTTCTAAATCAGACCCTGCCTAGTACTACTCTATTCCTAAACAGGATTCAGAAGTTCCAGTAAAAATTTAGTGGTTATTGAATGAAAACGCTACCAATTATACAGTTTTTTTTTCGATTTTTGAAAAAAACTTAATTTTTGAATTTATTTCCTTCTTAAACCTGACGATTGATTTGAAAGGAAGTAATGGGCTATGTATATGTTTCCTAATTTACTTCCTTACTTTCGAAGTTTTTGGCTGGGGCAACAAATGATATTCATTTCAAACAATTCCCCATTGTTTATTTAATGTGAAGATTTTTTAAAATTGCTTTGTAAAATTCGCTTTCTATCCATCGCGATTTTATTGAGTGCTATGTTTAAATTATATAAGAAATAAGAAAAATAGTATGCAAGGTGAATGCACCAGCTATCGAATATTTAAAAAAATATGTAAAACTTAGAGCATATCATTATGTTTTTAAAAGTCAATTCAATCAATGTTATTCAACTACTATTAAAATTGAGGTAAAATTAATTTTACTGTCTAACGTGAGTAAAGTAATTACAAGTTTGGCACTGGTGGGAATTTAGTCTTAACTGGTCGGAAATTGGTCTTTACTGGTTGGAAATTGGTCTTAACTGGTTGGAATTTAGTCTTAACTTTTTGGAAATTGGTCTTAACTGGTTGGAAATTGGTCTTAACTTTTTTGGAAATTGGTCTTAACTGGTTGGAAATTGACCTTAACTGGTCGGAAATTGGTCTTTACTGGTTGGAAATTGGTCTTAACTGGTTGGAATTTAGTCTTAACTTTTTGGAAATTGGTCTTAACTGGTTGGAAATTGGTCTTAACTTTTTTGGAAATTGGTCTTAACTGGTTGGAAATTGGTCTTAACTGGTTGGAAATTGGTCTTTACTGGTTGGAAATTGGGCTTTACTGGTTGGAATTTAGTTTTAACTGGTTGGAAATTGGTCTTTACTGGTTGGAAATTGGGCTTTACTGGTCGGAATTTAGTTTTAATTGGTCGAAAATTAGTGCATTCATCCTATGCAATTTCTATTGTTTAAAAACAAATAATTTCAAAATTTGAAATTTATCATAATAGTGAGGGGAATAAGCTTTATCCAAATAAAATAAACCAATTCAAACCTTAAATGTTATGTAAAATTTTTAAGTGTTTTTATCATACATTTAAAATCAAGTATTGCTATTTCCAAATTATTATAAATGTACACAATTTTTTTAGGAACAAAGCATCAATATCATAGGGTAATAATAAAATATTCCAATATAATTTTTAATCTTTGTGTAAAAAATTGTGAGTATTTTTTTTATCATACTTTTACAAATATTTTCAAATTCTTGGAAACTTACACAATTCTAATAGGAACAAAGCAGTAATATATTATATTCCAATTTTAATAACATTTTAATCTACATAAAAGTTGAGTGGCTACTCTTCTATTGAGACTATCAGTAGTTTATTAGATTGCCAATCTAATTTATAAAACGTATTTCTACCTACATGAAAAACAGTTTTGTATTTCAGAAATGTTATAACAAGTACTCAAAAATAAAGCAATAATGGGCTTATAAATAACCTTCTTTTGAAGAGAATTACAATTTTATCTATATTTAAATCAGTATTGCACATTTATGGTGATTTGTAAAGTAATTTGAAAATATTGTCACTGCACAATCAAATGACACTGGTCAACAGTGAAATTGCTTCTTAGGTGGAAGAACCCAGTCCTAAATGATTTCAATGTGCTAACACGAATATCACTTTTAAAAAAGTTGATTGGATATATGGTTGAAATTTGATATGGACGTTAGTGCAGAGAAAAATATCACCAGCGCAATAGTTAAAAAAATCGTATCATTTGTATTTTGGTTGCAAGATAGGCGACCAGGACAAAGACTGTGCCCCACACGTATGTTGCCATACTTGTCCAGTAAATTTGTTACAGTGGCCAAAGAAAGGTTATGTCATTTGCTGTGCTTATGATTTGGAGGGTGCCGACAAATTACGTTGAAGACTGTCATTTAAGTGTGATACCATCACCAGTTTCTGGAGGCATCACCAAGAATCGAACAGTTGAATATCCTCTTACTATCTGCTCTTCGTCCTGTTTTGCATGGGATATATACATTTTTTCTCAATAATGCGTACACATTACTTAAAAACCGTAGTTAACTCAGCTTTTTCTTTGTCATATTCATTAAGAAACTCAACGTAAAACAAAAATTATTTCAATTTCCAATCAAAATGAATTTTGATCTTAAGTTCAAACTATTATTAAATAGTAATACTTCTAAATGTGTAGTTAGTTGATGTTATTTTAGCTTATTGTATGTGCATATTTAATGATTAACCTTGTTAGTTAGAAGCATTCTTTGTTAGTTATATATAAGTGAATGTTCAGTATAGTATATTTTGTATAAAATAGGTAATTTAAATGATTTGAAATTATTTCATTATGAAATTCTTTGCTTCAAGATAAACTTCGTAAGTTTGCAAAGATATATTGCAGTTAACTTTTGTCATGTATAAGCTTCGAAATTTATATTTTTGTAGAATAATTGCACTTTTTCCAAAGATCGTTAATTTTTTATGAATTTCCTTTTTTTTAGTATTAATAATTCGAAAACTATTTTTTTCCACTTTGCTATAGAAAAAAAAGCCAAATAAATTGGAAATGTTTCATTATTTTCATTGGAATGTATTGAAAAGTTTCCTTTTGAAACAATACCCAAGAGTATTGATAAATAATTCGGCTATTCTAGATTGTATATAGATGTTTTCATGCATCAAACTATCACAAGTTTTTTTTGTATGCTCAAACAAATCGACTGTTGGAATTGAATTAAATATCACCTAGAAGTGTAATTTTTTTCTAAAATGTACTCCAGTAAACGAGGTCAATTTATAGAAAAGAACTAGATCAAAAGACAAGTTCAACCACGTGTAATTTAATATATAATTAAAAAACCCATTTTTCCCACCTTACCCAATAGAGTTCCTAATTTTAGAACTTCGATTAAACTTAAAATAAATTGGCGAAAAAACATTAAACATCGATGCAGAAACAAAATCGTTTGTAAAAAAATGTTTCATTAATTAATTAGTTGAAAATTAAAATTTTGAATTTTTTGGTTAAGAAAAAATTAAAAAAAAATTGCTTTTAAAAGATTTTTTTAAGGCATTTGGCATTTATACTGGTAATGTTAAATTGACATAATTTAGTTAACTTTTCTCTCAGAAAGTTATAAACATATATTCCCAAATATTTTCCCATTAAATACATACTTGGTATAGTGCTGAAATAAGATTTTGATTTTAAATAATTCATGTTTTTACTTTAAAACGATTTTTTCTTAATACAACGTTTATGTTACTCTAGTACCTTTTTCTCCAAAACTACCTAAATTATGTTCCAGAAATTTTTAACATGTCTTCTTAATTTTCCAAAAAAAAAAAAAAAAAAAAAAAAAAAAAAAAAAAAAAAAAAAAAAAGCTTATTTATCCCAAAAACATAAAATAAAAAACTCACTTCATTATCATATCAAGTATCTGTTTAAAAAAACTGATTTGGTTCAAAATCGCTTTCGACACTTGAAGATACTACCTCGCACTCGTTTAGAGTTAACTTTTTTTCAGTTAAACCATGTAGTCAGTGATTAGTTTTTGCGACGACTGTTGTTTCACTAAACACTTGTATATGTCTCGGTAGACATATAATCAATTATGTTCCAATTTGATTGAAATTTTCATATACCGCACAAAAAAAATCGCATAAAAAAAGTCGCACAACAAAGAAATCGCACAAAAAAATATTGCACAAAAACAGGTTTGAGTGTATGGTGGCACAGGTGATCAAGCATCTCAAATTGTAGAACCTAATATGAGAAATTCAAGCGCTTGATATATATATATGTTAGCACAGAAAATGTTTTTCACCCATATTTTAGCACAGAAAAAGATTTGTTGAAATGCGAAAAAATATACTTTCCAAATCGAAAACCAGAAATCCTGGTAATATTTAGTAATTTAAAAAAAACCTGTTACTCATAGAGTTAATTGACATGCTAATTTGTATTAATTTATTTTAACATTAACAATTTCTCCATTAATAATAAAAAAAAGCGTTCTTTTTTGTAAAATGTTAATATAAAACGAAACCAAACATTGAGAAGAACGATATGTGTCACATGTTCCTTGAAAGACATACCTGTCATCCAGCATAAAGTTTCATATAGCTCATTAAAAAAACATAGTGCAGTCGATAATTTTGAAAGTATATATAGGAGATTTCAAACTATAATTTTAGCAAATAAAAATATCGAGAATGTTAAATTTTTCGGGCTACTGAAGTATCCTTAAGAGTATCAAATATCACGATGGCTAAAAGAACGATCGTTGTACGTACACTTATGACAAAAATGATAATTTGGCATCAATGTATATATATATATATATATATATATATATGTGTATATAATTGTTAATTTCTAATACTTATATATTTATATCATATTTAATTATATAAACTATTATAAAATCCTATGAAATGTGTCTAATGACGTTAAATAAATACTTATTTATGTAGCGCTCTAAATTATAAAATTTAACAAACGCATATTTCAGATTTCATTTATCACAATTTTATTTGAAAGTTTTATACCTTTGTTTTTCATATGTAAGAACCTATGTTTGATAATTAAACAGTGGTATATCTACGTTTTGGATTTGCAAACAATATGTTTTTTGTTGATTAATGTATTTTAAATGTTTGTTTTTTTAGTTGTGTAAATAACTTTTATCAATAATTAATTAGTGTATTCGAATGAATATTTGTATTTACGAATCAGAAAAATATGTTGTTTATTTTATTTTATAATCTATATTAAATGCGAAATTGTTTGCTGTTTCTAAGAATAATTAATATATGAATTGGACGAGTACGTTTTGAAAATAGTTTCGATTTTTTTTTAATTTGACTATTTGAAACAAAGTGACGTTTTTGAAACATAAGTAGACTTAATTAATGTATTTTAATGAAAAATACAATGTATATAATAGCTCTGTTATTTTATCTATGTATTGTTTTTAAAATATAAAAAAGTGTTTATGTTAAAGAGATTGTTTACCTGAATTTAGGGGAAAAAATTATAAATTTTAACACAAAAACTGCTGGTAGCTACATGTTTCTGATATGATACAAAGGAATTACAGAAACATAACTCTTTTTACGGGTATTTAATTACAATAAAATATATATAGTTGTAATGTTTAGTTTTTATTAAAAATATGAGTGTGCATCATTGCACTCAAAAATAAAAATAAAAGAAGAATGAGCTCACTGATTGAAATATAATATGTTCAATATCATCAGGTTTTATATATAATTTTTTTTTATTAATAAATAAAATTTTCCCTGGTAGTATTTAACTCACGATTATTAAAAATATAATAATTAAAAAGAAAATATTTTTTTAAATATTATTTCTTTTAATAAAATAAAAAATTGTAATTACAGTTCTTAAATAAATTTTATGGTATGTTAAACTTTATAGAGTGTCACTTTTTAGAGTGTCACTGACTACTGATTTGAAAATTTGGCCAGTCGCAACCACCATCTTCTAATACTATTAAAAAAATAATTAGGTACTAAATATAATGTAGGTGCTTCAGTACTTCACGTATCTCGTTTATTAAATATGTATTTTTTTAAGAAATTTATTAATTAAAATTTCTCCAGTTTTTAATTTAATATGATTTATCAAGGTAATGATATCGAACTCATTTCTGGTGAATTGCTATAATAATCAAAGCAAGCACATGGAAGAATTAAAATGAGTATACAGTTTGGTGTCTTTTATATATTTGGAAACCAGAGTTTGGATTGGGGAATTCAATTGGGTCAATTCTGATTGGAAACAACTGTTTTATAAACAAACCAGCTAAAGTGCCCGCTGTTGCCCGTAAAAAAAAACATGTTACCCCATACTGAAAATGTAGATTTGTATAAGAAACAAACACACAGACACTCTTATTTATACATAACTTTACACAGCGTGTTGACCGTTTTCAACAACATGGCGCCATGCCATCTGGTGGTTTTAATAAGAAGTCATTTCTGCTTTAAGGATAGGAAAGGGGGATGAGGTGGATTTTCCAAATCTCAAATGGACAGTGACATTTCTCGTGCTTTGAATGGACATGCGCCAAATTATATTAATTTTATGGTTTTGACAATAATTCTGCCATTTTGATGATATTTTTATATATATGATAATATTTTAGTTCATTTGGCGATGTATTTTACCATTTTTGCAACATTTATATTCATTTGGCGATATCTGTATTTATTTGGTGACATTTTTATTTATTTGGCGATATCTGTATTTATTTGGCGACATTTTTATTCATTTGGCGACTTTTTATCCGTTTGGCGACATTTTGGCTGTATATTGGAGATACTTCCTCATCAGCCAATCATAATGCATCGTTCATCCATCCTCATAGTTGATTGAATTTGATCTTCACCATTGTTGAAATATTACATTATTACAGTATTGCGTGTGTATGTATATGTTCGAAATTTCATATTACATACACAAATACATTCTTTTTTATATAGGTTATATTATTTGACAGAACCATTTTGCAGCGACAATTGAAAAGCATTTCTTCTTAAAGATAAGATCGTAATTTAGGAGCATATTTCATGACGTAGAACATACTATTGCACCTTGACCGTATTGTGACACAGGTCAACTTTTAATCTATAAGCACGTGTTTCTGTTTTAAGATACCAAACTATTAGCAATTTGTTTTACCCCAATGTTGACATGTCAATCTGCACTGTTTTATTCCATGTTGGGTTGATTAATAGAATTTAAGTTTAAAAAAACTATTTAATAAAACTTAGCTTCTGTATTCAATTTGTAAATATCAATAAATTACATAAAATACAAAAGTATTTGTTCCTTTTGAATACTTATATTTTGGTAAGTAAAATTAATAATTGTTTTTTTTAACCAATATATAACTTTTTAACGGTTTTATTTTTATTTTAAAGTTGTTGTGTTCGATTTGCAATATTGTTAATATTGCCAGTTACATATAAAGATCATATATGTAATTTTTAATAAAATATGAAATTTGATATTTCTTCTATACTTATATTAGTACGAATCTTTAAACGCTACGTATATGAGACTCGATTATTATGTTTACCATTCCTAAATTTTATCATTGTGTAGTGTCTATTAAATGCCTATCAGACACCAAATCAAATATCTAAAAATATGTTATTGCTTTAAAAATTAGTTCATTTTATTTTGAATCTAATGACACCAAAATTATATCACTACGCTAAGTACAACTAAATAATCTTTGCAAACCAATATTCAGATTTGATACAAGATTGCCGGAATTCGTAACTGTGTGAACTCATTTTTCTCAGTGATGATTTTTTTCTTATAAATCACTTTTACTTAGATTGATATAAATTCAGATATATTTGATCAAACTGCTCCAAATTTGCTATAATGTATTTTCTAACATATTACTTTAATTTTTCTTTAAGGATTATTAATATATAGATTATATATATTTTTAGTATTTTTTAAAAGTAGTTTGACCAGTGAAATTAGAGAATTTTTTTCAATCATCATCCAAAAAAACAACACATTCTTTAGTAAATAACAAAAATCTAGACAATTTTTTAAACACAAGCTTTTACTTATAAAAAGGCACAATTTTTGTTTATCAAATAAAGAAAGGTCACTTTTCGTAAATAATTATTTGTTTTAAATTTTTTTTAATTTTTTTTTAATGTTTGACCGTTATATTAATATGCTCGGCTCATGTGTTCGAAAAAAATTATAACGATAACTGCAAAATTAAAAAAACGTAAAATGGTATTTAAAAACCCTTTTAAATGGCAAAAATTGCTATTTTTTTTTTTAAATGTAATACAAAAAACCAAACTTAATAGCATTTTTATAGTGTCTTTGATTCTATTTATCATTAATATTCTATACATGATATTTCACCTTAAAAGGAAAAATATTAGTTGTATGTCTGTTTTTTTTTATTATATGCATTAATATATATTGAATTTCTTTATGAACATTAAATAATATTTGTAATTAAAAATTAAAAAAAAAATTGAAGCGGTATAAAAAATATTCCATTAAGTAAATATTGTTTCTGTTTTAATAATAAAACTGTTGTTCTGTTTTGATTTAGATTTAACATATTGTTTACTATTCGCAGGTTTTTAATGATGATTAAATTTTGTATTTTAAAATTTTATTTCTTTTGGACAAGTTGATAACTGCGGATATATTTTTTTCTTGAAAACGTAAAATGTGTGCTATTAGAATACACGTAATTACCATTCAGCCTTCTAGCATTTAAAATGTCTACTGTCGTCCGTGGCATTCCAAGTTTTTGCAGCAATGCAAATAAATTTTAAATTTCAAAAAATTATCTTTCATAAAACATTATGCAAATCTACAGCGTTGGAATAACTCCCAGCAAAAACGGTCAGCACAAAAACTTCATCAAAGTTGTGAAATGTAATCGTTTTTTGCAGGTTTTATAAAGGAATTTGGAACAAAAAAATGCTGTTTTTTATAAGTATAAAAAAATATTTAAATCATATATGTTGGAATTATAAGTTAAATGCGTTTGCTGTGAAAACAAATTTACACTTTATATTATTCACCGCGCCAATAAAATTATAAAATAAATTTATATATTTGATTAAATGCAGTTGGTAGAAAATCACATTCCAAAAAATCTATAAAATCACGATTATTTATTCAATAAAAAAAAATGTTTAAAGCATATATGTTGGAATTACAAATTAAATACGTTTTCTGTGAAAAAATGTTTACACTTTATATTATTCATCTCTCCAATAAAATTATAAAATAAATTTATATATTTGATTAAATGCAGTTGGTAGAAAATCACATTCCAAAAAATCTATAAAATCACGATTATTTATTTAATAAAAAAAAAATGTTTAAAGCATATATGTTGGAATTACAAATTAAATACATTTGCTGTGAAAAAATGTTTACACTTTATATTATTCATCTCTCCAATAAAATTATAAAATAAATTTATAAATTTGATTATATGCAGTTGCTAGAAAATCCCATTAAAAAAAATCTATAAAATCACGATTCTTTCTTTAGGGAAACTAAACTCTATACTCTATTTCTGAGAAAATTTATTTCTCAGAAAAGACTGCCGCTACTATGAAACAATTTCTCTTTCACAACTTTTAGCCCCCCCCCCCTCTCCTCTCCCCCAAACTGCGTGACTGCACACAAACCGTGACGTTCTTACGGTTTTCCGTGACAGGCAACTTTTCAATTACGAACACATTCTGAACCTTTAACCTTCTATTTTCACTTCCAAATGCACCCACTTACTTCTCCGAGTATATATTCATGGGCTCGGAGCCCCCCACGTCACGTGACAGAAGAAGGGGGGGGGGGGGGGGGTGAATATGGAGAAGGTAGGAAGAAGTTGGTCAGTTTTTTTACACGTGCTATAAAAGTTTTTTAAAAGTATTATGGAACCTCGGGAATAAATTTAATGTTTCGAACCTTTTTTTTTTATTTCAACAGATGGGTGTTTTTTAAAGTAAACTTTCAATTTGGTGTCATAGCTTTTTTATATTTAGTACTTTTTTATTTTTAAACTATTTTTTTTAGGAAAAAAAATATTCTGGGTTTATGAGGCATACGATTCTCACTTCTCTCTATTATTTGGTGCTTCACAAAAACTGATATACTATACCATACCAAAATACATCAAAACAATGGCAAGATTATGTTTTTGGATTTTCATAAAATTCTTTTACTGATGTACCCCAACAGTCTATGACTTATCGGAACCTATAATCGAGGCCTTGCATGCAGTCTATGGCAAAACACAACATATATCCGATTTCTTTATTTATTCACTATGTAGCCTATGTAGGTCGATGTGGAAAGTTGCGGGAGAAGTACCCGTTTATTCTGAAAAAAAATCTGAATTTTTAAAATGGCGTGATCTGACATGCTCTCACATTATGAGAGTTACGATATCGAAACTATGAAGTTTGTAAAACTCACGTATATTTAGTTGTATCGCTTATATTATACGTTTATATTATACACGAAATAAATGTAAACATATAGGAAGTATATGGTATACAGGAAATATTTATGAGCCATTGAGATTATAGAAAGAGAAAAAAAAATATTTCGTACAATGTACATTGTTAAAAATAGGCACTCAAAAATAAGTTAAATGTACTCATTTTTGAGTACATTCAATGCTTAGTATAGCTTCGAATATATAAGTTTCATTTTTGAAAAAGACACGTACTCAAAAAATGAGTACAATGCGTAAAAAGAGCAATTGCATGCATACATACTTCATAAATCCCTTTCAATAAATATCAACAATCACAGCCAAGAATCTACGGCGAATCGAACCCAAATCCTCAGGCACCGCAGTCAAGTGCTTTATCCGTGGTACTACCAAGGCGACACGAAGAAGTTATAAGCAGAAAAGCCGTTAAAAAGACAAGCTAAAAGAATGGAAAGTAACATAATTGTCTTGTAATAACTCGGTTTCCATTTAAGAAATTAACGTCACATAATGTGGAAAACCATCTTCTGAACAACTATTTGAAGTTTGTCAGGTCACTTTGTTAAGATGTCTTGAATAGAAACTGCGATTAGCGATATTAAATCACACAGCTCATTTTTGAGAAAGTACGACTACTTAAATTTGAGTAAGTCATCGCTTATTTACAATGCAATTGTGCTCAAAGAAAAACGAGTAGATTCAAGTACTCATTTTTAAGTTCCTGAATTTTTCTTTTTTTAAATATTCTATGCATTAACGGGTAATTTGGCCCAGCTGCAACGCTGGGTCAAACAGCTAAAAGTCAATGTTTAAGATTTTTTATAAGTAGTTATATTTGAAAGGTTCAGGGAAAGAACGATGATTTTCCATTTGAATTTATTGTGCAAAAAGCGAAACGCACACTTACAAAATTTCTTACCCCACACATACTACATATACACATCATTATTGTTTTACGAAATGTAATTTTTCTTCTCGTTGCTAACATAAGACATTGATATCTGAATTTCAGCAAAAGTGGACATTTGTCATTTTTTTCCATCCCCCTTTATTTGACATTTAAATATAATTTCATTTTTATTTTATAATAACAATGGCGGCTCCAAATTATATTGCAATATTGTCTCCAAATCCGCCTTTTAAAATCGTTGAAATTTTTTGTAACAACTTAAGGTTGAAGTTTGCGATATTTTCATTAACTAAAATAATTTTACACAAGAAAATATGAAATGAACATTACAGACTTACCACTCGACGAAAGTAAACCAAACCGCATAAAAAGGCGCACTCTGCACAGCTGAGCCCAAGTTTGCGTAACTAAAGGCTTGGCTGTGAACGCAGCATAACCCTTCCATTTTTTAAAAAAAAACGCGTATATTTTTATATTTCGTAACAAAAAATACCCTTTTCTACCCTCATAACCCCTTGTTCCCACTTCCGCCCAAAAAAGAGGGTACGACCCACACTGGGTTCGGGGTCATTTTTTGCCCCGAAGGTTAAAATTCGGGTTGAAGGTCACAAAACCCTTTTTCTCCCACAGTTAAAAATCTCGGTATATGAAAAAAAAAAATCAGCAAGGGCACATCCTGTTCTTTCACTGTTAATGCATCTGCTGACAGAACCCTGTAAATGTGGCTATGGGATCGGGCTAATTAAAAAATATTTGGTGTTTTAGGATTAAAATAGGGACACTGAGCCCAAAAAATTGTAAAATGTTACAATTTTTTTATTTGCTAAAATTGTAGTTTGGAATCTTCTAAATATGCTTGACAAATTTTAGAACTGTATCTGTGTTTTTTAAAGAGTTATTTGAGATTTTATGCTGCATTGACAGGAATTGTTTTTATTTAAATTGTTTTTTCTCAGTGATTGGTTTATATTGATATTCAGGATTTTGATAACACTAAAACTTTTTCACTAATTTCTAGTGATAGATGAAAAAACATGTCAATATTGAAGTTTTTAAAATCTTAGTAATTCAAGGGAACGCCAAGAAAACGAAATTATAAACTATCTTACATGCACGAATGTTTTAATTTAAGGGAGACCTAAGCCAGAAATCCTAATTTGTTTATTAATGAATTCAGAAATACAATTTTTTTAATATTATTAGAGCATCTTTTTCTAAACAATAATCAAAATCCGAAATATATATATTTTTAAATATTTCTGTTATTTTTTGCGTTTTTTAAGCTTAAATAAAGTTTTTAAAACACACTACTGCTCCTTCAATTTTAAATTTTTTTAAAATTTTTTAATTGATTAAATAATTTAAAGGTATGTACTACAGACGTATGAATATACTTTAGCAAATTCGTGTTTTAATAGTTTTCAAAAACTTATTTTAAGTTCAATTTTTTTTTTTAAATTTTTTTTTAAAAAATTAAACTCCGAGAAACTTATTTTAAAACTCTTCTTGTAAAAAACACGAAGGCCTCCGTGGCCGAGCGGTTAAAGGCATTCAGCTACTAATCCGAGGATTGGTGGTTCGAACCCGTGATGTGGACTTGACAAAGAAAAGTAAAAAAGTAGTGATCTTGTGATCGGAGGGTTGCCAGCTTCGCTAAAGAAATACTATAAAAGTCGTCCAGAACATCCGCAAAAATTTTCGGCGTGTATACGGGACTGGTGCAAGATACATCAGATCGGGATCCAAAGTCCCGACGTCTATTGAAGGCGTTGGGTGCCAGTTCAGGTGTTTCATCGTCATCTGACCATGGTTCTAAAATAACGAGGTGCATGTATGAATGTGTGTGTGAATGTGTATGTGTTCCCGGGTCTTTCCTTCGAGATTGACCCCGAACCGTCGCCAATAGCCCACTGTGCAGCTCTAGTGCGACGTTAATTAACAAAAACCAAAACCAAAAACCTTAACTTTTAGGCCGGCCGCGCACTAACTACAATCGCACTGTAACTTTAATCAACTGAGCAACTAAATCAATCTCTTCGAGCTTGGATCCCTCATAGTAGAGAAATCATAAGGTTATAATATGGTTAACGTCAAAGTGAGGCCGTCATGTATGGTCTCATATACGTCGTTTACTACGTAAACCATTCATAAATTTTTCTAGTTCATTCATAAAAATATCCTGTACTTCATAAAGTAACAAATTTTCTATTATTTCCGAATCACAAGTCAATCGCGACAGTTTTTTCACTTATAAATTTTGAAAGGAAGTCACGTGTCTGGTGCCATCATGTCTGAAATGTATGCATCACGATGATGACGTCATATTCGCTCTACTACAGTCCATTCATGCTCGAAGATCAATCTCACATCCACCGATTCCTATTATTTAATTGTATCCTACTCAGGCCTGGCAGGTCTCAGTTTTTGCAATCACAAAAGTGAAAGTGAAAAATAACGCCAAACCCAGATTTCAGTAGAACTTCAATTAACCAGATCAATTGGAACTATATCCCATCTGGATAAGGGTAATTCCTTCGGTCAACCGTTGCCAATAGCCCACTGTGCAGTTCTAGTGGGACGTTAATTAATCAAAACAACAACAAAAACATCCTTACAGATAGTCCGCGGACCGTCGCCAATAACCCAATGTGCAGCTCTAGTACGACGTTTTTTAACCAAACCCAACCGAATAATCAGAGTTCTACTGTACCACAATCCATACTAAATCATTGTCATCTGACCATGGTTCAAAAATACGAGGCATCGTTCCCGGGTCTTTCCTTCGAGATAGGCCCTGAACCGTCGCCAATAGCCCACTGTTCAGCTCAATTGCGACGTTAATTAACAAAAACCAAACCCTTTAAAATCGCCAAATTGTCGATTATTTGCCAATGGTTTGGTTTGGTTAATCAACGTCGCACTAGAGCTGCATAGTGGGCTTTTGGGGTCGGCTCGGGGACTATCTCGAAGGAAAGACCCTTGGAACAATGCTTCGTATTTTTGAACCATGGTCAGATGACGTAGACAACACCTGAGCTGGCACCCGACGCAACCTCATAAGGTGCCAGGACATTGGACCACTATCAGATTAACCGTGCACCAGTCCCGTATACACCCATTGTAATTTGTTGGATGTTCTAGACGACATTCTAGTGTTATTGCAGGATTATTTGCCACAGCTGTTTGCGTGGTAGGGAGCTTGTTTGTTTGTTTGTTTTTGTTAATTAACGTCGCACTAGAGCTGCACAGTGGGCTATTGGCGGCAGTTCGGGGTCAATCTCGAAAAGGAAAGACCCGGGAACACATACACATTCGCACACACATTCATACATGCGCCTCGTCATTTTAGAACCATGGTCAGATGACGAGGGAACACCTGAACAGGCACCCGACGCAACCTCAATAGGCGTCGGGACATTGGACCCCGATCAGATGTATCGTGCACCAGTCCCGTATACACGCCAGTATAATTTGCTGTATGTTCTGGACGACTTTTCTAGTATTTTTGTAGCGAAGCTGTCAACCCTCCGATCGCAAGATCACTACTTTTTTATGTCAAGTCCATTTCCCGGATTCGAACCACCAATCCTCTGATTAGTAGCTGAACGCCTTCCCAACTGAGCAACTGGGGCTCTATAAAGAGGATGAAGAGCAGCGGACTGCCCGAGAGAAACTGAGCAGCTGTTCTTCGGCAGTCCTGATTGACAGCGGAGCGATGCTCTCAGAAGGCTGGGCAACATCATTTGCCACTCTCATCCTCTTCCGCTATCGATGACGTCACTCTCTCTCACCCTCTCCGGATCCCTCTGTGAACTCCTACGTAAAACATACCTCCCTTGTTGGGATATTTATCATCTATAAAACGCATTTTTCGTCGGGTTTGTTTGTTTGTTTTTAATTAACGTCGCACTAGAGCTGCACAGTGGGCTATTGGCGACGGTTCGGGGCCTATCTCGAAGGAAAAACCCGGGAAAGGTGCCTCGTAATTTTGAACCATGGTCAGATGACGAGGACAACATCTGAACTGGCACCCGACGCAACCTCAATAGGCGTCGGGACATTGGACCTCGATCAGATGTATTTTGCAACAGTCCCGTATACACGCCAGTATAATTTGTTGGATGTTCTGGACGACTTTCTAGTATTTCTGTAGCAAAGCTGGCAACCCTCCGATCGCAAGATCACTACTTTTTTACTTTTCTTTGTCAAGTCCATCGCACAGATTCGAACCACCATTCCTCTGATTAGTAGCTGAACGCCTTATCCACTGAGCAACTGGGGCTCCCGTCGGGTTCAGAGTTTAAAAAAAAAAGAAAGATTGTTTTGGTTAATTAAAGTCGCACTAGGGCTGCACAGTGGACTATTGGCGACAGTTCGAGGCCTATCTCGAAGGAAAGACCCGGGAACGGTGCCTCGTATTTTTTAACCATGGTCAGGTGACGGGGACAGCACCTGACCTGGCGCCCAACGCCTTCAATGGCCGACGGGACTTTGGACCCCGACCAGATTTATCGTGCGCCAGTCCCGTATACACCCCGTTAATATTTTATGGATGTTGTGGACGACATTCTAGTGTTTTGGTAGGGAAGTTGGCAACCCTCCGATCGCAATATCCGTACTTTTTAACTCAGGTGTTGTCCTCGTCATCTGGACATGGTTCAAAAATACGAGGCATCGTTCCCGGGTCTTTCCTTCGAGATAGGCCTTGAACCGTCGCCAATAGCCCACTGTGCAGCTCTAGTGCGACGTTAATTAACCAACAGATATCCGACCAGACCAACACGTGCCTCATCCAATAATCGAAACAAAGTGAAATCAACATGTAATTGATACGAAAGAGCATAAATACTTACGTGGCTCAACATGGAGAGTTTGTAATTTAAGTGAGTTTTAGGTGAACGTGAGTCCCCAGTTGGAAAACTCGCAATCTTTAACCCGCTTTTCTTTTATTTCAAGTGTTGCCGAGACGAAAGTGAGTAATTTCATAAATGTTTGTTAACCTTCCCAAATATCGCTTCGTATTTAATTCGGCGTAAACAAAAAACAAAGTTCTAGTCGCATCGTTTTGCCACTTAGTGCTTTTTAATATTTTTTAAGGTTTGGCATAGAATAAGGTTCGTTATTTTTGATTAAAATTAACATTTTATCAAATTTAATAATTTTTGTATATATGGTAATTGGCTAATAGTGATATTTGTGCTTAAGCTTTAGAATAGGTAAAAGTACAGATTTCCGAGTATTACATTAATTTCCATTTTGCATAAATTTTAAAATTAAGTTTACTCTTTAAATTTTACAGTATCAACCATTATAGTTAATAATAATAATGAAAGTGCAAAAAAAAAAAAAATCCAAACAAATTTCGTATAATTTCTTTTTGCTTTTAATAATTTTGATATGAGGGGTGACTGTCTCCTTGGAAATCAATTTTTTGTGACCCTCTGCACTAGAGTGTCGTATTTAAAGGACACAGTACTAAGAAAATTTTAAATTTCTCGATTTGTTTTATTTGCTAAAAATATAGTATAGAATCTTCTAAATATATTTGCATAATTCTTGAATTGTATGATTTATAAAGAGATATTTGAGATTTTATACTGGGTGACTGCTATGGCTTTCAAGGAACGAAAAGTTGAAATCGTCTTTTCGAAGTGTTTTTTTTATAGAGAAATGTATAATATGTGTATTATAAATTTGCATGTGTATGATCTGTGTAGTAGTTTCTTTTACTCTCTGTACTAGGATAAATTTTTAATGACTTTTTAGTAACTGTCATTTTCACTGGTATTTACCAGCTATTCCTGGATTTTACAGAGGCCTCCGTGGCCGAGTGGATTAGGCGTCAGCTGGGAATCCAAGGGTCCCCGGTTCAAAACCTTGCGATGGACTAGACTAAAGAATAGTAAAAAGTAGTGATATTGCGATCGGAGGGTTGCCAACTTCGCTACCAAAATACTAGAATGTCGTCCAGAATATCCAACAAATTATACTGGCGTGTATACGGGACTGGTGCACGATACATCTGATCGGGGTCCAAAGTTCCGACGTCTATTGAAGGTGTTGGGTGCCAGCTCAGATGTTGTCCTTGTCATCTGACCATGGTTCAAAAATACGAGGCATCGTTCCCGGGTCTTTCCTTCGAGATAGGCTCCAAACCGTCGCCAATAGCCGACTGTGCAGCTCTAGTGCGACGTTAATTAACCAAAACCATCCTGAATTTTATAAATTTGTTTACAAATGTTACAGCAGAAGCGTCAACAAAGTTGCCAACTTGTCTTGCAACGTAATGCCTTATCACCACGGGGTATTTATTCTCGAATCACCGAGAAGCTCGCGCTCGTTTTACTCGTTTGTGCAGAATGGGCCTTAAAGTATATAGTTAATTCCAAAATAATAAGTCACTAATGTTTCATTATGCAGCTCCAGTGCGACGTTAATTCAACTAAATATGCGACTTTTACTTGCCTTACTTTTACTTACTTGACATTTTATTTTCAGGTATATCGTACAATGTCTGACCCTCGGGACGACGCGACTTATTTTATCGGAATTCCACGCAACGATTATGGATATGCGACATCGAAAAATTTTGATGTAATCCATCCGAATGAGACTGAATCTCTAGATCTCATCGAACAAGGTACTGTTATCGATGAAAGTCATTCGAAGACCGAAGAAACTCCTAAAGAGCAGGAAGTTTCAACTCTTGGGAACATTTCGAAAACTGATTCTGAAGTTCTTGTGGAACAAACTGCAATGGACGAAGAACTTTCCAAGAACGAATTGGATTTGTCTTTGCAACAGGTAAAGGTTACAAATGAGGTGCACAAAAAGAAAGAGTTAGAAATTCCAGTAGAAGAAATTAATACTGAAAGTGTTGCGCTTCATGTTACAGCACCTGTGAATGAGGAGGAAAACCAGAACAGCAATCTGGTTAAACCCAGCTTGAAGTCGGAGAATGGTGCATCTGGCTCGTTCTTGGATTGCATTGCTGGATCTTTAATTGAGGAAGATGGAAGAGTCTCACAATTTCCAGACTGTACAGAGGGGCAAAATTCTAATTCGGAAAGTAGTTTGAAAACGTCAGTAGTAGAAACAAATGGTCAACTATCTGGTGTATTACAACAGAGCAACGCAGAATCTCCGGCAAAAGTTTCACAGAGCACAGTTCTCGAAGGCAAAGTAGCTGAAGAGAACTCTAGTTTTGAAATTGATTCAAAGGAATCTGTAGTAGATCCGGACACAAATGGTTCTGATGGAGCTGCGAGAGTGGACCAAACTTCCGATGAAGGTTCGCCTGCTAATTCTCAGAATCCTGACTGCGGAGAAGAAACCGATGATCAAATATCTTTTATATTACAGCCGAGCAACGCAGAATCTCCGGCCAAGGTTTCGCAGAGTACACAAGTTCTCGATAACAAAGTAGATGAACAGAACTCTAGTTTTGAAATTGATTCAAAGGAATATGTAACGGAGCCGGACACAAGTGACGATTCTGATGAAGATGCGAGTTCGGATGAAGCTTCCGATGAAGAAGGTTCGCCTGCTGATTCACAGAATCCTGACTGCGGAGAAGAACAGAACTCTAGTTCTGACAGCGATTCGGAAAGCTCCGTAGAGGCGACGGTGGAAGCAAACGCTGAAGCTTCTGATGTCAACGTAGAAGAAATTTCCGTCGAACAAAATCTGCCTGCTCAACCGGTTCGCAGAACAAAAGAACAGGTTTCGGAAATGATTTCAACGTTCTTGAATTCACCAGAATACACAAATAAGCTTAAAGAAATCGACGCCATCGTCAAGCAGCTGACAGCCGTAGAGTTCCTGACCCCCGACCTTTCCCCCGAAGACTTTGAAGCTTTGAAAGAACTTTATGGCGAAGAGGCCCGGTTCGAAGAGGATCTTTATTCGGGAGCCAAAATGCCCGAATGGAATGTTTCGAAGCGAAAATCGAAGTCGTCTGAATTGGACGAAGATGACGAAGAAGTCGAAGTTGCGTCGAAGAAGTACAAGTTTTCGAAGGATCTGGATTCGGAAACGAAAACCGAAGAAAATATTTGTTGCCTTGAAGAGCAGTTCCGTCTTGCTTACGAAGAAGCCAACGAAGACAAAGGACCGCTGCAGAGGGATAAGAAGTACAATTTCTCTATAACTGGAAGTGGTGAATATCTGAAAAAAAGATACAAGCTTTGCAAGCATCAAATTGAGAAAATAGACTCGTTAGTTGTGAACGCGATGTCCCTCGACAATTATTTCTCTCGGTTCGCTGATGAAACCGACTATGAAAATTATTTGGATAGAAAAAGGAAACTGCATAAAGGAATCCAACGAGGAACCAAGAGATCTGCAGACGTTTTCAACAGCAGCGAGTCTCAGAACAGGAATTCCGATTTCCAATTTGGTGCGCCGCAACCAGGAACCTCCAGTGCAAGAACAAGAAGCTATAACAACAAAGCGGAATGTAAGCAGCAATTGCTTCACAGTAAAGAACTCTGTAAAGGAAGGTTTGCCGGAGCACTTGTAGGAGCCCTTGACTATGTCAAAAATCTAGTTTTATGTGTTTCCTTCACGGGATCTCTTATGATTGCCATGGCAATAGCGAAGGTTTTTGGTGTGACTTTTCCTGTACCGAAATCTCAAAGGAAAAATTTACGAGATGATTTAGAGAATTCGTTGCAGGAGTTTCCTGATGTAAACTTGGAAGAGCCTTAAACTAAATTGGTACTTTTATGTTAGATTTCCGGAATTAAAATGTGCAGGCTTCATAAGTTATATTTTTCTTAGTGTATTGTGAGTTTGTATTTTAAATAAAATAAAGATAGTTTTTGAATGTCTTGCCTCTTTTGCTTACTTGTGAGCATAAAATTTAAGATGTCATTGTTAACCCGTAGTTAAATAACTTTCATAAAAAAAATGCCAGTTTATGAAGATCAAAGACTTGCATAAAATTTACTTGAAAAGATTAAAAATTATATCTACAACATTCAAGATTATATAACGTAGATAGTTCAGGAGAATTTTAACTTGGAAATATTGTCTTGTTTCATATTTTGAGAATGTGACATGCATGAAGCGGTTGCGACGTTAGTTTAATGTCATCAATTTTAAGAATCGAGATTCTTAACATTAATGAACTTGTTTAAGAATCCTACGGTCAAGGCAATGAACGTTAAAACGTATAACAAACACGTAGGAACTTTGCATGTTTATTTCAAAATATATATTGCAGATTTAAAAAAAATTGCCTTTGCAAGGAAAATCAAATTTATCGTCAATAAATTGTTAATCGTAAACGTCTGAAGCCCATTCTACGCGGATGAGATAAACGTGCGCGGTATTTTTAAGACTATTGCGATTGGTGGATGCAAAACCAAGCTATGCTCTAATCGGAGCCATGTGCAAAAGATCTCGCGTTTTTATCTTTTCAATCTAGAATGGGCCAAAATAAAAAATAAAAAAACGTATATAACCCACCGGTAGACCTCCGTGACCGAGTGGTTTGGTTAATTTACGTCGGGGCCTATCTCGAAAGAAAGCCCCGGTAACGATGCCTCGTATTTATGAACCATGGTCAGATGACGAGGACAACAGCTGAGCTTGCACCCAACGCCTTCAATAGACGTCGGGACTTTGGACCCCGATCAGGTTTATCGTGCACAAGTCTCGTATACACGCCGTTATTTTTTGTGGACGTTCTGGACGACATTCTAGTATTTTGGTAGCGAAGTTGGCAACCCTCCGATCGCAATATCGAGCCCCAGTTGCTCAGTTGGTAAGGCATTCAGCTACTAATCAGAGGATTGATTGTTCGAATCCGTGAAATGGACTTGACATAGAAAAGTAAAAAAAGTAGTGATCTTGCGATCGGAGGGTTGCCAGCTTCGCTACAAAAATACTAGAAAGTCGTCCAGAATATCCAACAAATTATACTGGCGTGTATACGGGACTGGTGCACGATAAATCTGATCGGGGTCCAAAGTCCCGACGTCTATTAAAGGCGTTGGGTGCCAGTTCAGGTGTTTCCTCGTCATCTGACCACGGTTCTAAAATAACTTACGTGTGTGAATGTGTATGCGTTCCCGGGTCTTTCCTTCGAGATATACCCCGAACCGTCGCCAATAGCCCACTGTGCAGCTCTAGTGCGACGTTAATTACCCAAACCATGTAGAATCTGCCTAACTAAAAAAAACTGTTAACCCACCGGTAGGCCTCCGTGACCGAGTGGATAAAGGTGTCAGCTGGGAATCGGAGGATTCCTAGTTCGAATCTGTGCGACGGACTTGACTAAGCAAAGTAAAAAAAGGAGTGATCTTGTGGTCGATGGGTTGCCAGCTTCACTACAAAATACTAGGAATGTCGTCCAGACCATCCACAAAAAATTTCGGCGTGTATACGGGACCGGTGCACGATAAATCTGATCGGGGTCCAAAGTCCCGACGTCTATTAAAAGAGTTAGGTGCCAGCTCAGGTGTTGTCCTCGTCATCTGACCGTGGTTCAAAAATACAAGGCATCGTTCCCGGGTCTTTCCTTCGAGATTGGCCCCAAACCGTCGCCAATAGCTGACGGTGCAGCTCTAGTGCGAAGTTATTTAATCAAACCAAACCTAAATAAAAAAATAACTGATTTAATTGCTAAATGATTTAATAATGGAAGTTAATGTGAACTTTTATTATTAAATATGTAAATACCCCCCCCCCCTCCCTTTACTCTTCCAATCCAATAAACAATTGTATTTTTTTAATGTATTCAATTAGATAAGTTGTTTTAAGTGAATTTTGTTTGGAATACATTTATAAAATCTTCTATAGAACAATTAAATAGCTTTTTCTATAGTCAAGTTATTGAAAATTACTAAATATTTTTTTTAGCTCTGGTGTTGTCCTCGTCATCTGACCATGGTGCATAAATACGAGGCATCGTTCTCTGGTCTTTCCTTCGAGATGGCCCCGAACTGTCGTCAATAGCCCACTGTACAGTACTAGTGCGACGATTTTAAACGAAACCAAATAAATATTCTTTGGTTTGGTTAATTAACATCGCACTGTAGTGACAGTTATAAATTGATACGATAAAATTCTGGAGCTTCTGTAAACCATGAATTGTCCATTTTTCGACTATTTATATATTTGTTATCCAACATGTACTTATAAAAATTAAACCGAAGTATAATGCACGTCACACCTTTTATTGATAATAGAAAGTCAAACAACACAAAAGATTACATTAATTTTATGTTTTTAATTCGCTTATGAAATATGTAAAAAAAATTCCTTATTGCCATTTGTCATTACTTGTTAAACCTTTGTGTTAATTTTCCCGCTAAGCATTTTAAATCAATAGCTCTTTTAAATCGTGGCGCCATCTATTGTAAATAACATAAAGCTTTTGTGTAAAAATGCTGCAATTTTTTTCGTTTATCAATGTGTTCAATATTTGAAAATACTTATTATAACTTATTTATACAAGAAAATTTTTTAGATGTAAAATATAAATTATAATTTTTGATAATACATATACCTTGCAGTTGTATAAAATTATATATATAAAATAAAACGCAAAATAAGAACATAGATTCTATATTATCGTAATTTTTATATTTAAATAATTTATAAAATATAGTATTAAATATATCTATATTGATAACTCGGTATTAATTTTAAAATTACAATCGCACACTTTATATATGTTTGTCATCGGAAAATCGTGTTTTGAGAAAAGTATAAAATTCAAAATATTATTACTATAAATAAATATATTCTTATAACTAATATAGAAATTTTGAACAAAACATGTTTTGAAATTTCTCGTATATGATTATCTTAAACCTGTGAAAAAACAACAACAACTTGACACCCCAATTAAAATGACTTGAGTCATGAAAAATATCATAAGTCACGATTTTTAAATGTATATTTATTTTATTAGATTTTACTAGAAGATACAGTTATGCAGACATCTTAAAATAAAATCTTTGTTTATTTTGAATGAACTTTGCAGAATTTGTTTTTCTATTCCACTTTTTGTAAGTTTTAATTTTATACTGTCGCGAATTACAACGGGTTATGTCCTAAACGAAGGTCTACTCTGATGCCATTGAATAATTTAACCCGACTTTTAATTATATAATTATTATGTTTTTGATGTATGAACTTTTTCATCAACATTGAGATTTAAATTTGATATATTTTTTTTAATGCAAGTCTTATTCTTCTGTTTAACTTTTAGTATGAGTCTTTTACCTTTTCGCGTAGGCTTCGTAACAGAAAAGCTGCACTGGCTGTGGGCTAACTTAAGAAGGGCGGGGGCTGCCTTCCAAAATTCGCTTTGGGAGGTAGGAAAACGAGTTCTCAAAGCTTTGTAGAAGAGTGTGTTGCCTGACTATAATTTCCGTGTAACTGCCTGACGGAAGGATCGTTAACAATCCTTCATAAAAATATTTAAATTCGCTGTAGGGCAATTCAGTTGTCAAATTACTGAAAAGCGCAATTGAAGACGATTTGCACACTGTTAAAAGTAGGCACTTAAAAATAAGTAAAATGTACTCATTTTTTATTACATTCGATGCTTATCATAGCTCCGAATACATAAGTTTCATTGTTATAAAAGACATGTACTCAAAAATGAGTAAAGACGAATAAACAGAGCTGTAACTTGCCTGCATAAGTTGTCTTCATAAATAACTTTCAATAAATACCAACAAGCACAATTTATACTTACCGAGATACGAACCCGCGTCTGCAGCAACGCTTTTCACAGTCTTATCTGTTCAGCTATCGAAGCGACGCGAAGAAGTTATAAACAGAAGTAATGTTAAAAAGTTGTGACAAAAAAAAAAAAGGAAGTAAGATAATTGAATTGTAATAACTCAGTTTCCATTGAAGCAATCGACATCAGATAACGGGGAAAACCATCTTCTGAAAAAATATTTTAAGTTTGTCAGGCCTCTTTGTTAAGATGGCTTGAACGGCAGCTGATATTAACAATATTAAACCACACTGCTCATTTTTGAGAAAGTACGATTACTTAAATTTGAGTACGTCATCGATCATTTACGATGCATTTACGTACTTAAAAAAACAAGTGCTTTCATGTACTCATTTTTAAGCACATTTTTTTACAGGGTAGGAACCATTAACGAAACGTCACTTGTCCGAACAGGTGTAATTTCCTGTTATGTTGCAAATAGCATACTTCTGACCATACGCGTTTTAAAATTTTTTCCCCTATATCATAGTTCGAAAGTGTTCCCAAGCCCACCACTAGATCTTTGTATTCTATAGGGACACATGTTAAAGCCTAAACGTAAAGGCTAATACACTATGAGAAAAAATTAAAGGAACATCCATAAAATTAAGTTTAATGTTAGTAATAACAGATGAAATGAAATGCGGTAGTGTTATACGATAAGGTCGAACCACTGAACTCTAACTGTAACTGCTTGAAGACTCAAACCTTGTTTCCTCTATGGGCGCGTTTAAGCCAATTGAAAGCAGCCATGCTGTGTCCCAATATTTTTTAAAAAGTGATTTAGTGGTGTTTTTTATTACCATAGCATTGTAGAAATATTAAATATATACAAATATTATATTTTCTTCTATAGAATTAATTTTTTATATTGCCAAACAAATAGTTTTTGCTTTTTATCTACTTCGACTTTGACTTGTAAATGACTTTCTATTTTAATAACAAATTGCATTTAAAATGGGTTTAAAAAGAAATTAGAAAAAAACTTAGGCGAAAGCAATACATGTCGTCTTATTTTAACATGAAAAATAAACTAAATAGAAAAGAGGGGCACATCATGGCTGCCTCCACATCGGCTTCAAGTCAACAAAATGTCTTGCCCTATCCAGAAGTTACAGTTAGAGATCAGTGGGTCGAACTCACAGCTTTGTACAATAGGATTCAACTTCGCTTGATAGAAATATGGAAATTTCTACGCATGCGCTTTTGTTACGCGTTGAAAGAAATACATGCAGATGCTTGAAATTCATATTGTGGAGTACATGTACAAGTAGTTGAATAAAAAAATTAGTTTGTAGATGGTGAAAAACGTCTGTAAGAAATTAGTTGAGTGATTGTCATGAATGTTTTGATCCTTAGGTCAAAATTTTCTAGAGGTGCAATAGTATATTACTTCATTCTAATGAACCACAAGGCTCTTCCCATATAACAGCAAGGGTAGGAGGGGGGTTGAAATAAGAAATTTTCCAAAAAAATATATCCAAGATCCATCATATGCCTTCCTTAGTGCCGTTACTCGAAAAATATTTTGGAGGGATTGAAACAAGAAATTTCCCAACTTAAAAATTCGAAATTCCCAACTCAATAGTGCAGAAAATTCCCAGTTTCAATTTATCGACGTTTTTCGTCTTTTTTTATATATATTTTAGGTAATATTAAACAGTTCTCTCACAAGCATTGATTTATGCACCCATATTCCAATGCAGTGTCCCTTCTGAGGTCGAATTTAAATGTAATCTTACAAGTTGAGCGATTTCTAATCTTCCCTAGTTTTCATGATAGTTTCCAGATTATTGGGGAGATCGGTCTCTCCCCCCCCCCCCCCCGGTGCAACGGGCCTGTCAGTGGCTCGGTTCTCAACTGTTTTTCTCTCACGCACTGCTTAATTAAACATTTCATTTATGAGTACCCTCTTCTCTCATAATCCTTCTCACCCAAAGTTTGTTTTTGTTAGACAGCAATTTTATCAATAGGCAGTAATATAATCAGCTTGTTAGGCAGTAATGTTATTAGGTTAGATGGGCAGTTAATCAAACGACTCGAATTGATGACACTTATAGCCTCTTATTTCGGATTTTACGTATGACATTAATTATTTTATTTTAGGTGTTTTCCGCCATTACTAATATCATTTTTGTGTACCCCTATCCGGACCGCTATGTACCCCCACCGGTACACGTACCACAGGTTGAGAACCGCTGTACCAGATAACAAGTGTCTGGGTTTTGAATATAAATTTTAGACCCCCTATATCCCCCCATACTATTTATGAAGGTCAACAATGTGAAACTACGTCTTGTTACCGCACCCATGCACCCACAGCCATGCAATCCCTTCAAGGCTTCGAATCATGAATACCAAATTAGACCCACCATCAAAAACCCCGCACATAAAAAAAAAAAAAAAACTCGATTAAGTTAAGGAAAGTGAATCGCATTCCCACACTTTCTCACAGCCTTGAAAACCATCTAAAACATGCCCTACTAACCCAAAGAAAAAAAAGGGACTAGAAAAATTTAGGTCAAGACGAGATTTTAACTCCTTTAACAGACATACATAACTATACACATAAAAAAATACAAGTGAAAGTTTTTTTTTATGTGGGGGGTATAAGGGATAGGGGGTTTATTAAGGAAGTAGTCTATCCCCCGAACTCTTTTGTGACTATTTTTTATTAGTTGACGGGGAAGGTTGTGGGCTTCAAGGTCAGGTTGGTGTTCCTTCCTGGTTTGGAGGGGTGATGAAAACCTGAGAAAAAGGTACGACAAAGGGTTTCTTTAGAAGATGAAACGGTAATTTCGGGGATGAAGATCGATTGGGGTAATGTTCTTTCTTTTCCCAAAGTTATGAAGGAGGGGGGAATTAGAGAATGGGGATCGGCGGATCTGTGGGAATGATCGCTATCGATGCGTCATTTTGTGGCGTGGCTTTGTAATTGATGGGTATCCTTCTTATGATGCGTAAAATCTATTGCACAGGAAATTTATTATATAATTTTAATACTTTATTTCTTATTAGTTGCATGCCTTTAGTATATGCCTCCCTTGAAGGATCAAACATGCATAAATACAAAACGATAATTATGACACATCATGCGCACTGAACTCTAACTGTAACTTTTGGATCGCTCAGAATCAATTCCTTCTACTGGCGCAGTTGAAGACATCATGTATCCCAATTAATTTTTAAAAGTGATTTGTGATTTTTTTTCCTTCTCAAACCGTTATAGAAATATTAAATATGTTTAGATACTTTATTTTTTTTTTACATATAGAATTAAATTGTATATTGCCAAAAATATAGTTTCGGTTTTTGCTGCTTATTTACTTATTGTTGGTTACAATGGATTTCAAAGAGTAGGCAGTCAAAATGGGTTTTAATGAAAATTAAAAAAAAAAAGTACAACAATTCGGCATATTTTAGCATGAACTATATACGAAATATAGAGGTAGAAATGGAATTGGGGTACATTGTTTTAATTTTCAAATGGCTTCAACTCACTAAACTGCCTTGCCCAACCCAAAAGTTATAGTTAGAGATCAGTGATCACGTGTCACTTGAAGAATATCCTGAATGTCACGATGCAACTTCACATTTGGAAGTTTAAGATATAATTTTTTTTTATTTCTAAAGAATGGTTCGCTGTTCATAACTGACTAGATGTTTGGTCGCTCGTTACTTTGGAACCAGTTAAGGCATATACATTAACGATGCCTCGTATTTTTGAATTATAATCAGATGGCGGGGACCACATCTGAGCTGGCACCGGACTCTACCTCAATAGGCGTTACGACATTGGACCCTGATTAGATTTATAGTGTACCAGTTCCGTATACATGCCAGTAAAATGTGTCGGATATTTTCAAACGACTTAACAGTGTTTTAGTGCCGAAGCTGGCAACCCTCCGATCGCAAGATCACTTCTATTTTACTTTTCTTTGCCAGTCCATCAGTCGGGCTCGAACTCACAATCCTCTGATTACTAGCCGAACACCTTTATCCACTGAGCCACTGGGGGCCCCAGCATTTTGGTATTTCCTCCTAATTGTTAAATGTGTTATGTCATGAGTTAAGCCAATAAAAGATACAATTAAATGTCAAAACGCTCTATCATAATATAAACATAAAGAAACAATTCGTATCTGCTCTCCTAAAAAACATGGGCCTCCAGTGGCCCAGTGGATAAAGGCGTTCAGCTGGTAATCAGAGGATTGTTGGTTCGAATCCGTGCAATGGGCTTGACAAAGAAAAGTAAAAATGTAATGATCTTGCGATCGGAGGGTTGCCAGCATCATTACAAAAATACTAGAACGTCATCCAGAACATCCAAGGAATGTATACTCAACTGGTGCACGGTAAATCTGATCGGGGTCCAACGTTTTGACGCCTATTGAGGTAGTTTCGGGTGCCAGCTCAGGTATTGTCCTCGTCAACTGACCATGGTTCAAGGTATTGTTTCAGGGTCTTTTCTTCGAGTTGGGCTCCGAAACGTCGCCAAAAGCCCACTGTGCAGCTCTAATGCAACGTTAATTAATCAAACCAAATCAAACCAAACTCTTAAAAAACGCAGCTTTTAGACTTACTACCTTCACACTTTAAGTGACGATTTAAATCCACTGAACTCTAACTGTAACTGCTGGAAGGCTTAAACCTTGTTTCCTCTATGGGCGCGTTGAAGCCAATTGAAAGCAGCCGTGCTGGGCCCCAATATCTTTTTTAAAATGATTTAGTGGTGTTTTTTATTACTATAGCATTGTAGAAATATTAAATGTGTATAAATATATATTTTCTTTTTATAAAATTAATTTTTATATTTCCAAACAAATAGTTTTGCTCTGGTTTTTTATCTACTTCGACTTTGACTTGCAAAGGACTTTCTATTTTAATAGCAGATTGTGTTTAAAATGGGTTTAAAAAGAAAATAAAAAAAAACTCATCCAAAAGCAATACACGTCGGCTTATTTGAACATGAAAAATATACGAAATATTGCGGTAGCAAAGAATGTGGGGCACATCATGGCTGCCTCTACATCGGCTTCAAGTCAATAAAATGTCTTGCCCTATCCAGAAGTTACAGTTAGAGATCAGTGTTTAAATCTCTCAGAAGCAAAAAACTTTCGTTTTCTATTCACACCAATCCTCCCCCTCCCCTAAAAAAAACCCATCTCCTTTAATCGATATTTTCCCATCTCAAAAGCTACAAATCCTCCGTTTAATTGCTAATGAAGTCTCTTTGTCTTTCGCATCGCATCGTATCATAAAAAAAAAACGATATCGTCGTATGAATATCGATTATTGCGGAAGAAGGGATCCCCTTTAATGAAAGGGTGGAGAAAGACGTAAAGCGGAAGTGGGACGGAAGTGCAGGTGCCACTTCCTTAAGTGCGGATCCAAGGTTAGTGGGCCATGTGGGAAAAAGTGGGTCATACGAGTAACTCTTTCCGACCCCCTTGGTCCCTCACGGGTCTTTGTCAATCCTTTTGTACAGTTTTGTATGTTGAGGCATGAGGGTATGACGTCAGAAGAAAATTCTCATCGAAAGGTTTGGATTCTTGTATGAGATTTTTATACATTAGAACTTTTTTGGGGTTGATGGTAGGCTTGGGATAGTTTTTTATATGCACATTAAAAATAAGTTCGTTTTTTGTAGTAAAAGTTATGAATTTTACCCCTCGATTCTGTTTTGAATGTTGTGTGTAGTATATCGACGCTGAAACGTTTATACACTTTAAAGTTGTTACATTTCGTAAATTTTTTTTTTTTTTTTTTATGAAATGTCATTTTTTTTGTAGGAAAACTTGCTGGTTATTACTTTAGATTTTGACAGAAAAAAAGGACATTTCTGAAAACCCAGTAATACTATTGGTTTATCAAATACTTCCAGAACAATCGAGTTGTCTATTTTCAAAACCAGTTATATCCATTTTTACATTTAAAAAAAATTTAATGTCAGTTTGGTTTGGTTTGGCTAATTAACGTCGCACTAGAGCTGCATATTGGGCTATTGGCGACTGTTCTATCTCAAAGGAAAGCCCTGGGAACGACGCCTCGTATTTTCGAACCCCCCCCCCCCCCCCCTCTAAAAAAAGAATTATCTCATAGTTATACAAAGTTAAAATTTGGTTAATACATGTGTATATATAATACCCATTTGTAAGAAAAGAAAAGTAATGTAATTAGATTTTGATTTATCTTGAAAAATTTGCCAAAAATTATCTATCTGGTTTTGAAACTAGACCGCACAATTGAGGAGTTTATTTTTAACAGGGAATATTTTCCTGACTGAGATTCAGCAGCCATAGCGAACCCTGCTTGACGACGAAATTCCAGCAATTCACTTCTAATATTGGAAATACGACAATATAAGGAAATCGCTTGAATTTCGTTGTCAAGCAGCATTTGCTACATCTGCTAGATCCTAGCCAAGAAAATGTTTCATTTTGGAAATAAGCTCCTCAATTATTTAACACTGCAGTAGTAACGTCCGTTACAGTGACGAGTACAGTGTTTCTCGATTTCGATTACTAAAAAAACCACAACACATTTTGAGAGCCTTGGTTATTTTTATATTTTTAAATAATGTTATAGAATATTAAGCTTAAACTTATTATTTGTATGGTGAGCTTCTTAGAAATTCGAAAAAAGACAAAAATCACATTTCTAACTGCCTTTAAGCATTTTGAAATGCCGATATTAGCTAAACCCGTAATAAGATCATCTGAAATGACAGGTACTTAATTTTAAGTACCTTTTTTTTTACAGTGTACCTATTTAAATTTGTTGAGAGGTGACATAACATACGAAAAGCAGTATAAATTAAATATTCTAAAGTAAAATATACATAAAATTATATTTGTATGGATATTTATTTTTTTGGAAGAACTTCATACACCAAGAACAAGATCAATTCTTCAGAAGGTTGACCAAGGTCGAAAATTAATTACACAATGAATATGCAACACGTCAAACCTGCGGCGCGATAATTCGTCTTATGCAAATTAAACCCAATTCCCTCCCTTGGCATTGACTTTAAATTACGAACCAAATACCTGTCGCGGCTCGGAGAACCTTGGAATTTCAAGGATTTCAAAAAAGCAGACACCACCTCCAAAGAGGACTTTCTTTTTAAAGCAATGCGGAAACGGCTTCCAGGAGTTTCTCTCAAGAAATGATTTCGCAGGGGTGGCTGCGTAAGGTTTCGAAATGATTTGGGAATTCGCGTTTTTACCTGAGTGTCCTTGAAAACGATTTCCGCGTCGGCCATCTGGTGTTGAAGGGTGTCTGTCTTGGAGGGAGTAGGGTGAGGGGATGAAGAGACGTGTGGGATTGGAACAGTCATGAATTTCGATGAAGTGCTATTGCGTTCTTCCAGACCTGACGGACTTTTATATGACTTAATAAGAAAGGAATAAAAACGAACAGTTTGCCATATTGAATAGTGTTGAGTAAAGGATTTTAAGTAGAAGTTAGATAGATATGCATTGGGGGAATAGTTAAGAGATACTAACTGGACCAACCAGGCCCGTCGCACCGGGACCCTCCCCCCCCCAATAATCTTGAATCCCTGAAAGTTGGGAGGATTTCAATTTATAAACACCCCGAGTTGGGAAAATGTATGCCTGAAGAAAATTAATATTATTAACAAATGAAAGCTAGGGAAGATTAGAAATCACCCAACTTGTAAAATTACATTTAAATTAGACCTGTGAACGGACACTGCATTGGAACATGGGTGCAACAAATCAATGCTTGTGTGAGAACTGTTTAATATTATATGTAAAATATAAAGAAAAAAATATGAAAAATGTCGATAAGTTGGAACTGGAAATTGTCAGCACTGTTGAGTTGGGAATTTCGAATAATTGAGCTGAGAATTTCGTTGTATTGAGATTCGTTGTATTTCGTTGTATTGAGATTCGTTGTATTTCGTTGTATTGAGATTCGTTGTATTTCGTTGTATTGAGATTCGTTGTATTTCGTTGTATTGTTGAGTTCACAATTTCGTAAATTGTATTCTAATTAACGATGGAATATTTTATAAATTGTATTCTACATAAACGATGGAATATTTTATAAATTGTATTCTAACTAAACGGTGGAATATTTTCAGCAAATTTGCAGATTGTATTTTAAATAAATAATGGTATATTTTAATATAATTTGCATTTAAGAAAACACATTAAATCTATTACAATTACTGGGAGTATAGTACCGTGACGAGAAGTATTTTTAGTAAAAATACTTCTTTTCAAAAACAGACAAGAGCTACCCTTACTCTTGGACAAAAGTAATATAATTTCAAAAGTAATTTGACGAACTAATAAATACGGCATTTTTGAACAAAATGAATCTTTTCCTTCATATATAAATAAATCACTATGTACATTAATAAATATATATGGCTACTATATATTATATACTATTCAATTATATATTTTTACCGAAATTTGATTTTATTGTAAAGAGGTCGCTTTTAAATTACCCCCCCCCCCCCACCAAAAAAAAAAAAATTAAAAATATTGTAAAATGGAGTATTTTTCTGAGTTTAAAATCTGGATGCATTGATGGAAAAACTGGTTATAACCAGAGAGTTGTAATATTAAATAGAGAGCGCCTTCAATACCAGACTCTCGTAAGGCTGCAGTGTTAACATTGAAAAGAAAAACTCACATCACGTGGTTATAGCGCTGCCACATTTGGCGTTCAGACACCTGCAGGAGTTTCAAATTTGGCGCACTTTCTTTTTTTTTGGTGATAAGGAGTTCTGTCCGTAT
The DNA here is from genome assembly GCA_963932185.1 of Troglohyphantes excavatus. NCBI lineage: Eukaryota > Metazoa > Arthropoda > Arachnida > Araneae > Linyphiidae > Troglohyphantes > Troglohyphantes excavatus. The sequence goes on from OZ010667.1 coordinate 4,302,943, forward strand.
TCAACTTTTTATCATATATGTACGTATTTACTTATTTTCAAACAATATGCGCTAAATATTTCCTCTTCATTAACGAAACGAAAATATTTTATTTGTGTTCAATACTCGAAGAAGCGAAACTCTTTAGATTTCTCAGGTTTTATTGTTCATATTTTCTTATTGAAGTATGCAAAATAACAATTGAAAGAACTTCGCTTATGGTAAATTTTTTACATAAAAACGTAATGCAATTATTTCAAAACTACAAAGTAAGAAAAATCTCCTTAATATATCTGTTAAACTCTCTTAAATTGTGCCACTCGTTCAAAAAAAACTATATTTAAATACAAAATTAAACACAAAACCATATTACAATACTTCGATCTCGTTTAGTTCTGAAAGTCGCCAAGGCCTGCCAAGTAATATTGGCGCATGAATGAATTGGCATTTCCACATATCACATGGTTTCAATGATGGACACACGGAAATCAGCATTTTTATTCCTCTATTTGTATCATTACTCTATGGTTATAACTGGACGTGATATCATGTCCCTGAGCTTGAGAGGGCTAACGGGTTCCGCAGGAACGCTGGGCCGAACAGTCAGTTATTCTCTATTCCATAAAGTTAAAAAAAAGCAAGGATAGAGAGAAGAGTGGAAAGACGAATAGAACTGTGAGAAAGTCTGGGAAATAGGGATGAGGCAGGGGGAAGGGGGGATATTCGAGTGTGCGTTGCCACAGCCGGGAAAGGAATAATGGGGCGCGAGTCAATTTGGCAGAGCAATTGGGATAATTGAATGCCGTTCCTTTCAGGGTAATTCCTTTTCCGGTTTACGGGAATATTCCCGTTTTTATCTGGATAAACACGGGGTAAATAAACGGAAAAGTTTATTAAATAGGGGGACGAATTTTGGTTTCTGGATGGTGTGGTCGTTTTAAGGGGTTTGGATTAAAGTAGTCCGTCTTTTTCATAGTGCTGGCTATAGCTCAGTTTTTAAATTTATGAATAAGTGTTACAAGCTTTTATTTTTTCTATAGAGTTAATGAATATATGCTATTACTATATTATTTATAATCAACAATACTATCGTTAAAAAAAAATCAGAATAATTTTTATGAACAACACGATAGGAAAAATTATTTTTGAAATTATATAATAAAAAACTTGCATAGAAAACCAAACGCACCACAAATATTAAAAAAATGAGATAAGCATTGAATTTTATAAAAAAAGGTTATCTGTATCCTTTTTAGCCCCCCCAAAAAATATTTCCCAAAAGTTCCCTTTCATTTTAAAACTTAAGAATCTGGAAGTCCGTAGAAATGCATGCCCTTCCAAACGTTTTTGCGGTTTTCCTCGATTTCGGAATTTACGTTCAAACCCCTCCAATTGAAAGTCAAGTAAAATCGAATTACTGTTAAAATGATAAAAATATTACTATTTTTTTGTTTATGTGGTGGGAGGAGAGAATACCTGAGTCCTTTTTATGGGTATTGATTACCCCTAGACAGAAAGACGATGACGTATTGTTAAGTTCAGTGTGAAATAAATATGACTTCATAACTAGTTTTTGAAGGCTTTTGAAAACTATTTTGCTGTGGTCCTACCCCGGAAAATAGTTTTTAAAAGAATGCTATGAAGTCATTTTTATCTTAAACTAAGCCTAACATGACGTCATCGTGTTTCATTACCAAGCATTTTGATTTCGGCGACAAAGGGAAAAGATCGCCAAATGGCGCTGTATAAACAAGATGCCCCAAAACAGGCTATGGAAAAAATATATTTATAAGGATTCTCAACATTTTAATTTGTTTTCTAAATTTATTTAATAATTAGGGGGTGGATTTACTAATTTTAAAAATAGTAATTGGCAACTGTTATAAATCGGTTAAGGACAATAATAATTGTTGCTGTCTGTTTCGATATTTATCTGCCAAGGTATTCCTGTTTACTTGAATTAAAATTAATATATTTTTTTTTAGAAAACATTTTTTGAGGGGAAGGGGTATTTTGCTGATTTTTTTGGGGGGGAAGGGAGAGAATTCCGCATTCTAGTTGAGGAGGAGGATTAAGGTACCCAACGAAATCCGTTGTTCAATCACTGAACCCCCTTCCCATCTATGAAAACTTTATACCTTCGTGCTTGCGTAGAATACTGGTTTACACCTATATAGTGGGAAAACTTATGATTTTTTTTCTCTCCAAATTATCAATTTGCAAAGTGTTGGATATGTTTTAATTAAGTAAAAAGATTGACTCCGTGACGGACTTGCGGATAGTTACTACACGGGGTGAATTAACTCCATGTCGTACGTATGTATAAATACGGATTTAACAGTCCACACTGAACGTGTTAAAATAGCTTCACTAATGGAACCTTTCAAATTGTGTAACCACCCGACAAATTACGGGAAGTCCAGTCTGTGCCTATAGTACGATCATGCTATGGAAACTATATATTATAGGACAGATCTGCTTTAAAACCTAATCATTAACAGGACTACACTGTGTAAAATTTCAGTTCAACGATGTACCATATCTTGGTGCACAACATAGGTATATACCATATTATGGGGGATTCTAGGTTGAACCAAAAAATCTTTTATCGAAAAAAAGCGGAGGTTTTACCGATATTTGGTTCAACCTCTTCAACTGCAACCGAAATTTTCGCTGTCGCTACATCAACAAGCATAACCAAGAAAGACAACGACGAACACGGGCCTGCGTGGCCCAGTGGATAAAGGCGTTTAGCTATGAATCAGAGTAGTCATAGCTCGAGACTGATCGGTGACAAGTTATCACCTTGCTATCAGAGGGTTTCTAGCATCGTTACAAAAATACTACAATACTAAGAAGACTCGAATTTTGAGTTTTATGCAACGTTATGAGTTTTGGCACAACGTTTCACCACTAAACAATCCGTGGTAGCACTGCAAAATGGTGAAACTAAGCATGAAATGTTGGTTGCAGCTAAATGGGTACCAAAGTTTAGTGCAAGGTTGTAATTATTTTCAACATTGTAGAAAGACACGTGTTTACTTGTTAAAATAGAACTTTGTTATATTTATATAGAGAGCCTATTCAATTTTCTCCACATCCAGATCTCTTTTCTGCCAACAAATTTCATTAAAATTTCGCAACCCCCCCGTACACAATCTTTTCTGCATTTTCTCGGGAGGGTTGCAGACAGTAATCAAATCTATCTACTCCGCGAAAAACCTTATGAAGGAATCAAACTCGCGTTTGCGGTCGCTCCGGGCGCATCCGCCGTGACTTTGATGTACGACGCAGATGCCTTGTTGACTATTAAAGTCGCATCAAAAATTTCGGGGATGAGGGGGGGGGGCGAACCCGTTCTCTTCCCTTCCCCCTCCTTTAGTGAAATGTATCCCTTTCGTCCCCCGTATCTTCTGTATCTGGGCGAAAGGGGGATTGGGGGGGAGCGGGGGGCTGTTCATCAGTCAAAAGATCCGAGTTAAACTGCCAGAGTGGACGGGAAACTCCTATCTATCATCTGGTGGAAGGGGGACGTGTGCAAATTAAATTGGATTGCTCCCAGAATGTATTACAGTACTGCAATATGAAAATATATATTTTTTAAATATGTTTTGCATGCCAATCGTTCTTTTTCACTAGTTTGTTTATCCTCTGCAGGCCTCCGTGGCCGAGTGGATTGAGGCTTCAGCTGGGAATCCAAGGGGTCCAAGGTTCGAGCCTTTGCGCGGACTAGACTAAAGAATAGTAAAAAGTAGTGATATTGCGATCGGAGGGTTGCCAAATTTGCTAACAAAAATACTAGAATGTCGTCCAGAACATCCACAAAAATTAGCGGCGTGTATACGGGACTGGTGCACGATACATCTGATCGGGGTCCAAAGTCTCGACGTCTATTGAAGGCGTTGGGTGCCAGCTCAGGTGTTGTCCTCGTCATCTGACCATGGTTCAAAAATACGAGGCATCGTTCCCGGGTCTTTCCTTCGAGATAGGTCCCAAACCGTCTCCAATAGCCCACTGTGCAGCTCTAGTGCGACGTTGGTTAACCAAACCAAACCTCTGTATTGTAGTTAGATTTATTTTAAGTTGCAATAGAGAGACACAATGAAGTATTAGCGACGCGATTCAGGATCTCTTTTAAATGATACCCAATATCATTAAAACTTAATTTTGAACCACGGTCAGGAACACTGATCTCTAACTGTAACTTCTGGATAAGGCAAGACATTTTGTTGACTTGAAGCCGATATGGAGGCCGCCATGATGGGGCACACTTTTCTTGATACCGCAATATTTCTTATATTTTTCATGTTAAAATACGCCGACACATATTATTTTTGGGTAAGTTTTTTTTTATTTTCTTTTTAAACCTATTTTAAATGTAATCTGCTATTAAAATAGGAAGTCATTTGCAAGTCAAAGTAGAAGTAGTTAAAAAGCAAGAGCAAAAACTATCTGTTTGGCAATATAAAAATTAATTCTATAAGAAGAAAATATAATATTTATATATATTTAATACTTCTACAATGCTTTGGTAATAAAAAACACCACTAAATATTTTTTTTTAAAATGTTGGGGCACAGAATGGCAGCTTTCAATTGGTTTCAACGCGCCCGTAGAGGAAACAAAGTTTGAGCCTTCCAGCAGTTACAGTTAGAGTTCAGTGGTCAGGAACCACACTTAACGTTGATCGACACTGGAACCGGCGCCAAACTACTAAAATTTCACACCTCGATCAACATGATTACATTTGCACACATCAGATTTAACATTTGTACACAACTGTTTTAAGTTTATCAAGGGGCTTTGTTAAGATGGCTTAAACAGAAGCTGATATGAGCAATATTAAATCACACTGCTCATTTTTTAGAAAGTACGGTTGCTTAAATTTGAGTTCGTCATCGGTCATTTACGATGCAATTGTACTAAAAGAAAAACGAGTATGTTCAGGTGCCCATTTTTAAGTACTTTTTTTTTACAGTGTATGACCCTTATTCATTTTTTCTTTAATTTTATGTATATATATATATCAGTATATTTTTTTTTCATATATGTGTGCAAAGTTTACTAACACAATCAAAATATTATTATTATTAAAAAAAAAAAAAATAGAAAAAGTGACTTTTCTTATTGTTGATACACGTCAATAAAATATTTTCCGAAAAACTATAATTTTTTCATTTTTATAAACTAAAGAATGCAGTTAACAAATTGTTTTTGCAGGTTTTTGTTATGTACTAAAAAATTTTTTGGAAAAATAATTTTTAAAAAATCCCTAATTTCTTTCTTCAAACTATTTTTTAAAAAATACTAAAAAAATAATAATTTATATATTACTAATACCTAAATTCAAATGAAAGTAATATGTCTTAAAATATTTTGTAGCAAATTTGGGGTCAGTTTTTTCAAATAGATCTAAGCTCATTTCAATTTAAACGTGATTTAACATTAAAAAAGTCATCACTGATAAAAATCAGTTCAAACTTAAATATGCAGGCAATCTTGAACCAAAGCTTAATATTCATTGGCAAAAATATTTAAGTGTAATTAACGTAACAATATGATTTTGGTGTTGTTAGATTGAAAATTAAATAAACTATTTTTTTAAAACAATAAAATAATATTTGATAATTAGGTGCTCCATAAACTTAATGTTCAACGTCTATGTTCATAATATGTGTCTGTACAAATAAACTTGTCTTGAACAAACCATTTACAGTAGAACCTCGATTATCCGTCCTTCTTTTATCTGGAACTCTTTGTTAACCGACCATGTAAGGTTTTGCACATAAGTATCAAAATTAGAACGGTTGCCTATGTTTTACACGAAGCAAATATCCATTATAGTGATATAATCAGTTATCTGGGGGTATTTGTAAATAAGGATTTTAAATTGAGTCATCAATGCACAGTGGCTAATAGAATACTGGGGTACATCAGAAAAAGTGTTTTATCAAAATATAATAATATAATCTTGCCATTGTATAGAGGTTTGGTAAGGACTCATCTTGAGTATGATGTACAGTTTTAGTCACCATATATTTAAAAAATAATCTCTCTGGAAAAAAGGAAAACTGACTTTAAGGAAAACGTGCTAAAAAGTAAAAAATAATTTTTAATTTTACGAAAGAGTTGAAAAAATTGAATTATTGAGTATCAATTTTATACTTATTACAACTTTTTGAAATCGGCGCCAAAATTTAGGTATTGTTTTTGTAAATTGGCACCAACTTTTGTTAAACAATGAAAATGTTATGAAGTCGGATAAATTGTTTAAAAAAACTACGGTTAATCGACATTTCTGATCGATGTATAACAGCCGGATAACCGATTTTTTTTGGCAGATTTTGCCTAAGTGGATTTTTCTCTATCCAACAAAAAAAAGAATTTTCTAATTCGGTTAATATTTTTTTTAAACGGTCCGGTTAATTGAGAATTCCGAATAGTTAAATGCCGGATAAACGTATAATTTTTTTTAAATTGCTCCCAAGTGAAACATCCCCAACCCAACAAAAAAGAAATTATGCAAATATCTGAAGTAGAACCGAAATCCCGCGCGAACATACATAAAAAAAATAACTATTGAATTGGTAACCTCTCGACTTGGCGCGCGTTGGCGGTGTTAATTTAAAGTTTCTGACGGTTTTATTTTGAAGTTTTGGTTGGTGCGCTGTTCAGTCGGTTATAAAAGACAAGCTTGGTTGAGAAAGTTCAGCACAGGGCTACTGAAACGGTCAAGCTCTTCCAGGCTCGGAATGTGGGGATAGATTAAGAAATTTGAATATGTATACTCTTGAAGAGAGAAGGGTTAGAAGAGATTTCATTCATCTATTCAAATTTATGGAACAAGGGGATGTCGAAGATTTGGATTTGAATATAAGTGATAGAAAGAGGGGTTTAAATCAAACAAATCTTAAGAGTAAGTCCTGTAATTTATTAAAGGAAACATCGATTACTACTTTATTAGTTTTCCTATTCCTTGACAATTATCTTCGTAGAGTTATCTACCTCCTTTGTTACCTACCTCCCTTATCTACTTCCTTTGAGTTATCTTTCCCTATTCCTTGACTATCTCTATTATCCGGAATTTTCGATTAACCGACCTACCTCCAATCCGAATTAGATCGGATAATAGAGGTTCTTTATTAATGTTCAGGTTAAAAAATCGGCCGAACATTTGTTTATTTCAAGTGAAATGAAATGTTCTGGGGTTTGTGAATATTATGTTCCCTCGATTTGCATCAAACAGCTTCAATATATGTGCACTGTAAAAAAAGGTACTTAAAAATCAAGTTCCCATAATTGTGAACCTATTTTTAACATTGTATCTTCTATATTGATATTTACCTACCTAAATTGCCCGATGCTAATGAATTCAAATTAATTGTTGATTGCATTAAAATGACTATTTGAAAAGAAAAATTGTTTAAAAAAATATATGTTTGTATAACTATACTCGGGGACAACCTAAGTTGAACCTGAAGTGGAAGCAATGATATGTATAAAATATTCAATTGCTTTATGCTCAACTTAGGTTGCCCCGAGTATAGATAATATATAAAAAACAACTTTTATATTTGTGGGTGAATTTAATTTAATGTTAAAGTATCAATTTTCATAATATTTTCTGCTGCAAAGCAATTTGAATTAAACAAATCAAGCATTATGTTCCCTTCCCGTATTCATGTTTTCCACTCAAATGTAATGTGTAGCTCACCCCCCTCAATCCCCTCCGTATTACGGTTTTGAGTATCAGAGTCTGTCTAATTGACGTCCCACCAACTTCATCAGATGATGATCCAACCAGAAAAAATATGAAAACTGGATGGGGGGGGGGGGGGGGGGGGGGGGGGAAGGAGAAGATCTCCTGCTTTGAATGGGATGAATCTGATGATGCGGGACAGTCGAGAAACTTGATGCAAAGTTTATAAAAAGAGATTAAGATGCGTCGTCGCTCAACAAGAAGAGGAATGCTGTTCGTTTGAGAGAGTATGACTCAGAATCCGAGACGTTTCAGGGACACGTTGAATTATTAGAATTGAATTATTAGCCTAATTGAATTATTAGAGTTTGGCTTCTTCCCATGCAATACTATTATTTAAATTTTACTTTTTGGGTTAACCATAAAATAATTTTTATTTGAATTTATTCTTAGAAATATCAACATATATAGAGATATATATAGAGAGATAATTTTTTTAATTTATAATTATAAATATAGTTTTTTTTAATAAAAAATATTTGCTTCTTTTGCATGTGGTTAATATTTAAATTAAATTGTTATTAGCATGTTCGTGTGATAATTATCACGTGTACACCCCCTTCCCCTACGCACACATTCGTTTTAATTACTCATAGATGACACTCTCCGTTCAAAGCATTCTACCCCATAGATGGACCATACGGACACGTTGGACATCCTTTTTCAAGGATGTCCAACGTGTCCGTATGATGATGACGAAGGCTCAATAACACACTACATTTACAACTGTGCAGAGTTTGAACACATTAGATTTAACACCTTCCCACTTAACTTTCCAGCAGTCCCGCTTTCTAAACTTTTACTCACAAAAGAACATATAACTTTCCTGCAGCACATCATAACATCTCTCTTAGACAAGATGGGTATCTAAAGTAAAATTAGCTCTAGGAACTTCAACATTTCGTAGAGGTCACGAACTTTTTGATCCTCAGACAATTAACGTTGCGTAGTTCACTGGATCACCCGGCAGTTATTGGTACGCCAAATGCCCTTGATGAGATATGAACGCTACAGAAAGCCTACCTCAACGATTGTGTTTCAATTATCTGCCATGGGTTTTTTGCTATTATTTTTTTTAATTTTTATATCTTTCTTTTATTTATTTACTTATTTATTTTTGCTTTTATATCATTTGTGAGGGGAATGTTCCCCATATAGAGAAAACACTTGTATATTGTAACATCTCAAAATTTGTCTAAACCTCTGAGTGTGGTGCTCAAAAAATTATTATTCTGTCAGATAATAAGAAGTACAAAATGTATGAAGAAAATTCTACTGTAAACTCACACAAACTGTAAAATTCTGTAAAGCATGCATATTATGGAAAATAATAAAGTTGGCGTTTGGTGGTGGTTCCGTGGGGGGTGGCTTTGCTCTGCTGGCCGAACCTGCGGTTCCACATACCCGTATATCCTTCGGGAGATGTCGGGTACATACGTCTATACATTCTTCATACCCCATAGATGGCAGCACTACGAATGGCTCGTTTAAAAAATGCTTGGAAACTATTTTTATTAAAACAAATTTCTTAAAAAAAAGCGTTAATATTCCTGAGACAAAAATACGATCCGTCACCTCTCCGGGAAATTCTCTTTATTTTGATACCTCATATTTTAATATCCGTTGTGTGTGACACCCACAAAAGGGATCTTTACTAATGAAATTATGCAAGGTGGCAACAAATTTGTGTAAAAAAAGTTCCCTGATATTTCTCTGATTTTCATGATGGTGTCAAAAAAATTCCCTGATTTTACAATAACAAAGAAATGTTGCAATACATGCTTTGTATAGGAACAAAGTATCCACGCTACAATATCGCATTATAAATAACAAATCATAAAAGCAATACTTATTGTCACCTAAATTAATAATTTATGGATTCAACACAAATTATACAATTGCGACATAATAGTAATTAAACATGTTCTCTGGAAGCAGCAAGTTTTTCCAATTATTTCTTTTGTAGATAATTTTAAATGTTTTATGCTTTATATTTCCTATTCCAATATTCAATAAATCGCATATTCATTAGCCCCTCACATGTTGCTTACCATCTAAAGTCCAACACACTTTGTTTTGCTTCTCCCTCCAGCAGTGGATTCCATTTTTACAAAAATAAAACTGAAAATATGAAAATGAAAATGCGCATAACCATGCTTTTATTAAAACTATTTTTCAGAACTAAAACGAAATATTGACAATAACAGAAGCCCTACAGCAATCCAGAATAAAGGGCATAGTAGACGATAATTGCCGTTTTAAAGATCCAAATTTGAAAATTTCCCTGATTTTTTGTGAAATTTTGAAAAATACCCTGACATTTCCCTGATATTTCCAGAATAAAAAAATTCCATGATAAATCCCTGATTTCCCGGTTTTCCAGGTTATGTTGCCACCCTGTAATATATATGATGTCATTACGTTTCCCTCTAAAGTCATTATATGGGTAGATACCATCATTAGATACTAGTATTATCGAAACAGTATTTTCCTTTTACCATATATTTTTGTTATATTTATAGAAGTACTACAGTACCTTTTTTGCATGTGATAATCATTTAAACTAGTATTTTTTTATATAAATTCTATAATTTACAAATATAAAGAGAAGTAACTGAAATGTCTGGCATTTCTCCTGGACTTTAGATAGAGTGTTGGTCGATTTTTTCACCATGGTGTCATATGGCGGTTTCAGTAATAAGTCATTCCTGCTTTAAGGGATGAGAAAGTTGATGTCTTTCGAAATCTCATGTAGACAGTGACATTTCCCTTGTTTTGAAGGTCAAGCGTGAACAAATCCTGCAAACTAAGAATAAAACTGTAGATTTGTATAAAAAACAAACCGACTGACATTCTTATTTATATAATATACAGATTAAAAATGTTAAATGTTACCGGCATTCATTCCTGTAATTCATTTTTAATACAATAAATAATTTAACGTTTGTGAAAAGAGATTTTAATAAATATTAGACTTTTTCAGGACGGTTGTGTCTACGTGAATAGTCAGTCTTAATTCAGATTTATATTTGTTATTTTTCTCTACAATTGTGTTATTATTTAAACCAGGTGCATTGTGTAAGGAGGGTAACGTCCCTTAAAACCGGCTTCAGCTAATCAACAAAAGAGTATGGACGAGTTGGTTCAAGTAAAATATATAAGCAATGTATAATGACCATTTAACCACAATTGCGTCATACAATATTTTTATCATCAATAATTGTCTTTAATTGAAATATCAGAATGCAAATATTTTACTTATAGGTTAATTAAATCACGTGCATTATAATGAAGATTATTTTTTATATTTGTTTCATTTTAAGTCAAAATCCAGAGTGAGTTTAAATTATTGAAAATAACATTTCTTTTGTTAAACTTTCCTATTTCTAGTAGCACGTTTATAACATTATAATAAGCGGAAATAATCTTCACATTAAAAAATGTAAGAGATTTAGTAAATGAAAAGAGTTTTTTTAGTGTTGAAAACTTCAAGGACACATGTTTTGAATTTTTGTTGTATACGACCTCTTTTGGTATGACCTACCTCAAATATAACAAAAATTAAAATAAAATTGTACTTATAATACATGACTTATAAAAAAAATACACGTAAAATGTATGAAAAAAATAATTTATTATTTACAAATGTACATCTGAAGAAATTCATTTTATGAAGATATGAAAGAATTCATGGATTGAACATTAAATATCACTCAAAATCATGTAATATGAGAACTTTTTTTCATCTGTATCAAATCCAACTCGGTCAATCTGAAAATAAAGAAAATAGTTAATATTAAAATGCAGTAGTTGTCTATTTAGTATTTATATATACTTCACACTATTTAGAAAGTATCAGAAATTTTCGTATTATGAATTAAAAAATAACCTGTGTCTATAAAATGATATTATCTCAAAATCAAAGTTTATAGTTTTTATTTACAATGTATGTGTAACACACTACTATTATTTAATAATTCGCTACTATGAAAGAATTTTTTTGTCAATGAAATTAACGAATATGAGTATATATTTGATTTTTAAAACATATATAATAAAATTTGTACTAATTTATCGATAGTTTATTTTTAAAACCACTTACCAGTAAACTAAAAATATAAACATATATATTTTTTATTATATTTTTAATAAAAAAATTATATATTTTAAACATTTATATTTTTAGTTTACTTTTACCAGTAAACTAAAAATATAAATGATTAAATTACCAATAATGTTAATTTTGTTGACAAAATAAATCGCGTATGTTTGAGTTTTTAAAGTACACTTTACTTTGTAGAATTTACGAAATACATTGTTACTGAAACTAACCTTATTTTATTTTCTTACATAATCTTTGTAACAAAGCATTCAAATGATTTAAATAAGACAATTTAATAGTAATACCAATGATACTTCTAAAATAAATGCATAACGTTAGTAATTTGAATTTTTATTCCAAATACACGAAATACATCTATACAAATAAATTAAATCAGTGGCGTAGCAATTGGAAAATGCGGGGGGGGGGGGGCTGTTTAACTAGTTCCATTCCCAGAATATTTGCCAAAAAAAACATCGCTAATTAGTAATTATGATAATTAGTAATTGATCATTAATTAACAATTGAGTAGTTTATTTTAACTAATTAAAAATGCTTCCTTTTGAAAATAAGCTTCTTAATTAATAGTTGTTTATTAATTATTTGTTACCTAGTTAACTGTATAAAATTTTTTATTGTATAAGACCTTATTTAGGATATTAAAGGGAGCTTTGTGTCCATCCCATTCCTACGTTTATGATTGAAATGTTTCGTTGTAAATCCTTGCATTGTATCAACAATCGTCGATTACATATAACATTGCAAGGATATTGCATACAAAAATTCACTTCAAAACTGCTGAAAACATTTACTGGATTAAAGCTACAAAACAGTCTTGCTTCTGATATTAATATTAATCTTTATAATCATTTATCTTGAAAAAGGAAAATGTGTACATCTAGTTTGTATGCACATAGTGAAAAACTCGTTTTTGTTGCAGCGAAGTGAATTTTCGAAATTCGTTAAGGGACATAATTTGTCTCGGTTTTACGATTCTGTTTTATGATTCCGTGGGAGGAATATTAATGCAGATATCGTAATTCGCTAAAGGTTTGAAAAATTTTATTACTAAAGAAAATTTCAACAGTTTTTTTTCTTTGAAAAATTCTTAAAAGTTTTTGAGTTTCAGCGCTTGGATCGAGCGGTTTATTGCTATATTGAATAATGCAAATGTGTATTTTGAATTTTTTTTATCATTAAAAATTTAAATGTTTTATCTTAAAGTTAGTTTTAGTAAAGAAATAAAAATGTTATTCAAAATATTTTTTTAAAGCAAGTGTTTAAATGAATAGTTATTTGAAATTTCTGAAGGTCTTACTGAACACCCAAAAAATCTCGAGTGCAAATAAATGCTGTATGCTCTAGAACATGTAGTTTAATAACTGTATGTTCTAGAACATACGGTTCAAGAACTGCACGTTTTAGAATAGACTTTTGTAGTTCAATTTCAGGAACAGGAAAAAATAAAAGGTCGTTATTCATGTGACTGAGAGTTACTTCCCGAGTGAAAAGAGATACTGTGTGCTCTAGAACAACACGCAGTTTAATAACTCAGAAAACACAAAAAATACTTTCCATGTAAATCTAGAACATGCGGTTCAAGAACTGCACGTTCTTGAATAGACAGTTCTCGTTCAATTTGAAAAACGAGAAAAAAGAAAATGTCGTTATTCATGACTGAGAGTTACTTCCCGAATGAGAGTTACTTCCCGAGTGCAAAGAGATACTGTATGCTCTAGAACATGCAGTTTAATAACTGAGAAAACACAAAAAATACTTTCCATGTAAATCTAGAACATGCGGTTCAAGAACTGCACGTTCTTGAATAGACAGTTCTCGTTCAATTTGAAAAACGAGAAAAAAGAAAATGTCGTTATTCATGACTGAGAGTTACTTCCCGAATGAGAGTTACTTCCCGAGTGCAAAGAGATACTGTATGCTCTAGAACATGCAGTTTAATAACTGAGAAAACACAAAAAATACTTTCCATGTAAATCTAGAACATGCGGTTCAAGAACTGCACGTTCTTGAATAGACAGTTCTCGTTCAATTTGAAGAACAGGAAAAAAAAAAGATCGTTATTCATGACTGAGAGTTACTTCCCGAGTGCAAAGAGATACTGTATGCTCTAGAACATGCAGTTCAAGAACTGCAGGTTATAGAATAGACCAGTGTTTCTCAACCTTTCAGTATTCGCGGCCCAGTTTTCAATCATAATTTTCATCACGCCCCCCGCTTACAATATAATGTATACAACAATAATGTATATTGAATATTTTGGATTCTGTTTTTAAATTATTTTTAACTACCTGCCAAAACAACAGTAAGAGCGAGCCAACGTTGTCGTGAAACCACATCTGGCATTTTGCCAAGCGGGCGGTGAACAGATGAAGCGAATGAAAGCGGGGGAAATTTAAATATTATATTTGAATTGAAACAGGGAGATAACGTTAAAAGAATATGAAAATAGAAAAATTCGTTAATGAAAGTTAACCTAGACGGGGTGAACTAAATTTAGTAACTGATAATACATTTTTTCGAATAATAAAAGAAATAAAACAGAAGCATGACTAAACAAAAGAGAGAAAAAATAAGTAATGTTTGTGGAAGGGAATCCACACGACCGATACCGTCTCGAGCATGCGCAGAGCAAATGTTTTCTCGTAGGAAGAAGGATACAAGTTCGATAATACAAGTTTCAATTCCAGCCAAGTCTCATTCGAGTCGATCCTTCTATCACTATCGAATCTATCGTGAATGTGTATGTTATATATGTTTTCGTGTTAATTGCAATTCACCATATTAAATATTCACGGCAGCAGATTTATGCAGACTCATGGATAAATTTTTAAACGGAAGTAAGCGAGCATTAGACGATAGTCAAGCATCAACAAGTACACAGACGAGTATTGTTCCGAAAATATTTTCAAGAATACTTAAATTTTGGGTTTACCAGTACTGAAGTAAATGAAGAAGAAAGGCCCCTGTGTATCATTTGCTCAAAAATATTGGCAGCATGAAGCCTAATAAACTTAAACGACATTTGGAAACGCTTCATAGTGAGTACGTCCAGTGGCGGCGATTGGGTGCTGAAAGTGGGGGGGGGGCAAGATAAACGGGAAACAAGAAGTCCCCCAAATGGGAAGGGGGGGGGGGGGGAAGGTGGACTAAAAAAAATGTGCTATTATATTGCTATAAAAAGGCTATGGTATTTACTCACTATTTTGTGTTATTTGAAGTATACCAACTTAAAATACACAGTAAAAAAACTTAATAACATAATTTTAAGAAAAGAAGTTTTCATACCATAAAGCTGATTTGAGACAAATTAAAAGCTTTCTTTTTTCATTATTCTGACTTAAAAAGGCAAAACAAAGCACGATAACTTTCAGAAATACTATATAAAAGGGCCACAAAAACTGAAGTCCAATTTTCAGGAGTATAAAAAGTATGAACTGTTCAAAACACCTTTATATCACTTGGCTATTTTAGCTATTGTCGAAGACAATTTAATTAGACCCTTAAGCGAAGGCTACGATGTGTAAAGAGACTGAGCTATGGGCCCTGATTAAATAAAAAAAATCAACAACTGATTTAAAAACAAATAAATATCTATCGGAGTAGTCATAAGTCATATACAGTTTGCTCTGTAGACTCCAAAATGACTGTACAAACGAGTCATTAGTAATATTCGGCGCCGTTTCGCCTTTTTTCCCTACTGCTTATATGTAAAACTGAGAAAACTTGGGAATGAGTCATTCTGCTAGATTCTGGGTATTTTGTAGATTTAATAAGTAGTTACAATAAACTATTTTCTTGATGTTTTCGAAATCAAAGCATTGAGAATAAAAAAAAAGCTATTAAATCTTTTCTGCCATCATCTTTGAGAACATTCGGTGATAAGTAAAGTAAACAAATATACTTTTGTGGATTGTGTTTTAAAAACGTTAAAATCGGAGATTTTCTGACTAAAATAAACTATTTCTTAACTAAACTAGGTAATGGTTTACTGTACGGTCACCCTTGGCGACTTTTTCAAAATATCGCCAAAAGTCGCCATTTTGGCGACTGTTGTCCAATAGGGTTGCTGCAATTCCTTGTCGTTTGGGAGAGGGGTTGCCATTTAAAAAAAATTATCGCCAAATGCGGAAAAATCGCGCAAAGGGTGACCGTACAGTAAACCTGACCCCTAAACGGTAATATTTAATAAGTAATCATAAGTAAAATTATTATAAACAATTTCTTTTAGAAAAACTATAGAAATTATATGGTTGGTTAAAAAAGTTAATCGCTTTGATTAGACTTTGCAAATGTATGTTTTGTTTTGATTTAATTTAACAATTACTGGTACTTTAGAAGCAAAATTTATTAAAATATACTACTTGATTTAATATTCGAACTCGCAATTTGGCGCTCTTTAAAGCGCCCAGTTCCTTACCGGGAGGTTGCAAGCCCGTTCTCCTATCGTCCAAACGTTTGGAGGCGACTAGTGCACATTAAATCTGTCAATGAGAGGGGTTTGATCTTCCTGAAACCTCCCCCCCCCCCCCCCCTATTTACGTTCCTATGGTAGTGTGAGGAAGTTGGGGTTAAATTTTTTTCCTTTGTTAGGCAATGCAGTAAAACAATTGACTTGTAATTTAGTTTTAAAAAGTCCAATATATAAAAAAGTTGCGGGGCAACATACAAAAAAAGTGCGGGGGCAACATCCCAAAAAAGTGCGGGGGCAACCGCCCCCCCTTGCCCCCCCGAATCGCCGCCACTGAGTACGTCAACAAACCCAGAGAATTATTCGAATTAAAAATAAAATCATATAAAAAGCAAAAATCATTTTTTAAAGAAACTTTGTGAATAAAAAAGCTTTAATTGCATCTTACAAAGTTTCATATAGAATAGCCAGATGTAAAAGACCTCACACCATTGGTGAAGAGCTAATTTTGCTAGCGGCAATTGAGATTGTAGAAACTATGTTTGGAGATAATTTTTCAAAACAATTGCAGTCCATATTTCATTCAAATGATACTGTTACTCGTCGAATTGGTGATATAGCTGAAGATGTACAGTGTCAGCTTTCCTCGAAGTTGCGTGATAAATTGTTTTCACTACAGCTTGATGAAGCAACAGATAGTAATAAAGATACTCATTTAATTGCCTATGTTCGATTTTGTGATAATATGTCAGTAGTAGAAAAACTACTTTTCTGCAAACCAATAGAACTCAAAACAACAGACTGACGACTAACTGATAGCAAGTTACGAGGGGGTTAGGGATCCATTTCATAAGACTCCAGAAGGACTCTCAATTGATGAGGAAGAAAAATTCATAGACTTCACGACAAGTGGCGAAAATAAAAGACAATTTAGTAATAAATTACTATTTGAATTTTGGGCAGGAGTAGAGGATGATTTTTCTGCACTAAAAACAAGGGCATTTCGCATTCTCTTACCATTTTCAACATCCTACCTTTGTGAAACTGGATTTTCTGCTGTGGCTTCTTTGAAGACAAAATATAGATCTCGGCTAAATATAGAAACAGAACTGAGAGTGGCTATTTCTAATATTAAGCCTTCCTTCGAAAAACTTTGCCCTGCAAGACAGGCCCAAGGAAGTCACTAATAATTATTAAATTTGTTTTTAATTTAGTATGTTTTGATTAAGTAAGTTTTGATTTAGTAAGTTGTTTACTTTATTTGTTAAATATGTCGAAATGTATTTTGTTTTCTATGTGTATGTGTGCTTTCCTTTCAGTCAGTTAATCAATTCTTTTAAATATTATTTTCTCTTGGATATTCTCGCGCCTCCTCTCTAGTGTGCTCGCGACCCCCTAGGGGGGCGCGCCCCACAGGTTGAGAATCGCTGGAATAGACAGTTCTCGTTCATTTTGAAAAACAAGAAAAAAGAAAAGGTCGTTATTCATAGGATTGAAAGTTACTTCCCGAGTGCAAAGACATATAAGCGGTGTCTTTGATAATTTATCCGTTGCCCGTTCTTCAAGTACCAACAGACTTTAGTATAAGACGGGGGGATTCAAACCCAAGACGACGGACGATTCATTAAGCGAGAAAAACCGTTGGAAGGAACCGAAACGACAAATGAGTCGAAGCCGTTTTTCCGTTGGAGAGACCTTCAACCCTTCAAGGCGAAAATAAAAAGACTCCCAATAAAAAAGAAGGCGAGTTAATTATCGTGGCTACTGCTTGGGCGAAGGATTATAATCCAAGGGCAAATAGCTCGCATTCCTTCGGGTCCAACGGTCAGAGTAGAGAAACGAGTCGGCTCTCTACTCTGTAGCGAGGGACAATTGGTGCATTAGCGACACACATAGAATTATTTTATTGTCTCGTAACAATCAACCATCAAGGAAATGATGCTAAAGTCCGTCATTCTGTTATTAAGGAACAATTTGGGGGGTTCTGGAATGTTTTTTTTAAGGTCTGCGTGCAATTATTTTTATTGGGTATTTTTTCAAGGCGGTGTTTAAGTTTGTGACGTTTTGTGAGTAGACTGATGTCTGGGTTTGGATAGTTCAGTGGTTTCCAACCCGTGGTGCGCGGACCACTGGTGGTCCGCGAGTGAGTTCTAAGTCGTCCGTGGAACCATTTTCCAATGTTAGTACTTTTACAAAAACGGGTGTTACCTGAGATGTATTTCTTTTAATATTCTGAGAGTTTAGGAAATTGACAAAATTGTAAAGTTGTTTACTCATCAAAACATTTACTTCCTGTTTTCGAATACCTGAATATTATATAACATATTTTAATTTTTATTATTTTAATAGATGTATCTTCCAAGGAACTCCCCAAAAATTTAGATTTGAAAAATATTTCAACATCGAATATTTTTACAAAAGTTTATGTGTAGTGTTAAAATAGAAATCTAACTAAAAATTCGGAACTACTAAAAATTCGGAAATTCATGGACGACTTCTAATTAGAACTCCTCGGACGACTTAAATCGTTCAGCTCCGTTAAAAGATTATAGTTAATATTTCTCTATATATATAGTTTAAATGGTGAATATAACTTCTTAGGAATTATATATTTTAAATTTGCAATCTGTTATTTATGTTTTTTTTTAAATTTAAAGACAAATATATATATATATATATATATATATATATATATATATATATATATATATATATATATATATATATATATATATATATATATATATATTGTATATTATTGTGCAAGTCCATATATAAGATAAATCGGAAAAATCCTGCATTTAAAAAAAAAATATGTTTATGCAACTGAAAAGTAAATTGAAATATTCTATTGTTAAATTGTTTAAAAGTATTTCTTTTAATACATTTGAGAAACTAATATAAAATAAAACTAACTTATTAATTAATAGAGCACGGTAATAAAACTTTCTGTGGTGACGAGGGCGTTGTTTATAAATAAACATAAACCTAAAACGGCAAATGATGACAAGGACGTTGTTTCTAAAATTCGTATATAAACCTAAAACTGTAAACTTATTGTTTTTTAAAACTTTTTCCTTTGAATTTAGTTTTAGTTTGGAAACAATATTCAGAGCTAATAATTAAAAATTAACTTTCGTACATAAACTTTAACAATAAACATACAAACTTAAATATTTTCCAGGAATTCTAAACATTTAAAAATGATCAGCTTTTTTAAAAATAACGCACATTTAAATATTGAAAATCGGAGAAAGTTTTCGACTGCATTTAACTTATTAGCATTTATGTTACAACCCATCTTGTTTCTCAGAATTAAGCACTTCAACATGTTGGTTTTTCGTTATTCCCTTTCCGAAGCTTTCGAACTCCCTTGAGAAAAATAAAATGGCGCTGGCATTAGAACGAACTTCTGGAAATAACGAGGCACAGAATTCTTAAGTTCGGTCTGCACTAATTGGAGAGCTTTCATTTCTTTTTTAACCGCCATTTTTATTTCGTGGAACACGTCGTTTATTCTTTATTCGTTTTAGAATTCCCGATTATTTTATTCTTTGTTCCTGGTAAATACCTAATGGTGGCTCGGCGATATTGATAAGAAGAAATAAAAATTCGCTGTTAAGCTGAAATATAAAATGTTTGGTGCTTCCATAATAAGTAAAGAATCGAATTTCGTGGTGGCAATTAAGAATTTGTTTAAAGAAGAATGAAAAATAACAGAGTTGGATCGTTTTTGATAAGAAAAAAAACCCCTTTATTATTGCATTATATGCAAATTATGAAATATTAAAAAATATTTAAAAAAATAATTATTATGAATAGTTCAATACATTTTAACAAGCATTTATTTAAAAATATAAACATATTTTTAAAAAAAGAACATTTTTTATCCTGAATCTTTTAAGCCAATTTATATGTGACATATTTTAGATTTTTTTGGTTCGCTTTTTTCAATTTTCTGGATTACTTTTAAGAAAGTAGCAATGTGGTATTAAATTTTCTAATGTAGGTCCTTGATTTAGGTGTTGTCCTTGTCGTTTGATCGTAGTTCAAAATTACTACACACAGACTCTGTTTTTTAACTTTGTAATAAATAAGGATTCGGGAACCTTTACTGATAGCCCATTTGTGTAACTTTTAGTCCAACGTTAATCCAACTAACCCATTTTCTAATATTGGTTGGTTGAAACGATGTCGCATTAGATATATATACAATGGTCTATCGGCTACAGTTCGAGATTATTCTCAAAGAAAAGACGCGGGAACACTACCTTAAAATTCTGAACCACGGATCACATGAAAAGGAAAACACCTGAGCTGGCATCCCACTCTCCGAACTTCCACGCCATTTTTTTTTTAAATCACATATTCAAAATTACAAGGAAGTGTATTCGATTAATTTCTTCGGTGTAGATATCTGTATTATTACTTATCCCGATCATTTATTCCATCCAGTAGCTCCAATCCGACGTTAAATCCAATATTCCCAGTTTATTTTAAATCATAAACAAGGCTCAAATGTATTATAAGAATTAATTTAAATTACAATATAAACTAGGAGACAATAACGAAAATATGTGATGCCTTCATAGCTCTCTACCTTATCGATATAAAACACAAACTACAAGTTTTTCTTCGGGCCCGGATGACACAGGGGTAGCGTCGTCGGCTATCAATCGGAGGATTGTGAGTTCGAATGCGGCTAAGAGAGACTTGACAAAAAAGTTAGTGTAGCGACTTTGCGATCGAATAGTTGGCAGATTCGCTACGAAATAAGAAAAAGAATAGGAAAAACTCGACTGAAATATCCTCAGTTCTACCGGCGTGTATACGGGACTGGTGTACTTTAAATCAGATCGGGGTCCAATGTCTTGACGTCTATTGGGTTTGCGTTAGTGGCCGAACGTATGTTATCCTTGACATCTGATCATGGTTCAAAAATACGAGGCAAAGTTTCTGGGTCTTTCTTTAGAGACAGACCCCGAACCGTCGCCAATAGCCCACTGCACAACTATAGCGCAACGTTAATTCACCAACAACAAAATCTACTTCAAACTGCTTTTCGTTTCCTGTTCAGCTACCACTGCCCAAACAAACGAATCGCAAACACTCCCTGCTCAACCGCAATTACAATTCCCACACAAATTACAATTCCCACACAATTACAATTGCCCAACAAGAAAGCGAACTGATACAAAAGAGAGAGAGAGAGACACACAGAAAAGAAAGCTTGCATTACAATCAGATTAATTACACGTGTTCTCTTTGACTGACGTTTCCTCTGCTGTGCTTCCTGTTCAACTTGTGTTTGGGGCTCCTCTGTCTATCTGTAGCAGGCTGCTTTGTCTTTCTCGTAATGCAGGGGGGGGGGGACAGGCATGCAGTTGTAAATGATTGTTTGCATTCATTGTGTCGTCACGGGCAATCGCCGATTTGTAGAGGGGGGGGGGGTTATTGTGCATAATCACTGTTTGATTGCGAAGTGGCATAACGAATTGGGGAAATTGGAATTGGTTTGATAATTTTTCCCCTCTGGTTTTGATTCGAATGTTGTTTGAATTTCATTGATAACAGGAGTTGTATAGTTGTGGCATTTTTGGAAAAACAGGAAAAATATCCATCGTTTTATAGTGAGTTAATCTAAAAAATTAATAAAAATTTCAACTTATGAAGCGCTATAGAAAGTATATAAAGCACCATAGAAATGCAGATAAAGCGCCATAGCAAGCATATGGAGCACCATAGCAAGCATATGAAGCGCCATAGCAAGCATATGACGCACAGTAGACAGCATGTGATGCACCATATCCAGCATATAAAGCACCAATACAAGCATATAAAGTACCAAACAAATGCAGATAAAGCACCATAGCTAGCATATAAAGCAGCAATACCAGCATATAAAGCCCCGTAGCAAGCATATAAAGCACCATAGAAATGCAGATAAAGCATCATAGCAAGCATATGAAGCACCATAGCAATCGTATGACTCACCATAGCCAGCATATAAAGCACCAATACCAGCATATAAAGCACCAATACCAGCATTCAAAGCACCATAGCAAGCATATAAAGCACCATAGAAATGCAGATAAAGCACTATATCAAGCATATACAGCACCACAGCAAGCATATGACGCACCATAGCCATCATATAAAGCACCGCAGCAAGCGTATAAAGTACCATATAAATAATGCAAATAAAGGTAATAGTTAAAAAGCAACATATATTTGATAATTATGGAGATTAAAAATTTTGCATATAATTGTGATATCTTCTTTGTGTATGATTGATTTAAGATTGCTTGCTTTGCTTTCAATAAGTGTTCCAAGCAAGCATACAAATTAATTTAAATTTGACAATTTTAAATTGCGAATTACGATTTAAAATATGAGAATATAGATTGTTATATGCTCAAAAATATACAAGTTATATATTTTTTTTTTAGTTGCATATTGTCGACCTTAGAAACATCAGAGAAAAGACAAGCGGCGAATTTTGAAATTCTTGCTTCATATTTTGAAATCCTACAATAATCAAATATTAAAAAGAAAAAGCGGCAAAAAGATCCTCTGTAGATGATAGGGAAAAAAAATCCCTTTCAATCTTTTTTGCGAAATCCCAGCGAGTCGTCAAACAAAACCTTTACAAAATGCGATGCTTGTTCTACATATCAATTCCTTTTTCGAAAGACTCGGAACTGCGAAGTCCGTGGGAAAACGACACACCTGCCTGTGTTGACTCTACTCGACCCCCCCTTTCCAGAAAACAGGAGCGAAATTCTCTCAAACACTGCGACAAATTTCGGGAAAAAATGAATCGAAAACTAAAAAAAGAAATGGGATGAAATTCATATCGATTCTTCCCTTTGTGAAAAGAGGGTAGGGAAAAGGTATTTTTCGTCTTCTTCTGCAATGATTCGGGGATCCTAAATCCTTGAGACGAATCATTGCATCCGCGCGCCTTTTGCAATCCATAGTTTCCTATCTTGGTTTCCCCTTTGCTCTGGCGGATCCCATGCAAAGGGCGCAAGGAGAGAGATTACGGAGGAGAAAAAATGAGCGCTGGAACTGTTCGCTCGGTCGCTATGGGGACGATATCAGTAGGGGATGGGTTGCTTCATTTGGCGGTGTGTTGCTTTTTTGGTGAGGGGAAATTTTTATGGGAATTTGAAATGTGCAATATAACTATTAATATAACTATTATTAATACTATTAATATAACTCATTAATATAACTATTATTAATACTATTAATATAACTTATTAATATAACTATTATTAATACTATTAATATAACTTTAATATAACTTATTAATATAACTTATTAATATAACTTATTAATATAACTTATTAATATAACTTATTAATATAACTTATTAATATAACTTATTAATATAACTTATTAATATAACTTATTAATATAACTTATTAATATAACTTATAAATATAACTTATTAATATAACTTATAAATATAACTTATTAATATAACTTATAAATATAACTATTATTAATACTATTAATATAACTATTATTAATACTATTAATATAACTTATTAATATAACTATTATTAATATAACTATTATTAATACTATTAATATAACTTATTAATATAACTATTATTAATACTATTAATATAACTTTAATATAACTTATTAATATAACTTATTATTATAACTTATTAATATAACTTATTAATATAACTTATTAATATAACTTATTAATATAACTTATTAATACTATTAATATAACTTATTAATATAACTATTATTAATACTATTAATATAACTTATTATTAATACTATTAATATAACTTATTATTAATACTATTAATATAACTTATTATTAATACTATTAATATAACTTATTAATATAGCTATTATTAATACTATTAATATAACTTATTAATATAACTTATTAATATAACTTATTAATATAACTTATTAATATAACTTATTAATATAACTTATAAATATAACTTATTAATATAACTTATAAATATAACTTATTAATATAACTTATAAATATAACTATTATTAATACTATTAATATAACTATTATTAATACTATTAATATAACTTATTAATATAACTTATTAATATAACTTATTAATATAACTTATTAATATAACTTATTAATATAACTATTATTAATACTATTAACATAACTATTATTAATACTATTAATATAACTATTATTAATACTATTAATATAACTATTATTAATACTATTAATATAACTATTATTAATACTATTAATATAACTATTATTAATACTATTAATATAACTATTATTAATACTATTAATATAACTATTATTAATACTATTAATATAACTATTATTAATACTATTAATATAACTATTATTAATACTATTAATATAACTATTATTAATACTATTAATACTATCAATATAACTATTATTAATACTATTAATATAACTTATTAATATAACTATTATTAATACTATTAATATAACTTATTATTATAACTATTATTAATACTATTAATATAACTTATTAATATAACTATTATTAATACTATTAATATAACTTATTAATATAACTATTATTAATACTATTAATATAACTTATTAATATAACTATTAATAAGATAAAAATTCGTCATATAGAACATTGCGTTAAGAATATTAAAATACAAATGCAACGTTAAAATACGCAATAAAAATTCGTGAGATCTGGACATGTTTCGGGAGATACATCTCCCTTACCCACATTTAATTTTCAAACCCAAATCTCCAGTTGAACTTGACTTCCTGGAGGCTTTTCATATTTCTACCACTATTGATTCGATTGTCAATGAAACATTTGCAGTTTTAGTATTTCCCATTTGTTGACACAATAGTTAACTCCAACCGATTGAGATAGTTTTTGTTCTTTGGCAACACTTTCAAATCTGGGTTTTCATTTATGCAGATGAAGGGAGATGTATCTCCCGAAGCATGTCCAGATCATATGTATTTTTATTGAGTATTTTTAACGTAGCATTTGTATATTAATAACTATTAATATCCAATTAAACAGTTAACCTTTCGAACAAAATTCTAATGAGTAGGTTCAAATGAAATAAATACAAAATATTAACGTTTGCATGTAAACTAAAATAACCAAAAATGAAATATTTCAGTTTTTTCGATTACGTGCCTTTTAGATATTTACCTACTTTTGCTCATATGTTGTTGTAACTTTGTTATGTAATGTGATTAATACTTTTTTTATTGAAGCCCAATTTATGAGGAAATTGATTTTGAAGATTTATGTTAACAATGTTATTTTTGTTTTTTAATTTAAGATTAATTTTTAATTATATCAAGTTTTGTAATGGCATACAATAAGAAAATACGTTGTATGAATACAAAATTTCATTTATGAAGAACTACATTTGGATAGTGCAAACTATAATCCTACAAAATTAAAATATATATTATTACTGTATTATAAATATTACAATCCTAAAATAAAATATTAAAAGGAATTTCTATGTTTCTAGCATTTTTTTACTTATGTAGTTTTTAAAAGTATTTTTTATTTACTTTGAAAGCAATATATTGAGATTTAAAAATTCCTTTTAAAGTTAAATGCACAAAACTGGTAAGCAAAATATACTCTTTTATTTAAAAACACAGTTTTTAAATATATAAAACATGATTTATAGCTATACTGCAAGGAAACATTTATAATCAAGCTCAATTTTAAGTTAATAAATGAATTACTTTGCACGCAATTTTAATTGTAAATTTAAATATGCACCAACTATCCATTGTAAACTAGTCTGAAAAGCTTTTAGAAAATGAGGGAATAATTCTAAGATATAATTATACCACAAAAAGATGCTTCAATATATCACTATAAACAAATTCCATTTAAATGTTTTGTTTTTGTTTTTAATATACTTTTTTTTTCTACTGAAATTTTAAAACGTTTCTTTTTTAAGCTCTTTTAGTAGCAGTAAAAATTATAAGGCGAAAACGTAGATAGTGTTATTTCGTCTTTTTGCATTGCAAAAAAAACTTTTTTGACGTTTCAAAATCAATTAATTCCGTTAATTCTTTAAAAGTAAGAGCGCATCAAAACTCGATTTAAATTTGGCTCCAGTGCGAATCATTTTCAAGCCAACCTCGCCAAGTAACAAGACTACTTATAGCCGCTTGGCGCTCATCCGTTTCAAACAACCCTAAGATTTCGGAATACGAAGAGCAGAAACGCTTTTTCAGATCTGGCAACTTCCGCCTTTGCTCGTTGCAATCTCAAAAAAGCCCTTTTCTCTCTCTCTCTCAAGGAAAATGACGTCAAAGTCTTTTGCATTTTTGGCGCGCAAATCTGCGACACGGAGAGTTATGAAAATAAATAAGAAAAAAATGGATTCATTTTCTAAACTCGAGCTTTGTACAAAAAGGAAGAAAACAAGGTCATTCAGAATTAAATTTTTAATTTTTATGAATATTTTTTGGAGAGAGGTGGGGAGGGGGGGAAGGGGCAGGGACGTTTCTCAAACATGAGAAATAATAAAAGAATAGGGCAACAGAAACACAAAAGGATTTGATAAATTTCTCCTGTCGGGCGAATGTCAAAAGTAATTTTTTCTCGTGCATAATGAAGTAACATTTATTTATCCTGCAGAGTAATTCGTTTTCAGTTATTATGTAAATTTTTGATTTATGTTGTTAATATGTTTGCACTGCCCGAGCCGGAAGATAGAGTTGATGGAAAGTCCCAATCAAATTTTTCCATTTTGTGTCAAAAGATTCGGAATTTTGTGTCGAATTATAATGATGGTTAATATTGTTCGGGGAAAAATTGCATTGATTTATTCTTAAGTCTGTTTGAGTCGTGTTTGCATTTTCCCTTCTTTTTGAATGACGTGTAGTTAATTATTCTGTAAGAATCTTTATTTACTTTACTGGGTAACAATAGACATTTTTAGCATTTATAAGGAATATCAATAAGTGAAAATAACATGTAGCGCGTTTTCTTAAATTGAGGAATGTTTATAAAAGGTGGGAAAATGTATATAAATATTTATTTAAAACGTAATTCAGGGTTTTTAGACGTGTATGTTTAAAAAAGTAGTAAAATATATACTGCATCGTGTTTCTATATCATTCCATTTTTTTTTTAGGTTTTAACCCTTCCAAGTGCTCTCACACTAAAGCCACCTATTTAAAAAAGTTAGGATGAGACTCAGTGGTTTTCGTGGTACCTTCATGCGTGAATGTGAAGAGTAAAGCGCAATCTGTTAGTGCATAGCGAGAATTTGAGGTTAATTTGTAAGTAACAGTGACAAATTCAAAAGTCACTTTCGCAGAGAATTGTGCCAACAAATCGTTATGTTGTTTTTTTGTTATTGTGATATTTGCTAAAACATGTCATTATTTGGCTATTTTTTGTTAATAAAGTAAATACTTTTAGCCTTAATTAAGCCTGATGGATAAAATGGGAATTGAATGCTTTAAATATTGTTCCATTGATTCTTTATGTTTTTATCCTTTATGATTTTATCCTTTATGATCCTTTATGTTTTTATCCTTTATAATCCTTTATGTTTTTATCCTTTATGATTTTATCATTTATGATTTTATCATTTAATGATTTTATCATTTATGATTTTAACATTTATGATTTTATCATTTATGATTTTATCATTTATTATTTTATTATTTATGATTTTATCATTTATGATTTTATCATTTATGATTTTATCCTTTATGATTTTATCCTTTATGATCCTTTATGATTTTATCCCTTATGATCCTTTATGATTTTATCCTGTATGATCCTTTATGATCCTTTATGATTTTATCCTTTATGATTTTATCCTTTATGATTTTATCCTTTATGATTTTATCCTTTATGATCCTTTATGATTTTATCCTTTATGATCCTTTATGATTTTATCCTTTATGATCCTTTATGATTTTATCCTTTATGATCCTTTATGATTTTATCCTTTATGATCCTTTATGATTTTATCCTTTATGATCCTTTATGATTTTAATTTTCTAAATGAGTGATCCAAATAAAACTTTTTTACTACAGCAAAACAATTGGGGTGGAAGAGTTAACAAAAACATTTTAGAAAATGCATAATATGGATGTATTAGTGAATAAATGGGGAAAGTGAAATTTCACTAATATTTCAGGACAGCCATTTGAAAGTTTATAGAGTCATTATAAAAAATGGAAATCAACAATTTTCAGGGGCCTCTGCCAATAAAAACAAATGTTTTCCACCTGCCACCAATTAAAGTATGTTCAGGATTCAAATGATTCAAATGAGCACTAAAACACAAATTAATGAAAAATTTGTGCATTAGTATCCCATTTTTATACTTTCTTCTACCCGGAAGTTTATTATTTTTCATATTTTGTTGAAAGAAGTACCACTTCGTTTTCTGATTTTACTAATTACATTTATTTGTTAATATTTTAATTATATTTAGTTTTTAATATTCGAATTACATTTAGTTTTTACTACTTTTATTACATTTATTTTTTAAATTATACATATATTTATTAACTGATTTTTTTGTATAAAGTGGTGGTCATCGCAATGTCTAACATTTAACTCGGTGTTCTCTAGCCACCTAAAGATAGGGAACCAGTATTTTAAATATTTCGACACAAAACTATAGCTTTTTAAGTATTAAAGTTTAAATTTTTATATTTTTTATTACTAAAAACATCAGTTGAGCAGGTTGAATGAAAAAACAATTATATCCAAAAAATTATAGGAATAAGATCTTGATATCAATTGGTAATTTCTAACTGGCTTCAATTTTAAAATATAATAAATAACTAATTTATGTTATTTAATAACAAATTTAAAAAATAATAACAACCAAGAAGTCAACAAGAAGCAAAAGTAGGCATATCTACGTTAATTAAGCTTTATACAAATGCGAAAGCAATGATGTAAGAGACATATAACGTGATCTCTGATTGGTTGGAATATGGATATAAAACAAGATGGCGGTGAATGCATTAGCAAAACCAGTTAAATCCTTATTACATTTGCAAAGAAAGTTATGTGAAAATTAAAATTTAGATTATAACTTATTCTGTAATCTAGAACTTGCACATTTTACTAAAATATTGTTGTATTTTTTCTTGATTTTTACAAAAAAAAATTATTTGTTAACAACAGTTGAGTTTTAACTGGTTTTTCGCGATTTACTCAAAACGTTTTTGTGCTCAAAGCTGCTTTTGTAATTGAACCACTCTCAGATGCACTTGTGAAAATTTTTATGTTTGTTTATCTCTAAATGATTTTATATCAGCAATATTTTTGTTTTCAAATGCATGACTTAAAATAGTTTTTAGTGTTTATTTGAAAAAAATGTAATTATTTTTAATAAAAAATATAAGCATCCTTTCTCCAATATGAGCTTACATGTTTTATAGTTCCATAAGTATTGTAATTTTTTAAAATATATTTTCTTACACATTTCTGGCACAACATTTTACATTAGTCTGCATTAATACAATGCCATATTTGCATACAACATTTACAAAGCAGACTGACTTTTAGAATCAGCATTAAAAAAATGATTAAATTTATTTATTTGCTCAAAAATTTGAAAAAGTGATTAATCATTTTTAATTATTAGTAAACACGGTCTAAAGTAAAATGTATAATGAATTTATATTTTCAAAAAGAGTCATACTGTATTGATTAACTTAATCTTAGTAGCCATTTTGGTTTTGATCTGGTTTAAGTTACAATTTTTAGAGCAACGTAATAAATTTTGCCATTGAAAATTACAAAATACTAAAAACCTGACTTTAATAATATTTTAAACAATAGCAGGTGGGAATAGTTTGCTATCCATAATCTACCACCTAAACTCCCATACACTTAATATACTACATTTGGAGTAACAACTTTATTACTCGTATACATATACATACAAGAAAGTCAAAATGCTCACAATGGAGTCGAAAAAAGATTACAGCAGTCGCATTTCAAATACTTATCTCCCAAACGACCTCTAACAATCGGCCAGGTACAATCCACCTGGCCAAAGTCCTCCCTTTACCTCGAAATTACAGCAAAAGACGGGTAACAGATCCCTCCACTGACCGGTTTTCGTTGGTTTTAGCTTCCTAATGATAGTGATTTGACAGCCAGAGCTGTTGTGAATAGCATAATGACACCATCTGGGCCACCATTGCTGGGTGGAAGCTCCACCAACAGTTTAGCTGCCCATTCAAGGGGAGATTAGATAAGTTGTGTTATTCCCGCAAATTATTCAGCTGTAGCCAAAAAAAAGTTCGAAAAAGTACCTTTAAAGTATAGATATACACCTACGTTGGGCGATGGATGCTAGTCATTATTTAAGATGACTAGCATCCATCGGGGACGACACTAGATGTGTAATTTCTGGGGACGACACTAGATGTGTAATTTTGTAAAAAGTTGGCTAGCGTGTTTTGTATCAACCGGTTTTTTTGTGTTAAGAAAAATGGTTCTCATCCCGTTAAAGCTGCGGAATTAGAGATAGACAGATAAAACGCAGAAAAACATACATATATTAGATACACTGTTAAAATAGGTACTCAAAAATAAGTAAAATGTACTAATTTTTTATTACATTCGACTCTTGTCATAGCTCCAAATACGTAAACTTAATTTTTGAAAAGACATGTCCTCAAAAATGAGTAAAAATAGCATAGGCTGCCTTCATAAACCACTCTCAACAAATATCAACAATTACAACCAGGACTTGCCGGAAATCGAACATCCCGTTAAAGTTGCGGAATTAGAGATAGACAGATAAAACGCAGAAAAACATACAGATAACAGATACACTGTTAAAATAGGTACTCAAAAATAAGTAAAATATACTCATTTTTGATTACATTCGTTTCTTGTCATAGCTCCGAATACAAAAGTTTCATTTTTGAAAAAGACATGTACTCAAAAATGAGTAAAAAGCGCAGTTGCTTGCCAAATAGGCTGCCTTCATAAATCACTTTCAATAAATACCAACAATTACAACCAGGACTTGCCGAGAATCGAACCCAATCCGTCTACCTGATGTCCGAAGTCCAGGGCCATATTCGTTGTCTACGAGAGCTGCATGAGCAAGTTATAAACAGAAGTAATGTTAAAAAGGCGTGGCAGAAGAAAGAATGGGAAGTAAGATAATTGAGTCGTCATAACTCAGTTTCCATTGAAGCAATCGACATCAAATGATGTGGAAAACCATTTTCTGAACACTTATTTTAAGTTTGTCGGTCGCTTTGTTAAGATGGCTTAAGTAGAAGTTGATATAAGCAATATTAAACCATACTGCTCATTTTTGCAAAAGTACTTTCTTAAATTTGGGTACGTCATTTACGATAGAATTGTACTCAAAGAAAAACAAGTACGTCCATGTACTAATTATTAAGCAAATTTTTTTTAAAGTGTAAGGAAGAAAACATGAAGTGACCCTGAAAGAGGCTCGCTACTAGTGAGAGTTTTATTAACAGAAATGCTTTATCAATTAAAAAAAATGAATTGATTTTAATCAATGATTTAAAAAAAATTCAATCGATTTAAATTATTGACATCCTAAGGATGGCACAACTAACTTTTCGTAATAGCATTGGCTTTTTTAAAATTTATAATTAACAAGTTAATTTTGATGGAACGAAATGTCTTTTAGACGAATAAAATAGCTTTTTTTTCTATAGAATTTCGAGGATGAATTCAATGATGCAATTATCTCATGTTCATATATTTTGGACAAAATTCATTTTGAATGTTTGTCCTTATTTTTGATTGAATAGGTACTTATTGCATTAGTATCTATAAATTCGATTAAGTAATAAGTGTATTTGTTTCGATACCCTACATTAGATATTAAATATATTGGTATCAATACTAAAGCTGCGATATAAAAAGAAAAGTTTGATATCAGCTGATAAGTAACTGCTATTTAAAGTAAGTATAACTAACTACTAATTAAATAAGATAATCAAAAGAAAAGTTTGATTATCTTATTGGAAATATTAAAAGTTTAAATTTATTATTTGATTATTTAAAACTTTAAGAAAATAATTTTATATTTATTCCATCAAACTCTATAAGTAGTGCTTTTAAAAAACATCCTTTGTAAGTAATTCAATCAAAGAAATTTAAGTTAGCAGATTACTTTTATCAGAATCGTAGAACTTTTATGCGGGAAAACTGTAGTGTTTTTTAAAGATATATTAAATTAAAGGTTTTTAATCCAAATTTATTTATAAAACCTGTAAAAAAACCTTGAATTTTTAATGTTTTAAATTATGGAAGGGAAAATTCAGATTATTTGAAGGATTCATGCAGGAAAAAACAAAAAAACTTACATTTTTTGTTCCAAATTCTATTATAAAGCCTTCAAAAAACCTTCAATTTCACAATCTTGATAAAGTTTGTATGTTGATTTTTTTTTGATTGGGTGGTTTATAAATGCAATAGACCATATATTGACTTCTCTTTTATAGCAACATCCATTGAAAGTCAAAATTCGTAGATTAGCTTCTACGTAATATTTTTTTTAAAAAAAGGTACACCTGTTTTTTGTTATAACGATTATTTCGCATTGTTTCATAGACGGGTTGTTATTTTAAGGGTCTACTTAGTACTTCACTTTGATTAAATAAGTACATCTCGGATAGAAAATAATTTTTAAAACGATACCAGATTCGGAAATATACTCCAGGCGAGCTCAATCGAAAACTTACCAAGTAAGGAGGACTGGTGAACGTTAAATCTGGGCGTACTTCGTGCTGTTTTAAATTTTTATAAATATTAATTTTTAACATTACTAATGATTACTTTATTTTAGAATATTTTACTCTCGTGAGAAATACAGCATATATATATATATATATATATATATATATATATATATATATATATATATATATATATATATATATATATATATAAAACAGTTAATCTCACTTTTCGTGAATGATAAAAGAAAAATCCTTTTTCTTCAAAAGAAGTTTTATGCATACAAATTATAATTTCGCAAAGTAGTTGTAAAATTCATAGGAATACTTACTTTAAAGTACATTATCACCAGGTAAACATTCATCCATCACGATATAGAAAAATAACAGGAACTTCATCACTAAAAATGAAAGAAAAAAAATCGTCATTATAATTTTAAAATTGTTTTTAACCTAAACAAAAACTCAATTTTAAACTACTAAATGCTATACTTTTGTAACTAAATTATTCAATGAATTCTAACATCATATGCATTATGGAATACATGTGTTATTAAAATAAGCACACTTATAAAGCATTTAAGATACGAACAGATGCTGTTTTTTTTTAAACGTGGGTTTAATTATTTATTTTTATCTGCTTAATACAGTTGAAATTGAATATGCCTATAAGCAACGTTTTTGTGGCCGTATTGTGTAGGTGTTTTAAAAAAGTTTCTGAAATGAATGTTGAGCATTCTTTTTATTCACTTCTACGTGTTTTAAATTTATTTTGGAAATTTTTTAAGAGTTTTTTTTTATCTTTGTGGCGAAACAGTATGGTTTAGAAATGTCAGTTTTTTTAGTAAATCATAAACGCATTTCAGAAAAGTGTTTAGCAAAATTAAAATTGTTTCCGGTGTTTTATGTTTAATGTCTGAGTTCGAACAGAAAATAAATATTCCATCCTGTTTTTTATTTCGATGCCTTAATGCACGGATTTAGTAAATTTATTTTTCGTAAACATGGAAATTTGCAGATTATTCGAATCCTCAAATTTAAATATATCCTCTGTTGCACTTAATTATGGTAAAGGAAAAACAAATTAATTTCTAGAACACTCTGATGATTGGTTCCATTTCTTATAATAACTACGAATTTATAATGGCTGCTTTGAAAAATTATTAAATTGTTATTTACGCCATCTCTTCAGTTAGGCTAGTCGTGTACCGGACATGCAACTCAGCTATTTAATGACATTCAACTAATCTATTTAAATTATATGTAACTATTCTATTTAATGACATGCAACTAAGCTATTTAATGACATGCAACTAAGCTATTTAATGACATGCAACTAAGCTATTTAATGACATTCAACTAATCTATTTAAATGATATGTAACTATTCTATTTAATGACATGCAACTAAGCTATTTAATGACATGCAACTAAGCTATTTAATGACATTCAACTAATCTATTTAAATGATATGTAACTATTCTATTTAATGACATGCAACTAAGCTATTTAATGACATGCAACTAAGCTATTTAATGACATGCAACTAAGCTATTTAATGACATGCAACTAAGCTACTTAATGACATGCAACTACGCTATTTAATGACATGCAACTAAGCTATTTAATTACATGCAACTAAGCTATTTAATGACATGCAACTACGCTATTTAATGACATGCAACTAAGCTATTTAATGACATGCAACTAAGCTATTTAATGACATGCAACTAAGATTTTTAATGACATGAAACTAAGCTATTTAATGACATGAAACTAAGCTATTTAATGACATGCAACTGGAAAATGTATTGTATTCACTAACTGAGCAACTTTTAATTGTACAAACTATTCTTTCGTTCGATATCGCGCTCGCAGCTTTGGTAAATAATCGACAATTTAGCGATTGTGTATGGATTGAAGATTTCCGTGTTTGATGAGTTTTCACCTTCAATCTGGCTATTGCGAAATCTGAGATCTGTCAGCCCTGAGTTGGATGCCATTAAATGACCAGAAACAGTTGATGTGCGATTTTTTAGTTCCCCAGTTGATTAAAAGTTGCAGTGCAATTGCTGCTAGTAAGCAGTTAGCCTAGTACATAGATTTAAATAAATACTATAAGCTAACCACAATTCTATATTTATTTTTTTAATTTCTGAATAACATCTGATTTTTATGAAAAATAAGTAAATTCACAAATATAACTTTTCAAAAAAACCTCCCCCCCTCCCCTATCCCCCATGGCCTTCCACTTCCAGGTTCGTTCACCTCTTTTTTTACCCTTTTGCACCCTTGAAAAAAAAATCGAAGGTCACCCCCACCCCCTCCCTCCCACCCCATTGTCCGAAGCGTGAAAATGGCGCGAGAGGGCAATGAATTGCCTGATGACGTCATCACTCCCAAGGCCCGCATCCCCTCTCCCCTCCCCTTTCCCTTAATCCCACTGACACACTTTCCTCATTCCTTGTTGATTTGTTGATTGTGCGAGGGCAGCGATTAGCTGAATGTTCAGCAATTAAGAGAAAATGTAGGGGGGGTGGGGGCGTTTACAAGAATTGGCTCTTTATTCCACTTGGAGAAATGGTAGTTGTTATCGTCGGCTTAACTCACACAGCCCTTAACTCTAAACCGCAGCCGTAACCAAAGCTGCTGGGTGACGAAATGAAAGCGATTCACTTCTAAAGGTGTGGCCCCGGTAGCTTTGTCATCTACTCGCATTCGGCTAGGATTGCGAGTTCGAACCGGTTTGTGATCAACGTCGCACTAGAGCTGCACAGTGGGCTATTGTCGACAGTTCGGGGCCGTATCTCGAAGGAAAGACCCGGAAACGATGCCTCGTATTTTTGAACCATGGTCAGAGGACGAGGAAAAATCTGAACTGGCACCCAACGCCTTCAATAGGTTTGGTTTGGTTTGATTTTGTTAATTAACGTCGCACTAGAGCTGCACAGTGGGCTCGAAGGAAAGACCCGGGAACACATATACATTTACACACACATTCATACATGCACCTCGTTATTTTAGAACCATGGTCAGATGACGAGGAAACACCTGAACTGGCACCCAACGCTTTCAATAGACGTCGGGACTTTGGACCCCGATGTATCGTGCACCAGTCCCGTATACACGCCGTTAATTTTTGCGGATGTTCTGGACGACTTTTCTAGTATTTTGTAGTGAAGCTGGCAACCCATCGACCACAAGATCACTCCTTTTATTACTTTGCTTAGTCAAGTTCGTCGCACAGGATCGAACCAGGAACTTTGTGATTCCCAACTGACGCCTTTATCCACTCGGTCACAAAGGTCGAGTTCGAACCGGAGTGTGGACTTGATAAAAAATCAAAATATAGTGATCTTGCGATAAGAGGATTGCCAGTTTCCTACTAATATACTAAAAGTAATCTAAAATATCCAATGATATGTATACAGGCGTATATACAAGACTGATGGACAAATACCCTGACGTTAAATGTCCTGCCCTTAAATGTCCAATGTCCTGTCGCATATTGAGGTTACATCGGGTGGCAGCTCAAATGATGTCTTCGTCATCTGACCATGGCTCAAAAATACGAGGCAGTGTTCCCGGGTATTGCCTTCAAGATAGACCCCTAACCGGCACCAATAGCCCTTTGTGCAGCTATAGTGTGAAATTAACAAACAAACCGCTCCTAATTGTGGAACTGTTTAAACACAAGAAATTATCGAAATACCTGATTTTAGATTCTCGGTGAGGGATTGGCTTAAAGAGTCGCGTGGTTTCAGAGTTTGATTTTCTTTGCTAAATAGCTTTCGCTACGGGTGCTGAATCCATAGTTTGGAGTATGGAAGAGCAAAGAATCAAGTCAAATTTAGATTTGAATGGTTTTCATAATTAAAATGTTTAATTCTCTAATACATTTAAAACTTAATCAATATACTTATAACTTATCTCATTAAAGAAATCATATTTTGTATATTGTGGGATTTAAAAAGAACAATATAAGAGTTTGAATACATGATATTTTTCCAAAACTAATAAGTTATAACCATATTCGAATATTCAAATTCATGTAATCAACATACTTTTTTTCTAAATAACCATTAAATCAGTATAACACATTATTTTTACAATATAACTTATTATCCGTATTATACATCAAAAATTCGGAATGTAAAATATCCAATAATTGCAATTATACTAACAACTAAGAACTTGCGTCTCTTCTAAAAAGTAATAAAAATCCAATTAGGCAAATAAAAAGTAATAATTTAACCTTCAAAATACACAGGGAACATGCAAAAAAAAATATTGTTAAACGTTTCAAATGTACGGGGTAGTACGATAAGTGGTCTCTGAGGTTTTTTTTCACCCAGTTCATTCACCCTTTCATTCACGACTATAAAAAAGAGGTGTGGGGGACACTGGGATCAAGGCTACCCCGTCCCACACACTGTGACGTCAGCAACAAGCAACTGTCCCCTAACAGGCGCGAGTTAATCAATGTAATACCCTTAAAAGTTCACAGCGCAATTGCTTTACTTATGGATGGGCGCGTTTTTTGGCATGGTTGGCACAATTCATGGCATTTGAGAAATTAAAGGAAGTAATTATCAACAATAACAATGTAGGGAATATGTATTGATACTAATGATTATATGTTTTAGATATATTTATTAACTACGGTTTGATTAAGTAATTTCAAAGTAATAATGTGTTTTGGTATTGATAGCAATATTAAAGGAATTAAATGCTGTATTTCAACATATTTATTTGATTTATTTTAGTTTAATTATTTCTCATATTTTATTTCAGAGTATTGCATGTTTCATTCCGTACTGCGTCAAATTAATATATAATGTATAATTTATGAAACCAAATTGCTGAATAAATCAATAAAATTTTATTTTAAATTCCCTGGAATAAATTATTTTAAAAATATATATTCCTGTGGAAATTAAATTCATATTAATTTAGTATTTAAAAAAATATTTAAATATACAAATTTTATTCGTTTCAACTCATAATTTTTTTTAAAATTCTTTCTTTATGTCCCATTTTATACTTTTATTTATATTTATGAAAGTAACACTGTGTTTAATTCTGTAAATGTCACAATATATATAAAGACAGGTGAAACACTTGAAAAACTATTATTATATCAGGTTGATATTTACTGAAAAAGAAGTAAGTACTTCATATATAACTTATTAATTAGTCAATATTTTGAACATCTTCCCCTACCATGCTGAAAACTAATCTTGGAACAAAGTATTGTATTCAACTACAAAGCGGTGTACAGCAGGGGTTCCCAATTTGCTTGAAAGCAAGGACCCTTAGGAAAAACTAAAATAGGAACCGGGACCTCTTTTTTATAAGTGGTCATATAATCCCCCTCTCCCCCCTCCCGCTTTCTGGACAGTAAACGTTTAAATTTGGTTCAACATAAAAACAAAAAGTTAAAAAAAATCTGAAATTATTCTAATTTTTTTTTAATTTTGCACATTATGGACATACATTTTTAATCCACAATTACACAGAAAAATATCTTTGTGAGATCCCCCCCCCCTCCATCCGAACCCTTAATATCGATCCTCAGACCTCCTTTTGTGAACCACTAGTGTACAACAGTACAATTTCAATGATATAAATCTTATCAAGTGAAATTTATTTTTCATAAATAATATATTTTTTAAGAATGGTTTGAAATAAATGGTATGTATGCATACATATCCTTATGCTTTACTGAAACGAATAGCCAGATATTTAAGACGAATGTAATTTATTGGCAAGGAAAATTTGAAAGTATTGGCAGTGGTTTTGCGCAAGTTCCATTCTAATTCTTCACTTACAAATTTCTCATTTCTCACATAAAAAAAAGGAATCCATACCATTGAACAATGGATGAACCCGTTATCTAAATTCCTTTTTATCTAAGAAAATGTGTTATCTAACTCCTAAATCATCTTTTCAATACTCCAGAAAATTGTTGTGTTAGTCTGATAAGGGAGTATGGTGAGCAATTGCTGGGATACAAAGGGTAAAATTACTCTTTTTGGAGCTATATTGAGTCAAAATTGTGTTTAAAATAAGTAAGAAAGTTTATTATAAAAGTTCCGTTTAAAAACAAACTATCTGACATATTGTTAAACAATAAATAATTAAATATTATACAATTATTAATACATTTTTAATAATTGTTTGCTAATTTATTTTTATCAGTAAAGAGTCAATTAATATGTCTTTTCTGTATTTTATTTGTACACTGGAAAAAAAGTACCTAAAAATTTTGTACTTCAATATACTTATTTTTCATTCACTATCATTGCATCGTAAATGAGCGATGACGTACTCAAATTTATGAAATCGTACTTTCTAAAAAAATAACAGTTTGATTTAATATTTATAATTTCAGCTTCTGTTGAAGCCATCTTAACAAAGCGACCTGACATAATTAAAATTGTTATTCAGAAGCTTTTCTGCATTATTTGATGTCGATCGCTTTATGGAAACTGAGTTACTACAACTCAATTAACTTACTTCCCATTCTTTTGGCAAACCTTTTCAACTTTTATTATGTGTATAACTTCTTCACGTCGCTCTTGAAGTATAACGGTAAAGGCACTGGACTGCGGTGGATAAGAATATGGGTTCGATTCCCGGTAAGTCTTAGTTGTAATCGTTGATATTTATTGAAAGTGATTTATGAAGGCAGTCTATGTAGGCACGCTACTGCTCTTTTTATTAATTTTTACTAATTTTTGAGTATATGCCTTTTTCAGAAATGAAACTTTTGTATTCGGAGCTATGATAAGCATCGAATGTAATCAAAAATGAATACATTTTACTTATTTTTGAGTACCTATTTTTAACAGTATAACTGTTATATGTCTGTTTTTCGGTCTTTTATCTGTAAATATTTGTCGTATGTTTGTCCAAATTTTAGTGTTCAAGATTAAGCCGTTTCTGTAACATTATCTTAACATTAAAAATTCTGTTTAAATGACCCTTATTCGAAATTTTAATATTTAAAAAAAAAATTGATACCGTGAGGTTTACCTGGTTCTGCTATATCATGTAATGTATATGCTTATAATATTGTCAACATAAGTTGTACAAAAATAATATTGTCATGTGAACTTTTTTTTACTTTTTGAATAACATTTTTAATGTATATTATTTTAATTTATATAAATTAACCCAAAATTTCCATAATTGTTTGCATATTTTCAAAATTTTTACTTTTTTAATTCTTTAAAGCTTGTTTATTACTTTTAACGCTAAAGCTTTTTTAAATATTTGTATTTTTTCACCAAAATGTTTTAACAGGTCCTTTAAAGTATAATACATAATAATTGACATCAAAGTGTATACTGCCATGTATTTTATTTTTATATAAATATTCGTTCATGATAACATGAAATTTTTCTTTAAAACTAATTTTTTTTTCTACTTTAACAATAAAAAAACAGTAACGGAAAATTACAACTTATAGAGCTAATTCGTATGAATATTTATACTAAACATATGTTTTACAATATGATTAAAATATTCTACATTTATCCATTAATACTAAAGAAAGCCTCAGTGTTTCGAAAAACTTAATATTAAGAAAATCCAAACACTGAGAAAAAATATTTAAAATTTTCGTTCCTTAAAAATATACCTTTCATCCGAGATAAAATCTTAAATAACTCATTAAAAACATATATACAAGTTCTACAATTTCGCAGGCATATTTAGAAGTCTCTAAACTATAAATTAAAAAAATCTTAAATTTTATAATTTTTTGGATACTGTGTCTCCTTAAAAGAAATTTCTTAAATTAAATATTAAAGGAAAACTCGGTAAAGTGTAGTGTACCATATAATTTTTAAAAATATTATTTAAAAACTTATGGTAGAGTAAACAAAATCTTAAATTTTAAGCACGTAAAATTATATTGTAGATAGATAATTTCCTAAAATAAATATTTATTCAATAAATGTAAGGTATAGTAGTTGAACTTGCATCATCATATGTATGTTTTCATAAAAGTATTGTTTACTCTAAAAATGTCGGTTAATGTTTCAAGTATTTATAGAAATCGCTATTTAAAAATTTGTTTTAAAATATACCATAGGAAATGATATATAAGTATAAATATGTTAACTATTTTGTTTTAGATTTTTAGTTTACTAGAACTTGTTAAAACAAGTTATTCACTGTCCAATTTTTTTTATTCTATTCGTTTACAACTAGATCTCGATTTATGAAAAACCATTGTATCTAACATTTTCCCCCTTGACTAATATAATGTTATGGATCAGCAATGTTTATGGCACCATTAATAAGATGTGATTTTAGAAGAGTGTCTATTTTGAGTTTTCTGCTAAATATTTGTTTTATTCAGTGGCATATTAGAACGAAGTTTTATATTTATATACTAACCATACTAATTAAAATATAGTGTAAGAGGATTAAGTGGATAATCGAATTATTTATGTTTAATATTAAGAAATACGAAAACACGGGGACAAAAAGGTAGTCTAAAAGCCATTAAATTGTAAGCTTTAAATTTTATATCGAATGTTTATTATCTGTTCAGGAACTGACTTTTAGCCACAAAGGTCTTTTAAACAAAGTTTTCAGCCGGTCGATCTAATATTTCCAGGGTTTAATTTTAACTGATGTTTAATAAAAGTAACGTATATTTTTACTAGTTACATGTTTTAGTATGATATTCTTACATATAAAAACTTTAAGGAATTGTCTTTCATGATTTAGAGCAAAAAAATAGTGTTTTGTTGTCAAAATTTTGCTCGAGAGTTTTACTGTAGGCGATATGTAGCTTTGTGAACAGGGAATTTCTGTTGAAAAGTTAAAAAAATTTTACGAAAAACGATATTTATTTACAAGTTTTAAGTAGAACCATTTGGCTCCAAAACAAATTTAACGTTACAAACGGAAACTGCTAAGAACCAATTTTATAATTTTTTTCATTATTTGAAACCATTACTAACGATGTTCTTTATATTTTGCTATGTTTTATCTTTTATGCAGCTTCTAGCACTTTTATGTGTTCGACAAACAGAAGACATTAAAATATAAACGTATAAATTTTTCACACTGCCATTTGCTAAATGTACACTGTTAAAAAAAGTACTTAAAAATGTGTACCTGAACTTACTCGTTTTTCTTTGAGTACAATTGCATCTTAAATGAGAGATGACTTACTCAAATTTAATCATAAGTACTTTCTCAAAAATGAATAGTGGAATTTAATATTGCTGATATCAGCTTCTGATCAAGCCATCTTAATAAAAGGACCTGACAAACTTAAAATGTTCAGAAGATGGTTTTCCACATTATTGGGTGTCGATTGCTTAAATGGAAACTGAGTTATTACAACTCAATTACCTTACTTCCCATTCTTTTTGCACACATTTTTAACATTTCTTCTGTTTATTACTTCTTCAAGTCGTCCTGATAGTACAACAGATAAGGCATTGGGCTGCGATCCCTGAGGCCCTAGGTTCGATTCCCGGTAAGTAGTAGTTGCAATTGTCGATATTTATTGAAATTACTAAGACACAAGTACAACGGATAAGACACTGGATGGTAGACCTGTAGATATGGGTTCGATTCCCGGTAAGTCTTGGTTGTAATTGTCCATATTTATTGAAAGTGATTTATGATGACAGACTATGTAGGGAAGAAAATGCTCTTTTTATTCTTTTTTTCCTTATTTTTGAGTACAAGTCTTTTTTTAAAAATGAAAATTATGTATTTGAAGAAAAAAATGGGTACTTAAAAAACAAGTAAAATGTACTAATTTTTTAGTACATTTAATAGTTATCTACTATCAAATGTACTCAAAAATTTGTAAATTTTACTTATTTTTGAGTACCCATTTTTAACAGTATAATTACTTTATACTTAAATGTTCTACTCTTTAAGTGCACTCCCAAAAATAACATTATAATTTTTGAGTATTCAGCGATCTTCAAGGCCAATTTCGTCAATTTTGAAAATCGTTTCGTCATTGAATCAATAGATTTTTGACGAAAAAGTTCACATTTTTAACAAAAGTAATTTACTCAAATTGTTTTCAAGTGGTTTTAGTTTTGATATTACCCCAATTCGTGCGAACCTTTCTGGCACGGTTCTTAGCACGCAGGACTTTGAATTAAGAGGGTAGTAGCTTGTGTCTTGCCGTCGATTTATGCTCGAAATCGTCCTCGTTTTTGACAAGAACAATTTCTTAGAAAAAAAAGGAATTTCCCTCGGTATGGCACATTATTTAATCAATCGGAGGTTTCTCCAAAAAATGACGAAAAATTCTTTAAAAATAAGCATGCATTTTTAACAGCATAGTTTATTCTTTAATTCCGTAGCAAATTTGCTTTCAACCACACATTAAATATCATGAAAGCTATATAATATTGTAAAATAAAAGTGCATCCAATTCATTAGACCAGATTATTGTGTAGAAATTTTTTTGTCCAATGTCACAAAATTTACCTCCTTTAATACACATGATATATTTTGTACACCTATATTTGCACATATATGTGTACCTCCCATATGTTCCCTTGTGCAAAATATTATTTCAAAATTTAAAAATATATTTGAAGAAAACCATAATTCAAATATTACGGTACTTTAAACTACAAATTAAAAAAAAATATTCAAATATTGATTAATTTATAAATGTATTTTCAAAATATAATGAGAAGTATACAACGATTTTAATTAAATGCTGTCCAAAACAACAAAAATAAAAGACGTATATGATTACAGAATTGCCCCCATGTTACGATAAAAATAATTAAACATCAATCATTTTTTTTCATACTTATTTAATTTAAAACAAATGGGACATTTTTGTTTTAACATTTACACAATTTTTATAAACTAATATACAAAAAAAAAAAAATGACATATTTTCTTTGCCCCAACCACTTGATTATTTGTTTGAGCAAAGCACCTCCATTTTTTCATGTATTCTTTACCTTGCTTTCAAAAACAAGTTATCTGAAAATTATTTTCCACGCCTTCACTTTTGAAGAAATATTTACCCATGCACCCTCCCAGAAACCTGAATAAACAGTGGCATTTCTTAGCAAAAATGTTACTACTAGATGGCATCGTAGAGTAAATAGGAGTCGAATTCCAAATTCAAACATTCCGGAAAGGGGCAACGGTTGCTAGGCAACAGTAACACCTCTTCTTAGCCATTGTATATTCTTAAGACGGTAGAGGTACCTCCCATATTTAAAAAGGATTTGGGATTCAGAATTCTAAAATCTTTAAAATATTGCTCCTGTTTCTTTGTGTCATGGCATATCGGAGTTTGTTGTTCTAAATATGGTGAATTGCACATTGGATTGTTGTTGTTTTAAATAAAATCTAAAGTGTGACAATTGTGATATGTTTTTTTACAAATGAAAACTGTTAATAAATGATAATTGTTGTCCTGCTAAATTTGCCTAACATTAGACGGGACCTGCTGAAAACCAATGCTTTTGCGTTATAAAATTAGAAAGGAAAAATTTTAGTAGGTTTTAGAAATATTTTAAACAACATATA
Organism: Troglohyphantes excavatus; assembly: GCA_963932185.1. NCBI lineage: Eukaryota > Metazoa > Arthropoda > Arachnida > Araneae > Linyphiidae > Troglohyphantes > Troglohyphantes excavatus. The sequence continues at coordinate 4,347,485 of OZ010667.1, forward strand.
AATAACGAAAATAATAAAAACCATTAGTTGTTGTATCTGAACAAATATTTTACAAATACAAGTTATTAAATGATAAGATAATTTAAATTAAGTTCATACAGGCTTATCTTTCTATTGCATTTAACATAAAATCTTCGAGGTTTAGTTTTTTAAAGGAAACAACAAGTGCAAAAACTGTTCTGTTATAATATTATAAAATAGATAAAATGTCTTGTGAATAAGGATTATTGATACTCATTTTTTGAAGTGCTGCAAAAAACACTTTGTTTTTAAATAAAGCTGAATTAATTAAATTTTAAATATATTTTTATATTAAAATTTTATTTTTATTATTAACTATAACGGTTCCCTGAAATTAATATTTTTTCAAAACAAAATATGACACAAGGTACACTGATAGAGGGCTGGGAAACATCGAATCACACCTGGAATTTTATTGTAAAGGGTTACTATTAAGCTTTTTTGTGTAGCAATAATTAACTTTTAACCAGTCAGTGGAGGACAACCCATTCAATACTATTTCAAAATGAAGTTTCAATCTAAAATGTTCGTTAATTATTACTCAATCACACTAAAAAGATATATTGCTCGATATTTAATCAATTCTATGGCTAATAAGCTTTACTTAAGTAGTCCAATTAATTATACGATAAATTGATATATAATAAAATGCCCGTCCTGACGGTGTATGAATCTGCCCCTTCCAGCCATTTTTAATTAAACTTGTTGTAAAATAAAGTATAACTACATGAGCTCAAAATTTACTTCAATCTCACTTAAATAAATTAATAATTTCCTTTAATGTGTACTGGATTAGTTATAAACAAGATTTTGATAAGAAATCACAATTGGCCGAACATTAAAAATGTTCACTTTTAAGTACTCAAAACCCATTCTATTTCTCAACGACAAATCAAAGATTATATGCCCACCAGAAACGTTTGGAGTAACTGTGCGATGTTATGCCATCTGTAAATAGACAAATTAATTTTTTCACTAATCTCAATTTAAAATTATAAACAACCTATCAATGCCCCCCCCCTCCCTTCTCAGTTAGGTTTAAAGTTTGTTATTGTATGAATTAGATATAACCATATACAAATATAGATAGCCTTAGATGATCTATATAGAATTAGATAGCTTTAGAATTTGTATAAAATTATATTTCCTTAATTTTTTTTAATTATTTTGTAATTTGTATACTTTTATTTAAGATATACAGAAAACAAATATAGAAGACATGATGTGTTTTCTAGTATATAAATTAAGTTATCCTTGTTATATAAATTGCGCAAAATTATCATGCAGTTGCAGTTAAATTCATACATACCACAGAAGGGCATAACTTCTACTTCCAAATATTTACTTGCATACATATTTTATTCATGTGTACTTTTATTATTGTTATTATTATTTATAATAAAAATAATTATTAATACACTTATTTATTAGACAAAAATAATTCATAAATCGTCAGAAATTATTTTGATTTTTTAGGATCGAAAATTTAGTTAATAGTCTTGTGTATAATCTCTTAAAATAAACAGAACACAAAGAAAAGTATCGAAAGGTAAAATAAGGGTTGTCAGAAATTGTTGGGCGATGGTCATCGTTTGGCCATTTAGCTGTATTGCCATAATAAATTTTGCACAAATACTTGGCTTTTATTTTAAGCAAACTGCTTAACTTTAATAACAACTAACAAATTAGTTGAAGATGGGAAAATAATATTTTAGTATGTCTAATTAAAAATTCCAACAATGACAACAGTTTGTGACCACCCTGTAGACGAAATTAAATGCAAATTTAAAAAAAAATTCAATTTCAGCGCTAAACAAAATTTAGCACTTAAATTCAAACACACCATTTTGGTTTAAGCAATAAACAAGATTTTTTATTCCCATATAAACTTTAAATTCACTACTTTTAGTATCTCTATTTAATTTGTTTACTTAATTACAGAAGAACTCCAACTACCCGGATCAATTAGGACCATATCCCATCTAGATATTTGAATATCCGGATAATTGAAGAGTTCACGACAAAGGGGTCCCTTATAAACTTTAATTTCACAATTTTTAGTATCTATATTTAATTTATTTACTTAAAATTAGAGAAGTATTCCAACTACCCAGATCAATTTGAACCCTATCCCATCCAGATAATCGAATATCCGGAAAATTGGAGAGTTCACGAAGAAAAGATCCCTTATAAACTTTAATTTCAGTACTTTGAGTACCTCTATTTAATTTTTTTACTTACTTACAGAATAACTCCAACTACCCAGATCAATTAGGACCATATCCCATCCAGATATTCGAATATCCGGAAAATTGGAGAGTTCACGGAAAAAAAGGTTCTTTATAAACTTTTATTTCAGTACTTTTAGTACCTCTATTTAATTTTTTTACTTAATTACAGAATAACTCCAACTACCCGGATCAATTAGGACCATATTCCATCCAGATATTCGAATATCCGGAAAATTGGAGAGTTCACGAAGAAAAGGTCCCTTATAAACTTTAATTTCAGTACTTTTAGTACCTCTATTTAATTTTTTTACTTACTTACAGAATAACTCCAACTACCCAAATCAATTAGGACCATATCCCATCCAGATTATCGAATATCCGGATAATTGGAGAGTTCACAAAAAAAAGGCCCCTTATAAACTTTAATTTCACTACTTTTAGTACATCTATTGAATTTGTTTACTTAATTACAGAAGAACTCTATCTACCCGGATCAATTAGCACCACATCCCATCCCATAGTAAGAAACACTCATTTTTCTTTAGTATGTAATGCAATTTATTCAAGACAATATCATTCACCAATAAGAATTTTTTTTAAATATGGATCGCCAATCAGGATAATTCCGGATTGGCGATCCGCTATGTTTGATCCGGATAACAGGAATTCGGATAATTGAAGATTTACACTTCTTTAAATGAGCTTTGGCTATTCACAAAACTGACCGTCCTTTTCTAAAGGCAGTGTTCTAACCCCCGTCCTAACATTTGTCAGCCCGCATGTTCTGAGGCATCATCACATCGGTCCTGAAGGCCGCCCAGAGTGGGTCGTTGAACCAGGGGGGGGAGGCCCGCTGCCCCCCTAGTGGAGCCCTCATGTCACCCCTACCAACTACCTCCCAAAAAAACCGGCGCGTGCCCGGCATCACCTCTTCCCACTCCGGCCTCATGCTTTATGATACCAAACACGAGACAAGATTCCTGTTTGTTGTTTTGGGAAATGTCTCTGTTATGAGGTAGCCCAGTGGATCCAAAATTCGCCTAGTAATCAGATTGGTTAGTTGGTTGATTAACGTTTGGTTTGGTTTTGTAAATTAACGTCGCATTAGAGCTGCACAGTGGGCTATTGGCGACGGTTCGGGGCCTATCTCGAAGGAATTGGTTTGGTTTGGTTAATTAACGTCGCACTAGAGCTGCACAGTGGGCAATTTTCGACGGTTCGGGGTCTATCTAGAGGGAAAGACCCGGGAACGCATACACATTCACACACACATTCATACATGCACCTTGTTATTTTAGAACCATGGTCAGATGACGAGGAAACACCTAACGCCTTCAATAGACGTCGGGACTTTGGACCCCGATCAGATTTATCGTGTTGTTTTTGGGAAACGTTTGTGTTATGAGGTAGCCCAGTGGATCCAAAATTCGGCTAGTAATCAGATTGGTTGTTTCGTTAATTAACGTCGCACTAAAACTAAATAATGGGCTATTGGCAATCGTTTGGGAACTCTGCCTCTTATTTTGATATATGGTCATAGTTTGGTTTGGTTTGGTTAAATACGTCGCACTAGAGCTGCACAGTGGGCTATTGGCGACGGTTCGGGTTTTGGTTTGGTTAATTAACGTCGCACTAGAGCTGAACAATGGGCTATTGGCGACGGTTCGGGGTCTATCTCGAGGGAAAGACCCGGGAACACATACACATTCACACACGCATTCATTCATACCTGCACCTCGTTATTTTAGAACCATGGTCAGATGACGAGGAAACACCTGAACTGGCACCCAACGATCAGATGTATCGTGCACCAGTCCCGTATACACGCTGTGAATTTTTGCGGATGTTCTGGACGACTTTTCTAGTATTTTGTAGCGAAGCTGGCAACCCTCCGATCACAAAATCACTACTTTTTACTTTTATTTGTCAAGTCTATCACCTGGCATCGAACCAGGAACCTTCGTATTCCTAGCTGACGCCCTTAACCGCTCGCCCAGGGAGGCTCTTATCTCGAAGGATCTAACTCGAATTCCCGGGAACAATACCTCGTATTTTTGAACCATGGTCAGATGACGAGGACAACGCCTGAGCTGGCACCCAACGCCTTCAATAGACGTCGGGACTTTGGACTCCGATCAGATGTATCGTGCACCAGTCCCGTATACACGCCGTTAATTTTTTGTGGATGTTCTGGACGACATTCTAGTATTTTGGTAGCGAAGTTAGCGACCCTCCGATCGCAATATCACTACTTTGTTTACTATTCTTAGTCTAGTCTGTCGCAAAGGTTCGAACCGGGAACCCTCGGATTCCCAGCTAACAACTTAATCCACTCAGCCCCGGAGGCAGGCGTTGGTTTATTAATGTCGCACTAGGTCTGAACAATGGGCTATTGGCGACCGTTCGGGAACTCTGCTTCGTATTTTTGATATATGGTCATTTGACGAGGACAACATACGAGCTGGCACCCGATGAAAGACAGGGTAGTTCAGAATACTTTTTTTTTGTTATTTCGTAGGAAATCGGGCAACCCTCCGATCGCAAGATCACTACACTTTAACCTTTTTGTCAAGTCTCTTTTAGTCGCAATCGAACTCAGAATCCTCCGATTACTAACAAGAGGACGCTACTACATGGTCATCTGGGCAACCAACTAGCAATCAGAAGATTTCGAGTTCGAACCAGACTGACTGAATCTGGCAAAAAAAAAAAGTAAAATTGTAGTGGTTTTGTGATCAGAGGGTTGCCAGATTCGCTACTAAAATACTATAAAGTCGTCTAAAATATCCAATAATGTATATCAGCGTTTATATGGGACTGGTGCACGTTAAATCTGATTGGGGTCCAATGTCTTGATACCTATTGTGGTTGCGTACTGTACCCATTCAGGTGTTACCTCGTCGTCTGATTTTGATTCTAAAATATGTGGTGTTATGTGTGTATGTTTCTATGTATGTGTTGTCCGTCTGTCTGTCCTAAGGATTAAGCATAAAGGCGATCATTAAAGCATACCAGGCGAGTAACTACCATTAAAATCAAATGAGCCAGTTGGACATTCCTGAAAAAAAAATCAATATAAAACCTTCATCAAAGTTGTAACATGGAAGGTTTTTACAAGTTTTATAAAGGATTTCGAAACATAAAAAACTTATTTTTTTTAAAAACTTTTTAATTTCCCTGCCAAAAACTAAAAAAAAAAACTCCGCATTTGCCTTCATTTTTTTCCATTCAAAATCAAACGTTTTTTTTTGTAGGTTTTATAAGGGAATTTGGTACAAAAACCTTCAATAACTGCAGTTTTTTTTTTTTTTTTGTTATTGATGTTTTTAATTGTTCTGCATAAAACCTTTAATTTCACAACTTTAAATTTGTATGCTGATTTTGTGTAATAATATATAATAAGCGAGTCCATATAAACGTAATAAGAGGGTTCCGTACTGGCCGTCTGACTAAAACATTCATTAACATTCTTTGACGACTCTTTTTTTTTTTTAGTTTAAAATTGAATAAGAATCCTTTTTTAAATAATGAACAAAAATCGACACATGGCTAAATTTGTCAAACAACCGGACATTTTTACAGTATTGACCAACAGGAAACGATAGTCAATATAGCACTTATCAAAAGCTAAATTAAGCAACCCAGTGAAAAGGTTAAATAATAGAATTTAAACCATTTGAAAGGTTTCATATTATAGGTTTTCTTATACATTGACTTTTGTCTTAAAACTCGGGTACATGTGGCTGTGCCAATCGATAGCATAGATTATTGCCCAAGTCCATTAAATAAAGAAAATATGGAAATGTTCTTCCCCCCCGAATTAATGGATTCTTTTCTAAAATCTTCAAAAAATGCAAATGAACCCCTCTAAATCACAGATCTGGTAACTGGCCATTGCAGAAAGAGAAATAAATGATCGCATTCAATTACTCTATTGAATCTTTGAACTGTAGATGGAGAAATGTTCCGTTTGCGATTATACCAAACCGAATTCCCGTCTTTGTCAAATTTAAATACCAAGGATTTTCAGTTTCACGGGGATTTGTCCTTAACTCGATCTTGAAATTCTAAGATTTTGGGATTTGAATTCGTGAGTACTGAATGAAATATGCAGAAATCGAATTGTTTTTTATTTTTGTAATATGTTAAATTAAGCGTTTATAACGGAAGAAAATATTTTTATGTTCTTTGTTTATGCAACGAAGACTTGTACTTGTTACAAATTTTTAATAAGTATTTAAAATAAGTAATTCCTGAAAAGAGATCAAAGTCAATTTAAACATTAGCTTCTGAATGAGTAAACGTGATCTTGTGATCGGAAGGTTGCCAGCTTCGCTACAAAATACTAGAAAAGTCGTCCAGAACACCCGCAAAAAATTAACGGCGTGTATACGGGATTGGTGCACGATAAATCTGATCGGGGTCCGATGTCCCGACGTCTATTGAAGGCGTTGGATGCCAGTTCAGGTGTTTTCTCGTCATCTGACCATGGTTCTAAAATAACGAGGTGCATGTATGAATGTGTGTGTGTGAATGTGTATGTGTTCGTGGGTCTTTCCTTCGAGATAGACTCCGCACCGTCGCCAATAGCCCACTGTGGAGCTCAAGTGCGACGTTAATTAACCAAACCAAACTGAATGAGTAAACACTTTTATGAAACGTTTTCAATAGTATTTTTTTTTATTTAATATATTTGATAACTGGCTTTTAAATAGCCTGATACTGTGTTTTTTTTAATTAAGCACGTGGCAGTAAATTCAACATAATTTAAAAAAAAGTTATGAATATAATAAAAAATTTGAAGACAAAATATTCAGGTGTTGTTTTAATGATTTATATATCACATTTTTTACATTAAATAAAACTTGTAAGTTATGGAACTAAATTAAACTTATATTAATAAGGCATGGGATTTTTGAACAAGTTAAGTAAGGACGTTCATACTTTTAATTCACTAAACCAGCTCAACTGGAGGCAAAAACTGTCATTCCTCAAATATGGTAGTTTGCATCTGTTTGAGAGTTGACGTGGTTAATAGGACAAAGACAGAGAGAGAGAGAGAGAGAGAGAGAGAGAGAGATTGAGAGAGAGAGAGAGAGAGAGAGAGAGAGAGAGAGAGAGAGAGTGTATATCTAACAGTATCACAAATATTTAATAAAGGATGTGAATGAGAACAAGAGAATATGGTGGCCAATCCATGCGAGCAATGTCTCCAATTTTAAATGAACACGGTACCGAATGGACTCTTATTTTTGACTTTTTGAATCAAAATTTTAGTCTATATTCTTTAAATTTATGTAAGAGTATGATAATTCACACGCAATTTCCCTTACTATTTGTATTTTTATTAATTTAAACTTTTTAAATTTTGTAAAGATTTATTTTAAAACAATAAGGCTTTTTTAAAAAAAATATTTTTTTTCGACAAAATTTTTTCTCTGATGCTTTGTCCTATAATACATAAAATTGTGCATATGTATTTGTTTTTTGTATAAATAGTTATTCATAATAACACAACATTTTTCTTTAATACTCCATTTTTAAAAAAATTTAGTAATTGAAAGAAATCTTTTACACATAAGGCTAATTCGCATGCCAATACGTATAATTTACAATATACTTAAAAAATTATACTGTTCTCAATTAATGATTTAAAAAAAACTTAAGAACCAACCGCTGATAAAAAAACTATTTAAAGTTTTCGTTCCTTGAAAAATATAATACATCATTCAGCATAAAACCTCAAATAACTCATTTTAAAACATAGATACCGTTCTAGAACTTTGCAAGCAGTTTTAGAAGATTCCAAACTATAATTTTTGCAAATGAAACAAATCTTGAATTTTTCAATTTGTGTCTCCTTTAATGCACTCGTCCACCAGGTTTTTTCTTTGTCAAAGTACATTATAGTCCAAAATAGGGTCCTTTGACCCAATTGTCATACCATCTGACAAAATGATCAAAGACTCACTCTCGATATCTACAGACTTTATAGTACCTACTCAAATAAAATCTAGCCCACCCCCGGTTATCTTGCCAGCACTAAGCGTGGTGTTTAGGGATGCTACTGGTTTGTTTACGTTTTACTTGTTTTCTCCAGATCCCCACACATAATTTTTGTATTCAAAAGAAAATGACTGTTCCATAACCGGTACAATGAACTATTCAACTGTCTCCAGATCGCAAGTTCCAGACACAACTTGAACAGTTACCTCTGACTTCGACGTCTAAAAGTACAAAAAATGGGGGGAACAGGGATACAGTCCTTCCATAACCTTATAGTTGTGACTTTCAAAGTCTTACAGTAGTGACAGGGCCTGATTACAGAATAGGCCCATGAAGCCCAAGCTTACACTTTACATTTTGGAGGGGCTCCCAAATCACACATTTTATATAAATATTTATCATTATTATCATAGTATGATACTAAATTTACATATTATACTACAAACTTTCGTAAAAAAAAAAGACTTGCCACTTGTGTTAAATATGTTCGAATTTTGAAAAATAAAATAAAAGCATACCGAATATTAGGAATACCCATTACTTAATGTAATATATTGTTATATTCTTTATAACGTTTATGCATGTAAAAGTTCTATTTGATATTCCAGGGCCTATTTGAGAGCAATGGGGCCCCCTTTTAAAGGCGCGCATCCCTTGCTTCAATGTCTTAATCGGGCCCTAGTGACATATATTAAATTTTAGCTTACTTGTGCCACCAGTTCTCTAAGAATTGAGGTTAGAAAATAAAAATAAAACTATAAAGGGACAATCATAAGTGTGGTAATCCTTCGATTAGATAGTGCTGATCTCTGGACAACTAGCAAACTCGTTTAATCCACAGACGCTCATACGATTTCTGCAGTTGTAAAGGTTTTTTCACTGTATAAAAATATTTAAATAATTTTTCCTGTGGTTGTTATTTTATATTATTTAATTTAATTAATTAATTTTTATTATATAACTTTTAAATTAAAAATTTTAATATATAACTTTTAAATAAATATATTATATATATATATATATATATATATATATATACCATACACCGCAATAAAAATAACTAATTTACCTTCTTTTAGCTATAATTCATCGTATCTATACACAAATACCCAGAATTGCACAGTGCATTTGGAAACGAACGTGGGGTGCACTTCTGATGCTGTAACCGTCGAACTAAAGTAACTGTTCGAGTCAATAATTATATTGTATTTGATATTATATTGTATTGGAGTAACAATATTGTATTTGAATGGATTTTTTGTTTAAAAAAAACGTCTATCGACATTTTAGCTTATCTTCAGAAAGGTTGCGTTTTCAAACTATACCTATTTTGCATATTTCGGGATTGAATGTTTTATTTGTCACATGGTATAATGTGTGAAAATTTCTTTCTTCAACCTCAATAAATTTTACCCAATGAAATTGAAACCCACATCTCTAAACTCAGAATTTACTACGGGTGAATTATTTTTGTAAAACAGGATACTATCAAGCATTCACTATGACATTTTGTAAAGTTAGCCCAATTAAGACCTTACATGATTACATTGAAATGTGTTTTTCCTTAAAATCCGTATTTTTTATATACCAATTTATGCAAAAAATAAAAATAAAAAATTTAAAAAAATAGACTTTTGATTCAGTGTTTCTTTAAAAGTAGCGCTTCCGATTTATAAGTATAAAAGAAAAAGTGGTCGACAATGATTGGCATGACTTATCATAAAATACAAGCCAAATTCTCAAAAAATATTTTTTGGAAGAAGAATAAATAATTGTTGCCATAATACATTAATAAATGATACAATATAAAGTTTATTAAAAGCACTTATGAATAATAAATAAGTATATGTGGTAAAAACTCATAAACATGAAAAAAAATATTAAAACATTATTAATATTAAAACATTATTAATATTAATATTATTTAACTTAATTGTAAATATACGATTTTTAATATAGGTGCTATTTAAGAATCTGATTAATACATTTAAAACCTTTTCTAAAATATAGTGCATTGGACATATTATGTCTTCATGAAGTCGAAAATAAGACATGGACATTAATAACTATATGCATAACATAAACTTGCATACAGTATATGCAATTAAATGCGATGTTTTAACCACAGACGTGTATTACCAGGTCTATAATTTGAAGTGAGTAAAAAAAATGGTACGTATGGGGAAATAAAAAAGAGTAGACGATATGCTATTCAAATACTTAAAAAAAAAATTTCGACTAAACAAAGAACTTAAATTAAATTTTTATTTTAGTATAAATTTTTAAATTAACATGTCGCAATACTGAAAAACTAACACTCCTATGTAGATTAAATTTGGTGAAAATAAGGCTTTTTTGTACAAATCTTATATTTTTAGTTGACAATATAAACACAATAAAATGATACCTATATATGATTTTTGAAAATTATATTTACAAGGAGTTTTAAAATTCTGATTTAAAAGTTTAAAGCAGTCAAATTTGCTTAAAAATATTTTTAAAAATTAGCCTGCAGTTTAAACGGATTTTAATAGAAATTCACATCTGCTCTCAGAAAAAACAATTCTTTGAAAAAACTTTGGGCTTGACAACGTTGTCGCGATATATTCCCATTGTTAAATGAATTAATAAGAACAGTATTGTATCTAGAAAACAAAGAAGACGAATATGCAAAATTAATTTGCATTTAAAGTTAGTTAAAATCTCTTTAGTTTTAACTAGTCATAAGACAACTTTAGAATAACATTTGAACTCTCAATTCAATTGTCAGTTTTAAATAATCAAACACTTCTAGAGTAACTTTAATCCAACCAACCAACCGAAAACTTTAGAAGATTCATCAAAATTTTTAAATTGAAGGTTTTATGCAGGAAAACTGCAATTTTTTTTTAAGATCTATGAAAATAAAGGTTTTTTATCAATATTCTTCTTATAAACTGTAAAAAAGCTTTAAATATATCCCATAAAAAATTTTCAGATTTTAGTCATGAAGTGAACGTGATTAAAATTGAACATTTAAAGGTTTTGCACATTTAAAGGTTTTATGCAGCAAAGTTAAGAACTTCACAAAAAAACTGCGGTTTTTTGTTTCAATATCCTTTATAAAACCTTAAAAAACTTTAAATTTTGATGAAGGTTCCATGCTGACTTTTTTGCTGGGTTATCATAAGAGTGCATAGCAAAAAAAGTCAGCATAACACCTTCATCAAAATTCTGAAATTGAAGGTTTTATGCAGGGAAAACTGCAGTTTTTTTTATGATCTATAAAATTAAAGGTTTTTGTTTCAATATCCTTCATAAAAACTGTAAAAAACCTTCATAAAAACCTGCGAAAAACCTTCAATTTTTAATCATTAAAGGAAAATGCAGATATTTTAAAGGTTTTATGCAGGAAAATTAAAAACTTCAAAAAAACTGCAGTTTTTTGTTTCAATATCCTTTATAAAACCTTCAAAAAACCTTCAATTTAACAATTTTGATGACGGTTTCATGCTGACTTTCTTTGTTGGGTAGCAGCATATATTATATTGGTAGTATTTGGAATGCAACTTTATAGTTTAGTTTTATGAATTTAGTGACATTTTATTTTTTAAGATATGATATTTTTTCTAATATTAATTATTTTTTTAAAGTTATTTAAATTTAAAGTTTTATCGAAAATACGATCCAATAAAATAATTATGAGAAAAAGACAAGTAGCTGACAAGCGTTGTCCAAATTGCATCTTTATCTCGGTAAAAATAGGAAACTATTTACAGAAATATATTTTTCTTTAATATTGTAAATCAATTTACAATAGAAATAAATTATATTTTTTTGGAATTACCAGTAACTTAATATATATATTAATTGGTTTTACCATAGAATATGTAACACATTTTTAGTTTCACTTTAACGGGTATAGGACACTTTTCTCTTTAATTTCGCTGATATCATTATATATTTCTTTACATATGTGTGCAATGCATATTAACATGATCACATGGTCAATTATTTAAAAATATATATATAATTTTTCTTTTCAAAAATAAAAATTTACAAAAAGTGACTTTTTTTATTTTTGATATAAGAGCAAGAATTAATTTTCCAATAAAAACTATATTTTTACTTTTTTATAAACAAACGAATGTGTTTAACAAACTGTCTTTACAGATGGTTTGTTATTTGCAAAAGATTGTTTGTGAAAAATATTTGAAAAAAAAATAATTACATGACAGAGACAGAAGATATTCGAAAAAATAATTATTTGTACTTAACGTAGATTTAAAATTTTGATGTCATTATATTAAAAGTAAAATTAATGATTTTTAAAGCAATAAAATATTTTTGATGATTATGTGCCCCATACACCGTTAAAATACATAAAACATTAGTTACAAAATTTTACATAATTCGTCATATTTAACATAATTTTACAAAAAAAAATACAATGACAGCAATATTCACTTCCTAATATAAGTTATGTAATATTATTTCGTAATTTTTTATAATTATATGCCCCATACCCCCTTAATAAAAATAGCAAATGTTTTTTAAATTAATAACGATCAAATTTTAAGTATATCGAAAACTAAATTTATTTTATGTAAATAAAAAGCTGCCTAAAGTACAAATAAGAGTTATAATATCATATATACAATTGTATTTTAGTTATTATTGTAATAAAAAGAACTGCGATGTGTAAAAATTTTTGCGTTATTACATCCTCACCAAGTTTCGTTCCCACAGAATTTGCTATTTATTCTAAAGCAGTGATTCTCTACTCGTAGACCGCAAACCACTGGTGATCTGTGAAAGTGTGGTCAAAAAGAGCTCTTGTCTGATCACTGAAATATGTTTAACATGTTCAGTGTGGTACGGATGCACTACCGAATAGTTTTTACACGGGGTTAATTGACCCCATGTTGCATAATCTGACAGTTACTGCACGGGGTTAATTGACAACGTGTCGTACTAATGCATAGCTTCTGCATGGGTTTGTTTACCATTGCACAAGCGGATAGTTACTGCACGGGGATAATTTGCCCCATGTTGCACAATCGAATAATTACTGCACGGGGTTAATAGACACCATGTCACACAAGCAGATATTTACTGCAAGGGGTCAATTGACCCCATGTCGCATAATCGGTCAGTTATTGCACGGGGTTAATTCACACCGTGTCGTACTAATTCATAGCTTCTGCATGGGTTTGATTATCATTCCACAAGCAGATAGTTACTGCACGGGGTTAATTATTGGCCCCATGTCGCACAATCGGATAGTTACTGCACGGGGTAAATTGAACCTTTTGTCACACAAGCGGATATTTACTGCAGGGGGTTAATTGACCTCATGTCACACTAGTAGATAGTTTCTGCATGGGATTAATATGAACTTTATCGCACACTCGGACAGTTACTGCACGGTGTTAATTGACATCGTGTCAAACTAACGCATAGCTTCTGCTTGGGTTTGATTGTCATTGTAGAAGCGGATAGTTACTGCACGGGGTTTACTGATCCCATGTCTCACAATCGGGTAGTTACTGCCCGGTGTTAATTGACCCTATGTCACACAAGCGGATACTTACTGCAAGGCGTTAATTGACCTCATGTCACACTAGTAGATAGGTTCGGCATGGGGTTAATTGGCCCTTTGTCACACAATCGGGTAGTTACTGCACGGGGTTAATTGACCCCATGCCGCACAATCGGACAGTTACTGTACGGGGTTAATTGACACCGTGTCGCTATAATACATAGCTTCTGCACAGGTTTAATTGCCTTCACAGAAGCGGATAGTTACTGCACATAGTTAATTGATCCCATTGAATATTTATCACCTGATTTTTATGTAGTTCTATTAGAATTTGGTGGTCTGCGCTTGATATAACTTCTAATTTGGTGGTCCATAGCCATACAGAAATTGAGAACCACCTTTATAAAGTGAAACTTGTGACTATAATAATCAATTCCTCTCCAGCTGCCATGTCATTAAATAGTCAAATAAACAACTCAACTTTAAAATATTCAAAACCTAAAGACGAACTAACTGAGCATTCAATTATTTCTCTTATTTAAAACAGCTCCAGCGGATCATATTTACAGTTGAAAACCGCATCCACAAAGACCATTCATTTCCCAAGGCCGTCAAAGATCCTGGAAAAATTAGAGATAAATTCCAAGAGTGCCAATTATGCCTTAAGTGGTTGACGGGGGAGACACGAGTCTAATAAGACAAATGGATCTCTGGTGCACGGCGGGTTGTTTTTTATAGCTGACACATCTCCGCTAATTTGACGCTTATTCTTTCTTTCGAGTAATTTATTGGGGACACGCTGTCACTGGGTGAGACGGCAACTTGTGGCCATGAGGAAGTTTGGGAAACTTTTTCGAATGTACATAACAAGTAGTTCTGCTGTTTTGTTAAAATTCAAGCAATTTCTGAAATCTGTAAAATATAATTTTAGATATGTCTGCGTCAATATTTGGTGACAATATTACTGTTAAAAATTAGTTTTCTAATATTCATTTTTGAACTTCAATAAAATGTTTTTAAAGTGAAACCTTTCAAATATACTACATGGAGGTATATATCGTTGCCTCAGAGCAACAGTTAGGATATGAGCAAAAACAGAGTTGCCTATAAAAATTATTTTAAAATTTGCTGTTTTTTCAATGCTGAATATCTTAAGGCTGTATTTCAGGGATTTCAAAGAAGACATAAAAATGTCCGAGTGTTCCACTAAATAAAGGGAGATTTAATAAGACCGAAAACTCATTTTCGTTTTTTTTTAGATGTCTTACTGTTGCTATGAGGCGACGATATATAGAAACCCTTAGTTAAACTTTTTGGTTGGACCATTTCGACACTATAGAACTGTTCCACCTCGTAACAAATAGCACTATTGGCATAAATGTAATAACGTTGGATAGATAATTAGACACCAACACGTTTAAGATCTTGAAACAAAGCGATGTTCGGGTCATGAATAGAGACCCATTGCGTCAGACGAAACAGTTGGTTTAAATTCCACCTTCGGTTGGCGAGAATTTTGTTAAAGGACTGATTCCTGTAATCTTCTGCCTAATAAATGCATTTTTCAAAGAAAAAAAATAATAATCGAAGGCCAGCCAGTATTCTCGAAAAATATTTTTGGTCGTGCTTTATTAACAATTGTTATGAAGTTAAGATCTGCATGTAAATTTCCAATAGGTATAACGTATGGGAAAAATAAACTCAAAACATTCTATAACTTTCGAACGGTTGCAGATATCCAAATGAAACAAAATGCAGATTTTAAGATAAGAAAATATTCTTAAAATGTTACAAGGTTCATAAATATCCGTTCAGTCATTTTTAAATTAAAACTGGACGAACAGACGAACAAAAAAAGTTTTAATGTGATTATCTGAATAAGTCTATCCTAATTCGTGCAAAAACTCAAAATGAAGGGTTTTGTTCGAATCAACAGACATTCATTCAATTCTTATATGTATGTATTGATTGGCTATTGGCTACCAAAGTAATTGAAACTCTTGTGTGAATATTGAAGTCAAGTAAATAATTATTTTACTTATTTTTATTTGTAACTTTTTTTGCTAACATAATTATTGTCTATATATTGCCCATAGCCCTGGAAAAATAGATGATGTGAAGCAATTTATTTTCTGTATCCCACTAAAAGGTTAGATTGAGAAAAAAAGTATCATATTTAAAATTAGTCTTTAAAACCATTTACCTGGAAAAGTCAATTCAAAATTCCTGCAATGGGTTTCCTTGATTAACAAACGTAACAATAAAATAAACATACACACATTTTAATTTTAATTTTTTAAAAAGTTTTTTAACATTCTAAGCAATTGCCTTGAGATAGAATTCTCACCCAAAAAAATCTACATACATGCATAATATCTATATATTATTAGAATATGTATGTATCATATTGGAGTTTAAATAAACAAATCGTATGCGAATTTTTTAATTAATAAATAAATTTAAACTTCCATATATTTTATTTTATTTTATTTTTAAAAGGTAAATAAAATAAAATATGTTTAAACACTTCATTAGCAAGAGATTTTACTTGATTTTCTGTGTTTCCCAATGTAAAATATTTATAAAAAACGTAACAATCTTGGTTAACCAATTAATGTTTAATGTTTATATTATTAATGTAATTAATGTTTATATTGTACGTTTTTTTAACTCTATAAACGAAAGTTTTCATTCCAGAAATATTCGATACTGCTACTTTAGAAACTACATTTAGAAGGATGCTAATCAATTGCAAATGTCTTAGCTTAGAAAAGAAATATAATTATTTTTAAATAATTATAAACTAAAAGTTACTGTTTAAATCAATCAATATTTTAACATAAAGCTTAGCAATGTTCATCACTTCAACATTTGCAAATTAGGTTTATATTAAACGGAAACGAAATGTAGTTAATTCTAATATTGTAATTGCAATTTTTATAGGTGAGCAAGGGTCTGGAATTATACATGCTAAAATACGTGTAAGTTTACTATATGGATTTATATTGATTCAATTGTTTGCTGGAATATGCAAAAATGTTTATCGGGCCTGTGTTTTTTTATTTATATTTTAAAACTAACCTTAAAATGTAAAATTAACAAATTCGAAAATACATTTAAAGATGATATTAAAAATACTATTAAGAAAATAAAGATGACTTTTATATATTTTCAATGGACTAATTTTTAATATGGACTTTTTATTTATTAAAATCCAAAAGGCTAATCTTGAATTGAGATTAATAGTTGGTACAATTATCTTATTAATTTATTGAAGCGCGCAATTCGTATTTATAAAACTAAGGATTATATGTGCAATTTTTGTTCAAGTATGTTAGATGCCTCAGACTTCTTTCTGACTCTAATGTTTTAATTTTTTTATATACATGTGTTATAACACATGTGCACAAGAACGGTCGTACATAATTTGTTTAGGGATACACAATTTTAAACAGCAGTGCAATTTATTAATGAAGTCGGATTCATGAATCAGAGCATTAAACAGGTACTGGGTATGTTATTTCAGTGAAATTTTTTTTTATTTTAAATCTTGTTGTTACTTTAAAATGCAATACTACGTTATTGGAATTCCGGCACTTTTTTCTCAAAAAAACTATTTTAATTATGCTTAAGAATTTTTTTACCATACGTTTCTTAAACGTATCTGTATTTAATGCAGTGATATTTTGTTTCGCAAACACAATTTTTGTTAGCGCTTATTTTACTCTAAATCTATACGAATTGAGATTAAAGTAACCTTTTTTTAAAGTAATAAATTAAAAAAACAATTCTCATTTTAGCAGTATACTAAGTATGTATTTAATGCTTTAAAAAGGTTGTGGACATCTACATGTATTCCTTTCTGAAAAAAGGTACCTAAAATGCGACAATTTAACATTACTAATATATGGGGTATCCATTGATTGAGATTGATAGTATAATTTAAAGCCTCTTACACTAAACCCCGTTAACACCACTTATCTCTGATAATGCGTTTTTTTGTTAAAATAAATTTGGGATCATATGGTCATCTATAGTTAAAATTTTATCGTTCAAAACCCGTTGGATCCAGGCAGAAATGGCTTCAAAGTTTGCCTATTATGCGGCGAAACTTCTGTAAGTCTTTTTTTTAAACGAGGGTTAACAAAACAAGCTTCATTTATTGTTTATGAGATATTTTTCACATATTTTAACATTTTAAGTTTCTGTACTTATTTTTACTAATTCATGTTATTATTATTTATGTTTCAATATCTGTATTTTCTATATATTCATTTAAATTAAATTTATATGAATTGAGAGAGAAGTAACCTTTTTATTTTAAAGTATAAAATGAAAATCAATTCTGACTTTAGTATCATAGTAAGTATCTATTTAGCGCTTTAAAAAGGAAGGAATAACTTTTTCTCAGAAAGGAATAACTGAACATCTACAGTTATTTCTTTCTGAGAAAAGGTACCTAAAATGCGGCAAGTTAACGTTATTAATATACAGAGTACCAACTGATTGAGATTGATAAGAGATTTGTTGTATAATGTCTATTATGCTAAACCGTTTTAAGACCACTTTTCTAATAATGTGTTTTTTTGTTAAAATCATCAATGGCTGAAACATTATCCTTTAAAACCTGTTGGATATATGTCTTCAAAGTTGGCCTATTACAGGACTAAACGGGGATTTGAAAAACAGGCTTCATTTATTATTTATGATATATTTTTTGCATATTCTAACATTTCTACTTTCTGCACTTATTTTTACTAATTTATGTAATTATTGTTTATGTTATATTATCTGTATTTTTCATATATTTATTTAAATGGTAACAATTGATATTTTTTTAGAACCAAGTCAAAACTAAATTAATATACACACGGAGTAAAGAAGAAGGTGGAGGTGCGATGAAGTCAAAAACCGGTTTGCAATGTGAAGTAAGCAATCGCTTAAAAAGTAGGAACTGGCGAAGTGTTTGGCGTTATTCCAAAGCACTACTTTGTACCAGTACTTGGCGATAATTTATTTTATAATTTAATTTATCTATGAAGTGGAAATAATAGCATCTTTTATCGATTTGGGACTTGTACTGCATCCCACAACTGCAGGAATAGTAATTTTTTAAGTTTTAGCATGCGTTTTCTTAATTTGAAAATAATACATCCCTCGTTGAAACATCACTGCAAATTAGGTTTGTTTGTGCCTAGTTTGGGGTTGCTAACTTACGTCTGATGAAAGCTCCCCAAATCATCTCCACCTTTTTCTTTACTCCGTAAATATACATAACAGCTAAATGCTCTTTCTTTCTTTCTTAATCCAAAGATGCTTTGATTGAAGACAAAAAGCCACAAAGACCACCCCGAAAGAAATTAATTACGATTTTCGTTCATCCTTCACCTTAATGATCGAGATAAAAAAAAACGAATTACACAACTCAACCCCCCCTTGCAAAATGCCACGGTTACAGGAGTAAAACATCGTGTAATACACGATCGGAACAACCCCGCGAAGGGAAAGGGGGTGAGCCGACAGAAAATTCCGCCGCACCTCGGAACGATTTCTCACCGGCCGTCTTGCACTTCCCGATCCCGTTGCCATGGTTACCCGGGAAACGGGGACTCCTGATTGGTCGAGAGACACACTTATGCATGCCAGAACCCTTACTTATGCGAATTCGAAGGAATTCGACAATGCGATTTTTTCCCCTTCTCCTTTTAATGCATGTTTTTTGAATATTTTCGAAAGGTGAGAGGAGGGAGTGGGGATATAAGCAACGCGCTTGCGCAGTGGGTGTGTAGGTAGGGTTAAAGGGAAGAATACATTTTTTTTCTCCCTGTTACTTGGGGGAAAGGTGTGCTTGCTTTATTTCACTTAATTGGCTTTACCTTCTGCAGTGGAGTGTCAATAAAAAATGTCTTTAAACTGAATAACGGCTGAGTGTTATTTTCATCGAGGGAGATAATTGGCTGGAAGATTAGCGTTGGGAATAAATTCTTTGAGTGATAAGTGATAAGAGCTTTTGATTGGATGCTATTGTGTTAAAGAGCTTGATCACAGATAATGAGAGATTTTATTAAACGTAGTGTGAAATAAATAAAAGTTCTGATTTAGTTTTTGTTTGTTTGTGTGTACGTATTAAATAGAGATGGGGGTAGGGGGAGCAGGTAAATTTATTTAAACTTGAAAGAAGGACTAGTGATTGTTTTGAATTGAATTATTCTAATTACTTTCTGTTAAACTAACAAAATTTGTAAAATAACATATGTGCTTTTTATTTTCTACAAAGTTAAAAAAAATACAAATATTGTGCTCAAACCATTGATGCGATATCATATCCTGTGATTTACACTTTTCTTTGTATTGCAATGAATTTTTAATCTCATAAAAATACTCCATTTTACAATGTTTCTCAAATGCAATGGTTTGGGGAAAAACATAAAACATACACTGTAAAAAAATTGCATTTAAAAATGAGTACCTGAACCTACTTATTTTTCTTTTATTATTGAAAACTACTCAAAGAAATATAAATATTTATTGATGCAATTGCATCAATAATGATGTAATAATAATTGATGCAATTGCATCGTAAATGAGTGATGCCGTACTCAAACTTAAGTAACCGTACTTTATCAAACATGAGCAGTGTAATTTAATAATGTTAATATCAGCTTAATAACTTAAAATAAGTGTACATAAGATGGTTTTTTACATTATTTGATGTCGATATCTTAAATACCTTTTAAATGGGCACTGAGTTATTACAACTCAATTATATTACTTCTCATTCTTTTGGCCCACATTTTTAACATTTCTTCTGTTTATTACTCTTTCACGTTTTCCTGGTACTACAACGGATAAGGCACTGGGCTGCGATCCCTGAGGCCATGGGTTCGATTCCCGGTAAGTACTTGTAACTGTCGATATTTATTGAAAGTGATTTATGAAGGCAGCCTTTGTGGGCTATAATCTGCTTTTTTTATTCATCTTTATTAAGTGTACTTATTGTTGAGGACATGTCTTTTTCCAAATTGAAACTTACGCATTCGGAGCTATAATAAGCATCGACTATACTCAAAAATGTGTACATTTTACTTATTTTTGAGTACCTATTTTTAACATTGTATTCTATGTATGAAGCCTATATTTAAAAAGATTATTAATAATTTTGAAGAAATATAAAAAAGTTTGAACATAAGAAAGATTAAGTTCCAAGTTAAAAAACAATATATGAAAGTTTCAAATATGCCAATATAAACATTATTTCGTCCATAGGGTAAGGTGTGCAATTAAAGATACTATTTTTGAAGATAAAAAGTATTCTTTTTCCTAAACCAAATAGCATGTTTCATAAAACAATTAATATTTATTTCACAAAAAATAAAAAAATAAAATATATAAAATTGATTTTTTTTAGTGTGAAATATTTATATTAATTGGTACCAGAAGATTAAAAGTTATTTGTGGTATTATAAAAATTGACCAGTGTTCTGGGTCTCAATTTTTACTTTAGAAGTAAAAAAAATATTATTTCATATTTTTTACTTTAAATTATTTTAACAATTCTAACAATACCGTATAAAAATTCACTGTTTGTGTAATTTGATTTAAAACATAATTCATATTAAATATTTCAAATGTTAAGTAAATATTTGTCTTCAATCATAAATAGAAAAAACTGCAATTGCATTTGAAATTCAAAGAATTGAATTCTAAGTACTGAATTTTGTTTATTAAACTTTTGATCATAATGCTGAAAGTCCTAACAGTTTCAGATAAACAATATAAAATAATCGTTTAGTTTAAAATAATTAATAAAGGCGTATTTTAACTAAATATACGTTGTGAATAAACGTTTACCTCTCTAACTTTCTTCTAGGTACGACTTGGGTGGGGAAGTTAGCGCGCCAAGTCTATCTGTACAACTGTTTTTCCGGCAGCAACAGTCCGTCGACTGAGAAACATACGCGCGGAGAGAAATTCATAGCGTTAAAAAGCGCGACTCTTTCATAATATTTTTCATTTTATTTCAATTATAAGATTTATTCAGTTTTTATTTCATGTAGAAAATATCTTATAATAAAAATTGTTTATTTTATAAAATAGTTTGTATAATTAAGCCTAGGTTTAAACTAAAAGAAATCGTTAGAAGTTGCTATATTAACTTAAGAACTATAAATATTTTGCATCTTTGAAACTCTGATTATTTTATTTTTAGTTAATTCTTTCAAACTGGAATTATTAATACTTCTTGTTGTAAATAACTTTTTTAAATTTTTTATTTTCTGTTCAGTTGAAAAAATTTAAAGTAATTTTTTAAAATTATTTTATTAAATGTTTAGATAAAATATTTTAAAATAATGTTTTTAAAATATTTTATTTTTAATTTAATATTATATTATTTAGACTAAATTTTGTAAAAATAGTATTTTAAAAAATAATGCCCAGTTTAAGCAAAATTATGTTTATATTATTAGTCAGGTATGAGATAAGTATATGAGCAATAATATTCCACAAGTCGAATTATGCATAAATTATAAAGGTTTATTGAAAAAAAAATAATCACATTTGGTTACTTATGATGTAAAAAAAATCACACCCTTATAAAATTTTGATTAATATAATCAACATTTCGAAAGCAATTAAATATTGTCCCGTTATTTTTTTGAAACTATTATCAATTTATACTTACAGTTAAACTAATAAATAATTGCAACATATCTTTATTAAAGTATTTTGTATATTTTTTACCAGTTAACTTTCATTGATTTGAATTAGTTAATTACATTAATTTGTATTTGGAAGTAATTATTTATGAATTGTATTGCAATACCCCAATCATGTTAATCGAAAAGCCTGGATACATTAGTTTATATGAACTATAATAAGCGAATGAATTTCTTCTCTTATTATAATTCATAATAATTAAGCAATTCCTATTGACGACCTAAATAGTTTCTGTAAATTATGTTGCTTGAAACAATAAGGACCAGTGTCATAAGTGACAGTTTTGAGGAAAATGACTTCAAAGTTTGAAGTTCAAAATTGCTGCAATGTTACGGAAGTTATGAAATCGTTTTATTTGAAGGGCTAGGGGAGCCTGACGACATTGTTTTTTTTAATTTCAATTAGAAGTTTTAAATTGATATATTCAAAATACGTTTTTTTTTAATTTATAAAATTTACATTACCCTATCTTTTTTCCAAACGTCAGTGATATAAAACATTAAACTTATCGTATTCAACGTAGTTAAATAGCTCGTAAATCAAATTTTGAATCACACCATATGTAAATTTAAAGAAATTCCTTTATATAAAGTTCAAATTATTATTTATTTTTTTAATTCATGTATCTTTTATATGAGTAATAGTTACGATTTTTCATAATTTATTGAAATTGTATGAAATGTAGGACAGTTCAGTGTTTTTTGTATGCCAAATAGGAAAGACAAATTATTTTTATTTAAACTCATAAAAGATTAAAAAATTGTTTTAATAAACTTGTAAAAATGGAACAATAATTAAAGCTTATAAAATTAATTTAATACCTGGAAATTTATTTAAGTTTAGTTTTAAAAAAATACAATATACAGTTAAATCCGTTTATAACGATGCCGGGTATAACGATACACCGAATATAACAATGTTAAATGCAAAGGAAGTTTGGATTTCTATAGCAGTCCATGTTAATATAACAATTCCGGATATAACGATTTCCGGATATAACGATCAATGACGGTCCCTTGAACATAGCTATAAACGGGTTTTACTGTATTTAGATTAAACCGCATTAAGGCACGCTTTTAAAATTTAAGATAACTCTTTTCTTTACATTTAATTTAGATTATAATTTAAAATATTATATTTCTAAATACTAAGAAAAACCACTATCTTAAAAAAAAAAAGGTTAAGCTAAAAATTTTAATCACAAATTTGAATCGGTTTTTTAAAAAATACAAAAGTTTGTATAGGAAAATGTTTTAAATATGTTTTACTTTATAATTCAGAGAAAATAACGGTATTGGTAAATGTCATAATTCATTCATTGTGGTACATCTTTATCATTTTTAAGAATATTTAATAAATATGACAAGTTTATAGTAAACAGTTCTGTAAATATCCTTTAAATATGTTTACAATTAATATTAATGATTTTAATGTAACTTATTAAAATAAATTCATTTTTATTAAATTTTGATAAAGCAATAAAATATTTAAAGTGTAACCTTACTTTTTTACAAATGTACAAATACATGAAAAACAACTTTTACACAAGATTACTTCATTGCATTTCATTAATGAATGATTGCTTTAGTAAAAAATTGAATATGATGTTTCAAATGTTTGATTCCTTTTCGTTAAAACGATAATATTGTTACATTAAAAATTAAAAATTTTAATGTTTTGTACACCTTAATTTTTTCAGCAAAGTTGTTTTTTGTCTTTCAATTATGTTTTCTATAATCTAATTTGTTTTGATTTTTTTACGGGATTTTAGGATTGATCGAGCCATTTTTAAAGCATCCAATTTTAATTTATTTTGAACTATCAGACTTAATTAAGTCAGTTATTGCTAAAATATTTATATTATTTGCAAAAATAGCCAAATAATAAAAAGGTTCTACAAAATTCAATCTAGCGAAAAAAAAAAAATTATACAAATTTTTCTGAGAGTGACACGAACGTTTCACTGTTATTTACAAGGTAGGAGACGCTAACCTAAAATCGCACTACTTATCGAAGAAACCGTTTTATCAGAGTTGTGTATTAAAAAGATTATTTTAAAGTAATTAAACCAAGAAGATATTTAAAATGTCCCTTCTGTGCAGATTTAAAGTAATTCTGTAGGAGAAAAGACATAAAAAGGGAATTTAACTGTTAACCTGATAATTTAAGTGAGTGTAATTAACAAGTTTGAATTATTTTGATTAATTACTAATACGAATATCACATTAAATTTTTAATTAGGTGTTTGGGCAAAAAATTTATTCAACTTATAAAAATTAAGTTCCATTCAATGTAATTTGGCAAATTCAATGAGGCACACAGTTAAATGCACAACGTTAATGCAACACAAAGTTAAATGCACAATTGTCAAACTTGCAAGTTTACATTTCAATTAGACTTCAGAACGGACACTGCATCGGAACATGCGTGCAACAAATCAATATTGTTTATTATTACCCAATCAATTAACAGTTGACAAATGTCTGTAAGTGGACATGGGACTATTGTCATTGGGTCGGGAGATATCTCGAAATAAATACCCGGGAACAATTGCCGTCTGACCAATGACCCGGGAACATTATGAACAACTGTTAATTGATTGAGTATATATATATATATATATATATATATATATATATATATATATATATATATATATATATATATATATATATATATATATATAGTTACATTTAAAACTTAAGAAAATTGGAAGATGTGTAAGATTTCTTAGCACTCAAAACAGCTAAATATGCAATACTTTAAAATTTGAATTTAAACTGTTATAGAAACTAAAATCCTCCAATGTATAATCCCTTAAAATATCTATAACTTTTGGTGATTTTTATTTCTAACTCAACTCTCTTAATTTAGAAAGTTTTTCAGATAAATTAAATATCTTTAATTGCATTTCATATTAGTACATTATTCATATTTACAATTCTTTTATATATATATTCTCTCGCAGTTACCACACAAATAATCTGTGACTCTATATACTTTCTTTAAAAATTAGCATGCTATCAAATCCATACGTATTATTTTTACTTGGCTCAAACGCTCGTTTTAAAGATGATTTTTTTGCCATTATTACCTTACGATTTTTGCTGTTCTTGTTGTTGTAACATGATCAGCATATTTTACAGTATATTTGGGTACAAGCTTATTTTGAATAAATAATATATGTACCTTAAGGAATGATGAGTAACTAATTCTTAATTTTTTATGCTAAAACGTGACTTATTTATAAATGCATTCTTCTTAATAGAACGTACAGGCAAAAGTCCTGACATAAAGACTTTTGAAACAATTTTGTACATGACCTCCAACCAATCACTATGTCCTGCCAGCAGGACGTCCGTTTAATATTCTTTTTGAACTTTGAATTGTGTGTATTTCCGCAGTTTACTTTTGTTAGATAGTTAACTTCCGAATATTCGAATTCTCGTTAAAATTGGTCCATGTGTAATTTTTTAACTTTTCTTTTTTACACCTACTCAGATTTTTCTGAATTTTCTACTGGTAGTACACAATCGCCCTTGCATAAAAAAAGAAAAATCTCTATACGTTCATAAATGCAAGTTATACCTGTAATATGCCGTGTCGTTTCGGAAGGACATTGTACGTTTTATCATTAATAACTTTATCTTAGCGCAGCTAATATATATCACACACAATAAACATAAAAAAATTGAAGAAGATTTGAAATTTATAATAAAATCAATTATGTTAAGATATACAATCACGATCAATTATATTTTTTTAATTAAAACAAAATTAGAGCTGAAAGTGTCAAATAAAATATCATTATAAATTAACGCGGTGCATACAATAATTTAAAATTATTTTCAACTTATGCACTATAAAAAATAAAAAAAATTTAAGATATATTATAAAAATGTTTTAAATAACGTTATTTCAACAAATAAGAACAATTTGACTAAGTTTTAAAATTATTTTGATATCCAAAATATTTCATTTAAAGTGTATTTTGCAAAGCTAAAAGTTAGACGCACATTTTTTCACTGCTGTTAAACATTTTTAGAAGGATTTTAAAGAGATAATTGACTAGCCTAATTACTTAGAACCTTTTGCCAAATATTTATAACCTCTTGTCTAATACTTATAACCTCTTGCCAAATACTTATAATCTCTTGCCTAATACTTATAACCTCTTGCCTAATTTTTATAATCTTGAAGACTCAAAAATTTTAGATGTAAAAAAAAAAAATTATATTATTTTTAGGAAATCTAAGAAATTACCTTTTTAGCATACATATTTAATGAATTATTTATATAAATGCACATTCATATGGGAAAAGCAAATCTTTACCAACTTAAAAGTAGCATCTTAAGCAAAATAATAAAGATCTCAGTAAGAGAATTAATAAAATTTTAATTTTAACGAGTCATTTTATAAATATAATAAATATATTGTTATATATGTTGAAAGTATGAAATACGAAAATACAGATGCATTATAAAATATTTGTTTTTATTATGAATAAAAAATAAAATTCTATGAAACATTTATTTATATTTTATTTTTTAGACGGGATTTTATAATTAACTAGCAAGTATCCGCGGTTTCATAAGCGTTATTTTTTTTCCATCCCATTTGCTTGTTCTCCCCGATTTTTATTCTTTTTTATTTTAACGAAAGCAAAATAATGAGTCTAATATTCAGACACCTCCGAATATTAGTTTTTCCGTTGAAGCATAACTGTTAGAAAGACCTATTTCGCCAGCCAAAGCAAGTTTAGATCGCCAACTTTCAATTGTATAAAACAATAAATATATATTAATTTATTGTTAAATATTGCATTATTGTCAAGGACTTATAAACTAATAATAATGTAATTTTATAACAATGTAAATACCATTTTTTTTTAAATTGGTGATTAAAAAAGTTATTTTCTAAAACCGTTATAAATGGAAAATTAAACAGAATATTAAAATTCTAAGCCTCAGATGCAAAGCGGTTGAATAGTATCTCCATATAAAATTTCTGATATGTGAAAGCAGTAGAATGTAGAGTTTTGTGTGCCAAAGACACACAGGAATGATCTTTTTTTTTATTATTATATATTTAATTTATATGTATTCATCTTCGAATCATACTCTGAACACTACAATGAATTAAACTCTTAAGCAATGCTAATAAAAAGCTTATATACGATATTATTTATATATCCCAATTTAAATGAGTTTTGATAAAAGATTCTTTCATCTTAATAAAAATATAATATACTAACTATATTGCTTTAAAAATATACAATAATATACAAATATGAAATATTGTTATTAAACAATAATACAAATAAACTGCAACTGGAGTAAGACTAATCGTTGGTAGTTATTTTTGATCCAATTATTTTCGAAAAATCATTATTTGAACAATAACATATGTCTAAACTATATATCTTATACAGAGATTTTATTTTCAGGTTGGTTAAACTTTCAACGAAATTAAAATTTATTAAAATTCAATTACAAAATAAAACGTACTCACCCAAATCCATCCAGACGACATCATTGTTTAAATTCAACCTTTAGCCATTTCAGGGAGATGGCATTTATAGTTACAATGTACAATATTTTCCATAGTAATATTCTACGACTACCAACATTTAGGGCTTACATCTGGGAGACGTTGTAACAATTTGTATATAAAATAATAAGCTTATAAAACATTTCCTCTTTTTTACATACATTTTTAAATTGTCTTAAATTAAAAAAACGACTTTTTATAAAGACTAAATGGGTGCATGTCAGGTACCAATAAAATATATTTTTTTTATAGCAACTACATACACTCCCTCTTACTACGAAGAACATAAATATTCTGTTTCCAAATCTAACCCTTCCATGTAGAAAGGGTTAACCAAACTGCCCGGGTGTAATCTACCAATGGCAGGGTCGCACACCGGAAGGCCCCCGAATGATCGTCCCTGACCCACATGTACCCGTACCCCTTTTTACCCTTTTTTTACCCTTGAAGATTCTCCTCGGGTAGTTAAAAAACGTAACCCGTACGTCCCCCGGTTGGAGGAACAATGGTTTAAAAAAATTTTAACTGGGGGGTTGGGAAGGTTAAAAAAAACCAGCTGCGGAATCGGACGAGAGAGAGAAAGAGTTGGGATGGGGTTGAAAGGGGGCCCCTGAGGGGCCCTTGGGGCCCCCTGGGTGAAGGGGAAGGGTTGTGGGGTGAGGTGAACGAACTGGTGTGCAGATGTAGGGGGTAGAAGCGTGTGCTGGTTTGAGTAGTGCGTTAAGTACAACTTATGAATTTCAAATTATATATGGTATAAATTTCATAATAGAGATGTGAATAAAATTTTCGTTTCTGAGTAATTGCGGTGGTCATAACAGAAATAGAATGCTTTATTAGTTTTTAAGAAATTGTAAAAATACTTAAAATTTATGATTATAGTCCATTTTATTTTTGCGTATGAATAGGGCGCAATGATAGGGGTACTATGTGATCGGTATTTATTGCAAACTTCCAAATGTACTACTAGTTATCCAAAAAGAGTAAATTAAAATGATGTGTCATAAACATAAATATGCCTAATCTTTTAAATAATTAAAATAGTCATAATTATAATAATTTGTTCATTTTTATTTTTCCTGAGTAAAACGGACTGGACCCAACATAGAAAGTGAAGCATTAAAAAAATAAAATTCAAAATATTAAAAAAATTGTTACACACTTTATGAAGCTATGGCCAGACTGATATAAAAGAAGGGGGGGGGGGGTGTCAACGAATAATAAGTTGTAATAAATCAGTGCATTTTTAAACGAAAACAAAATAAATATAAATCCTTATTTTTGAACTACAATTTAAAATTACTCATGTTGCACTAAACCTATCCATAAGATGTTGAAATTATCGGTAAGAAATTTTGATTTTGGATCAATTGGAAATATAAGTAGAGGGGAGACATTTCTCTAGTTCCAATTCATCTTCTAAATAAGATTAAAAAAAATCTTCGGTAAACCCATCTTCGAGTGGTAACCATAATTTTACTTATCAATAAAATAATAATTAGATTTTGAAATCAGATCATTTTGACCAAGCACTTTAAAATACGGTAGAATTTGTCTTATCGTTCATTATTAACGAAATTTAAAAAAGTATATGTTTGTTATTTAATCAAATATATTTATATTTATTTATACAATATATTAAAGAAATGATTATATTTGATATTTAACAATATTCATAACGTTGTGCTGTTTTTTAAGGATATCCACATTAAGTATAATGCAAATATTACGTTTAAGTAAATTAATAAATTAAGTTAGTTTTTTCTCCTATTTAGAAAAGAAAATGTAAGAACAAAACAATTATTTACGTACTTTAAAAATGAGATATATATTTTTTATTATTATTAAAAGCATTTTAAGTACTTATTTGAGGTAAACTGGAAGGTAATTTTATGTAAAAGTTGAAGCACGTATATTATTTGCGTTAAAGTTTTGTTATTGTAATAACAAATCTTTTTAAGTGAGTTAAACTCTGATAAGTTGATAAGTAAAAAAGGCATTTTTCCGGTTAAAAAAGTATAAAAGTTTTACTTACCCGTCTTAACCAACTTCTAACATAGTCACTATGCATCTTCCCTCTCTCCAGTCGGATTCAGCGAATTCCTGCAAAAAAAAGTTCATTTTAATTAAATTATTTAAAATCTTTTTATATATATTTTTACTGTAAATAACTTTTCACTGACAATTAAATAACAAAAATGTCCTCATTACTTAAATTCATAGTAATTTTATTTGTGTTTAAAAATAATTTTATTCACTAATGATGTTTAAAAATAACTTTACTCTGAACTTTTATAAGTTATTTTAAAATAAAGTAATTATTTAATAACAATAAATATTACATTTAAAAATTAACAAACGAAACTTTATCCTCGTATGCTATATATTTAACATTTATTTTCCACTTAGAATTCCAAAATTTGCTTTTATCTAAGTAAATATTTATTAATAATATTACTTGCGAATCTTCTAAGAGAAACTAAGACAATAGTTTTACTAATTTAATTATGAGGAAACATGTGTTTAAATATATTTTCCCTTTATGAAATATTCTGTTAAAAATTTGCACTGGAATTTCACGCATAATTATCATTTTCAAAAATTGATAATTATGAGAAAAATGTAATACCTAGAAATTTATTTAAGTTTAATTAAAAAAAATATAATATATTAAGATTAAAACGCATTAAGCCACAGTTTTAAAATTTAAGATAACTCTTTTCTTTAAATTTAATTTACATTAGAATTTAAAATTATATATTTCCAAATACTAAGAAAATACACTTCCTTAAAAAATGGACAAACTAAAAATTTTAATTACAAATTTGAATCTTTTTTATAAAAAATACAAAAGTACGTATAGGAAAATGTTTTAAATATTTTTTACATTATAATTCTGAGAAAATAACGATAGCTGTAAAGGTAATAATTCATTCATTATGGTACATCTTTATCATGATTGAGAATGTTAAATAAATATGAACATGTTATAGTAAACAGTTATATAAAATAGTGTTTTTTTTAAAGTATATCTAAGCTTAAAAACGCAAAAAATAACAAAATTATTTTTTTAAAATATATTTTTGTTTTTATTATTGTTCAAATAGAAGTGTTCTAATAATATAAAAAAATGGTATTTCTGAATTCATTAATAAACAAATTTGGATTTGGGGCTCGGGTCTCCCTTAAGCAGTTAATCATGCTGAAAATAATTATATTATTGGCAAAAAAATAGTCAAATGCTAGCAAATTTTCATAAAATTCACATTAGCAAAACAAAACTAATTTTTTTATACAATTTTTTTATGAATGACTCGAACCTTTCACTGTTATTTACAAATTAAGAAACGTTAACCTAAAATCGCACTAAATATCGATTTTTATCGATATATATCGGAGACTTTTAAATAATTTCCCCAATATAAATTTAAAAAAAAAAGAGTGTTATACAATTCAGTAACAAAAGCCATTAAATGTCTTGGAGCTTTTAAACATTTCCACGGTCTCACACGAAAGCAAAAATTAAATTCTTTTGTTACCATTCTTCTTCCATTTTATAATTCTCTTATCGTCTCAAGATTACGAGCAGTTAAGGGCGATATAATGTTCTACTCAGAACTTTAAAATTGGACATTGAAGGCTATTTAAAGATCAGTAAAGGCTCCAATAACGTTATGCTACATAATAAACCAAAAGAGTAAAAAGAAAAGAACATAACACGCTTGAAGCATAACACGTTTTTCTTTGTCCTACGATAGGTCGTGCTCGCATAAAGGCTAAAAGTCGTTGCCAGTTTTAAAACTCCTATCTCATCGTCTGCTTTTTAAGAGCTTAATGCTTTGCCTTTTTTTTACTTAGCTCGGAGGGATGAAAAATGCACATTAAAAGCAGAAAAAGATGATTGTTTGCTATAAAAATGGGAAGGGGGGGATGGAACCACAACGATAAACAATTTTTCCTTGACTCTTTAAACAAACTTTATAATCGAGATAAATACGGGGGGGGGGGGCTATCACAATAACAAAATAAAAATCGTGGCCGAAATGCATAGCAAATCAGTGTTCGCTTCTCACACATGAAACTTATAAAAATAAAAATCTCATAGAGTCTATGAATAGGCGGTGAAAAATGGCCACGTTCATTTAAATTCTTGTTTTTATGGAGTTATTTTTCTTTCCTTGTTAATGGAAGACCTATAAAATAGTTTTCAAACGTTGGAAAACCTGGAGTCATTTAGAACGATATCTTGGATACAGTAGCAAAGACGTTATTTGGGGGGGGGGGGGGGTCTCTCTTTTTTTCCCTCCCCTCAAAGTTTTCTTGTAAAGATATCGCAGCGATAACGTGAAAGAGTTTTTGAATAGAGAATACCTGCTAATGTATTAGCTTGTGTATTCAATGGGGATTTTTGAATAAAATCGGAATTTAGGGAGAAGCGCTCGGATACCAGAAAAATATTTTATTGCGATTTTTGAAAAAATGAAGTAAAATTGTTTGAGGGGGTTCAACAATAAAGTATTTAATGAACTTCTCTTATATTAATATGGATTTAGTTTTGAAAGTATATTAGGGTGGTCGAAAATTGTTTGAAAATACTCATTTTGTAGCTGTATTTACATAATATAACTTTATATTTTCCAACTACCTCGCTTATATTTTAAACATTTCGCTTATATTTTAAACATCTCGCTTATATTTTAAACATCTAGCTTATATTTTAAACATCACGCTTATATTTTAAACATCTCGCTTATATTTTAAACATCTCGCTTATATTTTAAACATCTAGCTTATATTTTAAACATCTCGCTTATATTTTAAACATCTCGCTTATATTTTAAACATCTCGCTTATATTTTAAACATCTCGCTTATATTTTAAACATCTCGCTTATATTTTAAACATCTCGCTTATATTTTAAACAAGTCGCTTAGATTTAGTAGTTGCAAACAAAGTGGTTAAAATGAAACAAATACAATAGTTTTAATGTTAAACAACAACAATGTATGACCTGACTGTAGATTAAAACATATTTATAGAAATTAACTCGAGTAAAATGGGATTTAAGATTCCTGATCTAAAATATTTTATGGATATTTCTATATATCAAAGATAAATTATTCAATAGAGGTAACATATTTAAAGTTACCGACATTTTCTACCTATTGGTTTTAATAGCATAAGATTTAAATTTTGTATTCTTAATTTTTTTTTTCTTCACCAATAGGTCATATAAAATTAACATCTAAAGGCGTATGTTATTCTTTATTTTATATTATTGATAAAAAATTTTAAAGGTTTTGTTTTTTTGTGAAAAAATAAGAATAAGTATCATAAATTAATATTAAATTAATAAAACATTGATATCTGATATATATTAAAATACAAATACAACGTTAAGACTAAGCAATAAAAATACATGAAATCCATGTTATATACTAAGCAATAATAATAGTCTATATCTACTACGAAATAATAATGTATATAATATTTTTATTGTGTTGTTTTAACTTTGTATTTGTATTTTAATATCTTAGTTTTTATCTTTTTGATATACGATCTTTCACTATTTCCTGATATTCAATCATGTATTTTGTACTTATCCCCATTTTGTCCTTGTTTTATTTTAATAAGAGTTCCAATATGTTTAACTTTTTTAAAGCTATTGAACCACCTACTACACTTTAATTGAAAACAAATGATTAAATAGTATATGAGAGAAGGAAAATTACACTAAAAAGTTGTTATAAAAGAGTTTTTAATAATAAGAATGTACAATTTCATATGATTTTATATTGAAATGTAATTAATATGAATAATCTATTGAAAGTAAGTATGACGTTTTTCAAGCAAATTCTAGTTTATAACAATTTACATATATGTTTTTGTTGCTTTGTTTTTTATGTACTAATTTTTTAAATAATAAATGTTTAAATAATTCAGATTTTTAATTTGTCAAACTAAATTTTACATCATAATAAGTTACAAACACATTCGAAATACAATCATAAAATAGAAAATTTCATTTATAAAAATAATTGTTCTTAAATGATTTAATTTTTTTAATTCACACCATGTGAAGTAATGTTTTGGAAGATAACGTTTACGTAACAAGAACATATTTCCTTTAAAAATTTTGTTCTATAAAATAATTTGCAACACATTGTCTGGACATTTCTAAAAGTAGTTAAGCCAAAAAAGCAAATGAAGCCACCATGTTTAAAAATGTGAGATTTGGGAGAAAAAAATTAAGTCATAAAGAAGTTTTACATTCAAAAATGACGAAAAAATTATTGAGAATGAAAATAATATTCGAAACAGCGTGTAACAACTTACTTCATGTATGTCACTAACACAAGTGCATTTTTATAGCAACAAAAACAATTTTTCTAAAATAAACGAACTTAATTTTGTAACAAACTACCGTTGTTTTGTTAAGAGAATATTTTATATTTGACAAACTTAATACTTGTATATTAAAACCCTTTAATAGTATCCAAATTTGTAAAAAGTGCCGAATTGAAAATTATAGCAACTACACTTTTAAAAATGCCTGCTCATTGTTGACAAAACAGTCGTCTGCTAAATGCTACAATTAAATATTTCGTCACACTGAGAAAATTTGTTTTGCCGGGGTTTTTTTCCTACGAAATTTATTTCGTCAAAACGAAGGACGATTTCAATTAAAGGGACAGCTCGTCTCGAACCACAGGTCTTTTGTTTCGGAGTTATTTGACCGAATACGAAAATTTATTTTGAATTGTGATAGGAAAGCCCTTTTGATTTCATATGACTGAAAAATAATCTGAGTAAATTTGTTTCGTTGAAAATTTGAAGATTCCTGTTTTGTCAAAGTCAGTTGATTCAATGACGAAACAATTATCAAAATTGGCGAAACTAGTGTAGAGGATAACAGAATGCTTAAAAATAAAAGTGTTATTTTTAATCATATAACACCAATTTTACTGTTATTTAAATGCATCATACCAATGTTAAAACTTAAACAAAATATTAGAATTTCACTAAACATTATCTTTAGAAGTATTTTTTAAGTTTTAATAAAAATTATTTTAAAAGCTTTTTTAAATCAATTGGAAAATATAGCACTCAAAGTGTTTGATTAACATTCACTTTCAAGCTAATGTGATAATTTTTTTATTGTATATTAAATAAAGTCTCATTACAAATGATGATTCTTTATATAACGAGAAAAGTATCATCTTTATTTTAAGCGATAAATTGAAAAAGCAAATGTCTTCTTCCTACTTTTAACAAAACAAAGCAAGCGAAATATTAAAAAACAACGTGTTTTATCATTAATGTAAAACTGCTGTCCATTATCAAATAACTTACATTAAAAAATTGCAGTTTTATTACTCTTTTCTGTACTTTCAGTTAATGTAAGCGTTATTTGTCGAAAATAATGAAGGTTACTTAAAGACTCCCGTTTTGCATAAAGTACCTTATCAATAAAAATTTATAACTAAACTAAAAGTTTTGAAGGTAAATAAATTGCTCCTTTATTTTAGCATGATTATTTTTCATGACTTTATTCATTAGATATATCTAATTATTTGAATTTTCATCCTAAATTCTCGTTTACAAGTGATAGTATTTCACTCTCAGATGGATTTTGGAAGTTATTCTTATGATATTACTAAACTTTTCATAAAGTCAACATTTGATCAATTAAATTTTCAGACATCACACTGTTAAAAATAGGTATTCGAAAATAAATCAAATGTACTCGTTTTTGAGTACATTCGATGCTTATCATGGCTCCAAATACATAAGATTTTCACCTTCGAAAAAGAAATGTACTAAAAAATGAGTACAATGAATGAAAAGAGCAGATGCTAGCCTACATATGCTGTCTTCATAAATAAGTTTCAATAAATATTGACAATTACAACCAAGACTTGCCAGGAACCGAACCCATATACATCAAAGTCCAAAGCTTTATCCGTTAAACTACCAGGACGACGTGGATAAGTAATAAACAGAAGATATGTTAAAAAGGTATTCCAAAATAATGGGAAGTAAAATAATTGAATTGTAATAACTCAGTTTCCATTAAATCAATCGACATCAAATAACGTGGAAAACTATCTTCTAAACAACTATTTTTAGTTTGACAGTTCGCTTTGGAAAGATGGCTTGAAAAGAAGCTGAGATTAGAAATATTAAAATCAAACTACTCATTTTTGAAGAAGTGCGGTTACTTATATTTGAGTACGCCATCGCTCATTTACGATGCAATTGTACACAAAGAAAAACGATTAGGTTCAGGTACTCAATTTTAAGTGCCCTTATATTTAGAGTGCACTCACAATAATTTAAAGAGTTGGGTACAAGCCGCACTGTAATGCAAAATTTGGCTCGTGAATACATTTAGGCCCCACGCGGTACAGAGGTCAGAGAAGGAGAGTATAAATGTCCCTGCCTGGTTGACGTGGCCTACCTTCCTCTGGTAGGTCACAAAAAATCAAAGAAATAAGACAACATTCAAAATGAATATTGTAAGATTTTTTTAAATAAGGTATTACCATTTAGTATATAAGGTATAGAGAATGCACTGCATATACTTCGTGGAAAAGATTACAAAGCCGTGCTATCACATGCTACATAATATCAAAACATTAGATTCATCAAAGTTCTATCCTTGAGTTCAATTTTAAAACAACTAATTTACCTTTTTCAAAATAATTTGGCATGTTAAAAGAACAAAATTATATGTTTAACTAAAATATCGCTTTCAATTATGGTGAAACAATTTAATCTTTGGGTAACATTTAGTCCCAGAATAACTTCAACTTTTATTTCACTCTCATATCAATTCTACTTTTTATAAACTTCTTTTAATTCTACTTTATAGATTTTCTAATTCTACTTCTCATATACTTCTCCTAATTCTACTTCTTATATACTTCTTCTAATTCTATTTCTTATATACTTCTTTTAATTTTTCTTCTTATATACATTTTCGAATTATATTTCTTATATATTCTTCTACATCAACTTCTTATATACTTTTCTAATTCTACTTCTTCTAATTCTACTTATTATATACTTCTTCTAATTTTTCTTTTTATATACATTTTCGAATTATATTTCTTATGTATTCTTCTACATCAACTTCTTATATACTTTTCTAATTCTACTTCTTATATACTTCTTCTAATTCTACTTATTATATACTTCTTCTAATTTTTCTTCTTATATACATTTTCGAATTATATTTCTTATGTATTCTTCTACATCAACTTCTTATATACTTTTCTAATTCTACTTCTTATATACTTCTTCTAATTCTGTTTCTTATATACTTTTTTAATTCTACTTCTTATATAGTTCTTCTAATTCTACTTCTTATATACTTTTCTAATTCTACTTCTTACATACTTCTTCTAATTCTACTTCTTATATACTTCTTCCAATGTTTTTTAGTATATACTTTTTCTAATTCTATTTCATATATTCTTGTACATCAACTTCTTATATACTTTTCTAATTCTACTTCTTATATACTTTTCTAATTCTACTTCTTATATACTTTTCTAATTCTACTTCTTATATACTTTTCTAATTCTACTTCTTCTAATTTTTCTTATTATATACTTTTTCTAATTCTATTTCTTATATATTCTTCTACATCAACTTCTTATATACTTTTCTAATTCTACTTCTTATATACTTCTTCTAATTCTGTTTCTTATATACTTTTTTAATTCTACTTCTTATATAGTTCTTCTAATTCTACTTCTTATATACTTTTCTAATTCTACTTCTTACATACTTCTTCTAATTCTACTTCTTATATACTTCTTCCAATGTTTTTTAGTATATACTTTTTCTAATTCTATTTCATATATTCTTGTACATCAACTTCTTATATACTTTTCTAATTCTACTTCTTATATACTTTTCTAATTCTACTTCTTATATACTTCTTCTAATTCTACTTCTTCTATGTCTCCTGTCTCTTATGGTTATTCTTAATCAATAAATCGCATTTGATTCAAAAGGTCCTAATTTGTTTAAATGGAAAAGAGTATTTATGCTAACCGTTGCTGAGCAGTAGTCGAGCAATATATCATAATTTTGTTTCAAAACCTTATAGATCCCATAGCTTGGTTGCAAAACCAAATAGATCCAAAAGAAAAAGAAAACATTATCTCTCTGAAGATAATACGTTTGTACAGAATTAATATTTGGTTAAGACCTGTATTCTATTACCATTTTGTAAAAAAAGACATAAAAAATTATTCCATAAACAATGCAATACATTATTTTGTTGTTTCTTTTGCAAAATTTGTCAAAAGTCTTTGTATCTGGTTCAGAAACCAGACGGCTCATGTGAAGTTGATATTTTGACAAAAAGATTTGTGGATTTATTACATATTGCCTAATAAATTTTCTGAAATATAAATCCTTCATTGTAAATCAATTCCAAATACTTCACAAAACTACGAAATATTCAATAAAAAATTATATACTCAACCCTCCCTTTAAAATATTGCCAAAAGAAAGCACAGCTGGGGACTTTTTTTTTTCAGAAATCCACCCTCCAAGACCCGAAACTAATCGGTATCAACACGTCATCGAAAAAAGACAAATCCGACCCAAAAACCACCAGGTAGGAACGAAAATCACCATCGCTCAAGACAGAGCCATCACATTAAAGAGAAATAAATCCACAAAGAAACCGAAAAGATGGAAGAGCAAAATCGAAAGGGGGGGGGGGGGAAATGGAGCCAAGCCCCCCCCCCCTTCCCATCCCATTACGTGCAGAGCAGATACATTATCGGACACGCATATTAATTACAGACCAATTTATCGAAAAATTTAAGACACGCCAAAGATACCCGGAAGAGGAATGATGATGGGGTTGTCATTTAAAGGGACGGTGATTTCTGGAGGGGGGGGGGGGGGGGGAAGGGGTGACGAATCGTCTGGTTTTTGGGTGTGGTTGCTGTGCAGAGAGGAAAGGATTCCTGCAGGTAAATGCTCCTCCTACTTTTTTTTGTTTTATTTTTTTAAAGGAAAAATCCATTTAATCTTCTTTTTAAGATTTTAAAGAAAGGTCGGGGGTATTAATTATGGGGATGTATTGGATGAGTAATGGATTGAGGGATTTTTGTATTGTCTTTAAGGAAAGTTAAAATTTATATTTTAGTTTTTACTAGCTGTTACCCACGCTTTTTAAAAAAAAGTGTTATATCATTGGTTCGTTCTCCATGCTTAGTCTCTCTCTTTTATTTTCTCTAAGGACAAATTGTTCAGACTATTTGCTGACTTTTCCGTTAGTTTTCCCGTTGAAGCATAATTGGCAGAAAAAGTTATTTCGCCAAAGTACTTTTTGATCGCCAACTTTCAATTGTTAAAAACAATAAATATTTATTATTTTATTTTAAAGTATTTCATTGTTGTCAAGGTCTTTCATAACTATGTAATTTTATGGCAATGTAGATAATATTTTTTTATATGGCCATTAAAAAATAGCTTCTAAAAAAGTTATAAACAGAAAACTAAACTGAATTTTAAAATTCAAGCCTCAGGTACACCATTAGAGGTGGAATAGTATATATTTTCATTGATTTTCTAACGTTGGAGCAGTGGAAGTTAGTGTTTTGTGTGCCATTGACACACAGACGGACTCTTTCTTATAGATTGTAATAGTTTTTTTTTTAAATTATGATTAATATTATTTTTATTTTAATAAAACAAAGAGCTATCTAACGCTCTGTCAAAAATAATTTTTCGTAATTTTCTCTACATTGTTTCATCAACTGTGACACGAAACATAATTTTTCTTCTCTATACTGTAAAATACGTTGCAATATATTTTCTCAAGTTGAAGTTTTTTGTGGATATTGCCACGGATTCCATTGAAAAACCCTTAAAACTACGCAATTTATCGAAAAATCTGGTTTTCAGAGTACTGTTTTTTTAAACTTTGATAATATACAGAAATATAAAATACACATACATAAAAAAATTGTTTAATTTTAAGGTATTGCTGGAAACATTTTAAAGTTTTTTTGCCTTGTATCCTCGTTTAATGACTCTTAATATAACACATAAATATAGGAATATTTTTATACATATAATTCATATTAAAAAAATGTAATAAAGTCTCCTCTGCTTTAAAATCTCCATTGTGCAATCCGAACCTTTCTTTCAAAATACACTGTTAAAAATTATTACGACCTTGCAACAAAATTTAGTACCCATTTTGCTGCAACCAACATTTGGTGCTTAGTTTCACCATTTTACGGAGCTACCACGGATACCATTTAGTGGTGAAACGTTGCACCAAAACTCATAACGTTGCATACAACTCGAAATTCGAGTTTTTTTAATATTTTAGTAATAGTATTTTTGAAGTTTGAGTTGGCATCCCTCCGATCAGAAGATCACAACTTTTTTACTTTTCTTTATCATGTCGGGCCGATCTTGGTCACCGATCGGGCTCGAACTAGTAATCCGCTGATTCATTGCTGAACGCCTTTATCCACTTGGCCACGGAGTCCCTTATTCGTCGTTGTCTTTCTTGGGGGGGATTCCTCGGCTTGTTGATGTAGCGACATCGAAATTTTGGTTGAAGTTAAAGAGGTTGATCCAATTATCATGGAAATCTCCGCTTTTCTACGATTACGGTTCAACCTAGATTGCACCATGATATGGTGTAATTTACGGCATTCCTCTGTTTTTCACCAATATATGGTACATCGTTGAAATGAAATTTTTAACTGAGTACCAATGCACTCCAAACCACATAAAACATCCTATATACGCAAAAATAGTAATTACCACGTTAAGAAACACTCTGACGCTTTCAATCAGCGAATTTTCAATCCATTTTCTCCTTTAAAAATCATGCTTCCTCATCAATCACTGTATGATGAGTCGCTTGATGAATGATGAGTCTCGTGATAAATGATGAGCGATTGCCAGAATGTGATATTGGGTGGATCAAGTAGAACTGACCCGGTGTGTGATTAAAATGTAGATAAATATTCATGAGGCATTTGAAAGGCGTAGAACTTAATATAAGATCTATTGAATTCCGATCGATATCAACGAAGTTTTAATAAAAGATTTGACACAAACAAATCGCTTCTATCCATCTCTGCACGTTAATAATAATTTTTTTTGGAGCATTGACACATCTATGAATAAAATAATTTGTTTTATAAGTAAATGTAGAATGCGCTATTAGAAAAGAAAAATAAATTCTAAATTTTGAATAAAATTTTCACATATTTAGAATATTTCAAAGCTCATGGTTTTAGTTGTGTAGCACCTATTTCTTATTCTAACAGATTATTCTCTTTTAGAATAAGAATTCATTCTAAAATATTCTACTCTGCTACTAATATTCTACTCTTATTCTACTCTTTTAGAATAAATTCTTATTTATTCTAAAAGTATTCCAATTATTTTCAATATTTTTTTCCTCCAATTTTTATTTATTCGTTTATTTCCGATTTTAAAATGCCTCTAGTTTCAAACCCAGATAGATCCATGTTTTCGATTTTCATATTAGGACTTTAATTTTTAGTTTTCTTATAAATATATCAGTAAGCAAAGTCATAACATTCCAAAGCAGCTAGATAATATTCATTTTATGGTGTAAAAGTACCATTTATTTTCAAAACCGGATAAGTAAAGAAATCAGTCTTAAAAGCAAATATATCAGTACAAATATACGTTACTGAGAACAAAAAATAGTATTGAGATAATTGGTACATGATCTTTTTATAGTTATTTGAATATTTAGTAAAAATACAATATTTTAATATAAATTCGTTTAAATATATCTCTGCTGTTTGCATTTTAAATTGAATTTAATGAAAAAAAGTACCGAGAATTTGAATTTGCTTACCATTAATTGAACTTTTGCAAAAACATATTACGTCAAGTTAAAATAGTGTATTTTTTAAACTCAATATAAGAAAGTTAAAAATATGATTTTAGTTCATACTAAAAGTACGCCAATAAAATCTTAAGTAAAATGTGTTTATAAGTTTATTAATTTGTATGCAAATTATAGAGGGAAGGCAAATATTCTGAAAAAGATATGAAAGGCAGATGATACAATATTATCGTTAAGTTGATCTTTATGAATAACATTTAAATGCATAATACTTTTATATACCCTTTTATAATTTTTTTGATTATATACCATTTTCGAATGTATATGTACATTAACCCGCATGTATTTAAATTGACCCGGATCATTGGACTTTTACTGTACTATAAACAATAACAAAACCATTTGGTTTACCAAAATTAATAATTATTGTTCATTGATTAATGGTTTTTAGTTCTTAAAAGTACTAGAATACACATCAGACTTCTGTTGAAGTTAATAACTAGAAAATTAAATCGTTTCTTTATATATATATTTTCAACTTACGATAGTTCTTGTTTTTGAATTTATTTTAATTATTAACATTTTTACGTGGGCTGAGTTAAAGAAAACGTCGTTTTGGGAGGCAGGACAAAGAGTTATCAAAGCACTGTGGAAGGACGACTTGTCTTACAATGGGAGACGTATAACTGTCTGACGGAAGGATCATCAACAATTCCTCAAAGAAGGTAGATTCGCAGATGGGGATAGAGTCATTTGAAGGGTTGCAAAACTGAAAAGCCAAGCTGAAGGTAGAAACATTGGAAGCGTCACCCCCCCCCCCCCCCACTGTGTGTCAAATTGTCCCAAGCCCATCGCTACACCTGTAAAATCCCAGCCCACGCATGAAGGTTTATCAGAAATGTTATTCTCAATAAAGTTAAGGCTCAATTTTAAAGTTACTTCAACAAAAAATATTTTCACACTAAGTAATTCACATATAACGACTCCAAAATATTAATGTTTATCAATTGAATATGCATTACATAAAAAAATCCGTTTAAACAATTAGAAGTAGTGTGTATTACTTTAAGTGTTAAAACACACCAATTACCGAGAAAACAACAAAACATGCAACAGCCAGACAAACGACACAATAGGCGCAAAACAATGCAAACGATCTCCTTTAAATAAAGAAAACCCTCCCAATCCCCCCCTCGCTTCCCACACCCTCTTCATCGGTCCGTTAATTTACTCTCGAAAATCTCTCATTGTTTATCCTAGTCGTAACCGCAACCACGGAGCAAATTGCATCGCTCATTTACGCTCCCTTTAAATTACGTGTAGTCAAGACCGTATTAAAATCCAATTGCATTAGCATCACCAACTTGGGAGGGGGGGGGGGACGATTCCCCCCCCCCCCTTTAAGATGAACAACCCTAAAGGAACCATTCTTAAATTATTCCTGCTCGGGAGATAAATCTGCTACCCTTTGGACTTACCCTGGGGACTTCATTGGCCCTTAAAAAAATTAAAGATCGGGGACAGGGGGTTTTGGGAGGGAGACTTTTTGCTGATTGCTTCGTACTGACATTGATCTCTTCCCGCCCCCCCCCCCCTTTTCTTATTCGCTTTGGAAGACTCGCCATTAAAATTCCCGCCGACTTGGACCTCAACCGTGAAATCGCTATCTCCAGTTTCTGGAGCCTCAGTCGCAAATGAACCAAGACGAAGGGAACAACAAAACAGCCCTTAACTCTTTTTGCCCTATCCATCCCGGGCTTCTTTTATCTCCTTCTTTCTCTAGCAACAACAACAACAACAATAAAAAAATGGCGAAACAACAAATAAATGAACGGGACAAAAACAAACACACCCAAAAAAGAAATTGCAATCACAAAAAAAAAAAAAAAAAAAAAAAAAAATCCCCCTCTTTTACCAAAAAAAAAAAAAAAAACGTCCGCTTCGACTTCAGTTTGAACATCCATCAGTGGGGGGGGCTATCGTAAACTCTTAAAAAAAATTCTAAGAATAGGATGAAGGGGGGGGGAAGGGATAAATATAAAAAGATTTTTTTCTGAAGGAAGAATTGAAATTGAACAGAGGGGGTGGTAAGGTGTGGGGAGGAGGGGGAAGAAGTGAATCGATACAGTTTCTTAGCTCCGCCCACCCACCACATTCCTATGGCCGGTCCCCTCCCGCCATTGGCCGAGAGCGCTGCCTACCTCTGTGACGTCACGGCATGCCAGGATAACAAATTAGAAAGAAAAGGGGCAAGGCAATGGTCTCGCAGGAATATATTGGGGGTTATTAACCCTCCCCCCCCTACGATTGTAGCGCCGTTTCTTGAAATATTAAACTGAGGAATAGGATGACGATATAAGGAAAAAAAGATGGGGGGGGGGGGGCGCCATTCCGTCCAAATACATATCAATCTTGCAGCTGGCTGCGATATGTCAAAATTCTTCGTTCTCGTATCACTGGGACCATCAGTTTGAAGACCCCCTTATACCCAGGGTTTGATGGGGGAGGGGGGTCCAGTGAAAAATATATTTTCAAAAGAACTTGAGACGATGATTTTTAATAATATTTTTCTTTTCCAAAAGAATTATTTCTCTTTATATATATTTTTTTTTTGCGTAGACGTTTTTCATTTCATCTGCAGCGGCACTTTGGGTCTCTGATTTCTTTTTCCGTAAAAGCCGTATTTCTTTTGGCGACATTTCTCTTTTATATATTTCTGTTTTTTTTTATGTTTTTCATTTATTCAAGGAAAATTTTAGAGA
Source organism: Troglohyphantes excavatus (assembly GCA_963932185.1). Taxonomy (NCBI): domain Eukaryota; kingdom Metazoa; phylum Arthropoda; class Arachnida; order Araneae; family Linyphiidae; genus Troglohyphantes; species Troglohyphantes excavatus. Next base: position 4,392,174 of record OZ010667.1, read on the forward strand.
GAGATGGAAACCGAATCCGCGATGCAACCCCCTTTTTACGGGATTTCATAAATAAACGTTGTTTGTGTGCTCTCACGTTGCAAGCGTCCCCAATGTAATCGAATTGATGGCCTCTTTGGCGTTGTTTCCTTCTTTCTACGTCAGAGCTGTCCTGACTGATTGCGATGAGAAGGGGTCGCCTGTGTTTGTCCCGCAATCAAGAAATCCCCCTCCCCCCCCGCAAACAAGAAATATTCCTCCCCCCCCCCCAACATATAAATGACAATGATTTTAAACTTGTTTCGGATACCATAAAATATTTTTCCTCTTGACAATATAAATAAAAAGACCTTGTTTGGGATGTCAAGAGCACATGGCATTTTATTTGATTTAGAACTCTCTCATAAAATATAATGTATCGTCTGTCCCTCTGAATTGTGGTCTACAATTGAGAATATTGTTTTTTAATTGGAGTAACAATTTAATGCTTTTTGTAAAGATATGACCTTATACATAAAAATACTTAGTGACTATTTAAAATATAAAATGAAACTATATATTATATACCTAACTAATTTCGAAAAATGTCAAGTGCGATATTTAACTACAATCGTTAAGGAATAAATACCTATTTTTTTATATGTCATATTTTTAGTTTTTATAAGGATTTCAAAGCAAATAGTTTTTTATATGAATTCAGTTCCAAGAAACCGACATTTAAAAAGTAATACAAGCTGAGGGAGCAAATTACTAATAATAGCAATTATTCTTAAATTTAATTATGTCTTTAGCTTTATAAGGGTAAATATGACAGTTAAAAGTCTAAATATTTACTAACGATACTATAAAAATACATAAAGATAATTCATTTGATTAAGTATTTACTTGACAAATCTAAAATAAAAATACGTTAGATAAGAATTATTTTAAACATGCTATGTTAAAAATAAGTACTCGAAAATATGCAAATTGTACTCATTTTAGTGTACATCCGATGCTTATAATTGCAATTACAACCAAGTCCTTAGATAATCAAACCCAGATCGTCATAACGCAGTCCAGTGCCTTATCCGTTGAACTATCAAAGCGTTATTAAGAATTTATAAATATAAGAAGTGTTTAAAAAAGTGTTGCCAAAGAATGGAAGGTAAGATAATTGAGCTGTAATAACTCAGTTCCAATTTAAGCAATCAACATCAAATAATGTGGTAAACCATTTTTTGAACGACTATTTTAAGTTTGGTAGGTTTTATCAAGATCGCTTGAACAGAAGCTGAGATTAGCATTACTAAATCACCTTGCTCATTTTTGAGAAAGACGTTAACTTTAATTTGAGTACGTTATGGCTCATTTACGATGCAATAATACTTAAAGAAAAATTAGTAGTTTCAGGTACTGATTGTTGAGTATCTTTTTTTTTACAATGAGTTACTTAAAATTATACTTTATTCCCTACAAGCGTTGTAATTGTCCCCTCATTCGATAAATATGCCCCTTTATAAGTTTTACATATAATAATAATGATAATTATATCAAATTATAATGATATACATATAATTTGACATGTAAGACCAAATTAATAGGGATTTTATAATACATATTTTTTGGAAGTATTCATCTAAAATTCATAAAATTCAAAACACAATCCATTTATTTCAAGAAAACCAGTAATTACTTGTATTTTTAAGATTGCTAGTTTTTGTATACATACTTATGTTTTCGACTATTTTGAATTAAGAATGTCCCAATTTAGAATAAATTTTAATAAACTACATTCAAATCTAAATTTTTCCGACTTTCTTTCCTCCAATTTTGTTAACATCTGTTATTAAAATAGAAAGTGTCTAATTTAAAAAATATATATAATAAAACCCTGGCTATTTGTGGAGAGAGCGGGTATTAAAGTTGTTTCTAAATTAATAACTTAATAGGAATGCAAGAGATTAGACTGAAAGTAACAAAATATTTGTGAATGTATTTGTGAAAATGCTAAGAAAGTTTGTCAACATCATTCCAAATTTACATAACTGTATTTTAACTTTTAAAATAACACACACGTGCAAAAATAAATCATAACTGTAATTCATAACCAGAAAAAAATTTTAACAAATAAAAAAATAATAAGTTTCTTATAAATTGTATACTAAATAATATTGGAAACGATTAAATATATGAGAAACTAAAATAACAAGACATTATGTATATATATTATGTATAAAGTGAAATATATTGTAAAGACAAATAAATATAGTTAATTAGTACCACAATAACAAATAAAATATTTGTAACTAAGAATTTAATGAAATATTATATTTTATTTATAAATTACATAGAAGATATCATTATTACGAAAAAAAAAACTATGAATGGCGATAAAATATGTACTTTTCTAATTTAAAGTTTTATAAAGTCCGAAGCCCTTTCATTGAAGCTAATTTTGGTTTAGAATTGAGTTACGGAACTTTTTAATTTTATTTTGTTGGAACTTAAGTTAACGTAAACCAAATGAAATTCAATTAACATCCATAAATTTTTTTAAATATCACACAACAATGGTTTTAGAAGAGAATTAATTTACTGTTATTTTATAGTACTAATTAAAAGGAAACTTATTAAAAATCCCATACGTTTTATATAAATTTTTATATTATTATTATAACTAATTGTGTTACTTGGCTATTAAAATTTTCTGGTAGTATTCTAGGACTAATTTTGAATATTATAATACAAAAAAATAATAACTAATATGATAGTCAAGATACAAATTTAAAAATATATTAAAGAAAATGTTTAATTGTATATTTTAGTATGTTATCGTTATCACTTAGCAGATAAAAATGTACAATAAATTATTCACTTTAAGTGTTAAGTTACTAACATAAAATAATTTTGCTATTATTAATAATTTTCTTCAAAATAGTGGTCTTTACTATATAGATTAAACAGTAAATAAATATTTTATTTTCGACTAATTTTGATAATTTCTTTATAAACAATTGTAACCTTCTTTTACAAAATACTACACACTTGAACTTAAAATAGTTTGCATTGATAAACCTAACTAAATACCTAAATAATTTTAAAACTATTGTAAATGTATAAGATTAACGAAATTATTAAAGTTAGCAAGTTTTAAGTCTTTGCGATGTGCATCAAAAGAACAGCACTCTTTAAGAAACTCTCATTCTTAAGTAATAAAATCGAGAATGAAAAATTAAGAAGTAAAACACATTAATAAAAAAAGCGGAAACATCTGGATTCTGTTTCAGTATTTATTTAGAAATAAATCAAGTCGAATGGCAAGGGGTTCTTATCTTTAATTAGGGAAAACAAAGAGTTTTCTTTTACCTAAAAACATTCTCGACTTAATTTCCTAAATGTATATTTTTATAAGCAGCAAGAAAGTTGCCTATAAGCATTAATATAAACGTTGATTTTACTCAAGCTGTTCAGATAATTTCAAAACGTCTTCATTTTTCATGTTTTGGTAGTGCGCTGCATTAGGATTAAGTAAAGTAATACGGAAGCTTAATTTAAAGTGAGACGGTAAAAAATGCCCTCAAAAATTTCTTAAATTTAATTATTCGATAAGACAAAGATTGTGTTTACTTTCAATTATAGTTATACTTCACTTTCGAATTGCTCATATTAAACGCGGATATTAATTGTAAATAAAATATTTTTAAATCACATTTTTTATTTAATTTTTTTTTCTGAGCGAATTAAATAAATATGTTGAGAAAAAAGTGGTTATTTTAATGTGGATTTAAAAGTAACATTAATTAGATTTGCATTTCAAAAAATATTTCGATTAACTTCTTGAGTTGTCCAATAAAAACGTAATTGGTGACTTTTATAATTTGATTATCTTATGTGTAGGATTTTAAACTTGGAAGGTGAAAGGTTTTGAATTATTAAATGAAGAATTTCAAGATATTTTTTTAAGATTAATCCTTTCATAAAATAAGTTGTTGTTTTCATCTTCGAGTTTAATAAAGTTAATGCAAACATAATTTTAATAATTCTTGTATAATTTAATTTCTTCTTAGTTAAACACACATGTTCCTTTAACAAATAAAGGCTTTAGGAATTTAATTTTAGAAATAACTACCTACAACAAAATAATTATTTAAATTATTGCATAAGCTTAAAAAAATATCGTTAATTTACAGTCAACGTTTTTATTTATAAGAACAATCAAATAATATATCGTAGCATGCATTATAAATATGCCAGAACTGTTATACTATATAAATGATTTTTAAAAACAAATTTAATTAAATATTTAAGTTATTTTCTTATTAAGGGTCTAATAAACTGAATCCTGCTGCAATTTATAAATAAATAAATATTTATAATTTTCAATTATTTTTTTTATCCAAAACATAGCTTGATAAGAAGAAAAAAAATATATAAAATATGAATAATTTGTTCAATTCAATTAAAGTTTATTTTAAAGTCGTGTTTTTTAGATAAATATTTTTTTTTATTATGATGATGTATTGAACTTCGCATTAAATATTTTTAATTTAAATTTGAATTTAATTTAAATTTAAATAATATAATAATAATTTAAATTTGCCCATAGATTGCCCATTAAATAGATAGAGTGTCTTATTAAATAGAATAGATTAAGTGTCTTCTAAAATATAAATTCATATTTAATCTTTTTAACAAATACTTGTGAATAGGGCAATAGGGCAATAATTCCTCAATGTTTAAGTAATATATCATGTGAGGAAGCAATGGGACATTAAAATGGGACATTAGAATGGGACATTAGAATGGGGCATTAAAATGAGACATTAGAATGGGGCATTAGAATGGGAATCCAGGATTAATTATATTTAGTTTAGGGTGAATTTTGTTCGTCATGTTTAAATTAAAGAATATCAGGGTGACAACAAAATTCTGGAAAAAATTTTCCCTGATATTTCCCTGATGGTGTTTCAAAAAATTTCCTGATTTTACAATTACATTAAAAAAATTGCGATACATGCTTGTATAGAAACAATCATCCATTCTACAATAATACAATAAATATATTGTATTATAAATGAAAAATTATAAGTAATTCTTAATGTCAGTTAAAATAATTTATAGATACAACACAAATTATATAATTGCGAGAGGCATAATAGTGATTAAACATGTTCTCTCGAAGCAAATAATCTAAAAAAAGCAAGTTTTTCCAATTATGTCTTCTGGAGATAATTTTAAATGTATTATATGCTTCATGTTTCCTATTCCAATCTTCAATAAATCGCATATTCATTAGCCCCTCACATGTTGCTTACCATCTAAAGTTCAACGCACTTTGCTTTTGCTTCTCCCAACAGCTGTGGTTTACATTTTTAAAAAAAAAATACAACTGAAAATATGAAAATTCGCATAGCCATGTTTTTTTTTCAATTCTTTTTCAAACCTAAAAAGAAATATTGACCAGGATAAAGGGCGTAATTGAGGATAATTTCCTGAATAAAAAATTCCATGATAATTCCCTGATTTCCAGGTTATGTTTCCACCCTGAATAAGTAGTATTGGGCTCGGATATTTCCAAAAAATCATGTGTGGTTGTGGAAATATCATAATTATTTCACTTAAAAAAATGTGCAATTGCCATTTTACTTTGCAAAGTAAAGAAATTATATTTGATAATTTAATATAATAAAAGTATTAAATATACATATCTTTGTTATAAATTTTTCCTATATAAGGAAGTGCACTTCTACTTTTAGAATTTAACCAGGAAAAAACTTTTCTTAAAGCCTGGTACACGACCAAGGCTTTACTTGTTTACAATGTCCCATTCACCAAATAATATATATATATATATATATATATATATATATATATATATATATATATATATATATATATATATATATATATATATATATATATATATATATATATATATATATATATATATATATATATACTTCATCTCACTGTCCCAGACACCCCCAGTCTCCCTTATGTTAATCAAAAAAATTTTAACTGCAGATTCTTAAATTGACCTATAACTATAGTTTTTAAAGGTTTTTAAAATGAAAAAAATTCAAGTAGTGCTATTTTTTTTAAATATTCAAAAATAATTCTGAACAATACTTTAAGGTACTAATAAATTTCCATTTAAAAATACGCGAGAAAACTGGGGATATTAGATATATAGTTTTTTTTAATTAGCCAATTAAAAGTATATAGTTTTAGTATTATTTTATAACAGAAGTATTATTTTTCCCCAAACCTCTTCATCCACTTGTCTGTCGGAAGGCCTTAAGTATAACATAAGTAACATAAGTATGAATTTAAAATCAGTACTGAAACCTTTGTTACATTTAGCAAAACACTCCTTGCTTAAATTAGATATCTATAAAACGCTTAAGAAAAACTGCGAATTTTTTTGCGATATTATAGAGAAAAAAAACTAAAATATTTAATAAATTTATATTTTGCAAATAGAAGATGACATCCCTACTTTCCAGATTTTAATTAACTTAACACTATTAATAAATCATATCAAATATAGTAAATTAATATTCTTAAATCCTCTACATATAAGAAGCACTTAATTATTAGTATTTAATCATCAACATTAAAATAAATTACTACTCATAAGATATTAATAAATTTTAGTTTCTCTAATTTATTGAATTGTAGTGTACATTGTTATAAATTGTTGTTCAAGAAACTATAAGCCATTTTTCTTGAGAGAAAAAAAAAAGTTTGTCTTGAAATTTTGGTTAGTGTCTCCACTCGCAGAAATTGCCACTTGAAATAATTGAATATCCAAGAGATTTTTCTTGCCCCCAAAATAATCGAAAGCGAAGTAAATCCTTTGTTGTAGGCTCGGATTTTCTAAAAAGAAAAAAAATGAATTTCGTACGAGACAACTTATAATAGATTGAATTTCGTGTGATGTTGTAATATGTAATTTTTTTTCCTATTGTCCTTTGAAGATGTAGGATCTGAGGGAAACAAATCAGGATAAGGCTACACCGGATAACAAACTAATCTCTTAAAACTTTTTTAATATTTTAAAATTTTATTTTCGAAAATTATATAAAATTCATATCAACCGACTTATTATAAGATGAATAAGTTATTTTTTTAAAAAAATTAACACTTATAAGAAAAATGAAATTTTGTTTGAAAACTTCAAAGGTTTCTTTTGTTGTATGAATAGATTAAATTAAAATTAAAAATAATATTTCTTCACATCTAATTGATAAAATTGAACAATTCTTTTTACACAAAGAAACTTTGAAAATAATATATTATTAGTAAGTTTGTACAGTAAGCAAGCTTTGATACATGTTTATGTAGCATAAACATCTACCACCTTAATTTTTAATAATTAAATAACAATAAGTTTTTCTTAACTGAAAATAATCGAAGGATAACCTCTAAAAAGAAAATATCCCATCTTAATAAATGAATATCCAAAATATTCTTAAGAGAATCAATGTGAAATCATTATCAAGAATAAAAACATTTGTAAAGTTTAATGTGGTCTTATATTACACTTACTAATCTAAAGCAAATTGAACTTCGCGCACTTTGTGTAGCAATACTGTTTTCAATGACTCTCTTAGCAACCCCAACAACTTATGTAAGAGAGTTAAAGTATTTCTTAGTTGGACTCAAACTTTTAAAGACAAAAAGCAGTTAATTAGAATAGAAAATAGAAAATCAAATTGTTTGTAGACGTAAATATTACTTATGATATCTAGAAAAATTCTGCTACATGTGTTAAAATATGTAACGACAAAATAACAGCCCATCACAGTATTACTTTTGTTTTAAATTTTGGGTTTCTATTGGCGGATTTCAAAGTACGCAGACAAAACGTTACGAGAAATAACTCACGTGTAGTCCACTTTGTGTTCGGTCAGTGGCCATACGTTTTGGATACTTTTTATAGTAAAAAAGAAATATTCGCATGCATTTGCTTAAATACTTTTAATTGTATTTCATAAAGTGCAAATTTATTGTTGCATAATGTATATAATAATATATATTTTTTCTTATACAAAGATAAATGGTAAATTTCTGAAATTTAAATTCATGGTATTTCAATAACACTATATTTTTTATTAAAAAAATGTCAAAAAGCACCATTTTTAATATAGAATACTAATTTTGAAATGGGAGGGGGTGGTAACTCCCAAGGGAAGATGGACCGTTTTAAAAGGGTGCACTTTTATTTATTAAATGTTAATAAGGTGAATAAAAAAATGTTGAATGTCGTCGGTTTGTTATAATTATAAATATTTCTGCTGAAGCAGTATGGTTAAAAAAAATTCAAACTTAAAAAATATGTACGAATAAACATCCAATTAATTAATGTCATAGCATTAAAAGCAATCTAAATTTATATGACAGGGAGAAGGGGGAGGGAGATAACTTATATTAAAATTAAGGTGGGGAATAAAGAGAAAATATACGATAACTACTGATTTGAAGAATATCATGTGTTCTATATTTGTTGGACTTAAGCTATAAGATGTTTCAGAAACTTTAGTATCGTAACTCATGTATCGTTGTAAAATTTTAATTAACATCATACTTATTATTTATAAAACTTTTTTTTCAAAATATTCTGTATTTAAAAAAAAAAAAAATACGTTGCTAATATTTTGGCAATATTTTCTTTTGACACGTTTTGATCGTATATTGACTTCATTTATATATTTTTAAATGTTTTTTAAATTCTTTATAAGAATATAAATACGACCAGTTTCATTCTTGAGTAAGTTGAAAATATGTAGATATGTTCTCGTATACCCAATATACTTAAAAAAACTGGCATATATACTGACACACAATTCAAACACATTTCCAGTATATAGGGTAGTCCAGTAAAAATGTTTTCAGGTAACTAAGGGTAACTCAGGTAACTAACTACATATATCAACAAGTACTTCTTTTTCCTTATTTCCTGATACATTCCAAATCACTTCTTTTTTTCACATAATTATATTCTAAATTGCTATTCAGTTTCGATCAAATGCAAATCACCATTCCATTTTTCTAAGACATGTCTTCAACAATTCAGCTCCATAACCTTATATGGTCAATGGAATTTGTGTGAACCAAAACTTTCTTGTTCATGGCAACCTCTTCTGCAGTCCTTAGAAGAGGTTTCCATGGCATTCCTAACCCAACCAGCAGCCATATAAGAAGTGTCTCTGCGTCCTCGGCTTGCTAGCTGACTTTTTTTCCGCCTTACTCTAATAGAATAGACTCATATGAAAAGCTTCAATGGATCCAGAAATTTTACTTAACTATACACGACAATTTACCGAAAACTAAACCAATTAATTTGCTACTATATTATACATTTAGGTTCTTTAATAATTAATTTCCATTTTAAATAGCGTTTTAAAAGCACGTAAAATCTCGAATGCTACCTCGCGAATAGCTAAAAAAATTAAGAATCGGCTTATTTAAATAAAGTTCTTTACAAAACAACTCGTTGCAAACAATTTACTGAACAATCCTAGTAGTTTAAATTAAATTAAAGACTGGGGGGAAAAAGCGCCTAACGCGGATTGTAAGTAAGTTTCGAACGAAAGCAAAAACATCTTCTTCTGATTTAAAGAGATTAAAAATAGTTGTGAAGAACGACATCATTATAAATGCATGTTATACTTTGTCTCAATTTACTTACTCTTTCGTTACTCTTAAGTTACTCTTTCGTCGAGAAATTATTTTTCTAATCTGAAATACAATATTATAAACATCATAAACAATTCGATTTTGTTGAGTTCTAAAACGTAGCAGTGAACTTACGAAGAAATAAAAAAGTAATAGAAAGAATAATACTATGGACGAGTTTCATTATAAATTTAAGGAACTTGTTTTTATTTTTTACAAAACATACTGTTTTATAACTAATAGACTAACATTCATCTAAAAGTAAAAGTAATTTTGTTTTCAAGGAACAATTATTGAAAATAATTTCTGTTATTTGAACATATACCTTGAGATTATACGATGAATTGTAAAAGTCGTTGTATGTTGCCAACACTTAGAAAATATTGTTAACGAATTTTCATATTAAAAAAACATTAATTTTGCGCTTCATTTTCAGAAGATATTTTGAAATAAATATCATTATGTTGTATCTATTATTCGTAATTAGAAAGTAAAATTCTAAAGAAATACCTTGGGATTTTTTTTAAGTTAAGAGGAAATCGGTTATAAACATAGTTTAGGAAGAACTGATTTAGAGCCCAATATTGCATCAAAATTTTAAATTATGATCAACTAAAAAATATTGAAGTCGATTTTTGGAAATTCTCAAATATATTCTAACATACAAGTCAAACCCCTTTTCCTGTTTTTGGAGCAGTCCTGTAAAAAAGTCTTATAAAAGTCCAACCAAAAATCTGTTAAAAGAAGTCCATATTTTTAAAGAAGAACGAAAAATATTTTTACTTTCATTTTTAATTTTAAATTATGAAAATTCTGGCAAAATCCCTAAATTGACGTCTAGAAAAGCGATGCAATTAAAATCTGCTGCCCCAAATCTAAATTTGTTTGATTCGAAATGTGTAATCCAAATTCCTAGAAAAGAAGTAAATATAAAATGTTTTAATATTACTTAAAAGGTACAACAAAATACTCAAGTTCTTTTGGCGTATCCATATTTTGAATAAACGGATTTTCTCGAATTTGTTTTTCACTTTTAGCGAGATTTTCTTATTATAATTAAAAGAAGTTTCTGTCTGTGGATAGCAAAACACCTACTTCCTTTGCCTTTAAAAATCTGAAAATTTCTACTTACATATTATACGTTCTCAAGATGTGAACCTGAGACTTTGAATTTTAAATGAATTTAGAACGCGGTTTTATAAGTCATTTTTTAAAATTTCCGTTGACAAAGAAATGTCAACGTTTTTGAAAAGTCGCAAGACAATGCCTGCAATAAAACACTTCAAAATAAATAGAATATGCTTATCGATTTAAATAAATTTAACTGACGTTACTTTAATATAATAATAATAATATGTGGTTTAGCATCCAAAATTGAAAAAACATGTTTATACTTATTTTTAAATTATACTTCATTACATTCCAATAATGGTTACATTTTAATAGTAAAATATTTAAGGAAACTGTGAAGGTGAACCTCTAAATTAATATATTCGTTCTTACATCTTAGTTTAGATAAAAAAAAATTAGTTATACTTATAGTACATCGTTTTGTTTAACTCCGTGAGAAGAAAGGGTATTTATTTTAGTTTTTAGTATAAAGACTATGTGCTTTCAAGTTGAACTATCTAAAAATTCTATAGATGTTTCTGAGATCAAAAATTAACTATAGAAGTGTAAGTTTCAACTATTTTGTTCTAATTTGATATGATAAATTTATGTAATGGAATATAAAATAAGTTATTTCTTTTAAAAACTATGCAAGAAACAGTTTTCCTTTAAGAATAAGTATTTTTTTAATTTAAAGTTACAGTTTTTTTCAATTGCAACCACATTTTTGATGACCAATAATTTTGGTGACCATTCTTTTTGAGGTGGCCAATAAAACACCTTTTGGTTGATTTTTTTATATAACTATTATTTTTGCAATTTTTTTAATATTATAGGAAGTGATTATGCTATTTTCTCTGACCGGAACCATCTCGGCTCTTCCCAGTTAAAATTATTCTTCAACCTATTTTCGGGATTTTTAAAGGATATTAAGTGGATTATTAAGAGTAATTAAAAACTTGTCGAAAATTAGCAGTTTTTATAGCCGTAACACTGAAATGTTCTGAACTGACTAAATTCCCTTAACAAATGCATAATGTTTGGTTCATTAAAAAATTGTACCATTTATTTTAGATGGGCTATGATTACTTACGAACTAAGTTCCAACTAACGTAAAAAATTTCATACAATTATTGATGATGGATACTCTTCTGCTCGATAGTATGGGTTTCCACATAATATTTCTGTTTTACAAAATCTTTATGACAACAAAAGTGATTTATAAGAAACTTGTATTTTTATCATTGATATTTCCTTTAAAAAATTATAATTATGTATTTTTCGAGCACTTTGAATTGAATATCAAATCTTTTAAGGATGCCCCCTTTTTGTGTTCACAGGTACTTCATGCTATAAGTGCAAAATATTTATTTATATTATTCAATTATGATTAAAATTTAAAAAAATATATAGTTTACAATTTTTTTCTATAATATTACAAAATGAGCTCACACATAAGGAAAATTCTTGATATATTATACAAACAACTGTGTTAAAGTTAAATGCCTTGTTGTTTTATAAAACAGTTTTGAGCAAGACATTTATATAAATTTTTTAACCAACTTAAGCTCGCCAAAAAATAATAGAAAGTTCGCCAAGGAAAGTGGTTCTCAATTAGAGTGTAATGTTTTTATTATGTATGTTCGCTTAAAATTTCTGTTCCAATTCAAATATTTGGATAAGTTTTTTTTTAACAAGGGATGTTTCACTTGGGCACTTTTTGTAAAAGATATCCGATTATCCGGCATTGAACTATTCAGAGGTTTCAATTAACCGGATCATATGAAAAAAAAATATTGTCAGGTTTCGAAAATTATTTTTTAGTTGGACAGTAAAAAATTCACTTGGCAAAAAATGAAAAAATAAATTGCTTATCCGGCTTTTATTTAGAGGGCGAAGCCCACTGCTAAATTATAAACTAAAAAGGAAAAATAAAATACTCATTTTTAAAAAAACAAAAAACCACCTTCAAAAAAAATAGCTCTAAAAAGTAAAAAAAAAAAAATTAAATTTTATTGTAAAAAAATTAAATATTTAATATTAATTTTATACTTATTACAACTTTTTGAAATTTGTCCCAATTTTCAAAAAACATTTCTAAATTTTAACGCCGTTTTCAAAACATGACAATAAGTATAAAATTTATATTAAACATTTCAATTGTGTACACTGGTCCATAAAATTAAAGACAGTTTTTAATTTTTAGATAATTTTTTTACTTGAAGTTGGTTTTCCCTTTTCTTTTAATTATTTTATATATTTTAACGACAATGTTCCGAGTATATATTGTTGCCAAAGGTTAAAGATACCCACTTCATTCTACATCACTCACTCCATTGTAATAAAACTTAATGAAAGTACATTGTAAAGCAACAATTGGCTTCAGTTCCTTCTCCCGTTTCAAACTCGTACAGATCACCTTCCCAGAACAAAAGAGACACAGCGTTCGAACAAAAGTATCGAACCTGTAGGGGGATACTGGGGCGGAACAATAGCAGGGTAGGAAATTACCAGGAGAAATTACAAGCAGGCGCTATCAAATAATTCCTCCTGCCGAACACCGATACGAAAATATAATAGCTCACATCTCTATGAAGCTATAAAAAAGATATTCCTTCTAATGTGGTGTCATCAGCATTTCGTGCAGCACCTGAGATCTCTGCTTCTAGTTTTGGCATTAAATCGACAACTTGGCGTTGATTATGAATTCTTTGTAGAATGAAATTGAGTGTTTTATCAGAAGATATCATTAAGGCTTTTGTTGATATAGTTTATGGAATAAGGAATTTTTAAGGACTTTAGGAAAGAAATTTATACACTGCAATCAAAAATATTTATGTGATTCAAATAATGCATTTGTTTTCGTAATGATGCATTAAAATCTAAAATATAGAAAATAATTTTGGTTTGCGTGGTTGTTAAATTTGAAATTAAAAAGCTGAAAAGGTCTTAATATAGTAAATGTGAGTATAAAAAAAATATTAATGCTTATATTTCAGACTATTTTCAAATTTAAGTACACCTTGGAAATATAGTAGCACACATCTCTATAAAACTATAATTCTTAAAAGAAAATTAAGGTGTTTTAATAAAATTAAAAGTTTTTTTGTTTTGGAACGTAGGAAATAAATGAATTAAAATATTTAAAAAAAAGAAAAAATAGTAAATACACATAACTTGTTTTAGTCTCATTTTTATAATACTTTATTTTCATTTGGCGATGTTTCATCTTTTCTCTTGGTGATTTCGAAATAGACTCGGCAGCCCTTCGATCACTTTTTTACAAGTCCCAATCTCTTAATGGTCGATTCATTCGAGAAAGGAAATGTTGGAAAACGAAGACTATCGGTTGCTTAGAATTTGAGTTGGAATTCGAACCCCCTCCCCCCTCCCCCTCTCCCCCATCCCTTCTTGAATACGACACCTTCCGTATTCTCTTCGGAAAGTAGAAAGAACATTTTTATATGTCTGCTGCCAATTTTTTTTACTTAAATATATATTTTTATTTTCGTTAAGGTAATGACCGTGAAGCGAAGTGAGGAATTTCAAAGGATTTCGGGCTACAGTTACCGTTAAACTATTTTTCTTCTTCGATCGTAACAACTTTTTTTTTCTATTTCCATCTAACGATCAGGAGGGAAAAGTTAAATTCAGAGGATAGCTTGTTTCATTTTACGTGGAATTACATTGCTGCAGACGATCATAAGCTCTTTAATACGTTCCAATTATTTTTATTTTCTGTTCTGTTCGTGGGCAAAAACACATTTTATTAACATTATATCCTATGAAATATAATGATACATATAACAATACTTTTTTAAGTGCGGATTATTTAATACTGCCAGACTGATGAACATTTGAACTACAAATACTAGAGACACCTAGTACCATATTAATTCTGCATTCGACTGTCACTCAAGGAGTCAGTTTAAGCTTAATATATATATATATATATATATATATATATATATATATATATATATATATATATATATATATATATATATATATATATATATATATATATATATATATATAAACTATTTAGTATTGAAATCGCAGACGTGGGTGCAAGAACCAGACAGCTCCACTTTTTCTTATTTATGTTTTTCACTTGTTCCTATACAAAAAAAATATATTATAGGTGCAAATAACAGACAGCTCTTAGCAATTTCTATATAGATATGAATGGAAAAGAGCTGTACTTTTATCTCATATACGGCCACAATTGGAAATCGCGTGGCTCCGTGCAAACTTAGCAGCGGGGCCTCTTTTTATCGTTCACACAAATTTATTAATAAGTTTTAATTAAATTATGATCAGATTTTTTAAAAGCCAAATGGATTTTATTTGTTTTCTGCAACTATTTGATGTGACTATTTCATTTGAATATATTATTTATTAGAGAACTTCATTACATAAAACGTCCGCATTATTTAGATTTTATTTCTTCTTTTATCTATAAGTCTAATTATCTATTATAAGAGACCACATTTATGTCAGGCGTGCTATTTGTCACGGAATGGGTCCCCCAAAGAGCTTAACGTGATATTTCTATCCTGATATCTCATGTAACTGATTTTAGACGCTTCATGTCAAACGTGAAAAAAAAGAGACATTCGTTTTATCTCTAACATTCTAATTTTGTTCATTTTTCTTCGATGAACGCGGGGCCCTTTCCAGAAGCGCGGGCTCCTGTACGGTGACACGCGTCGCACACCTCTATGGGCGGCCTGGTCTCATGCGATGCACGAAACGAACAGTGTTTCCCCCCCTTCCTGAACACTTTTGAAATCTGGAGTTGTCTGGTTCTTACACCCACGTTTTCTGTAAATTGAGTTAAAGTGTTAGCGAAACAACATTTCTGAAAGTTTTTAGTCTCAATATTTATACTAACCAAAGTTATTCATAAGCCATTTTACAGAACAATATTCAAACAACTATATTTTCATTTACTAATTTAATTAGCTTACATTGATCAAACAAGACATAGTACTGATGGACATTTCAATAAGATATAATTATTTCAATAATTATTCTTTTACAAAAAAATATTTTAAAGCTAACCTATGTGTAGAAGTAAAAAAAAAATGTCCCTTTAAACAAATATCTAAAAAAAAAGGATAATATATATTTTTAAATAACTACTAACATTTTTTATTTAAATACATAGTGATATATAGAAAATTTATCCCGTATATTTTAAAGCTATTTAGTAGTAAACATTTTTTTGTATTAAAATTACTTATACTGTAATAACGAAATATTGCCATATTTAAAAAAGTAATTTGACTATTATATTCTGGAATAACAATACAAATAAGTTGTTTTGATACTTATTAAAAAAAATTCGCAAGTTAGTCAAATATATACATATATCTATATATAAAGAGAGGGAGAGAGAGAAATTGTCTAATATTAAGGTATTATACGTAAGTGATTTTAAATTAAGATATTATCACTGACACAACTATTTCATTATTAATTCCTAGATTAGTTAGTTTGTATTAAAAGTTATCCCAACTGTCTATGTTTATGGACACCACAATATTATCCTAAAGCTATTTTATGTTATACGTTTTAAAATTATAAAAAAATATTTTTGCTTACCTTGAAAAATGCATATTAATGCATTAATTTTTGACGCAATTTTCCATATCTCAATATTAAACTTTAAACAGCATTGCATCTACGCTCTATTTGTCAAACTCAATTTTTTTTTATTTTCAAATCAAAATTCAGGAAATTCTAGAAATATCCGATATAAACGTTTATAAGATAGCCAATGCAATAAAATGTGATTTCTAAGTAAAACTTTGGTTGAATTAAAATGTGAATTCCAACTTCCTAATGATAAAGTAAATATATAAAAAATGTTTTAATTCTATTTTTTAAAAAAACTTTTTGAATCAAAATTGTAATGTTTAATGTTTAATTTATCATAGCTCTGAATACATGTTTCATTTTTGAAAAAAAACGTATACTCAAAATGAGTAGTACAATGTGTAAAAATAACAGTTGTCTACGTACGCTACCTTTATAACTCACTTTCAATATATATCAACAATTACATACAAGGCTTACCGGGAATCGAATCCATATCCTCAGGCACCGCAGTCCAGAGCCTTATTAGTTAAGTTATTACGGCGACGTGAAAAAGTTATAAACAGAAGAAATGTTAAAAAAGTGTGCCAAAAGAATGAGAAGTAAGATAATTGAGTTGTTATAACTCAGTTTCCATTTAAGCAATTGACATCAAATGATGTGGAAAATCCTCTTCTGAACAACTATTTTAATTGTGTCAGGTCGCGTTGCTAATATTGCTTGAACAGAAGCTGATATTAGCAATATTAAATCATACTGAACATGTTTGAGAAAGTACGATTACTTTAATTTGAGAAGGTCATCGCTCATTTATGATGCAATTGTACTCAAAGTAAAACGAGTATGTTCAGGTACTTATATTTAAGTTCTTTTTTTTATAGTGTAGTGTATCTGTAATATGTTAAATAATCAATGCAATATTTGAGTTCGAATAATTTTTACCAAATTACTCAATCTCGGGCCAACCAGTATCTTTAAAAACGAAACGGCTATAAATTAAATTCACACGTCCGAAGCTAAAGATAAAGTTATTTAATTATTAACCCATTATTCATCTCAGCAGAGTTGTAACTGTATCACCAGAAAGAAGGAAAAATATACGATACTTTATATAAATAAATTCTGATAAATTGATGTCATGAGCTTAATGCAAAATTATGAAAGTGTCAAAATAGAACATCCAAAGTTTAGATTTGTAGATTTTAAAATGAAGGCTTTCTATACAAAAAAATAATTACAAATTAACCTGCTTAAAAAAATTATTTTAGCAAAAACTGTAATATTTTTTGTGGTTAAACAGCAAGCCTGCGGACCACTTTGGACCATCTCGTAGACCACCTGTGGTCTGTGGTCTTATGTTTGGGTCCATCCTTAAATGATTAGATTTAATTTTTAATTTCCAAAATGTTTTGTTTGCAGATAATAATAAGATATGCAGAAAGATTTGAGGAGTGTTTACAATCATTTTTAATTTAATATGTAGGGGCACAGTGACCATTTTTACAGATTTTTTTCCATGAACTTAAATGACACACTGTGTATATTTCAAGTTCCTTTCCTGGTTGACTTTTAACTTCCTTAAAAAATATTTTTTTTTTTAAATGTGAAATAACAAACCATTAAACACAGCTACTAATTTTTATACTATTAAGAATATTTTTTTTTTGAGTTTAAGAAATATATTATTAAAATTGAGAATAGAAGTATTAGTTTTATTAAACAAAACTAATATGTATTCCTATTTTTTTTTATTTAAGTTTTAAAGAAACCATTTTTTTAAAACTTGCTTTTATACAAAAAAAAAATAAACTGATTATAAAGTATTAATATTTTTCAAGAAATTATATATATTGCTTTTAAGAATTTTTCAAACCTAGTAAAACACAGATAAATAATTAATTATATTTAATTATAATAAAAATATTTTAAAAATATAGCACATGTTTGTTATTTTTTTTAAATTTATTACATGCAATAAAATAAAACATTGAAATTTTGTTAATTGATTTATTATCAGATATGTCAAATATTCAAAGCTTTAGTATAAAAAATAACTTAAAAATTGCAATAACGTTAAATATATTATTCATGAACATTAAAATAATTAAAAAACTTAAATAAATAACGTGTAATGGCATGTCTAAGGAATTAATTAATATTAAATATTACAATTCACATTCTATGTATTTTCAACAATACGGAAATAAAAATTTACAAATATTTTTCATTTTGTAATAATGCAATATTCAGGTTTACAGTTATTTATATAAAATAAATTCAATCATTGATATAGTATTTTTAAATTATCATAAATTACAATTTAATAATTTTTTTTTTTTAATTTTATACTTCAATAAAGTTTATTTATATTTTCTTAAATTAAAGATATTTTAGCCGAATGAATATTTCCCGAATTGTTATGATGTTTTGTCGTGTTGTTTTTTAAAATTATTCTGATATCGGACCAAATTCACAAAAAACAATATTTACAAAATCGTTTCAATTTAACGCAAAAATTAAATAAATAAAAATACTTTTGAAGTGACCATAAAACGACATCAACAAAATGATCAGTTAAGAAACATACCAAAATCCGAAATCTCCGAAATCAAAACATCAACAGCATCTCTCCATCCCCCTTGCTCTATCTCTCTCTCACTTTGACACATCGAACAAAACAAAAACATCGTGGAAAAGTTTTCTCTCCGACCACGTGACTTCAAAGTCCGATTCCTACACCCCCAACAAACAACTCAACTTCCAACAAACAAACCCAAACAAAGCACATTCCAAAAACCGACTCGAAGAAATTACTCATCAAGCGTCCGCCATTACTGCGAAACAACAACTCCAGAACACCCTCCTTCTTCTTCGCTAATTACCGACGTATGCAGTTTAATTAAAACCCTAAGAACATTCTCGAGTTTAAAACACCCGTTCCCCAACCCCCTGACGCGGGAAAGTGCCCCAAAACAACAAACGACATCGGCAACAATCGTCTGATTGCAAATTATCAAAAGATTAATTAGAAATGGTGAAATTAGGGAATGAAAATCGGAACTTACCACGTCTGATGTAAATGAGCCACCATGTTTGTCGGCCATGTTCGGCTGTGGGTGTCCAAAGGGTGACTCCGTTGCCAAGGGGATGTGCTCATCCGGTTGGCAGGGGTGGGAATCGGGGATGCGAAAGAGGGGATGAGGATGGAGCATATGCGATTCCGTCCAATGGCAGGAGTGGAAATTCTAAGGAAGGGGGTAAAGGGGTTAGAAGTTTTTTTATTTTATTATTCTTTTACTTTTAGAACTTTCGTATATCATTTGAATATTGTATGAAATTTATTATTATTTTTGTGTCGAGATTTTAGAGAATTTTTTTAATTTACATTTCGAAGACTTTCTATGGGAATTCGATCCTCAAATGAAACCTATTTCTATAATGGATTAATATGTATATTAATACAGTATAGGAATCGGTCTCATTTCAGGACCGAATTTCCATAGAAAGTTTTAAAAAATTAAATAAAAAATATTTCTTTAAATTCTTAACACAAAAATAATAATAAATTTCAAACATATATTATTTGTTAGGTACCTGTCTAGAAGAGATCCATAAATATTAAAAAAAAATAAGTTAAGTATAAACGTTAGTAATTTTTACTTTTTAAGACCCGACTATTATTAAAAAAAAGAATAATATTTAGACAGGAATGTATTTTTATAGACAGAATAATCAAGAACTAATCAAAGAAATTCTTGCTAGTAACTAAATTAAAAAATATGTATTATTATACAGTTCATTGCTTGTAATTTTGAAACGTTTGAAAAGCCTTCAATGAAGGCTTTGTAGTTGTTATTTTTTAAATTTTAATTTATTCAACAAGTGGTTAGCATTAAAAACTCTCCATATTTTCTGCAAACACTCGTTTCTTCAAATTTTTTAAGATAAAAAAATATTTTTCATAAAGTTTGACTTCTAATTCGAGGGAAAAATTCCCTAAAATTTTCAAAGTAACGCCAACATCATAATTTCTTAAATGAAATTTTTTCTACATTATTTATTGTAACATAATTAAAAGTGATTGCTAACCTATGGTTGAAAACACGTATCTACTGATCTCCACTAATAAAAATTTAAGTTCAACGATGTACCATATCTTGGTGCAAAACAGAGGTCTACACCATAATATGGTAGAATCTAGGTTGAATCAAAATCCCTTTAAAAAGCGGTGGTTTCACCGATAATTTTTTCAACCTCTTTAACTGCAACCGAAATTTTCGCTGTCGCTACATCAACAAGCACCTCCAAGAAAAAAAGAAGGACATGGGCCTCCGTGGCCCAGTTGATAAAGCGTTCAGCTATGAATAAGAGGGTTCCTAGTTCGAGCACGATCGGTGACAATCTGTCATCTAGCGATTGGAGGGCTGGCAGCTTCTCTACAAAATTACTACTATAATACTAAGAAAACTCGAATTTTGAGTTTTATGCAACGTTATGAGTTTTGGTGCAACGATTCACCACTAAACCATCCGTAATGGCACCGTAAAATGGTGAAACTAAGCACATGTTGATTGCAGCTAAATGGGTACAAAATTTTGGTGCAAGGTCGTAATAATTTTAATATCAGAATTTTTTCAGCAATGAATCAAAGGATTCCTATTTCGATCCTGATCGGTGAACTTGACAAAGAAAAGTAGAAAAGTTGTGATTTTGCGATCGGTGGGTTATCAGCCTCGCTACTAAAATACTAAGAAAAATCGAATTTTGGTGCAACGTTTCACCACTAAATGGTAACCGTGGTAGCACCGTAAAATGGTGACACTAACCACCAAATGTTGGTTGCAACTAAATGGGTATTAAATTATGGTGCAAGGTCGTAATAATTTTAACAGTGTAATAGAAAGTTCAAAAGAGAGTTTAATCAGAACAACTCCGAATTCAGAATTTGCTTTCTAGTGTCCTGTCACCTTTCTCAATTTACACAAAATAACCTTATTTAGTCAAATGAGAACATTCATTTAAGAAATATGTATACTTTACTTATTCATCCAGCAATACAAATTGCCCTACCGAAGTATTTATATACATGAGGGGCACAAGCTCAACGATATCAACCATTTCCCGGTTTTACTAGCTAGCTACCTTCACTTTCGGATAAATCAAGGTAAATCCCTCACACACCACCTGAAATCTACCAACCCCACCACACGAATCCAAGCGCCCCCCTTCCCCCCAACCTCAACCGAGATACACTCTATCCACATAGGTGCACCGAAGGGGAACCAACAAGGCACTTGTCAAGGCAAAAAGGCACCTTCACCGTTCGGTTTCGCTAGGAGGGGCCCGGGAAACTTCGAGGGCTGGGTTCCAGAAGAAAGAAAAGAACAAGTCAAAGGTTGTGTCGGGGGGGGGGGGGGGGGGGGGGAACGAGATAGGAGAAAGTGAACCGTTATGTTCTACCCCCCCCCCTCCTTTGAGAGAAATAAGGGGCACGTTCTTGACCTTGGTGGCCCCCCTCCTCTCAGTGGGGCAAAGAAGGGGATTCAAGGTTGGGTTCCAAGGTAGATCCCACGCGTATTACTATTCTTCCGCGATGCACCCCCCCCCCCTTCATCTATCTTTCTTACTTTCGCCTTACACCTGCTGAAGCACCGAAGGATTTCTTGGAAGGGAGCTAACGGATTTTATTTTGAATATCAAGTTTAATGGGGTATAATGGGGATGGGGGGGGGATCACTTTTTCAATGCATGAAAGTTTGACGCAATTTCATTTGAAATCCAATATTTTACTGTTTAATAATTAATAGTAAATATAGTTTTACAATTTTAATTATTGTTATATATGTGGCTTGAAACAAAAATTTATATAAATTTTATATAATTTTAGTTACATAATTTTTATTATTTATTTTATTTGTTTATTTATTTTATTTATTTTATTTATTTATTTATTTAATTTGTTTATTTATTTATTTTATTTTATTTTATTTATTTATTTATTTTATTTTATTTATTTATTTATTTATTTTTATTATTTATTTATTTTTATTAATTATTTTATATCATTTTTATTATTTATTTTATATCATTTTTATTATTTATTTTATATCATTTTTATTATTTATTTTATATCATTTTTATTATTTATTTTATATCATTTTTATTATTTATTTATATCATTTTTATTATTTATTTTATATCCTTTTTATTATTTATTTAATATCATTTTTATTATTTATTGTATCTCATTTTTATTATTTATTTTATATCATTTTTAATATTTGTTTTATATCATTTTTATTATTTATTTCATTTATTTATTTTATATCATTTTTAATATTTGTTTTATATCATTTTTAATATTTGTTTTATATCATTTTTAATATTTGTTTTATATCATTTTTAATATTTGTTTTATATCATTTTTATTATTTATTTCATTTCGTTATTTTATATCATTTTTAATATTTGTTTTATATCATTTTTATTATTTATTTCATTTATATCATTTTTAATATTTGTTTTATATCATTTTTATTATTTATTTCATTTATATCATTTTTAATATTTGTTTTATATCATTTTTATTATTTATTTCATTTATATCATTTTTAATATTTGTTTTATATCATTTTTATTATTTATTTCATTTATATCATTTTTAATATTTGTTTTATATCATTTTTATTATTTATTTCATTTATATCATTTTTAATATTTGTTTTATATCATTTTTATTATTTATTTCATTTATTTATTTTATATCATTTTTTAAACAATATCAATTTTTCTGTTTTAAAGTATTTAGAAAGTATCAATTTTAAACTTATAAATAAATTAGAAACTGATGTCGTCAGGCTTCTCTAATCCTTCAAATCAAACGATTCCGTGATTTCCATTCCTAGGCTGTGTTTCAAAACTTTGAAGCTATTTTTCTCAAATCTGTCAATTATAGCATCGGTCCTTTTTGTTCCAAACCACGTATACAATGCTGTAGTTCCTAAACTTTCTAAATGATTTTATTATTATTTTGGAATTGGCAATTATTTATATTCTCTATTTTATTCAAGTAGTAATCAATAGTCTACTTCTGCATCCTTGGCACTGCTAGGACAGCAATCAAAATAATTATTGAAGCATGTTACAACAATATTCTATTGCAAATATTCAAATTTATTAGAGTAATAGCTCAGTTATTTTGTCAATATAAAATTGCAATACAAATTTGGTTAATTAGTAAAATTCAGTATTGTGAATAATTTTCCTTATTTGGGGATAAAATTTTTGTAACTTTACAAATACAAATATTGACAACCAACAACAGGCTCAAGGCCCAACAAGGTTGGTCCATCTAGTACCTCTTAACTATCCCCCAATACATATCTAATTTCTTCTTAAAATCTGTTACTCCTTTACAGTTAGCAATATTCACTGGCAAGTTGTTCCATTTGTTTATTACCCTATTATAGAAATAGTGCTTTCTCCCTTCCCGATTAAAATGGGATTTGTTTAGTTTAAACCCATGACCTTTCGTTCTGTCACTCATATTAAAATCTAAACCTTCCACATCTCTTTGTTTGATAAATTTGAACAGTTGAATCAAATCTCCCCTAACCCTTCTCTCTTTCAGAGTATAGATATTCAAATTTCTTAATCTATCTTCATAATTCATGCCTGAAAACTCTTAGACTTTTTCAGTAGCCTCGTGCTGAATTTTCTCTAACAATTCAATGTCTTTTTTAAGATATGGTGACTAAAACTGTACAGCATACTCAAGATGTGGCCTTACCAAACCTCTGTACAATGGCAAGATAATATCCTTAGATAGATTTGTCTTATATAATAGGTATTAGCGTACAAATAAATTCCATTTCAACTTAATTCACTACATATATGCAAGAGAAGAAGACATCAAACCCCCGCCAACTACAAATATGCCTGATTATATAAAAAAAACAAATTTTCACCATGTAGGAATATAGATTTTAAATCTGTCAGATTTTCAAATAAAATTTTATATTTTCTGATTGCTTAAGGGGACCCGGAAAGTCACAGAAATCCCTATGTTTTCCAAGTTAAAAATCTCTTTCTTATGAACCTTTTTCTCAGACGTTTGAAAAGTGAAAGTTGCATTAATTTGGTATCTTTGTGCACGTGGGACATTTTCACAAACACTGAAACTCGGATTTAGCAAATGAAATATTTTAAAATTCCCAAAACAATAATTTTACTTGGAAAATTCCAAAAATGCACAAAAATAGGAGTGGCATAATTAAACTCATATAGACAATATTACAAATAGACAATTTAAAGCAAAATTATTTATGTTACAATGGTGCTGAAATTTTTTAAAATCTTTATATAGCGATTGAATAGAAAATGTTTAAAAGTTATAGTTGCCGAGAAAAGGTATTTAAAAAATTAATGTTCATAGATACAAAATAAACAAAAATATTTTTAACAGTTAGCTAAAATATGTTTTAAAAACACTTCTAATTATTGTAGAAACAAAAGTAAAAATGCGTTTGAACGATAAAAATGTTGTAGGACTATACAAAACTACCCTCCTCCCTCCCTTCTCCCATTTTTTGCAGAAAAAAATTGACTTCAAGGTTTCCCTTATATAAGTAATAAATAAACAAATTATCCAATTCCTATTAAAATATGTAAGGTTTTAGGTAGAGTTTTTTTAAGAATTTATATTTTATTTTTATTTAACATTTTCATCTTTATGAAATCAATAATATAATCTTTAAATATAATTTTACTCTAAGGTCGTAGTTATGCTAAAAAGATCTATCCCTTGTGTAATTAAATATAAGGTTGAATCTTTTTAGCATAATTAAAGTCACATCTAAACCATTAAAATAAATACTTGTAAAACTAACCCCCTCTGCACCTTTAATAACTAACCTAACCGGGTTTCCATGTAATATCGATTGCAATCCAAGAATCGATTGAGACTTTATTTCGAATTTAAAAGCACAGATCTCAATCTCTTTATACTGTCGAGCCAGTATTTTGATATTTGCATATAAGTTTCCTTTATTATTTCCAACACATTGCGCGTCACTGAAATTCAATACCAAGATGTATATTTTGAATTTCTCATATCTCTGGCTATACCTCTCTATACAAAAAGTCATATCTCTATCTCTCCGACGTTACACCAAAACATATGCATATTTATTTCTATTTCTATTTGAAATTTGAGATGTAGAATAATTTCTCTAGACAAAAAAATTGGAAAGTCCACATGATTGTATATAGGATAACGTTTCTGGTGTATTTCGTATGATTAATAAAGTTATTTCTTTGGAAAAGTTTTAAAAAATATACTTAATTTCGTTTTATAAGGTTAATAGTGTAGATGAAGTTACTTAAGTAAATAAATTAGTATTTCCTTGCCAAAAGACTTTTTCGTCGACATTGTGTAAATTGAATTTTGCAATTGTAAAGACAATTTTAGAAAATTCAAAAATTTTGCACAAATAATACAAATTATTAAATGTTTTTAACATTATAATTCAGTATGAAATACATGAAAGATGTGTAGTGTTGTACAAAGGACATGTTTTTATTAGTATTTAAAAGAAAATTGCGAGTAATATTCAAATTTGAAAAATTTGCCCTAAAATTAAAATGTAATATTTTGTAGATTTTGAATAATTAGTATTGGTCGAGTTCTAACAAATTTAATTTTATAAAATGTGTAATTGAAGGTTTCATTAAAGTTTTGTAAACTTAATATTTGCAACAGAGTGTGCTACTTAAAATAATGTATTTTGTTTATAGTTTTAAAACCAAAATTATAATTTCAGCGATTGTTATTAAAACGTTTAATTTCTCAAAACCATTTTAGTTAATATAGAACAACCATGCTAAAAATATATTTGATTGCTGTTAGTATATTTGCATATAAATATGTGTTAAAGAAGTTTAAGACCGATTTTGAAGGCAACATGTTTCTATTTTTAGTTATGTTAAAATGAAACTAGTATTAAATTACCGAGCTTTTTTCAAACAACAGTGTTTTTCTTTATTTGTTTATTTAGGAAATTATTACAATAACTAGCAATATGGCCGGGCGTTGCTCTTGGTCACTTTGCACATTAAGAGCTGCGCGATTTTGTCTTGTCAGCGTAGCCATCGCATATCACTTTCTGTGCATTGTGAAAAATAAACTTTATCAAAATCCAGATTTACTTTGAATATTACCCAGAATTACTTTGCGTATTTTTTGAGATACCTAAATCTATTTTTATGTTCACGACTTTACATGCTATTGCGACTACTATTTAAACTGATGTTTTTGTAAAATGGCACTATTGTCATAAAGTTAAGTTTTTCAGAACATGAATACACATGACATCAGTCGAAAGAGCTGGTATATCCTCCGCCTTCGGTTGGCGATGTTTTTGTTAACGACGTTAATTTTGTTAATTGGACACTAATTTCGCCATTGTGATTATATTTTTAAATATAAGACCGCTATTTTAGCTCATTTGGCAACATTTTTATTGATTTTGAGAAATTTTTTATTCATTTGGCAACATTTGGTGACATTTTTAAATCATTTGGCAATATTTGGCGACCTTCTTAATGCGTTTGGCGAAATTTTTTAATTCATTTGGCGACATTTATTCATCAGCCAATCAAAATGAAGCCAAGGTGATTTTTAACAAAAATTTTATAATGGAAATCCATGCAGTAGTTTTTGAGTTAAATCCGGACAAACAGACAGACAGACAAAAAAAAATTAATGCGATTTTCGGAATCAGTGTATCCTAATTCGTGTAGAAAACTCAAAATGAGGGATTTTGTTCGATTCCACAGACAGACACTCCATTCTTATATATAAGCCTTGTTGCCTTAGAAGCGTGAATTTAAAAAGCGAAGTTGTTGAAAACACCAGTGCTGCCGCACACAAAGTACAATACAAACTCAGTTTGTAACCAGCGTATAAATTTATGTATAATCTTATATATTTATCCTATTATCATGTCCCCGTCACCTGTACCTATTTCATGTTCCCGTTACGTGCATATATTGTTTCCTCGTTATTACGATTGTAACGCTCTCTATATACTTTATGCCGCCCCCGCTGGGCCGGGAAGCGTCAGTCTTGTAACTGCCCTTTTGCGGTGTATGCGCATTTAGTTTCGTCCCTCCCCGAGTTTTCTATTGTAATGTTAGGCATGTGTGATTAAAAATGTTTATGTTCAATCATTGAATAATTATTTAGTCTATACGCCTTACAAGTTTACTATTGTTTAGCGGCAAACTTCGTATTTATCAAATTCTCGTAGAAACTTATACAGTTGGAATTTTTAAACTGTTATTTACCGACTTCTCATATTTTCCAGCAATTGTCCTGTGTCTATACGATTGTAAACATGAGCCCTGTAGGTAATACGCTGCGAACTTCTGGAAGGACATTGTACCTTATATAATTAAGGCCAGGACTCAAAATTCGAAAATTATTAATTTTTTTACCAATTTGTTCTACACGCTATATTTTGTATGCAATGCCTATTTTATATTTTCAATATTTTTTATTTAGTTTAATCCTTTGTCCGTTAAAAAAATTAACCAAATTGTAAAGTTGGTTTCTCTTTTAAAGAATATAAATGATATTTTAATAAATTTATATAAAAAAAAAATTTAAGAAAAAACTTGTTTATTTTTAAAGAGATGGTTTTGAATTTATACCCCAATAAAAAAAGTTTGGAAAATGTTAGAAAATAAAGTATTTTTACGAATTTAAAAATTGCGTGTATTGCTGGAAAAACTAGAGGTACAATGACGCAAAAATGCGTTTGTAACAGTCAGAAGGTTTTAAGAAACTGCTGAAGTGTGACTAGGCTAAAAATTTATATATTTAAAAATAAAACATAAAATAATATACCATAAAACTTTGGGACTGAGCGTGTAACTTTGGGGCAGCGAGTAATTTTCAGCGTTCAAGTTCCAGCCAATGCCATAAGTTTTGAATTAGCACGCAATCACTGCTATTAAATTCGCTCGTAAGTTGTGTCTCATCTCAACGCATATTTGAAGCTGTAGTTGCAATGACGTCCGTATGCATTTCGATATGTTTTCAACCTCGTTTTGCCAAGTTTCTAGTTTATATGTAAACTTTTATACGTCTTTGGAAAACAGCAATTACTTATCTACAAGCAGGTATGTATTTTGAGAAGCACATCCTTTGTGATATATTTCATGTGATAGCAATATTTTTAACGCTTGTATTTTGTTTTAAAACTTCAAAATTATAATTTTTTCGGATTTTTCGGGGAGACATTGGGGAAGCATTTTGACAATAATAAGACAACATTGTGCACAACGGCGAATACCTCGCTAGAAAAAAAATGAAAGAAAGAAAAAACGAAAAAGAGAAAGAAATATCGATGATGGGAGTGCTACATTTTTGCTTCAATTGCCCTGAAGACAGCAAAACATTCAACGACTTGGAAAAGAAGCATGCTCCGTCGACGCCAGCAATCACAGAAATGCAAATAATCATAATCATGCAAAGTAAAGCCAAAACTTCTTGAAATATGATTTTAATATTATGTCTGAAATAAAATACCTATATGTACCATTGAGATTTATTGATTCTTCCTAGTATTTCTAAGTGGAAAACAGGACTGTTATAAAGTTACCCCAATTAATGGGGTAAGATTGGATGTCTGATGTCTGAAATAAAATACTTATATGTACCATTGAGATTTATTGATTCTTCCTAGTATTTCTAAGTGGAAAACAGGACTGTTATAAAGTTACCCCAATTAATGGGGTAAGATTGGATGTCTGATGTCTGAAATAAAATACTTATATGTACCATTGAGATTTATTGATTCTTCCTAGTATTTCTAAGTGGAAAACCGGACTGTTATAAAGTTACCCCAATTAATGGGGTAAGATTGGATGTCTGATGTCTGAAATAAAATACCTATATGTACCATTGAGATATATTTTTTCTTCCTTGTATTTCTAAGTAGAAAACAGGACTGTTATAAAGTTACCCCAATTAATGGGGTAAGATTGGATGTCTGATGTCTGAAATAAAATACTTATATGTACCATTGAGATTTATTGATTCTTCCTAGTTTTTCTAAGTGGAAAACAGGACTGTTATAAAGTTACCCCAATTAATGGGGTAAGATTGGATGTCTGATGTCTGAAA
The DNA here is from genome assembly GCA_963932185.1 of Troglohyphantes excavatus. Classification (NCBI taxonomy): domain Eukaryota; kingdom Metazoa; phylum Arthropoda; class Arachnida; order Araneae; family Linyphiidae; genus Troglohyphantes; species Troglohyphantes excavatus. Next base: position 4,421,719 of record OZ010667.1, read on the forward strand.
TAAAATACTTATATGTACCATTGAGATATATTTTTTCTTCCTTGTATTTCTAAGTGGAAAACAGGACTGTTATAAAGTTACCCCAATTAATGGGGTAAGATTGGATGTCTGATGTCTGAAATAAAATACTTATATGTACCATTGAGATTTATTGATTCTTCCTAGTATTTCTAAGTGGAAAACAGGACTGTTATAAAGTTACCCCAATTAATGGGGTAAGATTGGATGTCTGATGTCTGAAATAAAATACCTATATGTACCATTGAGATATATTTTTTCTTCCTTGTATTTCTAAGTGGAAAACAGGACTGTCCCAAAGTTACCCTAATTAATGGGGTAAGATTGGATGTCTGATGTCTGAAATAAAATACTTATATGTATTATTGAGATATATTGATTCTTCCTAGTATTTCTAAGTGAAAAACCGGAATGTCCCAAAGTAATTACCCCAATTAATGGGGTAAGATTGGATGTCTGATGTCTGAAATAAAATACCTATATGTACCATTGAGATATATTTTTTCTTCCTTGTATTTCTAAGTAGAAAACAGGACTGTTATAAAGTTACCCCAATTAATGGGGTAAGATTGGATGTCTGATGTCTGAAATAAAATACTTATATGTACCATTGAGATTTATTGATTCTTCCTAGTATTTCTAAGTGGAAAACAGGACTGTTATAAAGTTATCCCAATTAATGGGGTAAGATTGGATGTCTGATGTCTGAAATAAAATACTTATATGTACCATTGAGATATATTTTTTCTTCCTTGTATTTCTAAGTGGAAAACAGGACTGTTATAAAGTTACCCCAATTAATGGGGTAAGATTGGATGTCTGATGTCTGAAATAAAATACTTATATGTACCATTGAGATTTATTGATTCTTCCTTGTATTTCTAAGTGGAAAACAGGACTGTTATAAAGTTACCTCAATTAATGGGGTAAGATTGGATATTTGATGTCTGAAATAAAATACTTATATGTATCATTGAGATATATTGATTCTTCCTAGTATTTCTAAGTGAAAAACCGGAATGTCCCAAAGTAATTACCCCAATTAATGGGGTAAGATTGGATGTCTGATGTCTGAAATAAAATACTTATATGTATCATTGAGATTTATTGATTTTTCCTTGTATTTCTAAGTGGAAAACAGGACTGTTATAAAGTTACCCCAATTAATGGGGTAAGATTGGATGTCTGATGTCTGAAATAAAATACTTACATGTATCATTGAGATATATTGATTCTTCCTAGTATTTCTACGTGAAAATCAGGACTGTCCCAAAGTTACCCCAATTAATGGGGTAAGATTGGATGTCTGATGTCTGAAATAAAATACTTATATGTACCATTGAGATTTATTGATTCTTCCTTGTATTTCTAAGTGGAAAACAGGACTGTTATAAAGTTACCTCAATTAATGGGGTAAGATTGGATATTTGATGTCTGAAATAAAATACTTATATGTATCATTGAGATATATTGATTCTTCCTAGTATTTCTAAGTGAAAAACCGGAATGTCCCAAAGTAATTACCCCAATTAATGGGGTAAGATTGGATGTCTGATGTCTGAAATAAAATACTTATATGTATCATTGAGATTTATTGATTTTTCCTTGTATTTCTAAGTGGAAAACAGGACTGTTATAAAGTTACCCCAATTAATGGGGTAAGATTGGATGTCTGATGTCTGAAATAAAATACTTACATGTATCATTGAGATATATTGATTCTTCCTAGTATTTCTACGTGAAAATCAGGACTGTCCCAAAGTTACCCCAATTAATGGGGTAAGATTGGATGTCTGATGTCTGAAATAAAATACTTATATGAATCATTGAGATATATTGATTCTTCCTAGTATTTCTAGGTAGAAAACAGGACTGTCTCTAAGTTACCCCAATAAATAGGGTAAGATTGGGATAACGTTAGAGGACTTGTATTTAGATGCCATGGGTCGTAGAGTAAAATCATGCCCATATTAGGTAAGAGGAAGATTAACTTTATATATTATCATGGTTTCAAAAATCTGACTTAATACTTGTTGACAGCAGTAATACAAGGTGGTGCAAAATGAACGTTATGGTTTATATGCTTTATAACAATTTTATTTAATATTGCACTTTTTCTTTTGCTTCAGAATTGTGTAAAGAAGGCTTGGGGAATTTGAAATGGAACAGTACACAATAAAACAGCGAACAAAAATCATTGAATTTTATTTTTCAAACGGAAACTCAGTTATTCTGACGCAGCATGCATATCGTCGATATTTTAATGTGCGGACTGGACCCTCAGTGCCAATAGTAAATGGCATGGTTGAAAAATTTCAACAACAAGGTTCAGTAAGGAACCAATAACTGAAAAACAATATTCGCAATGAAATCCGTAACATAACCCCTGAAATTTTGCGAAAAGTCATGCAACATGTGTTGGAAAGTGCACGACTTTGTGAAGCGGACACCTGCGAGACGTACTTTTTCACGTTTAAGTTAACAATATTCTCCATTCATATGCTGTATTTTGACAAAATAATGTTAACGATTTATTCAAAAATAAAAAAAGTTATTAAGCATTTAAACCATAACGTCCATTTTGCACCACCCTGTATAAAAAAACGTCCCAAACTTACTAGTATTTACGTCTAAACTACTTGTATATAAATTTACTTTGATCTAATATAACCCACAATAATACAACTACAGGGATCTTTGTTTGTCAGCTTTAATCTCAGCAACTAATGACTAGATTTCGATGAAACCAGGTAAAGGTGGTTTTCACTTGGGAGAAAATCTTATCATGAGATTTTTTTCGATATCTTAATGAGAAAGATGAGGTATAACTGTAAAATTGGTTTATTTTTTGTCTTTTTTCTTTGTTAGTTGACATAAAATAATTGAAAAACACGTAAATTGATAAAGGTCACATTTTGTTTTAGCGAATCTCAGCATCATATGAACTTTTTTTACGGTGTGATTCTATTATAATGGGTATAGGATAAAGATGACTTTTGACTTTTTTCTTTAATTTTGTAGATAACATTATAATTTTTTTCAAAGAATATAGTATTAAAATTGTCAAATAGTCAAACATCTTATAAAAAAATATATTTGTTTCGAAAAATAAAATAAATAAAAAAGTTCTTATTTTTTATATAAGTTAAGAAAATATTTTTTGAAAAACTTTAATTTTTTTAATTTTTATAAACAAAGCAATACGGTTATTATTGCAGGTTTTTGGTATTTTTGGTAACATTTAAAAATATATATTTATAGCCGTTTTTACGAAAATTGTGTAAATAAAATTATTGTGGTGAATAAGCGGGTAAATAAATATAAGTTTAACTCAAATATGACTTTTAAATAAACTTTACTACAATATTTGAATTATTTGTTTCTTCCAAATACCTAAAAATAGCTTTAAAAACTATTGTGTATTGTTACCTCACCTGCATATACCTTATTTATTTGGAATTTCATAAAATTTGTCATCCCCTTATGTATGAATAATAGCAAAGTGTGGATTAAATGTACGTGTAAATAAAATATACAGTTCCTAATATAAGTTGTCAAGTTATTTTTTTATCACATATCCCGTTTAAGGAAATACTGATATTGATTGTTGAATCTGTGATTAATTAACTAACTGTTATTAAAATGTTTTGACGTCGAGTTTGTTTCAATATCTTATTTAAAATTATTTTACTCTTTTAAAAAATAATATAGTTTGATTATTGAATATTTTAGTATGAAAAGTCAAGGTCTATACATTTATTTATATTTATGCGATGTTACTAATAGTTTCTTTATTTTTCTATGGATTGATCAATACAAGTAGATATAATAGTTCAATTGAAACGTATCTTTCTTCAACGTCAAAAGAAATTTGATTAGTGACTTTCTCCCAAAATATATATAAAAATGTAATAATTATAAAAATATATTTTCTATATATATTCTTAATGACTTAAAAGCCGAATTTGGTCCTCACAAATTTTGGAATCAGTTTAACGAATTTATTGAAACCTTTTAAATTTAAAATAATAATTCAGGAGTAGGTTTTTCACATTGTTATGTTACAAAGGGAAATCACTATTATTAGATTTTTAAGGTAAAATAAAAAAAATCACAATTTTTAAGACTTACATTTAATTTAATTAGAACATACTCTTATTAACCCTGTGTGATGAACTCATATTTTTCTTAATCATTGATAATTCATTCAATTTTTATTATTAAATTACACCAAAATTAATTATTAGTAAAGGATTATTTTAATTATTAGAAAGAATTTAAATAAATAACTCAATATCATGTAATTCCTTCTAATTTTCATCTCTTATATCTGCTGGTCCTTGTTATATTCGTGATTGGAATTGGGATATGATGACATTTCGCTATCGCGTTTAATCGCCATAGAATAATCGATGTTTTCCGATTAATCGATATTTCTAATATATCGATATTTCAAATTATCGATTTTTCAAATTATCGATATTTCAAATTATCGATATTTCAAATTATCGATATTTCAAATTAGTCGAAATGTTTTACAAATTATTTTTACAAATTAGTCAAATTAGTCGAAATCAAATTATCGATATTTCAAATTATCGATATTTTAAATATTATCGATATTTTAAATTATCGATTTTTCAAATTATCGATATTTCCAATTATTGATATTTCTAATATATAGATATTTCTAATATATCGATATTTTTAATATACATACTACTGTTCATATCAGTTTTTGATGTTTATCAATATTCGATGAGTAGAATAAGCACAGTAGAAATAACTAAACACAAAGAAATAGTATAAAAATATCTTTAAAATGCAATTTTTGTAATGACACCCTCGACTTCCCTACACGACAGAGCCATGCGACACTGACATATTCCGGAAATCAGAGTTATTCCGTCTGCCCGGCCACACCCAAACGGTCCAAATTCGGATTTTACACATGCTCGCTGCAAATTGTTATATGTTGATAAACTAATGCTATTGTTCTGGAGTTAAGAGTGCACTTTTGGCAGCCCGAGTTTTCTTCCTGGCTTGAGTCCTTCTGTACTTCCGAATGCACTTTCGACTAATTGTAAAATTCATTATTCACCAAATAGATTAATTGTCAAGTCGATTAATCGTCAAATTGATTTAGCGTAAAATCTATTAATAATCAAATCGAAAATTACAGAATCGAAATTGCGATGATATTTTACTTCCGGAATTTCGTTATATATCGAATCATCTCCCAATCTCATTCAATGAAACATATAGACATCATGAGTATAACTGTAAGAGATTTCGAAAACCCATTTTGGACTCGGAATATGCTTTTCTTCGTTAAAGCCTTCTACAAATTTCCGATGCTGGATATCCTTAACTTGGTTTTCTTACCATTCGTTAAATTAAAAAATCATTTGACTTCCTCTTTCATATCGTATCTCTGAAATTTCTCAAAAAAACAATGCCCGTTTTTTGTCAAAAGAAAACCACCTAGCATCACAATAAAATAGGTGTTGAAAATAATGACTTTAAGATATGAGAACACGAAGACGGAAACTTCAAAACACGTATACACACATTCGAATTTAAATATATTTGAGTTACATTTCCTATTAGGTATTGTAAAACGTAATAGAATATGTCAAAATAACCTTATTTATATATATTGTTATCGAGAAAACTCTGGAACTTTCTTTGAATAGGTTCCAAATGGCATTTCAGTAATTCAGTTATTTTGATGTCATTTCTTTATATAGATTTGTGAATGCATTTGAGATTAAAATCAAAAATCTGCATTGTGAGAAATATAAAGTTCAAGCGTTTGTTCTTTGAGAGACTATTTATTATATGTAAACCCTATTATATATTCCCTATAGCATATTAAAATTACATTTAATATGCTATAGGAGGAAGGAAAAACACACACTAGTTTTTCTCTTACGTTTTGAATAATACTACATCAGTAAATTAGATGTTAAAGATTATTATTCGTATATTAACTAGGATTCGACTGTTATTCGTTATCTTCCTAATTAACTTTCATTATTAACTAGTTGTACCGTGTTGATATGAACCTTTCAAAGCATGTCGATTATCAATCTAAACTTTATTATAGTAAATTAATTTTCATGTATGCGTGTGTGAAATTTAGAGCATTATAATCCTATTTATACAGCTATGTATAACTACCATTAAAATGAAATACTAATAATAAAAAGTCAAATAATCTATTTTAAATTGAAATATATAAACAAACTTTTTAGGATTTATTTTTTATGTTTCAGTTGCCTAACTACACTCAGTTGAAAGAATTTACTTAAAAATGAGTACCTGAACATACTTGTTTTTCTTTGAGTACAATTGCATCGCAAATATGGTGTGACGTACTCAAATTTAAGTAATCGTATTTTCTCAAAAATGAGCAGTGTGATTTAATATTGCTAATCTAGATTCTATTCACGCCATCTTAACAAAGCGACCTGACAAAGGTAAAATAGTTGTTCAGAAGATGGTTTTTCACATTATTTGATGTCGATTGCTTAAATGGAAACTGAGTTATTAAAACTCAATTATCTTACTTCCCATTCTTTAGTCAAGCATTTTTAACGTTACTTCTGTTTATAACTTCTTCATGCCGCTTTGGACACGGCGCTGGTAGTATAACGGATTTGGTGCTGACGACATCAAGTAGACGAATTGGGTTCGATTCCCGGTAAGCACTGGTTGTAATTGTTGAAATTTTTTTAAGTGATTTATGAGGACAAGCAACTGCTCTTTTTATTCATTTTTACTCATTTTGAGTACAAATATTTCCCAAAAATGAAACTTATGTATTCGGAGCCATTATAAGCATAGAATGCACTCCAAAATAAGTACATTTTACTTATTTTTGAGTACCTATTTTTAACTGTGTACCTAACCAGGGATCAAAATTAGGAGATAAAAGTTAAGCGTTATTTTTTTAGTTGCCAAAATGTCCTGCATAGGCGTAATTCTAAAATAATTCAAATTGCTTAAGCAGAGTTGCCAAGCAGAGTTTCTTAAGTTGTTAAGCAGAGTTTCTTGGTCGCCAGGTCTACTGTTCTTAAAAATTGGAGCAGTGTGATTTAATATTGCTAATCTCAGCTTCTGTTCAAGCTATTTTAACAAAGCGACCTGGCAAACTTAAAGTAGTTGTTCAGAAGAAGGTTTTCCACATTATTTGATATGGATTGCTTCAATGGAAACTGAGTTATTACTATTCGATTATCTTACTTCCCATTCTTTCGGTACACCTTTTTAACAATCCTTTTGCTTATAACTACTACACGTCGCCCTGGTAGTACAACGGATAAGGCACTGGGCTGCGGTGGCTAAGGATCTCGGTTTGATTCCCGGTAAGTTTTGGTTGTAATTGTTGATATTTATTGAAAGTGATTTATAGACGCAGCCTATATATAGGCAAGTAACTGCTCTGTTTATTCATTTTTACTCATTGTACTTATTTTTGTACTTTATTTATGCTTTCTGAACTATCATAAGCATCGAATGTACTCAAAAATTAGTACATTATACTTATTTTGAGTACCTATTTTTAAAAGTGTGACATTGGTAACCTACATTTATTCTTATGGCTCATATTTGCAGGGTACATTACAAATTTCTTTTATTTTTTACCCTTAATATATTTTAATCTTTTGCGTAATCTCCATGTCCGTTGTACACTGTAAAAATCTACTTAAAAATGAGTATCTAAACATACTCGTTTTTTTAGTATAATGGCATCGTAAATGAGCTTTGAAGTACTCAAATTCAAGTAACTGTATTTTTTCAAAAAGTAGCATTGTTATTAAATATCGCTAAACTCAGCTTCTGTTCAAGCGATCTTAATGAAACTTGACAAACTAAAATTAGTTTCAGAAAATGGTTTTCCATTTTTATTTGACGTCAATTAGTTAAATGGAAACTGAGTTATTACGACTCAATTATCCTACTAGGAAGTAGGATAATTGAGTCGTAATAACTCTTTCTTTTAGAAAACCTTTATCTTAATATTTTTTTCTGATTTTAATCTCTGATAATGAAACGGATAAAGCACTGGACTGCGGGCCCATAGGATCCGCATTCAATTCCCGTTAAGATTTGTCTGTAATCATGCATGTATTTGATATGTTGTAAAATGATGTAAAACAGCATGGTTTGAAAAAACCTAAATTCTTAAACAAATATGATAAAGTAATAAAAATTAGATTATCGCCATAATTAATGTTTTTACGGATCTTCTTTGGTGAGAAATGTTCAAAAATCATCTTATTAATTGGGGTACAAGAACCCCTCAGCTACGATATTTTGTTTGCTTGATGTAGAAATGAAGTCCTCTTTTTAATTAAATCAGTTTGCTTTCAGTTTCTGCCGTATCATAAATCATATATAATCATACCGTATCATACTTTTTTTATAAAATTATTGTTTTCTTTATTCACTATAAATATTTGTTTACTTGTATCTTTTTCTAACCCTAATACATATTCTCATGATTTTCGGCTGGTTATTTCCGTCTTTGAAAGTTACTTTTATTGTCAGAACAGATTTTTTTAGCGGTTTGTATATAAAATGCTCTAAAACTATATTTTCTACACATTAAAAGTGTATTAAATGTCTCATGTTTATTTTTTTCTGTTTTTGAACTGTATTTTAAATATATGTTCTAGAAATATAAATCTTAAAAAAATTAATAATACTACTTTAACATCAAAGCGCAAACAACACTGTTGCTATCAAAACCTCAAATGAAGCATTATAATTATTCTCTGATATAAACCAATCACCAAGTTGGATCACACAAAAAATAATTGGAAGAACTTTTTGTTAGTTCGACATAGATAAATAATTAAAAAATATTTTAAACGCAAAATAAGGAATGTAATATGAATATTTTCAATCACTTGTTTTTAAGTACCAATTTAATATTTTATCAGATCCAATTGGTAATAATTTATGCAATTTAATCGCATGGTTTCTCCATTGTTTCTAATTGCCACTGACTTCGGGGGTTATTAGAAACAGGCATGTGCATTTGTATTAACGTGTGACTCATAAACGGTTTGGTAAACGCCATGCATTATAAAAGGGTTCCTTGCATTATTTCTTTGTGTTTCTGCAAATATTCTCTCTTAGTTAATGATAAACGGGAATGCCTCTTCATAAAATACTGTTGCCAGCTGTACCCAGAGAGTCCATCTTTTATTCTAGATCGAAGCGATATATTATCGCACATCAAGCTTAAGTTCGTCTTTGTCATTAGGAAAATTTATCAACGGCCTATCTTCGAGCATGGATCTCTCATAGTAGAGAAATCATAAGGTTATAAGCTCGCTAACATCAAAGTGAGGCCAACACATGTATGGCCCCAGATACGTGGTTTACTACGTCATCCATTCATAAATTTTTTCTAGTTCATACGTAAAAATATTCTCTACGTCGTGATGTAACACATTTACTATCATTTCCAAATCACAAGTTAATCGCGAACGTTTTTTCATTCATAAATTTTGAAAGAAAGTCACGTGGCCGGTGCCATCAGGTCTGACATATTTGCATCACTACGATAACGTCATCTTCGCTCTACTGCAATCCATTCATGCTCGAAGCGGGCTATACAAAAGGCATTTTTGTGAGTTCTGTGCCTCAAAGCCAGGCGAACCAAAGTCCAAATTTGGCGATTTTTGTTTTATTGCAGATTATGTCTTTAAAGTTTGTTTTCTATCAAACCATACCATCAAAATTTACTTAAGTATTTTTTAAACATTTTGAAAGAGCTATAAAATCCCAAGTCCAAAGATTTAGTTGGGAGTATGATTCAGTTTTTTCCTTTCCTGTAAAGTTGCCCAAATGTGACTTAGGCTGGTCTGGCTCTGAGGTACAGAGTTTGTCCATAACGACGCAGGCGAATTATGTAGGACTTCTGGTTCCCATTTCGTTAAGTTTGTTTTTCACTGCTTTTCGTTATTAAAAATAAACGAGATATTTACCACTGTACTCCTGTTAGCCTCTCTGTAGGTTATAATTATATATTAAAAACATACAAAACAGCACTGAAATTGTCTTTAAAGTTGTATAAAGACCCATGCCGTTTTCTATCAGATGTTCGTTGCATTCCAAGCTGAAACAGAAGGATAACTTTTGATTCCAACTTAAAAATAAAACATCTTTAAACCCCTCTGACCGTTCAGAAAATTAACCAAATTGTAAAATTGTTTTCTTTTTTAGGGAGTTTAAATGATATTTTAATTACTTTATATAAAAAAATTTAAGAAAAAGTTTGCTTATTCTCAAACAGACGGCTTTGGATTTATACCACAATAAAAAAAATTGGGAAATATTAGAAAATAAAGTATTTTTATGAATTTAAAAATTGTTTGCATTGCTAGAAAAACTAGAGATTAAGGACGCTTCAAGGACAAGAGAATCGGTTAAAAATAAGAGTTAATAATTTTTTTTTAGAAGAAGCAATAAGAATAAAGGAAAATGTATGTTTCCATTAACTGCATTGAAAATATGAATGGGGCAATTGTAATAATTATCTATAAACAAGAGAAATTATCTGTAAACAAGACATAAAGAGTAAAAAGTTATTGTTTTGATAATTAATTGCAATTTCAGTGAAAAATCCGTAAATTCCAAAAATTCCGTTTTTTTAAGTGTTTTCCACTTCAAAATTGTACTAAAAAGTAATTGAATATCTGAAATGATTGACGTTAGATAAACAACTGATTTTAATTAGAATCTAGTGTTATTTTTTGAAGTTTTCTCTGTTTAAAAATTATCTTTTTTTTAATGAAACAAGTTTATTTTTATTAGAAACCTGTGCAACTTGAAGGTAACCTGTTTTTATTCTTCCACGGCCAACAATGTTCTATTAACTTATTTAAATAAACTAATTATTAATAAATTTAATGGTTTGGTTAATTACCTTTATATTACCACTTCAATAAACGATAGTACAAAATTATACTAAAAAGCGATTGAATATCTGAAATGATTGACTTTATATAAACAACTTATTTTAATTAGAATCTACTCTTAAAAATGCAGGCCGCATTGAGTAACTTTTTTTTGGATCTGTAGTTCAGCTGAATACCGCTAGTTGTTCAATTCACAACATGTTTCCAAATATCCCACATTACACTATTTAGTTTTCAAGTTAGCATCTGACCTTTTTCAAGTTCTCATCATTTGATTTGCGAACTTAAATAAACTGACTAACAAACATAAACTCTAAAATCTGCAGGATTGGTTTTGACTCTGCTTGTGTGTAGTTTTCCGTAAAATGCCAAGTTTAATTTTTGAAGTTTTACCCGTTTAAAAATTATTTTTTTGTAAACTAAACAGGTTTATTTTTATTAGAAACCAATACAACTTGAAGGTAACCTGGTTTTTTTCTTCCGCAACCAACAATGTTCTATTAACTTATTTAAACTTGTAAATAAATTTAAATATTTATTGGTTTTCATAAATTCAGTGTAAATCAATGGGTTTAATGAAATCTTAAAATATGCAAAACAATCTTTTTAAAGGTAGTTAATTTAAAGAAAATTCATTCTAAATATTTTATTTACAGAAATAATTTGAGCAGTCTATTCTAATGGCAGTTGTCAAATTAAAAAATATATATTGATATCTCAGCTCAGTGGTATCCAATTTTTATGTGACTACAAACACCAAATTACAAGTTAAACAGAACGCGAACCACCACTTTTTTATTGTACTATATAAATAAAAAATCAAATTCTGATTAGAATAGAAATAGAATTCTGCTTAGTATAAAAAGAACCAATGTCTAATTTTAAACCAATTAAGAATTAGTCTTTCTTGTTCCAAACCACAGTATTCAGTTATCAAGTATGACTTTTAAACTAACTATAATTCATGTATATTTTAATAATAACTGTTAAATTGTATTTAACTTAAATAAATTTAGTTAATTAATATATTAATTCATATTATTAAAATTAATTAATATTATTGAAATTACTTAATATTATAGAAATTACTTTATTTTATAGAAATTAATTAATATTATTGAAATGACTTAATATTACTGAAATTACTTATTATTATTGAAATTACTTAATATTATTGAAGTTACTTAATATTATTGAAATTACTTAATATTATTGAATTACTGTTGTTCCTCAAGTAACAAAAGAGATATTAGATCTATGATCATTTGTATCCCCAATTTCGATATTTGTTATAAGTATAGCAGTACATATATAAAATAAACACAACTTTAGTATAAACTAGCTGAATGAACCTTGTTGAGCCTTGAGCCTGTTGTTGGTCGTCAATATTTGCATTTGTTTCAAAACTGTTAAGAACGAATTCGACTGCATATTTTTTTTTTTGCTAACACATATTAAATTTTCAAAATATATCAGCAGACTGACACCGTTGCCATGACACAGTACTTTTAGGGAAACAATAAAATGCTTGATTAAACCCCCCACCCCAAAGAAAGCACTTTATATATTACTAAAACCTAGCTAAAATTAATTTATAAATTTTTCCTTGGACATAAAAATTGAAAAATACGGGCATACGATGCTTGTAATTGTGTTTTATTTACACAAATAAATTCTGATTTTCTATTTATATTTTTTGTATCAAATGAATAAAAATCAAACAATGTCTTTTTAAAAAAAAAAATTAAATCTCAAAACTTTCACTGACGGACCACCCGTGGTATACAGACCACTGGTTGGGAACCACTGTTTTAACTGATATAGTTACTAAAATACATTTGTTTAAAAGGAAATTCTGCAAATAGTATATAGATATTTCAAAAATTGTATTCAAGTTTAAAGTATAGTTATTTTTCACAATACAAACACTGTTAAACATTTTATTATATATTATATATTTTATTACTTTTGTCAGAACTGTATATCTTTTTTAAAAAAATTATATCAATTGCTTATTCCTTTAAAAAATAATATTAACAATATTTAAAGTTTACATTTGTTTGAAAAATTAGTTATCTGAAGGATAAGTAAAATACTGAATCTGTAATTTTTGTTTTCACTGCAGGAAAATTTAATTTATATTTTCAATACATTTCTTTAAAAAAAATTAATTTGAAATTATTTCATTAAAGAAGGATTTCAAAAGTCGTCCCAATGCTTTAAATTAGAAAAAATATTTCAAAGTAGAGATTTTTTCTGAACTTTTATATTATGTGTATAGCTGAAAAAACTGGAGATACAATAACGGATATACTCTTTTGTATCCGTCAGCTGACTGGGCTTAAAAATGTTATTAGATTTTTAAATGTTATAACTTTTTTTAATTTATTTCAGGTCATATTTATTCATATTTATTCCGTTTATTATTTATTTAAAATGTTTTCAATAGAAACTCTAACCTCTTTAAAGCTTGAAATATATGTGAATTAAAAGAAACCGAGACGTATTATTATAAAAATACAGCTTTATTTGGGTACCCCGTACCCTGTTAGGAACTAAACACCAGGTGTTTATCATGTGCAACCAGCCCATATGGTCTTTCGTCTTCAGTTCGCTCCCTCATTCCGTTGGTGACCCTTCTCTGCAGGAGCTTCACGCAATTCAATTGCAAAAAGATACCTGAAAAACACACAAAGACACAATGTTTTCAAAATACACACCCCTGAAATATTATTTTTAATCTAGGTAGGAAAAAAACTCTACAATTTCCATAAAAAGAGAATTTGGGTTAATTTGTCCAAAACACTTCGTCCTATTTAAATTAACTTGCAAAGATAGGAAACAAAACATGAACCAATCTATTTAAAGGAAAATTGCAGTTACAAACATCGAAAAAATCGGAGTTTCGTTTTATAGCGTATGGAGTTTATAATGTAATTACACGGTAAAAAAAAGGTACTTAAAATAATCGTTTTTATTTTGAATACAATTCTATTGTAAATGAGCGATGACGTACTCAAGTTTAAATAACCGTACTTTCTCAAAGATGAGCAGTGTGATTTAAAATTGCTAATCTCAGCTTTTGTACAAGCCATCTTAATAAAGCGGCCTGACACACTTAAAATAGTTGTTCTGAAGGTGATTTCGATTGCTTCAATGGAAACTGAGTTATTACAATTCAATGATTTTACTTCCCATTTATTTTTCAACAGCTTTTTAATATTTCTTCTGTTTATAACTGCTTCAAGTCGTCCTGGTAGTACAATGGATAAGGCACTGGACTGCGATGCCTGAGGATCTGGGTTCTATACCCGGTAAGACTTGGTTATAATTGTAGAAATTTGTTGAAAGTGATTGATGAAAGCAGACCTATTTATGTTCTTATTATTCATTTTTACTTATGGTACTAATTCTTGAGTATATATTTTTTCAAATTAAAAACTTATATATTCAGAGCCATGCATCAAATGTAACCAAAAATGAATACATTTTCATTATTTTTGGATTTCTATTTTTAACCGTGTACCTGTTTATTGATATTAAGTTTTTGAAAAAAAATCAAATATTAAGTTATATAATATTCGAAATTAAAATTTAAACAAAATTTGACACTTCACCTTTTGGAAGCAGTCACTATTTAAACATTTAATTGCTTAAAATAAAGCCAATACTTCGTGCACTCACTGATCAAGAAATATTTGCGCGGGAAGCAAAAAATCTATTTATAATAACGAGTGATTTTATTTTTTACAGTTTTTCAAGAAACGATCTTTTTCTACCTTTTGGTACATTTTCAACAAAAAAGTATATTTCCAGTCAAAATGAAATTATATGCATCATTAGTTTAGTGTAAAATATATATGTTAAACTTTAATTTTAATTGTTTTACTAGAATAAAAAAATATATGTGCTAAAATATTAGTCCAAAAAAGTGAATGAAAATTCTTTATTTAAAAAAAAAGTATAGTAAATTTGTTCTAGTCCAATACTAAAATTAAAATTAGACTCAGTAGTATAATTAAAATGTATTCTATATAAAAATAAAATTTCGTGATTGTATATTGAAAATTGTTTTAGAAAAATATTTTACTAGAATACAAAAATATATGTGCTAATATATTAGTTCAAAAGTGAATAAAAATTCTTTATTTAAAGAAAAAGTATAGTAATTTTGTTCTGTTCCAAAACTAAAATTAAAATTCAACGCAGTAGTTTAATTACAATATATTCTACTAAAAAATAAAATTTCGTGATTTTATATTGAAAACTGTTTTAGAAAAATGTACAATACGAACTTAATAACCAAATATTGTGCAGTTATAAAATTAATGTTTTTCAAAAGAAATATTCCAAATGCAGAAAATATAGTGATTGTACCTTCTTAAATATTGTTTACCACACATGTATTCAAAATTTTATTTCAATTGAATTAATAGTATTGAAGTTGCACTGCTTTTTAAAAGCACAAAAAGTTATCCTTTTCGTTCATCGCAAATTGCCTGTTCCCCTCAATTTTTTTTCTCTCGAATCACTTTATTGTGATTAAATGGAATCGAATGTTTGTTTCTCAAATTAAACTAGCTTAGCATTTATCAAATGTATTTACTTGAACTGTGGTGAAAAGTCTTTCAAATAAGCCAAAAATTCTTTAAAATACTAGATAACATTCAATTATATATGTTTCTGGGTAAGAGAATACTAAAAATGAAACTGTTTTAAAACATTGGTGATAAAATATGAATTCGCATTTTATTATAAAGCCAAGTATTTATGCAAGCACTTTATTATACTTAGCAAATATAAATCCAAAAGTTATTTGTCTGAGTAAGAATTCTAGCTATTGTTTTCAATTTTTAATAAAGAGTACAACGTTATTGACGGTATAACTTAATTTTTTTTCAAAATTCAATTTTCATAAATAGAAATATTACAATAAGCAGACCTACAATGTATTCAAGGCTACTGAAATTATAATAGGTACTATTGGAGGCAAACATATACTTAAAAATAAATTTCATTTTCAAAATGCGATTCTTGGAAAATCTACTACATTACGGGATAAGATTTTAAAATTCGCATAACTTCTCTCTTGGGATTGTCATCTAAGATATATTTCGAGAGAAAGGATAAGTTTTATTCCTAAACTGCGTTGTGGAAAGCAAGGTTAAAAACTCTGAGAGACGTCTCATACTTTGGCGTTGATAAGGTAGATTAACTGCAACGAGCAATATTTAAAAATGTTTTCCTTTAGGCGCTTGAGTTTTTGTAAAAGTGTAATGTAATGGAAAGTGTGATCGTGAAAAAGGTATTTTACTCATTTAACGTTTCTTTAATGGTAAATTGAAAGTTTCGAATTCAATTCTACTTCTTATATTTTAACATCGTTGGCTTTGTGGAGAAACTCATCGACTCTATTTATAACATGAATACGTCTTATTTTCTTTATTTTCGGTAAGGATACATAGTTGCATGGAGTTTCATAGTAGAAAACAACATTTGTAAAATCCTTATAACTCTACTTGGAAGCAGCCTATGGGAGATAAATGACATACCATCGTGCAGAGGAAGGTTAGAATTTTGGAACAGGCCAACGGTTATTAACCCTCCGACCTTCGGGGGAGGAGTTTCGACCAATCGTAGCATACAATTTCGCTCTATAAGTCTACATGGATTCATCCTATGGGGATAACTGACATACGATAGTGTGGAGGAAAGTTTGCCGAATCGACCAGGCTAACCTTTACCCAGTACGTATTCTGGCCTTTGTTTCACGTAGGGGGGGGGGGGGGGGGGGAGTTTCGGAGGGGGGAGTAGGGGGGGGGGAGTTTTGACCAATTGAAGTATACGATTTCACTCTATAACTCTAACTCTCGTGGAATCATCCTATAGGGATAAATGATACGATAGTGTAGAAGAAAGTGCTCCACGTCGCACAGTGGGGCCAAATGAGGTAAAAGCTGGCCAAAATTCTGTAATTTCTCCAACGGGATAAAAACATCATAATAACATCTGCTATGTGTTTTTAGAAGCTTACAGGTCTTATTTTCATTATATCAATATATTTAATGTTTTTTTAGACTGAAATTGCAATATCCCTGTTTCTCTCTGTCTCCTTCACTAAAAGCACTTAACTGAAATGTTTTTTTATTTAAATATTGATCAAAACTAATATTTAATTTATATAAAATAGTGAGTAATAATTAACTCAAGTCCATTTAATACTATAATTTATCAATTAATCACTAATTGTACATGGAAAATTATAAATTTTGAAAGTTTCATATTATCGTCTATTCATATTTTAATGCATTAAAAAATATTTACCTCTCCAACATAATGCAAGAATGTCGTAGTTGAAACGATACGAGTTCACCAATTTGTTTTCTATTATTTAAATTATAATTTATAATTTTAAAGTTCTGACAATGAGTAACAATCACTGGAATCATCCGAAGTAGATGCTTGTTCATCTATAAATTCCTCTTGAGGAATGCACAAAAGTTCTTCAACATCTTTTGAGTACGAGTTGGATTTTTTTGTTGGCAATTTTTGTAAACCAGAGATTACAGGATCAAACGTCAGCAAAAGTCGATTGAATACATCAAGAAGATTTTTTCTTTTTCTTTAGAGCACTTTCTTGAAAATGATTCACGGTAGTTTTTGAAATTTTTGTAAAGGGCTTCTTGAGCTTCTTCCGTCAACATTCCAATAGGAATAATTGCACTTTTCATCACTTTCGGTCCATGAATTAATATTTTATATACTGTTGTAGGCATATAATAACCATGGATACAGTTTTACATACAATTGAGCTGTTTCCGTACAATATTCCTTAAAATAGTCTTCCTGAATATTATAATTACTAGATATAGCTTGGAGATTCACACGAAAACGTATGATTATTCTTTCATCAATCCCTGTTATAGCTGCAGAAAGCTCGCTGTTGGTAAAAAATCGTCGGACTGTATTACCATCATTTGTATTTCCATAGCCTACTTTTAGCTTATTTTACTTTAACTGTTTTTTTGCATGTCCGTTTATATTTTCTTTCTCTTTTATTGGGTTTTCAATGTGTTTAACGATATTTTTTGTAATTTCTTCTGAGTCAGATACAAACTGTATGAATATTGTACGACAGAAGCGAGGCGATGATGGCTTAGGATTTTTCAAGATTATATTGTTTACATCATCCTCACTATTAACATACATTTGGAGTGACACACATGATACGAGAAAAATATTGGTATCTGAAGAAGTGGTAGATTAAAATTTTTGTTTGTATTGACTTTTGCCTGAACTTCCATCACATCCCCATTTCGAAAGAAGTTTCATACTTCGTAATTGTTCAAATGAATAGCTATCATAATCATTTAATGTAGATTTCACAGTTCGTTGAGCTGTGTGGTCTAAAAGAGCTTGAAAGCTCACCTCCACCACCAATTCTTTCATCAATATTATTTGATTTCCGGATAACACTTTTTCTTTGCTTTTTGTATAACTTTGTATGCAGGAAATATTCTTCCTAAATGACTTTTAATAATGTTATATTGTTGGAATAATTGAACATCAATTAATAGAAATAATGCTCTATCAGCCGATTATATTTCTAAGCACTGATTTTTTTGTTTTGAAAATGCCTTTCTGTATTTTGATGCTCTGGACGAAGAAGAAAATGTCGCATCTTTTATAAGTTTTGACGCAACTATTTTCCCACTAGCTCTCAAAGTCATTTGTGCTGCATAAGCTAATGCTTCTGGAGTGTTCTTTGAACGTATAAGCTCAGTTTTCCTTCGTTTTGATCTTTCGCTGCTTTTGAGTAAATCTGCAGATGATCGACCTAACCTTCTGTTTACAAAAAACGGAAAACAAATTTATCCGTTTAACCATATATTATGTTTGAGAAGAAACTCCCGTTTTACTCTGTGGCTGGCTCTCCACCTTTTCGTAAAACTACGCCAAAATTCTTTTATGACTTTTTCGGTTTCAAGGGAAAGTTCACCCGGGCAATTCATTTTTTTTTATTTCAAATTTAACCATATTTAACTTAGCATTAAAGTGCACTTTAGAAAGAAGTTTGGAAAAAGATTTATACAATTTTCTCCTATTTATTAAAATGGGATTTCCATGACAACCGGAAATGAATTTTTTTTCTAGAGTGTTAAGTATAAAGTGTTTGGTATTACTCGTTGAAATACTTTTGGCAAATTATAAAAGTATTTTTTTCTTTCGTTTTTATCATTAATACTTTATTTCTGTTATTAAAAACATATAACGTTGAGTTTCATTTCATTATTTCGAAAATAAGAGCATAAAACTAGTTGCTTTCACATTTTATTCATGCAACTATCAAAAACTATGTTTTACATATTATAGATTTGCAACCGTTCCTGCAAGTTCCTGCACGATTTAAAAGCAGTTTTGAAAAGAACATTTTATGGAGTTTCAAACTGTATATCAGTTTTGACGGCGCAGGGCGCCCATATATAACGATTTTACTACTTTTTGAAAATTAGTACAAAAATATCAACAAATTTAAAAGACGCTATCTTAAAAATAAAAATAAAATATTTAAACACTTCTAAACAGACCGATAAAATTATTTTACATTATACTTTCCACTAGCAGTCGATTCCATGATAAAGCTTAAATTTTTACAGATAATCCTATTTTTTAGAGAAACCCAAAGCGAGCACCCATACTAACGAAAATTCGCACTTGCTTTGAACGCTCCCGCAAATGTCGACTTTCCACCCCTCCAATTACTTCGCAAAAGTCATAAATTAGTCGGGAAGGGTGGCATAGGATGCTCAAGTTATTTGTCAACAACCCCCCGTGGTCGGAAATAGAATAGGAACATTTTCATTTTTTTGCTTTTTGGCCAGCTTTTGGGTGTTTCTGCCCCACTGTGCGTCGTCCAAGCCGGCCTAACATTAATCCAGTCCGTATTCTGACCTTTGAATCACGCAATGAGATTTATCTTCTTTCTCTCGCCAACAAACCTCAACGTGGAATCAACCTAGTTAATAAATGACAAAGAATCATGTCGAGGAAAGTTAAACCGTGTCAACCAGGTTGGTCATTTATCGTCTCATCCCCTGTGACTTTTTTATCACTTTTAGAGCAAAACTCATTAACCAAGCCATGCGGTACAGTGCGACCTGTAACTACCCTAATTTTTTGTTTACCTGGGCTAAAAAATATGGACTTCCATTAAAAATTTGTATATTAATATGTTAGGAGAATAATAAAAAATATATGTTTTCCTAAACGCTAAATGGTATTTGTTGTAGCAACGTAAAATGGTGAAACTAAGCCCCAAATGTTGGTTGAAGCTAAATGGTTATCAAATTTTAGTGCAAGGTCGTAATAATTTTGAATTATGTATCTAAGTAACACAATTACTGCAAATAATAATCAGTAGATGTAACTCTTCAGTTACATGATGAAGTTAAGGGTTAAACTACTAAATTTATAATAATATTTCCTATAAGTAATAAGTACCCCAGGAAGGTCATCGGACATCGTGTGGATAAATTGGTAGATAACTCAACTCTTAATTAGAGAATTTTGTGTTCGAAATCTCGACTTTAAGAGTGCAGCGAGTTTGTGATAAGAGGGCGTTAAATATGTAGTTGTCCAAACGTCTTCACTGATACGTGGGATGGTGTTCCTCATTCGGCCATGATTTAAAATTGCAGCGTTTTGTTCATGTGTCTTTCCTTCGGGATAGATCCCAACACATTGCTGGAAGCCCATCTACTGATCTCTAACTGTAACTTCTGGGTTGGTAAATACATGTTGTTGACTTGAATCCAATGTGGAAGCAGCCATGCTGTGCCCCACTTTCATCCCTGCTTCCACGATATTTGGTATATTTTTCATGTTAAAATAACCCGACATGTATTGCTTTTGGCTGAGTTTTTTACTATTTCCTTTTGAAACCCATTTTAAATAAAATCTGTTATTAAAATAGAAAGCCATTTACATGCCCAAGTCGAATAGTTAAAAAGCAAGAGAAACAATTATTTGTTTGGCAATATAAAAATTAATTCTATACGAAGAAAATATAATATTTATATACATTTAATATTTATAAAATTCTATGTTATTAAAAAACACCACTAAATCACTTTTAAAAGATGTTGGTGAAAAGTAGGTCTGCTTCCACATTGGCTTCAACGCGCCCATAGAGGAAACAAGTTTTGAGACTACCAGAAGTTACAGTTAGAGTTCAGTGAGCCCGTCAGACCAACCAGAAAAGTGCTTCAAAATAATTTTTCCATCTTTAAAAATTCATATATTTTTAAAAACGATATTCATTTTCTAAAAGGTCCAAAAATTTGGCCAATTTGAATTGAATGAATTTAAAAGAATGGGCGTCTTAAAACTAAATCGGCTTAAAGTGTTAGCGATATGCGCAATTTACACTTTTCATATTTCTGTTCGCAGCATAATGTATTATTCCGTTTAACAGACTTATTCCAGCGACTTTTTCCCGCCATAAGCCCATTTGCGTCGCGCGAATTTCCTCGCGAGAGAGAGAGAACTGTTGCCACTCTTCTCGGCATAAAATAACTTAAATATAAACAACTCCGTGTTGTTGCCACGCAGCTCGGAGAAAATAGGGGTGAAAATTCAATTTAAAACGTTGACGCTCGCTTTGCTGCCAGGGAATTCTACGTGTTTGTGAGTATTCGAAATTTCTTTTTTTTTTGTTCCATTTCGAATTCTCAAAAAGAGTTATGCAAATACAATCATGCGCAAAAACCTCCAGAGTGGCGGACAATACGCTTTTGGGGCAGTTTAAGTGAAATTCTCTCCATTTTTTTTACTCGTTTATTCTCTTTTTTAAGAATAAGAAGGGGACACAATTTTAAAAGGCATTTTCCGTGAATGCAAGCTACTTATGCCGAAACGTGTTTGAACTTGCCATTTGTGGGAACTCGAATTAATTTAGGATATGCTTAGTACGTTTTGTGGTTTCTTCTGCCCTTGTGGAATTAGATTTCTAGGTTTTTTCCTCTATGATTTTATGCCCTAAGAGTGCTTACTGTACATAGTTTTTTTTTCAGATATTTTTTGTGTAGAACACACAATCTACCTACAATAGATTTAAGCTGCGTGGAAGATAATTGAATTTGTTGTACGTAAAGGCACATGGAGACCATCCATTGAAACCCCGTTTAAAATGGCTTTTATGCCCTTTTTCAGACAACGGGGAATATAAAATTTTCAGAAGTACCATTCAAGTAAACTTTTATCACGAACAAATCCTTTTTGTAAATGTTTATTTGTACTAGATGTAAATTAAGTATTAATCTTGTTCAAAACAGTTTTGGCAAATAATTATTTAAAATTTATATACTGTGTTTTATATTAAGAAGGAATTGTAATGATTTTAGATATTAAGGATGCTCTTTAAGATATTTCTATATAAATCATTTATAAGCTAGAGTTATACTTAGTATTTTATAATATTTTAAAACACACAGTGGTTTCCATAACTACGAATTTTATTTCTTATTAGTTTATTATAATAATTAAAAAGTATAATAAAATAGGAATATAAACGTATATTTTTAACTTTAAGCACCCTATAAATAGCTTTATTTAACAGGTTCAACTCATTTAAAAAAAATTAATTTAATCATTGTTTTTCTTTACAGAGCATTTTTTAAAAGTAAAATTGTCTTCCAGAAAAAAGCAATACAAAGAAACAAAAAAATTTAAAAGTAACACGTGAAAGTATTTAAGAAAAATTAATTAATTTCCGTATATTAAATTATTATGTTGCTTATTAATTAAGTAATTATTATTACATTAAATTATGTACACTGTTAAACATTTCAGTTCAACGATGTACCATATCTTGGTGCTAAACAGAGGTCTGCAGCAAATTACTCCATATTACGGTGGAATCTAGATTAAACCAAAAATCCTTTATCGGAAAAAAGCAAAGTTTTTACCGATAATTGGTTCAACCTAATTAACTGCAACCGAAATATTCGCTGTCGCTACATCAACAAGACGGGGAATCTCCTCTAAGAAAGACAACGACTAAAAGGGGCGCCGTGGCCCAGTGGATAAAACCTTCAGCTATGAATAAGAGGATTCCTAGTTCGAACCCCTATCGGGGGACTTGACAAAGAAAAGTAAAAAAGTTGTGATTTTGCGATTGTAGAAATGCTAGCTTCTCTACAAATAAACTACTACTAAAATACTAAGAAAACACGAATTTAGTTTTATGCAACGTTGGGTGGATAGGCATCATAAGCATTAGATTTTTTTTCGGCCGACCACCTAACGTTTTGGTGAAACGTTTCACCACTAACGTTCCCGTGCCCCTACCATCCGCCCCTACCATTTTATGTGGTAGCCCCGTAAAATGGTGAAACTAAGTACCAAATGTTGGTTGCAACTAAATGGGTACCAAATTTTGGTGCAAGGTCGTAATATTTTTTATCAATGTAGTATAGGCTGCTCAGTTTTAACAAATATATCCGCGATTAAGACTAAAAATATTGATAATGATTGGCACATATTTTAACTAGTGCCCAATAAAAAGTTATTAGATTCGATAATAATAGTCTTATATATTATAGTAATTCAAAATTTTAAGACAGGGATCTAAAATTTCTTACAGATCAGTCTCTAGAACAACGGATAAATTTTGGGCTACGCTGCTAGTAAATTATATTACATGCCATCAAACTTCTATGTAAAACTTTCAGAATCTGGATTTCTATAACCGACATAAATAAATCCAACACAACTTTTTTTATATATAGAAATCACTTTAAAAGAGGTAAAATTCCATCATAAATGCAAAATAGTTTTCAAAACCGGCTCATCAACTGAAGTTTGTACATCTAAATCTTGCATTTCTTACAATTATATTACTCTGCTCCTTTGAGTTATATAATTTGTGAATTCTTCCAAAAAACTTTTTCATCTATTTGAGTCCTAACTATGCTAATTTTCCTTTTTATAAAAATATAGTCATTTCTATTCCAAGCTTTCGGAGATTTTACGAGATCTTTTCATCCTAGCTCCCGATTTTTATTCCTTCGGAAAGACGTAAAACACGTCTTTACTACACGTCTTTCACTTTCTTCTTGGGCTTTTTATGGCGGTTTTGTTTATGTTTATTCTAACAATGCAGTTGTAAACAAAGTGCAGCTGGCAAAGTGTATGCTCATAGATCTTCAAACAGCTGTGCCAGTCGGATGCGACAAAGGTCTTCGACAATTCATTTGAAGTTTTCGTTCTTGAAATTTTCTTTTCAGAACTGTTCTTTTTTTTTAATATAAAATTTGGCTTTTCATGTAGGAGTCTGGAATTGCTGTTCTTTAAAATAGTTTCGAACTATGAATGCCAATTTTCGGTTCCAATTTATATTTATGGAGAAAGCAGAAAAATATGTTTTTCTCGATCAAAATGATTAGTCGGGTTGGAATATATTCGTTTATTTTCTGTGTTTGAAATATTGAGATGCATTTTGATATTGGATGAATATTACCAAGACACTGTTATGCATTATGCACCATGCCCTGTTCATCCATAAATCAACTTTTAGGAAAAACAGTGCTTTAAATGCAATTGCACGCTGTTAAAAAAAAGTACTCAAAAATAAGTAAAATGTATTACATTCGATGATTACCATAGTTCTAAATATATAAGTTTCATTTTTGGAAAACACGTGGGCTCAAAAATGAGTACAATGAGTAAATATGAATAAAAAGGGCAGGAGTTGGCCTACATGGGCTGCCTTCATAAAACACTTTCAATAAATATCGACAATTACAACCAATACCTACCGGGAATCGAACCCTGGTCCTCGGAGATCGCAGCTCAATGCCTTATTCGTTGTACTACCAGAAGTTGTAAGCAAAAACAATGTTTAAAAGGTGTGCCAAAAGAATGGGAAGTAAAATAATTGTGTTGTAATAACTCAAATTCCATTTAAGCAATTGACATCAAATAACGTGGAGTACCAATTTTTGAAAACCTACTTTAAGTTTTTCTGATCGCTTTGTTACCTACATCTTTAGACTCCTCAGTCCACTGCGTTATCCGTTGTACTTTCAGGGCAACGTGAAGAAGTTACAAACAGAATAAATGTTAAATGGTGTGCCAAATAAAGAAGTAAGATAATTAAGTTGTAGTTTCTCTTTAAGCAATCGACACCAAATGATGGGGAAAACTTTCTTCTACATCTATTTTAAGTTTGTCAGATCGCTTTGTTAAGATGGCTTGTATGGAAGCTGAAATTAGCAATAGTAAATCACACTTCTCATTTTTGAGAAAGTACGATTACTTTAATTTGAGTACGTCTCATTTACTAATTGCGCTCAAAGAAAAACGAGTATGTTCAAGTACTCATTTTTAAATAACTTTTTTTTTACAGTACAATATATTTTCTTTTAACAATATTTTTTTATATTATTCTATCACTAATTTTTGCTGGTATAAAACTGTCCTTTATTTATTTTGTTTTTATATTAAAAAAGTAATTTACTATTTATTCCAAAAATTTGCAGTTTACAATAAAAAAATTTACCGAGATAAATTTGATTGTTTTATATTGTGAATAACATTTAATATGCGTACAACTGTGTTCAATATTCAGAGCCATTTGTGTCAGAAAAACAATATCTTAAAAGTTAAAAAAAAATGAGGATTGTTCATTGATTGTTATGTATTGAGGTAAACATTGAAGCATATTTTAGGTCTTGATTATGTAACATTTAATAAAACATTTAAATGATATATTAAAAAAATTGAATAAGACTATTCAGTAATCTTATATATTTATTTTAAAATATAGTGCAAAAATTAATGCTGTCTGAAAGTTGTTTTCTTTAAAAAATGAGAATTTTCATTCATATCTGTATAATATACCGTCTATGAAACATCATGCATTTTGAAATTAGTTGCGCATGTACACGTCATTCTTTTACAAAAAAAAAGACGTAAAGGATCAAATACAAAATATAAAAAATTAAACTCATTAATTAATGAATATAATGTTTTGAAATTTTTTTTTAATACAATACGTGTCAATGTTCGTAAAATAGTCATCAAAATGTTAGTTAACTGCTACGAATAAATTTTTAAATAAAAAATTATATAAGTGCACTTTCAACGTGGGATTTAATGGGTATATTCTGGTTTTTCCAAAAACTTTTGAAATTATCTTTTTTTTTTAAATAAAAATTTAAAACGAAGTGTTTATATACTAATTAATGCAATTATGTATAGCGCTAATCAAAATAACCTTATACAATTATGTAGGCAAACCCTATAAATAGTATTTATAATTAACTTTTCTACAAATTCATACTAAAAAATATATTATTACTTGATATCAATTAATAATATATTTATAAATTTATATAAATTAATATAAATCTATAAATTTATATAAATCAATGAATGTGTCTAAATCTATAAATTTATATAAATCAACAAATGTATCTAAATATATAAATTCATATAAATTTATAAATTCATTTAAATCTAAAAAATATATATAAATCTATAAATTTAAATTACTCTGTAAATTTATAAATTTACGCACATTTATAAATTTATATCAATTTAAAATTTATAGCAGTTTATAAATTTATATAAGATTTTATTAGTTTATAAATTTATATTAGTTTATGAATTTATATTAGTTTATGAATTTATATTGTTTATAAATTTATATCAGTTTATAAATTTATATCAGATTATATTATTTTATAAATTTATATCAGATTATATTATTTTATAAATTTATATCAGATTATATTATTTTATAAATTTATATCAGATTATATTATTTTATAAATTTATATCAGATTATATTATTTTATAAATTTATATCAGATTATATTATTTTATAAATTTATATCAGATTATATTATTTTATAAATTTATATCAGATTATATTATTTTATAAATTTATATCAGATTATATTATTTTATAAATTTATATCAGATTATATTAGTTTATAAATTTATATTAGTTTATAAATTTATATTAGTTTATAAATTTATATTAGTTTATAAATTTATATTAGTTTATAAATTTATATTAGTTTATAAATTTATATTAGTTTATAAATTTATATTAGTTTATAAATTTATATTAGTTTATAAATTTATAGAAATTTATATTAGTTTATAAATATATAATAGTTTATAAATTTATATTAGTTTATAAATATATAATAGTTTATAAATTTATATTAGTTTATAAATTTATATTAGTTTATAAATTTATATTAGTTTATAAATTTATATTAGTTTATAAATTTGTATTAGTTTATAAATTTATATTAGTTTATAAATTTATATTAGTTTATAAATTTATATTAGTTAATAAACTTATATTAGCTTATAAATTTGTATTAGTTTATAAATTTATATTAGTTTATAAATTTATATTAGTTTATAAATTTATATCAATTATATTAGTTTATAAATATATATTAGTTTATAAATTTATATCAATTTATGTTAGTTTATAAATTTATATTAGCTTATATATTTATATAAATTTATATTAGTTTATAAATTTATATAAATTTAAAATTGTTGTTTATTGAAGTAAAAGTATCGAACTAATCCGAGTCATTTGAATTTATATTAACACATAATTACTTCTTTATTTCTGATAAAGTTTAAATAAATAAAGACTTGTGTGTAAGAACCAGACAGATCCAAAATTGCTCAGGACGAACGAAAACCGTTGTAAGTTTCTTGCATTGTATGATGTAAAAGTACAGCTCCTTTTCCTTTATACAAATACAAATATTGAAGATCAAACAACAAGCTCAAGGCCCAACAAGGTTGTTCCTGCTAGTATCTCCAAACTATTACCAAATGAATTTCTAAATTCTTCTTAAAATCCATTACTCCTATACCCTTAACAATATTCACTGGAAAGTTGTCCATTTGTACATTACGCTATTATAGAAATAGAAATAGCACTTTCTCACTTCCCGATTAAAATTTGATTTGTTTAATTTAACCCCATGACCTCTCAATCAATCATTTAAAAATCCGAACCCCCCAAATCCCCTTGTTTAATAAATTCGAACAGTCTATGGCCATTGCTTAGATCTGTCTGGTTCTTGCACCAGTCATATAGGCATTTTTTTGTACAACAATAAGTGAAAAAATTAAAATCAGAAAAAATTTAGCTGTCTGGTTCTTGTACCACTCATTATATGCTATTTTTTCTGTATAACAAAAAGTGAAAAAAATAAAATCAGAAAAAATGGAGCTGTCTGGTTCTTGTACCAGTCAATATATGCTATTTTTTCTGTATAACAATGTGAAAAAATGAAAATCAGAAAAAAGTGGAGCTGTCTGGTTCTTGCACTCACTTCTTCAATTGAAGAGTAATAAATATTTCCTTTAAATAATAAAAATCTTTTCAAAACTACATTTTAAAATTAATTTTAATCACTAAAATTAATTAATGTAAACTATTATCTTGACATTTTTTTAACAAGTTCAGTAAATTCGTCTTTACCAAGATAGAGTGAGTGGAGTCCTGATTACCAGAGATATTTTTAAAGCTCGTATTTACAAAAAATGAAGGTTCAAAAAAATAATCGTATGAACATTTAAGCATTATTGGTTTATACTTCCATCGAAGCATTAAAACAACATTTTGATGCAACGCACCTCATGAAAAAGTATTGCTTTCAGCTCCTTACATTTCAGGAGACACGTTTCTTCTGAATTTGCTGCCGATTCGCAAGTAATCTTTTCGATATTATTAGGGAATTTCCTTAAAAATTGTACCTATATTGATACTTAAAAGAGTATCGATAGGGGAAATGTAGCAAAAGGGAGTTTAATGTTGCATGTCATAACCCAAACTATTTTTTTTGTGCGTTAGAAGAGGCAATCTCATGAAAAATGCATTGACAAAATATAAACACGAATTTTTGTCGTCAGGGTTCTTATGCAGTGGGAAAAAAATGATTTTTTTATATCTTTGTTTCTTTACACATAAATTGTTTATTGAAAAAAGGAGTTTGAAATAATGTTTTGATGGTTCACGGTTTGAAAAGCACATTTTGTAGATGCGAAAATGCTTGTTTTTGATTATATTATTAAAATAAGTATATATTTATATTACTGCAGGAACCCTATGGAAATTATCGAGAAAAAATTATTTTAGTTAACATGTAAAGTTTGATATTTCAAAGAAAGCAGCCAATTTATATTAAAGCATGATTTTATACAAATAATCTTGCTATTATTGTATCCTCAAATTTAGTGTTTCAGTGTTAAACAAACCCTTTTCAATTGCTACATCGACTTGAAATTTGACATACTTACGTAACGATATTTAGTAATAATTAGTAATTAATAATTTATTATAATTGATAAAGTTTCAATTTACGCTGTAATACTAAAGGTACTTAAAAATGGGCATTTGAACCTACTCGTTTTTCTTTGAGTACAATTGCATCGTAAATCAGTGATGACGAACTCAAAGTTAACTAATCGTACTTTCTCAAAACCAAGCAGTGTGCTTTAATATTGCTAATCAGCTTCTGTTCACGCCATTTTAACGAAGCGACATGACAAACTTAAAATAGTTGTTCAGAAGACGGTTTTCCACATTATTTGATGTCAATTGATTAAATGGAAACTGAGTTATTACAACCAATTTATCTTACTTCCCATTCTTTTGGTACACCTTTTTAACATTATCTTATATTTATAACCTATTGCTCTGGTAGTACAACGGATATGGTGCTGAACTGAGGTGAATGAGGATCTGGGTCTGATTCCGGTAAGTCTTGTTTTTTATTGTCGATATTTATTGAAAGAGATTGATGATGGTAGCCTATGTAGGCAGGCAACTGTTCTTTTTATCCATTGTACTCATTACTGAGTACATGTCTTTTTCAAAAATGAAACTCACATATTCAGAACTCTGATAAGCATCGAATGTACTCAAAAGTAAGCACATTTGACTTATTTTTGAGTATCTATTTTCAATAGTGCATATATGTAAAAAATGGATTTATATTTGTTTTGAACAAAAGTTTTCAAAACAATGTATCTTACTTGTGTTATGGAAATGTCCATTTTACAAGGATGTCTTTACAAACTTTAATATTAGTAACTTTTTACAGAAATTACTATCTTTCTAATTGAATAGTTGAATGGAATACACAGAATGGTAGCTTTAATGACATCTAATTAATTGCAAAAATGTACCGTGACGTGACAATTAAAGGGTGAAGACTAACGTAACCGTGCGTGACATGGGTGTTGGGGGTGTACAAAATAACAAAAAATAGTGTGACATAATAAATGAACGCTATCGTTTAATATTTTTTACCTCATTCGAAATATACAAACCTTGTGTTGAATTCTTCGAATTCAGTTCCGGTTGAAAAATCGAAGGTCGCCCATGTAAAAGGGCACATCACACTTCCCGGGTACCCGGCGTATACTTCCCCGATCCCAACCCCTTTACCCTCCCCACTCCCACCTGGGTTTTCACCCGTTCGTTCACCCCTTACGTAACCCATTGAAAACTCTACCCCTTTTCCGTTAGGTCCCCCCGAAGGGCCTCTGTTTTGCCCCTTTACGAACCCCCTCCCGACTTCCTGCTTGGAGTTTCTCTTGATGCGAATTTCACGTGAACTACTGTGACTTTAACCCTTTGTGAAAAAAGTACTATTTGTAGTATGGGGAAGGGCATTTTCGATTTTTTTGAATTGACATGATTTATATTTTCGTGAACGATAAA
Organism: Troglohyphantes excavatus; assembly: GCA_963932185.1. Lineage (NCBI taxonomy): Eukaryota > Metazoa > Arthropoda > Arachnida > Araneae > Linyphiidae > Troglohyphantes > Troglohyphantes excavatus. The sequence goes on from OZ010667.1 coordinate 4,452,448, forward strand.
TAAAAATATGTTTTGTTTGTATGGAGGAATAATATAATATTTTAATATTTTATAATATATATATATAATATTGTAACTGATAATTTGCTTTACAATACCGTTTAAACAATATTGTTTGAACAGTATTGTTTAAACAATGTTACTTGAACAACATTATTACAATAATGTTTTAACAGTATTTTTACAATATTTTCATAACACTTTTGTTTGAAAAATATTATTACAATATTGTTTGAAAAATATTATTACGATATTGTTTGAACAATATTATTACAATATTGTTTGAGCAATATTATTACGACAATGTTTGAACAATACTGTTTGAACAATATTGTTAAAATATAGTTTGAACAATAACGTTCAAACAGTATTGTAACGATATTGTTACAATATCATTTGAATACTGTTGTGTAAACAATGTTGCTTGAATAATATTGTTTTTGAAAGATTATTATAATATTATTTGGACAGTTTTGTTTGAACAATAGTGTTTGAACAGTTTTGTTTGAACAATATTGTTACAATATTGTTTGAACATTGTTGTTTGAACAATAGTATTTGAGCAATAGTGATTGAACGATAGTGATTGGACAATAGTGTTTGAACAATACTGTCTGAACAATATTGTTTGAACAATAGTGTTGGAACAATAGTGTTTGAACAATGGTGTTTGAACAATGGTGTTTGAACAGTATTGTTTGATATGGTAAACTGTTAAACAATAGTGTTCGAAAAAAAATATTAAAAAAAAATCGAAAAATAATTTTTACCCAATTCTGTTATATTACATGTTATACTCAAATATTTAATTTTTTGTAATTGATATAGTTAAAAATAAATTTATATAATTATATTTAATATTTATATAGTTTTTTTATAATTATATTTAATTTTTTTTATAATTATATTTAATTTTTTTATAATTATATTTAATTTTTTTATAATTATATTTAATTTTTTTATAATTATATTTAATTTTTTTATAATTATATTTAATTTTTTTATAATTATATTTAATTTTTTATATCTATATTTAAAATTAACTTATATAATAATATTTCTTTCATAGGATTATATTAAAAAAATAGCTTTAATAAATGTCATAGTCTGAAAGTTTTTGCTATTCAGCGTAACTTCATATTCTTATTATTTATGAATACACCGGACTACTTTATTATCGACAAGCAACACTTTTATTATTTAACATATTAATTTTTAAAAAGTTTTAATTATTTAAATAAACAAAATTATATTAGAATTATACATTAAAATTATATTAGTTAGGTTACTACATGAAAAAATATATTAGTTAGGTTACTACATTAAAAATATATTAGTTAGGTTAAAATTTACAATTTTAAAGAACATTTGTCAAATTTAACAAACGTTATTTTTCTTTCTGGATGTAAAAAATTACGTACCATACACTTTTTCCTTATTTTTTTAACACAAATAAGTTAAAAACTGTTTTTAAGTTTGGACTATTTAACTATCAGTGTTGTTTATTATTCTACCCTTTTTGTAAATATTTCATTCTAGATAAATGGTATTTTCTTTGTACAGTATTTTCAAATATTTTATCATTCACTATGGCTAACCATATATTATATCTTAATTCTGTGAAAATTAGGGTTATTTTACTATTTATCATTAATAATAAAAATGTTTATATTTACCTGTACAACAATTTCTTTCTAAAATGATTTGTTGCGATATTTTTTCTTAATGTCTTCATTACAGCAATAGCATCTGTAAAAAATAACTCAATCAATTAGATAAGTATGAGATAGAAAATTCAACTCTGTGTTAAGTTTTTTTCAAGTTGCACTTGTTTTCCAGGATTTTTATTTAATAGAGAAATGCACCTGTGTACTCACTTTTATTGTGGATTTCTCGTTAAATAAATCAGGGAGATGAACGATCCAATATTTTCCTTGAATTTCCTAAAGAAATAAAAGAAACATTTTATGAAACTATTCGAATATATTTTAGTTGATAAAATATTTATAAGCATTCTTGATTTAGCAAATATGTAACAGGCTTTATAAGAAAAATTATAAAAATAAGGATTCGTATTATTTTAGACAACAAAACTGATCATAAATAAAAAATATGTTTGTTTTATTAAAAATTCAAAATACCGATAGCTATGCACAATTTGTGATAAATAGAATTTTAAAAAAATTCTTATTTGTATTTCCACTCTACGAAAGAAGAAGAAAGTAAACAAATTTGACTGTTTTTGTTTCTTAAATTTATTTATGAATTATTTCTTAAGACCAAAATAACGTTTGTTTGTCGAAAATGAAAATAAATTTTTCTCATGATTAGTTTATATTTCACATCCTATGAATAAATTATCTATACCATTTATTGTCGTGTTTACACATTCCAATTCAAATATAATAAAAGAAAATAGTCTTTCTTTGTCTTATAATTCTATAATTGTTTTTCTTTTTTTTTTAATCAATATGCAGAACTTTGAATATTTTTTAGTAGAATTAAAAGTTTTGTCGTACTATCTCATGTCAACTTATTAACATGATAAGGTGGCATGAGATAGTATTGAAGAAATTCAGAGCTTATCATTCGCTCATAAGTTTTATTATATAATCTGATATTTTATTTACAATTGTTTCCTATACTTTTTTAATTTAAACTATATACGTGTGTACCTTTATACTAAGCACATGTACTTTCTTATATGTATTTTCTTATACTATGTAACTAGAAAAACTTGCCAACGATAGATGAAGTCAATTTATTTTTCCGATTGTGATGTATTGACTACAGTTGTAATTATATTTAACAGAAGTATAAGATTATTTTATTTAATATGTAAAATACATTGCCTAATTAATATCTAGTTTTATCAAATGGGCATTTTTATTAAACCTTCTGACGCTATTATATATGATTTGTTTGAAGTCGCAAAAGGTTAATAGAAATCAAGTTAAATGACATATGTGTTTGTTGTTTTACTGACTATAAAGGATTGTTATACGTTCCAAGTCGCCAATAGCACATTGTAGCTCTAGCGTGACGTTGATTCATCTAACCGAACAAGACAAAACAACACTGTGAAAAAAAAGGATTTAAAAATGGGTACCTGAACCTACTCATTTTTCTTTGAATGCAATTGCATCGTAAATGAGAGAAGACGAACTCAAATTTAAGTAACTTCAGTTTCTTAAAAGTGAGCAGTGTGATTTATTATTGCTAATCTCAGCTTCTGTTCAAGCCATCTTTATAAAGCGACCTGACATACTTAAAATTGTTGTTATTCATAAGATGGTTATCCACATTATTTGTTGTCGATTGCTTAATTGGAAACTGAGTTATTTCAACTCAATTATCTTACTTCCCATTCATTTTATACCCCTATTTAACATTTCTTTTGTTTATAACTTCTTGAAGTCGCCCTGGAAGTTTAACGGTTAAGGATCTGAACAGCGGTGCCTGAAGGTCTGGGTTCGATTCTCAATAATTTGCGATGTAATTGATATTTATTGAAAGTGATTTATAAATGCAACCTATGTAAATATAATCTGTCTTTTTATTAATTTTACCCATTGTACACATTTTTAAGTACATGTATTTTTTAGAATTGAAACTTATGTAGTCGGAGCCATGATAAGCATCGAATGTATTTAAAAAATGAGAAAATTTTACTTATTTTTGAATACCTAATTTTAACAGCGTACAACTCTATTATATTACTTCCCATTTTTTAGACACACCTTTGTCACATTTATTTTGTGTATAACTTCTTCAAGTCACCCTGGTAGTTTATGGATGAGGTTCCGACTGCGTTGCCTGAAGATATGGGTTCGATTATCGCTAAGTCTTAGTTGTAATTGTCGATAGTTATTGATAGTGATTTATGAACGAAGCCTATGTAGATTATTCAGTTTTGAGTACATGTATTTTTCAAAATTGAAACTTACTTATTCCAAGCATTGAATAAACTCAAAAATGAGTACATTTTACTTATTTTTTTGTACCTATTTTTATGAGTGATGGTATACCTGATCGTTTCTGTAATTCTACAAAACCTTTAACTTCTCTCCAATACCTCCCTACATTTAACCCAAAAAATTCTTTAAAAAAATATATAAGAAGAATACCCCCGAACAATGTTGCGTTTTATAAGATCGCGTCCCTAAGGGGAAGGGGGGCTCTTTTAAAGAAAATTCAGACGACTAAGAGATAAGGAGATACACTCCCTCCCTCGCTCTCCTTCCTTGCAAAAGAAAGAGAAGATTTGAGAGAAAGAAAAAAGATTTCTGTAAAGAAGTCGCTTCGATTCTGCAGCAGCCTCGCTCTTCTCGTGACCGTAGGGGGTCCCGCAATTGGGGGAGAGATTTCGTATTGGGCGTGTTAAAGCAGAACTAACCGAATTTCTGGGGAATTTGAAAAGGTGGAGAAAAGGATTGGAAGTTGAGGTTTTGATTTTTGGGCTGTGGAGCGTAATGACAGAGATCGTTTTTAACGAGGGATTCTTTTGTTCTTGAGTGGGGATTTTTGGTATTTGTAGGGAGAAAAGAGTTTTTTGGAATGGGTGGTGAGGAATTTGTTTGAATGCTTTGAATTTATGATAATTTCACTATTAGAAATAGGTTCTCAAACATAACTAAAATTTACTTCATTTTGAGTATGTTCGATGCTTATCATAGTTCCGAGTACATAAGTTTCATTTTTGAAAAAAACATGTACTCAAAAATGAGTACAGTAAGTAAAAATGAATAAATAAATAAATATATATATATATATATGATAATAGTTATATATATATATATATATATATATATATATATATATATATATATATATATATATATATATATATATATATATATATATATATATATACGATAAAAGTAATCTCAACTTAAGTAATGTAAATGTCAACTTTTTTCAAATATATCTGAAATACGTTTTCGCAATTAACAACAATACACAAAATGCTAGTTTGGTGCTTTAAATTTTAATTTATAAATAATTTTTGAATCCTTAAATATTTTATAGTAATGGCAAATAAAATGTATCGGGTCATTCCAATGCTTAACATGCCTTTTCATCGTAGCAAAAAAGCCAAATTAGCCAAATGTACTGAGTCTAAATTTCTGCTTTTTTAAATTGGAGAATCGCGTTTTTTCATTAGTTAGTTAAGGGACAAGTGCGCATTTTGTTTGATAATTAATTATCAATTGAACTTTAAAGTTATTTGTTCGATATTTTCTGACAAGTCAGACTTAAAATTGTTTTGCTTTAACAAATTAAAATAATTATGGAAAAGTTTTACATTTTCCTTTTTGGTATTATGCGAGTTAAACCGAATACAAAACTAGTTTTTATAGTATACTCAGTATATTGGGCATAAATACTCTTTCAAAAGTGTCTAACGTCCACAATATATTAATTTTCGGAAACGAGGTATGTTTGATATGCAGATCCATATAGATATACATCATATTATTTTTAGCTCTATCTTTTTCTTGGAAATAGCTTACAAAAATTATTTTTGTATTTAGTAATATTTTAATTATATAACTTCTTAATAATAGTTAATTAAAAATTATTATTAGTTTATTTTAATAAGTGGTTTTAATAAAATTTAAAAATATGGTATTTATATTTTCAATTAATTTTTTTTCCTGCTAATAAGGAAAATTAGGAAAAGTCTTGCATATCTGATATTTATTTTCATTTAAATAAAAAGTTTAAAACAATTACTAATTAATTTTTTTAAATCTGTACTACGATACCTAATCTTAGATTTTGTTCACAGTTTTATCGAGTAAATATAATCTATTGAAGTAATTTTGTTAACTATCTCTCTCTCTCTCTCTCTTTCTTCCCGAAATAAAAAAAAATATTATCTCTATATTTTTTAAAGTTTAATAATTAATATATTGTATTATTAAAGTACAAATACAACGTTAAAACTACGCAATAAAAATACATAAAATCTAATACATGTTTCGGGAGATGTGATCTTATTCATAGATGTATCTTCGTCAGCAGAAAAGAAAAGTCTATGTGTACAATAAAATAGAAATAAACCCTGAATTGAAAGTGCTGCCAAGGAACAAAAAACTATCTCAATCAGTTGGAGTTAACTATTGTGCGCCAACAAGCGGGAAATACCGGAACAGCAAAGGTTTTATTGAAAATCGAATCAATATTGCTAAAAATATGAAAAGCCTTCAAGAAATCAAGTTCGAATGGAGATTTAAGAATGCAAATTAAATGTGTGTTGGAAAAATTAAATATATGATTATGTACCCAAGAGTGCCTGGCAATGGAGGACTTTCTTGTTTGAGAGAATGTGCTTAGTGCTCTTTATTGGGACATGTTAATGCATTTTTTGTTTGACTGATGCATGACATGCCACTTTGACATGAGATTCTATATATTAGGCCCGTCGCACCGGGGGGAGGGGTCCGACTCCCCCAATAATCGGGGAATCATGAAAGTTGGGAATTTCAACTTCTAAAAACCCCGAGTTGGGAAAATGTATACCTGAAGAAAATTAATATTATTAACAAATGAAAGCTATATGGAAGATTAGAAATCACCCCTCTTGAAAGATTACATTTAAATTAGACATCAGAACGGACATTGCATTGGAATATGGGTGCAACAAATCAATGTTTGTGAGAGAACTGTTTAATATTACCTAAAATATATATAAAAAAAAGATGAAAAATGTCGATAAGTTGGAAGTAAAAATTTTCAGCACTGTTGAGTAGGGATTTTTTTTGTTTCAACCCCCAAAAATATTTTTGTGTAACGGCAGTGCTATATATGCTTCAGTTATTAAGGTCATCCATCAATGGGGTCTTTAAGCTGTGTGAAGGTGATTTTATTGATAGGTGTATTCTATCGTTTTTTATTGTGTAGTTTTAACGTTGTATTTGTATTTTAATATTTTTAACGCATTGTTGTATGGGATTAGTTTTTACCTTTATTAATATATCAGCTACTGTTAATCATACTGCTACTTTATTATCTAATTTCCAGGATGTTTTAAAATAAGTTTGTAAATTTTTAACAAATATGTAATTAAAAAAAATTATTGTGAAATTCAAATGGTTTTTTTTCATCAGATTTACCTTGTTTTTTCAATATTAAATTAACCTGTTTCTGAAACTTTAAATCTTTAAACTTTCTTAGTTTTTATAATTAATAATTTAATTACAAAAATGTGTTTTTGTACTAGAGTTTTAGAATATATCATTGTACAATTAGATTAAAAATTAAAAAGGATATTATTTTTATTTGTTCCGTATCATTTTATTTTATATATATTTCTCTTAAAAAATTAAATTCAATATATTTGAAATTTTTTTCTTCGTCTATTTAATTTTGAATTTGCAACTTTTTTTTTGAAAATTTAAAAAAAACCAGTAATGAAAAAATTATGCTTTATAATTCTCACTCAATATGACTCACTCAATATACTCAAATTGACTATATTTCCTTAATTTAACTGTGCATAAATCCTTATATTTATTATCATTATTGCATATTTAAGACTTACAATGAGAATTTTAGAAATACACATTTTTATGAATATTATCAGCTAAGTATTTTTTCTCTGAAGTTTTTGCTGGCGGCTAAATAAAAATATTTTCATAAAATTCTTAAGTAATTAAAATCGTGATTAATAATCACAAGAATGAATCATTAACCATGATTATTAGCTGTGGCCACATCAAAACCGCGAACCACTTTGACATTTAAATTTTAAGTATTTTCAGAATTACCATTAATGCAGAAATATCTCATTACTGCGAATTATTTTCTGTGTATATTATTTTCTGTATATCTTGATATATAATTTGACACAAAATTGTATATTTTAAAACAAAATTTTAACTTTTTTTGCTCTTAATTAAAAAAAAAAAAAATTCTATGTAAACTTAAATTATACCTTAAATATTATTTCTGAATGATAAGTGACAGTATATTCATAAACACTTCGTACATATTGAAATTATGATTTTAATGACTCACTGAAAAATGATAAGAAGTCTTCCTTTTAAGAATTTTAATAGAACTTCTTTGAAGATAAATCATTCATACTTCCTATTAAACTGTGCTCATATACACAACATATATTTCGAAACTTTGTTACAAATTTTAGTTCAACGATGTACCATATCTTACTGCAAAACACAGGTCTGCAGCAAATTACACCCTAGTATCGTGGAATCTAGGTTGGACCAAAAATCCATTATCGGAAAAAAGCGAAGGTTTCACCGATAATTAGTTCAACCTCTTTAACTGCAACGGAAATTTTCGTTGTCGCTACATCTACAAGCCCCTCCAAGACAGAGAACAAGGAAGAAGTGCCAGTGGATAAAGGCGTTCAGCTATGATTCATCGGATTCCCAGTTCGATCCCGATCGCTGGACTTGACAAAGAAAAGTAAAAAAAGTTATTTTGCGACTTGAGGGTTTCTAGCTTCGCTACTAAAAGTCTAAGAAAACTCGAATTTTGAGTTTTATGCAACGTTATGAATTTTGGTGCAACGTTTCGCCACTAAATGGTATACGTGGTAGAAGGCAAGTAGGTATAGATTTTTCATGGGAGGGGTTCAACCCTACCCCCTCCTCCCAAATAATTCATAACTCCCCCATTTTTTTAAACTTATTAATCTTTGTTGAAGTACACAGGAATACATCGGCAGATAACTATTGAAACACCAATATCATTTAATTTTTATGGAATCGTTACCAATATCAGTCATTACCCATTTTTAAAATTAGTAAATAGCACTCCAAATTAGGAAATAAATTAGAGAACAAATTTAAATTTTGAGAATCCTTGTTTAAAATAATATGTCTCGATCATCTTGGTTGAAAATACCAGGTTTTCCCTTACGTTACTCAACAAGAAATGTTGTACGATAAATTGAATTTTTTCACGTTTTTTAAAGTATTTTTATGATTTTACGGTAGTTCGATTTTTATTTTTATTCTTGAATTTCAATGGGAGGGGTTTGAATCCCCTGAACCACCCCCTTACCTACGTGCATGCGTGGTAGCACCGTAAAATGGTAAAACTAAACACCAAATGTTGGTTGCAGCGTATCAAATGTTGATGCAACGTCGTAATAATTTTTAACAGTGTACAATTTTGCTTCCTACCTACTTCTTTACTTTTACTGACCTCTAAATCTTCCCATACAAATACCTATAATCCACCACACCAAGTGTACCTCTGCAAGACCTTACAGTACATCCACGTAAGCAATATTATTAATCCTTTAACATATTCATCATTTTGATGCTTTTTTCAGGTACTTTAACCACTTTAAAAAGCGTCTTCGTGTTTAACAGCACTTAACCAATCCACTCATAAATTCCGGTTCCCGAAAACTTCGAAAAAGGCTCCATCGTAGATCCGGTACCAAAGACCACTTAAGGCCAGTCCACGATCCAGTAGGGGGGGGGGGGGGGGGAGAGATAAAAAAAAGACCTGTGCCCACGCATTAAGGTCCTTCCAAGCCCATGCGTGCCCACGCCGGGTCTTAAAGTCACGTTGCGCTGGCGTCAGCATTTTTATTTTTTTATTGTGCTTTTAACAGAAAAGGAACATGAGTGCTTTGCGATTCTTTTTTCGCTTGTACTGTTCTTCAAGGATCTGTTATCAAGTTTTTAAGTCTTTTGTTCGGAAGAATAAAATTGAAATTTTGTGGTTTTTGTGTTCTTGGTTTTTTTTTGTGTGGAAGTTTGAGTTGTGTTAGTTTTTTTTTTCTTTGAGTGCTACACTTTTCTTATTAGTACATTTTGACTCATTATTAGAGTTCTACAAGTCATGGTGTTTAATGACAGTTTTTTGTTTTAGTTTGATTATTTTTTCATTTGGGATATGGTAATATTTGAAATTGTATTTTTTAAAATGAGGATAGTTACATTAAAAATAATAGTTATTAATTAAATATTATATTTCTAGAAAATTTTAAAAATAGTAAATTACATTATAATTTTTTTAATTACTTTATAATTTTTAATTACACTATAATTTTTAATTACATAATAATTTAAAAATAATAATTTTTAATAAAATATAATATTTTTATAAATTTGAAAAATAAGTAAATTACATTAAAAATAACAATTTTTATTAAAATGTAATATTTTTATATATTTAAAAATATGTAAATTACATTAAAAATATTACTTTTAAATAACAATAAAAATATTAGTTTTAAATAACAATAAAAATATTAGTTTTAAATACCATTTAAAATATTAGTTTTAAATAACATTAAAAATATTAGTTTTAAATAACGTTAAAAATATTAGTTATAAATAACATTAAAAATAGTATTTTTAAATACCATTAAAAATAGTAGTTTTAAATAACATTAAAAATAGTAGTTTTGAATAACATTAAAAATATTAGTTTTAAATAACATTAAAGTTATTAATTTTTAATAACATTTAATATTTTTTATAAATTATAAAAATAAAATTCCAGGAGGATAACAAAAAAAAGTTTGCTAAAAAAAGAATCATGCCTCATTTGCTATTTGGCCCCTCATTTCTGGGGAACTCCTTAAGGCACATACGTTTGAAAACTATTGGATGCCCCTTTAACAATTCGAACCCTTGATATATTGTTCCGAAGTCCATCAAACTACGGAATAAGTTGCAAAGGAACGTTCCAGATTTTCGAAATATTTTTTTTAAATATGTTTCTTTATGCAATAATTTTAAAATTTTAAAATCGTTAAAATTATTTAAAAAACTAAATGGGCTTTTACAGATCCAATCTGCAGGTGTACATCTTAAGGATCAATAGAACGTATATATAAATTTTCAACCTTTTATACGCAGAGAAAATATGTGTTTTGCTATCCACAGATAGACTCTTTCTTTCATTATTATACATATACATAAACAATGTTATGATTTAAAAATAATTAAGGTCTTTTATGGTTTATCACGCTTTATAACTTGGTACAATGGAAATACAAATCAGTACCTAACATAAGGCATTGAAATCTTCATTAATAAAAAGATAACCCTAATTGTTTTATCCTAGACAGTAGTATATATAATAATTTTATATAAATGTATAGTGAATTATTAATTAATTTATTGCAATCCCATAATAAATAAAAAAATTAAGTTATGAATTGTGAAATCTGTATGTAAATGTTTGTAATCAAACTCATATAATAGATAGGGATTTTGTTTTGTGTGGATTTAAAATTTATTTTATAACATACCAACTGCATTTAGATTCTGTAGATCTGTGAACACGATAATAAATCTTTTTATTCAAAATGAATCCAATAATGTTCCATAATGATAGTTAGTGATCACTCAGTAAACTGGAAAGTTTTGAACCAAATAACTGTAATTTTGGTCACACTTTAAGTTTTCAAGTGTTTTATTACTCCAAAATTGTTCCATGGATGCGTTGCATATGTAAGACAGTATGTTGTAAAAAATAATTGAATTTTTTATTGAAATAGTCTTACCATTTTTGTACAATGCTGTGTTGTAATAAAAATCTTCTCTATTTTAGGAAAACCTAAGTTGATAAAAAGTATTTGAACCTTTTTACAGATCACAGTCTTCGTTTTAGGTTCGACTTAGTTTGGCTCTGAGTATAGTCACACAACTTTCAACTTATTATTTGAAAAAACGTTCTAAAAATTAAAACGTTTTAAAATTTATTTCCAATGAAATTTTAGAGGCATTTATATGTTTTTGTGTATTTGTAACTCTATATAGTTACATTAAGCATAAATAAACTTTTTGATCAAAAAAGCATGTTGTACAACCTAATACTCGAATTTGGGTTGAAAATTTTAATTGTTTTATTAAATACACCACTTTAAGTATACTTGAACTTTATTCAATATTATATCAGTTGTAACTATGAAATAATTCAAGTTCTTTAACGTTTGCTAATGATACACTTAAATATAATATATAGCGTTTTTGTTTTTAATAATCTAGTTGTACTTTTTACATACAAGAAAATGTACCTAATTCAGTTTGTTCTTACATATAAAATATTTTTTTCACCTTATAGTATTTAATAGTATATAAGTTGTACTTCTTTTAAATTTGTAGTTCTGAATAAATTTTTTAAGTTCCATTCTCTCAAACTGTCTAACACCTCACATTAAAATAATTTGTTAGACTTACTATGATGTCCTATATACATAAATAATTTATTAATATTTAATATTATTCACTTTTATATAAAGTGAGGCTATATTAATATATACTTTTATCACTAGATATACTCATTGGTAAAAATTGACCTTTTAAAATCTATTAAAAATATTGCATAGTTCAGAAGTAGAAATAGAATTACTGAAAATAATCGAACAAATATTGTTTTTTTTAAATATAAAAGAAATTCGTTTCCTTGTATAATGAGAGATCAAGATTGTTATTATATTTCATACATTTTACAATATAAAGCAACACAACTAATTGTTTGTTTACGTTTTATGTTCACTTCAAGTTATATAAAGTTCTAAATCATCCAACACTTTAAATAATTCCTGTAGAAATTTATATCTGAAAAAAATCCACAACAATGAATTTTGTCTCGTTGTCTTTCTGAAATGCTTAGGAAGTTTTGAACCTTACTATACTAAAACTTAACATTTTGAAGTATGTTTTCATCAATACAATACTGGAATTTGAATACATTTGTACATAATTTTTTTCAATGCACTATCAATAAAAAACTGCAAACTGTCTATAAAAAAAACCGTAAAGTAGTTTTCAATGTAAACATTGCTAAAGTTCTCTTGTAAACACTGTAAAGTTTTCAAAAATTGAGTATTTTGTTTTAAATATATTTTTAATTTCTAAACAGCTTATTCTATTGTTTTGTGATTCACATAACTATTCATAGTTTATAAATACAAAATAAATTTAATTTGTCTGGCTAATATGTATTTGGCTTAAGTGAATTTCAGTTTAATATCTCTGATTTTAAAAATACAACTTCTAAAATTGGATGGTTTTTTATCCTGTATTTTACAATCACCTATATATTAAGAAATAATAATATCAAAATGAAATATGAAACCTTTTAATACATTAATAATAATTGTATATACTGTTTTATTGACTTTATAATTTTAAAATTTGTTTTTTATTTTATCTTTGAGATATCACAGAAATAATAGTCAATATTAAGTATTATTTTTAAATAATGTAACTAATAATTTTTTTTTTAATTGAACCATTCTGTAAAAATAAATTTATACTTACTCAAAGCTTGTTGTTGTAGCAGAAACCAATGACGATCATTTTCGCTCTCTTCAAAGTTGAGCTAAATAGTTACTTGAACCAATAGTTTTTTCGAAAACAAAGTTCTCTTTCAGCATTAAATGTTTATGACATTTTTCACACAAAATGAAGTACTTCTAAAATGACATCGTATCTCAGAATTCTAACTACTTGAAAAGTTTTTTTAATTATTCTTCAGTTTACAATTCCATTTAATGATTAGACATAAGTTCCTATCTACTCTGAATCACTAAAAACATCAATAACGTCAATGAATCGAAAGACTTAAAGATACTTTACTAACAGATTTACCTAAGATTTTTGTCTAAGTGGGAAATACAACCCTAACTCACAACACATGATAGATGAATGAAAACCACAAAACAGCGACAGATAATCGAACATCTAACAACTTATCATTTGAATATTTACATCTTTGTACAACTTACGGACTTCCTAATTACACATTTAGGAAATTTTACATTAGAATCCTCAATTTTTAATGTCAGATCCAACAATGCAGAATACTTCACACATTCTATAACTTGGTTGAATTTTTCGAATTAACGATTCTCAACAACTGTCAATATTTTTAAATTTTGTCAACTGAACTTATTTTAAAATCTCTTTTGTAATTTTCAGGTTAAATATCATTTCTTTCATTTGAATATAAAATTTTCTGAATTTTTAACTTGAATTGTATCACTGAAATGATAAAACTTTAGCCATTTCTTCTGGTTGTTGTAGTTATTTATTTATAAAATTAGAAATTTCGGAAAACATAATTTTTTGAAGGCGAGTTATTTTGAATACTGAGAAAATATGAATCCTTATTTCTGCATTGATTGGATCTGAGCATTTGACTTCCAAATTTAAATTTTGTGGAGTATCTCATATCATGAAAACCTTCAGCAACTCTTATAATTTTGATGGTTCATGCTTGAAGGCATCCTCTACTGTACAAATACAAACCTAACAAATTTGCCTTTCTAAAAATTTTACAAATTTTTCTAACTAGAACATAGCTGATTACTCAAATATACGACCATCGCAAATTCCTCAATTCATTCTATTTACAATAAGTTTAATTTAGTTTTTAGTTTAACTACTTTCCTCACGTCTAATTTGAAGATTTTTTTTTACTTTTGCTGTTGATTTTCCATTCAATTCATGATTTTAGAAAATTAATTAGAAATTTAGAAATTATAGTTTGGTTTTCCATTCCATCTTCTGAGAAGCTAAGTTGAAGCAATCTAAGACTTCTTGATATTTTTCTTCTTAATTTGGTTTCAATTATATTAATTCAAATTTTCAAAAGGGTTTAAGTTTTTTTTTCCTTCAATCTTTAGTATCTGGGTTCGTTTTCTGTTGTTTGTTACTTATTCCGATTTTGAAGAAACTTGGCGCTTTTAAACTTTTTGGAATCATTTCGAACGAGAATAAAAATGCTTCGATTCTCGATTCTAAGACCGCTCAATTTCTAAGTGGGGTTTGAAAGTTTGATATTTTCAATATTTCTTGAAACATTTGAATAGTCAAAACTTTTAAATGTTAACTTCATCTGGCGCTAATTTAGTTTCCAAACAACTTGTGATTGACTTCAAATTTGCAAATTCTTGAAATTTCATTGTATTTGTAAAGTATTGTCGAATAAGTTCTTCATTCCCTGTTTAATTCTTCAAAGCCTTTTTCCAATAGTAAAAGCGAAAATTATCTTTGTCTTTATGAAAGGTTAGGGCTCCAAAGTCCAATGAAGTGTTATCTTCGGTATCTTCTTTAAGTCATTATCATCAATGGCTTCAAAATTCCCTAACTTAAAATTTCATAAAATTATTATGTGGTTGAAGTTGTTCTGAACATGCAATAACAAAATTGTCTTTCTTTTGTTGAGCATATCTTCAAATATTCTTTTCAAACTCAAGTTCCAGAATAACAATTCACGTTAAATTTAAATTAAGCATATTATAATATCCTTTTCTTCTGTAAAAACCAGTCTTCCAAAAATTTTCATTCTGAAATAATTTCGACTTCAAAGTCGTCTTCAGCTAATCCCGAATTGTTCAGAAGACTAAGTCCTCTTCCCAAAATAAAAGCAGATCCTGTTCCATAAGACGCAATCCGAAAAGAAATTGATTCCTTCTTTTCAAGCAGACGCCATTGCTCTTGAAGAGACGCGAATCGCATACCATCATCCTTTTTCTTATTTTTCCTTCCTCGATGATGCCTCGCGTCTCGTATTTTCCATCGAACATAACCCAATCGGATATATTCTTGACGAAGCCGAAAATTCGCCATCGATCTTCCGCGATGGCATTTCCCCAAATTTACTCGCTTCTGTTTCATACACTGCGAACTGCGCATGCGCAATTCCGCCATCAAGCCTCCATCTACCCACCACCAAGCCTCAGAATCGAAACAAAATAACTTCCAATGCAGAAACAGCACAAAAGAAGAACTATCGTCTGCTGGGTCCGATCTCTTCTAAATCATTGTTCGAATTGAAAATGAGCCGGGGAAAAAAAAGTATTGGGATCTTCTTTTTGGAGTTTTCTAATCCAGATGCACAGACAAATGTGGTGGCTTTACTTGCTGGGGGGGGGGGGGGGGGGGTTTAACTTGAAGGGGGGGTGGAGAGGGTGAATTTAAATCTCGAACGAAAAGATCTTCTTCTGTAACAAACTCTTGCGGTGGGTATTAGTCAGTGGTCTTTTCACCAGGACTCGGGTAAGCACATAATCTTCTTCTCCGAGCCCTGAACGGGGAAAAATACGACGAGGCATCCATGGATTCCTTTTCCTCAACAACCAAAAAATGGAAGAGAAAGAGCAGAGCGGGAGAACCTCTCTGCCTCTTGGAATCCCACACGGGAAGCTGAGGAGCAAAATCCCAGCAGCATCACTTAGCAGCTCTCCCGTGTACTTTAGATGGCCCTCTCTGATTGGATATGTGTGCGTAATTACTGCTATCGATTTTGTCACGTGGCAGGGCCTAGACTCTTTTGTTCTTCGCTCATTACATTATAATTCTTTTTCCTCCCCCCTCTTCCTCCCCCGCGGCGACTACGTCATCGGCTCCGCTCCCGCGCACACCCCCTACGCTCTTCTCCAAACTACCGCAATTAAAGAAGTGACACGTTGAAGTCATGTGCGCTCGGGGGGTGGAGGGTAGTATAAGTATTTCTTTTACGCTTTGAGAGCGTGTAGAAAAAATGCCCGGGTGACCCCATTTTGGCGATGGCCGCCGTTGCCGTGGAAACGGTATTTGTTTTAATGAGACCTTCTCGGTGGTCGCTATGGTGACCGCTGGAAGATGGGGGATGGAGTTAATTGAAATAAATTATCATTTTTAATTAGTCACGCCTGTAAATTGGGAGGTGGCTAGAATAAATTATAAGCTCATTTTTTTGTGTGTTTTTTGTTGTTGCGCAGTATAAAGTTCAAGGTCATTTCAAGCAGCAGTTAAGTATTGCTGATGGAAAAACATAACAAGATGTTTTCCTATATCTTCAAATTTTATCTTAAATTACAGAAATAAACATTGAATACTTTATGATTGTTTTTAAAACATGAAATATCTATATTTTTATTAATTAAATTAAAAGTATGTCTTACATTTCATGATTCTAAAAATTGAATTTCAACATTTGACTCATTTTTCAAAACTAGTAAAAATATCAATGACAAATTTGCAAACTTAAATGTATAAATTACATTTCATTTTCAAACTATTTGTAACTGTCTCACTCAGATAAAGACTTCAGTAATTTGTAAAATAAATAAGTACTCATAACTATATTAAATAATACACATTGTGTGGCAACATCTAGTCCTATTTATCTCTCACGTTTCAAGCATAATTTGCGTAAATATTTGTGCTGCCATACATAAAAAATATTTTAAATGGGTATCTAATAGGGATTTCAAAGAACAACAAAAAAAATTCTAATAAAATAAAAAGATTTTACATTGCAGAAAGTTTAATGCAATGATAGAATATAATATCTATAAATAAATGCTTTAATTTTTCATAAAAGGCACATTGTTTTTGTTGCTAAATGTATGTAATTAAAGATCTCATCGTATTATAGAAACATTTACCAATAACTATGCAATTCATTATTATTAAATTTAATGTTTTTATATGCCACGTCTCCATGTTATATAAATTTTCAGGTAACAATAACGTACAAACAAAGCAATACAACAAGAATGATTCAATCAAAATTATTCTAATTATTAAATGTAAACAACATTTAAATTCAATATATATTATCTTAAACTGAACATAACTTCAGATGCGTTAAAGTTGTTTAAACTGATAAAAAAGTTGAAAACTAATGAAATTGTTTTGAAAATGCTTCAAAAATGTTGTTAACACTATATTATATACTACAAGTTTTCAGCCAATGAATAATTCAAAAGAGTGTTTTCATTTTAAACTATGTGAATAGAATAAACACCTTACAAGACTCAACAACAAACAAAGCATTATCCTACGAAAAGTTTTAAATAACTCATACCCCTCTCAATAATTTCTTATAGAAAACTATTGCCTTTTACACGCTAAACAAATTTACGTTAAATTTCTCGCTTGACTTCAACCCTCCGTGAACAGACTCCAAATCGTAAATTAAAAAGAAAACGTACAGGAAATCTCCTAAGCCTTTTTCTTTCCAGGGGAAAAACTGCATAAACCAATAAAATGAAAATACATACACCAAAAAAAAATTCAACTAACTTGCATCACCACCACCTAAGCAATAGATAGGCAAGCATATTGCGCTGTTATATTGCGCTTCTCTAAACAACGAAATTCTGCTACCTAAGTTTTTGTGTGGGGGAAAAATATGTCATTTTTCAACTACATTTTTAGGGTGTTCTTCCATCTCTGGCCTTATAAAAGTAAATGAATTATTTAGCCCCGGAGTTTTATATATTCCTGCAGGGAAAAAAAGTGGGGGAGGGATAAACCGGGAAATTGGATTTTGCCTCTGGTTGTGGATAAAGTCACGACACGTTTTTTGGTACAATGGCTGATGCCTCTTATTTCTCGGCGTTGCTTCTCGTATATGTGCACGGGGGTTAACTTGTTTTGAATGGAACGGAATTTAAAGTGCTGGAGTCTGCCTTTTATTTACATCGGGGGCAATTCATTCTTGTGAGTGTAATAACTTGTTTTGAGAGACTTGTGATTTTTATCGCTTTTGTGTTGGAATGAAGATGGGTGTATCAATCTGTGGATGGGCTTGGGATGTCTGTTTTGTGATAGAAATGAAGTGCTTCTTTTTGAGGAGTGCTGTTGATGCCTAAAAAGAAATTTAATTTTCTGTTTTCTTTTTTACTTGAATGTATCCAATAGAAATTTTGTAAATAACACATACGACAATCTGTATTTTCTCTACACTTTACATTACATTTTCAACTATTCAAATGTTTTTAAATTAAATGAATTAAGTACCGTAGTATATTATTTCTAGAAAAATATTCTCCAATGTTATCATTTAAAAACTGAAGATATGTTTTAAAGTAGTTTCTCAGTAAAAAACATTAATAGAGACTTAATCTTTTTTCACTATTTTAAACTTCTTAAGTACCTTTATTTGCAGTATAATTTTTATAAATGCATTTAAAGTAAAGTTACTTTTTAAGTGTTAGGAAAGTAAGTAATCAAAAGGAATCTTGATATTTATCTTTTTAATCTAATCTAATAACCTTTAATTTTTGGTAATATATACGACTTCTTATATTCATTCATATGCAGTTTATATTACATATGCTTTTATGTTTAATAGAAACACGTATACAAATCAATTGATAGCAAAATAATTGTAAAGAAAGTCTTTTAGGAATTGCTTGTTTTTCAAGCATGTTTTATATCTAATGATTTTGGAAAAGCTATAATTCTGGCAAAATCTTCTTATTTTTGATATTTTTATGTTTGAGTTTTTATATGTCTTATTAAATATTTGTCAATAATGCATACGAGTTTCTAATTATTTGAATGCATAATATAAATGTATTTTGTTCTACTTTAATTATTACTTTTTTAAATATTAAGAAATATTTAACACTTTTCCAAGATTTTTGTATCTGACATGAATAACAGAAAAATATTTATATCTAACAAAATGTATAGAATTACATAATGCTAATATTTTTTATATAAAATTTACTTTAAATTAACTTTGAAAATACAACTTATACAATAAGTTCCTCAGCTCATAATTTTTTTTTATGTTTTTCAAATACTAATAAATTTATTTGTTTACATTGAATCACAGTTGCATTATTTACGATAAAAAACTCTTCTGTAAACCACTTTTTTTGTAAGTGCCAGTAAATCATTTATTTTTTACTTTTTGATCAAATTATTCAATGTTCATCAATAAATACGTAAAGACGCATCTATAAGTAATAAAAAAGTTCAATATAGTTACAGATTTTTAGTAGAGATAAAATTTAAAAATATCAATAATCTCTTTAAAACATGTAATACACTAACCTGAAATATTTATGTAAATAATAATGTATTTAAAATATTTATTAATTTTGTTTATAAAATATTTCAAGTGCATCAATCCTCAAATAAAAATTCCAGTAGCTACAGAATTACGCAACAATTTCATCACCATCGAAACAATCCCCATCCACCTTTTCATCTTTCCCCCTGTCTAGTCACCCTCCCGCTCTCTCTCTTCCTCCCTCCCCTCATCTCTCTCTCTCTCTCTCTGCTCTTGCGCCTCTTCGCACGGTGATGCTGCAGCTTAATGACTTGATTATTGACATCGATGAAAGGCGTTTCCATAAAAGGGGGAGGAGGAAATGCCTCCTCCAAATGAGCCAATTAAGGGGAGATTAATTCGTGCTCAGCCAATGAATAGGGCTCATGTTCATTAGGGTGACGCCTTTTGGAAGCGCTTTGCATCTCATTAATTGGGCACCGTGGGGGGGGGATTTTTTCTTTGTTGTTTTTTATGTCAGATGTTCGGTAGAGTAGGGATTTTGTTTTGTTTGGATTTTATTTTGATTTTAGAAAAAAGAATTCTGATTTTATGCATGGCTGTAGTTGGTTGAAATATTTATACACTTTAATACTTGTAATTGATGCGATTTCTTTTAAATGTTTTTTTATTTCTCTTGTTTCTCTTTATTATAAAATATATAAACTAAAAGTATTATTAATCATGAGGGTATATTAAATTTGACATAAAAATCTGAAGTATACAATTTTATATTTTTTTACTTCATACATGTTATCATAATTTTTTTTAAAATTTAAATTAGTCATAAATGCAAACTTATTCTTTTAGAAAATTATCTTTTTAACTTTTAAAATAATTCGAAAATTTATTTTAAATTAGTATAACAATGTTTACTTTTTTAAAAGTTTTCAAATAACTTTTTTACTTATTGTACTCATTTTTTAAACCACAATATATTTCTGTAGCATATTTATAATATTATTTTGATATTAATATTATATGGACCTTCCTAAAATATACTCTGTTTAAATTTGACTTAAATCTATTTTTTTGTCTACACCTACTGAAGCTATGAAAAACATAACATATAAAAGTCAACTCTTGAGAGTCACTCAATTTTCAGACGATTGCCTAAACACACAATAAAAATTTAGACAATTCAATAACACGCAACTCAGTATTTTCAGCTTCGAAAAATAAAACAACTTTATTGAGCATTAATCCAAATCCAATACATACACTCACCTTGTCTTCACATCATCAGAGGAACACATACAAAAATTCACATCAACAAAAAAAATACACCCGAGCCACGACTTTAATTTTAGTCAATGCAGCATCATCTGTTACATCCTAAACTTGCATTACGTAACATATGTGTTATTATTTGTGCCAGGGTTTACTCAATAAAAGCGAGGTACTTGACAAGCACCAGGGATGCATAGGACCACTAAACAATCTATTTCCCCAGAATCATATAATTGAGTTTTAGTAAATAGAGAGAAAAAAATGGAAGAAATTCAACTGCTTTCAATCAGTGGATTTACTCGAGCGTGTATCAAATATTATCAAATGTTAATAGAATTTGATTCACTGGGTTAAGGTGTTATTTTACTTTTTATCGATTTATTGGGGAAAATGCTCATCTTAAATAGAGTTTTTCTTGTTATTCCCTATAGCGTATAATAAAAAGCAAATCTGGTTGTTTCATAACTCCTTATTTATGCTGTATTTTGTCGCAAGAATAAATACGTATGGCATGTTTTACTATGATAATAAATTTGAATAAATATTTGTTTTCTTAAATATTTATATTTTATACAATAATAAATTAATTAAAATTTGTATTATGTCATGCATATTGACAGAATATAGTTATATATTTTATTTATCTTCATAGCATTTAACAAAACTGGAATTTTTTAAGTTTTTTTTTAAAAAATTCTTATATATAATAAAAGAGTTTTGACAGACACAATTTACTCTTTAGAATTTTTTTTTTAGAAAAATATTTAATAAACTATATTCGAATTTATAATTCGCTTAAAATACGGTTGTAATTTGCTTATTAATATAATTTGTAATGTATAACGATTTATTGGGGAAAATGCTCATCTTAAATAGAGTTTTTCTTGTTATTCCCTATAGCGTATAATAAAAAGCAAATCTGGTTGTTTCATAACTCCTTATTTATGCTGTATTTTGTCACAAGAATAAATACGTATGGCATGTTTTACTATGATAATAAATCTGAATAAAAATTTGTTTTTTTAAATATTTATATTTTATACAATAATAAATTAATTAAAAATTTTATTATGTCATGCATATTGACAGAATATAGTTATATATTTTATTTATCTTCGTAGCATTTAACAAAACTGGAATTTTTTAAGTTATTTTTAAAAAAAATCTTATATATAATAAAAGAGTTTTGACAGACACAATTTACTCTTTAGAATATTTTTTTTAGAAAAATATTTAATAAACTATATTCGAATTTATGATTCGCTTAAAATACGGTTGTAATTTGCTTATTAATATGATTTGTAATGTATAGCTATGACAGGAAAATTAAAAAAAAAGGTCTAAGTATGCAAATCGAACAAAAAAAATTACTTTCGAAATAATTATGCAATTTCAGAAAAATGTTCAATAAACTATATTTAAATTTATAATTTATTTAAAAAATGGTTATAATTTATTTATTAATATGATTTGTATTGTGTAGCTATAACGTAAAAATTTAAAAAAGAGCTAAGTATGCAAATCAAACATTTTTTTTTTTAATTTTCAAAATAAATATGTAATTTCTGTTTTGTTTTAACAGTTATTATTTGGTTTACACTTTACGCTTCAGAAATTAAAAGTTTTTAGGAAAATGTTTAATAAACTCTATTTAAATTTATAATTAATTTAAAAACGTTTATAATTTATTTATTAATGTGCTTTGTACTGTATATCTATGAACGAAAAATTAAAAAAGAGCTAAGAATGCAAATCAAATAATATATTTTTAATTTTCAAATTAATTATGTAATTTCTGTTTTTTTTATTATTTTTTTTATTACAATTTTAGATTAAAAAATTAAACATTTTGGAAATTTTTTTAATAAACTATATTTAAATATATAATTCATTTAAAAAACGATTACAATATATTTTATTATATTTTGTTATTTTATTATATTTTATTATTTTATTGTATTTTATTATTTTATTGTATTTTATTATTTTATTATAATTTATTTTATTATTTTATTATAATTTATTTTATTATTTAATTATAATTTATTTTATTATTTTTTTTATAATTTATTTTATTATTTTTTTATAATTTATTTTTTTATTTTTTTATAATTATTTTATTATTTTGCAATTTATATTTTTATTTAACAGTTAAATATTATAATTTTACTAAACATATATAAATATTTTATTAAAATTTTAAATACAATTTTTTAAAAATGCATGTAGTTCGATTAAAATATCTAAAAAAGTTACCTATATATTAAAATTGTTTACACATGCAGTCAAATTTATAATAGGCAATTATTAAGTAAACAAATTTCTAAATAATTTTGAATGAGTTATTTTAATTTAAGAATTTGTTTCGTTTGTGACAAAACTAGGATTAATTTTGAGAAAATAAAGATTTTGAATACTTGCAAGTATTAAAACTGCTTGTTTAAAATTAAAAAAAGAAGATTATTCCAGATAAAATAAACTTTAATCGTAAATGGAAGCAAAAATAACAAACAGAACTTTAAAAAAATGCGAATTATAAAATTAATAACAATATGAGATGAAGACGTATTTTAAATATTAATACTTAGAGAATTTTTTTTATAATAACGAATATAAAATTAATCTTAAATATTACATTCTTCATTTGAGCACTATGATATAAGATTATACTCATATATTCAACTACTAGAAAATTCTAGTTCAAAAGTATGTACAAGAAAAAGTTATTAAATTCTAATAGTTTTTTTTAAAAGTGAATTACTGATAATTTAATTTATTTTAATAATGGGCAATCTATGATTTTTATACCCACCTCTTAGTCGCACTTAAATTTGGAGAGAATAACTCATTTTTGTTATATATTCGTATTGATTCAATTGATTCAAAAAAGTTTTCAGTTTTTGTGGATATTCACAGAGTACTTTTTGCAATCGAGCCCTTGCATTACCGAGCGGGAGAGAAGGATGAAGTAAAGATGCTTATCTCTGCCGCCTATGTTCCTTCGAACCATTGTTCTCCCTCACCTCTTGGCGCCCTCACCTTTCTCGCACAAGGGCCCCCTATGACTCCCCGACTAGGGCCTTTATGTAATGATCCCTCCCTTTTCGATGTAACTGATTTTCTTTGTGTTTTTTTTTAAACTTGGGGGGTTAACACCACATTACATTCTGTATCTATCAGGTTACTGTCTGAGTTCATTTAAACGTCATGCAAGGATTGGTTTTGCATGACACAGCGTGACATGCAGGTAAAAGTATGTGCGGTATACAACGTTTAACTTGGGGATTAACACCATATTACATTCTGTATGTGTTCGGTTCGCATCACGTTTATATGTCATGCAAAGGTTTGGCATAGCATGACATGAAGAAGTATGTGCGATATATAGTATGGAGGACACATAAAATTTTAACTTTAAAACAAAGTTTTGTGGTGAGTTTTTTTTATATTTAAAGTATTGCTTATGTATTCGTCAGGTAACTGTCTGGGTTCATTTCTACGTCATGCAAGGCTTGGTTCTGCATGACGCAGCGTGACATAAAGAAGTACGTGTGGTATATAGTATGAAGAGTGTATCAAATTTTAGCTTTAAAGCAACGTTTTCTGGTGTGTTTTTTTTATTTAAAGTATTGCTTATGTCTCTTTTTTGCGCTGTTAGTCTCTTTGCAGTTTTTTAAATGTTTATTTATCTATCTAGTCCTTTAACCCATATAGTATCTCAGAAATTTAATTGACTTTTAGGGCCCAATTTAGAAAACAATAAATGAAATTCAAGTTAGTCTTTCTTAAAAATAATGCTGAAATTTGTTTTACATACATTTTGATATAACTCACTTTTTGTGAAACTCGCAGCAATCTTTGTAAAGATATTCTTGTTAAAATACACAGATTGGAAATTTTAATAATTATTTTTAACTAAAACAATTTATCGTAACGTAATATGGAGAGGAGGGAGGGGGTACGGCTAATGGGACAGAACGTGACATGGTGGAAGAGGAGGTTCAAAACGATTAAAAAAAATTACATTACCTAATAAAAGAACGTTTCCTTAATTGATGTTACAAAAAACATGTTTATTGCGAAAACTACTGTTACATCATTTACTTAAAAGAGCGCTCGATTTTACTTGACGCAGCATAACTTGAAAAAAGTATATGCAGTATATTAAGTGAGAAAATATATACATCAAATGTTTGCTTTCAAGTATATTTTAGTAAAGATGCTTTTCATTTATGTTTATAGATTATTTTTGGAGATTTTCGGATCACTCTACTTTTTCTACTACAAATAAAATGTATTGAACATTAATTGAAACTTACAGTACGCTTTCAGATGAGGTTTTACTTCTGCTTAATACAACGTGATATGGGAATAAGATAAAATAATAAGTGGGTTTTATGATACAAGGGAAGGAATACTTAAAACATAAGTTTTCGAATTATTTTAAGGATGATTATTTTCATATTCGACGAATATTTAATAAGTTCATTTTTTAATTACATTTACAAATGTGTTTATATGTTTGAAAGCAAAATGTTAATTATTTTATTGTTACTAGTTTGTTAAGTTTTATATTTTAAAATACAATTGCAACTTTAAAATTACAACATAAAATCTAAACATGATTCGAAAGATTCATCCCCCCTTCATCAGTAGAAAAAAAAATTCTGCATTATGAAAGGAGACGTATCTCTTGAAATATGTCTACATTTTATTTATTTTTATTGTGTAGTTGTAACGTTTTTATTGTATATCAGTATTATCAAAGCAATGTTCTATAAGACGAGTTTTTATCTAAGTTTTATATTACTGTATTGTTTGTAATACTAATATAATAGTATTACTTTGTGCGAAGGAAACATAATACATAATACAGATAATATTTATCCCAAAACCAATATATGACTTGAATTAGAAGCAGAAAAGATGAAGGGAGGGGGTTAATGGTGCCGATTGATATCGGGACAATTAATTTTTTAAATAATTTAAAGACTATGTTCAGTTTTCATAGAAAAGAAATTTAATTTAACTGATTGAAATCACGATTGGCGGCACTTTAGATGGCTAGTCTTGTTTGCTTTTGACTAAAAAATTCAATTATTTGAATAAATCGATAAGTTATTGAACAAATATTAATTTTGAATATTTATTTTTGTGCAATCATTTTTAATTATTTTACTATATTTTACATTAAGTATTCCTTAAAAATAAATTATAAGCAATTTGTTAATGGCCAGTTACATCACAAATTAATTTTCTCTCAAATCACGTTTCAAAATTTCTAGGTCTAAGGAGTATTTTTATTTTAAAATGTGATAACTTCAATAGTTTCAAATATATCAACAATAATTTAAAATTATATTTAACAATGTTTTTCTTATATTATATGCATTAATTGCATTACTCATATAATATTATGCAATTATATTCTTGATTATTGACATAAACGCGTTTAGGACTTTTAGTGTTTAAATTTGTATAAAAGGTTATAGTGATATTTTTAAATAAAACAACAAAATCAGGCGTTGCAAGATTCCATAATACAGTCTATAGAAATTTTTCTATGTTTAATACAGTTTTTAATTTTCCTATTCAAGTGTAAAATTTTGTCATTGCTAACATGTTAATTATCGCATTTAAATGCAATGTCATTGCCAAAACTAACTTCTTTCTAATCAAATACACAGAACCATTTACTTAAATATAGCCAATTACTTTTTCCACCAACCCTTTTATCTTACACGAACCAATAGAAAATTCTACGAAAAGAATTAAAATATCCTTCTATTTCCTTTAAACCTAGAAAAAAATAGAACTTTCATAGAAGAAAGACAGAGGAAAAGAAAGAAAATATGATAATAAAAAAATAAAGAAAGTTGGGGTAGAAGATGGAAAGAAAAGATAGAGCTTTCAAAGATATCGTGTAACAGAACACGTGGCTTTTCAGGTCGACCATTAAGAGCACTATTCCAAAAGAGTGGAGACTGGTCGGGAGAAAAGCTAAAAAAGTCACGTGGTGATATCCGAGCTGTTATGTTAGAAGAGTATTTATAATTTCTATTTTTTAGTCCCTTTAATACTTATCTTATTATAACTAACTATATTTATGTATTACAAAAATGTGATTTTAATATACGGATGCTACATACATTTTGAACTAAAAATTATTTTAATATACGGATACTATATAAATTTTGAACTAAAACTGATTTTAATATACGGATGTTTTATTAGTTTTGAACTAAAAATGATTTTAATATAAGGATGTTTTATTAATTTTGAACTAAATTTTTTTTTAATATACGGATGTTATATAAATTTTGAACTAAAAAGGATTTTAATATACGGATGTTTTATTAATTTTGAACAAAAATTATTTTAATATACGGATGCTATATAAATTTTTTACTAAAAATGATTTTGTTATACGGATGTTTTATAAATTTTGAAATAAAAATTACTTTAATATACGGATGTTTTTTATTAATTTTGAACTAAAAATTATTTTAATATATAAATGTTTTATTAATTTTGAACTAAAAATATTTTAATATACGGATGCTATATAAATTTTGAATTAAAATTGATTTTAATATATGATGCTATATAAATTTTGAACTAAAAATGATTTTATTATACGGATGTTTTATAAATTTTGAAATAAAAATTACTTTAATATAAGGATGTTTTATTAATTTTGAACTAAAAATGATTTTAATATATAAATGTTTTATTAATTTTGAACTAAAAATGATTTTAATATACGGATGCTTTATAAATTTTGAACTAAAAATGATTTAAATATAAGGATGTTTTATTAGTTTTGAACTAAAAATTATTTTGATATACGGATGCTATATAAATTTTAAACTAAAATTGGTTTTAATATACGATGCTGTATAAATATTGAACTAAAAATGATTTTAATATACGGATGATTTATAAATTTTGAACTAAAAATGATTTAAATATAAGGATGTTTTATTAATTTTGAGCTAAAATTTATTTTAATATACGATGCTATATAAATATTGAACTAAAAATGATTTTAATATAAGGATGCAATATAAATTTTTAACGAGAAATACTTTTCAGCATTAGAGGAACAGATACTTTTACGTTTTTTACACGCGACGAATCTAAACAAGTGAGATATCAAAAGAAAGAGAATTTATCGAACGAATAGTACCGTTTAAATTAGAAATATAAACGTTTTTTTTTAATACTTTTTAAAAAATATTGCATATAAAAAAATCTTTAAAAAAATACATTAAAATTATAGCTAAAACGTGTCTTTGTCGCTTGGTCGGCAGCGCGTGAGAGTACGGAGCAATAGGTCGTGTGAGGTCTAGTGCTTACAGGGTTCAATCAAAATTTTAAAATATGTTTTAATATGTTTAAAATATATTTTATCGTGATCTAGCAGTGGTCAAGCAGCTGTTCCATTTTTATGTTAAATATTTTAATGAAACCCTCTGACGTATACTTTCAGGACGTGATATCACGTCATGAAAATTACCAGTTTTCATTGCAATACATCCAATTTTTTTATTTTACTAAAGTTAAGTTTTAAAATATTTTCAGTTTTCGTGCGAATAGCTGCTTTACATCTGATGTACTCACATGCATTAAACTCTTGATAAAGCGAATTATCAAAAGTTCTCTCAATAAAAGTAGATGTTATAACGAAAAGTCGTTGTAACAAAATATCGTTGTAATGAAATACGGCTGTAACGAAATATCGTTGTAACGAAATATCGTTGTAACGAAATGTCGTTATAACGAAATGTCGTTGTTACAAAATATCGTTGTAACGAAATGTTGTTGTAGCTAAATATCGTTGTAGCTAAATATCGTTGTAACGAAATGTCGTTGTAATGAATGTCGTTATTACAAAATATCGTTGTAACGAAATATCGTTGTAACGAAATGTCGCTGTAACGAAATATCGCTGTAACGAAATGTCGTTGTTACAAAATATTGTTGTAACGAAATGGCGTTGTCAAGAAACATCGTTGAAACGAAATGGCGTTGTAACAAAATACCATTGTAATGAAATGTCGTTGTAACGAAAAGTCGTAGCGCAAAGTCGTTTTAACAAGTGCATTAAAAATGTATCAAAACTATTGGAACTTAAAAGAGCAGTCGTTACAGGAAAGAGGTCTTTATATCGAGGGGTCACTGAAAGAAGGGTCTACTGTATCAAAAAGCATTTAAAGTAGATAATAAAATATAAAAAAATATCAAAACATTGAAAATGGGTGGAAATGTCCAGATTATTAAGAAGATGTCTACTTTTTCAAAAATATAATACAAATATCAAATGAGCTTAATCCGTGACGCGCATGTTAAAGGAACCACGAAATACTGGAAAATTGCATTTAAGTGAGGTTGCAGGGGGGCTAGAACTAATCATAACCCCCCCCCCCCCCCCCGTCCCATGTTGTTGATCCGTAATGGATGCGGCCAGCACGTGGTCAGAATGTCTGGATGTTTCATTAGGTAGAAAGGGGGGGGGGGCAAAAATGGCTTCCACTTGATGGAATGTCATATCGGAGGGGCCCTAATCTCGAAATTATCAGTCATATTTCATGGAGCCACTCTTTTCCCCTCAAGTGCAGAAATTGAAATGGAGGTCGGGGATGAAGGAGGGGTCGAGTACAAATTGCATGACAATGAGGATTGTTCACGACGATGCCTCTCCAGAGCGGGATTGCAAAGCGAGTCGTTTGTGTGTTGATTATTGTGATATATTTTTTTTATGATAATAAAATGTGTTAATAGCCCCTTAAAATTAAAAATAAGTATTTAATTTATGTTTTCGAAGTTGGTTAGGCTGTCAAAAAGTCCCAAAGATCCGGAATTGGAGTAACACCTTTTTCCACTATTAGACAGCTGTATCTATCATTTGGCGCAGTGGTGTGTGTGGATCTTAGTTCAATAGGTTGCTCGATAATGAGTTGAATGTTATTCCACCAAACGGAGCTTAGATTAGTTGCAATCTTCACATTTTCTCTTCGGTAGGAACTCGGTTTTGAGACTTACACTACTTTGTATACAACCCACCTAAATATGTCTAACACATGCTGAATTATTTCAATTACTTCATTCTAAAAAAATAATAAAATGAGTTTACAGCAGAACTCTTCAGATTGATTTCCCCCTACATTTAAAATATATTGTTTCATTTGTAAATGGCATAATTTAATTTTTAACCTAGTGATTTTTTTTTAATATCCTTTATTAAATTGTCTAATTTTTCTTTCAAAAGATTAATAACAAATATATAATAATAAAAATTTGTATATTAGAATAAGGATAGATGTAATTTTAATTTACACTGCAAATTTTCGACGAATTAAAAGCTTATTTTCATATGATCTATACTATTTTTTTTATCTAAATTTTTGTGAGATTTTAATAATTAATAATTTTTTTCGTTAGTAATTAATATTTGCCGAATGCTATCAGAAATGTTTAATATCAGTGTAAGTAATAAAATTTATAATTCTAAAAATATCAAGTAATTTTAATTTCATTATTAAAAATGTACTTTTAATATATTGTTTTTTTTTCGGATCTATATATTAACTTAATTATTTCGATTAATAAAAATGTCAATATTAATTTTACAATCGAATTTTATATTATATAAACAAATTTGGAACATGACAATTACTGTGTAATGTTTTAATCCCTCCAAGCGATTTGTTTTGAAACTAAAACAAAATGTATCAATCTTTTCATATTAAACTTCAAAATGATTTTATTTATGGCGAAAATAAAAATATTGCTTTTCGGTACTTAAAACATCGGAATGCAACGAATCGGAATTTCAATTTGTGCCCCACCCCCCTCGCTCGCTTAGCATTATTTGCGTGCAGCTTCCTTCAAGTCCCCGTTCCCCCAAAATAATAAATTACGCCGCGGACGGGTAGAAAATATAAATAAAAAAATCTCGATTTCAAATTTGATTCAACTGTTCATTAGATATTGCTCCCAACCCTTCCCGGGATGAGTTTTAGGTCTGAAAGCCTCCTCTAACTTATTCCAGATATAAATCTTGGAGGATAAATTCCGTTGAAGATTTTTTTTCCCTTCTTTTTTTTAAGCTTTTTTTTCTTAATCTTATATATACTCCCCGAGACCGCAATTCCAGAAATGATAGCTGGCAACTTTTGCTGAGTACGTTTTCACCTAATACTCACTCTGTATGCTTTTTTAGAGAGGGGAAAAGAGGCCATATACATATATTTCCCAAGAAAAGAAGAATTTATACAGGACGTGAATTTCCAAACTATAACCGTATCGGATGGATGGAGAAAAAATTACCAGGGGAAGAATTCTGGAAATGGAACGGAGAAAACCTTTCTCTTCGTTATTTCCAGAAAGAGAGTCTGGAAAACAAACTATTTCCACTGAAAATTTGTCGCCAGACTTGTTTCAGATTTAGATTTTCCAGAAAAAAGAACTTATATCAGTCACCACTTCACACTTTCAATCCATATTCGAACGGACATTCTTTTAAGAACACCGCCATTTTGTCTCGTCTATCCCACCGAAACAAATAAATTTCCTTTCTAAAAACATGTCGCGATTCTTGTTTGTTTGTGAATATCTATTCTCTCCACGCAAAAGCGGTTATTTCGTATATTTCTATCTATTTTCCCCCAGCCAAAAGCGATTCTTTGGCGCGTTTCTGGGTGTTTACTCAGCCATTTCGGCAGCTTCACAACGCGCTGGGGGAACGAGGTATGAATCTTCCAAAATACATTTAGAATATGAAATTTGTCTCGTTGGCTCCGTCCCGCACCGGGATTTGATTTGCATATTATTGATCACTACATCAATTTCTTTTTCCTCTCGCTTTTCATATAGCAAAGTACGATATCGATATAATACCATCCCGTGATCGATTCATTTTTTATGAGTTTTTATTTTCGGTGCTGCTGTCTTCGAATTTTCGGGTTTCACACCGTTTTGATGTTTTTATGATTCCGACGGGGATGTGCATATTTAAGGAGGTGCATGTGCCCCATGCTGCTTCTGAAGCTCTTCTTGATGTTGACAAGCTAGGTGGGTGACAAGGACAAATAACAGTATAGAGTTGTAAAAGTTCATATGGCTCCTAAATCGAAAATATAAATTGAAAAGGGTATTTTTTCCGTTCGCTTTCTCCGACAACAAACAAAATAAAATTATATTTATTCCAAAGTTAAATAAAGTACAAAAATTGAATTTTTTAAAAAATATTTTCAGAACAGAAAAATATATGCATTAAAAATTCAAGGTAAGGGATATTAAAATATAACGCACAAATTGACAATTATAATATATAAAATCTGTATGCGCAAATATAATATATAGTCGGGGTAAGTGCAACAACTAAGGTAACTTTAGTGGAAGGTATTACTTGTAAGTTCCTAGTTAAAGTACTAGCCTTACCATATTTTTTATAAAATGTTTAAAACGTGTATAATATAGACTATATTTAATCAATTAATTTAATTTTAATCAAACTTAGACTTGTGCCTACATTATATTATATGTATATTTTCTTTCATAAAAAATTTAAACTCGTATATTATAGCCTATAAATATAAGCAATTAGTTTAATTTTAATCAAACATAGACTGGTGCGTAAATAAGATTTAATGGCTCCATCCATTTTTTTTATTAAAGATATATAAAATGCTTAGAAAATACCCAGGTTAAATTGATTAGCATGCGTAATAATAAAAACGTACAGAAAGCGGAAATAAAATATACATTAAAATAATTTTGCTAATTATCAATATTCGCATAAATTAATAAAATAAGTTTTTGAAAATAAGTATAACCTAGTAGTAATTGATTAAACCTAGGTTACAATGTCACTTGCTCACTATTTAACTGAAATAATTTAACTAATATAATTATGTATGTCATGTTTAATTCTAATGATATTTTACTATTTAATGTTATGTACTTATTTTTTGTAATTAATTTTATTTTATGGTTGTTTTATAAACGATTAAAGGTTATTATATCGTAAGGATGATGATATAATAAACCTTTGAAACTGTTTTCCTATAATTGTGAATTGCAAACCATTGTACAAATTGATATAATACAACTTGTTAAACGTAGGTTTATACAAATTATCTATATCAAATAGTGCATCTAAAAATCGATTACATGAGTTTTACATGATCTATTGCAACTAGTTGAAATTAATGATCGTTTGCAAATCGTTGCAAATTACGACATATTTCAAATAGTTATATCAAGATATATTCCCACTAGTTTGACCTAACACAATTATTGCATCTATTCTACAATTATTGCACCTAAGTTAATTATGCAATTATTGCATCTATTCTACAATTAGTGCGCCTAATTTAATTCTATAATTATTGCATTTATTCTACAATTATTACAAATAATTTAATTATGCAATTATTGCATCTATTCTACAATTATTATAACTAAATTAATTATGCAATTTAGGCATCTATTATACAATTATTGCACCTAATTTAATTATGCAATTATTGCATCTATTCTACAATTATTGCGCCTAATTTAATTATACAATTATTGTATTTATTCTACAATTATTGTATTTATTCTACAATTATTGTATTTATTCTACAATTATTGTATTTATTCTACAATTATTGTATTTATTCTACAATTATTGTATTTATTCTACAATTATAACAAATAATTTAATTATACAATTATTGTATCTATTCTACAATTATTACAAATAATTTAATTATGCAATTATCGTATCTATTCTACAATTATTGTATCTATTCTACAATTATTGTATCTACTATACAACTATTGCATCTATTCTACAATTATTGCACCTAATTTAATTATTGTACCTGACAGTTTAAAACATCTGGTTGTACGTCCTGGTAGCTTAACGGATAAGGCTCTTTGGACAGCGATGCCTGCAGATCTGGGTTCGATTCCCGTTAAGTCTGGGCTGTTATTGTCGATATTTATTGAAAGTGATTTATGAAGTTAGCCAATGTAGGCAAGCAATTGCTCTTTTAATTAAATTTTACTCATTGTACTCATTTTTGAGTACATATCTTTTTAAAAATGAAACTTATGCATTCGGATCTATGATAAGCATCTAATATACTCAAAAAGGAGTACATTTTACTTATTTTTGAATACCTATTCTTTACAGTGCACAATTGCAATATGTGAATGATTTATTATGTTATGTCAACTATACCAGAATAGTTATTGATATTAAATATGTATTGATAACTATTACATCAGACTTATCTAAGTTTATACTAAACTCCATTTCAAATTGGACCAATGCCATTTGAGTGAGTGATCCCTCAAACAGAGATCCGCAAAGAACCGGATACACAGGATCATTTGTTTTTAAATATTCAGAATACTACAAAAACGCACGTTCCAAATCCTGTTTTGTAACGAACGGGATATAAATCGAATTTCATACTCGAAATAAGGACATATTCAGTGGGAGATTTCAAAAATGCGAAGTTTTCGAGGCAAAATGTTACCGGGGCATATTTTCAAGTGCTCCGCTTTTAAAAATACTTAAAGAAATTGCCTTTCTAGCCGCTTGCATTATATCCCCAACTCGACTTTAATTCCGAGGCATATTATACTTTGCGTACCGCTGTAAGTTGGTTTGGTAGTGGGTACAGAGAGAGCAGTTATATCCATTCCCGAAATATTTCGCGTACTTTCGTAAATTTATTTTTTTGTGAAAATGCATATTTCCCCGTCATATGGAACAGTTAGAGATATATTGTAGTGGATTCAATGACTTTTTGCTGAAGCGCTTTCAAAGTAGACTGTTTATAAAATATATATATAATTTTTTTGGAGGGGTTCTTTTTTTGAATTGCTTTGATCCATTACGTTTCGTGTATACCAAAAATTTCATAAAAAACTCAAAGTGGTCGAAATAGATCATTTTACAATGATTTTAATATTTTATAATACAAAAATATTAGAAGCATTTAATATGTCCTCCGTTTTTTTTATATATAAAAATACGCATAAAGTTTTGTTATTTGAATAGTTAACAATAAAAATTTCGAGGCAAATTTTGAAAAAAATTCTGATCCGTATATAATTACAGTATTAACTAAATAAATGTGAGTTAAAATATAACATTTAAAAATAAACATTATTTGTGGCTAACTATATTCCAGAAAAAAAAAATTGTCAAAGTAAATGTATTACTTTTCTAAATAGTTGTAATGTGCTTTAATATTTACAATCCTCCTCTCCCTCCTATTTATTGTAAATATTAACTTTCATTTAATATTCGCTAAATAAACAATAGATACATTTTGAGAATGGAATCTCTTATCATAAACTTTTAAATTGGTTTGAATTCTTTTATTTAACAAAACAATTTATTTGCAGAATTTATCAGCCACAAGATGTTTACATGACTGTTAACAAAATCACTGGTTTTCTATAACTAGTTTTACGTTCACAGTTTTCAATTTTATTGCATTTGGAGTTTTAAGCTTGCAAGAAATACTAATCACATATTTTAAATAAATATTTCATTCCTCTCTCTCACACACATTAAAGATGAATTTTTTATTTATAGAACTTTATTAAAATTTATTTTATTAATTATTTTATTCAATAATAAGAATATATAGGACACTTATTTTCTTATTAAGAATATAATTAATAAATACAAATGTGTATAAATTTTAGAAACCATAAATTCTATATTTCTTTATTAAGCCTTGTATTCCAATCACGTCTTTGACATTTAATTATTTTATAAATAAAAATAATTATCTGATTTTAAAGTTAATGAGAGAACAATCTATCAAAAATAAATATTAAATATATAAAAAAATATTAAATCACAACTTTTTAAACTTATTATGTTCTTATTTTGTTTGAAGAACATTGGGATAAAGAAGTGGCCAGTAATATTTTTACATGAAATATAAACATTGAGAGTAAAGCGTTAAATATTATTAAGAAACACATTATTGACTTTATTATTGTTCGATCTTATCGGTTATCTTCGATCTTACCGATTATCTTCGATCTTATCGATTATCTTCGATATTACCGATTATCTTCAATCTTATCGATTATCTTCGATATTATCGATTATCTTCAATATTATCGATTATCTTCGATATTATCGATTATCTTCAATCTTATCGATTATCTTCGATCTTATCTTTGTTATTCGATTTTTATCGATTTTCTTCGATTTTTTATTATTCGATCTTATCGATTATATTCGATCTTTATTATTCGATCTTATTGATTATCTTCGATCTTTATTATTCGATCTTATCGATTAACTTCGATCTTTATTATTCGATCTTATCGATTATATTCGATCTTTATTATTCGATCTTATTGATTATCTTCGATCTTTATTATTCGATCTTATCGATTAACTTCGATCTTTATTATTCGATCTTATCGATTATCTTCGATCTTTATTATTCGAAATTATTCAAAGATACTTTTACAGACTACCTAGTTTCTTAAAGAAAATTAATTTGCTAATCAAATAATGGTTTATTTCTCCTAA
The DNA here is from genome assembly GCA_963932185.1 of Troglohyphantes excavatus. Taxonomy (NCBI): domain Eukaryota; kingdom Metazoa; phylum Arthropoda; class Arachnida; order Araneae; family Linyphiidae; genus Troglohyphantes; species Troglohyphantes excavatus. The sequence continues at coordinate 4,489,028 of OZ010667.1, forward strand.
TTAATATAATATTTTAATTATGTAAAATAAACCATATTTTGATTAGTCTTACTAAAAACAAACCAATACTAAAAACAAACTAGATATTCTTTAAAAGTGGCGTTGAATAAGATCGAATATCCCTTCATATAGACGTCCACAAGAAAATTCAATTCTTATTTCTATTTCTCGCAGTGTTTTCTTTCGTCCTATTACCGACACAACTACAAAAAAACGCTATCAAAAATTCCGCGGACATCTTTTCCATTTTTCCCCTTTACCACCCTCATGCAAATAGTTCCCTTTCATGTTATTTATTACTCGGTGAAGAATAAAGAACAGAAAAAAAAACGACATAAGTATCTTGTTATTTACTTATTTACAAACCTAACTCTTTCACATGAAAAAGCGGATTTGGGAGAGGAGGGGGAAAAAAAGTCAAAAAACCATAACTTCGATCTGGTCTACATAAATGTTTAAGCCATGTTTGTGAAATGTTTTTATATTTAAAAAAAAAAGAGCCATGCTGATTGAAAACGAAAACAGAATAGGGAAGCACATTTCGATTTCCTTCAAGTTTTTAGGGGAGAATGACCATAAATTTCCCCACCCTATACATTTTTCCGAATCGACATAAAATCCAAAATATCGGATTTCCAAGATTTTTTCGAACGCTTTCTTTCGCGCCCATTTTCAACACCACATAAAAATATTCCTTGTACAGATTTTGTTTTTTGTAATTTTATTCCAAACCTCTTTTAGTCTCCGTACAGACCCCTACAGTGACGTTATTGTTACGTGTATATGGGCTCGTCTTAGGATTTTCTTTTTATGGGCACGATGTGTTTATGGACTAACAATGCCTTTTGGCAGACAGTGTTAGAAGGGGAGGGGGGAGGACTAAAATCGGTGTTCCCCTGTTCCTTTATTCGATTTTTTTTATATGCATATATAAAAAACATATTTTTCTTGCTTATAAGATGAACGGGGTGGGGGGGGGGGGGGGGGGAAATCATAAAAGTTTTGGTGAAAAAATTGCCATAGAAAAGGAAAGTGGTACGCAGAAATAGGACACATGCAGATTGTGTGTGTTTTTTCGGAATTTAACTCTTGACGCTGACGAAACAAATTTTATTTCCTTGTATTTTTTTTATTGGGGAAGAGAGAATGGAAATAATTCGCCTTGTAGAGCAAAAAGGGTAGATTTGAAAAACAAGTGTAGAGCTTTCAAAACAGATTTCGTTAAAATTTTTATTTTTAAATCGAAGTTTAAGCTCGTTAAAAATTCTGAAATAATAGCCACAATATAGAACCAATTTTCCACAAAATTTATATTTTATAATTGCTTTTTTTTATTTTGTTGCAGTTCGTGGGAAAAATTAAACATAATAAACGTATTCTTCTATATATAATTTTGTTGATCTTGTTGGAAAATGGTATGCCAAATTTTTTATAACCTTCTTAATTGACTGGGCGTTAGCGAGATCAATGTTTTAACTCGACCTTTCGGCATTTCGTCTGCTTGTAAATGTGTTTGTTTGTGACGCAGTCACAACCAATTATTATGCTCGAGTTTATTCAAGGTTGACATGTATGTTCTAAATTGTTATAAATGAAGTATATATGTTTGTTTTTGTTATAATTATTTTTAGATTTTTTTTATACCTTTTACAACAAAATACGAAATGCAAAGTAAATGTGTAAAAATTCTACAAAAAAATGTATTTAGTAAAAAGCCGTAATAATAATGAAAGGAATTCTTAAATTATTAATTAAGCGTGTCGGCTGATAAGTGTTGTAGACCCAAAAAACAAAGCTCCTAGATAAGAGCGTTTAATAGTTCGCAACTCGCTTTGTCTATAACGTTTGGTAGGATGACAATCAACTCATTGTTGGGTAACCTGTTGAATTAGAATCCGTGGATAAATGATGGATCTAGCTGCCTAGTAATGGAAGAACGTGTTAGTTCATTTTCATTTTTAAATGACTCTTACCACATGGCATTCATCCAGCCCATTTATTAATTGGAGAAAGTTGGCAGAAAAAATTTGATATGCCTAACAAAATTCCGCACCTGAACTTGTTGTCCAATGATGGTCATTTATTTTTCAAAAACCACAGCAGCTACTAAAAAAATATTTTTCAAATTATAACTAAATTAATTATACAAAATTCCTAAAACACTTTTAATTACTTTAAATTTAATATTTAACCAGTATTGAAGATTTTGTTATCACTTACATAAACATACGGAGTGTCCAAAAAATAGCTTAGGCCCATTCGATTGTGAACGTGATAAACGCCCGTGGAATTTTGCAGAAGCTCCTGTGATTGGTTCATAGAAAAACACATAGTTTGAAAGAACCAATCACAGAAGCTTCTGCAAAATTCACGGGCGTTTATTTAGGATGGGCCTTAGATTTTAAAAAATCATTTTAAAAATATATATATATAATAATATAAGTTTTTTTTCCTTTTATAAAAGAAGTAAGTACCAAAGAGTTTTTTTTTAAATAACCGACATGCTGATATGTTATTTTTTCGTTAAAATTTCTTTAAATAGATACAACCCCCGGGAACTCCGCGGTTTTCATGAAATTATTTGACTGGTTGTTAGAGGAAAATTTTCTTCTTAAATTTACAGACTCAAAGAGACGCTCTCAAAAACATAAAAAAATAACAAGCCCTTAAGTTATCGCCTGGTTTACAATACGACTTGTTTTCTTTTGAACTCTATTCCCTTTTGTTTCGTTCCAAACTGATATATTTTGTTTACTACTCGATGGCCCCCCTGGAAACAAGCGCAAGGGAAGGGTGCAGCAAGCGATAATCCCACAATTTACGAACAATCCCCCACAAAATCCCCCCCCCCCCCATTTTTTGATTGAGAGCGAGGGCGAACTGACATCATAAAAAAATATAATAAAAGAAACCCAGGAAAAGAGCGAAGGGGGAAATCGACAAAAGGGGGGTCCCAACCCTTCTTCCAGTTCTTCCTGTGACTTGAGATTTTTATGCGCAACTCTTTTTTTTACCAACCAAAAAAAAAAATGGCCGCCAATCCTCCCGAGAATTTACCACTGCTTTCCGAGGCATTCTCCTATTTTGAGAGAGGAAGATTCCCCTCTGAGAAAAAATAAACAAATAAATAGACTTTGTAAAAAACTATTGTGTTCGCGTCCCCCCCCCTGGTTGGGAAAAAGGTCTCCTTTCCTTTATTCATTGGCGATAAAATAGTGTTTGTTTAACTAAAGCCCAATGTCTCAAATGAAAAACGGATCTTTTTTTTTTTCGCCAACTTATTCCGATGCTATAAATTTTAAGTGAGTTGACAAGAGGGGCTCAGATTGAATATAGCAATTACATAGATCTCTTTTGGATATCTAAGTCTGGGATATTGTGTGGCATTGGTTTTTGTGATTGAATGTCAGATCGTTCCTTCAATTGTAATGCCGAAAGAGGTACTCCAGCACTATAAAGACTTGGCAATTTTTTTTTATATATTTTTTTTATTGGCATCAAGTTTGTTTAATAATTATAGTCTACTCCAGTCCCGTCGCACCGGGGGGGAGGGGGGGGGGGAAATAATCTGGAAATCCTGAAAGTTGGGAATTTCAACTTTTAAAAACCCCGAGTTGGGAAAATGTATGCCTGAAGAAAATTTATATTATTAACAAATGAAATCTAGGGAAGATTAGAAATCACGCAACTTGTAAGATTACATTTAAATTGACCTCAGAATGAACGCTGCATTGGAATATGGGTGCAACACATCAATGCTTGTGAGGGAACTGTTTAATATTACCTAATATATATATATATATATATATATATATATATATATATATATATATATATATATATATATATATATATATATATATATATATATATATATATATATATATATATATATATATATAAAAAAGATGAAAAAAAGTTGGAACTGGGAATTTTCAGCACTGTTGAGTTGGGAATTTCGAATAGTTGAGTTGAGAATTTCGAATCGTTAAGTTGGGAAATTTTTTGTTTCAACCCAATTCAACCCAATTTCAATTTTTTGTTCATATATATATATATATATATATATATATATATATATATATATATATATATATATATATATATATATATATATATATATATATATATATATATATATATATATATATATATATATATATATATATATATATATATTGTGTAACGGCACTGGTCTACTCTCTATCATATCCTGTTTATTTTTAAGAATCTTATTAGAGACCTACCTCAAAAACATTAGTCTTTAGTTTAATAAAAAAAATATTAAATTTTACAAAATATTTCTAATGTTGATATTGCTACGCTGCTCGAAATGTGATTGATCATAAAACAATATTTAATAAGATTTACTTAAATTGATACCTCCAATATTGACATATTGGGAAAGTAATTTTTATACAAATTCGTTTTTCAATTACATAGATATTATAAGTTAAGATTTTTATTTTCATTCACATTTACAAAAACCCATTTTCTTAAGCAGACTTAGGAAGTCCTCTTGGAGTTAATATTTTTATATAAAATATATAGCTCATTTCAATAACTGTATTTATTTTATTACAATTATAAATTACTCATTTAAGACTACTTATATTTTCGTTTAAAATTACAAGTTTAAAAATATAAAAAAATATATGTAATTTATTATTTTCTTACTATGAGTTTAAATACTCACTTTAAAAATATCAACATTGGAGTAATAGTATCCCAGTATTAACCATCTAACGCTCATAGACGTGATATCATATCAAAAGATCTCCAGTTTTCCCAAAAATGCTCTCAATTTTTAAAGCCATAAAAATGCTCAATTTTACATTATTTTTGAAATTTAAAAGTTTTAAGTACATTACAAGCTGCCTCTTTACAATTGCATATTAAAAAATAACATAAAAATGTATGCTTAGGAAAAATTAATTAAATTTCAAAAATGAAAGCAACTTTGAAATTACCAAAATCTCTGAGTTTATACAATTATTCGTCAACTCAAGCTTTAAAAAATGGTAGTCAATAAAAAAAAATCAAGAATTATAAAAATATTTTTGTTTTCCTTCTCGAATTTTTTTTTAATTTTTAATTAAATAAAATTGCGAAAAAGACATGTGAGATTATTTTATTTAAAAAATTTAAATTCAGCAAAATTACAAGTAAACTGTAAAAATATGAATTATTTTTGTAATTAAACTCAAAAGTGATTGACTTAATTTTTTTTTACTTCAATCTGATGTTAATCCCGTTTACTTTTGACAATCCTACAGCACTGATATTTGTGACAAAAAAAAGCTTGTTGCAAAAGCATTATCTGATTAACGAGATTTGTGATGTAGGATCAACTAAGAGATATGTGAGAAAAAAACAGAAAGAAAAAAACTCGACTAGATAAAGATTCAGGATCCCGCCGAAATTTGACCTAGATTAGAACAAGTTGGAATTAGATTACAAATAATACACGTTCGTTTGTCCGTCGATAGCTCAGTTGGTAGAGCGGTGGACTGTAGTTGGTTACAAACTGAGATCCATAGGTCGCTGGTTCGACTCCGGCTCGACGGAAAATCTTTTTTCAATTAAATTAATTTATTAAAAATAGTTAAAAAATTATGTAGGATTTATAGTTTACTGTTATCGCATGTAACAGTCGAAAATTATTTTTAAACATTTTTATTAAAAGTTGAAAAGCAAATATCTGAAAACATAATGTCACAATCTGTTCAGCGATGGTCATTGTTCTGCTGCAACACATTTTGTTTTATTGACATAATAAAACATTATTTTTAACGAACTTCTTTGATTATATTTTAAATATGTCAATTAACTTTGGTAGTAACAAACAAAGTAGTTTAAAGTATAGTTTATAATGTGTTGTTTGACAGCCAAACAATGATCATCGCCCAACAATTTTGTGATCACCCTTTATTTCCATGATAGTAATTAATAAGTTATAATTAATAGTAATTAATAAACGAGCAATTGAAGGGTTTGCTGCAAAAAAGGATGTAGCTCCATCCTAGGGGAATTTGGAGTTACATGTACTATCTTGTGGTAAAAAAAAACTTGTTCGTTTGGTACCAGAAAGATGTAGCTCCAATCGTTAGTTCTCGCGTTACTCAAGAAATGGAGCTGTCTGTCTCATTAGTTTGTTGCGATATAGAGGTAGCTCCTGGAGCTACCGCCATTTTTCCCCAAACTGCTTACAGGCAGGTTATACAGCACTAATAAGCAGTAGAGTTTTTGGTTCTTTTACGTTTTGTGGTTCTGCGATGGACTACAACCAGACAACGCAGCAGATGAGACGGACGTTACAGAGGGGGAGTGTGATGATTGAAAATGTAATTTTCTGTTTTTAAACCCAAGTTATATGCTATATTTCAATTGAAGTTTTCTTTAAATAAAATAATATTATAGTAAATTGTATTTATTTGTGAAATATTTTTCATACAGGTAGACAGAGCTTCTATTTGGTTTCAAGAAAGCGGTAGCTCCAACAATCCAACATGTGCCACGTCATCTATAAGATATATTTTTGAGTGAAAATACTGTCTAACATGTAGGAACAATTAAGAAGATTGATCAAAAAGAAAATCTTTACACAGTTTGGAATTTTGAATTTTCAAACGTTTTTTACGGTCTTTTGCAAACTTGAATAATTGGAGCTACCTCCTTTATACGCAAACTCCTCAATTACTAAACAACCAAAATCGAAAAATGACAGCCCCTTTACTTTAGGGATGTATGATATTGTGGCTTACTTTTTCAGTAAAGAAGCTTATAAGCTTGTATTAATAACGTTACTGTTACTACTCTGTCTTTAATAAATTGTTTTAACAAGACCAACACTTTTTTGACTTATAGTGCTCCAAAACATGTTAACGAAAAAATTTTATATGAAAAATTCGATCTAAAAACTATAATATTATTGCTTTATTTTTATAAAGGGTAAGATAAAATAATGCAAAATTATCTTACCAATTAAAAAGCAAATTAGAAAGTCGTTTATTTTATAAAAATTAAATATATATCAATATTATTCATGAATATTATGATAAATGATACATTAGTTTCAGTACGAAAAACAAGGTAAAATATTCTATTTATTTGAATCGCGTGCATGGCCTTCGCAAACCTGAATGCCAGCAGAGGGAGGGAAAAAAAGATTAAGTTAACTGATAACATGCGTTGGCAAATTTCGTATGATTGTTTTTGTTTCCCTCGGTTGCTATAGCAACACCAATCAAATCTTGGTTATTAAACGGAAGTATATAAACTCACGAGTAAAAACAAATATCTACAAAAGTTGCATCTGATTGTATATTTTAACATTTAATGAATAAAGCCGACGTAAAAATTTAGGTTCGTGTCTAATTATAATTATAGGGAATTTCTAATATTTCCTTGACAAAAAAAATGCATTGTACATTGAAATCCTGAAAAAATAGTTTTTTGTTTTAACATGATTGAAATATGCTATCAATTATTTTGTTATGTCAAATCATAAAAATATTAAGTTCAAACTTATTTAGGAAATTTTCAAAAACAGTCACTGAGCTACAATTCAAATCGTCCAGGTTTTTTTAAATACTGGAGATTATTTGAAAGACATTGTTAAGACTTTTTTATTAATACTTATATTAATACTTTAAAACAGAAGTTGCCACAAATAACGCATTCCACTACATAAACAAATAAAAGTAAATAAATAAAATATTGGCCAAATTGCTTTTTAAAAATATTCACAATCACCACCATATTTTAATATTGACATCCCTAAAACTTTATAAAGCAAAATTTAGCATTCTTTTCCAAAATCCCGATCCCTAAAATGCCATTGAACAAAAATTCAAAAGTCGTAATTTATTTACAAATTAGAGACCCAATACTAAACAAAACACTTATTTCCCCTTTAATAAAGCCTTATATTGACAAAGAATGCCGTTCTTTAAAAAAAAATCAGACCAAAAGTATAAGTTGTTTATTTGAATTATATCTTGAATTAAATTGAAGGAAACTCAAATACCATTTTTCATTTTACCACCCTCACTCAAGTTATATCTAAAATTAAGTGGGAGACGCCTAGGTCTAGGCCTATTCCTTTGTAAGACACTCTTAAAGCCCCCCCCCCCTCTTCCCCCCCCCCCCCCCCCCCCCGACACTTCTTTCGTCTTTCCCACACTGCATTCGTCATGAAGTAAGTCTATAAATACGCCATTTGCCACAGCGTCACTCGTGAGAAGTTCTGCTAATGAAGCCGAGTTGAGAAAGCAGATGGCTGCTTATTATTTATCGTCTGCTGCTTTTATTTATTTTCGTCATCGGCGTCGTTTGCAGAATGCGTTCGAACCTCGGCCAGGTGCTGTCTCTGAGAGTTATTGCCATTAGGAAACTAAATGACGCGAGTGCAATTGAAATGGGATATTTTCCGGGAATTAATTTAAGAAAGTATATTTAAGATTCGAATGCTTCTTGGAAGTTCCGTCTATTGTTCTAAATGCCAACTTAAATGTTTTACACCGGAATAAAAATATTTTCCGATTCGGTTTAAGCATTTAAGGCAATGTTTTATTTTAGTAAAATGTTTATTTTTTGATGATATTCGAGAATGTTGAATTATTCTTTTGAAGGTTATTAAAACAACTGCGAAATATTCTAGGTTTCTTATTTTTATTTTCGAACTGAGTAAATATTCCGCGATAATTTAATGTGTTCGTTATCAAACTTTTATCAAACTAGTTAAACCAACTAAAAAAGAATTAAACAAATATGAAACTAGTTACAGTTTGATGTTTCATGAATGATTTTCCATCATGCCCTCAGCTAATGATTCGTAGGTTCAGGTTGTCCCAACTTTCATGTTAACTGTACATATATTCATTTTAACTGTACAAATATAACTTTAACTGTACATAGGGGGCTACAGGACGATGCGGAAAAAATAAAATGGCGGCATATTCGTTTTTAACATTTATATTCCAAACGAGTTTCAATCAAATTAAAAAATCTTTAATTTTTTTTCTTTTAAATTAAAACCATTTATTTTGGGAGAGAGGATATATTTATCTTTGTTTCAATGTGTTTGATTTCCATAATAAGATTAATACTTTATTAAAAGTAGCTATTTTTGATTTTTATAATATGATTAATACTTTATAAAATGTAGCTATTTTATATATTTTTCACATTAAAATCGGTGTAATTACAACCCAACTTAGAACCATATATTAAAAAAATATTCCAATTTAGAAATTTGCTTTCCTGAAAAAGAAAAATTTACATATCCACCACTACATATATTACAAAAAAATAATTGTTATAGTAAACTTCAGCAATTTTAAACGTTAATGATAAAATGTATAATAACTACTTTCAGCTTTGTTTTTGATAAAAAAAATAGTAAACTTAACATGACGTTCTTTGGGTCTTTGAAATTATCAATAATAAAAATTATAAAAGAAAGCTGTCTGTGGATCTCAAAACACCTACGTGCCATACTTCTAAAAGACCAAAAAATTATATATTAGTATTGTTCACCTTCAAAATGTTCACCTGAGGATCGCATTTGTAAAATTCTATTTAGTTTTTTTAATGATTTAATTACTTTAACGGGTACATTGTTAAAAATAAATATTCAAAAATAAGTAAAATGTAATCATTTTTGATTACGTTCGATGCTTATCACGGCTCCGAATACATGTTTCATTTCTGAAAAAGACATGTGCTTTAAAATAAGCACAATAAATAAAAAGAACAACTGCTAGGTTACACAGGCTGCCTTCATAAATAACTTTCAATAAATATCAACTATTACAACCAAAACTTAACTGGAATCTAACCCAGATCCTAAGGCCCCACAGTCTGGTTCCTTATTTGTTGCACTACTAGGGTGACCTGAAGAAGTTATAAACAGATTTGTTTAAAAGGTGTGGCAAAGGAATGAAAAGTAAGATAACTGAGTTGTAATAACTCAGTTTCCATTTAAGCAATCGACATCAAATAGTGTGGAAAACCATCTTCTGAACAGTTATTTTAAGTTTGTCAGATCGCTTTGTTAAGATGGCTTGAACCGAAGCAAAGATTGACAATATTAAATCACACAGCTCATTTTTGCGAAAGTACGGTTGCTTAAATTTGAGAACGTCTTCGCTCGTTTACGATGCAATTGTAATGAAAGAAAAGCGATTAGGTTCAGGTATTAATTTTTAAGTACCTTTTAACAGTGTAGTGTATCCTTTAACTGTTTCCCTATCACCACTGGGCTAAAGAGATAGTTTATTAGCACTTCCAAATTGATGCAGTAACATTACTCCCTAAATTCAGAGCTAACTAAGCTTTCTAAATCAACCCTTGGAAGCCATAACAGCTCCCGTTTTGGAAGCCCTTTGATAATTAAACGAAAACTTCCACATTGGACGGGAACTAAGACTGCAATTTCACTCTCCTAACCGCTTCCAAATGAATCAATCCACATTCAAACTACTTTATATATCTTATATATCTTGCTACTTCCGCTACTTTTTTCCCGCGCTGAGGGCGAAATTATTCTAATAACTTCGAATCATCAAAAATTCCCAACAAAATGACCCGCGGCAAAAAGTACATTCGAAACCTGTCGCCATTTTGAAAAAGAGAAGAATAAAAAAAATCTATATATATATAGCTAAAGAATAAACGCTGTGGGCGGATTAGGTGACGGTTACAGTCAAGAGGACGGAAAACGGAATAAGTTATTCGGACTGTAGGGCAGGATGCGTGGTTTTGAGGCTTTCTTGGCGAACAGCTGTAGAGATGGGCTCTTTGTTACGGACGCCAAGAAGATAATTGGCGGGTTTCGGTGTTTTGTGATTGTCGGAATTCCTTTTAATTTCTTCCGGTGCTTCGGAGTCATCAATCTAAATTAAGTCACGCCTCGTGTGACGTATTCTGTCACAATGGTGAGGAAACAATGGGAGAAGGTGAGTTTGGGAAGAGCCCATACTTTCGAAGATTTAGACTAGATGCTGAGAGAATAATGGCTTTGTTCGTGTCAATGGTTCAAAGCCCGCTGCCCGAGAATCAAAAGTGGTCCCTGATGCTGTTAAAAATAGGTATTCAAATATAATTAAAATGTAAGATAAAAACTTGAATGCAAATGTAATGTTAAAATGCGGGGTCAGATTTACTGTGCGGTCACCTTTGGAGCGATTTTTTCCACATTTGGCGATAATCTTCTGTACATCTATTTCGTATAAACAAGAAAATATAATTTGAGATGGTAAAAAATAATGGTAAAAATTAAATTATTTACAAAAAGGCCTTTTGACTAATCAATCAATCAATCGACTTGGGATTCAACTGGATTGGGTTAACACCAAGAAAATTCCAGCAAGAGCGTATAATATTCAAGACAAACCAGACACACCATTTCTTCATCTACCCAATACACCCCGTCCACCAAGCCCTTATTGCACAACAAACCGCGTCCCCTAATTCTATAAACGCAGTATTCCATCCCCAAAACAAAATTTAAATAAATACCTCAGATGGGATTCAATAAAATACGTCTAGAGTTCTAAAAAACAACGATACTTGCGACAGCTCCAAACATATTATCTACGACATGGAATGCACAAAATATCTATTTACTCACCCCCCTTCCCCCCAATATCAGTCGATATTTGATATTCATCGCAGCAGCTCAGCTGGGAAGCTGCCTTTAAGTTTATAGCCTAAAGGAGCAAGATTATTCTCTTACATGTGGTCGTAGTCAAGGCGATATGTGAACTTATACTTATATAAGATATTGCATATAGTTTTCCACGTGAACGATATACTTGAGATAGAAGTAATAATTTATTGGACATGTGCACGTAGACTCGCACTACATAAAGCTATATTCAGATTGGAAGTAAATATTTTCGTAAAGTTGTTTCTGCTGTGAAGACTGTATTAAAGGCTTAGGCATATAGTTAAGGGTATTGGAGGTATGATAGATTATCAATACTTTTTTATTGGGAATATAGTTTTCTGTAGTTACGTTTTATTGATTTATATTTTGCGAAACCTCAGTTTGATGTTGTAAAAATAGTAAAATTTGAAACAGTTGGAGTAAATGTTTTATTTAAGCGTACACTTCAGTTATTAATTATTAAATTATCCTATATAAACACAAATTATTCTTTAAGAGCGTTGCACTTACTTTATAATAATTGTACATAGAGTTGATGATACGCCTATTTTAAAACACCAAAAAATTAAAATGGGATTAAAAGAATTATTATGGATAAAATGCAGCAACTTTTTCTATTTCATCCTAGTTAAAGATAGCTTAATAAATCATAAGGCTATCGATTACTAAGCTATACCTCGCATTTATATAAAAAAAATTTATTAAGTTCTTTGGTGAGTATATTAAATATTTACTAAAATATAAATACAATTTGGGTTAATATTGCTATATTCAAAATCATAAAATTACTTTAAAACAACAACTTTGAACCCTCTATAACCAATGAATATAATCGATTTTTTAAATTATTCTATAATTGCGAATTTTCAAGTTCAATAAATGTCTAATATATTTGTTGATTTGATTTTGAAAGAAATAAGCAGATCTTTAAATTAAATTTATTAAATTAATTAAATTTAATAAATTGTAATTAGTATTTTTTTTAAATTATATTATTATACTGAAAAAGTTACCTTCACTCTTAATTATGTGTAAAGAAATTTCTTGAAAATGTCGTTTAATCAAATACCTAGCAGTTATATTAACAATTCGAGACCAAGAACATATATGTATGCTTTGATTTTAATGACTTCAAGCAACGTTTATACAACATCAGAAGAAAATCGAACAACGCGATTGGTCGTAAATACTTAACAAACAAATTTACAAACAAACGAAGGGCCGAAATATTGAGTTAAAACAAGGACCACGCTAATGCTGGATCAAATATCCCCTATTTCCAAGTAAATATATAAAGAAAAATTGAAAATATTTCGTTGTTGTTAAATTCTTGTGATTTTACAACAATGTAAATACTATTTTTTAATTGCTATTTTTAAAAAATATAGGTTCTAAAACAGTTATAAACGAAACCCTAAACAGAATTTTAAAATGTCGAGTTTCAGATGCACTATTAGAATTTAAATAGTCTCTCTATATAAATTTTTCAAATAGGCGTCATTTTTAAGCAAGCGTCATTTTCGTCAGAAAGGGCAACAGTCAATCACTTAACCCTTAATTAAAGTAAATCCCTTAATTAACTAAAAATTAATCCATAAATTAAGTACAATTTTAAATTAAATATTCCCTTAGAAATAATTTATTTTTATTATTTTTCTTATACACTTAATACTTGGAATACTCACGTGATCCTATTGGCATTATGATATCAAACATAATAATTACTAATTAATAATAAGTCTTAGTTTACTTCAAAACTTGATTTACGGCATGTTTCGTACCTACAACTTCAATTCAATGCCGAAAAAAAAATTCGATACAAGGGATTTTTTTTAAGAAAATAGGGAAAAAAATACCTATAATTATACACACAATCTCATAAGAGTCATACAAATTACCATTTTGAAGACACGAAATGACAAAACCCAGTCCTTCACTCAGCGTCTCTCTTACGGGGGTCTCCCCATTTCTGATCCCCCCTCTAAGTGAGACCTCCATGTGACCCACATAAGTCAAAGGGCACCATTACCCCCCCCCCCCCCCCCCTGCACCTTCTTCTTCTTCCACGAGTTGCTATGTAGGGCGCACGTGGGCCTTTTAGGGAATCCAAATTGATTCCAACCTGCTACGATAGGACCTTTATCCGAATGGCCTTTTTGTGCTAATCTTCTCTTTTCAAAGATTCGACTGTTGCGCATTTTTGAGTTTTTTTTTATATATATATGCGATAGTTTTTTATTTGTGTTGTAGCTATTTTCCCTTACATAGAATATTTGTAATGGTTGTTTGTATATTGTTGTGTGTTTTGTTTAAAAAAAAATAATATATAACAAAATATTTCAAAAATTATTCATTGATGTTTACTTTTATTAGATTTAAGAGAGTGTAGGTAATATTTTACTTATTTTTCTTTAATTTGGCAGATATATTTATAGTTTTTTCTACACATGTGTGCAAGGCACATTAGCATAATTAAACGTTCATACATGTAAAAAAAATTATAATTTTTTTTTATATAAAAATAAAATTTTACAAAAAAGTTACCTTTTTTTATTTTTTTTATACGTCAAAGAAATATTTTCTGAAAACTATAATTTTGCCAAAAGATTATATAAAAAGGAATGTGTTTAATAAGCTGTCTTTACATATTTTTGTTATTTGCTAAATAATTTGTTTTGAAAAAAAATCCATAATTTCAATGGTCAAATTATTTTTTAAAAAAATATTTAAAAAAATATAATTTATTTATGACTAATCCCTAAAGACAAATTAAAGTAATATACACTGTAGCAAATTTGGAGAAGTTTCTTCAAATATATCTGAACTTATATCAATGTAAACTTGATCAAACATGAGAAAAGTCATCACTATGAAAAATTAGGTTAAAGTTAATATAAAATGAGGTGGACTGACCTCACTATTTTCAAATTCATGTCACTAAGTCTTTTTAAGTACATGTCTAAAAACCAACAAACATCATATTTCGCTTAACGTTGTGAAATTTGGTCAATGGTTATTTTCGGGTAAATATGTATTACTGCACTGAATTAAATTAGAAGTTTTTTATTATCTTTTATCGTTTTCAAATACTCCAATTGTGAAATCCCTGACAGTTGCTTAGCGATAAATTATTGGTGTTAAAAAAGTGAAATAATTGGTGTTAAAAAAGTGAAATAATTTCAATTTAAATGTAAATTGAAAAACAAAACTTTCGTTTGACAGCATTTGTTGCGATTTATTTTGATTTGAAAAGTTAAAAATAAGTAATATTATTCAAAAGAAAGCAATATTTTACTCAAAAAATAATAGAAAAATATTTTGTAGATTAATGTATTATTGATTGCTTTCTATATTTAAATATATTGATTGCTTTTTTATACGACTTTTTAAGAAGAAATATTTAAATTTTACATTTTATTTAAATGTTGTGTATGTACTGAAACTTTATTTATAAGATTTAAGTGGTTGCAATACACAAGGAATTTTTTGTTCTTAAAAATGTATTTTCTCAGTTTGTATTGTAGATGGATTTATACTGATCATTTAACGAACTATAACGATAAGAAAGTCTCACTGCTGTAACTTTTAAGTTATTGTTATATTTATACTGATTGTTTAATACAAACTTTTAATTTTTTAACTATGTCTTCAACATAGAAAGTAAAATTTTTTTGACAAAGTAAAACTCCCATTAGCATAATTTCATTTATTTTATATAAGGTTAAATATTTTTTTTGTTGATTTATGACTCAAAATTTTAAATAACTAATACTTTGTTGATCTATTTGAATACGTATATAAACTATATTGGGTGGCATATATTTAAATGGCTGTAAAAGAACAGATATAGGTGCATCAATAATATAATATGCTTTATTGGGGATGGATCGTTCAGAAATATATTAATATATTGTTTGTAAATGTAGATATATATCAACAAATCAAGATATATTTACTTATTGACTAGTATTGATTCAGCTGCCAATTTATTCAAATTCACTTACAGAAATTCAACTATCATCATTTATTTGTTATACATATAATCAGCAAAATATCAGACATCCACTTCATTGCAAATTAACTGGTCAATTGTTCAGACCTCTCCGGTACATCTCTGGATGTTAGACTTTCCATTAGTTTTTCCCATTGAAGCATAATTTTAAGAAAGAGCTATTTGGACAAAGCAATTTTTAATCGCCAACTTTGAATTGTTTCAAACAATATACATATATAAATTGATTTTAAACTATTTTATTATCGTTAAAATCTTATGATTCTATAACTATGTAAATACTACTTTTTAATTGATATTTAATAAAATAGCTTCTAAAACAACGAAACGAAAACCTAAACATAATTTTAAAATGTCAAGCCTCAGATGCACTATTAGAGGTTGAATAGTCTCTCTATATAAATTTTCAGATAGGCGTCATTTTTAAGCAGGCGTCATTTTCGTCAGAAATGACAAAAGTTCAGCAAAAATATGAGAATACGTTTTTAGCAGTGAATTAGGCTGTCGTAATTTTTCAGAATAATCGCCTAAAAATTTAACCTAAACTGACAAACATCCAATTTAATTACGCCCTGCACGCCATTCGCTCCCTTCCCTTTTTCCAGGACCGTACCGGGAGCCATGTGTTACTTACTCGACGAAGTAATTTTTTATCGCCAACTTTGAATTGTTTACAACAATAAATATATATATATATATATATATATAAATTTATTTTAAAGTATTTCATTGTGGTTAAAATCTTGTGATATTATAACAACATAGATACTATTTTTAATTGCCAATTAAAATATATATATAAACGGAATTTTAAAATGTCAAGCCTCAGATGCACTATTAGAGGTTGAATTGTCTCTCTATAAAAATTTTCAGATAGGCGTCATTTTCAAGCAGGCGTCATTTTCGTCAGTAATGACAAAAGTTCAGCCAAATATGAGAATACGTTTTTAGCAGTGAATTGGGTTGTCGTAATTTTTCAGAATAATCGCCTAAAAATTTAACCTAAACTGACAAACATCCAATTTAATTACGCCCTGCACGCCATTCGCTCCCTTCCCTTTTTCCAGGACCGTACCGGGAGCCATGTGTTACTTACTCGACGAAGTAATTTTTTATCGCCAACTTTGAATTGTTTACAACAATAAATATATATATATATATATATATATATAAATTTATTTTAAAGTATTTCATTGTGGTTAAAATCTTGTGATATTATAACAACATAGATACTATTTTTAATTGCCAATTAAAATATATATATAAACGGAATTTTAAAATGTCAAGCCTCAGATGCACTATTAGAGGTTGAATTGTCTCTCTATAAAAATTTTCAGATAGGCGTCATTTTCAAGCAGGCGTCATTTTCGTCAGTAATGACAAAAGTTCAGCCAAATATGAGAATACGTTTTTAGCAGTGAATTGGGTTGTCGTAATTTTTCAGAGTAATCGCCTAAAAAATTTAAACTAAACTGACAAATATCCAATTTAATTACGCCCTGCACGCCATTCGCTCCCTTCCCTTTTTCTCCAGTACCGTACCCGGAGCCATGTGTTACTTATCAACGTTCATTTTTATAGCCATAGGATTCTGGGCATCCGCTTTTTGCGGAGAATGATAGCACGGTTAATGTCTATTTTCCACTGCGCATGCAACCTCATGGAAGAGGGAATTTGCATACGTTATAGGGATCCTTTGTCGGGCTAATGGTGACTCTTCCGAAATATATGGACTTCCTTTGAATAAGTACAGACCACTGGCCCGGGTTGCGATCTTCCGAGGAAGGTTTATCTCCAATGAGACTTTTATGTAGATTTGCAGTTTGGACCCTTTTTTTGTATTTTATGTTTTGAGATGACGAGTCGGGTAATCGTCCACGGAGATATCCGAATATTGGAGATCGCGATTCTGGAATATCTCTGTTTTGGCGACTGGAGAAGATGGGGGAATTAAAGATGTTTGATGTTAAAGTAGAAAAAAATATTTATAAATTCCTTGTGCTTGTTATTTAAAAAAAATATAAGTTACATGAATTAACTTAAACTTTTTTTTGTTGTATTATTGAATTAATATCTTTCAAATGACGTTTCGATTTGAAATTTGTCATACTTAAGTAATTGCAATGGCTATACGATTGTTAAGCATAATAATTAGTACTTAGTAATTAATATTTATTAATAACCGTTGTGACTGAATATCAATTGGCCATTGGATTATTTAATATTGCCACATTTGAATTCGTTACAAGATTGGGGAGAGGGTCAAACTTACTATAAATTGTACTAAGTTTGACCAGTATTATTTAATAAAAAGTTTCATTTTATATTGAATTTTTTGACAACAGTAATACTTCAATTCTGAAAAAATTCAATTTTTTTACGGAAAAGCTCTAAAATTAAAAAAAACTCTCAAATTAAAAAAAAACAATTAAAAAACTCTAAAAATTAAAAAAAAAATACTCTAAAATTAAAAAATATTTCTAAAATTTAAAAAAAAAAAACTCTCAAATTAAAAACACTAAAATTTAAAAAAAAAACTAAATTTAAAAAAACTCTAAAACCTTTTTTGTACTTTTTCATTTAAATAGAACACATGCTTATTTATTTCTATGGTGTGTCGTTTATATTAATCCCATAACAAAACAAATATTTTAATGGTTTTTCTTCATTTTAATTTACAAAATTAGACAGACTGCCATTCTAGAGCTAAGCCCCAAAACAAAATTCCGACATAAGATCATTTTAAAGTTCTCAACTTGCCTTGGCTATAACGTTAAGGAATGATATTCAGCTTAACAGTGAATCAACTCAACAGTGGACAACTAATTGAACCACAATCACACACACCAATTGGCCGAATGATAGACCCAACTAACTAGTAATGGACTAGTCCATTTTCAGATATTTCGGACACATGGCTTGGTTTGGTTTAGTTTGGTTAATAAACGTCGCACTAGAGCTGCACAGTGGGCTATTGGCGACGGTTCGGGGTCAATCTCGAAGGAAAGACCCGGGAACACATACACATTCACACACACATTCATACATGCACCTCGTTATTTTGGAACCATGGTCAGATGACGAGGAAACACCTGAACTGGCACCCAACGCCTTCAATAGACGTCGGGACTTTGGACCCCTATCAAATGTATCGTGCACGAGTCCCGTATACACGCCAGTATAATTTGTTGGATATTCTGGACGACTTTCTAGTATTTTTTGTAGCGAAGCTGGCAACCCTCCGATTGCAAGATCACTGCTTTTTTACTTTTCTATGTCAAGTCCATTGCACGGATTCGAACCACCAATCCTCTGATTAGTAGCTGAACGCCTTACCAACTGAGCAACTGGGGCTCCCTCGGACACATGGCAGGCACTTCGCCCCTTTAATGATAATCCGTTAAATAATTACTCGATCATAGGTCAATGGCAACCCCACCTTGGCGATAAATCTCCAATTTCCAGAACCGATGCTAACGTAACGTCGGATGGGTGCAAAGACATTGTCTCAAGCTAGCCGCTACACGCTATTTTTCCGACCGTAAAACCGATACTTAAATTAACACGACATGCAGCGAAAGTGGCCACCAATTACTGGATGCAGGAGAACATAAAACGAAAATAATAAAGTTTATGATGTATTATTAAATCGTCAATAATCATAAAACCCGATACAGAGAATCCGGATAGTGGGAACCCGGGCATTATAGTTCGAGAACAATCTACGGCCCCGGATGTAGCAGAGATATAAAGCTGGAGGTATTCCGAAGTTGTAAAAGTTTATGCTGCTTTTCCCTCTTATTTTATTGTGTACTTATGTAGATACAATCTTTGAGGTGCTTTGCATCGAGTCCTCTTTTCGGAAATTTGATTAAGCTTGTCTCGGATGCAGATGCAATAACTTAAGAGGTTTCTTGTCGTTTGGGATCTTCTGTGCGATTTGCGGAAGTTTTGATGAAATCTATTAAATTTATTTTGTGTGGAAAGTTAATGAGTATACTTTAAATTGTAATTGTTTTAAGCAAAAGCATAAATGAACGAGATAGTTGTAGTCTGCACTGTAAAATAAGGTACTTAAAAATGAGTACCTGAACCTACTCGTTTCTTTGAGTACAATTGCATCGTAAATGAGTGATGTCTTACTTAAATTTAAATAATCGTACTTTCTCAAAAATGAGCAGTGTGACTTAATATTGCTAAATTCAGCTTCTGTTCAAGCCATATTCAAAAAGCGACCTGACAAACTTAAAATAGTTGTTCAGAAGATGATTTTCCACATTGTTTGATGTATATTGCTTAAATTAAAACTGTCCACTACTTAAACGAACTTATTTTAACAGTATGTGAAGTGTTAATTTGGTTATGGATTTATTTATTTGAAATTTAATGAAATTTAATCATTATTAAAAAAATACTAATTATTTTTAATTAACAATTTTGTACAATATGTGCATCAGAATGTGAACGATATCCCAAAACATTTTTATCAACACTTCATAAAACAAAAATTACCTTTTAAATTTAATTTTTAGTTTTCTCATAAAAAAACTTTTCACACCCGCATTTATTGACTTACAGTTACTTACATTCTCATATAATTTTTTTTTTTCACAAAAGTTATTTTTAATTGGTAATTTTACTTTTTTTTATGCTTATTATTGTTTACCTGGCTTTTTTTATTTGAAATTTAAAGAAGTTCAATCATAGTTGAAAAACACTAATTATTTTTAATTGACAATTTAGTAGAACCTGTGTATCATAGTTTGAACGATGTCCAAAAACATTTTTGTGAAAAGCTTCATCAAACAAAATATACCTTTTAAAATTATTTTCTAGCTTTCTCATAGCAAGTATTTCATTTAGTGGCTTACAGCTATTTGTATTTTCTTATAAAAATTACTTCTCACAGAAGCTTTTTTTTATTTTATTAAATGAGTATTTTTATTTTCTTTATGCTTTTTCTTGTTTACCTTCCTGGCTTTTATTTTGTAAATATAACATTACGTTCATGGATAAACCATGTGTACATGTGTCATTGTACTACAGGAAATGACTTTTTATATATATTATATCTAACATTTCAATCATCAGTTATTTAAAAAAATGACTTGTTTAAATTATTTTCTGCATACTCTCTACTATAATAATTATTACTAGTTTAAATAGTAGTAGTCATTTTTAATTCGTCGCATGACAGTTACTATTAATGCATACAGCCATTTTCCCTCCTAATTACATTTATATAATTTTTTATTAATATTTTGTAATTTTTTTAAACATGTATTATATTGAATACTAAATTGTATTTACAATTAACAATCTGAATATATATAAACCAATATTTAAGTTAATTTTTTTTCTAATAAAATATATCGATGCATTTCTTGCAACCTAATTAAACATTTTAACTTATTTTGTATTCGAAGTAATTAAATCATTTATTTCAGCAATCAGCTAAAGCGTATTTTTTCGAATTTTCGGGAACAAAGAAAATTATTCTATTTTCGATATTAATATAGATTTTGGCTTAACAAATTTTATAGTATTAATTAACATTTCCTTCAAAAAAAATTCAAATTTTTTTTAAGTTCAAAAAACAATTAGCAGACTATTCAATGTTGCATTCACGCTCAGCATGCTAATGGGGCTTTCTGATGATATCAGCACTAAGGGCAATATTCACTGTGAAAATAACCCATAAAATGGAAAGAAATTTGAAATGGATTGTGAACAAGAATATGTGTTTACCATAAAAGATTCCAATTTCACAAAAAAAAAATCTAAATTTTTTTTTTTTGACTGTTTTCCGAAATGCATGATTTGATTATATATCACTTTGGAATGCCTGGAAAGGACTTGTGAACTAAAAGACTACAACACTGACGTTTAAGCGATTTTTGCTATTGTAAAGTTATTTTCGCTGCTCAGAAGTTTAATTATTTGTTATTGTTCAAACTCTTTAATATAATTTTAAGAATTACAATTAATTGTAAAGAGTTAGCTTATAAGTTTTTTCTCAAATTTTTACCATTTACATTAAAAAAAATATCGTAGAATGGAGAAATTTTAAAGAAATTAAAATCTGCCTGCATTGCTGGAAAACTGCACGCGTGTTATCACGTCTATGACCGTCAGATATATATATATATATATATATATATATATATATATATATATATATATATATATATATATATACGTGTGTGTGTGTGTGTGTGTGTGTGTGTGTGTGTGTGTGTGTGTGTGTGTGTGTGTGCGTGCGTGTGTGTGTGTGTAGTAAAGATCCCTTTTACGCCCCTTAGACACAATCAATCTTAACACGTGATATATCAAAAGAAAGAGAATTTCATGGACCAGTGACGAATCTTATTTTCATCTCGTAAATATCAACGTGTTTTTTTTTTAAATGCGTTTAAAATAATTCATTTTAAATGGCTTTTTTAAACAAGCCGTTGATAATGGTGTATCTATGAGGAGACAGTTATATGTTTTTGATTTTTTTACGTTATGGAATGTCTGGGAAGGACTTGTGAACTAAAAAACTACAACACTGACGTTTCACTAATATCTTTCACTCTTACAACGAATGGGTATATGGGGGAAGGGGGGGGGGCATGCGATAAATATCGCACGGGCATCATAGTCCTTATAAAATCCTTAAATTAAAAAAATCCGTAAAAAATATTCACTCTTTTAGAGCTTAAATAAGCATAATTTCAAAAATAAATCTGTACTGCTCATTAAAAAATTAGAAGAAACATGATACGAGTCTCCTGTGAAAACAATATGTCCCTTGAATACTTTAGGAAATGGTTCATTTTATTCTGGACGACGATATGAATATACTATTTTATTCTAAGGTTTTTTTTACGTAGCTGCAAAAGGCTATCGAAAATTCTTCTACACTCGGATTATGGATAAATGTACCCCCCCCCCCTAAAAAAAATGAAAGTAAAACGCTACGGGTTCCTTTTCACTTTTTTATCCTTTGCTCCTCTATCGTTCACCCATCTAAAAGCGAAAGTAGGTTTAAACCACTAAAAGCTTCGTGTATAAATATACTTATATATAAAAAAAAACTGTCAAGATAGATGATCATAAAAAAAACATATAAAAGCAAGAGGGGGGGAGACCTATTTTCAAAACCTGTGGAAGAATACTTTTGCTCCACTAGCACTACAAAAAAAAAAATGGTTGACGCTGCCAAGACACACAGTAAAAAAAAATTCTCGAACGGGACCCCGTAAAAAAGCCTCTACGTCGTGACACGTACAAAAAAAAATACCCTAGAGAAACAAATAATAAAGATAACCGCTATCTACTCTCGAAGCAAGAAGTCTTGGAGTATTAGTCCTTGACCTAAATTGGAAGCTAAAGCTGGGGCCCCGTTTCAGGGGGGGGCCAAACTTAGAGGCACTTTTCAAGGAGTTGGTGACGCTAACCCAGATTGGGGCCCCAGTTTTGGTATGGGAAAGGCGGGGAGCGGAAACCGGGCAGGGGAGGGGGGCATTTTTTTGGCTGGTCTTTGCCTTGATGCGTGGCTTTATGTGTGTGTGTGTGGTGATATTCTATACCAACCTGAGAGACGTTTAATTTTTCGGGTGGATGTGGGGGCTAAGTGGAGGTTTTAGGGGAGAAAAGGTCCCCGATTACGAGAATGCAAAAAGACACCAATAAAGCAGTTTATTTAAAATAAATCTATAGGGCGATTGTTTGAAGAGTAAAACCATTTTCCCAGAATATTGCGCAACTAGCTGTTGGGCTCCTCGTTGCTGGGGGACTCGTTTAACATACACATAAAAAAATATAGTGTCTCCAGCCGGGAACTTAAACCGCAACCTATTGCTCCGAAGTCCCGAGCGAGCTACACAGGCATGGTCTAGCTGGATCTTGGAAATATTTTCAAAGTAGTTTCTTTATGCATTATTTCTTTTAAATGCATTTTCTAAACAAACGGTTAATATTTCTGAGAACGTACGATTCGTCATTGCTCCAGGAAATTCTCTTACTTTTGATACTTCACATGTTAAGATTATTCGCGTATAAGAGATGTATGTTATAGAAATAAGAAATATGATGATGAGCAGTTGAAGGTGTGAAAAAACAACGAAGGTCCATTCGCAGTCATTTCGCTTAAAACGCAGAAAGAGAGAGAAACCATATGCCTCAATCATCGCTTTTTTCATTTCATAATTTGGTACAATAAAAGTACAACCCTGTACTTCATATAAGGCACACACATATCAATTTCAGAGGTGTGTACCCTCATCGTTTATCCCTGGATCTTTTAATTAAAAAATCGACTTATTTATGTTCTCAATTTTCAAGTGCCTTAGTATTTTTTATTAAATTTCATATTTTAGTGTACAATTTTACGCTATTGATGTCTAGTAAATACGTCACATATTCCCAAATTTTAATTGTTTTTATTTTTGGAAAAGCATAACTGTAATTGTCTCCATAACAAAAAGTCATCAGTCTACATTGATCGTTAAATTAATAAAAATATTTTTTTGCTTAATTGAAACACTTTTTACATCAAACAGCTTAGCCATTTAATATCCCAGAATAAAAAGCATATATAAAATTTATACTTATTAAATTATATTTATGCTTATATGGATTCTATTATTATATTTTGATTCGGTTCGGTGTTCCTACAAAATTATGTTAACTGAAAAATTTAGTTTCTTAAGAAATTTCTAATTTCTTGATTGAATTTATATTATTCCAGAAGGATAATTTTTGAAAGAAAATCGGAAAGGGCACCTAATTAAAAAAATTCAAATGTTTGATATATTTGAAGTAATTTATTATAATCTATGTAAAATTTTAAAATTTATTTTTTGCCCTACAAAAGCCTTATATGCAATATAATTTAATGGCATCAATAATAACGCTTTCACATTTTAGTGTACAAATATGCAAAATATGAATGCTTGTTGTACTGTTTATGTATATACTCTAATCCTATCCATGAATAATTGTTATATAAACTTCCTTTACACCGCCCACATCCTTGTAGTAATTTGTTGAAACAAGTTTTCATTCATCAATCCCACATTTTATCATCCAAAAATCTTGTCATTAATACTCCAACATGTTGTGACTGCAAGATCGGCCACCGCGATTCGATTATGGAATGACGCAGTCGACAAAAGAAAAATAAAGCTTAATCAATTGAGCACAAAAAGCTGCGAGTTTGGTGCAGCCATTCATCCCTCTTTTTGTTTGAGACGTTGCGAAACCTCGGTGATTGAAACTTGCGATTCCTCTGAGCAGAAAATGAATTGGCCCCAAGTTGTTTTCCTCGTTTTTCCGACCTCTGCGCATAGGAAAGTAACAGTTCGTGACATGCATAGCAACTCGTGTGGCAACTTCGGCGTTCTTCTTTTTTCAACGACCGGAATTGCAACTTGTTGCAACGCGGCGGGGCCACAGGCTCCGAAACTTCGAACGTTATTCTTTTTTAACGGAAATGTGTCGTTATCAGATTGATTACTTCGCTGACGTTCGTTCGAAAAATAATCTCGTAAATAAACACTTCATATATTTTTTTGTTGTATCAATATATCTCTACGTAGTGAATGACCTAACCAACGGCACTCAATACAGCGCATAAAAACTATGAAAATTATTGTTTATAAGCCATTTAAAAAAATCTTATTATTCTTTTTGTTATTACCGATGATAACCTTGAATTATTTTATGGTTTCATGCTTTGTTAACTTCTATATAATTAGTTTCACCTCGTATTATATTTTTAAAGTTTTTAAATGTTCTTAAGCATATTAGCTTCTCAATTTGTGTCATATCATAATCAACTAGTGATTCACAACAAATGGTGACAAAGTTTTAATATACAAATATAAATTATAATATAGTTAGTTAATTTAAAAGTAATATATTTTATCGTAAAAATAAATATTGAATTCATTTTCTCAATGATTTCAATACTTTTCAATGTTTTTCATAAACTCAATTTGTATTCAATTTCTTTGCAATCTAACTATCTACTCTTGAAATAATACAACCATTTTCTATAGTGCATATAGGAGCCGTGTAGTTTCAAAACCAGATAGATCCACATTTTTCGCAAAACTTTTTTTATAGTTATTTTACAGAAGTTTTCAATGTACTACATCACATTGCAAAGTGGTATTGGCCAAACGCATCTGGAACCTGTCTAAAAATGCCTTCAAAGTCGTGGGTTTAGACCCAAAAGTACTTGGCATTTAATCGTTTTTGGCATATCCTGTAAAATTTATGAAAATGGATCTATCTGGTTTTGAAACTAGACAGCCCATATTATCATTCCTAAAAACTATAAATGTAGCTTCCAACTTTTTGAAGTGCTGTTTGGCGAAAAAATGAAAATAATATTTAAAGTTTGTACTACTTATACTTAACATTTGCACTATTATATCGATGTCTTAATACACAAATGATGTGACAGTACACTGATTTCACTAATGATAATCATTTGAAAGCTTCTAGTGTTATCACAAGGAATGGAAAAAACAATTGTCTCTGTTAATTAAAGTAATTGTTATTCATATACCGCAATTATGTACTAAATGTATTACAATTTAAGATTTCAAATGAGCTCTTAACTTTAAATTTACGAAATATGCACCTCTTTAGAAAGGCATCGATTTGCTGTTTTAATTTATTCTAAAGAAAAATATAATCCAATTATCATTTCAAGAGAAAAGGAATAACATGGAATAACCCCATAAACATAATTGTTATAAAATGTCAATTTTAAAATTAATTTTATTAAAAATTTAATCTTTTTAGCATTTGAAAACCAATAACGTTAAGCTTTAAAAAAAAATCCTGACCAATTATATTTTCTTAAATACTCGAGATATTTTTTGAGATACACAAAGTTTTCATGCTAATTTTCTCTTATGTCCTCCAAAAATTCCTCAACTATATATAAATAATAAACCTCTTATAAAATTATTTTTCTTTCTCTTTTATATTTTTTTATGCTTAACCTAATGACAACTTAAACTTCATAGAAACGGAGTATTCCTTGACACCTTGAAAAAAAATAATGCTCCAAAGAACAAACAAATCCTAATAAATTTAAAATTAATACTTTAGTGAAGTAAATGTAAAATTTAAAATATATATTTTTAAAATTAAACTGCTAGTAAATGCTTAAAATAAAAATATACTTTTGCATATTATTATTAAACTTCTGCCATAAATTTATGTTCGTTATATCCTACTTAAAATCAATGTATGTTTCATATCCGTATCCAAACATATATTTACAAACTTGTATGAAATTTAATAAACTTAATTAATCAAACTTAATTGTCTTGTACTTGTCTACAATATACTTTTTCTACTAAGTCCAGTAAATTGATAGGAAATCCAGTATTGTCCATTGAATACAAAGTAGAGTCATGATAAAAATATACATTTATATATGATTTTCCATCATTCACGGCAATTTGTAGTGACTCTTTAATATGTTAAAATATTTAATTTTCTAGCGATTCTTAGTAATAAACACTAAGAGTGTTTTAATATTATATGAAACAGATAGTAATAATTAAGAAATATATAAATAATACCTTCATGGCTTTAAATTCCATTACTACAAAGTTAAATTTCATTCTATAAATTCTTATATTTCATGCAAATATTTACAGTGCTTGAAGATGTGATTATACAAACTGTGTACTATGCAGCTTTGTAGAGAAATGTGCTTCAAATAAAAGTGTGTAACATCAAATGATAACAACATTCAAACACAAAACAAGATACAGAATTGAAATATGTTTATTATGTTTAGATTACATTGTACGCTAATGAAACAACAAAATAAAAATGAACAAAAACATACAGTAACACAATGCATAAGAACAGGCAAGGTAGAGGAAAAAGGAAATAGTTTGTAGATGTAGAAAGTCATGCCATGCTTTAAGTAAAGAAAAAAATAATAACTTGCAACGAAACATCTTTAATATTTTTTGCTTAAGGTAGAAATAGTTAATATGCAAATTGTTACAATTTTCTAAACAAAAAAATATGTGTAATGTTATTTGAGCTATATAATTAAATTGATATAAAAAAATTAGACATTAAATTAAATTTTTAATTTTATCAATTTTTAAAATGTGTAAGTTTTTATAATATTTAACCATGCTTTTCCGGAAATAGTTACTGGTATTATCAAGTCTATTCCTAAGGCAAAAAATTCAAAGAAAATGATTTATTATAATCGTTTTTAATTGTTGTTTTATAAAATCATTTTATTATGTATAGATGGCCGCTATAATCAGTTCTGAAAAGTGCTATAGTCAACTTATCAAAATAGCATTACACAAGTATTTAGCTATTTATAAATATTAGTGACTCTATTGAACCTAATTTAATAACGCAGCTGTATCAGGGTTTTTAAATATACTAAGCAGCCTTGGAAACATTATATTTTGTTTAAATACATTTCATATAATCAATAGTTTTAAAGTTTTTTTTTAAAATAAAATTAAATATTCGAAACAAAAAATAATAACAAAAAATCCTCCTCCCCCCAAAAAAAGTGGGTTAACTTACAAAACTACCCATTCTTTAAATACCATGCTCAAAATAATTGAATAAAAGCCCCAATGAAATTCCAGAAAACGATCAACAGTTTCATTTCAGTTCCTCAACAAAACGTTCTTTTCAGTCGCTGGTACGACGTATCCCAAAATACCCCCTTGCGCAGTTCATACAAAAACGAGCAACACTCTGCGCAGTATGAAGTCGGCCACGTAATTGGGACTCTCGCCTTAATCAGATCCTTATCGAAAGGTCAATCCAAGAAAAAGAATAAAAAAATAAGAATTTGATGATATATGGCGATTGTTTGGGAGGCCTTAAAAAGCCAGTAATACCAGAGTAGAGGCTTATATGACGGTTTTGTTGTAGCTGTAATCCCATGTTGAAGTTGACGGTTGCTACGTGGAAAAAGTTACCACGGCCTGTTATTTGGGCAAATTGAGCGTAATTATAGACTGGTGACGTCAGCCAGTGACAAGAGCGTGGATTTTGATTTGGTACTTAGTTGGTCATTTTTACGACGAAACTGTTTGCGTCTTTTAAGTTTAACAAAAAAGTAAAACTTGTTGAAGCGTTATTATTATTATTCTTTCGCCGAAGGACTTACTTGGAAAAGGCGGGTAATGACGAAGTTAACTGAAAATGGAAACTCAGAATAAACTTTTGAAATAAGGAACAGCCGTTGGACGGCCATTTTTACTGAGTTGACATATAAAAATATCGACAACATTGTTAGATGTATTGGCCTATGTACTGTAAACAGATCGTGTCAAATATTTATAAATAATAAAACACTTGATTAGTTTGTATCCCTGAATTTTTTTCAAAATATCCAAAACTAAAAAACAATAAATAATAATAAAAATATAATTAAAAGAAAAGTTGACGATTTTTTAAAAATTTTATCTGGTTAACTTTTTTTTTATTTCAATTAAAGTTGTTCAGTTTTAGATCAAAAAGAGTTTAAAACATGTCAGGTAAAATATGGAGATCCTTCATAAAAGTAAAACTGTAAAATAACTTTATAGGACTCTCATATGTAATACCTAAGTTTTACCATTATAAGGGAACACGTTGATATGTTTATTGCTACATTAACCACGTTGATATTGCTACATTATCCACGTTGAAATGTTTATTGCTACATTAACCACGTTGATATGTTTATTGCTACATTAACCCTTTAAATGTTTAGCAACTTTTCAAAATTGTTATTTCCTCTGCCAAATAGTTTACTTTATATATCCAAATAATGTATATTATATATTTATTTAAATTGTTATTACTTTAACAGATATAGCTTGAAACACCTCTCAACGCTTTAGATTTGAAATTTTTTTCGATATAGAATATTTTTATGAATTTAAGGTTTATGTGTATTTCTAGAAAAACTAGAAATTCAAGTCGACTTACAGTCGTTTACCTCCGTCAGAGGATTAAAGCATCAAACTGGCGACCAAATTTAAAGGATTTGGCGAAAAAATCAGTGCATAATCTTTATTCATAGTACACAATGGATGCATAAATGCATTTTTTAAACAGAAAAGGAAATTTAGATAATTTCCAATAATTATTCATTTACTTTAGCCTAAAAATAAAATCCAAACAAAAGTCTAGAAGTCTCTCCCAATATTTTTTAGTTTCCTGAACTAAACTTTTCAAAAAAGTAGAAAGACAAAAAAACTGTTTACGCAGGCCCTATTGACATTCCACGTACTAACCTAAATAACTACCTTAAGGCGAAGACCGAAATTCGCGTAAAAAATTCATATCCCCAGGGGGCCAGATACCAGAAACTATCATTAATTATTTATGAAATGTTTTTTAAAAGGTGGGTTCGTTGAACAGAAGTATTTGAAAACTGATATTTTCTAACGAGCATCGTAGCGAATAGCTGCAACTGACGATAAAATTGTTGCTTTTCGTCGCCGTAATCTCTTCCATATCTTTCGTAAATAAATACTAAATAAGAGATAAGAGTGTAACGGACTTTTTACTGAACTTAATGTTATTCAGGAGGGGTTGAAGATATTTTTGAACGGTTTGGGAAAGTCAATAGGAAAAAAGACTTTAAAAATTACAGCATTTGATAACGAAATACCATTTTCAAAAATATCGTAAAAATATATTAGGATATTTTTACGAAATATATTAGGATAATATCCGAAATACTATTAAAGAAATTTTTAATTTGTAACGAAATCGTTTCTTTATGAATTCGTCTATTTATTTAAGCGAAATCGATTTATAAAATCGTGAATAATATTTTAGCTTAGTTTTTACAAATACTTGAGTATAACAAAATATTAATTAGTAAGACAATTATAATAAAATAAAATTGTCATTAATTAAGCAAAATATTAAAACCATGAAGTGTAATAGCAACAACGTGTTGCGAGATGTAGAAATATTAGGTTTGTAAATTTAAACTCAGAAATAAATTTAAATAATATTTAAAAGCTTATTTTTTTATTTAAAAAATCAGCATTTTAATTATAAACAAAACTTAATTATGAATTCTGGCCATACATTTTATTAAACTTATCAAATTTTCAATTAGAGCTTTTTGTTATAAATCGATGATTTTAAAATTTGTTATAGTATATTCTAGTATAATTAAAACCAATTATATTTCATGCCCAAATGTGAATGTAAAAGGAAAATCCAAGTAATCAATATTAAAAAAAATAACTCAAAAGTTCTAAAGTACAGTATTAAGGTCCTAATTGAGTCTTTATTTTTCTTATTTTGATTTAAAATTTTGCTAAATTAATTCAGTAAAGATAACGTAATATATTTGTTATGTTATATAAATTTTTTCGGTACATTTTTCCGAATTTTGCTACAAGTTGCTGTTAAGTATATACTATACAGTTGTTTAATTTTATTACATTAACAGTATACCTAATTTGAATTTTTTTAAGTAACTATGTCTTCAAAATGTTTCAAAATAAAGCTTTAAAATACCTAAATAAGTTCGTTTGATCCGTTGCAATTGATGCTTCTATAAGAATATTTACTCTGTATTAAATTTTAATACATTCTTTACAGTTGTAGTTTTTAATCATTATAAAACAGAAATATTTTTAATATATATTTATTTTCTGATCATTTTTAAATATTAACACATATAGACATATCGACATTAATTTTCAATTTATGGTTCGTATACCAACACAACAAGAATTCTTGTCTCATTGAATTTATAATAGCACTTCAAAATGAATAAATTCGTACCACGTGTTTACAAAACGCAGGGTGTAACCAAGTTAAAAAACATTGAAAACTCGTCATTACGCTTTGAAGGATATCAGTCTATCTTACTTTTGAATAAGAAAACACTTTGAATGGCGTGATACAGTCGAGTTCTTATGTAACCTTGACTTTTTCTGGTATTAAAATCAACATATTCAAGAAACGTCGAAGGTTATGATATTTAAACTGGTTTTCGGTTGTTTACGGAAGTGGCTTTAATGAGTAAGAATTTTGAAACGAATTATTTAATCTAGGTTTTTTTTTAAACTCATTATTTTCTATGGCCAATATATTTTTAATATAATTTTTTAAGTATATTTCTGTACATCGGAGGTATACGACACTATATCGATTTTACTATTTCATACACGGTAAAAAAAAGGTACTTAAAAAGGAGTTTCTGGACCTACTCGTTTTTCTTTGAGTACAATCGCACCGTAAATGAGTCGTCCTCAAATTTGAGCAACCGTACTTTCGCAAAAATGAGCAGTATAATATAATATTGCTAATCTCAGCTTCTATTCAAGTCATCTGAACAAAGCGACCTGCCAAACTTAAAATAGTTCTTCAGAAGATGGTTTTCCACATTATTTGATGTCGATTGCTTCAATGGAAATTGAGTTATTACATTTCAATTATCTTACTTTCCATTCTTTTGGCACATCTTTTATTAAACAAGTCTTCTGTTTATGACTTATTAATATCGCCCTTGTAGTTTAATGTGTAATGCACTGAACTGCCGTGCTGTGGATCTGGGTTCGATTCCCGTTGACACATGATACTAATGTTCGATATTTATTGAACATGATTAACGAAAGCAGCCATTGTAGGCAATCATGTACGCAATGTGTACTCATTTTTTAATATATGTCTTTTCAAAATTGAAACTTATGTATTCGGAGCCTTTATAAGCATCGAATGTACTAAAAAATAAGTAAATTTAATTATTTTCTAATACCTATTTTTTAACAGTGTGATAGATAAAAATTATAGATTAGATCGAATTATAGATTAAAAAAATTATATAGAAGGCGAAAATTATAGTACTAACAAATATAAGAGCAAACATTACTTAATCACATTCAAACAAAATAGTCATCAAACAAAATAGTGATAATATGCATTAGCATATACTTCATGGAATTTAAATTTACTCTGTAAGTATTAAGTTTTAGCTCATATGCGATTTGGAAAAAAAATTAAATGCATCTACGATGTAAGAAAGGGCTGTAATTCTTGTGGAAAATTATAAATACAAAAATTTAAGCAATATTTATTAAATATATTTATGGATGTTAATAAAAGGTAAGTGTTTATTATACACTACAATCCCTTTTCTAGTAATCCTTCCCGATTGTACTTGATTTCTCTTCTACTCAAAGCTAGAAGGAAAAAAAGGGAATCTGTGGGTGCTTTTAAAATGGGGTCATTGTCAACATTAGGGGACTTTTCGTCTCACTTCAGTTCAGAACCGCCTACAGAAGGGAAAAGTTACAAAAAATCGCGGTTTGTTTGACTTTCCCATGATAAGTGAGTGAATGTGGCTTTCAGCAATTTAGGGTACACTACGCAACCATAATTCTTATTTAAAAAGTTATCAAATTGTTCCGGTTTAAATACAGCTTTAGCCCGAAAATAATAAATTAATTGATGTTTATGAATAGCGATTAATTTAAATGTAATGTTATACTTTGCATAAAAGATACTTATAAAATATTTTGGATATATTCCTTTATTTAAAAAATATATGTAATAAAAATTTTGAATACTTTGAACTTCACTTTAACACAAAAGTGTGTGTTCCCAGCAATTGGCTTTTAAAATAAAGACATATTAAGAAATTAATCCCATAAAATAAAGGATTTTTATTACGGATTATATGTAAAAATGTAACTTTTTAAAAAATAAAAAAATTTTAATACTTCGTTTTTATTCTCACATATAAAGCGACACTAATAACATTTAACGTTTGCAAGTCATGATATTGTTAATTTTTATACTCTAATTCTGCACGTGTATTTTTTAACAATTTCCTATGCGTATTATTTCTATGGAAAATCAAGTCAAAATAAATTATTAAAATTTATTGTATTTGATATTTAGAGTCGTAGTATATGAAATGTACTATTTTTTTGTTTGATTTTTAAGATCATTACTTTCAATATCAAAATGTAGTTGTTTTTTTATAGCATATAATAACTGTATTTTATTTTTTTTATGTATGTCTAGTATAAGCGAACGAAAAAGAAAATGGAGATTTGGTAATCATCACGACAAAAGGAATAATTAAAATATATTGTATTTCATATTTAGTGTCGTGTTATATGAAATATATAATTTTTTTATGTTTAATTTTTAAGATCATTACTATCAATATCGAATTTATTTTTTATTGATTATTATAAATCTATTTTATTTTATTATGTTTCTTTAGTAAAAACCAATTAATTTTTTTTTTGAAGATTTGTGTTTTGTATGCAAGTCTAATTTGATGTACCAAATTAATTGAAAAAACAACATTAAAAAAAAAAGTTTATCAAAATTTGCTTAAAGGACTAATTTACTTTGTAAAAAAATATTCCTGAACTAAATATTTTAATTAATTTGTCTTTAAAAATATCAAAGATTCCCATTAATTTAAAAAATAACCAACTCTCAAAAGAGCTAAAATATTATAATTATTATATTACTAATAATATAATAGAGCGCCCATTAAAATTCGAATTCAGTAATAAAAAATGTTAATTACTAATATTTTAGAAATAAACGCAATTAACAAAGTTGATTGGGATCTACAACATATGCATTCTTAATTTTCTTGATCGCAGCACAAAATTAGTTGCTTAGTGTTTCAGCATCAAGGCGCTTATGCGCAATGAAGACTTGATGCCAGATCGCCAAACCTCGAGCGATATCGATTATTTAAAAAGTAATTAACAATTCCTCCAGAGGGCGCTACTGAGGCTAGAATTTAAATACGTGATTAACAGTTGGAGTTGATGGGAGAGGGCCGGAAACTTTTAGAACTCTGGTTCATAACAAACTTTTTCCGATATGGAATTCAAAAATGAATAAACTTTGGTTATCTAAATACGAATTTTGGGATTTATAAAGTTAGGTATACTAAAAATCACAGATAATATAGACTCAGAAAATTATAATTTATAGCAATTAATTGTCTGTGTTTTTAACATAACTTTTCATATAAAAATATGTGATTTATTTGAAAGATATAACGAGGATGCTTGATTGTGTATGTTACAGCATTTAATTGCAATTAACATCGGGTTATTTTAATTGTCCCTTATGAAAAGTTAAGCTCTTTCATGTGTAAACTACAAATATTAAAATTTACACTTTAAAGAAATAATTTTAAATATATATTAAAATAATTTTAATTAACGGATGGTTCCATATACGGATGGTTCCTTTATAACATCAAAATGAAAACTTTTGTATTCCTGGAGATTTCCGTGGTTTGAATAATCGAACAAGTTTTATATAATCTTTTTTCTTTTCTTTTTAAGAATAAATATTAATCGTTTTAATTTGCAAATATAAAGAGGTTTTGTTTAGATCTATTTCCCAGAGATTCAAAAATCAAATTTTTTTTAAAGATAAAGTTTTTTTAAGACTTTTTATCATTTTATATCAACAATTTTAAGTAGACAATAATTGAATTCTAAACACACACAATTTTTTTTCGAATTCATAAAACAATTTCCATATAAAAATTCCTCCAATTTTTCATGAATATGTTTAGTATACAGTCCCCATATTTTTTTGTAAATAACAAATTGACTTTTTCTTTGTAAAATTTGCAATTAATATTTTGTCCACCAACCAAATTATATGAACATTAATAATATTGTAACGCAGATAATCTTCAAACATGGTGGTAAAAAAAAGTTATGTAAAAATAATTTTCATGACTGCAACATAAAAATTCTCGTTTCACAAAGCTGTTTAAATTTTTTTATTTTCAACTTGATAAGCAATTTCATTTAACAGTTTTCACTGCTATATTTTCTGAAATCAGCGTAAAACCATATTCCAAAGCAATATTTTCTGAAATCAGCGTAAAACCATATTCCAAAGCAATATTTTCTGAATACATTATTAAACAACGTACGTAAAACGTATTCGTAATATTTTTTTTACATCTAAGACTTACAACATGAGTGGATCTATTGATAAGCATGGCGCTTTGAATATATAATACTAACGTAAAAAAATGAAATAATCATTATAAAAATTCAGCTATGTGATGCATTAAAGGATATTTTTCTTTAAAATATATTCAAAATCATACGATAAAAATTGGTCTGGGATTGTTTTACATATCCAATCAAATTTATTTTTCCTAACTAGTTGATACTGCTCGAATCTCCCCCTCCTTTTTTTTTAATTGCTAGAATAAATTGAATTTGTGTTTCAAATTTTAATTCAATGTTAATAACAATTCACCATCATTCTAGCTATCGTTTTCATGATTTTTTTTTTTAAATGGAAGTTGTACAAATACTAAACCTATACAAATAACGAAACATTCTAAACCGTTTGAACATAGTTAAAATAACAATTATAAAATATAGATATAATTTTCTTTCTTGCATACATTAACTTCAAATAATTACTTATGAAGTTTACTTTCCAACGATTTTTTTTATATTTTGATAAAATCTATCTTTATATAGTTTTAGCGCACTTTAAAAAATATAATTTGACTTTATTTTGGGATTAAGCATTTAATTTAGACTTTGCGATATTTGACATGAATTTAAATATAAATTATACACGTATAGTATAAAATAACTTAAAAATGACTAAATTACGGATTTCAATACGCATAAAAATTCTACTTTGTGTAAGAACATTATTAAAATTTCAAAATCGTTTGCTTTTAAATGTTCGATTGTAAAATGACCAGAAAAAGAACGTTAAATTATATTCAAAATGACAGAAAATATATAAATTTTTCGGAATAAAAAAATGCTATAATGTCGTTTTGAAGTCAAAAACATAAATTTATATATAAAGTAATGAATTTTTTTTATATATATATTTTCATATATCACTATCGTGAATTTTACAAAACACTTATTTTTTAATAACGTTTCTTTTCCGCTATGAATAAAATCTATAAAGCTACATCTACATATTTAGCAGTGCCGAAATTAAAATCGCATGAAAATTCAAACGGAATAATTTTCACAAACAATCGCGATTTAAAAATAACACACAAATAACGGCTCCCAATCAACTTTCCCGCTTACGTGCATGTTAATGACGGATGACGTCATATCTGATCTCCCTATTTTTTTTATTTTATCCCTTTTTTTATGATCAAATTCATCTCTTTAAAAAAAAAGACTCCACCCTACTTCAGTCTTAAGCCTAATGCTAATATCGATCTAGGCCTTGTTCTACCCCTCTTCCACCCCCGTTAATTAAGAATTGCACGATCTCATTGGCTGCCCCCCGGTGTCTTCCCGCGAAATATCCCCCTCCTCCCCCGATCCCACCCAGACTTTAATTGGCAGACGTTAATTTATGGGAAGAAATTTAAATGACGCAACATCTCCGTACCGCGTGTTCTCTATCTGAAAATTCCACGCAATCCGTGATTGTAAACACTAGAATCTAATTGGCTGTTTAATGAAAGGGTTAATTGTTACGTAATGCAAGCTGTTGGAATGTAGATGTTAATTAGTAGAGAAAAGCAATGAGCCAGTACCTGGTTTGAGAAATACAAGTTCTATGGAACAGCGAAGAGTACGGTGAAGAAGAAACGGAGCGCGTTGAAAGTCGATGCCGTGGGGGATTCGCTTTCCTCCGCTTCGGATGTTGAGGGAGAATCCCGTAGTAGGCTTAGCTCGCTGCGTTGCATATTTCCATTGTTTATGTGGTGAAGGGCGATTTTTTGCAACCACACCGAGCATGGTATGAAGTTCCTACCTACTGTATAAACAGTAAGAACTTCAAACCTCGCTCAGTGTAGTCCAAAATGACCCGGATGGCACTTTTTGAAGTTGACTTGAAGTTGAGATATTTGAAGTAGTCGGCACTTTCGGCGAAGAGCACATGCGTGTTTATATATCCATGTTGAAGTGACGGCGTTACATCCATGGGTCGTCTTGGCGCGGGCAGGTGTAGCACACTTTGTCTTGTCAAGAGCACAATTGGAAATACCGAATATGAGCATTAGCAGGAAAATCTTCTTTCAAAAATAATATTCTTTTTTTGAATTTACCATTCTTGGAAAACAAAAAAAAATTAAATTAAAAAAAAATCACATTTTTCTTGTAATGGTTTGTGATAAGTAATCCACATGTTTCGGCAGAAATATCACTAAATTATTTTTTTTCCAAGTCACCACTAAGACAGAACATTCCGGTTAATTGTTTTTAAAAAAAAATACTAACAATGCATCACATATTGAGAAGACATTCGAACATTTCAGATGGGGCACGTTGCACAAGAAAAAACTTGGAAGCCGAAAAAAAAAAATTGTTCAAAAATAGTATCCATTCACATTTCAAGAAGAGGCACTTGGCAACACGTCCGACGCAAACGATTCTCAGCAAAAGAATGCCGATTGTCCATCCCAGGGGCAGTGGGGGTGTGTTGGAACGCGCACAAGGACAAACGATTCAAAAAATAACTCCAGGCGCAGTGGTAAGAAAAGCGTACACAACTGGCAGCCTCTACCTCCAAACTGAAGAGGCAGAGAAGTCTACGACATAGCTGACTGCTTCCCCCACTCCCCTTCACCCCTCCACTTCCTCTTTTAGAATTCGTTGCCCTTCAATCATGTGCTGTCAGGATATCCCGGCGACGCGATTGGTCGAGATCGAGGGGAGACTCCGCCCCGAATCGGGCAAAAGAACCAACCGATGAGGCGTTTTTGCCTATCGCCGGCCAATAGTGGAAAAAATGGTTGCCGTGACGTCACCAGCCCGTGAAGCACTTACACTGATGGATTATCATTATTAGCGGAAAAGGCTTCTCATCGAGAACAGCGCCAAATTGCCGAAGACAAAAGATTGCGCAGTCGCAAGTTTATTTTTTTTAAGGCTTTTTCCCCTAGGAGGGAAAAAAATCCAGTTTTGCCCCTACACTGGGAACTTTGCACTCCTGTATTAATTAGCATTGGAACATAATTAGCGAGAAAAGTTTTCGAGATTTTTTATTTTTGTGCTCTTTTTTTTTTCCTTCCCATAATTCCCGTTTTGTTAACTTGGCAAGTTTTGAAAAGTGATTTTTGGCGGAAAAGTTTTTCGGCAGTTGCGCTGTTTTTATTTCGGATTCGGTCATTAAGAGGCTAATTTTTGCTGTGCCTTTTATTGAATGTGCATCAAGTGCTTATTGTGCAATATGCATAAAGCTGAAATCAATATACGAGATTGAGATACTTGTCCACATTTTTTATTTTAATAATATTTTTTCCCTTCAATTTTTTTTTATTATTATTATTTTATTTAGACATTAAAAAAGTGTATTTAAAATAAATTGCAATGCACATCATATCATAATTGACATTTTAGTGTTTTATATATATTCCCAAATATATATTTATTTATTTAATTTTATCGCATTATTTTTAATACAAAATTATTCACAGTTCAGAATTGTAAATAAACAATAGCCGAATTTTTTCTACTTAATAAAATTTCTGGAGAAAATACATGTTTTGCCTGAAGCACTGTTTATTATCACACTGTTAACTATTGGAATCATTAATTTCTACAGGAAACTATATTTCATAATTTTAGTGTAAACATTTTCAATGAATTAAATATAATATATTATATTTCAATAATAAATATTAAATTTGCAGTTGATCATACTGCAAAAATTAAATTAACATTTCAATATTTTGATTTTACTTGTTAGATTAATTACTTATTAAAATGGATTAACATTAATTATTGCAATAGAAGAATTATATTCATTAATAATAAAGCATGCAAAATAAATTCAAAAATACAAAATAAATGCTTCATTTGCAATTTTCTTTCAACCAAATACTGAACACAAATTTTCTTAAGTACACAATGTCCTGTTGATTTTTTTTGTACTAGTATTTGCGTATTAAAATATTTTATATTATATATTATAAACATTATTATATTATATATAGGTAATATTTTGAGTGCTATTTAATAATATTTATATGTAACATTCTTCATTTTAAAATTATAATAGACTTTTTTCAAAGTATAAGATTTAGTTTTAACTCAAATTTAAACAAGAGAAAATAGGCATTTGCTTTCAAAATTATTATGGAAAAATCGACAGCTTTAAAATTGAGTGAAATGTCATTTTAATTATAACAGATTAAAAGCATTTTTGTTTTTAGGTAATCAAAATATGTGTACTTATTGAAAAAAAATTATATTATAAAATATAAATAATGCTAATTTAAAATTGTAATGCGTTACGATTTTTAAATTTATATCAGTAAATATCTGCATTAATTTTTAGCAATTTAATTAATAGATACATTTTGATCAATTACGCCGAATTCTGTGTTACAGTCATGAATTACTATGTTAAAAAAACTTTATGATTGTTTGCACTTCATTTAATTAGCTGGTCTAAATTTTTGCGCTTATATTTTTGTTTTCTATTTACACAAGGCATATATAGTTTTAGATCGATTTAAACTGTAGTTATTGTTACAAAGTAACAAAGCTTTATATTTTAATGCATTTTCGTTTATTTTATATAGAGGATGTTTTTAAATCTCAATATAAAAAATTTAGTAAATTCATGAATGAATGGAATATTATAAAATTTAAATAGCAAAACTATATGTATCATATAAATTGTTATTTAATTAAATTTTATCGAAAATCTATTATTTATTATTGCAATATTAAAAAAAGTTACTATCTCATTTAACGTTCATATACAAATCTATAATTATAATTCAAAAACTGTCATTAATAAATAGTGAATTCAAATAAAAGAACTATATCAAAACAATTTTAAATTCTTTATGTTAAAAAATATTTGGTTTGTTTGCTACCATATTTCTATTTACATAATTAAAATTGACATTTAATATTTTATCACTAAAAAGAAATACGATTTAAATTTTATTTGAAAATTAAATAAAGTGTAATATTTTTTACGTTTTTACGAAATAATTTTTTTAGACCGTTTTAAAATGTGATTTGAAATGAATATTCATTAATTTTATAATTATTAGTGGCTGCTTTCAGGCAAAGCTATAATTTTATATCATTCGCGAATCCTATCACACCTATAGGCGTATATGTGAAAAAGGGGGAAAAAAAAGCAAATTATTTACACTAGAAGGAACTTTGGTACTTTGTGCGTATTATATGCGGCTATTGTTTTGTATATTCGAACAAAAACAATGGAAATATATAACATATAAATAGTGACAAGTATTATAAAAATCATACTAATACATATAAACACAAAATAATCACTAGAAAATATTTGTATATCAGACACTTGTAAATAAACATTAAAAAGATGTAAAATCATAATTTTTGGTTTAAAAAAAAG
This sequence comes from Troglohyphantes excavatus, assembly GCA_963932185.1. Classification (NCBI taxonomy): domain Eukaryota; kingdom Metazoa; phylum Arthropoda; class Arachnida; order Araneae; family Linyphiidae; genus Troglohyphantes; species Troglohyphantes excavatus. Next base: position 4,530,076 of record OZ010667.1, read on the forward strand.
CATTAAAACAAACAAACTAACAACACACATTTAAAAACATAAAATACTTAAAATAAAATCACAATTTCTGCATTTTATAAACATTAAAATACCTACTTTTAAGTTGAACAATAGAATTACTGCATGTGCCAGCATGTTGTAATGTAATTATCAATACCACAGTTCATTGGTATCTCGGTTCATATTTGAGTTATTTATTTGTTAATTAAAAGTACTGTTAAAAATTATTACGACTTTGTACTAATCTTTGGTACCCATTTAGCTGCAACCAACATTTGGTGCTTAGTTTCACCATTTTACGGTGCTACCACAGATAGTTTGGTGGTGAAGCGTTGCACCAAAACTCAAGTCGTTGCATAAAACTTAACATTCGAGTTTTCTTAGTATTGTAGTATTTTTGTAGAGAAACTGGCAACCCTCCGACCGCAAATGATAACTTGTGACCGATCGGGCTCGAGCTAGGAATCCCCTGATTCATAGCAAAACGCCTTTATCCACTGGGCCACGGAGTTCCATGTTCGTTGTTGTCTTTCTTGGAGGTGCTTGTTGATGTAGCGACATCAAAAATTTCGGTTGCAGTTAAAGAGGTTGAACCAATTATCGGTGACGCCTCAGCTTTTTTTTATAAAGGATTTTTGGTTCAATCTGGATTCCACCATAATATGGTGTAGACCTCCGTTTTGTACCAAGGCATGGTACATCGCTGAATTGAAATTTTCAACAGGGTATGTCATTTCAACAAACCAGTTCATTCAGTCTTCGCACCGCTCCTAATTCGAAATGGCGACAAAAATAGAATATTTTCTCATTTCCACTACGAAAATACAACTTCATATTCAGACTTTTAATATCAGCTCTTCGGCAGATGTGCAAATACATCTTTTAATGTCTTTTGTGACCGTAACCGAGGTGGCACGTTCTCATTTGCCATCGCAGGTCCTCGCTATTATTTGTAGCTCTATTTTGTCATCTATACTTGGAGAACATTTGTCTTTTACTTGAAACGAGGAGGGGCATTTCTACCGTATTTCATATACTCTTTTATCGGATGTGATGAGTTGTCTTGTAGGTAGTATTTCCCAAATATGGCTTCTGATCCTAAAAAAAAAAAAAAAAAAATTAGAAAATGTGATCAAATGAAAAATTGTTTAATTAGATAAAAAAATTAGAATACACTTAAGTTAATAAAATAATAAATATATCATTTTTATTGTATCGTTACAATTAATAAAAAAATTAGTTAAAGGAAGTCAATAGTAAAAAGTTTAATAATAATACATTTAAATATTGTCAAGTATTTTACATTTGTATTTTAATAATACTTATTATTAACACTTCTATAAAGTACACACACAACATTTGATATGTTTCTATTATAATATGGATTAACTATAATAATAACTTTAGTTTAAATTATTATGATGTTCTTTTTAGTAAATATAAGATCGGATTAGTAAAAAAAAATTCACTCTTTATCGTTAATTATATACTGCTTTTAAATAAATATATAATAGTTATAATTTATTTTTAAAATGTTTTTCATACCAACTTGCTAATCTTGTGTGTTATTATACATTTAGACATTACCATTTACAACTAAGCACTAAATGCTTGTAAAAGATCATGATTGGAAAAATTAATTAATTTTAAGCAAATTCTATAAAATATATATTTAATGCATTATACTTGACTGAAATAACCAGTTCAACTGACTGCAATAGATGGATAACAATAAACAAATTGTTATGATTTGATAGATAATGTATTCAAACAGAAATTAAATAATTTTATAACTTGTACACTAAAAACTATTAATTAAATTATATGTCAATGTGTATGCCGAATACTTTTTCTTTTTAAAATTGAATTCAAACCTATATAATTTTTTTTATAATTATAAACATTTCATTAGAATTTTTAAAAATTGTAAAAAATTCATTTAAATGTTTTTTACTCCAAAATATTTTTAACTGTTATTAAAAATTGTTAAAACTTAAAAAAATTAATTAATTAAAAACTTGATAACTTGAACTAATTATTATGGATAAAAAAAACAATTTTTTTTATATTTAAAATAAAAAAAATTATAAACGTTAAAAGCTTACATTTTGTGCACCATTTTTTTTGTCATTTGTATTTCAAATACTATTTGCCTATTTTTAATTATTTATAAATTTCAATTTCATACGCGCTACTTGAGTAATGCAATACATTATAGAATAATTTGGTAAAATTAATGAGAAACAACTTCAAAACTGACTCCAAACATATAAAAAATAAAAGATTTTTAATATTTTTGTTAAAAATTTGTCAAACAGATTTCACGTTTATCATGTTGTTGTTATTACACGTTCGTGTGGTTCTTGATATAACTTTTTATATATTAAATTTTCAAAGTGGAACTGTGTTTTAATCGAATTTGAAAACAATATATATATGTATGATTTATGTGACACGTTTTTATATACGTTTTTTATTTAATATATCAATTATTAAGACTAAAAAATACAATTGCACTGCTGAATACAATAATATGAACAGGGTTTTGCGTGCAGTTTGAAACGATGCAATATACTAAAATTCCTTTTCTATTAACACGTTTCTCATTAATACGAAAAATAATCCATTGGTTTTAAACAAAAGAATATTGCTATTATTAAATTTCTGATAAGTTTATTTTTAAATGAGTTTATTTTATTTATCAAATTATTAAATTTAAATAAAGTATAGAGCATATGTTTTAATAAATGATTTGGTTTTAAATAAAGACGGTTAAAATTAAACTACTGGAAGTTATAAATAATTACGTTTAAAGACAATACGCCATTTTCATTAATAAGCAATTGTCTTAAAATTATAAGTATTAAATAGTAATACTCTGTTGTTGTTTTTTCAATATTGATAAAGATGTTATTGTTCAGGGTGTTTACTTTGTTATAAAATTTAAAAAAAAAATAAACTCTTTTCAATTTAAACATTTAAAAAAAAAATTTAAATTCCTTAATTCTATTAAATTAACATCATAATTCCTCAGAGTATCAATAATCTTTTCTGAGAAACAAACAAAAAAAGGTTTTAAAAACATCGTCCCGAAATTAACCAAGACCCTCCTAAATGAAAAGACCGACACCCCTTCACGCCCCAGTTCCTGCATTCTTCTCAACTCTTCTCGACCTAATTTCGAGCGAGGGTGTGAATGATTTTTTTAAGGGTGTGTACGCTACTCCTCCACCCCCACCCCCACTAATTATTCGCCTGCAAGTGTGCTTCCCCTCGCAGCGCAAACGACATGCCAGAAGCAACAAAACCAATAAAAGAAGTCTTCCTTAGGCTGTAGCGCCCTCTCTCGGTAGAGGCGGGAAGCTGTTACTCCTCCATCTGTTATCAATTCAGGGTGATGTATGTCAGGGATGCCATGTTTGCTGACAAATCCTCTTTTTGGTGAAGGATTTTTTAAATGAAAATTAAAATTTATTAAATTTTAAAAAATACTTAAAGACTTTAATAAATATTTAAGGCTTTATACCTTTCCAAGTAAAAGTATATGGAAATGTATTACATTTTGAACAATTCTCTAAATTTTTGTGTGAAATTTGGCAAACTTTTCTGCATTTTGGCGCGGTTTAGTCATTATTTTGGCGATTGTGAAATTTCCCCCAATGTGTAAGTCTTGCTTTTACGAGAATGATAATAATCGTCCCAAAAATGATTTTTTTTTTGTGTGCTTATTTTTATCTTTTTTTAAATCTTTTTTTCGTTTTTAATGACGTCTTCGGAGAATTTGAGAGTTAATTAGACAGGTGCACATTTATTGAGTCATTTCCGTGCTAGGGTTGTCCTTCTGGATGGCAACGTGTGCCCCCCCCCCCCCCTCTATGCAACTGACTCGATCTGATTTAAGTAGTCGGCTAATTATGGATGAAAGTGATTTTGATTTTTTTTTATATTGTATATTTTTTTCTTTTTTCGTGTGAGGATATGTATGAATTATGAGGATAAGATGTTTTGCCTTCTTTTTAATGTTTTAATGACCTTGCAAAGGTCTTGAATGTTACATTTTTATAGAAATTAAATAGCGTTTACTTTTTACACTACAAGTTATCTTTCAATTCTATTAAATTCATTCAGCTCTTTAGAATAACATAATGTGTATTTAAAACGTATGTTAAAATGAGTGTTATTTAACTGTTCTCTGTTAGGTTAATATGCAAAAGTTCCATGTATTTTAATTCACTAAATTAATGTAGTATTTAATTACGTAGTTTACATTTCAAGAGACCCTAGTCCAGTCAAAAGATATTTTCTCTATGTACTAGTATTATTATTATGTTACTATAATCCTAATACTTTTTTACATGTTTTTTTTTAACTTACTATGCTTTTAATTTTGTATGGTAAAAATTATAGCACTTTTTAAACGCCCTTAAGGCACATGTTCTTGCGTTTTTCAGTAATAGGCGCTGTACTTGACGTTCAACCGATTCAGTGTCTCGAACGCCAATTGCAGCGTTTGCTGATGAAAGACATGTGCTAGACTTTAAGAATGTCAAATGAAACTTAAACTTGATATATTTTTCATATTACCGTCGTCAACGCACTATTTAGTAATAATTAACTAGCGTTCTCATTACGTTACTATAATTCTAATTCATTTTTTAAAAAATTTTAACTTACTATGTTGCTCTTAGATTTGTATGGTAAAAAAAATATAGCTCTTTTTAAACACCCTTAAGGCATGGCACATGCTCTTGCGTTTTTCCTAGCGTTTGCTGATGATGTAACTAATATAAGTAACTAAGTATAACTACACTGTTAAAAATTTCAGTTCAACGATGTACCATGTCTTAGTGCAAAACAGAGGTCTACACCATATTATGGTAGAATCTAGGTTGAACCAAAATCCTTTATAAAAAAAAACGAAGGTTTCACCGATAATTGATTCAACCTCTTTAAATACAACCGAAATTTTCGCTGTCGCTACATCAATAAGTACATCCAAGAAAAACAACGACGAACATGGGTCTCCGTAGCCCAGTGGATAAAGGCGTTCAGCTAAAAATCAGAGGAATCGTCGTTCGCGCCCGATCGGTGACACGTTGTTATCTTGCGATCGGAGGGTTGGCAGCTTCGCTACAAAAATACTACAATACTAAGAAAACTAAAATTTTGAGTTTTTTTGCAATGTTAAAAGTTTTGGTGCACATTCCGCCACCAAACCAACCGTGGTAGCACCGTAAAATGGTGAAAGCTAAAATGGTTGCAGCTAAATGGGTACCAAAGTTTGGTGCAAGATTGTAATAATTTTTAACAGTGTAGTTGCTTAGTTATGTAAAGGATTTAATAAAAAGCAATTAGGAAGTAGCATAGACTAGCTTTAAAATATTTCAATAACATAGGACTTAGCCGATTTTGTAGCAAATTAAGAATTTGTGAGTAATAATAAATAAAAATATTGTATTAACAAGACAAATGGAAAGGAGGGTTAGTTTTAATATGTTATTTTACCTGATCAAAAATACTGCTTATCGCTGGTTACTATTATACTCAGTACCCCAAAAATTGACAAATATTCGATTTTAAGATTTTTATTGTATATTAAACTTTGATTTCTTATTATTCCATTGATGTATTATTTTTGTTTCTAGTCGTATTAAAAGTATTTAAAATTTTATTTAAAAGAACTGTGAACAAGTAAATTTGACCAGAGTTTTTAACCTTTAAACGGATTTATCTCAAAAGTATACATTTTGAACTTCGATTTACCTTTTGTACAAAACTACTGCATATGTAGACACATTTTTTTTTCTCAAATTGAAGCATAGAACATACAGATTAATTCGAGCTTCACATATTTTATTAAGATTGCCATAATTTGTTTATAATGCAAAAAGCTATATAAAAATGTTTTTGATAATTTTTTTGGGGTAATTGGTAAAACTTTTTTTAAAAATATTTAATCCTTTTTTCTAAGGAATAAATACCGTTTAGTACACAAGAGTTGTTAAATGCTTATAAAAAAGTTTCAAGAATTTAAAATAAGTAGTTTCCGAGAAAAAGAACATCGAAGTTCAAAATGTGCAGTTTAAAGATAAATCAGTTTAAAGTTTTTGGTCAAATCGCTTGTTTACATTTTTTTTTAATAAAATTCTAGCAAGAATAGAAACAAAAATAACACATAAATGGAAGATAAGAAATCAAAGTTTAATATAAAATTAAAATTTCAAAATTGAAATGCGTTTAGATATTTCGATATTTATTATTTTCAAATTTGAACTTTAATAATAAAATTACGTTAAAATATTTTACAGCTTATATTAACACTAAACATTGTGTTATGATAATTTTTATCAGAGTAGTTTGCTAAAAACTGTTTCATAGGATATTTTTTTAATCTAATATTTGGACTACGAGTTGTAATTTAGCAAATATTTAGGGTACTTTTAAATGGAACGTTTGTTTCCTATATCAATTCCTAACAATATAAGAATTTTGATCTATAATTACATATTGTAATATATAGCTGAATTATCAAACGCAGAAAATAAAAAGAATAATTAGCATAAAATCTTGATGAAATAATTTTAATAATAAAAAAAAATGAAGTTGTAAATAATATGTCACTGGAGTTAAAATAAATTTAATCAGCAGTCAAAAAAAAAATTCTTAGCAAAAGATGGTTTTCCACGTTATTCGATATCGATTGCTCAAATGGACACTGAGTTAATACAACTCAATAATATTACTTCCCATTCTTTTGGTACACCATTTCAACATGTTTATAACTTTTTCAGGTCGCCATGGTAGTGCAACGGATAAGTTTCTGGACTGCGGTGCCTGAGGATCTACGTTCGATTTCCATTAAGTTTTGGTTGTAATTGTGGATATTTATTGAAAGTGATTTATAAAGGCAGCGTTGTAGGCAAGCGACTGCCCTTTTTATTCATTTTTACTAATTTTTGAGTACATGTCTTTTTCAAAAATGAAACTTATGATGAGCATCGAATGTACTCAATAATCAGTACTTTTTACTTATTTTTGAGTACCTATTTTTAACAGTAAGATTTTATGCGGGAAAACTGCAGTTTATTTTAAGATCTATTAAAGGTTTATAATTCAAGGTTTATGATAATTATCTTAAAGGGTTATGATTCAATATCTTTAAAAAAAAACTTTAAAAGAACTTTAAAAAAAACCTTCAATTTTGAAGTATTGAAAATATTGAAGAGAAATTGCATATTTTTTAAGGATTTTTAGTTGGGAAAAAAGAAAAAAAAAACTTTTTTTGTTTCAATATTGTTTACTTTTACTCTACTACTCTATTACTCTACCTCTTTTAAGGGGACCTTAAAAAAAATTGAAATTTCGCAATTTTAATGAAGGTTTTCATGACATTTCTGCTCTGCGTAAGACCCTGATAAAGAGGGAAGGAGAGTTTTGTTGCCACCCCAAATGAAATGTTACAAAACAGTTTGGACTCCTGCCGAGCCCCAATCTTCGGTGACAAGTAGACTGATGGACTGACAAAAAATAGAGGCCTCCCTTGGCGAAACTTCGGGGAAACGCGAAGACGAATCACTGACGAGTCATGTTTCTGTTCATAAAAAAAAGATACTCTTTGACAGGTGGCGATGTGTCAGCTCGAGAGAGGTTTGCAACTATGTGACAACGGAAACTCCGGGTTTAATTGCTCAGGGATGATCACCCTTAATCTTGTTTCTACGCGACTGCCCCTGTGTTATGCACCGAAATCGATATTTTGTTGTTGTTATGGTTTATTGAATTGATTGAACTGTTGATGATTCGTTTAATAATTTACTTTTTGACCATTATTTGGGAATTAAAAAAAAACAAAATTTTAAATAACTTTTAATTTATTATTTCTATTTTTGAAGACATGGGCGTAAAGTCTTGGTTTCCTTAAAATTATTAATTATATCACTTTTTTAACGATATCATGGTTTTTAATACGTACCCAACAAAAAAACAATATAAAACTTGTATAATATTCCGATTACCTTTATAATACCTTCATTTTTTCTTAAAACATTTCAATGTGGAATTTTTCATCCTTCCAAATACCTTCGTAAAACCTTCATTGTCACGTCACAATCTTAATAACAAAAATTTAACTGATTATTGTTATTTATTTTTGGCTGGGTTAGCCATCTTTCAAATTTCAATATTTTTTTTTGTCTTTGAATTAAAGTTAAATATATATAATAAATTTTAAAAAAATTAATTAAAAAAAATCATGATTAAGACACACGTTTAGTATTCCCACAAATGAAAACAAAATATTTCCCCCCCCCCCCCCCTCCTTGACATAAATAATGAGGGGGGAGTGGGGGGGGGGGCATGTATGTACCATTAAGAAGAATATTTTTTATTTTCGACTCAATATTTTATCGTATAGAAATATGTAACTTTCTTATGAGTGAGCAAATTTTTTTTTATTAATTTTCACTATATAGCGCTTTATATCCAATATGCAAACTTTTGAATTTGACTCTTCAGTTTCTAAAAAAAAGTTATTTTTAACTTGAAAAGTTATTATAAAACTGATGTATAAATTTTATATTAAAAAAAAATTTATTTAAATTTTTTTAAACAGTTATTACGAGCGAAACTTGCTAACGCATTGCTATACTTTCATTTTTGAGAAATTATGCGGTTGTCAAGGATACTATTTATTTGACAATCGTTTTGTCATGGAATCACGTGAACGATGACGAAACAATCCTCAAATTTTGAACGAAAATCATTTATCAGATTCTTTAGTGCCCTTTTCTGTATCATCAGTTCATGTTAAGTTATTAAATACTTATATTGTCGGAATACAAACGAGCGCCTCCTTGGCCGAGTGGATTGAACTTGGAATTCTGGAACGAAAGGGCCGCGATTTGAGTCAGCTTGTCGTTATTAAATTTTATAATGTTTAAAATCTTCCTCATTTTTGACGAAATAAATTTCGTTAAAAAAAATGACAAAATTAATTTCTTCAGTTTGACGAAATATTTAATCGGAGCAGACGTTAGTTTCGTCAAAAATAATAAAAGTTTCGTCAAATATGAGAATGCGTTTCTTAAAAAGGAATCAAAACACAAAAACCTAATTCAAACCAAAATGGCATTTATTATAACCCTTTAGCCTATTGCAGACTTACATAGCCGCACACATTACTCACTATCTTTTGACTCATTCCTGTTCTAAAATATTCCAATAACTTATTCCCCTACCGCCAGTTATAATTACACGCGCAAAAACACACGCCTACTTCGCTTAATTATCGAACTCGACACCTGAAGCACCTGGCCGCGACCTTTCTCTGACCTCTAAACCTTAAAAACGACACGTGAAAACGAACCACATGTCAAGCAGCTCTACTTCAATCCTTCAGGTGATTTTTTTATACTGCATACAAAAAAGAAGATACAGAGTATAAAAAATTCAAATAAGGGACAGAGAGAGAGAGACTGAGAAAGCACTGCGCGCATTTAACAGGTCCCCCCTGCAATGACGTCATCAATGTTACGTGAAGGTGAAGTCACGTGGTTCGACACGTGGGAATGTCCTTGAAAGTGCGGCTCGAAAGGGGGGATTTTTACGGTGTCCCTCGAATCCCGATTTTTCCCTGACTTGATCTTCAATTTTTTTTCTAATCATCTTTGTACTTCCTCGATTTTTTTTAAAACTAGAAATGGTCTAAGGGGGAAAGAGAGGAATTGTTAAATATTTAAAAAAAAAAAAAAAAAACTTTCTAATTTTTTTGTGTTGTGGTGGTGGCTTTGAGAAATTTTGAAGGTCGGTTTTTTTCTGCGCCGGGAAGGAGTTTGCTATCCCACGATCACAAGATATTTTTTTTATGATTTAGGAACCTTGCAGCTTCTTCCGTTTGTGCTTGTTTATAACACAATGGAATGGCCATTTCCACGTGTATTTTTTAATATATTAAAGTGTTAATTGTCTGATTGGATTGAATAGATTTCATATATTTTTGTTTTCAACATAAACCACAAATGTTTTCATTCGAGTTTTTTCCCTTTAAATAATGGGTACCTTTTCAAGGTGACCTTCATATGATCTTGAAGATACCCATAAAACTTATAATGCGTATCGTTATCCTCAAAAGCGTCGCATCAGCGGTCAGTGGTTTTCCTTAATTTTAACTCTAGCTAATAACCTCCAATTTAAAGCAAAATATATAAAGAAGGTGTTTTATTATAGACAGTTTAATAAATGCAAATAGGGGAACATAATGGTTTATATTAATAGTTACAAAATTTTTGGCAAAAAAAAACGATATAGTGCTTTAATTACTTGATATTATACTTTAACTTTCTTGTCAATCGCTTATAAATTCGCAGATTATTAAAGTTTTAATAAATATAAATATTTAAAAAATGTTTATATTTAAAGATTTCTTTGAATTTAGAATATAAGAACCACGCAAGAACGAGACTTTAAAATAAGTACGTAAATTTGCTTTAGATGTTTTCTCCAAATGTTTGCTTTATTTTATCCAATAACATAGACAGAAGAAAAGAAACAGATCTAGGTGTTGTTTGGACGCATAATAAGAGATTAGCGACGATTAATATTTGACGCATAATAATAAATAATTTATTTAAAACAAAACATTGTTAACTAAACCAGATATAAAATAAATCATTCCTTGATTCCTCCTATTTAATTATAAAGTCATTTACTACTAATAATAAAGTCAATCGTAAGAACATTTTTTGATTGGTTATATTTTTTATGTATTTTTTGAAAATCTTATTTGTAATATCACCAAATATTTTATATTATTTGTGTTTGCAATAACAATTAATTAAATTTGATATAAAAGTTTAATTCTAGCAATTACTAACTGCGAAAATACCACTAATTCTTTCAGAAAGGTATCAAAATTCTAAATAATATCAAAAGTCTATAGACAAAAAATCTACATTACAAAATAATTTCTGTAGATTGAAGTTAGTTCAATGCGCATATATTAATTTTGTGCTGCTATTGGAAAGTATTAAAAAAAATTAAATGTACATTTTTCAATTAATTAAATTATTGTTTCTAAATTATGAACTTTAAATGTACTAGCCCTTGTCTGTGGATTACCTCTTTTTGCTCAATAATAGCAAGTGTGATTTTTTTGGAACATGAATAAGATTCTCTCAGTAAACTTTAATCAAATTAACAGACAGAAGGGAATTTAATTACAATATAAAGTGATTGAATAAAAAATGTGTGGACTAAATTTAAAATATTCCGTTTAATTTCAACAAGTTAACTGTTCAGTTTTATTTATTTGGAAATTTAAAAATTGCTTAATTTCTATACAAATAAATTATTAGTTACAAAAATCTTAATTTAAAATAATGTTATACTAGCAATAACATATTGCATTTTTTTATATTTAAAACTTAGTGATGTTCTCTTAAAATTGTCTTAATGTTATTTAATGAGAAAGAAATATCCCTTAACAAAAATGATCCTTTTCTGGCATTAATTAATACAAAAATTATTTCCTTTTTAGCAGTTCAAACAAGTTTTTCGTCTTCTTAATTTTATTTAATTTTCCCGTCTTTAATTGTTAATTATTAGTTAAATTGTTCATTCCGTCTGTATTTAGTAAAGCCATATGTTTGAAATTTTACAACGATCCCGTTATAGAATAGGAATGTAAATCAAAACAGATGTGTCAAAACAATTAACTAAATTATCACCTGCAAAATAGTTTTTAATTAATTTTTAATATACTTTAAAGGGAATTAAATAGTCGAAAATTTTATTTTTCTAAATAGCAAAAACATTTTTTGAAGTATATTTTCATGACAAAGAAACAATAATAACCTCTTAAAGTTAAAAGAGATGAAATTAGAAATATACTATAAAAACGATTATTCATAACTTACGATTAAATTGTTATTTTTATTAGTAATTCTAACCATTAGGTGTAGATAAGGATTTTTTTAATACGGAATATTCATTGATTATTTATTTATTAGGTTATTTTTATTTATTAGGTTAGGTTATTTTTTAATATGCTGAGGGGTGTGAAAAATATCGAAGTTTTAAAATTGTTTTTACAGCAAGAGAGTTAATTTATATTTCTAGCACACCTAGTCTTTAAAAGTGCACTGTTGAAAATAGGTTTTCAAAAATAAGTAAAATGTACAGATTACGTTCGAGGCTTATCATAGCTACGAGCACATAAGTTTCATTTTTTAAAAGGACATGTACTCAAAAATGAATTAAAAGAGCAGTAGCTGGCCTCCATAGGCTGCCTTCATAAATCACTTTCAATAAATATCGACAATTACAAATTCAACTTACCGGAAATCGAAACCATGTCTGCAGCACCGCTTTTAACAGTCTTATCCGTTGGGCTATCAAGGCGACACGAAAAAATTATAAACAGAAGTAATGTTAAAAAGGTGTGCCAAAAAATGAGAAGTAAGATAATTGAATTGTAATAACTCAGTTTCTATTTAACAATCCACATCAAATAATGTGGAAAACTATCTTTTGAAGAAATATTTTAAGTTTGGCAGGTCGCTTTGTTAAGATGGCTTGACCATATGCTGAGATTAGCAATATTATACCACACTGCTCATTTTTTACGAAAGTTCGGTTGCTTACATTTCAGTACGTCATCGCTCATTTACAATGCAATTGCACTTAAAAAAACAAGTTAGTCCATATACTCATTTTAAGCATATTTTTTTACAGTGTATTATTTTAATAGACATGTCTATCAGAATTTATATAATATTTTTTTAAATAAACATTTGTATATCTGGTCAGAAATAGGAATGAAATAAAAGTTACAACAGTCTAATTAAAAATAAATATTTTCACATAACACTTTCAACACCAGCAGTAAAATTCTTACATTGCAGTAGACGAGAAAATACTAGGAAATTTCAATTAGGTCACGCAAATGACGTGTTTTGGTTAAAAAAAATAATTAAAAAAAATTTCACGGATAATATTTCTATTTTTTGTAACTTTTATAATTCCTGCTTGCTTTATTAACCATCCGTTTTAGATATATTTGACAATTTTGCTACTCAACACCTAATTTCATATTTATAAAGTTAGGAGCAATTATATAAGCCTAGAATATAGGGAGCAGAATAATGATGCTTAAAAATATTTTATCAATTTTTATGGTCATAATTATTAATATTTTGTAGTAGTAAATATAAGGATATAAGTTGTTATGGGGAATATTTTTTTTTATTTTCAATGCGAATTATTAATCCATTAAAAATGTACAGGTGTAATAAATTACAGTATATATCTGTGTGTGATTTACAAACTATTTTAACGACTAGTATTGTTAACTTAAATTTTGAGAAGCATTCATTTGGTCAATTTCAATTTATTTAGTTCAAGCGTTTTTACTTTTGTAAATTGCCTTTTAAAATAAAATTAGAGAAACGAAGTAAATATGTAAGAAAATGAAATTCAAGCAATTTTGTGTATATTCATACCAAAACCTTTAAAATAAAATAAGAGTAGTTTGGGTTTAAAATAAAACAGTTCCACTCTGAAAAAATTAGTCGAAATAACACGGATGTTTTACACATCACATATTTCCCTTATAATTTTTAGATTGTTATAACTGAAGCAAATTCCCCTTATAATTTTTAGATTGTTATAACTGAAGCAAATTTCCCTTATAATTTTTAGATTGTTATAACTGAAGCTAATTTCCCTTATAATTTTTAGATTGTTATAACTGAAGCAAATTCCCCTTATAATTTTTAGATTGTTATAACTGAAGCAAATTTCCCTTATAATTTTTAGATTGTTATAACTGAAGCAAATTTCCCTTATAATTTTTAGATTGTTATAACTGAAGCAAATTCCCCTTATAATTTTTAGATTGTTATAACTGAAGCAAATTTCCCTTATAATTTTTAGATTGTTATAACTGAAGCAAATATCACTTATTTTGAAATATGGAGCTAGCAAATAGATATTCACTCAGTGCACATACAAAATCGCCTTTTTGGGTTTTAAAAACTTCAAAAATCTCAATTTCAAATTTATGATGAATCTGATCTGTTTTTCTGTACTCTTCACTTCATGCATCATTTTATTGATTTTTATTTTCAATAATAGGGGGGGGAGAGGGTCTGTAGTGGGTGGGTAGGAGGGGAGAAATAATTCCCCCTCCCCTCCTCCCCTATTTGCATTTGACACTGCAATTACGATACAGTTTGGTTGGTTATAATTTATATAGTTTTTCAACGATATAGTGTATTAAAAAAAACATCTATGCAATTAAAGCTAATAATTGGATTTTTATAGTAAGGGCTAAATTGCGAAAATTGAAAATGCACACTATGCGGAAATATGCTTCTCGTATATAAATGTTATGTAGCAATTTTTTTCTTTCATTAAAAGTGACGTAAATGACAATTGTTAAACAAAAAAAAAACTTTTTTGAAAAAAGAAATTAAAAAAAATCATTTGCGAGTGAATATTACAATATGTATAATTTAACTAATAATATACTACGTGGAGAAATAATTAAATTTGATTATGATGATTACGCTATGTACTAGAGTGGTTCTCAATTATTTTTCTCATACGTACCCCTTCATAAAACTTTTCATTTATGAGTACCCCCTTCTCTCATAACCCTTCTCGCCTATCCTTTAATTCAGTGGTACACGTACCTCTGGGGGTACGTGGCGATTGTTCGAGGGTACGCGAAAATAATATTAGTAATGGCGGAAAATACCTAATATAAAAAATAGGAATGTAAAAATTAAATTAAAACTAAAGCCTGTAAGTGCACAGTATAAAAAAAAGTACTTAAAAATAAGTACCTGAACCTACTCGTTTTTCTTTGAGTACAATTGCATCGTAAATGAGCGATGAAGTACTCAAATTTAAGTAATCGTACTTTCTCAAAAATGAACAGTGTGATTTAATATTGCTAATATCAGCTTCTGTTCAAGCCATCTTAATAAAGCGTCCTGACACACTTAAAATAGTTGTTCAGAAGATGGTTTTTGGCATCATTTGCTGTCGATCGCTTAAATGGAAACTGAGTTATTACAATTCAATTATCTTTCTTCCCATTCTTATATCTCACCTTTTTAGCATTTCTCCTGTTTATAACTTGTTCAAGTCGCCCATGTAGTACAACGAATAAGACACTGGACTGCGGTGCTTGAGGATAAGGGTTCGATTCCCGCTAACTGTTGGCTGTAATTGTCGTTATTAATTTAAAGTGATTTATGAAGGCTGCCTATGTAGACGAGCGACTGCTCTTTTTATTCATTTTTACACATTTTTGAATACATGTCTTTTTCAAAAATAAAACTTATATATTCAGATTCGGTTTTAAGGGCCTCAACTTTAGTTTAATTGCACATAAATTAATTAAAACTGGCCTATCTTATTATTTTTTATTGCAATTTTTTCAAATGTATATGAGTATTTCTTTTGAAAAATTAAAAAAATGTATATATTATATTAAGCTGAATGAACGATGTTTTCTTGATATTATTTTCTTTATGCAAGTAGTATACAAAATAATTTGCTGGTTTATGATAGAAAATTTTCTAAATCATATCCCTCCCTCTTCAGTACTGACTCTCAATCTCAGTCACCGGTTTTAAAGTAATGTTTAGACACTAATGATCTTTATTAAAACCCACATTAATAAGTATTGTAGTCTAATTCCTTTTAACAAGTGTTTGTATGAGAAAAAAATTGTAAGGAAGCTTATTGTACAATATTTTAAAAGAAATTAGATATTTAAACATGTTTAATAATTGTATTGGTTAGAAGAGCAGTAATAGTCATATGTGACTTCAATGGACTTGGCCTGTTCTTCATTACATCGTTTCAATGATATAATAGCATTTTTTTTAAATATAGGTCTTATTACATAAACGTATTTTGATTAACTTTTTTATCTGTATTAGTTTAATTTGTAGTTATCGAAATAATTTATAGTTTATTAAGCTATGCAGTAACTTATATTTGTTTAATGGCAACATTTAACTTAAAAAAGTTAACTTGCATATTCAAAGTTTTGATTGCTTTGCAATTTAATTAAAAGATGCGAGTAAAGAATAGCTTACACATTTTTTAATAACTTTTTGATTATTTGCACAGTTGTTTTTAATTACATTTATTTTACATCAAATATCCCTATATTAATGTATAAAAGTAATAGTTAAATGTTACAAAAATCAAAACTGAAATTAATGATAAATATACTCACACGTTTTGTGGTATCCGTCCATCTTCGTAAGCAGACTCTTCCTTTCTCGGTTAATTTAATGTAGAATCCAAGAATTTGTAGGATACAAGAAACTGTAGATCCAATGCTACAGAATTGGCTCATTATCTGGAGAAATGTGCTTATAGTTAAAGAAAATAGAACAATAGCATAACAATGAAACAAACTGGAAATTTGATGTCTCATATATGCTTATATCATAATAATAATAAGCATTTATTTGGATAGTGGATTAATAAATAAGGTATTTTTAGTTGTGGAGATTCAAACGTTATTTATTGAATTTTTAATTGTTTGCTATAATGTATAACTAATCTCTTAAAAGCGTTCTTTGCAAAAAACAAAGCTTTAATCAATATAATAATAAAGCTTACATTAGAGTAATAATTATTAACGTGATTCATCTAAAGTATGCAGATATAAAGGATCCTTCCAATCAATAAGCGAAAAAAGATGCTAAGATATCGTAACATTTTCTAATTTTTTATGCTAATTTTATTTATTTTTGACAGGTATTAAATTTTTAAATTATTATTACTAAGCCGAAAGTGTAATTTGTTTTATTTAAAACTTTTGGTTTCGCATTAATTCAATTCGAAGTGATTTAAAGGTAGCGCACCAACAAGTTTATTACCATGCTCAAGCAGAGTCAATCGGGTCAAGTAAATTATCAATAAATGATTAAACATTTTCTGCCTGGCTACTAATTATTTCCAAAAAATAAAGTGCTTCTGATGTCAGTATCTAAACATTTAAAATTAATTTTAAAAAAAATAAACTTTCGCGTTTTATAACATGATAAACGATTTGCTAACATACACAAGGGTATCTTCACTAAATCCATATACACCTGACTTAATCTTATGTATTGGTATTCAAGGATACAACGATTAGCGACAAGCAGGAAAATATACTAAACTTAACCCTTAACGAATTTCAAAGGAAACTATATACATACTCAGCATCTTTACCGAATTTACATAGCTTAACATTACATAGTGATGCTCAGGATCAGCGAATTGAAAAAAAAAAAACTTAACAGTTTATAACGAAAACCGCTTATAACGAAGTTCAAAGGACAATACATACTTAGCATCTTCACCAAATGCACAATCGACTCCAAATGAAAAATCACCGCCGTCCGTTCCGCCAAGAGCCCCAACTCTCTGATTACGTGTCCCTCAAACCAACCTATCTCGGCCCAGGGATCGGACACAAAATAGGCCTTTTCTGGCCTTTCTTGTCGCTTGGCACCTCCCTCCTATATTCTGCTTGGCGGGCTGCGAGCGTCACGCACCGTCGCGCACAGCCAAACACCCAATGCCCCTGTTGCACATCCTTCATACCTGACCAAACAGCGACGGAACATCTGCCCTATTGGACTGCGTGGCGCAACCTTTTGAGTCAATCGGGCTGAGCCCACTATAAATCCTAGAAGCATCGTGGCTACTGTTGAGGTACCCAAATTGCAATGCCCACCAGTTTTATCGCGCATAAAGTTCTCCTTTTATGCGTGGCTACTGTTGAGGTTTCCGAATAGTAATTCTAGCTTTTATGACGAATAAAGTGCTTTGGCCCTGTTTTTGGCGAACGTATAAAGACCTAAAAAGGAGGCTGTGCACAGGTGTTTTGGTTGGAAAATGGTAGATTCAGGTTTCACTGTCACGCACAGTCATTTTTATTTGCATTTGGAAGGGAATAGCGTGCACTGTAAAAAAATATTTAAAAATGAGTACCTGAAGCTGCTCGTTTTTCTTTGAGTACAATTGCATCGTAAATGAGCGATGACGTACTCAAATTTAAGCTACAGTACTTTCTTAAAAAATGAGCAGTGGAATTCAATATCGCTAATATCAGCTTCTGTTCACAAAGCGACCTGATACACATAAAATAGTTGTTTAGAACATGGTTTTACGCATTATTTTTTGTCTATTGCTTAAATGGAAAATGAGTTATTACAACTCAATTATCTTACTTTCCATTCTTTTGTCACACCTCTTTAACAAGTATTCTGTTTATTACTGCCCTAGTAGTACAACGGATAAGGAACTGGACTGAGGTGGCTTAGGATATGGGTTCGATTCCCAGTAAATCTTTTTTTTGTGATTGTTGATATTTATTGAAAGTTATTTATGAAGGCAGCCTATGTAGGTTACAATCTTCTCTTTTTATTAATTTTGTACTCATTTTTGAGTACATGTTCTTTTCAAAAATGAAACTTATGTATGTAACAGCGAATGTAATCAAAAATGAGTACATTATAATCATTTTTAATTACCTATTTTTAAAAGTGTGCAAACAACGCGACGTCACATAAGTCATTTAATCAGAGTCGCACTGTAATAAAAAAAGTTCTGGTTGTGGTTAAGAATCAAAGTGAACCATTTCCAGGGAAATAGAGTCATGAGGAACCTAGCGAGTATCGTCTTTCCCAAACATGTAAATAACTTGAGCTAAAAAATGTTAGTATCGGTGAGTAGCACATTGTAAAACAGATTATCATTTATGGATTTATGGAAAAATTAATGGATTTTAAATTGACAAATTAATGTTATTGGAAACTGAAACATCGCATCGTCTGTCATTAAAAATTAGTGAGATAGAAAAACGCCCTGTGAGTGACTTTATTTAAAAAACCCTCGTACAACAATGTTCAACAAAGGTAATAATTTATACATATAGGTTACAATCGGTAAAATGACTGCAATTATAATCTGGTATCTCAATAGCGATATTCTTTATATAAAATCAAAATAATCTTTATGTTCTTATATAGTATCATTACGATATTACTTCGATATTACTTCGATATTACTTCGATATATATATACATGTCTTTTTTTCCCTTCCATACAACCCATTGTTTACAGCCAAATTAAAAAAAAAAACATTTTTTATTTTAAAGCTGAATAGCGGAAAATCGCTTTAAAGTTTAGAGAAGTTAATCGACTTTTATTTATTAACCAGCAGTAGATATGAGGGAGTATAAAATAATAATATCCACAAACTACATATTTTCTCATAGAGCATACACAATTTATCGCGAATACAACTTCACATCAATGATGCGAAAAAAATATAAGTTTATTGTAGATTCAGAATGACACAATAGGCCAATGTGGCTTTAACTTTTGATTTACATAATGCTTCAACCCCCCCTTTCCCCCAACATCTCCCCTAAAAATACGCGTTATGACACCTATTGGCGAATTGTAAATCTACTATACCGAGATAAAAATCCCACTTAAAGTTATTGAGAGTCAATAAAATTGAAAAACATATATTGTCGTTTGTTTATTAACTTAATTAAAATTTTTACCAAATGTTACAACAAAAAAATGTGTTGTGCACTTATTATATAAAACTGTTTGTTCTCTTATCCGATATAAAAACCTTTTAAACAATATCCAAACTGAAACCTGAAACTCAAATATCAGATTGTCCCTTAAGTTAACCAAGTTGTAGTAGTTTAAAAAAAGTTAAATATTTGAACTAGTTTCCATGTTAGTTGGAAGTTTTTTCCCATCGGATATTATATGAGACATTGATCGTTGGTCAAGTAGTAATATTTCCAAAAATCTGAAAATTCAATTTAAAAAAAAGTATATTTGCATGTTTAAATATTGTAAATATGCACCTACTGTTTATGAGGTGGCTTGTTTATATTACTATTTCACAACATGTATTTAACAAAATTATTTTTTTATAATAAGTTCTTTCGCATTTCTACAAACACGTTTTTAGTAGCAAATAAAAATAACATATTTTAATGTCCCAAATCTCTGGATTACATTGTAAGTACAGGTTGACTTAGCAAGGAAAATGATATTACGATATTAAATTATTTTGACATTTGTAATGGAAATTATGAATCTCACGTTAATCAAAATTTGAAGATATGCATTAAATGAAATTCAAATGAAGCTACATTTAAACACAGCATTTAAAATCAATTTAATTATAAATAAATTTAACCAATACAAATGAGAGGGGTGAGGAGCCGAGAGGCACAAGTGACATTTAAAAAAATAATAGTTAAGTGCGGTTGTTGATAGTTAATACGTTTAATGGCAAAGGAATACAAGTAAATGTCTGTCATGTGCTTAGATGAAGCGTCGTAAGAAGCAACTACATCAAGAATTGGCTGTTTTATATTAACTTTAAACTGCGTTTTCACAAAATAATGAAATTGTCAATTGTACCCTTGGCTTCTCACCCAAAAAATTTAAAAAAAAAAAAAAATCAAATCAACAATATAATAAAATCAAATAATATGAAATACTTTCAAACATAAACAACAACAAAATTCCTATTGATTTATCACTATACACACCAAATCACTTGCAAAATCTTAAAAGCTCTGTGATAATTATTATCAAGCAACCATGTCCCAAACAAAGAATTTGCACCTTCTATATGACCACAAAGGATTTACCTAAATAATGCATTTAACAATTCTGATTTAACTACCACCACAATCATAATAAATAAATATTAATATACTATAAGTACTAAATATAAAAATAAGTCACATAACACAAAATCTCCTACCTGGTTTTCATATCCACTGCTCAACTATTGAAACGCGTCAAACTCCAACCTTCCTCTAACCTTAACCAAATCCAACTGGGACCCAAGGGCACATTGCGTAACATCGGCCTATCACCAGACCCCCCAAAAGTTTTCTACCCCCCCCCCCCCCAACATTCACTTTCTTCGGACTAAACCCCTAAGAAGAAGAAATAGTATATAAAAACTACCTGTGATGCAGTTTCACAGGTACCGTTTTATTCCCCCCATAGCAACCCCCCCCCCTAGGTCTACCCCCCATTCATTGAAGGGAGAGAAGGGGGGAGGGGAGCAGTTAATGGGGGTGTTTTTAGGGGGAGGTGGAACTGGGGGAGAGATACCTGTTATTATAGTTTGCTTCCTTGTTTACCTGTTTCGATTGACCCAGAAGCGTTTCCAGTCAAAGAAAGTGTACATATGATGTATAACAATAAATAATAGAACAGTTATAATTTTACTTTCGTGTACCTGGATGTTTGACATGCGAAATATGCATTGATCAATTTGATTGCGAGACGATTCTTTGCTCAGTCTTCATACAAATCTATGAAGAGACTCCTATATATGTATTTTAATTCGACAGATGTTTTCTTAGAAAAGGTATTGTATATAGCGATTATTTCAATATAAATTCTGAAGGAACATGTAATGCAATTGTATTAATATTTATGAAACTAAAATAAATGTATTTTTAATTATAAATAATAGAAAAAGATAGTAAAATGTTCAGGCTCTTTTCTTGTTTACTTATACTTGATACTTCCTACATAAATTGTAGTATTTTAGATGGGAAAACACATAAAAGCATAAAAGTGGCTCTACAATATAAATTCGGTCGAACAAATTTACCAGTATTCAATAATAGTTATGAACGATACTATTTTTTTTTTAATAAAATAGTCTAGTTTATTTTTAAATGGGGAGGGGGGGGGGATACTCTATGTAAAAGTTGCAACTTCACCTAGAGAATTATTTTAGTTTTGTAACTGAAAGAAAAGAGAATGGGAAAGGGTATAAAATAATTTTTAATTTGTTTTTAATAATATTATATTAAATTGAAAATAATTTTTTTTAATTTATATATTATAAAAAATACTTTGCTATGATATATAATTTACAGACTAAATAGTAACAAGAGAAAAGTTGGATAACTTGGCTATCGCGAGTTAAAAACAAGAAGTATTATTGTAACAATTATTTATTTTTAGTCAGTTTATTATCTATTATTTTACACCCCCCATTGAAGAAAATATACTTGCATCGTAATGTGTGTGTTTTTTAATATGAAGTATTTATCTTTAAACATAGTATAAAACATTAAAAATACACAGCATTGAGTATTTAAATACTAAATTAGAAGTATTTTTAATATTTAAGCTCTGGTATGTATTTTCCTATTTAAGATTTTCTAACGAACCTATTTATTGATAAAATACATGTTGTAAAATAACATTTAAAACAAAACAAAAAATAAAATATCTAACAATTTCTATACACATTTATGTAATCCATCAATTATTAACTAGCAAACAAAATTATATTCTATTGTAAAGGATATTTTTTTTGAAAATATTCTATATATCTTTGAACGAAGTTGCTGCAGATGACAGTTCTGAATTTCACCTGAAAAAAAAATATTTATTTAGAATAAATTGAACATTTTTAATAACAATAAGTTTATAGATAGTCAATTTTTGAGAATAAATAAATTCAGATAAGTTTGTTCAATTTTAACCAACACGGAGACAACACTAACGTTTTAAAGAAAAAAGTATCACAGTATACCATTCTTGTAATGACCTTTCGAACGAAAACAAGATTGTATTTAGATGCATTTTTTTTTAAATATTAAACATAAATTGATTAATATGATATCGTTGTTAAAGAGAGGGTCCATTCCATACTTTCGCTTAATTCAACATCGGTTCATAGTTATTTTAAACAAATAGTACTAATTTGATATGGGTATTTTTAAAATACGTCTAAATGAGCCGCCATCTTGTTTTAAAACGAGATATAGATAGATTTTTATAAATTTTACAAGAACGATTGACCAAGATTCATGGGAGAAAACCGTCCATTTACAGTTTTAAACCGTTTGCATTTACGGATTTTAACCGTCAATTTTACGGTTTAAAACTGGAGACCCTGCTGTCGGTTTTAAACCGTTAATTTTACGGGATTTTTTTTTCAGTGTAAATATTTTATATCAGAATGGGTTTAAATGAGTTTCCTAGAAATTAAGAAAGTTTAGATTATCTTAAATTATTCTAATAGAACAAATTTGGGTTTTCGATAATACTATTTTCCTTTATCGAACTTTCTACCAGTATTTTTAAATTCAGTGATATGACTTTTCAGTCTGTGTTCACATCAAAATGCGAGAAGTGAGATCGATATTTTTGATTTGATTTATTTCGTATTTATTTCGATACTATTGATACAATCACAGACCAATTATCAATATCGACCAAATTAATATCGAATATAAAGTACCGATATGTACTGATATAGTATTATAACTAATCTACCCATACCCCCCACCCCCCATTCAAATCCAACCCATTGGTTACAACCTAATAAAAAAAGTAAACATTGAAACTAGGGCAGCAGGTATATAAAAAAAAGAGACCCACAAAAATCGATCCCTTTCTAAAGCAGAGGGGAAACGTCTTAAGCGGCACATGTGCGGGACTCTCCGGGAAGCCCTTTTTTTAGAAAAATAGGGGGCAAAAAGGGCCCCCTCCCCCACCAAGTGAAAGTGCATAAAAAAAACTTCCTGGGACACCAAGCCCCCAGTAAGAAAAACTAAATAAAGCAGACTACTTTCACACGTTACTAGTGAAAGGGGAGCTACAGGGGAAAAAAAAGGGATTTTTTTTCGGGCGTCTTAAAAACCGTTAGAGAAAGTTTTCCCACGTTATGCTAACCTTGACTGAGATATTTTTTTCTGTCTAAGAATGTTCGATGTGGGACAGTGGGACACCTTAGAAACCTACTTACCCATATATTTTTTTTCTTTCATATTTTTAGGGGGGGGGGACTTTGGGGAAGGGGTTTTTGTTCGAAGAATGCGGAGGTTGATATAGTTCGTCTGCGGCTAAATAGCCGCTGTAATGTCACAGTGTACACAGATTTTAAAGGGGTGTGGGACAATTGATAATTTTTTTTTCAATTATTTTTCCAAAAAAAATTATTTTGCAAATAACAAACATTTGCAAAGACTGTTTGTTAAACACATTATTTTGCTTATAAAAATGCAAAATTATAGTTTTTCAGAAATTATTTTCTTGACTTATATAAAAAATAAAAAAGGTCACTTTTTTGTAAAATTTTATTTTTATAAAAAAAAAAGTTATAATTTTTTTTAATGTTTGAACACATGATTATATTAATAATTGCACACATGTATGCAAACAAATTCAATCATATTTGCAATTAAAAAGAAAAAGTCAAATGCGTCAAAAACACCCTTAAATTAGCTCATTGGTCAATTCGTCCAAACTCGCTTGTTAATGCGTTGGAACCTTCGAGCATGGATCCCTCATAGTAGAGAAATCATAAGGTTATAATCTCGCTAACATCAAAGTGAGGCCAACATGTATGGCCTCAGACACGTGAATTATTACGTCATCCATTCATAATTTTTTTCTGGTTCATTCATAAAAATATCCTGTACTTTATGAAGTAACGCATTTACTATTATTCCAAATCACAAGTCAATCGCGAACGATTTTTCATTCATAAATTTTGAAAGGAAGTTACGTGTCTTCCTTGAGGATAGGTCCGAGAGGTTTGCATCACGATGATGACGTCATATTCGCTCTACTACAGTCCATTCATGCTCAAAGGTTGGAACCAGCTTAAAGGGGCGTTACCCATCCGACAATTAATCGAAAGCCAGACTACAGTAGAAAGTGTAATTGATATGCGTAGTTCTTCTTTTCTTCGTTTCTTCTAACTCCTCATGAACTTTAGGATTATATTACACATAGAGTGAGCCCAAAGTAGCGATGAAACACTTTGAAACTTTATTGTAAAACTAACAAAAATAATTTGAATTACGAAATATCAGTGTGTACTCAATAAATTATTTAAAATGTAGTCCAATCAATATTTCCTTCAAGTATACGTTTGTGAAGTAAAAAACGTGTTAAGGTTTCACGTAGAACAGAATTGAAAATGTGTGTGCAGGAACCATACAGCTTTTCTCCACTTTTTTTTTTCCGATTTACACTTTTTTATCAAGAACCGGACAGCTCTAAGCAATGTTTACAGATATATAAATGAAAAAGAGCTGTACTTTTTCATTATGCGATGCAAAAAAAGGTACAGTGTTTTTGTCCTTCCTCAATAATTTTGAAACCGGGAGCTGTCTGGTTCTCCCACCACGTCTTCAAGTGTAATTAAAACCAATATTTTCAACAAAATTTACATTGGTTATCTCTGGATGTGGTTTACATTAAAATGGGGCCCTACATTAAAATGGGGCCCTACATTAAAATTGGGCCTCACATTAAAATTGGGTCCTGTATAATAACTAGAGCTTACATTAAAATGGAACTTTATATTAAAATTGGGCTTTACATTAAAATTAGGTTTTACATTCAAATTGGGCTTTTTATTAAAATTGGGCTTTACATTAAAATTAGGTTTTACATTCAAATTGGGCTTTTTATTAAAATTGAGCTTTACATTAAAACTGATCCTTACATTAAAATTGGGCATTATAGCAGTTCCAGCGTCATAAAAAATTAATAATTTTACTTGTAAAGTTGGCAAATAAAAATAAAGGACGCTTTCAGTAATGAAATTATTTAAAAAAAATTAATATAAGCTAAATCAGTTACAATTTTAATATTTTATTTTACAATTAAACATTTTCTTTCATATTTGAAATATAAATTGTATCATGTAAAAGGCATATTCTTTCCCCTTTTTTATTATAAAATTGATTGCAAATTATTTTAAATTTAATTCCTTCGTAAATAAACATTATATGGCGCTAGTGTCTTATCACCTTAAGTAAAAAGTTATTGCTCTTTTTTTTAATATTTGAAGTGTATATAAAACTGCCAAAGAAAACAAAAAACTCATATATGATTTTTTTATTAATTTTATAAATTGTTTAAAATTGTTTTTAGCTTTTAAAACTTTTTAAAACGTGAAGCAAATTAAATATTTTTTAATACTTTTACATATATATGATGTAAAGGCTCTAATAATACAATATATATATTTAGGTGCTTTAGAGTATTTATCTGTGTTAAAGTTTAGTGCTTTTTATTTGTACTTAAAACAGCTGCACTCACCTAGGCACCGAAATATAACTTATATACAACAAATATACATTTGCACTGTAACCAGACGTTCAAGGACATGTTCTCGCTTCATAAGCATAAAACGATTAAAGATACACTTAATATAATAACCGCAGTAATAGATCCAGACTAAAATCGTTTATTAAAGATGGCATGAAAATAAAAGAATACAAAATAAGAACAGAGAAAGTGTAATAGGGGATTTTCGGCAAGCCTACTTTCGATCATTCCAAAAGGAATTTAGAACAGGGTATCGAACTGTTATATAAGTAAGTCCTGTAAGATTCTATCAAGAGCTATAACATTCAAAGCCGTTGCAGGAACGCCAATTGCGCCAATTATGGGGTCAATTATCCGTCATTAATACATCATTAAAGATGTACTAACCTGCATTAACATTTGGTCTTAGATCGATTTAAAGAGGGACACATTAAATGATTCGTTGCTTTATCTATACGAATTCTGTGATCGATGTTTTAAAACGAGTTTTGTATGTAAATGTTATTTTGTATATGAAGGGTGTAGGGTGACAAAGATGAGGATCCGTTTTTTGCTGATATTGAGATCTATAAAGCCTGTTGTTTTGGTACAGGACTGTATCAAGTTGCTAAAAGCTAAAAACTGTGATAGTTCGTTAAAAATATGTTAAAAGGTTTTTTTTAAAAAATAGTGTGTATATTTAATGACGAATAAAACTTTGTTATGTGGTTTTACTCCAAATACCGTTATCGTTCTTTCCCTGCACACTTTATATGGAATAGAAAATATCTATGAATTTCATTTTGAAATTCGCATTGTAGTTTGTTTTAATAATTTGTTTTTTGAAAAATAAAAAACCCCGAAACTTATCTCATTTGTAAACAAAATAGCAGAAGTATCCGACGTTACCTGGACCTTACGCAGAGCGTTAACCTATTTGTTCACCGTGGCGCCATCTGGTGAATTTAGTAAGAAGTCATTTCTGCTTTAAGTGGATGAAAAGGAGGGGGGGGGGGCAGTTGAAGTGTGCAAAATGAAACGGTGCACATGAAAACTGATAGGGGTCTAATATATTGAGGTATTGATATTGCGTCGGGTGCCAGCTCAGACGTTGTCCTTGGTTAAAAAATACGGAATAGTATTTCCGAGTCTTTCCTTCGATATAGATCCCAAACATTCTCTACAATAGCCCATAAAATAACTTTAGTGCGACGTTAATTAACCAACCAACCACTTCAATTTCATGTAAAAACAAAATTAAAACATATATGCCCAGAAAACGGGGTGGCTTCCATGAGCATATATGTTTCCGGTCCTAATGAAGAAAAGAGTCCCCAGTCCTAATTTATTTTTAGCGAGGAGTCCATGGATTTATACCAATTGGGAACAACTAGACTATAAAACACAATTTAAAAGGAGAAAAATATTTTTTACTCAGAAAAAAAGTTGGGAATCAAAGGATTAACGGAAACCAAGATAGACGGTATCAAAGCACCTTAATATCAGCAGAGATTTTCCATTTCCACACAGTACAATGGAAACCAAAGCAATGGTGTCAGAAACAAAATAATAATAAAATCCATAGGTAATAATAAATAGCTCTAGGGGGGACCCCTCCCATAGTTTTGGCACATAGCGTGACCCCGTACCGTGCCCACTTACAGCCATTCCGCCTAAAGGCACGGGCCTAATCACAATGCTATGGTAATGGATATCATTTGGGAAATAGGATGGGAGAACCGAAGCAATTCCACCATCACGGCAAGATTAGGATACGCTTTTTTTCCCTTCCCGATACAATATAAGGTCTTATGGCCGGGGTGGTGTAGATACATGTAATTAATGCTGTCCCGACACGCAGCGGCTCTTGAAGGCCTATTCTTCAAGAGAGGGCCGTTTTATTTTTAGACATTGAAGGGGCCTGCTGATGGTGGTTCCACAAAGGTGGCCATTGTTAATTTGTTGCATTTGCTAAAGGGCCCCCTTCTGATCTTGAGCACGCCATTCCCCCGGCCGTCCCTATAAACAGCTAATTGAAGAAACGCAATGGCTCTTTGTGGTGGTTGGCTCGGAATGGAGACGATGAGTGTTTAACGAAATGAATGACTCCTTATCGTCTTGGCTGTGTTTGGGGGGTTAATGGTGGAGGATTTATGCATTGGTATTCAATTGCTTCGTGTTGGGATTTTTTTTCTTGTACTTAGCATCTTGCGAGCTCATTCTTAATAGTGTTTGTAATTTACTATCCAGTTTTCCAGCTGATGTAAACGCAACTTCAATCTTCTCCAAAATAATTAGCACTTAATAAGCTGCATCCTTGATAATACTTCTTAACATTTACCAGCTAAATATTAGGAAGGAATTATGTCGTTCGATACATAATGAGTCGAATTAATTCTTAACCACATAAGTCACAACATTAATCAATCACCTGATGGATATTGCATGCCTTCTGAGAGTTTAGCAAAGTGTCGAATCTGTAAATTTGTTTACATTGCAGTAGAGTTTAATTTGTATTAATAACACATTATTAAAAAAAAATTTGAAGTGAAGGATTTCAAATGTTTCTCAAATGTTTTAAATTCGGAAATGTTTTAAAGATTTTCATTAACTTTTAAATCCCGTGTATTGCTAGGGAAACGGGTGGTACACAAACCCATATACATTTACGTATCCCTGATAATGGCTAACGGTACAATGGTTAACAATTACAGAAGAACATAGTCTGTCTTTTAATTTCGGCTATTTTATAAGAGAGTGCACCGAAACTGTGTTACAAAGATAGACTTTCGATCTAACGCTTTATTTATTTGGGCGTATTAAATTACAACACACTATATTAACAAGTTAATCAATACTATAAGAACCATTTGGTAAATTTTGCCATTGCGTATGTATTTTTGAATTTGCAAAATTGTTTCCACAGCTTGGAAATTTAAATCATTTTTCATTAGGATTCTAATTTATATTATTTAAGTTTTTTTTTAATTAATTGTAAAAATATAGCTTGTAAGTTATACCTCAAACAACTAAATTAAAAAACATTTTAAAGTTGAGTATTTTTATGAATTAAAAAATTGGGTAAATATTGATCGAAATATTCAAAAACCCTGGAGATAATATCACGACCGGCAGGAGTTAATTATCTAAACCCGACATTTGGGTAACCAACTTAATTTAACTAATCTGATAATTAGCAGAAGCACTCATCTCATTGGATGACCAAACGCAATTTACTATTTAGGACTCCCCACCCAGATATCACATCCATGCCCATCATTAATGATGGTCACCGGCGCGTATCATCATTAAGAAGAAAAAGTCGTGAGTGTCACTACACCCCAGGAATGCCACTTTTTCCTTTTCACTTTCGAAAATAACCACACACATAAAAAAGGCCCAGAAAAATCAATTTTTTTCTGTCTCCCCTTGGGTTGTCCTTTGCCGCTATAATGACAGACCTCTGGCCGATGATTTATATGGAACCGCCCTACAGGTGCTTATAATGCAAACGCGAGGGCAAATGGCCGAAAGCGTTGTCGTATATCCAGGAACAATATGACAGGCAATGACCATTATGGCTCCTTTTTTACTGTGGGATACTTCTATGATGTCGCTAATTGCGTTGGATCCTTCTTCTTTTTTTTGCTTTCGTTAAGTAATTACATTTCTTCTTTTTCAAGAGAGAGAGAGAGAGGTCGAGACCTGATTGGTTATTGTCCGGATGGTCACTCGTTCGAGACGCTGTGGGTGGAGATTGGAATGTGATTTCTTTTGTGGAGGTGTAGCGGTGCTGCTGCTGCTGCTTTTTTCGATTAGCGAAATTGCTTAATTTTTGAATGGGCGGATTGACGATTGTCGGGTTTATTGTATGTTCGAAAAGTTTTGGTTTTGTGTGTGTGTGTGTGTGTGTGTGTGTGTGTGTGTGTGTGTGTGTGTGTGTGTGTGTGTGTGTGTGTGTGTGTGTGTGTGTGTGTGTGTGTGTGTGTGTGTGTGTGTGTGTGTCAAAGGTGAAAAGGAAAATGTCTTTACAAAAGAGCTATTCACCCGAGATTATAGGCGGTTGCACTTCAGATAATGGATACTTTTAACCTTTACGTGTGAGCTGGGAAAGCATCAGTCCCATACATTTTACAGATATGGGGGGGGACTTAGGACAATTTTTACCACAAAAGTTTTTGAAACATCTGACGTCTGAACTATGCTATTTGCAGCAGAACAGGTAATTACATAAACTTCATATTCATACATCAACCATTAGTCATGACTAATGGTTACTACAGAGTGCCTTAAACTTGGAATTTCAGTTTTTCACACCCTCAAGTGACCTTACCCTCATTTGCGAAACTCATCAAGTCTAAAATTATAAAATATAATTCAAAATTATTTTTTGCTTAGGGAATTTCAATATTTATCGAATCACTACCCAGGCCTAATGGCTACAAAGTCACCAGTACATTTCCCAGTTTTACAGAATCTACCTTTTCGTAATGTCTGTTTAACACTTCGAGCATGAATGGTCTGTAGTAGAGAGAATATGACAGCATAATCATGAAGTCCACATCTCAGAGCGAAATGCCCCAATCACGTGCCATCTCTTCAAAATTATGAATTAAAAAATACACGAGATTGGCTGTTAAATTGGGAAATGTGTAACAGTGAAAGTTTATGAATGGAATGACGTAACTAACCACGTGTCTGAGGCCATACATGTTGGCTTCACTTTGATGTTAGCGAGAGTGACGTCATGACTTCTCTACTACAATGATCCATGCTCGAAGATTTAACTCATGTAACTTTTGAGTTATTAAGCTATCTTTTTTCTTTTAATTTAAAATATACTTCATAAAAATATCCCTTTCTAACACTGGAGTCGAATCGCGTACTGTTGTCACCGTAAAAAAATAGGTGCTTAAAAATGAGTACCTGAACCTACTCGTTTTTCTTTAAAGTATAATTGAATCGTAAATGACCGATGACTTATTAAAATTTAAGTAACTGCGCTTTCTTAAAAATGAGTAGTGTGATTTTGTATTGCTAATATCAGCTTCTTTTTAAGCCATCTTAATAAGGCGACCTGACAAACTGAAGATAGTTGTTTAGAAGATGGTTTTCCACATTATTTGTTGTCGAATGCTTAAATAGAAAGTGAATTATTGCAACTCAATTACCTTACTTCGCATGCTTTTGGCACACCTTTTTAACATTTCTTCTGTTTATAACTTCTTCATTTCGCTTTGTGGTAATTTATTGAATAAGGCAATAGACTGCGGTGCCTGAGGATCTGGGTTCGATTCCTGATAAATCTTGATTGTGATTGTTGATATGTATTGAAAGTGATGTATGAATGCAGCCTATGTAGGTAAGCATTTGCCCCTTTTAATCTTTTTTATTCATTATACTTATTTTTGAGTACATGTCTTTTTCAAAATTGAAACTTATGTATTCGGAGCTATATAATAACTTATAAGCATGAAATGCACAAAAAAAATTAGTGCGTTTTACTTATTTTTGAGAACCTATTTTTAACAGTGCCCAGAACATTAATGCCTGATCAGTATAGAAGTTGTTACGAAAATGAGAAACAAAAGCATATGTTTCGTTAAATTTATTGTTCGTTTAATGAAAATATTTTCTTTTAGATTACAGAACTATAAATTATTATTACAGAACTATTAAATTTATAAAAGAAGACCCTAGTTAGTTTTCCTTTATAAATTGAAACTATTTATTAATCATCGAATATATCAAATTAATACAATATTTTACATGTTTCTATTAAGCGATATTTATTTTTCTGTAATGATTATGTTTTAGAAGAGATTTATTTCAGCGAATATAAATCGTTTCTTATTTTTATTGTTTATAAATATCTAAACGCAAAACCACAAATACATAAAATGTGATTTATGTTGTCAGTTTTTAAAGAAAAAAATTCATTTCATGATATTGAAATTTTTTACTATGACATGTTTCATTTTTGCCTCAACTTTTAGATAATAACGCAATATAAGTCACAAAGATTTACGTTTCCTATTTCTTCATAGATAAGCTTAAAATAAAACATGTTCTTCCAGTCAGTATTTAACCGCGTTAAGATTTATTATTTTTATACCTCACAGTAGTCCCATTTTTATTTCTCTGTTTTTTAGTTGGGTAACAGACCCAAATTCTATTGAATCCTGTTTTACGCACATAAAGACAGTGGGGAAGGTAAACTTAGATAAATATATATAATATTTATTTATATAGAGTGTGCTCTATTCACATAAATTATCATTTTTCATGTGTCCTAAAGTCAGTTTTTTGGTATTTCCCCCATGAAATATTATCACTCAAAAATAGAAAAAGAGGCACCGGCGTACGCCAATAACAGCTCTCCAGTCTTCGAAACCTATAAACATGTCAGAATAACCAAGCAGAACGTGACATTTAAGCCAGAAAAAGAAAAGAAAGATCCACAATGGCAGCACAAAAAAAAATGACAACGAAATCCACAAAAAGCCAAGATTATAAAGGGAATTTCGGAGGTCAGTCGTTTTTTGCGAAAGAAGAGAGATTTTCGGTGCAGTTATTTTGGCATTTGCATTGTAATGGCGGAGTTATGACGATTGGCCTTGTTTTCTTTGTTGTAGTACGCCTATTGGCACGCGTACGCAGTCAGGATTGTGTGAAATATGTTTGATTGCACCAATGGCAGTCGAGGTGAAAATCCTTAAGTACCCGTAAGGATTCCGAGCTTTAACCGAAATGTAGAGGTTTAATTGTATGTGTATTTTTTTTATATAATTTCAAGCATATATTTATATATGCTTGTTTATATAACCTTTTAAAATTAGTACTTTTGTAATTAATGAAAATTAAATTTATTTTAGATCTGAAATTGAAATAAAAGGAGGGTAGGTATGTAGGTCATGTAGGTGCAGACAAATTTTTACAAACCGTTATTTTTAAATTTATATATTTCGTTTTGCACATGTTAACCCATGCGTTTATGGTTTCAAGGCTTGGTTATTAAAAAAAATTATAAAAGTACCTAATTTTTTTTTCAAAAACATTAAAATTCTAATATTTTTTATAGTTTAAAAATGCTTTAAACTGTTTTTTTTTGCCTAAATCCATGGATTAATTTGTGCAATTACAATTAACTGCTAAGTTTCCAAAATTTAAGGTAAATGTACGAGTAGTTTTTACCTAAAGACAAAAAATATAATTTTTAGAAAATTTGGATTTAGTGAAAAAATGTTTATATATTTAGTGCATACCATACAACGTTAAAAATATTTAGAATTTTCTAGAACCAAAATTTAAATAGTGCTGTATACAGAAGAATGCATAGAAATACATATTTAGAAAATACATAAATGTAATTTTTTTTTAATTTGCAGCAAACAAAAAGACACAGTGCCCAAAAAATTATAAAATTCACGATTTTTTTTATTTGTTAAAATTAATAGTTTGGAATTTTCTAAACATACTTGCAAAACTCTAGAACTGTATCTATGGTTTTTAATGAGTTATATGAGATTTTATGTTAAATGACAGGTATACGTTTTTAAAGGAGTGAAAATTTTAAATAGTCTTTTCAGAGAGTTCAGTTTTTCCACTCATGAATAAAATGTCAAAAAAAAAAATCACATACTTAAAAGACCCATCCAATCTTGTTAAAACCCCATAAAACTGAGATTGAGATTATACCTTATTACAAAGCAGAAAGTCGTTATCTCAAAGATAAGATGCACTCCCCAAAAAGTGACTCAAATACGAAAATGGGTGGCTGGAAACCACCAGTAGGAGGCACAGAGGCAGCAATAAGGAAATCA
Source organism: Troglohyphantes excavatus (assembly GCA_963932185.1). NCBI lineage: Eukaryota > Metazoa > Arthropoda > Arachnida > Araneae > Linyphiidae > Troglohyphantes > Troglohyphantes excavatus. The sequence continues at coordinate 4,564,038 of OZ010667.1, forward strand.
ACAAACAAACAATGGCACTGATATAAAAGGCTGCAGAAGGATTTAGACCCACCGAAGCACATAATGGGAGTCATTCGACAGGCTCGTCACATCCTTTCCCTGGTTCGGCACCAGAGAGCGTGCCATTGTTTAGAGCGGGTTCACCCAAAAATATATATATAAAAAAGGCAGGACTGGCGCCAAACCCAATAAAAAAAACGGGTGTGCAATTTTGTTAGCTTTTCAATGTCATAATCACGGGTAATTTTCACCATTCATAATAGAAACCGGGTGGAAAGTAGCCGGAGTTAATTGTGTTTGAGCAACACGAAAAAAAAACGCCACATCCGCTACTGTTGGGCATTTTTATGTGCCACAGAAAAACTCTATAAATAATTGGCGTGCAAATGAGGAAAAGGCACGTAAAGGTTCGCGCCAAGTATCAATATTCCTCGTAGAGTGAATAAGACTGATAATATATATGACTTAATTTATATACATCCTGTGCTGTTTACTTAGTGGCCATAAAAACCATTGCAGCGGACACGAAGGTGTTAAAAGTTATGCTCAGTGCCTCAAATTACGTGTTGGTGACAATGTGGAGGTATTCAGAGGCTTTTTATTTAAAGTATAATCACATCCTTTAGAGGAAGTTATGGCGTGCTTACGGGACACTATTCGCACAATGCAGTGGCCGAAGTTTCAATTTTTCCGATTCATCCATGAAAGAGTGCGCGTATTTAGTGGCAATAAAAATGACACGAAGGTTTTTAAAATGAGGTAGCGTGAGGTGGATTATTACGTTAGTAACAATGCGAAGTAATGCAGAGAGGCTATGAGGAAACTATTATCGCGACGAAAAGTAATTGGCCGAAATTTCAATTTTCGATTCGTTCATAATTGCGGACGCGTATACAGTGGCAATAAAAATCGCTGTAGTGTTGAGAAACGCGTATAGCTCATAAATTATATGTTAATATAACAAAGAAAGGACATCCGAATTCGCTGAAGTATTGCACTTTTTATTGAATCTGATTACATCCGAATCCTCTTTCGTGATGTTTCGTCAGTCGTAAAGTTGAAAGTTTTAATATGAATGATAGCAAGGTTTAAACAGACCACTCAGAAATCTTTTATTTTGACAAGCACGACAATCAGATAAAGTCACTGTTAAAAATAGGTACTTAAAAATAATTAAAACGTACTCATTTCTTAATACATTCGATGCTTATCATAGCTCCGAATACATACGTTTCAATTCTGAAAAAGACATGTACTTAAAAATAAGTACAATGGGTTAAAATGAATAAAAAGAACGGATGTTAGCCTACAAAGAAGGCTACCTTCATAAATCACTTTCAATAAATATCGACAATTACAACCAAAACTTGGGAATCGAATCCTAGATTCTCAGTGATCGTAGCTCATTATCCGTTGGGCAACAACAAGGGCGACGTGAAGAAGTTATAAATAGAAGAAATGTTAAAAAGGCGTGACAAAAGATTAGTAGGTAAGATAATTGAGTCGTAATAACTCAGTTTCCATTTAAGCAATCGACATCAAATAATGTGGAAAATCATCTTCTGAACAAATATTTTAAGTTTGCCAGGTCGCTTTGTTAAGTGGCTTGAACAGAAGGTGATATTAGCAATATTAAATCACACTGCTCATTTTTACAAAAGTACGGTTACTTAAATTTGAGTACGCCATCTCTCATTTACGATGCAATTGTACTCAAAGAAAAATAAGTAGGTTCAGGTACTCATTTTTAAATACAATTTTTTTATATTGGGTCTTTGGGACCAATTTGTCGGTGATGAAGAACAGTGGTTCTCAACTAATTTTAAACCATGTTTGGTTGGTTATTTGAATAACTGTCGCACTAGAACTGCATAGTGGGCTGTTGTCGACGGTTCGGAGTCTATTTAAAAAAAAAGACACGGGAAAGGAGTCTCATATTTTAAACCATGGATGAATGAGAAGAACAACGCCTGAGCAGGCAAATAACTGAGGCAATTGGTAAAGGTCGTTCCGAAAGATGTTTAGTTAGTTAAGAAAACAATGCACTAGAGCTACAGAATGTGCATTTGGTAACGGTTATCGATCCCGAAAGATCTTTAGTCAGGGGTTATTAATCAGTTAATATGGTGCTAACATTTCACTTATCGACTTTTTATGTTCGTTTAACGAACCGTACCTTGATCACAAATCGCCAACCTTCGAGCATGAATGGATTGTAGTACAGCGAATATGACGTCATCTTCGTGATACAAACATCCCAGATCGGATGGCACGTGACTTCCTTTCAAAATTTATGAATAAAAAACGATTGACTTGTGATTTGGAAATAATAGTAAATGTGTTACTTCATGAAATACAGGATATTTTTATGTATGAACTAGAAACAATTTATGAATGGATGACGTAGTAAACCATGTGTCTGAGGCTATACATGTTGACCTCACTTTGATGTTAGCGAGATTATAACTTTATGATTTCTCTACTATGAGAGATCCATGCTCGAAGTCGCAAACTAACAACAACCAACAAATCCAAAACATTAAAAAAAATCCCATCCTACTGAAATGTTGACTTAATCAAGGAACCAAATCGAGTTACTTTGTATTAATAAAAACACATCTCCCTCTTTTGCTCCTCTCGCCCCATAACTCAAGGGGGAAACCCGCGGGGACCCGGCGTCTTAATTATATCTTACGCAACGGTTACACACATATTTATAAGCTTAGGACAAGAAAATCGGAGGGGGCCTACGCATGTTTCTCACAGCGTATGGCACCCCCCGCCTGTGTTCGCATCCTGCAAGTAACAAATGTTCGGATGGTTCACAATCAGCGTCCGCAGAAAGCTTAATTTATTGCTTGGCGCGCGTATAGGTGGTACCCTGGTGATGAGATTTGGCCCGACTTCGAGGCCTGTTCTTATTTGATATGCTTGTTTTGGCAGCTGCTGGGCGATTTTTCGTGAGAAGATTTTGAAAGTTTTGAGGGACTTGTTTTTGATAAAGTTTAAAAAAAAAAACGGTCTTAGAATGTCATTTTGGGGTATTTAAGATTCTTGTAATAATTTTTAAAGCTTAGGACAAGAAAACCTAGGTTTAACCTCTGCATCTCAGCTTGGCCCCTAAAATTAATATACCTCAAATAATTCTCATAGGGTATAGAATACCCTAAATCTAGCAAAAATAATTCTCATAGAGTATCCTATGAGAGCCCCTAAAATAATATTGACCCCTAAAAATAATATATAAGCAAATATTAAGAGTATTCTATATCCTATGAAAATTATTTCTATACCCTTAAAGGTATTCTATACTCTATGGGGAAAATAATATTGACCCCTAAAAATAATATATAAGCAAATATTAAAAGTATTCTACACCCTATGAGAATTATTTCTATACCCTAAAGGGTATTCTATACTCTATGGGGAAAAATAATATTGACCCCTAAATATAATATATAAGCGAATATTAATGGCATTCTATACACTATGAGAATTATTTCTATACCCTTAAGGGCATTCTATACTCCATGAGAAAAAATAATATTGACCCCTAAAAATAATATATAAGCAATTATTAAGGGTATTCTACACCCTATTAGACTTATTTCTATACCCTTAAGAGTATTCTATACTCTATGAGAAAAAATAATATGGACCCCTAAAAATAATATATAAGCAAATATTAAGGGTATTCTATACCCTATGGGACTTATTTCTATACCCTTAAGAGTATTCTATACTCTATGAGAAAAAATAATATGGACCCCTAAAAATAATATATAAGCAAATATTAAGGGTATTCTATACCCTATGAGAATTATTTCTATACCCTTAAGAGTATTCTATACTCTATGAGAAAAAATAATATTGACCCCTAAAAATAATATATAAGCAAATATTAAGGGTATTCTATACCCTATGAGAATTATTTCTATACCCTTAAGAGTATTCTATACTCTATGAGAAAAAATAATATGGACCACTAAAAATAATATATAAGCAAATATTAAGGGTATTCTATACCCTATGAGAATTATTTCTATACCCTTAAGGGCATTCTATACTCCATGAGAAAAAATAATATTGACCCCTAAAAATAATATATAAGCAATTATTAAGGGGATTCTACACCCTATTAGACTTATTTCTATACCCTTAAGAGTATTCTATACTCTATGAGAAAAAATAATATGGACCCCTAAAAATAATATATAAGCAAATATTAAGGGTATTCTATACCCTATGGGACTTATTTCTATACCCTTAAGGGTATTCTATACTCTATGAGAAAAAATAATATGGACCCCTAAAAATAATATATAAGCAAATATTAAGGGTATTCTATACCCTATGGGACTTATTTCTATACCCTTAAGAGTATTCTATACTCTATGAGAAAAAATAATATTGACCCCTAAAAATAATATATAAGCAAATATTAAGGGTATTCTATACCCTATGAGAATTATTTCTATACCCTTAAGGGTATTCTATACTCTATGAGAAAAAATAATATTGACCTCTAAAAATAATATATAAGCTCATAATTCTCATAGGGTATCATTCTTAAGGGTTAAAACTTAAGGGGTAAAATCATTAATTTCATATGGGGTTAAACAATTCTTAAGGGATAGAAGATACACTTAAGGGCATCTTGTACCCACTCAGGGCTCCCTCCTTAACGGTACAAGATACTCTTAAGGGTATATTGTACCCCTTAAGAATGATTTTTTACAAGCTAAATAAAAAAATAAATAGATTTTACTTGTAAAATATAATTCTTAATCCCCCAACCCATAATTTTTGAATCGTCCCGCTTTTGTACTAAGTACCACTCCTGTTTTTGAAAACTATAACACATTTGCAAAGGAAATGTAAAGAAATTCGGCATTTACCCTTCTAATTTCCGGTCGTCGCCACTTGACATAAAGTTTAAATGATAGCTGCAATTTTATTTTATTTTATATTTCTCGGCAAAGTTCAAGTGATACAAATAAAAAACAAATATTTTTTTAAGTAAAAAAGAAAACCTTATATATTTAAAGTTGTTCGAAGTATGTCTCAAGTACGTCTTTCCATTCCAAAAGACATTGACATACACGTTCCATAACAAGGATTTTTGAAAACCATAATCTTTTACTAATCCATAACAGATAACAATAATTATTTAAAACCACAATTGACATGTTGGTTGACCAAAAAAAAAAATCCTGAAACTAGCAAATGGAGTCAAAAGACAGAGTTTTGATCGATCACTGACGAAGATAACGCCCTTGGTGACGAAAATGACATGGCGATAACATCTTATTTTGACAACTCCTGGATGCGATCGGTCATTTTGTCTCCAGGACTTGTGCTATTTACATTCGGGGCCGCTTGAAATACGCATGCAAGTAAGCACGCAAAGATAAGCATACGGTTAGAACCCTGTATTTTACAGTCGAATATGTAAAATGAAGTGATTACCCTCTTTAAATGGCGTTAAAGAGTGAAGTGTGTGTAGTGAAAATTGCATAGCTTTGCACATATTTTTTAATCAAGTTGACTTGTTGAATAACTTTAGAATTTTGATGTGAATCGTTAAAACATAGAGGACGAAAGACGTTTCTAATAGGCCGATTATAGACCTTTAATATGAATTATACACTGTAAAAAAATGTACTTAAAATGAGTACATGGACGTACTGATTTTTCTTAGAGTACAAGTGCATCGTAAATGAGTGATGACGTACTCAAATTTATGTAATCGTACTTTCTCAAAAATGGGATGTGTGGTTTGATATTGCAAATCACAGCTTCTGTTCAAGCCATCTTAACAAAGCGACCTGGCAAGTTTAAAATAGCAGTTCAACAGATGGTTTTCCATAACATTTGATGTCGTTTGCGTAAATGAAAACTGAATTCTTACAAATCAATTTTGCATTCTTTCATGCAAATCATTTCCCATTCTTTTGCCACGCCTTTTTAACATGACTTCTCTTTAGAACTTTTTCACGTAGCTCTCGTAGTACAACGGATATAGCGCTGGACTTCAGTGTGGACAACATCAGGTAGACAATTTGAGTTCATAGCTCCGAATACACAAGTTTCATTTTTGAAAAGGACATGTAATCAAATGTATAAGTAAAATGAATAGTCCCTTGCCTGAGTCGAATGAACAGTCGCTTGCTTGATTGTGTAAATGAAAACTGAGTTATTACGACTCAATTATCTTACTTTCCATTCTTTTGCCACGCCTTTTTAACATTACTTTTGTTTATAAATTCTTCAAGAAGCTCTCGTAGTTCAACGGATATGGCCCAGGATTTCGGTGCTGACGACATCAGATAGACAGATTGGGTTTGATTCCCGTAAGTCCTGGTTGTAATTGCTGAAATTTCTTGAAAGTGATTTATGAAGACAGATTATGGAGTAAGGTAACTGCTCTTTCTATTATTTTTACTTATTTTTAGTACGTCTTTTTCAAAAATGAAACTTATGTATTCGAAGCTATGATAAGCATCGAATGTAATCAAAAATGAGTACAATTTACTTATTTTTAAGTACCTATTTTTAACAGTGGGTGACAAAGTGGAGCGCCCATACCCTTTTATCAAAACAAGTGCCATTGGTAGATTGGAACCTCTGTTTCGCACCAAGTTATGGTACATCATTGAACTGAATTTTTTAACAGTGTAGCTGTTTAGTAATGTAAAATGATGTTCGTTCATTTTCAATTTTCTGCAATTTAAACCACCTCCCCCCCATATTTGTTCGTTATTATCAATCACGTTAGACACAATTTGTTCATAATTATCAATAAAAGTTATGAACAAACGATGCACAAGTAATCTAGAACCCCCCCCCCCCCCCCCCCCCCACTCAAACGTTCTTGTTATGAACATCAAAACAAAATAGTAAAAAGCTTTTGTCTTGAAGCAAAACCAGATTATTGCGCATAACTTTTCGCGCATTCATTTGATGTCATTTTCTTAGAGCACGGGTTCAAATCTGGCTTTGGCCAGATTTTTCGATTTAAAGAAAATTCATTATTAATTAGAATCAATTAGTAATTAACAATTTTATGATTAAGTATTGTATTGTCACCGGGATTACGTATCCGGTGACAATACGCAAGTCGATATGACAATTACGCAAGTCGATATGACAATTGGAAGTGGGTTTAAATTGAGTTACAAGATTTGAGGACACATCTCACCAGACAGTGTGAGTTAAAAAAAAGAATGTAAAAAAAAAAAAAAAAAACTCATTGCAATGTTATTAATCACTTCAGGTAAATCACACAATGACTCGAATTTCACAACTGGTTGCTTTTTTATTTTTATTTTCCCCCCTCTCCCAACCACATTTATCCTGTTTTTAATGTTTCCGCTATTACAACCATATTCCAAGAGCCAAAAGCTTCCCCTCCCCCTCCTTTGTTATGTTTTTTATTATTATTATTAGGCATATAATGTTGATACAACAATCTTCCCAATCAACGAACCGTGCCCGTACAAAAGGACTCCCAACCCCACTCGAAACGCAGTTTATTTATTTTTCGCCACAGCTTTGCGTGGCCCGCAGTCGTTACCAATTGTAATTTTTATTGCTTCCTTTATCGTCTCCTATTCCTTACCGAGATGAGGTTCGCGCACGAAAAAACGGGCAAACAGGTAACTGCAACATTTCTGCTTTTATTTTTTCGGAGATATGAATGTGACCTTCAGGTTTTAATGGGGGCGTTGCTTTTGGAAGGAGGGGGTCGTTAATTTCCGAAGTTGTTAAGTAAGACACTTTGGATTTGTCGCCAGAAACTAATTTCTATTAGATGTGGTTTGTGTTTGGCGACGGTCACCTTTTCAATTATGTTTATGAAGTGGAAGAGGTTTTTGTGGGAGTGGACGCGAAACGGGTGAAATGTTTCGGTGAAAAGATCACATTTGAGTTATTGCCGATCTTTGCAATTCGCTGGTCTACCAGTAGGAGTGTGTTTGAATGACGTTGTCGACTTTTCAAAGGTTTGGTGAGCGACCAATTGAAAAAGAGACTACCTGCTTTGAGGTTTATTAAAACTAATTCGGCACACTCTCAGAAATAACGCTATATAAACTTTAAGCATTCTGGCTCTTCGAGCATGAATGGACTGTAGTAGAGCGAATATGACGTCATCATCGGGAAACCAACATCTCAGACCGAATGGCCTCAGACACGTGACTTCTTTTCAAAATTATGAATTAAAAAATACTCGCGATTGGCTGATGAATTGGGAAATGTGTAACAGTGAAAATTTATGAATGGAATGACGGAATTAACCACGTGTCTTAGGCCGTACATGTTTTCCTCATTTTGATGTTAGCGAGATTACAAAGATATGTTTTCTCTACTATGAAGGATCCATGCTCGAAGTTCTGGCTATCGTCAAGGCTACTTTTGTCAATAAAAAAAGCTATTTAAAAACAAGTACCTGAACCTACTCGTATGATAAAAGTTTCTTGAAGAAAAATAATGCATTTATAACAGTGTTTAAAAACATATTTAAAAAAAAAATTGGTGAAACATTTATTCTCTTGAGAGTATCTTGTGTTTCTTCTGTTATTACTCCTAAAACTAATTAAAAGTCTTTGGGATACTTGTTTTTAATGGTTTTCTATTAACTTGCTTGTTTTACTGGTCTGTATACTGCATTTAAATCAGTATTATCCTTACTCCTTATCAGTACATTATCTTTTCCAGTACTAGTATTTTCACTATCAGTACAATGCTTATAATGGTAATTACAATTACAAATAGAAAATGCATATAAATATAACATTACAATCCATTAAATGTCATTATATTTAATATTATAAAATTATATTCTATTTCATGCTAAGCAATGCCATTAATTAAGAATATTATTAATGGGGTGTTACTCAAGTTTAGTACTGTTTTCGGGCATTTTCAAAAATATACATAAATATTAATTTTAATTTATAAATTTAATATTCTATAATAATTCGTATTGCTTGTTTTAGTGTACAATAGCAAATTAAGGCCATAAATACTGAAGTCAAACCTCATAGTTACAAAATTAGATAGCTTTATATTATATATAATCCATTAAATGATATTTACTAGCATAACTAATTTAAAATTTTCACTAGCTGTTCGTCACTGTCATTAACCTGTTTAGAATTTACTATCATTCATCAATTTCATAATTGTTAAAATATGAAATTTTGTTTCTCTTGTATGTGGACATCAGAATTTACCCTCTTATGACAAAGCGTGAGCTTTTGACCCTTTTGCTCAAAAGGACAAGGTAATAAAAAGACAGTTTCGGGAAGATTTGTACTTTTAAAGTAACTGATAAGAGGGAATTTAAGCTTTCAAATACGTTATTTATATCCAATAATAATGCTAAATGAAATAAGAAGAACGCAATGTTCCGAGCACAAATATGGCAACAACAAAAAAACTAGCCAAGGTAAATTAAAAAGTGTTTTAGCTTAGTGGCGATTGGTGAATAAGAACCACGTGGTGTTTTCACCAATCACAACTAGACAAAATATATTTTTTTTCAACCTCTAACAATTTATACTCGGCGCCAGGCAGTGTACAGTGTTCATTAGAATTTAAAAACAAAACAAAAAAATAAATACTGCAACTTTCACAGCTTATGTTATTACTTCTCTGAGTTCTGATTATAAAGAAGTTAAGTCCGATATATTTATACGATACTGAAATAAAAATCGAATGAAACATCTTCCCAAAGACTGTTTCTCAAAAAGAACACGAGGAAGCTATTTAAGAACACACCAAACACTTATCCCCCTCCCCCTCCCCCCCATCCTCTTCTCAAAGTGTAACTGTGAAAATGAGCAAATTATTCAGCATCCGTTAATGTTTTTCCCTCTCTCCTTATCAAAAGGAATACTAATAAAAGCGTGGCCGAGAGAAGTGTTACTTTGTCCGTTGCAAAATTACTCTGACGGATGATGAATCTGGTTCTTTCCTGTTGCGCACACTTGTTCACGCATGACATCACTTCCTGTTGAGTGCAATTAGGAGACGTTTCCGGTTTCGGCCTTGGCCCTCAGATTAGTGTGCAAATTTCGAATTCTGCGGGTTTTGTTGTTTATGCGGGAACAAAGTCGAGTGATTAAGATAGAGGTAATGGTGCTAAGTTGGTTGTTTGCGGGCGGAATTCGCACTTTCGGGAATTTTTGGAGCGTTACCGTTGGTGGAGCAGGTACGGCACAAGGTGTAGGAGACGACAAGTTGGCTCGTTGTTAAGGGTGTTGGTTGCTATGTGTTATGACACGTCACCGAAAAGCACGCTATACTCGGGGACAACCTAAGTTGAGCCTAAAGCAATTGAATATTTATACATGTCATAGCTTCCGGCTTCAGGTTCAACTTGGGTTGCCCCCGAATATAGATAATTTATAACAATGAACCAGTGGCGTAAAACGAACGGGGCTGTTGGGGGCCGCAATGCTGGGGGGGGAGGGGGGGATGCAATATATATAATATTATAACTGTCAGTAATACTTAATTAAAGGTGTCAAAAGTTACATAGTTAGAATAATTTTTGTATATAAGGAGAGGGGGGGGGGGGGGGGAGGGGGAATTGTTATGAGTTTATCGCATAAGAAGCATGCCTCTGTTGAGAATACTTGATTTTTTTTTTAATTCAGCTAACCCTCTAACGGAGTTAGGCGACTTAAGTGGCTATGTGTTTCCAGTTTTTTCTTGCAATACACATAATTTTAAATTCATGAACATCTTTGAAGTTTATTTTTTTTAAAAACTAAATGGTTGAGGGGTTACTATATATATATATATATATATATATATATATATATATATATATATATATATATATATATATATATATATATATATATATATATATATATATATATATAAAGGGCTCGATTTGAGCCGGAACGGCGTTCCGTTAGCTCCCTTTAGAATTTTTTTTATGATTCCAGACTTGGGTCTGATGGCTGATGCATTGCACTCCCACGCCCCACGGAAGGTTACAGTTCCGGTACCTCTATTTTTATAAATTGAGCACTGTATATATATTATATATACATGCGTTATAAAGCAAACTATATTGCAGAGAACGCAACCGTTATGCGACAAATAAATTAATTTGTAGTATGGCATTTTTTTATGTGGCAAAAGAGCGACATTTTTAAACAAGTTTGTCAGTAAATCATTAGTTTTTATTTAATAGCTCAGAAGCAGGGAATATACATTTAACCAGTAATCCAGTGTGTAATTTTTTTTTATCCCCGCTTAAACTACAAACGACTCGATCAATTGCTTCGAGCATGGATCCTTCATAGTATAGAAAACATAGTTATAATCTCGCTAACATTAAAGTGAGGCCAACCTGTATGACCTCAGACACGTGGTTAATTACGTCATTCCATTCATAAATTTTCACTGTTACACATTTCCAAATTCATCAGCCAATCGCGAGTATTTTTTCATTCATAATTTTGAAAAGAAGTCACGTGTCTGAGGCCATTAGGTCTGAGATGTTGGTTTCACGATTTTTACGTCATATTCGCTCTACTACAGTCCATTCATGCTCGAAGGTTAATTGTGGCTAACAATGTATCAAATATATTGGCGGGATTCAAAGAGTGTTGTTGTAAGCTGTATACTTTTAACGCAAATAATATAGTGCTTCAAACAGAAGCCATTTTGTTTGATGCGAATGTATCAAATTGTTGGGTCAGTGCTACAAATAGATAACTAAAGGTGCATGGCGTAATACAGGAACGGCCCCCTTAAGTGTTTTATTTTTATTTCTACGTTTCACTTCCGAGAAGTCATTTCTCTGTTGTTGTTTTTTAAAATAATAATTTCAATGTACTAATTTATAAATATATAAATTGTCCGTCAATTGTTCATACATCATCGCTAAGCACTGTTTCAGTTGCAAGCGCAATTTCATTCAGTGAAATCAATTGAAATCGCCATTTCAATTAAAAATTCGAAATTCAATTTATTGTTTGGTTTATTATTTGTCGAAAAATGCTGGTTGGCATATGGCAATGACTTGTAAGGTTTGTTTTTGTAAAAAATTAACTTTAAGTTTTACTGTGGTGCAACTTATGAATATTTAAATTTTGAAAATATGAAATTGGCTATGTCAAAATGAGAAAAGTTATTTTAATGTACAAACGATTTTTAAATTGACATGAGCGCTATAAATGAAAGAAAAACAAACCAATTTTAGGTTCCTTAAGACACATTTTCATTTTTTTTTGTTTGGGATAAAACGCTACGTTTTCAATAGAGTCATATAAATGATTATCTATCTGTATTTCTGTGAGTTTTATATTTTATTTTGGCGACGAATATTTAAGTAAATAGATTAATATTTTTTTCCATATTGAACACAATTACTGGACTTACTTGATGCCCATTAATAAAGCGTTGTACTCAAATTGCCAAGAGTTGGAATATTTTTTAACATTTTATTTAAGTATTTTAACCCTTTAAAGGTTTAGGAAAATACCAAGACTGTAAATTTGTTGTTTTCATTATACAGAGTGTATGAAAATTATATTTACAATGTTGATACGTAATAAAACCCAAAAGAAATAAGGTAAATACTTTATGTTGCTTGTACAGCCACGGAAAAAAAACGAACCACCGATGATTATTTCGTTAGTTTTTATAGTAGAGCTAAACTTAATATACCATTTTGTAGGGAATAAAGTCTACTATACATTAATATACAAAAAATTGCATAGGGAACTATCTTCATACTCGAATCCGCACCAACTTTAAAATTTTCAATAGCAACACCTACTTTTAATAGCGCAGAAATGTTCCCCGCCCTCAAAATAATCTGAATATAAATTTTAATTAATTTCCTACATTTATATGCAGAGATATTAGACGATCTGTATATATCTTATTTGAGTGGCTACTTCCACATTGGACAAAGTATTAGTGAGACTTCGAAATGAAGTACGTTTGTAGAAAATGTTTTGGCGTTAGCCGTGGTTCTTCTTTTCCCGTGGTCATTCATTCCCCCACTCCCGTATACCCCTCGCCTTTATATAATAATTTAGAATTTTATGCTAACGCGATCACAGCGCTTTTAATTCTCAAAATTAATAGATTTCTGTTAAGTTCTACAGATTTTAAATTTGTGTATTTCCCCTTAAATGATCATTTGATGCACATTTTGATATAGCCAAAAAACTACAAAGAGGAAAATCATGAAATTTTAGATATGCATATAAAACGCTTTTCTGAATCCATCACTTTCAAAATATAGCATGGTTGCTATTCATAAATTTTATGAATATTAATATCCTAATAAATAAAATTAAAAAATAAACATATAAGTAATCAAAGTTAGTGTATTTTATTTGGGTCGTTTAGAAGTAACACAGATAAAAATATCAGCTTAATAAAATTATTATTTCGAAAGATATGATTAAAATTTAAAGAAATTCATTTAACATTACGAGTTCTAAACTTCCGATATTCATAATTAAAAAACTACTTAACCAAATGACTTGCAAATTGATATTCAACGATAAATTTTGTCGTAGATTCTAAATATTGAATCAAAATTGGATGTTGCTATTGGAAATTTTAAAGTTGGTGCGGATTTTAATATGAAGATAGTCCCCTATGCAAATGTTTTGTATATTAATGTGTAATAGACTTTATTCCCTACAAAATCTACTATAAAAACTAACGAAATAATCATTGTTGGTTCGTTTTTTTCCCCCGGCTGTACATGTAACAGCAACACCACATTGAGAACACCACATAGAGAACACCACATTGAGAACACCACATAGAGAACACCGCATAGAGAACACCGCATAGAGTTTCATTTATGTTCTTTTTAAAGTTTTTTAACTGCGTACAAATAAAACTTGTGCCATTGTTATATGTGCAAGCAACACAACTTAGCTATCTTATTTCTTATAGGTTTAATTGCATGTCAAAGTTGAAAAGATAATTAATAAACATCCTGAGCAATATCCTTTTATACACATACATTAAAAGCTAATTAAATTAGTATCTGAATAGTTAAACGAACTTTCCCCCCAAAAAACCATAGAAATCAAACAATACATTCCTAACATAAAAAATACACGCTTGCACAGTTTTCCCATTTGAAATTAAGATATTAATAGAAATCGGCTAATGCCATAAATAAACGTGAATTATCATTCTCGCTCTTGTCAGTCTTTGCTCAAAGAAGAGAAAAAAAACGAAACTGCAGTCATTAAGCTTGGCTAACTTTAAACAAAGTAGCATTAAATCAAATTATGTTACAGCCAAAAGAGAAAATTAATTATGGACAGAAACTAATCGATTTTCACCGCGGCTGCTTTTAACTTCCGTTTAATGGTAACAACTGAGGCGATTAAAAGGTAATTTTTTACGATTGGAGTGCTTTGCTGGTGGAAGTATAACTTTAAATAATCATTGTTTTTGTTATTTATTAATGCGGGGAATGTCTTTATTTCATTACATTGTTCTGCGTTGCTGTTAGCATGTCTGGATAAAAATATTTTGAGGTAAGAAATGTTTTGTGGATTTTAAAGATTAAAGAATTGTTGCATATGGGTCATTCTCAAAAATTGTTACAAATGCCGTCCTTTAAATTCAATGACATGCAGATTTTTTTTTTTTTGCCATTATAACATTTCCTTTTTTCTTGTGAAGCGCATTCTTAAGCTATAAAGTTAAGTTATAAACAGAAATAATGTTGAAAAGGCGTGGCAAAAGAATGGGAAGTAAGATCATTGAGTCGTAATAACTCAGTTTCCATTAAATAATCAACATACAATAATGTGGAAACTATCTTCTGAACAAATATTTTAAGTTTGCCAGATCTCTTTGTTAAGATGGCTTGAACAGAAGCTGAGATTAGCAATATTTAGCCATACTGCTCATTTTTCAGAAAGTACGATTACTTAAATTTGAGTACGTCATCGCTGATTTACGATGCAATTGTACGCAAAGATAAACGATTACGTCCATGTACTCATTTTTAAGCACAGTTTTTTTGCAGTGTAGTTTTAAAATCAAAAGTCATTTAAACAACAACAAAAATTAGTGCATAAAGTTTAGTATTTATTCAAATTTGCTTGTCCCTCTACGAAACTTGAAAAAACAAGCAGTTATAACGGTATGAGAAAAAAAATGTTTTGTTAATAATAATACATATAATGAAAGCTTATGTTATATACTCTCTGTTATACCTTAAATGACTAAATTTATTAAACCACTTTTTTTTCTACTGATTAGTATGTTCTTTCCTCCAAAATTGAGTTTTGTTTCACGGAGTAAAGAAAAAGGTGGAGATGATTTGGCGAGATTTCATGAGACGTAAGTTAGCAACCCCAAACTAGGAACAAACAAACCTAGTTTGCAGTAGTTTTCCTACGAGGGAAAAATAAATTATCGCCAAGTACTGGTACAAAGTAGTGCTTTGGAATAGCGCCAAACACTTCGCCAGTTCCTACTTTTTAAGCGATTGCTTACTTCACATTGCAAACCGGTTTTAGACTTGTTCGCACCTCCACCTTCTTCTTTACTCCGTGGGTTCGTTTATGTCCACTATGTTGCCAAAACTTTTTTTAGATGTTGCTAACAAATATTTGTAAATTATATTACAATTAATATTTGTAAAATAATAATTCCTTATTTTTTCAGTAATTAATTATATATTGCCTGGGCTGAACAAGAGTAACGCAGTGGAAATATAATAGATAAATATTCTTATTAATTGTATTTTTTTAAGCAATATTGGACATTCACAGTTCTTATTAACTGCCATATAATATCTTTAAATAGTAAAATGTTTTTCTATTTTTTTTTTAAATAATTATGATATGGTAATAGAATTGATTTTTTTTATCATTTTAGAAAGCAAATAAATAAATTCGGTTACTTACAATGCAAACAGTCTAAGAATTTTGGTAAATTTTGTTAATCAAAATACCTTTCTACCCAATAATAATTAAAAGTTTTAGGAAAAAAAAGTACTTTTTTAAACAAGTTGAAATTTGGAAATGTAATATTTTCTGAGAATGACCCATATACGATGAGCAATTTTTGAGTAATTAAAATTTAACCAATTTTCTAGTTACAGTAGAAATCCAATTATCCGGATCAATTATGACCAAATCCCCTCCGGATAATTGGATAATTCGAAAAAAAAAGCTATTTCTTATTTAAAAAAAACGAGTTTGCTTTGGTATGCAATATATGGTATGCAATTCGTATTGTAATTTTTTTTATTACTCATAGATAAGAAACTGAATTTGGCTGATTTTTTTTTCTCAAAGCGATTCGGTTAACTAGAGTTTGGATAATTGGAATTCCACTGTATTTATATTCCAATTGATGTTTTTATAAGGGAGTAGCATATTTACCTGATTTGTATTACAGATCTACGAATATTTGAGAAAAAAATATAAAAACAATGTTTTTATCTATTACATTTTCTAAGCTATCTGTTTACAAGTTTTAATTTTTTTATGGGAGGACGGGGGGGGGGGGGGTGTGGGGGGGAGGCTACAAATAACTTATTTATTTGCTCGAAAAAATACATAAAACTAATTTTTTTTCTCAAATAAGGAGAAATACATCTAAACAAATAAACAACCTTCTGAACGAGCTGAATGACTTCATTGGTCAATGGATTTCCTTTTTTTCTTGTTATACACATACACTTTAAATTCATATAAAAAGATTCTATGTTGAAACATTTGTCAAATCTAAAGCGTCTGGGTGTTTCTTGGAAGCTATATATATATATATATATATATATATATATATATATATATAGGATTTTTGTGATATGATTTTTTTCAAATATTATTCACAATAGATTTTTTGAAAATAACAAAATAACAAACCATATGTAAAGACAGTTTGTTAAACACATCCGTTTGTTTACAAAAAGGTAAAAATATAGTTTTTTGGAAAATAATTTCTTGTCCTTATATCAAAAATAAGAGAATGTGGTTTTAGTTTTCCGAAATATATAGTTTTATTCCGCGTTTGATGAAATTTTGCCCACTTGGCCTTCAAACAAGAAGAAGGTCTACTTGAGATTTCGAAGCACCATCACATTCCTTAAACGGAAATAACTTCTTACTAAAGCCGCAGTTATCTTCACGGTGAAGAAATCGGCCAACACTGACTAAAGCCCGAACAACGCCGGATACGTCAGCTAGTAGGTAATAAAACTGTTTAATTATCCGTTTTCCCGATTATCTGCCGGATAATCAAAACCCCATTTAACTAAATCCACCCAACTCCATCCCCCCTCCCACCTGGAATTCGAAGTTCGACAACCCCCCGCCAACCGAACTTCCAAGGGCCCCTTCACCCTTTCCCCGCTAACCCTTGCCGCACCCGAGGGGCCCCCGAGCCCCGTTTTTAGGTCACTTTTTTGCCCGCGCAACCCTTTACAAGGCCGCGGGGTCGTGAACTCTCGCAACGAGTTAAAAAACTCCATCTGTTTAGCGGGTTAACGCGAATGCAAAACGAGTAAAAAACGGGGTTTTGATGGAATCGTAGAGTGTGGAGGGGTTGGTTTAGTAACGGTCAAAAAAGGGGTAAATGTACGATTACAAGGCGAATGTGGGTTCGAACTCGTAGGGTTCAGGGACTATGTGGGTTCGGGTATTTTTTTTAGTGATCGGTTTCAACTATGAGCGGAAGTTTGTTTTTTAAAATTGTGGTTTTATGTGAATTTTAACAGGGGGATAGGACGCAAAAACATCCAAAATAATTTTTTCCATTTAAAAATAGTTGATTTTACTTTGTATCTAACGACACCAAAATTATATATCTACGTTAAGTACAAGTAATTATTTGTTGTGACTCACTATTAAGCTTTGGTACAAAATTGCTTGAATATATAACTTTTAACTCAATTTCCTTATTGATGACTGTTTTCAAGTTTAAGCAGTTTTAAATTGATTTAAGTTCAGATATATTTGACGAAACAGCTACAAATTTGCTACAGTGTATTTTCAAATGCATTAATTTTATTTGCCTTTTAGGATTAGTAATATACAGATTATATACTTTTTAGTAATTAAAAATGTAGGTTGACAAATGAAATAGTGATATATTTTCTATTATTTAAAAAACAAATTATTTTGCAAATAACAAAAATCTGTAAAGACAGTTTGTTAAGCACAATCTTTTGTTTGTAAAAATGCGAAATTATTATAGTTTTTCGGAAAATATTTTCTTGACTTATTTAAAAAAAAAATAAGAAAGGTAATTGTTTTGTAATTTTTTATTTAAAAAAAATATATATATAATTTTTTTTCAATCTTTGACCATGCGATTATGTTAACATGTATTGCATACATGTGTGAACAAATTTTAATGATATAAGCAAAATTAAAATGTGCAGTATTCATTTAGAATTTCAGGTGTGAAGTAAACATAATTTTTTTTTTGTAATGAAACTTGGAAGACTATATACAAAAATGCGGAAAAACGATTGGACAATTTCAATAAAAATATTTTACATGGATATTTGTACTGCTTTAAATGCCATTAGTGATTTTCATTTAATTTTTAAGTATATGTTTTAATTAAAAATAACACTTTAGTGTATTTAATAAAAATATGGTTTAGTAAATAAAATTGTAATATAAAGTGACTGTTTTATCAATTTTAAATTTAAAAAATGCCATCCCAATTAATGATGTATGTTTTTTATTTTCAGATCACGGTCACAAAAATGTTAGAAGTCAAGAAGTCAGAAAATCGTGATTATTTCTCTTAGAATTTTTATTTTCTTGATTTATAAATGAACCCTTTTTAAATATTATAATTTAGTGCTTTTGTCCAACTGCAGTTCTTGCAACTTTTATAAAAACGGTTTCAGAACATTTACAGTAGCACTTTAATAACATTGCTAATCTCAAAACAAAATAAATCTGATATCAAATTTACGCGTTTATACTGATTCTCCTTCAGTGAAATATATTGTATTTTAAATATAAATGCTAGAGAAACTAGTGATTCTAGTGTGATTTGTGGCTGATATTCATTATTCATATTTTCTGATAAAAAAATTGTAGTACTATGGCACATTAGTTAGAATGATTGTGAAAACTCGGATTATGTTATTTACAGCAAAATTAAACATTGTATTTTTCCATTAAATTTTTGTATTTTTCCATAAAAAATTTCCATTAAACTCGTTAAATTTTTGGGTGCATTTTATACACTATAGAAAAAACAACACTACAGAAAAACAACTTTTAAGATTGAGTTTTTAAAAGTATGATTATGACTTTCAAACATTCAAGCCTATATTAGTTTTCCTTATTTCTTAAGCTTACTATTGCTTAAGTATTCCCAAATTTTTATACAATTTCACATTCTTTCCTTTTATTGTGTAGGTACTTGGATTTTACCTTTTAAGAATCAGTACTTCTTAATCGAGTTGCTGTTATTAAAAAAATCTATATAAAGTCTGGCTCTGATTGATTGGTTGTTAGATAACGCCTGTCACAGCTAGTCATAGCCAATCAATATTCAAGTTTAAGCGAGTTGACCAATCAGCTTATCTAAACCATATAAAATGTGACGTCACAGAGGTCATTTAGTCAGAGCCGAACTATAAATAATTTGAGACAAATAGAACTTCTAGATTTAGAAATAACCGCATATATTTGAACTGATATGTTATTTTAAAAATGAAATATTACAATAATTTTAGTGCCGACCACTGCCAGAAGGGTATTGTTTTGTGTGTGAAATTTCATTCTAACAGATTTTAGAAATAGGAATTAGTCGCCAAGGTAAGAAAGATAACCAAGCTGTTCCATCTGACACTGCACAGTAAAATAATATAAATCAATGAAACTCACCGAAAATAAATGTGGATGATAAAATCATACAGCTCCAGGACGGGAAAACCTAAGGAAAGAAACAATTTATGTGAAAACACAGTCATTTTTTACATATATTTACATTTGCAATAAAAACAATTTGTTTTCTAATTTTTTCCCATTGCTTCTTATTAAACCTTTAATTGTTAACGTGTTTCTCAAGCTTTCTGTATATAAATTTTTTTCTTGAAAACCTTTTTAACTGTAAGTTTTCAATTTTAAAGATATCATTTAAAACTTTTAGAGCCAGAATATAAGATTAACTCTTTTCTTACCATTCCAGTTTAATATTTGATTTACCATAGTAAAACATAAATACAATAATAAAACGAGACCATTTTTATTGCTCGAAGATTGAGATAAATTATTAATCTGTCATTAATTTAAATTATTTGCATAGGTAATGGTGATAATAATCAAGGATGCTATTGTTCAATAATATGTTATAAAATAAATGTTTAACAACATAGTATTAAAATATAGCATCCATTAAACACACATTTATTTTATTTTTGAAAATGCCTGCATGTTTTTATTGTCAATAAAGCTTAAAAAACATTGTATGTGAAACAATATATGAATATTTTGTAGAAGAAAAATATTCGAAAATATTCCATCATGTATATGATGCTCACCCATATAAAAATGTAAGGCAATTTTCTTTTTTGAAAGTAAACAAATAAATGTTTAAATAACTTCTTAAATATTTAATGCACAAAATTTAGTTTGAATTGCTATTTTGGAATTTTTGTTTTTACTGTTTGCACACACTTTCATATTTATATATAACAATTGTTCTTACTAGTTAAAATCAATTTTTAATGTAGTAGTACGAAATAATATTTATAATAGAAGTAATATTTATGTAATATTAAATTATTTACGTAATATTTCAAGAAAATCCATTTTTTTGCAATCAAAATGCTAATTTTTATAATTATTATATTATTTTCAAAGTGTGTGTAGTTTAAATTACAATACGAAAACATATTTATAATTAATTTTGATTATTTTATTTAGCACAGTTTCAGATAGCTAAAGAAAACCAATTTTTTTAATACTTTTAAGCATAAAAAATATATAATTCTTTTAAATGAAGTTAAATATACATCAATCCACTTAGCTTTTTATATATCTAATTTTAGCAATTGTTATATTATATTTTCCCATATTTCTTTTATTTTAAAATGGTGTCAGTCTTTTAATACAATAATGATACATTTATTTTAGTTAGTAATGCAATAAGAATATTATATTTTTAATTTATAACGTAAAATTAAAAATGCATAATTTTAAAAAATGCAATCATTTGAAAAAGTATTTTAGGATTGCAAAATAATTTAAAAATTAATTAACTTTTCTAAAAATGGAAATCGTTAATGTATTGTTATTCTACAGTTACAAATTATAAAAATAATTTTAACAAATATTATTTTAGAGAAAATACTTACGAAAATGCAATATTTTATAATTTTTTGAAGATCCAAATTTGACCTTAATATCTAAACATAATTTTAAAAATGTCTTACTGATATTTTTAGCCATTGCGCAAGTTTATTTTTCGAACTCATTTATTCAAATTTACTTTGTAGTAAAGAGCGAAAAATGTGCATACTACCATCTATATTTTTAAAGAATATAAAGTTGAACACAAGCAGTTTTATAAAGAAGTACTTGACAGGAATATAAAATTTTATTTACTGGTATTCATTTTGAACATTCGGGAATTTGCAGCCAATATTTTTATTAAAATATTTAAGAAACCTATTAAATATGTTTTTATACAAAAAACTACAATGTATTTTCTTATAAAAAACAAATTATTTAATTTGAGTGATTTTTACATTAAAAATTAAAATTCTTATTAATTATTTCCATTGTTTTTATATATATCTTTAAATAATACATATTTTAAAGCGAACTTTTACTGTTCAAAGTAATAAGAAAGAAAATAATTCTGAAACAAAAGGACATATAAGGAATATTATATATAAGTATGTTTTTTTACTTTTAAAAACAAGCTGTTTTAAAGTATCTCCTCTTTATTTCCATATAGATACATTTTAATATTTTGTAAATTGTCTTAAGATTAATTAATAAATAAAATAAATAAAAAATACTTCCACCTCATATGAAATTCTAAAGTTTCTAAAAATTCCAAAGAAAACTATTTCTAAAAAATTTCTATGAAATATCCATGCTTAATCATTGTAAATTTTCTATTTAGGGAACTCTATGAAAGTGAAAAATATTTTTGTATCATACGATATTTAGAAATGCATAAATATAAATAAGAAAAATCTTCAAAATCGCCTCTTTGCAATATTTTTAAAAAATTGGCCTTTAAGCTTTATAATTTTTTTTTTAATTTTCATAAATCCTGAAGAATTTTACCTTCAGAGAAACAAGATACTTTAATAATGATAATGTTGAATGAATAAACGTTTGGTCTTAAATTATACTGATTAATACTTAAAGAAATGCAATCAACATAAACTATTACTTTTAATAAATTTAAATGAATACCTTCATAGCTTATAACTATATTACTATTATTTCTATTCCTAAGTATTTTTCGGATCAATACTTTAAATGTCACTTATGTAAACGAATACCTAACAAAACAAAGATAACTGAATATTATTGTTCATGCATTGATACAACATATTTATTCAGGTAAAACTTTTTAAAATAATATGAAATTTTTTATTTGCATTGTATGTCATGCAAAGTGATATTAAATGTTGGAAACTCATGTATATTTTCTTTTAAGTGCTTTTCTGTTTAAAATAAATATTCCAGTAGCAAATATTATTAAAAAAATTAAATTATTTTAATAATTGCTTTCCAAAAAATTATTTAAATATGATAAAATACTGGGGTCTGATTTATTTTAAATATTTTAAATGCTATATTTCTTTAAAATCCAAATTCAAAAAGAATGTCAGGAATTAAATTAAATTTTTTGTAATTATGTTTTTGTGTTTTGCATAAATTTTTATTTAATTTCAGACATTCTTTTTGAATTTGGATTTAAACGGCTCTTAAACGGCTGATCGTATTTATCTTTTTCAAGTAGCTTTTTTATAGTTTAGAAATTACGAAATCAAATGTTATCTATCAGTATAAAAGATTAATCAAACGTTAGAAAAACTTGAACTAATAAATAAAGAATAGAAAATTCTAATCATAACTTGATGTATTTAAATTTAATTACACTTTCTTTAATTATTCTATATTTAGCTTATAGTTTTTAGATTAGACAATCTTATAATATTTATTGAGTTTATGATATTTAAATTTATACTGTCCAGTATAACGGATACGACTTCTATGGGACTTATTAACATCCAAACTAACCAAAACATATATTATAATTTCTTAGAATTTTCGTTACTTCTTTATTTCTAATTCTACATTGTGATTTTTGACGTTATTGAACTTCGAAATTGTTAAAATAATGTATTTTTATAAAACCATATTTGGAATTCCTACTTTTATTTTATACAATTCTGTTCCGCCGTCACAAATTGTTTGACGTATTTTGTGAAATCTGAAGAAATATAATTAACTTAAGCCATATTTAAAAAAGTAATCAAACTATACAATACGAAACATGATAAGTAATCTAATGAAACACATTTTCTATGTCCCACATTATTACGGTAGAAAGATTTGTAAAATTAAGTATTGACTTTCTAGTTATTTTATACCATCTAGAGGAAATATTTTAAAAATTTTTACTTCTACAGAAATGAATAATTGACAGTTTGGATGCACACCTAATTTCAGAAATATAGTAGCAGAAATTTATACGCAGTTAAATCTCACATCCGTTCTAAATAATATATTGCTTGTTATAGCGAATGTCTGCTATATAATTTTAAATCAGAGTAATAAAGTAGTGTCTTTTCTTCAACGAAGATGCGACTTTCTGATGTTTTTGTAGAATTATGTGATTGTGTGGAGAGTTTACACTGTTAAAAATAGATACGCAAAAATACACATTTTCAAAAAAATGTACTCATTTTCAAAAAAATGTACTCATTTTCAAAAAAATGTACTCATTTTCAAAAAAATTTACTCATTTTCAAAAACATGTACTCATTTTCAAAAAAATTTACTCATTTTCAAAAAAAAAACAGCCAAACAGTTTACATTCTAAAAGCTACTAAAATGTAATAATTAAATAAAAAAATTATACATATTATTAACATAATAAAAATTTATAGTAAAATGGCAATATAAAATGCCGTTTTATAAAAATATGGAATTTATGAATGCATTAGTTTTTTAGGTTAAGTCAACTTAAATGATTTTTAAAAACTGAGCTAACTTTTACATTTAATGGTGCGTGTTTTTATTTCATACAATAAATATTTAACTTTAAAAAATAATAATAATAATATAACATTTTAACAGTTTGAATATAAAACTTACTTTTAAACAACGGAGATAAAGTCGAAGCGGTGGTTTCACAACAAATCACATGAAATTACCTTGATTAATAACTAACACAAATAACTGGAACTAACGCGACTAACCACTATATTTGTGTTATTTATCACTAGCATCACACTACAGCAATTCCGTATATGTTGCCTTCACGAGCCATCCCGAAAAAAGTGAGCCGGGAGATACAAGAAAAAAGTTTTACCCCTACCCCTTTACCCTCATAACTAAAAAAAATACCATTTGTGCCCTGGTCGTTCACCCAGGGCACTCGGCATTGTTTTTTTGTGTCCTTCCCACCTCGCCCAGGGGCGCATTCTAGGGACAGCCCTACTTTAACCCGTCCGCAGGCGCAGGAAGTTGTGTAAAAAAATCACTTCCTTTCCATTGAAAGGGTTGGGAAAAGTGGGAAATTGCAGGGGAAGGGATGTTGGAGACTCTGAGGAATGAAACTTGTAGATTTTGTGTGTGAATTTTTTTCGGTTGGTTGCTATAGGGAATTTACTTTTTTCGTTTACATATTTCTATATTGAGATTGTTCATTTCTGTATGAGATTGTCAATTTCTGTATTGAGATTGTCAATTTCTGTATTGAGATTGTCAATTTCTGTATTGAGATTGTCAATTTCTTTATTGTGATTGTGGATTTCTGTATTGAGATTGTAAATTTCTGTATTGATATTGTCAATTTCTGTATTGATATTGTAAATTTCTGTATTAAAATTGTCAATTTTCTTATTGAGATTGCAATTACTGAATTGAGATTGTCAATTTCTGTATTGATATTGTCAATTTCCGTATTGAGATTGTCATTTTCTGTATTGAGATTGGCCATTTCTGTATTGAGATTGTCGATTTCTGTATAGAGATTGTCGATTTCTGTATTGAGATTGTCAATTTCTGTATTGAGATTGTCGATTTCTGTATTGAGATTGTCAATTTCTGTATTGAGATTGTCAATTTCTGTATTGAGATTGTCAATTTCTGTATTGAAATTGTCAATTTATGTATTGAGATTGTCAATTTATGTATTGAGATTGTCAATTTATGTATTGAGATTGTCAATTTATGTATTGAGATTGTCAATTTATTTATTGAAATTGTTAATTTATTTATTGAAATTGTTAATTTATTTATTGAAATTGTTAATTTCTGTATTGTTTAATTACAAATTGTTTTGATTTCTTATCAATAATTGTGTTTAAAAATTCTATTTTTTTACTTTGGTCATATAACGATAGCTAAATATAATAAAGTAATATTTAAAAATACTCTTGATTATAATATTGTTATTTATTAAGTGATACTAATATATAAACACACAAAATCTAACAATATTAAAGCTGTTATTGACTACCGAGCGTTGGCAAAGTCTCTGTTTTAACACGACCTTTCAGCATTTCGTCTGTTTGTATATCAGTACATTTGTTTGATACGCATTTTTACGACCAAACACTTTGTTACATTTTCTTCAAATTTCGCATTCCAGAATTACCGGTATATAACACTTTAGTAATCTTATGAGCAATGATGGAGCTTGCAATTAAAATAATTTCCAGATAACTATTAAAAAATAGATTTTGACATTTCTTGTTACTAGATTTTACACAGTTTCTTTATAATTCAAATATCTCAAAAGATCCAGTCTCTTTATAATTCAAAACAAATCCAGTTCTTAATGTGCTACAATTATCTGAAATTGAGAGTTGCAATGTAAATCACAAGATTCAAAAGACTGGTCTAATTCATGTGTTAAAATTTTCAAAATAGAGAAAGTTACCCATAAAATACCATCGTTTATGTAAATTAGAAAATATTTATGTGTGGTCTATTTAATGTTGATTTTCATTTTACGATTGGTAGCATTGTATACATTTCAATAGAACCGCTCTTCACAATTCCCCCCCCCCCCAAGGGTCCCTAAATTCATATACAGGGTTGAGTGTATTTTGGAATCTGGAACCCACGTCATAAAATAGATCCTAACTTTAGTTATCATTTATGTGGAAATAGAAATCCACCTAACTTCAGATTGCTGTGAAATTAATTTTCTTTATTATTATCTGTATTTCGGTTCACTACAGAGTCTTTTATTCATCGCGTATTAAAGGATCTGGTTTCAAATCGCTGTTAGAAGGTGATTAGTAACCTTACACCGTAAAAAAAAGGGGGTATTTCAAAATGAGCACCTGAACATACTCGTTTTTCTTTGAGTACAATTGCATCGTAAATGAGCGATGACATACTCAAAGTTAAGTTCTCGAATTTTCACAAAAAATGGGCAGTGTGATTTAATATTTCTAATCTCAGCTTCTGCTCAAGCCATCTTCACAAAGCGACCTGACAAACTTAAAATAGTTGTTCAGGAGATGGTTTCCACGTGATATGATGTCTATTGCTTATATGGAAACTGAGTTACTTAGTTGCAATTGTCGATATTTATTGAAAGTGATTTGTGAAGGCAACCTATGTAGACAAGCAACTGCTCTTTTTACACATTGTACTCATTTTTGAGTAAATGTCTTTTTCGAAAATGAAATTTATGTAGTTGGAGTTTTGATAAGCATCGAATGTACTCAAACATGTGTACATTTTACTTATTTTTGAATACATATTTTCAACATTGTATAAATATACACATTGTGGTATTTCGTGGCATATTTTGACATTATAAATCACAAATTGGATATCAAACCGTTCCCATTTTTATTTTTCAACTTTACCCGAATAGATTTAAATCGACCATTTTAATTCAGGTTTCAATCTCAGTTGATTGTTCTAATATAATTCCGCCTTTTACCTCCCCACAAACCGTCCGGTACCTTAAACAATACCTTTGGTATCCGACAAGCATTATCTCCTAACACAATGATCTCATCCCCCCCCCCCCTAAAAGAAGAACTGCACACACATGCTTCTTTATATAAAAGTTAATAACAAAAGAGTTAATGAAGCTGTGCGAAAGAGGGAATGTTATCATATTTCCTACCAAGACGCTGCTCGGGCTAAAGGAATCACAGCCAGAAGATAAATATTTCTGTCCCATTCCATTCTTTTATTCCTCCGCGTTCCTTTTTACGTTCGAATATCTCAATTTAATTGTTGTCCCTTCTTCCAATCAGAACTTTCCATTCGTTTCGAGATGGAGGGGAGAGGGAAAGGGGTGGGGAGAAGGAGAGAAAGGAAAAGAAGTAGCAGAAACCCCCTACGCCAAAAGGAAAAAAAAGAAGAAAAAGGTTTTTATATTAAGAAAAAAATTGAATTCCGGGGGAATGATGGAAATGAGTTGCGCTTGGTAGGTTCGGGGGTCGGTCTAAAATTGCGCAAGGGAGAGGGAATAATTAACTGGATGTAAGTTGTCATGTACATTTGTGGATTAACAAATGTCAAACTTCCCTTAAAGTCGTAATGTATTAAGTGATGAGTAAGATCTTAAGTGATGAGAAATGTGGCATTTAAAACAATAGAATACGTTCTTTTTTTCGATACTCAAAACTGTTATGCATAAAATAACAAACACAAAAAAATCACTCACTTTTACTAGTTAAACAAATAGTATGCTTTTAATTGCAACCATTTTTTTTTATTATTATGCTATTTTTATTGAAACCCATCTAAACCAACACATTGCGATTTTGATTTAGGGAGATGTTTTTAGGAAATTAAATCAAATGTAGTTTTGCTCGATACAACTATAAATTACTAATATCGATGGCTAGAAAAACAATCGTTGTATGTATATTTTTAGAAAAAAAAATATTTTGACATCAACGTAAAGGTGCGGTCTACATTTTTCTTCACGTGAACATTTTATGTCAATTCCTAATAATAAATTTGTGGTGCAGGTTTTCAAAAAAAATATTCCACATATTTTTCTACCAAGCTCTGAATCTCCTTTTTACTTTTCCGAAAATTTACTAACGTGGACATACACCGATTGTGCCTTTAGCCATCGACATGGTTCAGTTTTAACTGATTTTAATGGTTCAGTTTTGGCACTATTTGCTTTGATGCTTGTATTTAAAAGTATCGCATAAGATAATTGTTTTAAATAAATATGTTTCTTATTAGTATGAAAACAAATTTATATTCATTGTATGTGCAGGTTGCACATGTGAAGTTTTTAGCAATACTTTTAATTAATCATAACACAGACAAACGAAGTTAAATAAATTTATGAGCCCGACTTCCGATATAATCATTTAAATATTTATTTAATTAAAGTATAATTTTTAAAAGAGGGCAAAGTAACAAGAATAAAATATAATAAATTATTAAAAGATATCAAATAAATGTTTTCTTAAAAAATAATTAGATGGTACCTACTGTTAAAGCTAAATAAAGAACACTTTAAAAAATAAAACCCTTCACACGCTCACTTCCGCTGTATAAGAGGATGCAAGTAGCATGTTGCCTTTTATTTTTTATATTTTAAGAACTTATCACGCGCCTGTGCGTGGCCGGCAGCGAACGTGTTAACAACATAGCCATACATTGAAAAAAAAATAAGCCTCTAAATCTGTGAGTTTTGTTAAAGGCAATTCAAAACACTTTCCACCAACTTAAAACAAAACTATATTTTACATGCATATATGACCCTAATTTGTAGAGTCTAAAATATTTTTTTCAAAATTAATAAAATTAATTCAATCCCCCCCCCCCCCTCCTCAAAGGGTTAAATCCAATCTCCCCAATCCCCCAAACTCCATTTTGCAAAACTGCAATTTGTCCATCGCCCCCGTGCCCTAATGACATATTCAGAAAAAGAGGAGCATATTCTAATGCGAAAGAAGAAGAAGAAGAAGAGGAGAGAGGAACACCGGGAGCATGTGATGGGGGATGATAAGAGGCAGAGGAGGAGCGAGAGCAGGAGATTGGGCAGACGAATGCGGTAATGAGGAAGAGAGAAGGGGGGGAATCATTCATGGATCTATCTTTTGGGATGCTGCTCTCGGTTCGGAATTTCGATTTGCAGGAAATGGAACGACTTTTTCGGATGCGTTGTTTTCGTTTCTGATACCTGGTGCCCCTCCATTGTTGGTGTTTAAAATTACTCTTGGTATGCAGGTATTTGGAATGCTTTGCGAGGATAAAGGAAAAAATACGTTTGTATATATAAGATGCGAAATCAACATAATATTCACCAAAGAGTTATTAAAATATATGTTCATATATAAAGCAAAATATTAAAATTATTGTTTTATTTTTTTTATTTTTTTTATGGTGGTTATAAAAGTTTTAATAAACCAAGTATACAGTTGTAGTTATTAATTGATTGTTGGAATGTATTTATTTCGGGATTTTTTAATTTAAATAGAAACATAAATTTTTATTGTGAAATATATTATTTAATAAAAAATATTATATTACACAAAAAAAACGTTCTTAATAGAAGAATGGCACATTTATATATTTAGAACAATAGGTCGGCTTACTTTAATATATAAAAAAATGTAAGCGAAAATTGGGAAAATTGCATCGAGTATATATAAAATGTCTTAAATTAAAATAATTTAAAGTTTCACGTTCTTATTAATTTAATTTAAATAAAATGCAATTCTAATAATGTATATGAGACTAAATATTTTGGATATTAAGATTTAAAAAGTGTTCATTTCATAAAATTTATTTTTCATTTAACAAGATACGATATTAGGAAAATCCTAATTTTAGCTGAAACTCTGATATATTCTTAAATTGAAATCGCAAAGAAGTTTTATTTTAAGATATTTTAATGTAGATAAAAGGATTTTTTAAAAAAAAAATTGAATCGACAAAATATTAAATTAAATATAAGGATAAAAGAAAAAATTACTGTTCTTGCATAAAAATTAAAAAAAAAGTACTTGTCCTGCTATACTTATTGTTTATTTTTATACTTAACCATGTAAGTTTTTTCTCAAAACACACACATTTTTTCAAAATTTCAGACATTTAAAGAATTTAAATTTTAGCATTAGATGTTTGAAATTTTTTTTTAATAATAATAATCATTAGTAAGTTATTTCTAAGAGGCACTATTTCATGATAGATATCAAGTAGTTGTTAATAACCTATTGTATATTTCTAGTAAAACGTCTATTCAATCACTAAACGACAAACCTAAAAATATATTCTATAAATTTGTGCACAGCCCCTCACTGAATCAAACGTCAAAAAGCAACTGCATCTCTCAACTCTTCTTCCCCTGTATCCCTTCCATAAGACCTCCTGAATAAAATCGCTTCCTTCCCCCCTCTTTCCACGTCTCCCCCTCAAATACATATGCATAGATTCCAAGACATTTCCAATGCCCCCGAAAATTTTTCATCTTTCTTTTCTTCCTCTTTCTTCCCCCCTTAAATTATTTCTCTCTCCGTCGTCCTTCTCTCTCTTTCCTCCTCCTCCTTCGCAATGTTGTTGTTTGCTCGTCTATTTCAGATTTCTTTTGATATTTCTTGTATCTTTTTCTTTTGATATTTCTTTTTTTTAGGGGGGGCGGGAGATTGGGATTCTTAGCTTCTTGCTCGATGGCGTGCCTTTGGTACCCGCAAGCTGTTATTTCTATGAATGGATTCATCTTGCAAGATGATGTTGCCTTTTTCTAGCGTCTTGCAATTTAGATCAAGGGATAGTTTTTTTTTATTTTTTATTATTTTGCTTACTATTTATTGAAGGGGGGTCGTAGAAAATTTGGTATTTTTTTTTTAAATGTTTCTAGCATCCATTTTAGAAAAGAATGGAACACTTATAATGTCATTTCGTCTCTGTTCGTGCATGTGACACATAAAAACTGGAAACTTTGACGATTTGAAAGACATTCGACTGAAATGAAAAAATAAATCGACGCACTTAGAATATTTTTTTTTTAATATATGTGTAGAATTTGACGGCCATTTCAGCTTTTGAAAAATCATCTCACATGATATCGTAGGTGGTATCAAGTAAAAACCACGAGATTTTTTATTATTATTTTGGATTCTGTATGTAGTTACCGGTTTAAGATTTTTTAAGAAATTAAAACGCAAAGAAAGAAAACGTTTTTCTTTATTTTTAATACTAACCTACACAATAACTAACTAAGCTATTTTATATTACCAAAACGCAATTTGCTTCTCCTATTTATAGCCTCCGTGGCCAAGTGGATTGGGGCGTCAGCTGGGAATCCAAGGGGTCCCCGGTTCATGCCTTTGCGCGGACTAGACTAAAGAATTGTAAAAAGTAGTGATATTGCGATCGGAGAGTTGCCAACTTCAATACCAAAATACTAGAATGTCGTCCCGAACATCCACAAAAATTAACGGCGTGTATACGGGACTGGTGCACGATACATCTGATCGGGGTCCAAATTCCCGACGTCTATTGAAGGCGTTGGGTGCCAGCTCAGGTGTTGTCCTTGTCATCTGACCATGGTTCAAAAATACGGGGCATCGTTCCCGGGTCTTTCCTTTGAGATAGGCTCCGAACCGTCGCTAGTAGCCCACTGTGCAGCTCTAGTGCGACGTTAATTAACCAAACCAAACTTATCCTATTTATTAGCATTTAAACCTCCGTATAACAGTGTTAAAAGTACCAAACTGTATATCCATGGCTAAAAGCACAATATCGTTGTGTGCCCAGTTTAAGCAAAAATTATATATTGGTATCAGTGTAAAGATGGAGTCTAGCTCTTTCCTTCTACATAAACATTGTATGTCCCTTTCATATAATAATTTTGTTTTTTAGGTTTAAATTTCAGCTTAAGTTTGAAAAAGGCTCGTGTTTGAAATCTCCAATTTTTTTTTTACGAAAAACGTACTATTGGAGTAGACATGTGATTTTTTTTACGCTACTGGAAACTAAAAAAAAAAAATGTCACGTGACCCCTTTTTGTGTTAGTAAATGAGGATTTTAAAATGAGTCATCAATGTACAGTGGCTAGCAAAAAAGCTAATAGAATGTTGGGGTACATCAGGAAAAGTGTTTCATCAAAATCTAAGGATATTATCTTGCCATTGTACAGAGGTTTAGTAAGGCCACATCTTGAGTATGCTGTACAGTTCTGGTCACCATATCTTAAAAAAGACATTGCATTGTTAGAGAAAATTCAGCACAGGGCTACTAAAATGGTTCAAGGGTTTTCAGGCATGAATTATGAAGATAGATTAAGAAATTTGAATATGTATACTCTGGAAGAAAGAAGGGTTAGGGGAGATTTGATTCAACTATTCAAATTTATCAAACAAGGAGATGTGGAGGGTTTAGATTTTAATATGAGTGATAGAACGAGAGGTCATGGGTTTAAGTTAAACAAATCCCATTTTAATCGGGAAGGAAGAAAACACTATTTCTATAATAGGGTAATAGACAAATGGAACAACTTGCCAGTGAATATTGTTAATTGTAAAGGAGTAACGGATTTTAAGAAGAAGTTAGATATGCATTGGGGGATAGTTAAGAGGTACTAGATGGACCAACCTTGTTGGGCCTTGAGCCTGTTGTTGATCGTCAATATTTGTATTTGTATTTGTATTTGTAAAGTACACTGTTAAAAATAGGCATTCTAAATATTTAAAATGTTCTCATTTTTGAATACATTCGATGCTTATCATAGTTCCGAATATATAAGTTTCAATTTTGAAAAAGACATGTACTTAAAAATGAATACAATGGGTAAAAATGAATGAAAACAGCAGATGCTACCCTACATAGGCTGCCTATGTAAAACACTTTAAATAAATATCGATAATTACAACCAAGACTTACAGAGAATCGAACCCATATCTGCATGCAACGCTGTACACAGCCTTATCCGTTAAGCTACCATGGCAAAGTGAAGAAGTTATAAACAGAAAACTTGTTTAAAAGGTGTGCCAATAGAATGGAAAGTAAGATAATTGAATTGTAATACTCAGTTTTTATTTAAGCAATCGACATCAAATAATGTGGAAAACCATCTTCTAAACAACTATTTTAAGTTTATCAGGTCGCTTTGTTAACATGGCTTGAACAGAAGCTGAGATTACCAATATTAAATCACACTGATCCTTTTTGTGAAAGTACGATCACTTCAATTTGAGTACGTCATCGCTCATTTACGATGCAATTGTACTCAAAGAAAAACGAGTACGTTCATGTACTCATTTTTAAGTACTTTTTTTTACAGTGCAGTATGTTAAATTCTGATAATACCTCAAGTTAGAATAAATGCCAGACTCAATGCAATTCAGCACCTAACCGTGGCATTTTCCTGCAATAAGCTAAAAGCCCCCTCATTGGGCTGAAAGAAAAAAAAATATCAAGGAGGGTTGGGGGGAAGAGGAAAAGAACCCTTTGAAATATCCAAGCTCCCCGCATCAATTCTTCTAATGTACGAATCACTTTCATATCCCTCCTGGGCCCCTTCGTGCCATTGGCTGAGACAGACGAACCGGCAAAACAACGGAAGGCAAGAAATAAAAAAAATCCCTACAAGGGTTTTGTTAGGGTTAGACCTCTTCCTCGCCTACAATTCAAACCCCCTTTTCCTACCATTTTTTTTATTCTAAATTTATTTTCTCCAACCATCCATACAAGAAAAAGTAAATCCCCCCCCCCCACAAAAAAAAGACACATGGTATAAAATGAAAACCTCCTTCGATCGATAGGCCCTGTGTAATGTGGTGAACTGCATTTCTCCCCCCCCCCCCTCTTTTTTTTTATTTCCATTTCATTTTGCTTTTTCATTTTTGAAAGTAAACCATGGCGAGGAAGGGAAGTAGAAGAAGCAGAAGAAGAAGGAGAAAAAAAATTAAATTAAAAAGATTAAGTCTCAGAAAGAGGAACGAAAAAGAAAATTGTTCGTCTAAAAAAAAAAGAAAAAAGCACAAAGAAATGTAGATCTGTGTATGTACAGTCATCAGTCAGGGGGGGTCGGGGTCATGCTTGATCACATGACAGGATTTCGGGCCGTGTGTGTGGGATGCGTACTGTGTGTAGATGTTTGCTTTTGCTCTTTCTTATCCCGAAGGATTTTGCCTTTGTTTTCGGGAGGTTTCCTTCCCCGTAATGGAGGAAGAAATACATTGTCAAGTGTTTCATGTTTGGCGATGTTTCATTTTAAATGACAAAAGACTACTCGAAACCAATGAAAGTGAACCCATAAACATTGGATGATTTTTCAGCTAACTTTAAAATGCACATATAGAATTCTTAAGCAATACCCCATATTATAAATAAAGGTTCTAGGGAAATAACGATGATGATTCAGTCGGAGTGATTGTAGAAAGCTAAAAAAAATAAGTTTCATGTTTCGTAGACATAAACAGAATTCTATTTTGTTTATAGAATTCTATAAACAATTTTTTGACATTCATCAGTCTACCCATTGTACAGCTTGATTCAATGAATATATACATGCCTATAGTTATAAAAATATGTTGAGGTTTCTCTCATTTCAACAAAAAGTGAATCCTTATCGTTTTGGTTTTGAATATGACACATTATTTCTGATCTCATTTAAAAGTCTTAACACGGCCAAGTAACGCCACGTAATTTTTGACCATTTGTCTGATCAGCAGCATTCTATTTTTTTTATATCATTTTTTGACATTCATCATTCTACTCTTTTCACAGCTTGATAAAATGAATGGATACATGTCTACAGATATAAAAAGGCGTTGTGATTTCTCTCTCATTTCAACAAAAAGTGAATCCTCATCGTTTTAGTTATGAATATGACACACTTCCGGATGATTATTTCTGATATCATTTAAAAATCTAAACACAGCCAAGTAACGCCACGTAATTTTTGATCATTTGTAAGTGATGATGAGATCAGCAGCATTCTATTTTTTTTAATAACCATTTTTTGACATTCATCATTCTACTTGTTTCACAGTTTTATAAAATGAATGTATACATGTCTATACAAAAAGGCGTTGTGATCTCTCTCTCATTTCAACAAAAAGTGGATCATCATCGTTTTGGGTATGGATATGCACACTTCCGACTGCCTATTTCCGACCTCATTTAAAAGTCATAACAAAGCCAGGTAACGCCAAATTATTTCTGACCATGGTCTGATGATGAGGTTAACTCCTGAACAGACATCCGACGTAACCTCAATGGGCGTCAGGATATTAGATCACGATCATATTTAACGTGCACTAGTGCCTTATACACGCCGATGGATATTGGAGTAGTTTTAGAGACTTTTTTTAGGAACGAATCTGACAAACCTCCGATCACAAGCTCGATACAAGATAGTCAAGTCCACGTAGAAATTCGAACTTGAAACTGAGCAACCGGACCCTCCTCGTCCTTTTTTTTCTTTGACATATCAAATATCAAAATAATATTACATATCTCATAACAAAAAGCTCAAGCGAATATTGCTACCATTGTATTTTTTGTGTAAAATTATATTAAATATGACGAATAATATAAAATTTTGTAAATTACGTTTTAGATATTTAATAAAGAAGAATCTTTCTAGTCAATTAAGAATATTAAGATGAGCCACAATCATTATTTTATGCTATCTCATAATTTCAATAACTACTCTTGTCATATTTAAAGAGATAGTTAAACAAAATTAATATAAAACACTCAGTACTTTTTGATTAAGAATACCAATTTTTCTTTTATTCTAAAGACTTTTTAATTTCTACTCCCACCTAACCCCCCCCCCCCCCCCCCCCTCTACCACTTTCCTTTCACCTTTAACTTCCTAAATCAACAAATGAGCAACAGTTATCCAATTTCACTTCTCGAAACAAACCAAAAAAATAATTTAAATACACACATCGTTAAATCTAACCTTCATTTCTCTGATTTACAACAATAATTTAATTACACCCTCCTTATCACCATAAAAACATAAACAAACAACCCTAAGCAGACTCTTCCGCAACAAGTACCAAAAACAAAAACAAAAAAAAACTTTCACCCCCCCCCCCCCTTCCCCTCCAATTCATCCGGACTAATTAAACACAAAATAAAACCTCAATTAAATAAACCGGCCGGCAATTAAATCACGAACCATTTAATTCCCTATCTCCCTACAATAAAAAAAAAATCTCACATAATACCCCCTAATAAAAATTAAAACTCCCCCTACCCTTTTAAAAAAAACCACTCTAGAGACTTAATTATGGATGATAAAACGTTGCTCTCGAGACTGTACACCAGTCATTAAAGTCTCACAAAGAAGTTTTTAATTAGTGACTACATGACCCCTTGATAGCGTGAGTCGTTAATTTTAACACCTCTCTCTCTCTGGCTCTTCCGTTAAAATGGATTTCAAAGGTGTGCTTTCTCTTGAGAGTGGAGACTGCGATTAGTGCTTTTTTTTATCCATCTTTATTTCAATTAGTGCTTTTGCTTCCCCCCCCCCCCCCCCCCGTGTTTGTTTTGCCCCCACAGTGTCAAAATTACGGAGTTTTTTTTTGAGTGCGTGTTTTATTGACTGTTGGGATTCTGTGTGTGTTGTTTTAATTGTGTGGGGTTTTTTGAAGTGTGTAAGGATTTAAACGGAGGATGTTTTGATGTTGAATCTTTTAGAGTGGTGTAATGTTTGTGTTTAGGTTTTTTCTTTTATGGTTTATTACTTTTCATTATCCTATGTAAATTATTCTATTATGCTATGAAATTATTCTATTATCCAATGTAAATAAATTCTATTATCCTATGTAAATTATTCTATTTTCCTATGTAAATAATTCTATTATCCTATGTAAATTATTCTAATATCCTATGTAAATTATTCCATTTTCCTATGTAAATTATTCCATTTTCCTATGTAAATTATTATATTATGCTATGTAAATTATTCTATTATCCTACGTAAATAATTCTATTATCCTATGTAAATTATTATTTTTCCTATGTAAATTATTCTATTATGCTATGTAAATTGTTCTATTACACTATGTAAATAATTATATTAACCTATGTAAATTATTCTATTTTCATATGTAAATTATTTTTATATCCTATGTAAATTACTCTATTATCTATGCAAATTATTATATTTTCGTATGTAAATTATTTTACTATCCTAAGTAAATTAATATATTATCCCATGTAAATTAATATATTATCCTATGTAAATCATTATATTATCCTATGTAAATTATTCCATAATCCTATGTAAATT
The DNA here is from genome assembly GCA_963932185.1 of Troglohyphantes excavatus. NCBI lineage: Eukaryota > Metazoa > Arthropoda > Arachnida > Araneae > Linyphiidae > Troglohyphantes > Troglohyphantes excavatus. The sequence goes on from OZ010667.1 coordinate 4,601,487, forward strand.
ATTATATTATCCTAAGTAAATTATTATATGAATCTATGTAAATTGAGCCCTCTAGTTTCATACCTAAGTAGATCGATATTTCCACAAATTCGTTTTTTTTTTAAATATTTTTTACAAATTTCAATGCACTGCATCATATTGCAAAGCGCTATTGATCAAAAGTTCCTGAATCCAGTCTAAAAAAGCATTCAAAGTCATGCGTTTACATCCAAAAATACTGCTAACGTTTTTAGCGTCTACTGTAAAATTTATGGAAATGGATATGTCTGGTTTTGAAACTAGAGGGCTCAATTATTTTATTATCAATTGAAAATTATTCGGTGATCCCATGTAAATTATTCTATTATATTATGTAAATTATTCTATTATACTATGTCAATTATTCTATTATACTATGTCAATTATTCTATTATACTATGTAAAGTATTCTATTATACTATGTAAATTATTCTATTATACTATGTCAATTATTCTATTATACTATGTAAATTATTCTATTATACTATGTAAATTATTCTATTATACTATGTAAATTATTCCATTATACTATGGTAGTTATTCTATTATACTATGCAAATTATTCTATTATACTATGCAAATTATTTTATTATACTATGTAAATTATTCTATTATACTATGTAAATTATTCTATTATACTATGTAAATTATTCTGTTATACTATGTAAATTATTCTATTATACTATGTAAATTATTCTATTATACTGTGTAAATTATTCTATTATACTATGTAAATTATTCTATTATACTATGTAAATTATTCTATTATACTATGTAAATTATTCTATTATACTATGTAAATTATTCTATTATACTATGTAAATTATTCTATTATCAAATGTAAATTATTATACTCGAACGTATACTATATCAAATATGTTCCAATCGATTCCAAAGGGTTAAACTTTTCGTATCAAGATACATTTAAAATCGTCTTATGATCACTTAAAAACAAATATTCCCTCACGAAAATACTTGTCCTTTCCAAGATGGCGTCGCGCGACAAAGAATTTAGCAAGGAAATAGAGTACTAGGTTGGCGTGTCAATAGAAATGGGGCGCCTCTTCCTTTTATTCGTGCCGCCCATTTGGGGGCCCTCATTCGAAACCAACGGAGTAACCCTCGAGGGGTGACCTTGTGAATGGCCGGAAATAAAAGGGTTGTCGACCCACTCACACCTGGATAAAGGGTGAAATTTTATTCCAAAAGATTTTTTTTTATTTGTAACTTCGATTACTATACGTAGATCAGAATTTTACTTTTAAAATATTAAATTTTATTTTTAAACTTTAGCCGAATATGTTAAGATTGGATTTTATAAAATTTAAAAAAAGTTAAATGAAATGTATACCCGAAAAGAGTGACTTTCTATTTTTAGTATTTAAATTGCTTCAGTGTTAAAAGTGTATTCTCATTTTTAAAGAAACTTTCGCCATGTTTGACAAAACAGGCGTCTGCTAAATGCTCTAATTAAAAAATAAAATTATTTATTTCGTCGGGTTTTGTACGAAATTTATTTAGTCAAAAATAAAGACGGTTTTAAATAAAAATCAACGGCTCGACTTAAACCTGTGATCTCTTGTTTCGAAGTCACGCGCGCTATCGAAAGAGCTAGAAAAGCTCTTATGAATTATGGTAATATACATATTATAACAAAAATTAGGACCGAATGAGCTGATACTGACCTGGGAAGAATGCGAGTAAATTGCTTTCGTTAAAAATGTGAAGATTCTTGTTTCGTCAAAAGTCAAGTGATTCAATGACGAAACGGTTGTCAAAATTGACGAAAGTAGCCTTGACGATCACATTTTGTCAAAAAATATCTTTTTTCCTTAAACAACTCACTTGAAAACATGGCAATAACGTTCAGAATAACAATTTTTCTTGCATAGACTAATCTACAACATTTAATTAAAAAACAATACTTATGACTTTAAATCTTTGTAGGATTTAAATTTATTAAGTAATTAACACAATGCACAGACATGAATTGAGAGCTTAAAATCAATTGAATTATTCAAAATAAATAAATAATGACGATTATTCATTTGTTTTATAGGGATACATGTAAATAAACCCAGTTTATATTTAAAATGTGTTGCGAGTTTAGGAGTGTCTTAAGAGAAGGGTTTATTACAAACTTTATAAAAAAAATAACCAACGTTTTATGCATTGGTATTTTATAACGGAATTTACTGTTGTGCGGGCTTTTCGAAGATATTTTTGAAATTAAAAATAACTATTTAGCGTAGAAACATATTACTGTCTGTAGGAGATAAACAACTTCAAAAATTTCCATTCGTAGTAAACATATGAATATTTTTTTATTAAAAAAAATAAATAAGAATTAAAACCACATGAAATTAAGATACATTTGATTTTTTTTTTCGTTCAAGTATATATTTTTTTAATTATAAAAAAATATATATTAATTTTGATTTAGTTATTTATATGAATTTAATCAAGATAAAATCATTCAAATCCTAATTTATCAAACTCTCTTCATTTATCCGAGACTATTAACGAAAGGCCAAAATTTAATCGCATTGGAGGGGGGGGGGGGGGGGGGGGGGGGGGCTATTAGTTTCACATAGAAAATCTTAACTAACGTTTGTATTCTAGGATTTAAAACGGAATATGGAACATTTATCTGAATTTATTATATTTTAAAAATAAATAATGAAACACAGATTGAAAACAAATCAATATAAAAGAAAGTATTAAAAGAGAAGAGAAAGGTATGAGTAATTTTTGAGAGGATTTAGCTCCACCAAAATCTTAGTAACTATACCCACATAAATAGTACTATCAATTTCAGAATTCTGCATTCGTCAAGGCTTTTTTCGTCAATTTTGACGATCGTTTCGTCATAGAATTACTTGACTTTTTATGAAAATAATCTTCAAATTTTAAAAGAAAGTCTTTTTTGATGGTTTTGATTCTTATATATGCAGATTGCTACAATTGAAACGAGCTTCTCTGGCACGGTCAAAAGTGCATGTGACTTAAGACCAAGAGATCCCTGATTCGAGTTGATTCGCTAATTTTTATATCGTCTTCATTTTATTAAAATTATTTTCATAAAAAAAACTATAAAAATGAATTTCCTCAGTTTGACGAAATATTTAATTGGAGCATTTAGCAGGACATCTCTTTCGTCCAACATGACGAAAGTTTCTTCAAAAATGAGCAAGAATTTTTGAGAGTATACGCCCCTGCCGTAAAATGGACAAATTGGAAATATTTTTAATGTTCACAACTATGCAAAGATATTTCTGGAAAAAACAGTGCTAAAACATAAAACTTCGAAACTTTTAATACGTCAAAAACACAAAACTTGAACCCTTTCGAAGATTTACAACTCTTCCATAAAAACCCATTCCAACACCACACTCATAAAACTCCAAAAGAACCTCAACAAGCCCCCCCAAACCACACACCTTCCTCAAAATTCGCTAATTAAATGCCCAAAACTCGTCGAGTGCCAAAAAACTCATTACACAGGTAATACCTCCCTGCACACAACCCCGTGATAATTTCACAGTTCGTGGAGAAACTGAACCTATATTCCATAAATTACAACCCCCCCTAAAGAAAAATCACCCCAGAGTTACCTGTACCAATAAGCGAAGTGGACACACAGAGCCTTGCTGAAATTGCTCAATCCCTAAAGGATGAGACACCATCAGAGAGTGGTCAGGATCTGATGTAGGGTCCCTCTTCTACTACTAATGAATCCCTTGCTGGGAAATGATGAGGGAGGCAGAGAAATAAAAAATGGAGGTACACGTGGGTTTTTGGTTTATGAGGAGGCCATTACCTTAATACACGGGGCAACAAATAACATGTATTAAGTCGTAATGGTTGGGATTGGTCTGAAGATCAGACATCAGCGCCACCTAATGTGTGTATTGGAATTTTAACCCTCCGAACGCAAAGATGAGCATTTCATTTTGTGAAGTTTCCTTCGCTGTATGAGAGTTTAATTCGTGTTTCCAATGCATGTTTTTAAAAATTAAAAAATATATTTTTTAATTGAAGTAGATTTTAAAAAAATCCCCAATTCTTTAGATTTGTTTTTTTAGTGTAGAATATATTTTTATTAATTTCAAATTCTTGAGTATTGTTGGGGGAACTGGAGATTCACGAACGGATATTTGCATGGCTGACCCTTGGAAGGTCGATTTTGGGCAAATATATGTGTATCCATGAGTGATTATAAATGGTTTAATTCAATTTATTTTAAATGATTTATTGCTTTCTGATGCGGTTGCTTCATTTGTTTAATTTATTTTTACGTTTTAATTAAAAACCGAATTTAGCTTTCTCGTACAAACCCAAATATTATTGCAGATAACGAATATTACAGGTATAAATCTTTTTCTTGTGGTAGCACATTGTTTAAAGGAGATGTAACAAAACCGACCACCTTATCTTCCTGATACCTGCCACCCATTAAAATGGATGCTTTAGTTTTCCCTCCTATTGTGAAAGATTTATTGTAGCAAACAAGAACTGGAGTGTCTTCATACATGATGAATTGGAAATCATTTTTTAGATTTTGGAATCTGGCAACAGCTGTTTGTTTACAAGATGGCGAAGTATATGGGTCAAGTAGGAAATTGACCTTTAGTGGATGTTCTCGATTTTCATATTCTTTATTAATGTACATTTATTACTAATTAAACTTTGCAAAATGAATGACAATTTACTACAAAACTTTTTTATGTAAATCTATTATTAATTAAACTTTGCAAAATTTATGACGTTTTATACAGTGTTTATGACCTCAACATCCATTCAAATGAATGTGCTATCCAGCAAACTCTTAATTTTCAAGTGTATCGTGTGTTTTTTAAAAATAATCATTTGTAATGCTTTTTTTTTCAGAAAACTAGTAATTAAAAGAATATACATTTTATTTTGTTCAGGTCTCAGGAGGTTAAGGATTGAATATTCTCTGGGTATTTCATGCTGTTTGAGTTGATTCATTGAACAAGAACCAATGTTAATTTCATCAAATAAAAATTATTTCGAACAAAAAAAATTTTAACTTCTAAATAAAAATCAGTTTTGTAAGGCTTTCCTTCAAATCAAACAATAGCGTAATATCTGCATTGCTGACCCTCAAATTTTAATACCATGTTTCTCAAAAACATCAATTATGACATTTGTCTTTCTTCTTATGTTAAAGAAGAAGAAATGTTAAATTGAATAAGATTATTTACTCAAAGAAACCAAAAAGTATGTTAAATTAATTAACCATAACAGGGAGGTCCTAGGTCAAGACCTGACATGCCTAATAGGAAACAAACCTATGTAAGAAGAAAATATGAAATGCCAATACATTTAGTTCGGAATGTTTTTTAGAGAAATTTGATTGAAGGTCGCAATAAAGCCAATTTTGACAATGAAGCATATTTTTATTTAGAAACCTTCTAAATTGTACTTCTACTTAAATTAAACGCAATTTCTAAGAGTTATTTGATTTTAAATTTTTAGGCAAACTCTAGACACTTAAATTTTGCAGTTAATCAAACTTTTATTTTGTTTTCTGTTCTCTGAAAAAAAATTTAAATTCTTTATTAAAGTCTCGAAAGAAAATTTGTATAAGAAGATTTCATTATCGTACTAAACAATAACGGAACTCTCCAAAGAAACATTTCTAATCAAAGTTCAAGTCATCACACTTTATTCTCAATACACAACGATAAAATAATCACTCAACAGATTCCTTAAAATTCGCAAAAACCTAACGATAAAATTCATCAAGGCACATTCACAATACAACCAACTCAGCTCGATTTTTTTTTATTAATCTCAAGCCGTTAATCTTTTGCTGGGGCCCAGGTGGCCTAAGAGCCCCCTCCCCACTCCTTATAAGCCTAATTCTCCTCATTTCACATCACTTCAAGAACGAACACAATATCCTATCAATCTTAGATTACGCTGTTTTCTTGTCTCCTCCTTTAGTAATAGAAATCTGATTGGCTTCATTTAAGTCGTGAGTCCTTTTTTTTCTATCTTTTGTGATTCATTTTGACTTTAGGAGTATAGAAGAAAAAATAAATAACATTGCGAGTTAGGGCTGAAAGGGGAGTAAATTATAGGACTAGGATTAGTTTTACCAGCTGGAACACAGCTTTTAGAACTAAAGTGAGCATTTTTTTTTTAGCTAAGACTGTGATTGATATTTTACATAGTGTTGGTGATTGATATTTTATGCTGCACCTGGATCACGAGGTAGGGAGGTGTGAAAATGATGCATTGTTCTGTAAGGTTTTTTTTTATCAAGAAACTCGCTTATTACCATGTAAACAAATATAAATGAAGAACCCGTTCTATGCAAGGGCTAAATTACAACTAAAAGTATTTTCAAAGATTCCTGGAAGTATTGAAAAGGGTTTTAGATGTCATTTGACGTACACTACATGTTAATTGTATTTGTTTTTTCTGTTCGAAATTTAAAGTTCGTATAACCCTTCTCTCTTTAGTATTAGTAGCGGAAGAGATACCAATCATTCGTTAACAGTCAGGTGCCAGTTTTTTCCAGTCATTAACGAAGAATTTACACCACTGTGTCTCTCCTTTTACCACCCCTTCAAACAAAAATGACTTCTTACTAAAATCTAATTACAATAATGTAACAATGCAATATTTCAACATTGCAACATTTTAATATTATGTAATAGTATAATCTATACGAGCTTAATGAAAATTTCCACACTTGGCCTACAAAACATGAGGAAGGTCACTGTCTGCATGATATTCCGAAGAATCATGTTTATATGTTACAGGCAAAAATTGGTTTTTACGCTAAATTTTTAGTTCTAATTTCAAAAATATCATCGAAAAGCCCGATTCGTTATAAAGTATCAATGCATAGAACGTCGGTTATTTTTTATAAAGTTTGTAATAAACCCTATTCTTAGGATACTCATAAACTTGCAAGAAATATGAAGAAAACGGCTAACACTCTGCATAAAGAATGGGCACCTCCGGGTACACTTCAGCTAGTTCCCTATAGATATAAAGTTTGTTGTTCTAAGTAGTTAAATTAAAGTGTAGCGACGAACCAAAATATTAACAAAGCTTCCCAAAAAGGGGATTATTGAACTTTATATCAAATGTCGTCACGATAGTAGTCGTGTAGAAGTTGGTGAGTGGGGTGCCTGCTCAGTTGTTGTCCGCGTCGTCGTCTGCATGGTTTGAATGTTCCTGGGTCTTTTCCTTGAGACAGTTCTCCAAACGTGGATAAAAGTGCTAAGTCCTGACACCCATTCTAACCCATTGAAAGCGTGGGTGCCAGCTGAAGTGTTGCCCTCGTCATCTGACCATGGTTAAAAAATACGAGACATCGCTCATTCCTTCGATATAGGCCCAAATCCGTCGCGAGGCCTCCGTGGCCGAGCGGTTAAAGACGTTCAGCTACTAATCAGAGGATTGCTAGTTCGAACAAGTGCGGTGGATTTGACAAAGTAAAGTTTAAAAAGTAGTGATCTTGTGATCGGAGAGTTGCCAGCTTCGCTACAAAAATACTAGAAAGTCGTCCAGAACATTCAACAAATCATACCGGTTTGTATACGGGACTGCACGATAAATCTGATTGGGGTCTAAAGTCCTGACACCCATTGAAAGCGTGGGTGCCAGCTGAAGTGTTGCCCTCGTCATCTGACCATGGTTAAAAAATACGAGACATCGCTCATTCCTTCGATATAGGCCCAAATCCGTCGCGAGGCCTCCGTGGCCGAGCGGTTAAAGACGTTCAGCTACTAATCCGAGGATTGGTGGTTCGAACCCGTGCAATGGACTTGACAAAGAAAAGCAAAAAAAAAAGTAGTGATCTTGTGATCGGAGGGTTGCCAGCTTCGCTACAAAAATACTAGAAAAGTCGTCCAGAACATCCGCAAAAATTAACGACGTGTATACGGGACTGGTACACGATACATCTGATCGGGGTCCAAAGTCTCGACGTCTATTGAAGTCGTTGGGTGACAGTTCAGGTGTTTCCTCGTCATCTGACCATGGTTCTAAAATAACGAGATGCATGTATGAATGTGTTCCCGGGTCTTTCTTTGGAGATAGACCCCGAACCGTCGCCATTAGCCCACTGTGCAGCTCTAGTGCGACGTTAATTAACCAAACCAAATCCGTCGCCAATAACCCACTGTGCAGGTCTAGTGCGACGTTAATTTACCAACCAAGTATACCGTTGAAAAATTCTAGCCAACAACTTCAATCAAACCTAAAACTTTCAGCCTTAGTACGGGCAATGCCGTCGTTATTCTTCCGTTCCATGGTTCTCAGTTATTTCATTTTTTAAATGATTTACAGCCATGGATCGGAAGATGTAAATCTCCTCGTCCATTGCACTGCTTTCACGTCGGAACAATGAATTCGTTGTTGTGAATCGCAGAGCGACGCGCAGTCGCTGCCTTTAATTGGACCTCGTGCCCCGATTCTTGACCTCATTTTCAACAACTCTCCGGCTTTCGAGTCACGATCTTGACGGATAACTCGCATTATTTATACATTATATGGTCATAATTTGGGTAAGATAGTGCTTCCCCCTGGTGAACAAACTTGGGTTTTAATTAGGATTTTTTTATAGCAATTTTGCTGAAGTTAACTGGTAAACAGGAAATGTTCGTCGAGTAGTGTTTCATTCGATTTTGGTTTGTCAGTATCAACTTTTCAGTGTAACTGTGCGCAACTTACTAAAAAATATTCTGCAGTAATTTGGAAATAATTTGGTAAAAAAAATTGTTTCTGTTGGTCTGTAATATTTATAGCGAATTCACATTTAATTTAGGAAAGGTAAATTATGATATAAAATTCTCACTAACAGACATTTACATTCTGACTATTATCAGGTGAATACATTGAAAATATTGTGTAGTTAGGCAATATTTTGCAGCAATTTGGAAATAATTTGGTAAAAAAAATTGTTATGTTGGCTCTGTGATATTTATAGCTAATTCACATTTAATTTAGGAAAGGTAAATTATGATATAAAATGTTCACTAACAGGCATTTACATTCAGACTATTTTCAGGTGAATACATTGAAAATATTGTGTAGTTAGGACACACGTTATTTAATAATTTGTGTCCTATTTTAATACACACACATTTGAACAATATTTTACAACGTGCAAAGGAACGCTTATAAGGTAATTTTAAAATCTTCAAATATCATTTGAAAAAAAAACGCTAAGTAAATAATGTATTTGAACTGTGTAACGTGACAAACTCTTTATTTTTGATCGAGAAAATTTTAAAATTCCTTTCTGAGGTAAAACAAAATATAAATCAATATCAATAACTATACAAAACCAATTAACGAAAACATAATTTAAAAAAAAACGCTTCAAAAGCGGAAAACCGATTACCCTGCTCTTATAATATTTGTCTAAAAATTATGTTTTATAATAATTTTTTTGGAAAAAGTTTTTAAAAATTTGTATACTTTTTTTCGGAGAAATTTTTTTACCAGATTACAGGAATATAAAATATCAGTTTTAAAAGAAATATTTTCGCCAAAATAACTGTAACTATTTGTATAGTCATTTCATGAAATGTTTTAACGTTTTCATAAAAAGTCCTAACATTTTTATGAAATATCATAACATTTTCATGAAATGTCCTAACATTTTCATGAAATGTCCTAACAATTTCATGAAATGTCCTAACATTTTCATGAAATGTCCTAACATTTTCCTAAAATGTCCTAACATTTTTATGAAATGTCATAACATTTTCATGAAATGTCACGCCATTTTCATGAAATGTCACGCCATTTTCATGAAATGTCTTAACACACTTTATTAACAACATTAAATGTCCTTAATTTTGTTTGGTTAACTATTAAGTTTTTTATATAAACTTATAACAGTTTTAGACGTGTTTTTTTAAATTTCCATTTAAAGAGGAATATTCACAATGTTTTAAGTCATAAGATGCTGCCAACAATAAAACCCTTTAAAATAAATAAAGAATATACTTTTATTCTATTACATAACTGAAGCAATTATTTAAGTAACATATTAATAATAAGTGCTTTAGCAACCAAACAAAATTGAATGAACATGCCTATACTTATTTTAAAGACATACCAAAACTGTTTATAATTTAATATGATAATATTTAATGAAACTGTAATATTGAAAGTCTAATTAAATTAATGTATTGCTAGACTTTGGTTTAGAAATAAAGAAAATATTTCATCAATAGTTATTCTGTAAACCAACTATCTCTATAGTACATAGTTTTATTTTACCCCATACAAAGAACGGGCACTTCTACTATTTTTACAATAATAGAGTAATGTTAGATGCGTGCATGCAAACGCAGATTAAAAATATATATAATTATATCACCTTTTTGTAGTGTTTCTAAAATCACAAAAACAACCCTTAACATTTTTGGCATATTTTTTTAATATATTTAAAATATTATATAATATGTAATTGAAATATACTAGCTTATAAATATATTACGTTAATTACAGAATTAAAAGTAAAAATCTTTTATACGATTTCAACAAATCCAAAAATATATCCATGACTTGCCGAATTACTTTGTGTTGAGAATGTACAAAGACAAATAATTTTAAATTGAAGAACAAAATATATTCCGTCGAGCCGGAGTCGAACCAGCGACCTATGGATATCAGTTTGTACTCAACTACAGTCCACCGCTCTGCCAACTGAGCTATCGACGGGCAGTCTTTGATTGCCTTGATAGTGGTCACTTGATACTTTCTAGGTCATCGTAGAAATGAAGGTCACAAACGAATAGATCTGCGAAACTTAGAAATGAATACTCTTTGATTTCCAGTAAACTAATTACATTTTTACTTTTTATCAAGTCCTACTCAGTCGAACAAACTATAAGGAAACGAGTTCTATAATTAAAAAATGTAGTAAAATAATTCTAACCCAAAAAGTAAAATACAGTTGGGTGGATGCGATTTTTTTTTCTATAGGTCCTTATATATATTCGGCATTTATAATTTTTTGAAGTCATAGAATTAAAATAATTTAACATTTCATTAAATAAACTAACAATTCGATGACTAAGTTTATCCTAATAAAGTTTCATTCAGAAAATTGTTTAGTATATAAAATGCAAAATTTTAACTTGCTCTGTTCTTACAAACGCCATTTTTTGTACAATTTTATGTTTTTTTTTTGTTTTTTTTAAGAATTTTAAGTTTGAGTAGTTATAATTCTCTAGATTTTATATATAAAAAAAAATTGATCTTCATTTCGATCCCCGTTATATAAATTTAGTTTTTGGAATGAAAAGTGACCACTCTACACACATTTCAATATTAGATCAATGCTTCAATTTCTACACAGTCCCATCTAAAAACACCGCTGCAAAAGAATTCCACGGGTCTATTTTCGTATGCATGGCTAAGCCTAAAAACTCGTAGCTGATTGGACGTCTCCATGACAACCGCTTGTGCAACACAGCATCAGAGATTCAATCCAACGGGCCCAGCAGAAGAAAATAATACATTGGCGAAATATTCCACGATTTTGCGAAAAGCGAGGCCTAAGAAAAAGCATAATTTCGCCATGTTTCTTTTGGCGGGAACGGCTTTGTGACATTCGAATTGTGGAAACGTGAGGGGCGGGTAATTAATTTCGCCCCACTATGCGGGGCTGACAGGGCGATATTTCAGGTTTTAAATGAAAATATGCCTTTGTAGGTGCGATGTGTGGAATTTGTTAGATTCGGACGGGAAATGTGCTTGTCTTGAAACAAATGGAAGTTTTCGGAATTGCGAATTCGTGGATTCTGGGTTTTATTATTTTATTCATGAGGTAGATATGGAGTTCGCAGATGAAGAGAACTTATTTATATTTTGGTTTAAAGTATAAAGCTCGTAAATTTGAGCAATGGGTAGCGTGTGTTCTTCTTTCAAATACGGAAAATATATTTGATTTACTATCGAGTTGTATCTTATGGCTTTTGTTTCATATTTGTTTGGATAGTTGATTAGCTGCAATTTGCCTACATAAGTGAAAATTATAATATTTAAAACTTAACACATTTCAAATTGGATAGTTTATTTTTGTATACATAATTCATAAGATTTTATAGAGCTCGTATAATAAAAAAAAACACCTTTTATTTAAAATCTTTTTAAATATATATATAATTAATAAAAAGGATACAAATAGTATTTGTGCTATTTTAAATACTGATCTTTAACTGTATCTTCTGGATTGAGCAATGCAGTTTATTAACTTGAAGCCAATTGAAGATTAAAAAACAGTACCCGACTTTCAGTTATACCTTTATTTTCGTATATTGTTCATGCTAAAATATGCCAAATTGCAATGCTTTTAGCTAATTTTTTTAATTTTTCATTGAAACCTATTTTGAATGTCTATTTTTTGAAATCCGTTTTAAACAATAATAAGTGGATAAGCATAAAAAAAAGAAAACTATATTTTTGGCAATATAAAAAATGATTCTATATGTAGAAAATAAAATATCTAAATATAATAACATTTCTATAACGGTTTGAAAAGGATTTTCAAGATTAAATGCAAATTAATTTCTGGTTGTGTGGGGTATCAGCTCAGGTGTGAAGTTCTTGTCATCTGACCATGGTTCAAAATCACAAGGTACACTGCTATAATTAGGTACTAAAAATAAGTAAAATGTACTCATTTTTGAGTACATTCGATGCTTATCATAGCTTCAAATACAAAAGTTTCATTTTTTAATAAGACATGTACTCAAAAATGAGTGAAATGAGCAGTTCAACTTCGTAAATCACTTTCAATAAATAACAACAATTACAACCAAAGACTAACCGGATCATCAGGTACCGTTTCCCAAAGAACTACCTGGTATCCATTGTACTACCACGGCGACATTAAGAAGTTATAAACAGAAGAAATGAAAATAAAGTGTGCCAAAAGAATGGGAAGTAAGATAACTGAGTTGTAAAAACTCAGTTTCCTACATCAAATGATGTGGAAAACCATCTTCTGAACAACCATTTTAAGTTTGTCAGGTCGCTTTGTTAAGATGGTTTGAACAGAAGCTGATATTAGCAATATTAAATCACACTGCTCATTGTTAAGAAAGTATGATACTTAAATTCGAATACATCATCTCTCATTTACGATGCAATTGTACTTAAAGTAAAACGAGATGTTCAGGTACTCATTTTTAAGTACCTTTTATTTACAATGTAGTCTTCACAGTTTTTTTTTCTTCGGGATAGATCCCAAAAGTAGTTATATTGTGATCGGAGGGTTGCCAGCGTTGCTACAAAAATACTAAAATGTCGTCCAGAACATCCACAAAAAATTAACGGCGTGTGTACGGGACTGGTGCACGATACATCTGATCGGGGTCCAAAGTCCCGACGTCTATTGAAGGTGTTTTATGCCTGCTCAGGTGTTGTCCTCGTCATCAGACCATGGTTAAAAAAATATGAGGCATGGTTCCCGGGTCTTTCCTTCGAGATCGACCCCGAACCGTCGTCAATAACCCACTGTGCAGCTCTAGTGCGACGTTAATTAACCAAAAACCAATATATCCCGAACCATTGTCAATAGCCCATTGCGTAGATCGTTGACGTTAATGCAACCAAGCAACTAAAATCTTCTATTATCCAAGACACTCACTGTCTTAAAAGTAGTTCAGTCATAATCTATTTGAGAAACGCATCCTACATCCAATCCTCTTAAACCTGTCTGCACGGGCCATCTGCCGAAGATGAGACGGATATAAAAAAAAGAGTTGTGAAGCCTATTACGCAGAAAAAGAAACCACGAGAAATGGACAGACATCCCACAGACCGCCCCGACAACAAAGACCCTTGGTTCTCTAATGACACCCTATTTACTTCAAATCTTGTAAACAGGCGTGCGCGTACAACCCTCCTTTTGCAAACAGATTACATTTCCTGCAGACAGTTGCTTTTCTGCGCGAAACACGGGACTTTTCGCTCACATCTTTTTTTCTAGTTAAAACTTCCCATTCTCTTGCCACACCATTTTAACATTACTTCTGTTTATAATTTGTTCACGTGGTTCTGTAGCACAACTGATAAAGGAACTTGACTTCGGTGCGTACGACATCAGGTAGACGGATTGGGTTCGAATCCAGGAAAGTCCTGGTTGTAATTGTTGAAATTAATTCAAAGTGATTTTTATGAAGGTAGCCTATGTAGGAAAGCAACTGCTCTTTTTATTCACTTTTACTCATGTTTGAGTACATGTCTTTTTCAAAACTGAAACATGTATTCGTAGCTATGATAAAAATCAAAAATGAGTACATTTTACTTATTTTTAAGTACCTATTTTTAACAATGTAGAATTCGCATTTTATTACGAACTCAACATTAGAGGAAGTCAATTGGATCTAAAACACTTTCACCCCTATATAACATCAAACACACGTGTTACCCAAATCTAAAATACAAATCCCAACTGGGATCCGTATTACGATGACGGGTTCAGGGTACATCCCAGTTTGGTCACGAAGACATAATCTCATCTCCGCATTATTTCTATTTAGAAATCACACACGCCGACTAGCGTGTCCGGCCAGCCCCCAAGAGGTGTTGAAATAGGCACAATAATTCTGTTTAGGGGGCAAAACAAAACGAGCAGTTTAGTTCACCACAATGGGCATGACCGAAAAGGGTTGGTAAATAAGGTACTCGGCATGTGGAAAGAGTTTTCGAGCGGTTTATGAAAACTGCGGCACGGAATAAATTAATTAGGTTTCGTGCGAACTCATGTTAGTGTCAGGTAGAATCGGGATTTCACGTGTCCTTGTTGTATGCTTTGCAATGGGAAAGGGTGAATGGTTGCCATTGTGTGTCCAACAATGTATGTTTGTAATTAACAAGAAGCTTCCTTTTTGAGTCTTTACGGATTTACAATCATTAATTCACTGTTAAATATACACTTTAACAAAATGTGTTTAAAGTGCCTACTTGTTGTTCTTGTATACAATTACATCATAAATGAGCGATGACGTACTCAAATTTAAGAGATGTACTTTCTCAAAATGAGCAGTACATTTGTATTTTGTATACTACATGCATTTGATTTTTATATAAATCGCTATTCATAATAACTAAAAAAAAATTCTTGTTCATCGTTTAAACTCATTAATTTTTCTTAAATACCACTTATAGAACTCATTCGCATGCCAATTTATTATACACACATTTTAAAATATGCTTTAAAAAATGTACAGCCGCGGAAAAAAAAACGAACCACCGATGATTATTTCGTTAGTTTTTATAGTAGAGCTAAACTTAATATACCATTTTGTAGGAAATAAAGTCTACTATACATTGATATACAAAAAATTTGCCTAGGGGACTATCTTCATACTCGAATCCGCACCAACTTTAAAATTTTCAATAGCAACACCTACTTTTGATAGCGCAGAAATGTTCCCCGCCCTCAAAATTATCTAAATACAAATTTTCGTTAATTTCCTACATTTATATGCAGAGATATTAGACAATATGTATCGATCTTATTTGAGGGGCTACTTCCACAGTGAACAAAGTATTAGTGAGACTTCGAAATAAAGTACGCTGGTAGAAAATGTTTTATCGTTAGCCGTGGTTCTTATTTTTCCGTGGTCATTCACTCCCCCACTCCTGTATACCCTTCGCCTCTATATAAGAATTTAGAATTTTATACCAACGCGATCACAGCGCTTTTAATTCTCAAAATTCGTAGATTTCTGTTAAGTTCTGCAGATTTTAAATTTGTGTATGACCCCTTAAATGATCATTTGATGCACATTTTGATATAGCCAAAAAACTACAAAGAGGAAAATCATGAAATTTTAGATATGCATACAAAACGTTTTTCTATCGTTTTACATCCCTATCAAAATATAGCATGGTTGCTATTCATCAATTTTATGAATATTAATATCCTAATTTAAATAAAATTAAAAAAAATACATATAAGTAATGAAAGTTAGTGTATTTTATTTGGGTCGTTTAGAAGTAACACGCATAAAAATTTCAGCTTAATAAAATTATTATTTCGAAAGATATGATTAAAAGTTTAAGAAATTCATTTAACATTACGAGTTCTAAACTTTCGATATTCATAATTAAAAAACTACTTAACCAAATGGCTTGCAAATTGATATTCAACGATAAATTTTGTCGTAGATTTTAAATATTGAATCAAAATTGGGTGTTGCTATAGGAAATTTTAAAGTTGGTGCGGATTTTAATATGAGGATAGTCCCCTATGCAAATTTTTTGTATATCAATGTGTAGTAGACTTTATTTCCTACAAAATGGTATATTAAGTTTAGCTCTACTATAAAAACTAACGAAATAATCATCGGTGGTTCGTTTTTTTTTTCCGCGGCTGTACATATCACCATCAATAATAATAAAAAAGCCTGGGGTTTTTCGAAAAACTTAATATCAAGGAAACTCAAACACTGAAAAAGTACGATTTAAAGTTTACATTCCTTGAAAGACATCAACTGTAAAACAATTTACTTAAAAATGAATATCTGAACCTACTCGTTTTCCTTTGACTGCAATTGCCTCGTACAATTGCATCGTAAATCGACGTACTACAATTTAAGCAACCGTACTTTCTCAAACGTGAGCAGTGTGATTTAATATTGCTAATATCAGCTTCTGCTCAAGCCATCTTAACAAAATGACCTGACAAACTTAAAATAGTTGTTCAGAAGATGATTTTCCACATTATTTGATGTCGATTGATTTAATGGAAACTGAGTTATTACAATTCTATTTATTTACAGTGTAGAGCTATACAATGGGTAATTGGCGACGGTTAGGGAACTGGAACACTGCCTCCTACTTTGAAAAATGGTCAAATGACGAGGACAAAGTTCTAAAAAGTTCCAATCTCCAAACTTTTACACTATAGCCCATTTCAGTAAATTTTCATCACGACATATTTAACGTGCACCAGCCCTTCTACATAATTTTAGAGAACAAAATGTCATTAAAATAAACACCATCGTTGAATGCTTAAACGCCAAGTAATAATTATATTATAAAAAATTCTCTTTTCTTTACCTATTACGGAAATAAAAATTATCATTGATTGCTAACATTTTTTAATCAAACGCCTTGATTTATTACTCAAAACAAGTTTATGGAACATTTTCATCCGATCAAAGCCTACACAATACATTTTTTTTTACGTATTCTCCACAATCACTGACCAGATCCTCTCAGACAAAAAACCCCAATTCTAAACTCAACCCAGGCGAAGCAGATACCAAGACAGAGCTGCATTGTCTTTCACTTACGCCCCATAAAAAAATAACCGAAAAAAATATAACAAAGACCCTCAAATGCATGGGGGGGGGGGGGGGGAAATGGCGAAGAATAATAAGAAGAAAAAAACATAAAAAAAATCGAGTGCCTTTTCGCCGTCAATGGAACATTGAGCAGAGGACAGACTAATTAATGACCGCCCGTGAGGCCCCGGGCGGTCTTGGTTAATTACAGTGCCGGAGCTGCCGACAGACTCCGTAATAAAATTAATGCGCGGGCTCCATGAGAAGATGCTTGTGGGTCAAAGTCGGCGGGCGATTCTTTAATGAGCGGAGAATGTCGGGAAAAGAATCAAAAGAAAGAAAGGGAAATGCTGATAACAGATGAGATGGAACGGAAAGTTTATTTGGGTTCTGGTCTGGGGTGAAATGGTTGTACATATATATTGGGTACATAGGGTACAGTCTCAGAAATTACACTTAATATTTAAACATAACCTGGGATCGACAAGGACACACTATAAAAAAAGTACTTAAAATGAGTACTTGAACATACTCGTTTTTTTAGTGCAATGGAGGAGTTTCACGCCGAGAAGAAGAAGACCGCTGTTCCAACGGAACATGGAGAAAAATCCACGATGCCGAAGAAGTTCCGTAGAGTTAGCATGGATCTTTATAGTTCCAGTTCTATAATTTTAAGTTTTAGTTTTTAAATAATACCTCAATACAGAAATATTTACTTAATACACTGAGATATATTGTACTCATTTTTTGTATTGAAATAAGAGTATTTTTCCGTATTTCGTTGTAATTCTAATTACAATATAAGCAACTTATATACAGATAAAATATAAGTCTTTCTGTATTTGAATTTATTCATAAATAGAATAAAAATATTACTTATTTGGTAAAAACTAATATTATAAACAAACTTTCCCATAATTACAAGGCTAGCGACTAAACAAACAAAAGCAGAGTTGTCTGCTGTAGGGAAGAAATCGAAACTATTAGTAAGTTACCATGTTGATACGTCAAGTGAAACTCCCGCATTGCATCGTCAATGAGCAATTGACGTACGCAAATTTAAGTAATCGTACTTTCTCAGAAGTGATCGACTTTAATATTGCTAATCTCAGCTTCTGTTCAAGTCATCTTTACAAAGCGACCTGACACACTTAAAATAGTCGTTCAGAAGTGGGTTTTCCACTTTATTAGAAGTCGATTGCTTAAATGGAAACCAGGTTATCACAACTCAATTATCTTACTTCCCATTCTTTTGGCAAAGCTCTTTAACATTTTTTCTGTTTATAACTTCTTCACCTCGCTCACGATACCTCAGGGCTGCGGTGCTTGAGTATCTCGGATCGATTTCCAGTAAGTCTCGGTTGTAATAGTTGACATTTATTGAAAGTGCTTTATGAAGGAAGCCCAAGTAGGCAAGCAAGCAACTGCTATTTTTATTCATTTTTACTCATTTTTAAGTTGATGTCTATTTCAAAAATGAAACATGTATTCAGAGCTATGATAAACATCGAATGTACTCAAAAATGAATTAACTTATTTTTAAGTACCTATTTTTAACTGTGTACCCTCTTCAATTTTAAAACTCGTATCGTCATTGAAGAAGAAAAAATTTCAAATTTTGAACGAAAGTAATTTACGCAGATTCCTTTTCGGAGGCCTCAGCTCATGTTTGGTTTTTATACTCATATTGCCAGAATGCAAACGAACCTTCTAGGCCGAGTAGGTAAAACATTGGACTTTGGAACGAGAAGTATAGCTCTGGTATATCGACCAGATCGTAAATCGGTTACCCACACTTTCCCACACTTGAAAATAACACATCTTTCCAATTTTTATAACATTTTAATCAATATTTATAGCTATAGTTACATGTTATGGAATATAAGAGAAAGAGACACTATAAGATAAGAGACTCAATCAATCAATCACATTAATTCGTTAAATCAGGTAGGTCATTAAATCTACTCATTTAATGTTCATACCGCTCTGGTAAATCGACCAGATCGTAAATCGGCCCTATAAATCGAAACGATGGGAAACCTCTAATAAGTTCGACGGACTCTTATCTACATCTACACTATCCCCATGTCCTGACCCCCCCTCCCCCTCTAAAAATAGGACATAAATGTGTGTCGGGTAAGAATAAATTACAACCTCCCTTGACTACCGAACGAAACTTGCCCGATGAGGGGTAAGAAAAAACCCGGGTAGATTAATGAGCTCCATTAATCAACTCTCTGTGGCAATGGGCAACTTGACTCTACCCAGACAGTTCTTTTCGGGTAAAAACTTTCTTCTTCTTCTTTCTTTAAATATTCATAACTCAAAATAAAAAATAGTCCGGTTTCGGGGCGATCGCGTGGTCGGTTTTTGGTTTTCGTGGTCGGTGCCATTATGTTTTTTATTTTGTGTTACTTTGTGTAGATTCCGACGGACGCGGTCCCCACAATCGATGCTGTTCCACATTTACATCTGATTAAGTATTCCGGCTTTTCGGGAGCCACACCCTTTTAGAGATACGGGACGGCATGTACAAGGGTGGCTTGCCATTGCGATTGTGTTCGGACTGTGCGGGGGCGTGTGGGGGGGGGATGAGGACGGGAGGGGTATCGTGCATGACTTATTGCCATTGTCGAAGTTATGCGATGGAATTGTATAAATAAAAAAATGAATTAAAATCGTGCATTTGGAGGATTCAATGAAGAAAAAAAATCAGCTGTTCGCACATATACACTGTAAGGAAAGGTACTTAAAAATGAGTACCTGAACCTACTCGCTTTTCTTTGAGTACAATTGCATCGTGATTGAGAACGAATATTTCATCGGATTAGTTT
This sequence comes from Troglohyphantes excavatus, assembly GCA_963932185.1. Lineage (NCBI taxonomy): Eukaryota > Metazoa > Arthropoda > Arachnida > Araneae > Linyphiidae > Troglohyphantes > Troglohyphantes excavatus. The sequence goes on from OZ010667.1 coordinate 4,621,645, forward strand.
TCCTAAAAGATTCTTAGTTATTAAAAGAGATGAAAGGCTCAATTATATTTAAGATTTATTAAGATTAATTTTTTTTAATAAATATTTTCGATTTTTTTAATAAATATATTATATCCAGTTATTTAATATTGCCAATAAACGTTGTAGATCTGGAACATTGTTTCAAATCAGGAATGGTTAAATTATACTTAATGAAACTTCATTGGTGAAAGTCTAAAGTAATATATTCGTGTCTTCATATATTCCTATATTATATAGTTTTTTAGACCTACGAAAAACAGGCATTATTACTAGTTCTTAAACAAAATGTCATTTCGTAATATTTTATTCCTAACAATTATCATTGTATTGATTTGAAATGCTATCTGGAATGATGCACTGTAAAAAAGTTATTTAAAAATGAGTAACTGAAACTACTCGTTTTTCTTTTAGTACAATAGCATCGTGATTGGGCGATGTCGTACTCAAATTTAAGTAACCGTACTTTCTCAAAAATGAGCAGTGTGGTTTAATATTGCTAATCTCAGCTGAAGTTTAAGCTATCTTAATAAAGCGACCTGACAAACTTGAAATAGGGGTTCAGAAGATGATTTTCCACATCATATGATGTCTATTGCTTAAATGGAAACTGAGTAATTACAACTCAATGATCCTACTTCTTATTCTTTTGGCACACCTTTTTAACATTTCTTCTTTTTATAACTTCTTCAAGTCGCCTTGATAATTTAACTGAAAAGGCTCTGGACTGCAGTGTCTGAGGATCTGCGTTCGAATCCCGGTAAGTCTTGGTTGCAATATGTCGGTATTTATTGAAAGTGGTTTATGAAGGCAGTCTATATATAGGCAAACAACTGCTCTTCTTATTCAGTTTACTCTTTGTACTCATTTTTGAGTACGTCTTTTTTATCTCAATTATCTTACTTTCCATTCTTTTGGCACACCTTTTTTTTAACATTTCTTCTGTTCATAACTTCTACAAGTCGCTCTGCTAGTTTACTATAAATGAGGCTCTGGACTCCGGCGCCTGTGTATCTGTGTACGATTCCTGGTAAGTCCTGGTTATAATTGTCGACATATATTGAAAGGGATTTATGGAGACAGCCTATATATGTTAGCATCTGCTCTTTTTATTCATTTTTGAAAATTGTACTCCTTTTTGAGTACATGTCTTTTTCAAAATTGAAACTTATGTATTCGGATACATGATAAGTATCGAATATACTCAAAAATGAGTACATTTAACTTATTTTGAAATACGTATTTTCAACAGTCTAAACGACAACATCTGTTGTTTTTGTGTCGAAAAAAACAAACGCTGGTTTTTATTTATTTATTGTTGTCGATAGTGTGTTTGCACTACAAGCCAATCAAATGAAACCAATTCGAAGTCTTTAAGCAGTGCGTATTCTGGTACATTTGGTGGTAATCGCGATTGCAGAAGAAAATGCAACGAAAGGTCTGTTTAAGTACACTAATAAACTATTATTTTGCTAAACTTTAGCTACTTTGTTTGTTTCTACTAAGGTAAGCGATTTGTTTAAAATATAAGCGAGGTAGTTGGGCAAAAATAATGATTTATTATGCTAATGCAGCTACATGATATACAGCCAAACAATAACCATCTTCCGACAATTTGTGATAACCCTGTATTTAGTATCAGTATCATAAATTGAAATTAGATTTTTGTTTATGTTACTGTATTTAATTTATATGAAAATTGCATTATAATTGTGTAGTAGTGTGGCGTGATATAAATGATTAAATTTCAGTCATTTTAAGTTACATGGCAGTTATTTTTTTTAAATTAAACTCTATGGAATTCATTAAATCAAGAATAGAAGTTTCAATGGACTACGTTTAATTAATTGCACGTAATTGTATACATAATAATGCATAAAAATAATAAAATTAAATGTTCTGAAGCAAATGAAGTTGAACATTTAATTGTATTTTTAAATCGTTTTTAAAAAGCTAATAAGTTTCAGAATTCAAATTTTTATATATAAAATAATAATTTGCAAAACCACGGTTAAAACTTTTTTTTTAAAGTTTCACAGATTTTAAAGATTTCGTAAAATACCATGTTATTATCAAGCACTCACTCAACACTATATTATTCTACAGTTCATTTTACTTCTAACTCAAATTTCCATTCAAATCGAAAAATAAATTTCGCGTTATTATTTTTAAAATTCCATACAGCCTTCCAAAAACCAATCACAAGCTTTTCCCCCAAATCCAATTCGCACTTTACAAGAAACAAAATTTCAAATACAAATCCTAGCAATCTAAATACTAAAAGCCTCCATGTATTTACGTCTTCTACACAAAAAAAAAGAATATTTTTCATTCAAATTGCAATTTCAAATCAAGAGACGAAATAGATTTCTCCATTAGAAATGGCAACACCTATTTTTCATTTACAGGACGGATTATGCAACGAATAAATTATGTGAAATTCCTTTCTTCTTCCGAGGAAATCCAAATCGATCATTCAACAGCGAGGATCTGTAAGGAGCTGAAGGAATCCAATTAAGAATGCTTACCTTTCAAATGGCAGATTTCTTCCTCATTTTCGTAAATCCCTGCCCCCTGTCCCTCTTCTTCTGAGACACCTGAAATAATAAGAATTGAAATACGGATTAATGGCCGTTCGAATGGAATTACGCCATTTCAGAAAGAAACGTTTGAAGGTGTTGAAATTAAAAGGTTCTCATTATTTATTTTAATTTGTCGTTTCTTGCGTTTAATTTTTATTTTAAGAATCTAATTTTCTGGTGAGGCTCCATGTTTAAAACCGTTACTAACTGTAGTATTAATAGCTTTAACTGAATGCAGGACTTGGATAATTTTGTTTGAGTAATTGATAAAAGAGTTTTAATTTATTTTCTGCCGAGAAGTTTACTAACCTTTTTCCAAAAATTAGATTTTTATTTTGTGCATGAAGCTACTTCCTATTTGTTATCTACTACTTTTATAGTTGTTGGTATTTGTGAATAGCTAGATATAAGGTTATAATGACAAGTTAGGCAGTCACATTTCTTGCTTTGAATGCTCTCTCAAATACTTAGGGATATTCATTGATTAACTATTTAGTTACGCATAATAAACCATAATTTTTCCTATACTTTAACTACATTGTTTGGTGCTACTAAAGCCGAGTGACATATTTATTATAAGCGAATTAGTTGGGTAAGAATAATATTTTATTATGCCAATAGAGCTTAATGTGATTAAGCCAAACACACAACAATATGTGATTACTTTGAATGTAAGAAAATCATGCTTTATATAACAAAATAAATAATTTTAAATGAAGAAATAATTTCTAAACACATTTGTAATTTTATCCGATTTATAAAAAAAAGTATACGATAATATAGCATTTCCAAGTAATAAATTAATTAATATAAATAATTGATGAAAAATCAGGAAATCTCACAGGATTTATAATTATCTCACATGATTATAAATCTCTATATTTATAGTCATTAATAAAACACACATTAAATAGATTTTTGTATTTTTTTTAATATATTTATTATAAATTGGTTGAATCGAAGTTATTCAACCAATAAATTATATAAACAGAAATATGATCACTGCTTTTCAAACATAGACTCGAAAGCATTTTTTTAAATCAGAACAACAACGTTGAAACGCTGACTCCAGGTAAAATATCCTTTTCTGGATCTGGGCTGTTTCAGCATTTAAAAAGCTTCAGCTATGTAGTTAGTGGAAGATTTAGGAATCTTGATAATGTCATTTCATTGAATTCCTTGCAGTTAATTATAGTTATCCGCGAAAACTGCCTAAAACTGAAAGCTGTTTTAATGATTAAGAAAAAGGAATACGTCACATGTGTAACATTCAATTTGAAAAGAAATAGATCCGATTCTTAATTTTGATTTAACATTTTATAATACGAGTTCTTTAATTTTATTGTGGAATAACTGTCTCCTCAATAAATTTCTCACAAAGATACGTATTTAATTTTACAATGTTTATGTTTTTCGATAGTAAATATATATATATATATATATATATATATATATATATATATATATATATATATATATATATATATATATATATATATATATATATATATATATATATATATATATATATATATATATATATATATATATATATATATATATATATATATATATATATATATATATATATAAACATTAATATAATAAAAAATATATAAAGAATTTATAACTAAAATCTAGTGTGAGGAAAATACTTTTGTAATATAATATAATACTTTTTGTTTGTTACATTATTAATTTATTTTTTAAAACTAATTTGTCAAATTTATGGCAGCAATTAATATAAATTAAAAAAAAGTACCATGCAGTTCACGTTTAATTTAAAATTTAGTTTTTGCAAAAAAAATATATTTAAATCTCAATACACAAAACTGTATTTCCAAACCGAATAAATGCATTTGAAAGTTTCCTTAGGTCGCTTATTGTTTTTATTAACTAAAAATAATATATGTTACAGGGAAATTTCAAAGTAGGTATTTTTTTTAATGTGCCTTGTATGTATTTGGCCCACTTGATTTTATATTTTCAACTGACATATAAATCAATAACGAATATCTGTAATCACATCAAAACCTACATAAAATATAATAAATTCCGAAATACTCCATAAACGAACCATCCTCATAGAACAACTCAACATTTTCCACCCATCAAACACAGGTGCGTGTTTCGCGATCGTTTTCAAAGTCCAGCGTAACGATGCGTCTCCCCCCACCCCCTCTCCCCCCCCCCACAACGTGTAAAGCCCACGTGACTTACCCAATACCTCCCCCTCCCACAGGTTCCATTGTCGTCTGCAATCACGTGACCCCCGGTTCTGGCACGCAAAAAGGGTTCCTGCCCAACCATGGTCTGTTCTACGACAGGATGCACATAGGTGGGAGTAGACCGAGACCGCTCATTGGTCAGAAGTGTATAGGGGGGAGGGGGAAGGGGATTACGACCCCCTTCCCCCCCTTTCGTTTGACGGTTAACTAACCTCCCACATCGGTCGGTGGCAGCGAACTCTCCGAAGGCCCCCCTTTGAATGAGGTCATTGGTTGGATATAGTTGTAGGGTTATTATATATAGAGTTATATAAATAATTTTTTTAATTAATCAAAAAGGTTAATTTTCATTTTTAATTGATTAGAGAGGGTTAATTTTGTGACCCAGTTTTGAATAAACTAAAGGTGGTTAGCTTTGCCAGACGTTTTTGAATTGATTAAACAGGATTTATTTTGTGACATATTTTGGACTAATTAAAAAGGGTTAATATTGATATTTATTTTAAATTGATTAGGGAGGGCTAATTTTAAATGAGGTCATTGATTGTATATAGTTGTGATATAGTTGTGGGGGTTATTATATATAGAGTTATAAATATATATTTTTAATTAATCAAAAAGGTTAATTTTTATATTTATTTTAAATTGATTAGGGACGGCTAATTTTGTGACCCAGTTTTGAATAAACTAAAGGTGGTTAGTTTTGCCAGACGTTTTTGGATTGATTAAACAGGATTTATTTTGTGACATATTTTGGACTAATTAAAAAGGGTTAATATTGATATTTATTTTAAATTGATTAGGGAGGGTTAATTTTGTGGTCCATTTGTGAATAAACTAAAGAGGGTTAGTTTTGCCAGACGTTTTTCAATTGATTTAACAGGATTTATTTTGTGACATATTTTTGAAATAACTAAAATGGGTAAATATTGCGAAGGAAATTTTTTATTTTAATTTTGACAAGCAGTTTTGAATTGATGGGTAAATTTAGAGAACGACATTTTTAAATAAATTAAAGAGGGTTAATTTAGAAAATGATATTTTTAAATAAATTAAAGAAAGTTAATTTTGACAGACTTTTTAAATGTTATGTTAAATTGATTAGGGAGGGTAGATTTTGTGGCCCATTTATGAATAAACTAAAGAGGGTTCGTTTTGCCAGACGTTTTTGAATTGATTAAACAGGATTTATTTTGTGACATATTTTTGAAATAACTAAAAAGTGTAAATTTTGCGAAGGTATTTTTTTATTTTTTTATTTTGACAAGCAGTTTTGAATTGATTAAAGAGGGTTACTTTAGAAAAATGATATTTTTTTATAAATTAAGGAAAGTTAATTTTGAAACACTTTTTTTGAATTCATTAAACAAGATTTATTTATGACACATTTTGGACTAATTAAAAAGGGTTAATATTGATATATTTTTTTTAAATTGAGTAGGGAGGGTTAATTTTGTGGCCCATTTGTGAATAAACTAAAGGTGGTTAGTTTTGCCAGACAGTTTTGAATTGATTAAACATGATTTATTTTGTGACATATTTTTGAAATAATTAAAAAGGGTAAATATTGTGAAGGAAATTTTTTATTTTAATTTTGACACGCAGTTTTGAATTGATTAAAGAGGGTTAATTTAGAGAACGACATTTTTGAATAAATTAAAGAGGGTTAATTTAGAAAATGATATTTTTTAATAAATTAAAGAAAGTTAATTTTGACAGACTTTTTTTGGAATTCATTAAACAAGATTTATTTATGACACATTTTGAACTAATTTAAAAGGGTTAATATTGCAAAAAAAAAATTTAATATTAATTTTGACAAACATTTTTGAATTGATTAAAAAGAGTTAACTAAGAGAACGGTAGTTTTAAATTAATTAAAGAAGGTTAATTTTACCAGACTTTTTTGAATTCATTAAACAGGGTTTATTTTGTGACATATTTTTGAAATAACCAAACAGAGTAAATATTACAAAAGAAAATTTTAATTTTGACAAACATTTTTGAATTGATTAAAGAGAGTTAACTAAGAGGACGTCAGTTTTAAATTAATTAAAGAAGGTTAATTTTGCCAGACGTTTTTGAATTAATTAAACAAGGTTTATTTTGTGACATATTTTTGAAATAACTAAAAAGAGTAAATATTACAAAAGAAAATTTTATTTTTGACAAACGTTTTTGAATTAATTAAAGAGGGTTAATTTAGAAAACGCATTTTTGAATAAATAAAAAAGCGTTAATTTTGACAGACATTTTTGAATTGATTAAACAGGATTTATTTTGTGCTATATTTTAAACTAATTAAAAAAGAATAATATTGCGAAAGGAATTTTTCAATTTAATTTCGACAAACGTTTTCAAATTGATTAAAGAAGGTTAATTTGGAGAACGACGGCATTTTTTAATTAATTAAAGAGGATTAATTTAGAGAACGGCATTTTTAAATTATAAAAAGTGGGTTAATTTTAATTAAAAAAATTCATTGATTTGAGTTAATTAAAGAGTTTATAAAAGACGGTTAATTTTGAAAACGACATTTTTGAAATAATTAAAAAGAATCCATTTTGAGAAAGACATTTTTGAAAATTATATAAATGTTTTGAGTTTTCTAAAGACATTATTAAATGAAGGTTTATTATTCCAATTCTAATATAGTTAATTTGAATAAAGAGGGTTAATTATAAGATAGAGTTTTGAGAAGGTTTTAAATATAGTTTTGGATTAATTAAAGGGAGTTTGCTATGGTAAAGGATTTTTTTTTATTTGAATAGAGTGAATTATTAATAATGATTTAAATTATTTAAAAGGAAGCTTTAGACAATTTTAAAATTAATTGGATATTGATACTTGATAAATAATCGCTTTAATTGTTAAAAAGGTTTTTTTTTTTTAAATTATAAAAAGTATAGTTTTTACGGGTAGAATATATTTGATACTTCAGTTAATTGTAATATTTTAGTTTTAAATCATATTATAATCAAACTAAATTGCAATTAGAAAAAACTAGAATAATGATACAAAATGTTTCGAATTCGTAAGAGAAAATGTAATTTTTTTATATTAAGAATTCTAATTTTAAAATATGTTTCATGTAATAAACATATTGGTTCTGAATTAATTTTTGCTATTTATTTAAATATATTTAATTTAAACAATTTTAATCGTGAAAACGTATTACGTTAAATTTTTCTGACAAAATATAAAATTACTAATCATTTTGAAATCTTGTAGAAAATATGACTAAGTCCCGTGAAGGCAGTGTAAGTACTGTCTTCAGGGGCCTTTTTGTAAATAGGGCCATGTACAAGGAGTGGGCGCGGGCCCGTCGAAGAAGGACACCTATTTGCACATATGAGAAAGGGTTATGGAAACCAGAGAGAAAATTGCAGTGAAATATGTTAAAAAAATCGAAATAAATATTTCAAAGGACCTAAATGGCAGCAAGACAAAGGGACCCAGGAGGCAAATGTCCATTTGCCTCCTGTTAAATTCACCACTGAATCACAACAAATAATTAGTGTTGTTTCAGAGTAATATATAAAACCACGAACTGGAAGAATAATAACCAAATTTAAAATGTCAGATTTTGTGGTGAAACTTGTAATTATGTCTCACACACACCGATATAGCGTGCATAAAAATTTGGTTGTCGTATGGATATATTTTCTAAAAGTTGCAGTTACAGACACACAAAGAGAAATCAATAATAACAACAACAAAAGTTTGGATTCCAGAGATTTTTTTATAAAAACACAAAAAAAACGACATTGGAACTTTGATCTTACATTGCTAAAAATAGGGACTCAAATATATGTAATATGTACTCATTTTTGAGTACATTCGATGCATATCATGGTTCCGAACACATCAGTATCAATTTTGAAAAAGACATTTAATCAAAAATTAGTACAATGTATAAAAATAAATAAAAAAAAAAAGAGCAATTGCCTTACTCCATAGTCTGTCTTCATAAATTACTTTCAATAAATATCAACAATTACAACCAAGACTTAATGGAAATCGAACCCAGATGGTCGGACACTACAGTCCAGGGCATTATCCGTTAAACTAACAGGGTGACTTGAAGAAGTTATAAACAGAAGTAAAATGTAAAAAAGGTGTGACAAGAGTGAGATAATTGAGTTGTAATAACTCTGTTTCCACTTAAGCAATCGTCGACATTAAATAATGTGGAAATCCAAGCTGAAATTATCAGTATTAAATCACACTACTCATTTTTTGGAAAGCACGGTTGCTTTAATTTGAGTACGTCATCGCTCGTTTACGATGCAATTGTATTTAAAGAAAAACGAGTATATTCATATACTCATTTTTAAATACTTTTGTTACAGTGAATAGAAACAATGCTTTCATTATTCCGTATGTTATACAATGTAATAGGTAATGCCCTTAAAATGCCACAAAGGCACATAAAATATAATAAAATAAGAAGAAATGTGCTCTATATTGTACACATAAAAATGGATTGATTTGTTTGGTTTACAAAAGGATTAACTTGTCGTAAAACTAAACTATAAAAAAAATCATATTTTGTCATGCCCGCTCACCAAACTACACTCATGATTTTCGCAAATTTAAAATAAATGCGTTCAAAATTGCAATGCAGTTATTTAGAATTTATTTTTTAAATACCAAATTCCTAAATGCGCTTTTATATTTGAAATAAAATGTTTTTTTTTTTATTATTATCATTTGAATATTTGAAGCCATGAACACACAAATGTTTCAAGTACATTGAAAACTAATATAATTGTTTTGTTTTGGATTTTTCTCTAACTTTGACACACTATTAATTTTAAGTACATTTAAAGTTTCCACTAATATTTGAAAATAGAACACAAATTCATGTGGTTTTAACTATGTATTTCGCATTAATATCAACGTAAGCTATTTTATCATTCACTATTAAACACCGTTTAAAAATATGATTAAAGTTATAAAGGTATTTCTAATAATTCTAGCTAAAATCATAGTTTTAAAAAAATACATCGAGTATCTAGATTGAATTCCCTTTCAACTTTTGAGCCTACTTCAAGATCCAACAGAGGGAGGCACCGTCGACTTTTCACCTACGATTTCCCCACGTGCGAAGTTACCCCTTTCTAAATCTGGAGCAGTCGTACAAGTAATTGTGGAGCAGTTCTTAAAGTTCGACTGTTTAACCTGACCGTCGATAGCTCAGTTGGTAGAGCGGTGGACTGTAGATGGTTATAAACTGAGATCCATAGGTCGCTGGTTCGACTCCGGCTCGACGGAAAATTCTTTTTTTTTCGTTAAAAATTTTCTCGTTAAAATTTCTTATTTTAAAAGGGGAAAATTGTTAATCCTCCATTCTGATTTGCAATATATATTTTTTATTATAATAAAGCCCATACTAAATAATTTTCAGTTTTAATATATTTTTTTCTTCAAATAGTTAAATGAAGGATTTTTAGAGAAAACTGTTTCTTACGAAATAACAAATAAACATTATCTTAGAAAACGTGTTACAGCAAGTGATATAGTGGTATTATTTGACTACTGTAAACTTTTTTTTTAATTGGTGTAATTAATTCTAATTAAGTTAGCGTAGTTCAACTCTTTAATTAGATCAGCTTAACTGAATTATAATTTTTTTAAAAAAGTAGTAGTGTGTAACGTTTAGTATATATGCATTTGGTTTCAATGGGGCAAAAAAAAAACTTTTATTATATCAATTTTAAAAGCATATAGACTCAATAAAGCTCGTGTACTTTTTTTTTTTAATTTGAGTTTAATTGTTGAAAAAAATAACCAATACTTTTTTATATAAACAATTTTACTATCTGTAGATTTCTGAAGTTATTATTATTATTTTTTAATCTTTATGAAAAGAATTGAAAACCCGAAAATGTTTATATTTATAATAAAGTTGAAATAAGTTTTAAATATTTATATAATTTTTCTATAAAAACCTTAATAACTCAAAACTATTCATTTTTAAAGAATTTTTTTTTAAATAATATGTTTTACGTTATGCTATGAAAATTTTGTGTTTTAACCCTCAAAAATACTTTATCTCACCGTTTATGAAAAATAGCGAAACTTTTTTAACATCGATTTAACGCAATAAATATTGGAGATTTTAAATTTGACTTTTTGACTATATATATATAGAGAGAGAATGGTATCTTATTCATAACAACGACGGAAAGTTTTTCCATGTGTATTTCAATTCATTTGACTTTGTGGAGTTTCTTTTCATATAACTGTCACCAAGCCATAACTGTAAGTTTCAAATTACTGGAACCTATTTTTAATGGATAAACAGGTATTTTTAATTGATACCAAGGTATTTTTAAATGATAGAATTATTTTCAATGGACAAATAAACGTTTTTTAAAAAATACAGATATATTTTTAAAGGATACAGATATATTTTAATCAATAAATTATTACTTTATGCAGAGATATTTTTTAAAGGATACAAAAGTTTTTTTATTGGATAAGAGGTACTTTTAATGGATATCGATGTACTTCTAATAGATTAGAAGTACTTAATGGATACATTGGTCTTTTTAAAGGATACAGAGATATACAAAGCAAATTCAGTAAAAATACAGACTTAGTGAAGTGCTCTTAGTTTGTAATGTATAATTATATTGATGAAACTGAATTATGTAATTATAATTAGATGAGCAGTTATATAATTATACAGCATACACATTTTTTATATACTATATTTATTCTATTTTAAATTAATCAATCATATACTATATTTATATATAGCATATACAATTTTTATTTACTATATTTATTCTATTTTAAATTAATCAAGCATATACTATATTTATATAGAGCGTATACTATTTTTATATACTATAGTTATTCTATTTTAAATTAATCAAGCAGAAATGCTGAGCAAAACGGGGTTTTGCTTTAAATTCTACATGTCTATACTCTATATTTGTTGGTGTTTAATAACTATATGAAGAATATTTCACTGCATAAAGCCTTTCCTAAATATTATCATGAAAATAAAGAGTAGGCAAAAAATGTCTATAGAGTATATCTCAACCAATAAGAAGCTATGTTTATTCTAAAACTAAGCTTATAACACCCGGATCGCGTTAGTACCCCCAACTGCATTTAACAATTTTAGAATATTATATAGGAATAACTTAAACTTATGAATATTTTTTTAAACTGTTATTTGTTACTCATTGCTGATAAGTCAAGGTCCTGCATCACGAGACAAAAATATTAATATGCCGCATACATGCCCTTTATATGTACGTGCAAACAAATATGTGGAGCAAATATTAAGAAAGCCATAAATCCACGATGAGTTGTTCATAGAAAAATATGGTAAACTTAGGTTGTAAAAGAAAATATAACGTTCAACTAAATAAAATTTTGTACGTGCAAACAAATATACTTTTATATAATAAAATAATTTTGTAGCATCAAAATTTTTATACAGGTGATAAATTTAGGTTTTATTTGGTTCTCGTAAAGTTTTGCTTTTTGAAGTTTGGGCTTTCTTTTATATAACAGCAATATAGGTCTTAAAACCAATAGGCAAGTTTTCCATTTGTTATTAAAAATTTAATAATTTCTCCCTTCACCATCAAAGGGCGAATTGTATCGCTTGAACCCATGACCTCTTGTTCTAGTACCATTAATAAAATTTTAATTAATCTTGTTTAACTATATTGTTATTATATATTTGTTATATTTGTTTTTAATCTATATTTGTTAAATGAAGTTATTTAATGTGATTTCAAATAAGAACTATTTTGTTGCCGAATTTCTCATCAGCCCCGATTGACGATCGACAACAGACTCAAGGCCCAACAAGGTTGGTCCAGCTAGTATATCCTAACTATCCTCCAATGAATATCTAACATCCTCTTTAAATCCGTTACTTCTGTACAATTAACAATATTCACTGGCAAGTTGTCCCATTCGTCTATATTACACTATTATAGAAATAGTGTTTTCTCCCTTCTCGATTAAAATGGGATTTGTTTAACTTAAACCCATGACCTCTCGTTCTAATTTTATTCGTATTAAAATCTAAACCCTCCACATCCCCTTGTTTGATAAATTTGAACAGTTGAATCAAATCTCCCCTAATCCTTCTCTCTTAAAGAGTATACACATTCAATTTTTTTTAATTAACCTTCATAATTCATTCCTAAAAACCCTTGGATCATTATATGCTAAGGTTAAAAACAGGTGTCTGGTCACAAATGTCAAGTGTCCGCTGCCATTTTCACATCCCGCGAATTTTTTAGTAAAAATATAACCCTTTTTTTTCGCCCACCGCTCCGAGCGTCGCCTAACGAGCTTCACCACAACCACGCTCTAGCCCCCTTAGCACAAGAAAATCAATGCGGGAAACAACACTCCTTAAAATGTCACGTGACGTCATAGAGGCGTGTCCTGGATCGGAAGCGATATTATAATGAGAAAGCCAATAAATAATACATTCAAAATGTAGCGGCGCGCTCGCTAGAATATGAGACACACACACACACAAAAAAATGAAATTAAATAATCATCATTAAAAATGTTCCAGCTGAGTAAATCTCAACTAAGCGTGACTATTAAGATTAGTATTTTATATTCTCTCTGTACCTGAAGTAATTTTTTTTTTAGCTTTGTTTTTGAAAAAAACGAAGGTGTTCGGTTTCTTTTGTCTAAATGCCGACTTGCCATAAAGGGGTAGCTAGTCGACTGCTTTGTGTTTGTGTAGATAAAATTGTTTGTAAGTTTTTAGATGTGTCTAACGGATATTTTAATTGGTAGTCGGTGGGAAATTATAGAGAACTATAGTGATATCAGTCGGTGCTTGAATTTTTCAATTTAAATATTATGGCACTCTCTTTTTATATATATAGTCCAGAAAAAAACTGGATAGCTGCAAAAAACACTGGAAAAATAAATTTGAAACTTTATTAAATAAATCGAATAGCGTCTAGCACACATTTCTCGAAAAAATATTTACATTTTCAAATTTATGCATTTGTAAAATTTTGCTTTTTTTTTTACTAAAGAAAAAAAAATAATAAGATTACTTATAGTATGAATTTTCTTTGAGTTGTCCCTTCAATTTAATTACATATTTACTTTCAAAAGTTTGTTCCGTAATTATTAGAAAGCTTATTTAACTAAATTGTTTTATGTAAAATTAAATCTACTCCACTCAAAATAATGTCATTTGCTTTTGATGTACTGTTTATATTATTACGGGATTTGTTTAAAACTTTTAAGGCAAACTTCAATGCATATTAATGTCGTTTTTAAGTGATGACTATACGCTTTACTTTACGACTTTTAAAAATGAATACACCAAATCTGCTTTGTTTATAATGTAAAATATTCTTTAATAATTTCACATAAAACATTTCACTTTAAAAAATTATATCCAATCAAATAATTTAATATTAAATTATTTATTTGACTATTACTGAAATCATAATTATGTGGGAAATCAAATGGTACTTGCCTGGATAGTTTAAAAATTTAAAAGGAATAAATTTCTTTTTACTGAAAATGTAATAAAGTGTTGTAACAACAATTAAAAAACGAAGGATTGAAATGTTACATATTTTGAATTTCGTGTTGTTGCGGCACACTCAAATAACAAACTTAAAAGCTTTACAACTTTACTATTATTTTTCTAGGCTCTATGTGATGCTGTCTTACAAAAGACATCGCTAACAGGGTAATTTAATACTTAAAAATATACAATAAATATTAACGATCATAATCTCCGCTCCCTATTTAAACATACCGGTATATGTGGTTTGAATCCCGAGCAATGCTCACATTATTAACTATAAAAACAATTTGTCCTTAACCAAAACCACAAAATATAGTCTAAAAATTCATTTGGATAACATATTTATTTTTTCAATAAATTAGGTAAATTTTATTTTAGAAAATCTTTACGTTGTTTTAAATTAAAACATGTATATTATCGTTTTGTTAACATCTGTAACATTTTGTTAGATAATATAAAACAATTTCAATAGTCAAATTAGGATTTTTTGTCCTTTCTTTTCTTTGTAAAATTAGGGGCCCGATTAATATGTAAGTATTTGTACTTTCTATTCGTTTTGGAATACTCTCAGAAGTAACATTCTCATTTTTGAGCATTCTGCGATCGTCAAAACTACTTTCGTCAATTTTGACAATCGCCGCGTCATTGAATCACTTGACTTTTGACGAAACAAAAATCCTCAAACTTTTAACGAAAGTAATTTATCCCGATTTGTTTCCGGTTGGGTAGTATAAGTTCATTCGGCTCTATTTTTGGTTTTAATATATATATTGGTACAATACTAAAAAAGCTTTTCTGGCTCGATCGATGGCTCGCGTCACTTCGGACAAAAATATCCCTCGTTTTAGTCGAGTAGTCGATATTTTATTTCAAATCTCTCTCATTTTGACGAAATAAATTTCATGAAAAAGTATGACGAAATAAATTTCCTTAGTTTGACGAAATATTTAGTCGGAGCATTTAGCAGGCGTCTGTTTTGTCGAAAATAAACATGCATTTCTAACAGTGTCTCAAGCAACTGCGGAGTTTTTTTTCTAGTATAAACTACTTAAAATGGTGTAAGTACACTGTTAAAAATAGTAAAAAGTACTCATTTCTGAGTACATTCGATGCTTATCGTAGCTCGAAATACATGTTTCATTTTTGAAAAAGACATGTACTTAGAAATTAGTACATTGAGTAAAAACGAATAAACTGATCAGTTGCTTGCCTACGTAGACTGTCTTCAATAAACATCAACAATTACAACCCACTTTCAATAAATATCAACAATTACAACCAAGACCTAACGGGAATCGAACCCATATTCTAAGGCACCGCAGTCCAAGGGCGACGTGAAGAAGTTATAAAAAGAAGAAATGTTTAAAAGGTGTGTCAAAAGAATGGGAAGTAAGATAATTGAGTTCTAATAACTCAGTTTTCATTTAAGCAATCGACATCATATCATGGAGAAAACCATCTTCTGAAGTTTGTCAAGTCGGTTTGTTAAGATGGCTTGAACAGAAGCCGATATTAGCAATATTAAATCACATCGCTCATTTTTGAGAAATTACGATTCATTAAATTCGAGTACGTCATCGCTCATTTACGATGAAATTGCACTCAAAGAAAAACGAGTACGTTTAGGTACTCATTTTAAATACCCCATTTTTGCAGTGTACTTTTTAGAACTGAATAAATGAAAACTAATTCGAAGCAGGCCAGTTCTCAGTCTGAAATTTCTAAAAAAAAAAAAATCCTTAAAGGAAGTATAGGTAAAAGGGTTAACCTTCAAACGCCCGGCTGGAGTGTAGGTTAGTGACTCGTCCTACCAGGTGAGGGTTACCGGTGAGGGAAAGGGGTGAATTCATTTACCCCGTCTCATACAAAGTCATTGCACAAGGTTACAGAATTCCGATTCTGGCAAGCGAATGAATTTTCATTTCGGAAGCAGCGATGCTGTCTTGGCAGTTGATATTTTGAAAGCATTTTTCAAAAGACTATTTGAACAAATTATTTAACTGTAACGTGATACCAGCTTACCATTATAAAAGCATTACAATTGGTACTATAATTTTAACAACGCGTAAAAAGGATTTTAGTACATTTTCTACTTTTTACACTGTTAAAAATACGTAAAGTGTACTCATTTTTTATTACATTTCAATTCTAATGAAGACGTACTCAAAACATTTCATTCAGTGTTTATCGTGGCTCCTGATAAATGAGTTTTAATTTGAAAAAGACGTACTCAAAAATGAGTAGATGTTTTCCTACATAGGCTGCCTTAATAAATAACTTTCAAAAAATATCGACAATTACCATCAAGTCTTAACAGGAATCAATCCCAGATCCTCAGAACCGTAATCCAGTGCCTTATCCGTTAAACAACCAAGGCGACATTAAGACGTTATAAACGTAGTAAACGCTAAAAAAGTGCCAAATGAATTGAAAGTAATATAATTGAGTTAAAGTAACTCAGTTTCCATTTAAGCAATAGACATCAAATAATGCGGAAAGTCCTCTTCTGAACTTCTATATTAAATAATATTGCTACTTTATGAGAAATTAAGGGAACTTGCATTTGAGTATGTCAAACGACTGTTTACGATGCAATTACACTTAAAGCAAAACGAGTAGGTTTATATACTCATTTTTAAGTACCTTTTTTTAAACAATATTAACGATGAAATACTTAAAAAAAAAATTTGACTTAGTGTATTTTGCAAATGAGGAGATTGCATGAAAAACAAACATAACATCACAAAAAAATAAAAATAAATATAGCATTGAATTTTATAAAAAAATATTACCTATATCCGTTTTTGTAATTTTTTTTTTTAACGTTTCCAAAAATATACCTTTTATTTTAAAACTTGAACGTCTGGAGTTCCATATAATTGCTTGCATCTACCAAAAGTTTTTCTGTAATTTGCGATCAGACTGACACGATTATTTTTGCATGCTTTCTGCTCAAATAATAGTTATTTTATCGTTGATCACACATCATTTAACCATTTAGCGATTAACAATATAAGTCGTCTAGTTTCAAAACTAGATATATCCACAATTTTCATATTTTTTTTTAATAATTAACTAGAAGTTTTCGATGCATTACATCCCATTTCAAAGCGGTATTGACAAAAATTTCAAAGAATATAATCTAATAATGAATTCAAAGTGCTGAGTTTAGATTCGAAAGTACGTAGCTGTTAATCGGATTTTGGTTTCCTGTAAAATTTATAAAAAAAATGGATATATGTGGTTTTGAAACTAAATGTCTCGTTTAATATCTGACTTCTATCTAATGGAGAAAATATAACTACATCACTCTGTCTCGTCAACACACTCCGTATCCAACAAAACTTAATCAAATACGTATAATAACATATTTCAAATATGCAATTTATGCCACATTATTTTATAGTGTGTAAAAATTTTGGAATATTTCTAATAAAATTGTAAATTACCATTGTGTTAGAACATTCAAAAGCAGAAAGCTGTATCACACTGAAAAGTAATTCATAATGTGCATTCAATCTGACCGATTGTGTTCTCTGCAGACAATAAACTTTTAATCACGTTTTTAAAATCTTCAATTATTTTCAAGTTTTAAAATTAAGCAGAATTTGAATGAGTTATTGTCGCGCGCTCACTTTGTTTATTTTCTCAAGAATGCTGATTATTTTAGTTTTTCATAATGTAAATTATGTACACCACTTCCTATCCCACCAACGAAACGTTTTTGCGAAATGTTTAGAAACATAAATACCGAATTTAAAGCAATTAAAATTGTATATAAATTTATGTATATAGTATTAGTACTAGGCTGCATTAAAACTACAAAGATTATATTTTAGAAACTCACATTTTTATGATACGCCTAATCAATACACTGCTTATGCATTTTCATTACGTAAAAACTGATGCTTGTGTAAATTGCTTAGTTAAATGCACAACATTTTTACGTATATTGTATATATTGAGTAATGCTTATAAATTTTTATTTTGAGAACGGTACAAATTTCCATTTCAAGTGTTTAATATATAAACTTAAGTTTTTGTCATTGTAGGCATAAGGAAAACAAGCATAGCATCTAATTTTTATGAAAAAGATGTTATGCTTGTTTTTAAAGAAGAAAAAAATTTATCATTTATGAGAATTTCTTGTTTTTCTAACTTCAATTAAAGACAATTTAAAGATAACTGGTAAAACATTTATCCTACGCATAAAAATATATTAATTATCTATTCCTTTTGGAGAATGCGATATTGTAGTATTGAAGAAATTATGATATTTCTGACAATCCAATAATTGCGAAATAGTTTCATTAAATACTTTTTACAGTAATTTTAAAAGTCTATCTTAACAAAAAAAAAAACGAAGTAGTAGAGACACCCAAATTAAAATTCTAAACCGATGCAGACATGGACATCTTTTAGATAAGTTAAGAAAGAAAAATAATTAAATAACGGTAAATATTAAAACCAAAATTTTAACTGAAATAAGATTTATTTCTATAGTTTTTTTTTAAAACGTTAATTAACAGAATTCAAAATCTTTTTTTTATTGAAGATCAGCTCTTTTTTCTATCAAAAAGAAATCAAAATTAATGATCACCCAGACCTTTAATTAAGCAACACAATACCTAAAACCATTTAAAACCCTACACAACGGAAACGACCTGATACGGATTTTTTAAAAAAAAAAACTTTCTTACACCTTCCCAAGGAGGGCTGAACCGAATTGACAGATGACCGATGCCCATGCTGCTGAGAGTTGCTTCAAGAAGGTAGGATACTTAATCAAAAAACCACCTTCAAAGATATGCTCGCTGAAACACACTGCGAATCTTCTCTGGTACGTTAAAACCAAAGGTCGTGATTAAAACATAATTAAAAAAAAGAGCGATGTACACAAGCCATCTGGAAACCTGGTGCGATTCGGCTCCATTTTTTAACGAAAAAACAATGGATTTGGCATCAAACGTGTTTCGCGAGTCCGTTAATAATAATAAAAAAAGGGATGGGATTCGATTAATTTGCTGATTGTCATAGTTGGGCAATCGAAGGGTTTTGATTGGCGATGGATTGAAATACAGATGGCGAATGGGGGATATTTTGAGTAGAGAAGTATTTCATTTATGTTGGGTATGTGATGTGCATTCTAAAAGGAGTGATCAGTTAACGTTTCCGTAATGATAAATGGATATTTGAATTAACAGTGGGTTTTAATTATAGGTACGTTCATAGATGGAGTTTTTCGTTTGGCCATTGGGTTATTTAGGAGATCTATAAATTTGATATGTCAATTTTGGTGTATTCATTAAAAGTTGCAGCCAAGGAAATTTAATGATAGAACGTGCAGGTAAAAGCTCTTCCGTAAGTGCTTTTGTTTACAGAAAAATATTTGCACTTGGATATTTCATTTCATTATTTAATTTTATTTTTTGAACAAATTCGGAACTTACTGGTGGTAATGTCGGTGATAGCGGTCGTCTTGTCAGAAGACAGGAAAACCTCTAAGCGATCGTTCTATTATTAAGAGATTGTGAGTCTGAAAATCTTAATGCAGCTTTTGAATCGTACTTATTATTAAAGCTACTTATTATTAGTTAATTGATTTATACATATTTTGAGCCTCAATATTAAAGAAAGCATGCGCTGTTAAGAATGGGTACTTAAAAATAAGTAAAATGTACACATTTTTGATTACATTTGATTCTTATCATAGCTCCGAATACATAAGTTTCATTTTTAAAAAAGACATGTCTCAAAAATGAGCAAAAATTAATAAAGGAGCACTTGCTTGCCTACATAAATTACTTTTAATAAATTTCAACAATTACAACCAGGACTTACCGGGAATCGAGCCCAATATTTATCAATTATGAAATTGAGTTATTTTTATTTATAAATAACAGCATCTTACAAAATTCCAAAGTTAAAAAGAGGCCGCAAACATACAATTACGTTTTTTAAAACAAACAAAATCGAATATGTTTGAAAAACCAAAATATTTTGATTTTAACAATTATAAAAAACAAATGTAAATGATTACGAGTTTACATAACAAAAACCATCCCATTTTCGATAAATACTACCACACACATAAAAAAATATCCCAACAATGCAAATATTCAACTTAAGACGATCCAAAGAATATTTTTCCGGGTGACAAAAAAAAAAATCTAAAATTTTTTACCTTTTTTATTTGGCAGTTTCCTCGAATCCCTTCTTACGAATGGGTACTTGTGATACAGTGCCCTAAATATAAGTATTACAGGGTACGCGGTAATCGGGTTGTTTGCGCGACCGGAAAAAGTAGGGCTCCGAAAAGGGGTAAGGGGGGGAGGGTAAAGGGGACGTTCCGAGTAACCCTTTCGTTGGGGGGTGAATGACACAATTTTTTTGCGGATGTCCCCTGATGCGTTCGTTGAAATTTGAATTTTGGGGTGAACTTTGTCGTTTTGCTGTCTTAAAAGTGGGAAAATGCATAACATTTGTATTAGGAATAGGATTTAAATTTTAAAATTATTGTTTGTATTCATGTTAACATGTCGATAATTTTCTTTTTATTCAGTGGTGCACTAATTTTTTTTAAATAAAATGTTAAGTTTTTATTAAGGGGGTCCGATACCTTCGACATTTTTTTCTTTATTTTTATACTTGTACAATCCAATTTTTTTTCTCTTTCTAAATATGCATAAAAAACCATTTTAAGACGCTCAATTTTTTTTTTAAATTGCACATTTATTTTTAAATTAAAATTTTAGTAAATTTTTTAACAATTTTAAAATTCCTACTCCTTTTTTGTTTTTCAATATTTTGAAGCAATTTTTTTTATTTAAGATCTTGAATAATATGTAAATAGATGTATGCATTCAAATTTTGATTCAGATACATCACTTTAAAAAAATAAAATATATTAGAAATTTTGGAAAAAAAATTGACGAAAAAATATAAAATTCCATTTTAAGTGGCTTTAAAAAACAAATTATGGTAAAAAATAGGAAATCTGAATGCATACATCTATTTAAAATATATTTATCTTGCTATACACACAAAAATTATGATTTTAAGTATAATAGTAAAAAAGCCTTAGCATTTTTAGTGTTCATTAAATTTCAAAACCACGAACAG
Organism: Troglohyphantes excavatus; assembly: GCA_963932185.1. NCBI lineage: Eukaryota > Metazoa > Arthropoda > Arachnida > Araneae > Linyphiidae > Troglohyphantes > Troglohyphantes excavatus. Next base: position 4,643,145 of record OZ010667.1, read on the forward strand.
AGATATTTGCTTCTAAAGTTTACATATGATACAACTATGTTATAGGAACACATTATTAAAACATTCATAACTAAAAAAGTAATAGGAATTTTTTGAAGCAGTTTTTTGTGAGTTATTAAGATAAGTTTGAATATTATTTTTTAAATATAAAAAAAAAATGACTTTTTTTGCGAATTTTGGGTATCGGACCCCCTTAATAAAATGTTAAGTTTTTATTAATAAAATGTTAAGTTTTTATTAATAAAATGTTAAGTTTTTATTAATAAAATGTTAAGTTTTTATTAATAAAATGTTAAGTTTTTATTAATAAAATGTTAAGTTTTTATTAATAAAATGTTAAGTTTTTATTAATAAAATATTAAGTTTTTATAAATAAAATGTTAAGTTTTTATAAATAAAATGTTAAGTTTTTATAAATAAAATGTTAGGTTTTTATTAATAAAATGTTAAGTTTTTATTAATAAAATGTTAAGTTTTTATTAATAAAATGTTAAGTTTTTATTAATGAAATGTTAAGTTTTTATTAATAAAATGTTAAGTTTTATTTAATAAAATGGCAAGTTTTTATTTAAAAGTTTGTAATGTTTTTCGTTTTCTATACCGTGGACCTAATTCGCAAACCTCGTAACTCTCCTGGTGACGAAAATCGATCGATTCACTTCTAAACTTCTTCACTTGTTTAAAAACAAGAAAAAGAAAGTTTTAGATCAACAACTTATTCTTGGTGACGGAAAGTTCCAATTGCGGCCCATGGCAACCTTTTGTCTAGGCGATAAACAATTGTTTTCTTCTTTGAGAATATGGTAAACCCGGCTCCCTTCGGCCGCAATTGGGCAATTGCCCTTGGTGATTCCAGATAACAAAAATTATTTCTATTAAAACTTATGAGAGAAGAACTTTTTAGCCCATTGCACTCCGTTGGCGCCGCTCATCCGACAACATAACGACTCGTTATTTTGGTTCCCTGTTTTTTAAAATAAACGAGAAGAACAACATGATCTTATGCCTAAAAACCATCGATATTTTTTTTCAACTCGTTCTTTTGCATATCTAAAATAGATTAGTTTTCTTTTTTCTATAAGCATAACAAATTCTAGGGAAAAGAACATAAGGATGAGTAACTGTTCCGTAGAAAGAACGGAAAACGCAAACAGTTCTTGGAGTGCAAAGGGTTAAACTCAAGAATATGTTGTTCTCTTCATTCTGAAGGAAATAAAAAAATAACACACCGTTATTTTGGTGATTTAAAAGCGATTCTCGAATACAAAGAGTTTATAAAATTTGTGAATACCCAATTGATGTTCTACTTTTTTAAATGGAGTGAGATAAAGAACAATCTAACAAAAGGAAAGCGTTTTTTATGTTCAAGAACATGCAGTTCTCGTTCAATTTGAAGAACAGGGAACACAAAAAAATAGGTCGTTATTATGGTGACTTTAAATAGCCACCCGAGTCTAAAGGGTTAATTGTAGATATTATAAACGTATGAATAAACATTTGCTGGCAAGTTTCTATTCATAGAAAAAAGCCACAAATGATTATTTTATTTTATCTCCACCCAGTAAATATAACACTAAATTGCCAATACTTAGTTGAACTTTAAATATGGAGTCCATAATTACCATCCCATATTGGCTCGACTCCAAAAACTACTCTTTAAATGAAAAAGCTGATATATATCCCAATCATATCAACCGCAAAATAACTTCAAAAAAACAAATCCGCTAAATATACTTATGAACAAAGTCAATAGTCAACATTCCGTCGTTTTTCCGCTAAAATTGTCGGAGAAGATAAAACCGGCACATAGATCTTTATTGACAAGCAATCTCTCGTAATATTAATTGCTGGCAACAACAAGAAAACCGAAAACTGCATCCGTAACGGAGGCTATTAAAATTGATCTTTCTGATGTTACTTGTATATAGAATCAGTCCAGACCGCGAAATCCAATAACAGACGGTCGCAGGAAAAAAAAAAATGTCGCATTATGGAAATAGCACATTTTTTCACGCCCCCCCCCCCCCCCCTTTTTTTCTCCCACATATTTAACTTCAGACCCTTATCTGTATTTGCAAATTTATCGAAGGCAATAATTCTGTACTTCTGTTGGCGCTTTTTAAGAGGCCACTCCGTAATGATGTGTTCGATTTGTAATTAGCGATGACTGGCGGTTGTTTGCCTCGTTGGCGATGGTTATTGAGTGGCCTTGGTCACCAAGTAATTAGTCACTTGAAGAGGGGCGTGCTTATTGGCCGATGTCGTGTTGTTGAAACCGATAGAAATGCATTTGTTGTGCTTAAAACGAGCTGTGGTGAGGGGGCGGCAATATGCATGCAATAAATGGATATCGATTTTTTTTCCTGTAACATGTGTGCAATTTCTAAGATGTTTATAAGAATTTTAATACTCCCATTCCAAGTATTCTCGTTCTGTAAATACATTGGAATTAAAAATATTTTTTTTTTTTAAAGAATTTTTTTTATATAATTATGGTTAATTTTTTCAACTACTATTATAAACACTGTAAAAATGAATTATCATTTTTGAAGAAATTAAATATTTCGTCGAAATTATTAATTATATTCCGATTAAATATGTATACTATATTCCGACTTCTTGGTCCAAAGTCGAGCAAGATATTGACCGAGTCAGAAAAGCTTGTTTTGGAATGTACCAATATACATGTAAGAACTTATATTAGAATCGAATGAGCTGATATCAATGTCAAAGAATAAGAGTAAATTACTTTCTTTGAAAATTTGAAGTTTCTTGTTTCATCAAAAGTCAGGCGAAGAGATTGTCAAAATTGACGAAAATAGCCTTGACGATAGCAGAATGCTTCAAAATGAGAGTTTTACTTCTGAGAATAAAAAAAAAAATAAAAATAGAATTCTTAACACCTCCAATAATTTAAGATTTAAAATCTTTCAAACAATCATTCTATCAAAATTTATAGTTTTATAAAAAATAATTCATGTTATTTTGTGGTTGTTAGATTTCCTAAAGTATATTTTTGGGGCTAAGGGGCTGAATGGATTGTCTAGGTCTGTTGGAAAACTTTATTCAAATAAAGTTATCCATAATGTCTAAACTTATTATATTGTGAAACAATTGTCTTGAAAATAAGGGTATTATTCCTGAAATGAGAAAATATTTAAAAGAAATACCATTTAAACGAGTATTTACTTTACTACGAAGGCTGGAATTTTCTGATTGAGTAATTTGTCATCATTCTTTGGATCTAGAAAAAAATAATAATTTATTATAACCATTTCTATAACCTGTAAAATGTGATACATTAAAATTATATTAATTTAGAAACAGCAATGCATTTGTTTGCGAATTATGAAGTCATCATATCTTTAGAAATAAGGTACCGAAACGTTCAGTCCTTTCTTTCTATTACAAAAGAAATCGATTTTCAAAACACTGTAAAAATATCTAATGAATTTTATGACCAAATGAATATTGAATAAATGATTGATCGAAAATAAAATGATCAATAAATGATAGAATGAAAAAATAAATCGATTTTTTTAACCATTGTACAATGATGTGATACAATGATATCTATAACTATAAATATGGATGTTCCTTACCACTTTCATGTTCGCGATGCCCCTCTGCCTATCAAGACCCTAAGCACGTCTTAACGACGTTATTATTACGTCGAAATAAAACCGACGTATCTGAACGACACTTTTGTCATGTTTGGGACAGGGATCTTCCTTTTCGCTATCATTCCACAGCTTGAGGATGTGACATGGCGTAATTTTCTAGAGGAATTATGTGGCAGTAAAAATCAGTCGTAATGATGAATCGGTAGGACAATAAAAAAAAATACAACGGTAGGTCATGGTTCCCTTGCCACACTTTGGTCTGGTTGGGCAATGCACAGCAGATGTGGACCTAATCCGTTGATCGCCAGTTGAGCAAGTTGAAAGTTTTGCTGGCGAAAAACTCAAACTCTGACGGGTATCTTAACCAAAGTAAAATATATAATTGAGATGACCTTGTTCCTTTCTTTTATCATGGCAAAAAATTATAAATATATGGTATATTTAGATTTTGTTTTATCAGCTCAAAGATATTTCGTAATGTATTTAGGCTTATTAGTATTTGAAATTTATTGTCATAGGACGCGGGATTGGAGATATATATCTAACAAAGTTACTGTTGAGTTTATAATAATTATTCCCTGAATGAAATATTTGTGTTAACCATGTAGGGCAGTGGTTCCCAACCCGTGGTCCGTGAACATCTAGTGGTCCCTGAGACGGTCCAAAGGGGTCCGTGGAGGTCTTTGTAAAGACAAATTTAAATATAATTATTCCACTGGGAGATTTGAAAGTATGTATATTTCCTTTCTACTCCTGTACTAAAAAGTATCAAACTGTATATATATATGTTACCGTTAAAGTATGAAATCCGTTATTTCATAGAATACCTAGTTATTCCATGAAATAACTGATCGTGTCCGTTAAAGTGTAAAACTCTCTTGTATTTCATGGTTTAACTAGTTATTTCATAGAATAACGATCTGCAGCCCGTTAAAGTGTAAAATAAATGAAATTAATGTCGGATAAATCTCATTCTGAAGCCTCTGTGGGGCTTACCGTCCGTTGCTGCAGCTCAAAGTTTAGGTACTGGTCAGGGATTTAAAAAATGTTTCTTGTAAAACCCAGTGTGTTAACAAAAAATGTTTTTGTTTTAGAAATAATGTTCTTTGTAATTCCAAGTGTCATTTTAGTAATCCTTGTTGTAACAAATGATTTTATGGTACGTTTCCATAAATACCATTTATACGCTGCATAAATTAGATAAATTGCTTCTTTTTCATTTTAATTGTCTATCATTAGTATAATTTCATTTTAGATAAATTGTTTATTTTACACTTTAACTGTCTCTCATTAGTTAATTTATAGAATACCTAGTTATTTCATAGAATAACTAGTTAAAGTGTCAAATTAATAACATATTACACACTTTAACGGGCACGATCAGTTATTTCATGGAATAACTAGGTATTCTATGAAATAACTGCATTATATACTTTAACGGTAACATATATACACTTTGTATATACAAAAGTATATAAGTATTTGTATAGTACAAGTATATATATATATATATTTCCGACCCCGTGACTACTGAACTCGCATTAGACTGTAAAATGACATTGATCTTAATTTTAAAAACCTTTGCTTAACATTGATTGAAGGGACTTTTAAAAACATGATATACTTTAAGTTTTAAATATTTCTCCCAAATGATTGGTAACTGGAACGTAGTCGGTTACTGGTGTGCATTCTCCCTATATAACTTTTAATACTTGAACTATACTTGTACTATTCAAAAATTGCATCATAACTTTTGTCACCAGAATTATTTTTAATTGTATTAAAAAGTGTTGGTCCTTACTTTACCTAATTTTTTAATTGTATTCCGTTGAGCACCCACAGTTTGGGAACAACTGTTTTTTGCCAACAGCAAAAAGCCAGATTTTGCTAGTTTTAGGATTTCTTGTACAAGGTTATTTTTATTTATAATGGGTTTCAGTCACTAAACTCGGGGACAACCTAAGTTGAACCTGAAGCGGAAGCTATGATATGTATAAATATTCAATTGCTTTAGGCTCAACTTAGGTTGTCCCCGAGTATAGAGCTCTTACAAAACTGTTTAGGATTTAATAAACCTTATGTCGTGCTGCTTCCTTTATCGAGCGAGATACATCCAGGTTTAAAAGCAGTATAAGTTAGAAAATACACATGAAATAGGTAATATTAAAAAAAAAATTAATATAAATTCATATATTTTCTGAGGAATAAAACACAGTAAAAAAATCGCAAAAAAAGACAAAGATAACTTTCGAATAAAAATTAGCTAAAATACCCAAATACCCTCCCATCGTCTAACTTCAAATAATCTAACTTTCGAATAAAAATTAGCTAAAATACCCAAATACCCTCCCATCGTCTAACTTCAAATAATCTAACTTTCGAATAAAAATTAGCTAAAATACCCAAATACCCTCCCATCGTCTAACTTCAAATAATCTAACTTTCGAATAAAAATTAGCTAAAATACACAAATACCCTCCCATCGTCTAACTTCAAATAATCTAACTTTCGAATAAAAATTAGCTAAAATACCCAAATTCCCTCCCATCGTCTAACTTCAAATAATCTAACTTTCGAATAAAAATTATCTAAAATACCCAAATTCCCTCCCATCGTCTAACTTCAAATAATCTAACTTTCGAATAAAAATTAGCTAAAATACACAAATACCCTCCCATCGTCTAACTTCAAATAATCTAACTTTCGAATAAAAATTAGCTAAAATACCCAAATACCCTCCCATTGTCTAACTTCAAATAATCTAACTTTTGAATAAAAATTAGCTAAAATACCCAAATACCCTCCCATCGTCTAACTTCAAATAATCTAACTTTCGAATAAAAATTAGCTAAAATACCCAAATACCCTCCCATCGTCTAACTTCAAATAATCTAACTTTCGAATAAAAATTAGCTAAAATACCCAAATACCCTCCCATCGTCCAACTTCAAATAATCTAACTTTCGAATAAAAATTAGCTAAAATACCCAAATACCCTCCCATCGTCTAACTTCAAATAATCTAACTTTCGAATAAAAATTAGCTAAAATACCCAAATTCCCTCCCATCGTCTAACTTCAAATAATCTAACTTTCGAATAAAAATTATCTAAAATACCCAAATACCCTCCCATCGTCCAACTTCAAATAATCTAACTTTCGAATAAAAATTAGCTAAAATACCCAAATACCCTCCCATCGTCTAACTTCAAATAATCTGACCTTGCCACCAAAGTGATTGTACCACACATCACTGCATGATCTAAATGGATGTGCAAAGGCATTTCTCAAGACACCCCGTCGAGATTAAGAACCCATCCCCAGCCGAGGTTCAAGACCCGGACCCTGATTCATCCCCATTGAAACTTCCATCAGGAAGAATACACCGGGCGTCACATCCAGAGAAAGAACCGAACAAAAATTCAGTCCAACTTATCTCTCTCTCTTTTAACTAGAGGCGACGAGTTTGAAGTTCAACGCTTCCATAAATCTTCCGGCATAAAAAAACTCTTATTTCAGTGGAATAAAAATCTTTTTTTTTTACCTGTTCATCTACCTTTATATGTCGACTTGAGGTAGCTACTTGCGATACTAATGTCAGATCCCCGACCGGTTCTGGGGAAGGTGGTTGTGTAATGTAAAGAGATAATTACGAAGCGATGGCACGTAGAAGTCGAAAAGGGGCCGGAGTTGATAAAATGTTGGTTTATGTGAGTCAATTGCCGATAATGTCGGCTTCAGTTAGGTCTGTTATATAATGCGAAGAATAGGCAAGACGGTTGTTATGATAATCGCAGTTCACGACCGTCAATGAATTACTGATTTTATAAGTTTGAATCCCCAGATCATGTCTTTAGGTGTGTACGACGCGTGCAACCGCACAGGGCCCCACATTCCTCGAGGGACCCCGCGCTAGTAAGAGAAAATGCCCAAAACAAGAATATCACAGATAGAATAAATTTCTTACGTTATTTTCTTTACGCGAAACATATTTTTTACGTATAATATTTCGTTTTAAGTTATAAGAAATTATGCTATGGACTGTGGTGATAAAATTCTCGATCAGTATTAAAGTTTTCAAATTGATTTATTATTCTTTTATAGGAGAAAGCGGCTAACGAGCCGAGAATGTAGAGACACGACACATGTTTTACATCTTCATGTGATTGGGGTAGGAGTGCACTGAGTGAGGAAGGTTTGCGCAAGAGGTGTTGCCGTCGATGAGAAAGTTTAGATTCTCACGGATACCCATGACCATATAAGGATAACAACTGAGTTGTTGAAGACATAGCTTCAGAAGAACGGATTTGCGTGTGCTCGATGCGCAGCTGAAACTGAAGAGCAATGTAGAAGATCATTATGGGAAAAAAGAAGTGCTTTGGAATAGAAACATAATTGATTTGGAATAGGTCATGAGATAAGAGTTAAAAGATACGTTGGTACACTACATATATATTGTTAAAGTAAGCTGTGAGCAAAATTAAAAAACTTCAATAAGATACCTCTCCCTTATTCTCTTGTACCAAATAAAGAGCTAATTGAAAACTGAGGCACGAAAAAAAAAGTTATCAATTGTGTCTATTCAGTATTCCAACTCCATTTCAAGTGGAAAGCTGTTTATGTCTTCAGTCATAACAAACGAGAAGTTATAAATGGATAAGGATAATCGTCACAGCAATTGAAATGTCCGATTCGTCAAACAACAGCTTCACGCTTCCCAGTAATTGATTTCTCCTATTTTTTTTTAAAAAAAAGGTAATTTTCCACTCCTTCGGGTATACGAAGCACGTATCCTTTTCCTGCTGCGTCTATTCACGGGGAACTTTCTTTTCTGACATCCACAGACGAAGACAACCGAAACGATTAGTGGACCTACCGCTGCTTTTAATTTTTATTATACATCGGCAAGTCCTTAACCACAACTGTCACCGTTTCCTGTTTCCCACTAACAATATAAAAAAAACAGATTCTTCACCGGTCGATAGCTAAAGAAGAAGAAAAAAAAAGAACCATCGTTCGGCGGACCATGACGATCCAGCCTTTTTCGGCTTTTAAAAGAATTGGTTGGTTCACTTGGAACCAACTGTCACTTCTCAGCCAATGAGCCTGACGCTTCTCTAATTGGGCATTCCAAAAATGAAATGCTACTGCTGTCCAATTAGGTGGGCAAGCCCTTTGGAGTCGAACGGATACATTTTTTTGTTGTTGCAGAACCCTCTGATAAGCCAATAAGCCGACAGGATCTGTAATTATTAATGAGCGAGATATTACATTGTTTCGAGTTTCCTTCCCAATCGCATTGTCTGCTGTGACAGCTCCGTGGCACTTCAAAAGACGCATCCGAGGTGGTGGGGGGGCTTGAAGAATTTTCCTTCAGAGGAAACAATTTACTTAATCCCGGTGATGTTATCTTGTTGGTTTGTAAACCAGCCGTTGAAGATGGACATGTTGCATGGGTAGCGTTTACAAGTATGATAAATGGGCAGACGGGTATGCAATGGGTGAAAAGAACCGACAAACGTTTCAACTCTTCAAAACGAGAGAGCGGATCGCATGGCTGCTCAAGAAGATTCGGAGATTGAATGAATGCATTTGTTGTGTGATGTTTGTTCTCACAGGAATTGATTTTACTTTCTGTCATGCAACGTTTAATAACCATCGACTTGGAATATAATAAACCTCAGAACAATTACGCTATTAATTTGCAATGCGCTCAATGAAGACGTCTTCCTGAAAGGCACATTCCCATAGTACCACGAGGCTGCAATGATCACGTGATGGGACAGCTCGTTACTAAAAACTGCCAGATTCGTTACTAAAAAACTGCCAGATTCGTTACTAAAAAACTGCCAGATTCGTTACTAAAAAACTGCCAGATTCGTTACTAAAATACTACCAGATTCGTTACAAAAAAACTGCCAGATTCGTTACTAAAAAACTGCCAGAATCGTTACTAAAAACTGCCAGATTCATTACTAAAAAACTGCCAAATTCGTTACCAAAAAAACTGCTAGATTCGTTACTAAAAAAACTGCCAGATTCGTTACTAAAATAAGTCGTCTAAAAATATTCACAATTTTCACCAGCGTGTGTAACGGACTGGTACATGTTAAATCTGTTCGAGGTCCAATTTCCTAACGCACTGTTAAAAATACATTAGCATATGTGACGAAACTTTTGCCATTTTTGACGAAACAGACGCTTGCTAGATGCTCCTATTCAATGTTTCGTCAAACTGAGGAAATTCTTTTACTGTCAGTTTCTACTTGTATATATCAATTTGTAATGACGTGGGTATGACTATTTTTACTTGTATTACTTATATACGATCCAAGTTTAAATATTTCTTAATTTTTCCAAAATATTCGGGTTGAAAACAATAAGTCTTCAATATGTTTTTGTTATTGTTTTTAAGATGTTTAAGATGATGTTATCAAGATGTTTAAGATGATGTTATCAAGATGCTTAAGATGATGCTTCAAAATGTGTATCAATAAAATATTATTGTTTTTAATAATTGGAGGGTTTTATCGTCAAAACGCAATTTTGAACTTTTTATGAAAACAGAAAATTTCTTGAAAACAAAATTCTATTTTGTTCTCAGTTCATCATATGAACTAGTAGGGAAGAATACCATCTGCATAGACGAATTAGGTTTTGTTTATGTGAAAAAAAGTTTAAAATTATATTGACTTGACGTTGTAATTGAAAGAATCCTACATTATTTACCGATTATTTTTATTTACCATCCAAAAAACAATAAAGACCTTATGATTTACTTTAAAAATAGGTGAAGGTTTCATATTTTTAATTAGACTTAATGACACTAAAAAACTCATAAAAATATAAAAGGCAATGAAATCTTTTTATTTTTAAATATATACGTTATTATCGATATCTTTTATGATAGGATTCCTCAATCAAACAATATTTCAAGTTCGAAATACAACTGCAGATACATCAAACGTACATCGGATATAATTGCACAGATATTTATGAGAATCAAGTTAATTTTTTTCCAACGTTACAATCTAGTCCAAATTGGCTGAACGTTGGTGGTCCAGCAATAACTTATTAATGGTTTCCTGCTAATGATCTTTTGATTCGCAATATTGAATCCAAAGAGAATCAGCGCAATTTAAAGATAATAAGAAATAATTTTTTCGCTGTAAATTGCACTGTGTCAAATTGGAAATTATTCAGCAATTATTATTGATGTTGCTGAAAATTATTTTCAAAAGGTATAATTAAATATTCATAGGTGTAATTTATTTATAATATCTGGAATTTATATACTTTTAATCGATGTATTACTTTTTAAACTAGTTTCAGGGATCAATATAGCTGAGGCTTTAGGGTGGTAAAGAATTTCGTCCAGCAATTGCAAAACAATGTGCATTTATAGCCTCTCAAACTTTTTAAAGAACAATTAAGCTAAAGGTTTTTGTTTCAATATATTTCATAAAACAAGGAAAAAACCGTTAAAAAACATTCAATTTTGAAGCATTGATATAAGTGAAGGGAAAATACGGATTTTGTAAGGTTTTATGCAGGAAAGTTAAAATTAAAAAAAAATCCTATTTTTTGTTTCAATATCCTTCAATTATAAACCTTCAAAAAACCTTCAATTTCACAAATTTGCTAAAGTTTTTTGCTGATTTTTTTTTCTGGGTACACACCTACATGGTGTTTTGTTGTCAAATCAGGATAAAACAATGATCCAAATGAAATAATAGCGTATAGTATATATTGAACTTGTAATGTCAAATTAAAGATTTTCATCTCAGCCAACAAAGATTATTTTTAAAAAGATGTTATTCACGTATCAAATATTAAATCACAGATTTCATTTTAGATTTTGTACACGTCAACATAATTATAAATGTTTTTTAAATAAGTATAGTTAAAATAGGTTGGTCTAAAGTCCGTGTATTTTTTAACCAAACTTATATTCTAAGTAATAAATTTTTGTTCTGCATCTGTAATTGATACATTTCCCAGCTTCTTTGCCAAAAATGATCAAACATAACAAAAGCGATCAAAATCAGCACCCAACACACAGATTGATTTTAGTTCGCAGATGTGCACATTTCGTGAATTTGAGGTTATTTGAGGTTTTCAATTTGAATCCTCAATTTGAAGACGAGGGTGCACTGTAAAAAAAAATGCTTAAAAAAGAGCACATGAGCGTACTCGTTTTTCTTTGAGTACAATTGCATCGTAAATAAGCGAAACCTGGCAAATTTTAAATATTGCATTTTAAGCTTATATTTTAGTTATTACGATTCAATTATCTTACTTCCCCTGCTTTTGGCACAAAATTTAACATTACTTCTATTCATAACTTCTTCAAATCACCGCGGTAGTTTAACGGATAAGGCTGTAGACAGCGGTGCCTGCAGATGTGGGTTCGATTCCCGGTTTGTCTTGATTGTAATTGTCGATATTTATTGAAAGTTATTTATGAAGGCAGCTTATGCAGGCTAACATATGCTCTTTTTATTCATTTTTACCCGGTGTACTCATTTTTAAGTACATGTCTTTTTCAAATCGAAACTTACGTATTCGGAGCCCTGATACGGATTGAATGTATTGAAAAATGAATATATTTTACTTATTTTTGAATACTTATTTTTAACAGTGTGCAAGGACCAGACAGCTCCACTTTTTAATAATATATACTTTTTCATTTATTCCTATAAAGAAAATCCTCTTTCAATTGGTGAAAGAACCAGACCAGCTCTAGAAATGGTTGTATAAAGGTATAAAAGAACTATACTGGTGTCTCATACGGTTCAAGAAACGTCCAGTGTAATAACGTATTTATGGCAGTCATAATTTTTTTTATAAGCAGGAGCTGTCTGGTTCTTACATGCACAAGTCTTCAATTGTAAATACAAAATTGTCGTAGAAGAAAAATTATTATTTTATTAACAGAAAAAAACTTTGACTATTGTTGTTTTCTTTTTCCTATTCAAACTTTCAAATGGTTGTCTTGATAAATTAGTAAATAATCACACCACGTCTGCGCACTGAAGCATCAGTATATTCGATACGCCACACTCCAGCACATACCTTCCAGTCATTTATTCCCATACCAAGCCACTTCAAAAAACACAATTCAAAAATACACCTCGAATCCTATACGAAAATACCTAAACATAACGACATTTCTCCATGTCAAACGACAATTGTCCTCCAGAAACATTTCACCCCAGCCGAAGCTTCCCCTAAAACCATGAGAACTCGCGACTGGCATTAGGAGACATCATTAGAAAAAAGTCAGAGAATTTCAGGAAGACCGTAATGACAATGTACCCGAACTGGGAACGCATTTTGGCACGCAATGTCACATGGACGGCCAGCCTATTTGTCTCTTCTCGTTGAGCAGTAGCTATCATTTGGATGTTGTCAATCGACAACCTTTCGTACGGGATGTCAGGACCCTAAATATCCTAATTGTACGTCGAGCAACGTTTATGACACCGGGTTTTGTTTAGGACTTAAGTACCTGTCTGAATCAATGGCAGTCGATAACTGCCGATAACCGTTGTGAAGTCGGACTTTTATGTTAAGGATATATATATTTTTACGTTTTTTAGTAGTGTTTTTTAAGTGGTTGTTTTTGTCGCATCTGTTTCCTAAAAAAATTCTGATTGGCGCATCGCGTTTTTTTTTGTTGTTATTGCTGTTGCTGTAGTTCATTGCCTTTTCTGCTAAAAGTCTCGATTGGAAATTTGACAAAAAAAATATTTAAATATAAGGATTTTTATCTTATGTTGGCATTCTTTCTTCGGTTAGACTTCCAAGATTTGATCTGGTTAGAGTTATTTGGTTCGGTTAGACTTCCAAGATCTTCCAAGATTTAGTTCGGTATAGTTTCCAAGATTTGATCTGGTCAGGCTTACCGCTTGAAGATATCACTAAAGCTGGTACCTCACTCTCTAAAATTCAATATCAAAGTGAAACTGTTTTCAATACTACAGGTTTAACGTGCACCGGTCCCTTTCACGTGACAGATCTTTGGCTGGTATTTTCTAGTTTTCAACTCTCAACTCACACACAATGTAACTCATTAAACCGGGATACCTCCCTCCCTCTTGCTTGACGACATAACTGTGGGTAACTTCTCACTTTTTAATGATAGAACATCCTTTTTAAAGCATAATGCCATTAGGACTCAAATTTCGATCGTATAGAGATATTTTCTTTTTTCTGGCCAAACGGCCGGTACTACCACCAGAATACTCAGAGAGTTGGTGCAAAATAAAAACAGTTTAAAACTTCCAACTGTGACATTTTTAATGTACGAAAGTGATTCCGTAAAGTATTTGGCCTGTGTGTTCTCTCGTTAAAATACCACAAAAAGATAAACGGGAGGACAAGATAACGTAATCCCGAGTTTCTAACAATCCTCTCCAGAGTCCTCTCAACGGTAAACACGATCAATTTCTTCAAAAATATCTTTAAAAAAAACCTCAAAAAATTCGAAAGAAACAATGTGTTTCGGAATAATACGATTTCACAAGAAACTCTAAAAGCGGGGAAAGGTCAACGCAATAATCACCCGCATTAGAAAACCATTATGCAAACCACCGGAGTATCCCTCTGAAAGGTCCACACTGGATAATGAATAGCTCGTGAGCGGCAAACGGAAGCTTTTAAAAGGGCAGCAGGGCCACAAAATGAGAGATGTTCAACCCTCATTAAGGCGCCAAACCGCGGGGGCAACCAGAAGAATGGATGGCCGTGGATTTATAGCAAATTTCCACCTTTAATCCAAGAATTTACGATCTTTTGCCCAATTCGTTCCCGGGGGCCCCCTCCGTCTTGTGGAAGCGTTGTTGCCAGATGTGTTGAAACATGGTCTCGAGGCCTCCCCCCTGGTATTTTCTTCCTCCTGCTGAGATGGACATGGATTTGCAACCTTCATAAAATTCAATCGGACAGTCATCTTACGAGTTGGCGTAATTGCTCGTCGGGTTTTGTTGCCTTTTTTTATGTTTTGTTGGCGGTTTTTGGCGAACTAATAAAGTAATGTAATATCTTCTGCATAAGAAACTCAATTTCTTTGTTTTGTTGGCGAACTAATAAAGTAATGTAATATCTGAGCGTTAGCATAAAAGAAGGAAACCTCGAGTTTGTGTGCTTGTTCGTGGTTTTGTTTATTTCTCAATTAGAGAGAGTGGTTTGAGTAAATGTATGAGAGGAGATTTGTTTCTCATTACCGACTACGGTGTAATTGAACCGTCGATTTATTTTCTATGGTAGTTATGTGGACAAAGTGATCTGTATTTTATATCGAAATGGATCAGATTCACCGAACGTGGATGAAATAGAGAAGGTTAATAGAAAAAAAATTAGATTTTATCAATTTCGAATGCATGTTTAAAAGTACTTTATCTGACGACTGTGGTTCTTTTACAAATTTCAATTTATACTATACTGTCTGGTTTAGGAGAAACTCAGTAAGTCACATATAGCCTAAATGGAGATACACATTTATAAAGTTTTCGGAGATGATATATCTAGCGTGGTACTACACTGGTCTATGTTGCATGGATTTCATGAACATCGACCCGCTTACGTCCAGTTTAATCATATTCTATAAGTTGGAGTAGCATTGATAATATATTGGACAACTTTTAAAGTGCCAGAAATGTTTTCTCAAAAATGTTATATGGAATAAAGGAATGGAAAAATGTGATATGGATATGGAATCATATTCAATATATTGAAGTAGCATTGACATTTTCTGGAAACCTTTTACAGTGACATAATTTTTTTTGCAAAAATGTCAAATGAAATAAAGAACAAGTTAATATCAAGGTATGAATTTTCGTTTACGTTCTAAAAAAAAAAACGCGATTTCATTCTCAAAAATTGCACTCTCAATTTTTTTTTAGCATTCTGAGAACGTCAAGGCTACTTTCGTCAATTTTGACCATGGTTTCGTTATTAAATCACGTGACTTTTGACGAAACAAGAATATTCGAATTTTTAGCGAATGTCATTTTTTCTGATTCCTTTCCAGTGACAGCAGCTCAATTTTTGTTTTTATATGTATGTTGCCATAATTCAAAAGAGCTTTTGTTCCACGGTCGATAGCGGGCGTAACTTCGGACCACGATATCTCCGGATTGAGTCGAGATTCTTATTTGAAATCGTCCTCATTTTTGACGAAAGAAATTTCGTGGAAAAAAAAACTGACAAAATTAATTTTCTCAATTTTGGAGAATTGTTTAATCGGAGCATTTAGCAGGCGTCTGTTTCGTCAAAAATAAAGAATTTTTCTTCATAAATAAGCATGAACTTTTAACTGTGTACACTGTTAAAAATAACTAAAATGAACTCATTTTTAATTACATCCTATGCTTATCACAGTTCCGAATTCATAAGTTTCATATAAAAAAAGACACGTACTCAAAAATGAGTAAAATAAATAAAAAGAGCAGGTGCTCGTTTACATAAAGGCTGCGTTCATAAGCCACTTTCAACAAATTTCGACAATTACAACTAGGACTTACAGCAAAATCGAACCCAATTCGTCTTTCTAATATCAACCGCACCGACGTCCATGACCTTATCCGTTGTACTTCCAGAGCGATGGGAAGAAGTTATAAACAGAACTAATATTAAAAGGCCCTGCAAAAAAATCGAAGGTAAGATAATTGGATCGTAATAACTCAGCTTCCATTGAAGCAATCGACATCCAATAATGTGGAAAATCATCTTCTGAACAAATATTTGAAATTTGCCAGGTCGCTTTTTATTAAGATGGGTTGAACAGAAGCTGATATGATCAATATTAAATCATACTGCTCATTTTTGAGAAAGACGATTACTTAAATTTGAATACGTCATCGCTCATTTACAATGCAATTGTACTCAAAGAAGAACGAGTAGGTCCATGTACTCATTGTTAAACACATTTTTTAACAGTGTATGAATTGTTGTACATGTTAAAATACGCGAACCTATTTCTATTTCCTTTAGAAAGATTATTTAATTTTGTTATAAGGATAGAAAACTGTGAAAATAAGGTACATAAATGTACCTGACCATTGATCCTGTTACAATACACATGAATCGTGTATGTTATTGTAAATCTGTTGAAACTCAAAATGGTATAATGTTATTCACTGTCAAAAACAGGTACTTAAAAACAAGTAAAATGTACTCACTTTTAATTACATTACATCATACTTATCATAGCCAAGAATACATAAGTTTCATTTTTGAAAAATACATGTACTAGAGAATTAGTCCCAATCCGTCTACCTGATGTCGTCCGAACCGAAGTCCAGGACCTTATCCGTTGTACTACCGGAGCGACGTGAAGAAGTTATAAACAGAAGTAATGGTAAAAAGGCGTGGCAAAAGAATGGGAAGTAAGGTAATTGAGATTGCTTGAGATTGTAACCATCTGCTGAACAAATATTTAAATTTGACAGGTCGCTTTGTTGAGATGGCTTGAACAGAAGCTGATGTTAACAATATGAAACCATACTGCTCATTTTTGTGAAAGTACGATTACTTAAATGTGAGTACGTCATCGCTCATTTTCGATACAATTGTACTCAAAGCAAAACGAGTACGTGCATGTACTCACTTTAAAGAACATTTTTTTTTACAATGTAGTTTTTCAGTAAATTTATATTCTATAGATAACCTCAAATTATATTTTATATCAACTATCAACCAATTCCAGTCAACTTTTTCGTTTTCTATACACATTATGACCAACTAATTTTAAGAAACTTAAAAACTCTTAATTTGGGTAATAATGAAAATATTTTGAAAATACTTTTGTTCCTACATGAATTAAAAAAAAAAACCTTGCTTCTCGCCCTCATCTACCTAATAACAGCTCACGGCTCAAGAAAGCTCTCAAAAGCTCCTATTATGTAAAGATAGCTTTCGAGAGCACCCTCTAAAAAAGCTCTAGAAAGCTCTCAAAAGCTCCTATTATGTAAAGATAGTTTTCGAGAGCACCCTCTAAAAAAGCTCTAGAAAGCTCTCAAAAGCTCCTATTATGTAAAGATAGCTTTCGAGAGCACCCTCTAAAAAAGCTCTAGAAAGCTCTCAAAAGCTCCTATTATGTAAAGATAGCTTTCGAGAGCACCCTCTAAAAAAGCTTTAGAAAGCTCTCAAAAGCTCCTATTATGTAAAGATAGTTTTCGAGAGCACCCTCTAAAAAAGCTCTAGAAAGCTCTCAAAAGCTCCTATTATGTAAAGATAGCTTTCGAGAGCACCCTCTAAAAAAGCTCTAGAAAGCTCTCAAAAGCTCCTATTATGTAAAGATAGCTTTCGAGAGCACCCTCTAAAAAAGCTCTAGAAAGCTCTCAAAAGCTCCTATTATGTAAAGATAGCTTTCGAGAGCACCCTCTAAAAAAGCTCTAGAAAGCTCTCAAAAGCTCCTATTATGTAAAGATAGTTTTCGAGAGCACCCTCTAAAAAAGCTCTAGAAAGCTCTCAAAAGCTCCTATTATGTAAAGATAGCTTTCGAGAGCACCCTCTAAAAAAGGTCTAGAAAGCTCTCAAAAGCTCCTATTATGTAAAGATAGTTTTCGAGAGCACCCTCTAAAAAAGCTCTAGAAAGCTCTCAAAAGCTCCTATTATGTAAAGATAGTTTTCGAGAGCACCCTCTAAAAAAGCTCAAGAAAGCTCTCAAAAGCTCCTATTATGTAAAGATAGTTTTCGAGAGCACCCTCTAAAAAAGCTCTAGAAAGCTCTCATCCGACCTGATAACCTGGAGGAAAAGGAGATTTTTTCTCTTTTGTTTAAACTCAACGAGGCAATTTATCGACTGGAGGATGGAGAAATGCCTAATTAATTAATCAAGTTCCGAAAATTAGGATGTGAGCCTCGATATGCTGGAGGGTGCTTGACTGGATCTCTCGCGAGTTTTGTTTTATATAAACATTCTTTATTTTGATTTTGGATGCACTTTCGGAAATAATATTATCATTTTTTAGCATTTTGCGAGCGTCAAGTCTATTTTCGTGAACATTGACAGTTCGTTTTGTCATATTGAGTCACTTGACTTTTGATGAAACAAGCATCTTCAAATTTAAATTTTATTGAAAGTAATATAATCCGATTAATTTTCGTTGATATCAGCTCATCGATTCTATTTTTTGTGTTTATATTATACTTTTCTAGCTCAGTCGGAACAAAAGAGCCCTGGTTCGAGTAGAGCTCTCTATTAAAAATTATCATATTTGACGAACTAAATTTCGTCAAAACAAACAATTAAATAAATGTCTTTATTTTGACGAAATAAATGTCTTCAGTTTGACAAAATATTTGAAAGGTGCATTCAGGAAGAGTCATTTTCGTCAAAGCTGACTAAAGTTTCTTAAAAAATGAGAGAGCATTTTTATCGGTGTAGGTCAGATTGTTTAAGGGAAAATACGTAAATTTACTTATAACAGCTTATGTTTTCCTGGTGTTTTGATTTCAACATGCATGTACTAATAAAATTAGAGATATATATTTGTATAATTGCTGTATCTGAGAAAGTGATTATTCGATTTTGTAAAAACTTTGGAAAGCCACACTTTAAAAAAAAAGGTACTTAAAAATTAGTACATGAATCTACTCGTTTATTTAGTACAATTGCATCGTAAATGAGAGATAACGTACTGAAATTTAAGCAACGTACTTTCATTAAAATGAGTAGTGTGATTTAATATTGCTTCTCTAAATCAATCAATCTCCGCTTCTGTGCAAGCCATCTTAGCAAAGCGACCTGACACACATAAATTAGTTGTTCAGAAGATGGTTTTCCACATTATTTGATGTCGATTGTTTACATGGAAACTGAGTTATTGCAATTCAATTATTTTACTTCCCATTCCTTTGGTACACCTTTTTAATATTCCTTTTGTTTATATGTATCTTTTGTTTTAACGGATGATGCTCTAGACTGCGGTGCCTGATTCCGGGTAAGTCTGGGCTGTAACTGTCGATATTTATTGAAAGGGATTTATGACGGCAGCCTATGTAGGGTACCATCTGCTCCTTTTATTCATTGTACTCATTTTTAAGTACGTCTTTTTCAAAATTTGAAACTTATATATTCGGAGCCATGATCAGAATCGAATATACGATTTAATTGTACTTAAAAAAACAGAATAAGTTTAGATACTCAATTTTAAGTAAATTTTTTACAGTAATTTTAGGGGTTGTAAAAAACAAATAGATGGAAAATACACCCCTTAGGCACTTGCTTAGCCACTACGTAGTTATAAACGTATGTAGGAGGTTCAAAGCTGTATCTTACATCTGCTAAGCCTCCAGCTAGTTACAAATACTATACTAAAGCAATATTCAACAATCCAAAATAATTCCTAAACTAGTAGTTTTAATTGCATTCAAAAGCACAAAGCCCTAAACATGCTTACACAATTTCCCTCTTAAAACTATTTTTTTATTCACTACCACCAAAATCCTACCGGTAACCATACCCATTTTAATCGATCACGACCCAGGCCTATAGGCCCGCCCCTTCCCCCATGCCTTTTAATATAAAAATCGGAGGTGACTTGTCAGCCCATGTATGATGCATAACGTGACCTCGCCTGACCCATCGCACACCCACCGAAGGCCCATATGAAATTCATCCCGCGCACGTTATCCGTGCAGCGGCCCAGCACTCTGCCAGCAGTGCGATTTCTCAAGCGCAAAATTAATTTGCCAGCAGTGTGGTATTCGCACCGGCGTGAACGTAGGGCCCGCATATTGATATAGCTGGGGGGGCCGGAAAAAAAGCAACGCTGATATGAGATCGGGGGTCGCTTTGATGAAATGCCATCGGAAGTCAGTTTGGATGGTCATTATAGTGTGTAAGTCTCAGCTTAAGTAGGTTAGCTCATGAAATTGAGATTTGATAGAAAGAGAAGAGGGTGTTAGGGGGGGGGGGGGGATTATGTTATGGGATCTGACACTTTTGGTGGTTTAGGTTTTAAGCGTGTCTGATGATTTAATTTGGAGTTAAGCCGTAGATAAGTAAGGTTAAAATCTCTGAATCTTCAAGATTGAATCACTCGAGCAGATGGTGAAGTTTCCTGGAATAAGTGATTATAAGCAAAATCTACCGACAAAATTATAGAATTATTTACCATACTCAAATACATGATTAAAAGGATTAAAAAAAATCGTATGTTAAGGCAATTTGAATGTTTTTAATTCACATAAAAATATTTGTTGAGGTTTTTTTTTAATATGATTTGTAGCTCAGAAATTTTTTTAATATGAAAGCTCTTTAATATAAAATTTTTTACAACTCCACACATTTAATCAATCATAGTTTTTTTTTTTTTTAATGTGTGGTTGCAGTCTTTAATCCCCTAAACCAGTGGTTCCCAAACTATTTTGGTCGTGGAACCCCAAAATGTGTTGCCAATGATCGCGGAACCCTGAATATTTTTTAATTAACGACTTTTCAATATTTAATATCTGATATTAAATAAAACAAGTATTATTTTGGTATTTCAGATTTTATTGAATTAAGCAAAACTCAAAAAAAAAATTCATCATAGAAATAATTAATAAAAATACAAAACATAAACTAAAATAAATGGAAAATCTTTAATGTGAAGAATGCACCTGCTTCTTTGATTCCATGATTCTCTTAAAATTGGGCGTTAGGTTTGATAACTGAACTCGCATATCTGGTGCAGCCAGCATCAAGTGTGTTACGATATTTGGTTTTTGTCGTAACATATTTTGAAAAATCAGCTTCACACAAATAAGTGGTTGCAAACGTCAATAGAATTCGAATAGCCCGTTTTGCTAAATTTGGATATTCATCGAAAATGTGAATATATTAAACACCATTCTTATTTTTTTAATCAAATAAAATTTGTCACGCGGAACCCCTAAATTTTTTCGTGGAACCCCAAGGGTTCCACGGAACCCACTTTGGGAACATCTGCCCTAAACTAATCATTTACATAGTCAATTATCTACTGAAAATGGTAAGTTGTATTTGAATCCCCCTCCCCTCCTACATGGCTCAGGAAAATCGTATGAAAGGGCTGCTAAAATCAATATGAGCTCAAGTTTTAAATTAGAAAACTGCTTCAAATCCCTCAAAAATTATTTTGAAGTTTTCAAGCTTCAACAACATTCTAGAGCTAAAATATTAGATTATTTTATTTGAAAAGTATTTATTTATTAGTCGCCAAAAGTCAAATTTATTATTGTGACAACTAAAGTGAAAAGCCGCTAGCTAGAAGTATTTGAGGTAATAAAATATTCTAATTGCTTAAACAAACATTGAAATTACTGAAAAAAAAATCGCCAAAATTTGAAAATAAATTATTTTTTATTAAGACATTAAAAAAGCAATTTAAAATTCACCATCTTGTCCAGCGATATACATAAACATTTTGAAGAAAAGACTGGTAACAAATGTAAAATATATTTTGAAATTAACGCAGGCGTTTGTTTCGTCAAATATGAGAAAGAATTTTTAGCACTGTTAGTATTATGAAAATTATCTTACAAAATGAATCTCACTAGATTTTTATTCAAAAAAGGACAAACTAACCATAATCTTAGTTCAAAATATAAAGGTTTAAAAAAAAAATTCGAAGTAAGAGAACTTGTTGAATAAAAAATTTCTGAATTTCTTCTTTCTTTGCATTATTTTGAGGGCAATTACTTAAGTGTTTATTCTGTAGTTCCATGATCTCAGAAACAAATTCTCCTTTTTATTAGGATTATATATTGTCTGGCGGTACGGTAACTCCCGTCAATACTGATATAGTACAGCGAATCAACAAACGAGTTTTAACGTGTTGACCAATCAGCTTATTCAACACATGTAAACAAAGTGACATAACAATGGCCATTTAGCCTGATCAAACTATATGAAGTTCTCTGCCTATGATACATAAGGTTCACAATAAAAAAAAAAGAAGATATTTTTCAAAGGTTCATTAAATTTTTTTTGTTAAATTTTCTAAGATTTCAAGAAATCAATATATTATCGATAATTGAAGTTTGCCGCCTTACCTAAACGCTATCACTTTGATTCACAAACTAGTAAATATAAATCGTATATTGGCATTTACCTACACTATTTTACATTAATACAATTTCAAGAAGTATTGCTTCAGCATAGCTGCTCCAAAATCCCCACAGCCACCGGGCATTTGCTCCGGTTTACCCCTTTTCTATCCCCACCGGGGTTCACGGTCGTCCACAGCCGTTCAACCCGGGGCATCTGTCGGACCGCGGCGCTTCCGTTGAATTGAACTTCCCCCGTCCCGCGCCCATTGTGTGCCGTTGAACCCCACGGCGCATGTGCCCGACGCCCGCACCGCGACTCTCCGTGGGAGGTACCGTCGCCGGTGGGTGGAGCCTCTCCGTTCTTTTAGAAGGGGCTCAGTTTAAATAAATTAATGAAATGGGCGGGGTTTGCGAAGTTTTTAAAAAGGGGGCAGTCGGCTACCGGTATTGGGGAGCTAATTAGGGGTGTTTATGATGCGAGAGTGGGTGGGGTTTAATTAGGGGAGATTTTATGATCGTTGATTTAAGGGAGTTGGCTCGGATGGTGTTGTCTTGTCTAGACGGGTAATTTGTGGTTGGAAGTGGATAATTAAAACCATGCGTCTTTGAACTTGACCGAAAATGTTTTCTAATTCGTATTGGAGTTTAATTTAAAAGTACGTGTTAATCTAGCAAGAACGCACAACGTCTGAAAACGTAAAAACTGTCACGTTTCTCCATAATTTAAATATTATACCATTATTTGTTTATTTGGAAAAAATATTTGAATTACTCATAAACAAGAAGAACAAAAAATTATCATATTTCTAGCATGTAATTTGGAGATTAAAATTTTTTCTTTATTATAAACGTGAATATTCTGTTATCAAAATTGCATCAGAATAAAAATATTGAAAATCAGACGATTTGTATAGAATGATTTCAAAGATTGTACTGTATTGCAATATTCGAAAAATAAGAAACGTGTATAAAAATTATACTATAATTGATCTAGGCATTCAACAATTAATAGTGGCCTATCATAACGTTGTAGTTTAACAGGAATACATACCTATTTACTATGTTAACCAGGTGAAAGCTTACTTTTAGATATTTGGATGTAAACGTATTTTAGTTTTTATGCAATTTACATGTATTTGATTTTTAGATAAATAATTATTTATAGTAACACACATTTTTTTTTCCTTAAAACTCATATTTTTTTTTAGTTTAGTAATTAAAAAAATACTAATCATAGCGCTAATTCGCATGTCAATTTACAATAAACACATATTTCACAATATGCTAAAAAATTATACAATTATCCATTAACAAGAGAAAAAAAAATTAGCGTTTTAAAAAATTTATTATCAAGGAAAACTAAAATAACGAAATTTTTTTTTTAAATATTCGTTCATTGAAAAAAATACTCATCAATACATCACTGCATTTCAAATAACTCATTAACGAATATAAATAAAGTTATAGAATTTTGCAAGCATATTTGGAAGGATCCAAATTAAATTTTAGAAAATAAAATCACGAATTTTACAATTTTTTGGGTACTGTGTCACCTTAATTCAGGAGTGTATCCAGAAAGAGGGAATGTCCCTTACTTGAATTTATTCATTAGCACAGCACATAAAAAGTTTTAATTTGCATATAGTTTCCAATTTATCTTCTAAGGATTGGTTGGTTGAAAAACTTAGTTTAACTTATAATTAATTACTATTTACAAAAAAGTCCACATCAGTCTAAACTTGTATAGTTTTCAGAAAGTATCAGTTCATACCAAGTAAAAAAAATTAGCATAAAATATTAAAGCTGTGAAATTAAAGGCTTTATACAAGTAAATTGCGTTTTTTTTTGTTTTAAAATCATTAAAGATTTTTTTTAAAAATCTGCTGTTAATGAAGGATTTTGTTCCAAATTCCCTTATAAAACCTTCAAAAAATCTAAAATTTAAAAACTTGGATGAAGTTTTTATAGACTTTGTTTTTGCTAAGCATCGCTTAAACAAAAATATCTAGAGAAAGATTTTCTTTTTATTTCGCTCATTATTTGTTTGATACTTTTTTCCCTTTATTCACAAGATTTTCAAACATTTATAATTTTAAAAAAAACATATACTATTAAAACTTTTTTTCTTAACTGTACGGCTGTTTCTTACATTTTCAGATAAAATCTAAATTAAGCCATACAGGTAGCAAAAATATTATTCGACAATCTTAAAAAAAAGCGGGCTACACTTTGTAATGAAGCATTTTAAGTGTTTCATAAATCAACACACATAATTTTATTTGGTTCATTTGACTCTCATTAAACTTTCAGAAATATCTAAAAATCCTTATTTATCATTTAAAACATTCTTAGTTCACCTCCATCCCCAATTGCATCACAAACAACCCAAACACAAAATTCAATTCAATTCCTCCATTTCCATTCAATCAAATCTTGAGCCACGCCTTCTTAACTTCGCTGATTATCCAAAACAAACGACAAAAGTCCTGCCAAACCACTTTCTCAATCCCTAATATGACATTCCACATAAAGAACATTCAACCCAGAACGGTAGAAACTTATCCAACCCCCTTCCCTTTAAAATAATTATTACACCAAATAAGTCCCTTTTCATCAACGCATCCAATGCAATTTAAATGCGACTCTTCTCCATTCATACCTCCATGAGTGTGTCACAATGGCACAAAAGCCCGGACTTCCCAACATCCTTTGTACACCTGAAGACTCTACGGAGTGAATTTGATATTCACTTAAGGAAATATGTCTTTATGATATTAAAATTGGGTTGGGAAATTCTAGAATGTGTTTCTCTGGGGTTGGAATTCTAGATTGTAACATCTGTTTTCTCCTTCTGTAACTCCCCCCCCCCCCCCCTGGTAAGCTGTCTTTTGTGTTGCAAAACCGGCCATCTTCGAATTTCATTTAAAATCGTCGAGTGGATTGGGATAAATTTAAATGGCTTATATTCCAACTCGCTCTCTTATATTCTCGTTGTTGTAGAGCAAATGGAAATATTTAGTTCGTGGAGTTAAATATTGAAGATTGAGTTTTGCTGATGTGTAACAAAGTTAAATATAAGAAAAGTTTACAACTCCCCATCTATTTGTTTATCAACCAAACATACTCTGCAAAAGAAATTTAACTAAACAGTGAGTACCTGAACCTACGCATTATTCTTTGAGTACAATTGCATCGTCAATGAGCTAAGTAACAGTTCTTTCTCAAAAATGGGGGAGGGTTGATATTTGAAATAAAATATAATTTAAGGTTATCTATAGAATAAATTTACTGAGAAACTACATTGTAAAAAAAAGTTATTTAAAGTGAGTACATGGACGTACTTGTTTTGCTTTGAATATAATTGCATCGAGGACGTACTCACATTTAAGTAATCGGACATTCACAAAAATGAGCAGTGTGATTTAATATTGTTAATCTTAACTTCTCTTCAAGCCATCTTAACAACGCGACCTCACAAACTTAAAATATAGTTGTTCAGAAGATGGTTTTCCACATTATTTTATGTCAATTGCTTAAATGGAAACTGAGTTATTACGATTCAATTATCTTACTTCCCATTCTTTTGGTACACCTTTCTAACATTACTTCTGTTTATAACTTTTCACGTCGCTCCCTGGTGATTATAACTTCTTCATATCGCTGTGGTGGTACAACGGATAAGGTCCTGGACTTCGGAGCGGACGAGATCAGGTAGACGAATTGGGTTCGATTCCCGACAAGTCCTGGTTGTCATTTTTGAAAGTGATTTATGAAGACAGCCTATGTAGGCAAGCAAATGCTGTTTTTTATTCATTATACTCATGCAAATTGTCATGCATGTCTGCAATGCATGTCTTTTTCAAAAATAAAACTTATGTATTCGGAGCCATGATAAGCAACGAAAGTATCAAAAATGAGTAAAATTTACTTATTTTTAAGTGCGTATTTTTAACGGTGTAGCAAGCACGGTACCCAGTAAAAAAAAGAGTTAGGATTTATATGCTGACTTTTTTGCTGGGAGAGCCTCAAACGAATATTGTACTATTTAAGAAACACAAATGATTCAAATAATAATCAATAGACAGCACATTACTGCACTGTTAAAAATAGGTCTACCTGATGTCGTACGCACCGAAGTCCAGTGCCACAACAATGTGAAGAAGATATAAACTGTGAAGAAGTTATAAAATGGCGTGGCAACAGAATGAAAAGTAAGATAATTGAGTCGTAATAACTCAACTGAGATTAGCAATATTAAACCATACTGATCATTTTTGAGAAAGTACGGTTACTTAAATTTGAGTAAGTCATCGCTCATTTACGATGCAATTGTACTCCAAGAAAAACGAGTACGTCCATGTTCTCACTTTTAAGCACATTTTTTTTAAAGCGCGCATTAAAATGGGGAGACCCATTACTTTCAAATAGATCCTGGAACATCAAATCCTGCTTTTACGTGGAATAAAATTCTTGCCCTTGATTTCCATTAAAATTAAACAAATTATAAATAATAAAATAAAATATATTAACAAGTATTGGGTATTCCTAATATTCTGTAAGTTTTTAAAGATAAATTCAGTAGCAAACTATGATATGGCTGTTAAATATTTATATTAAGTGTAAGTATAGTGTAGTGTAGTGTAAGCCTGGGCTTCACGGGCCTATTAGATAATCAGGTCTGATAACAGTTAATATTCGATTTTCTTTTAATTATTCTATAAATAATTTAGAATTTTATGTCATCTTTTTTATTTGAAGACAGGATAATTAAAACGTTTTAGAGCTTAATTTCACTGTTAAAAATAGGTACTCAAAAATCAGTAAAATTTACTCATTTTTGAGTATATTCGATGCTTATCATAACTCCTAATACATAAGGTTCAATTTTGAAAAAAGACATGTACTCAAATATAAGTATAATGCGTAAAAATGAATAAAGGGAGCAGATGCTAACCTACATAGGCTGCCTTTATAAATCCCTTTCAATAAATATCGACAATTACAACTAAGCGTTACCGGGAATCGAAACCGGGTCCTGGGATCGCAGCTCAATGCCTTATCCGCTGCGCTACTAGGGCGACGTGAAGAAATTATAAACAGAAGAAGTGTTAAAAAAGATGTGTCAAAAGAATGGGAAGTAAAATAATTGAGTTGTAATAACTCATTTTCCATTTAGGCAATCGACATAAAAAAAAATGTGGAAAACTATCTTCTGAACACCTATTTTAAGTTTGTCAGGTCTCTTTGTTGAGATGGCTTGAATAGAAGCTGAGATTAGCAATATTAAATCACACTCATCATTTTTAAGAAAGTACGGTTACTTAAATTTGAGTAAGTTATCGCTCATTTACGATGCAATTGTACGCAAATAAAAACAAGTATGTTGAGGTACTCATTTTTAAGCACCAATTTTTAACAGTGTATGTTAGAGTTGTTAAATATTTATATAAAATGTACGATTTGGGGGCCCCTTAACAATGTAAAGTATAAGCCTGGGCATCATTCGAAATCAGCCTTGTTAACAGTTAATATTAGATTTTCTCTTAATAATTCGATAAATATTTTAGAATTATATTTTATATTTCTTATTTAAAGACAGGGTACTTCTAACGTTTTAGAGCTTAATTGAGTATTTTAAAAAAATGTCCACTTTTTTCCTAAAATAAAACTGGGATATTTTTAAATTACGAAACGATTTGAAGTTCAAGAGAAAACACATTTGGAAATCTTACCTCACATATCAAATCCATCTTTCCGATTCACCAGCTACAACACCTCTGAGAGACGCACATATCCAAAACTCACCACTATCCAACCTACCAATCTCCTATTACCCCAAAAAGACAATAACTGCTAAACTCCACCATTAAGGACAACAGAAAAAAAAAGCACTCACGGGAAAGGGGCCGGCAGTGGACGGCCCCTCTAATAAATACTTCTACTCTTACTACTACACAAAAAAAAAGAATCTTTCCTACCAAACGATAAAAAAAAATCATCTCCAATGTTCTTAAGGAAGTGAAAACAAGAACCGGGGAGTATACTTACAACCTGATGAACTAACTCAAGATGGAGAGAGGAGGTCGGTATGAAGGTTGGAGAGGGGGGGGGGGGGGGGGGCTTCATCTACATTTTTCGTTTGTTTTTTCTTGTAGATGAATTTTGGTGTATCGGGAGGAGTTTGGGGGGGGGGGGGGGGTCATCATGATTCATGGGAGGAGTTGGGGTAGCACCTGCCTTTTTTTCATTTATATTTGGGACGATGCTAAATAGGGAATTTGGAAATTTGAGCTTTCAGTGTGTGCTGCTGAAGCTGACTAATAAACTCACTTCATCGTCTTTGTTTTTTATGGTTGGGTGGTGAATGGTTATAAGAGTAGAATTCATCGGTTAGGAAAATTGATTTTTCAATTAATGTTGATTGTTTGGTTTGAATATTCTCGCTTTGAACGTTATTAGAACTCTGTAAAAAAAAAAGGTACTTAAAAATGAGTACCTAAACCTCCTCTTTTTTCTTTGAGTACAATAGCCTCGTAAATGAGCGATGCCGTACTCAAATTTAAGTAATCGTACTTTCTCAAAATGAGCAGTGTGGTTTAACATTGCTCATCTCAGCTTCTGTTTAAGCCATCTTAACAAAGCGATCTGACAAACTTAAAATAGTTGTTCAGAAGATGGTTTTTCACATTATTTGATGAGGAATGCTTAAATGGAAACTGAGTTATGAGAACTCAATTATATTACTTTATGTTCTTTTGGCACACCTTTTTAAAAAAAATTCTGTTTATAATTTATTCACTTCGCCCAGGTACTACAACGGATAAGTCACTGGACTGCGGAGCCTGTAGATCTGGGTTCGATTCCTGGTAAGTCTTGGTTGTAATTGTGTGGATATTTATAGAAAGTGATCTATGAACGCAGCCTATGTAGGCTATCAACTGCTCTTTTTTATTCGTTTTTACTAATTTTTGAGTACATGCCTTTTTCATAAATGACACTTATGTATTTGGAGTTATAAAAAGCATCGAATGTAATAAAAAATGAGTACATTTTACTTATTTTTGAGTACTTAATATTTAACAGTGCAAGGCAGCTCAGTGATAAAGCTGTAGACCTATGGCATGTCCGTAATTGAACAATTTGTTTAAAATGTAAGCGAACTTGTTGGGCAAAAATAATGTTTTACTATGTCAGTACTGGTACATATGATACAGCCAAACAATGACCATGGCACCCAATAATTTGCAACCACCATGTAGAAATTTAACATGCTTAATCGTTTAACATAGTAAATAAGTGTTAAAATTGTCAGCTATGAAACTGATTATTGATATTAATAATCAGTTACAGAGATCAGTTACAACCTATTGATTATCTCATTGAAGTTTTCATACTGATCTTTATCATTTTATTCATAATTGTAAATTGTATTCATAAATTATCAATGATAAATCCATTTAGATAAGGCTTCTAGATCCCAAAGAGTAAAAGGGCAGGAAAAATTACATTTAAAGTTAAAATATAATCTGCTCTTTCATATATTGTGTACAAGTATTAAAATGTATTGGGAAAGAATATCCGAATAAGCATAATATTAATATAACAAAAATTATTAGCTGTGTTCCTAAAATCTATCAGAATATTGAATCCATTAGTACTATGAACATCTGTTTGCAAACTGACATTGTTATCAACTTCACTGTCTTCATACATTTTATTTAATATTTTCAAAAAAACAAAAAAGATTGAATGTCACTAAAGTAGATTGAATGCACCAGTAACCGATAATGTACCAATTACCGACCACTTGGGGATCCCCAGTTGCTCAGTTGGTAAGGCGTTCAGCTACTAATCAGAGGATTGGTGGTTCGAATCCGTGAAATGGACTTGACATAGAAAAGTAAAAAAGTAGTTATCTTGGGATCGGAGGGTTGCCAGCTTCGCTACAAAAATACTAGAAAGTCGTCCAGAATATCCAATAAATTATACTGGCGTGTATACGGGACTGGTGCACGATACATCTGATCGGGGTCCAAAGTCCCGACGTCTATTGAAGGCGTTGGGTGTCAGTTCAGGTGTTTCCTCGTCATCTGACCATGGTTCTAAAATAACGAGGTGCATGTATGAATGTGTGTATGAATGTGTGTGTGAATGTGTATGTGTTCCCGGGTCTTTCCTTCGAGATTGACCCCGAACCGTCGCCAATAGCCCACTGTGCAGCTCTAGTGCGACGTTGATTAACAAAACCAAACCAAAACAAACCAAACCAACCTATTACATATCTAATGGGAGTTCAGTTGTCGTAATATTTTGTATGTTTGGCACTGGTCGGAAATTGGACTAAATTGGTTTGTTTTTGGTTTTGTTAATTAACGTCGCACTAGAGCTGCACAGAGGGCTATTGGCAACGGTTTGGGGTCAATCTCGAAGAAAAGACCCGGGAATACATACACATACACACACACATTCATACATGCACCTCGTTATTTTAGAACCATGGTCAGATGACGAGGACTAAATTGGACTTAAATAAGGCAAAATTGGTCGGAAATTGGTCAAAACTGGTCAGAAATTGGTTAAAACAGGTCAGAAATTGGTCAAAACTGGTCGGAAATTGGACTAAATTGGTCTTAAATTAGACTAAATTGGTCAAAACTGGTCAGAAATTGGTTAAAACTGGTCAGAAATTGGTCAAAACTGGTTAGAAATTGGTCTAATCTGATCAGAAAATGGTACAAACTGATTGGATATAGGTCTAAACTGGTCGGAAATAGGTCTGTGGCGGCTGCCCTTTGAGCGCATCTTCTTCACTGGATGTGACCTGCTGAGCCTGTGCTCGCGATGGCCTGGTTGGAAGCCAAGAAGCAGTTATCGAAAATTCCGGGAACGCATTATGCAAATTGCAAACTTCTATGTAAATTCTGCGGTTATATATATATATGGCGATGTTTCAGTTGCCACTCTCTCTTTCTCTCAGTTGATTATTGTTTGCAGCATGTTTTGATTTAAGTTTTTCTTATTAAAGTTAGTTTCTTTAAACCTTTGTTTGACTTGGCACGAATACGCACCACCACCATTCACTAAAAATATAGTGTGGCTGCCCACTTCATCGGGCAGTCCCGCAGGTCTAAACTGGTTGAAAATTGGTTGAAAATTGGTCTAAACTGGTTGAAAATCGGTCGAAAATCGGTCAGAACTGGTTGAAAATTGGTACATTCACCCTATGTTTCTTAGTTAAGAAATGAGGCACACGAAATCTTCTCCTCGAAAAGTTTCTACTATGCTGCATGCATATGTAACTCGTAAAAAATGTAACTCCTCAGGACAGGCATTTTTTTTCAAATTACATTTGTGGTGATCTCGTATAATGAAAAACAAAATCGGAACATATACATTAACCTACGTAACAAAACAAATTTCTAAATTAGAAAACCGATTAGCCTATTCTCAGACATCAATCCATTATTCATGCAACATCTAACAAAATGATTTATCTCTTATCGATGTAATACGTTCGCTATAAATCTCGGCCCTCCCAGCAAGACCTAAGCCTTTTACATCTCCCAGTAGTAAACACGATAAGGGTCCGTCATTAGCTATCACCTGGTCCACAGCTGCAGTTGATCGACATATTTGATACATTCGAATTTCTGCATAAGTAAAACGTATTCTGTTCTTCTTTGGGCCTTAGGCCTGAATGAAGATGGCCAAAAAAAAAGTATGAATGCCAGACAAAAAATTCAAAAATCGCCAAATTGGATCTAAATGGCGCCAAATGGCAAAAAAAGCAATAATTAAAAGGTTAATAATTGCGGGTTTTAAATATATATTTAAAAATAATGGAACAAATAAGAATACAAATAAACTGAAAATGAATGAACGTTAAGAATTATGAATAGCTACCCCCAAAACAATTCTAATTTGGGATAGAGAAACGTTAAATGTTGCCAATTTGGCGATTTTCAGCCATATTGAGTGTCTGGACGAGTCTTGAATGCGAGGTTTGATCCCTGAACAAAATGAGTTGACCGCGCCCTAGAGGGTTGGTTGATTGTTGAGCAAGTTGTTACTTTTCTTGGAAAAGAAATCAAGAGTATTTTTTTTTGTTTAATTTTCATTACTTGTTTCAGGATGATAAGTTGCTGTGACTGTGGATGTTAATTATCTGCACGAGGAATGGACTGTAAAAAATGAGTTTGCTGAGTTCGTTGAGGTTTTTGAAGTGGACAGAAGATGCAGGGTGGTCACAATTTGTTGGGAGATGGTCATTGTTTGGCTGTATCGTATTCATCTGTATTGGAAAAATAAAACATAATTTTTGCCCAACTAATTTGCTTATATTTAAACAAATCGCTTGGGCTTAGTAGCAACAAACAAAGTAGTTAAAGTACAGTAAAAAAATGGTAAAATGGCGTGTAATTAAATAGCCAAACAATGATCATCATCCAACAATTTGTGACCACCCTGTATAATAGTATACGAGTTTGGTTATAATTTTATTTGTTAATTGTAATGCACTGGCTGGAGTTGTCCACCGGGGTTCCGTGATTATTTGGCTAATTGTACATGAACACTTGAATTAGAACAAATAGAATTCCTTATGTGCAGTAGTAAAATACGTGTTTGAAGAATTACCATGTCATTTTTTACAAAGTGTTTCTTTGGGTTTTTTTTTATAACCTTTTCCTGATAATATGAAATTTTCAAATATATTTTGTAAAAATGTATTTATATTAAATTCTCTATATATTTTTAATAATGCGATAATGAGGTGATTAATGTCTTCACAAATAATTTATTTAGCATATTTATATTAGAATTATTTTGTTTTGTATACAGTGTAAAATTCAACTTATAATTTTTTGTTGCATAGTATAATACTTTAATTTCCAAACATACCTTATTAGTGTATATATGGCGCAACATAATCAATCTGTTTTATTTTTAATTTTTGTCAAAATAATTAATTTCAGTTAAAGAATGAGAAATTTGGCAGTGAATATCTTACACATGTTTTAATGAGTCCCTTTCACAAACCCAGTTTTGTGGATCAATTTCGATTTTTTCCTCCTGAAAGTCTAAGCTATATTCAGTTTATATAATAAAAATAAAACTCACTTTAGGCTGGTGGAGCTCTGATTTCACCTGAAAAGACAAAATAAATAAATTTCAGTATAAAATTCATAAAATAATTTAAGTATGAATTTCACATGAGTGATTTTAGTTAAGTATTTAACACGATGTCAAAATGCTACAATACAAAATATTCGAGAAAAAAAAATTGCGCATGGAACATTTTATAAAATTAAATTTATTGTATTTTTATTAAATGTAAAAGTTTTTATTATTTACCCCCCCCCCCCATGTTGAATGAACATTATAATAGACTAGAAAAATAAAAAAATAAAAAGTTTTGATATTTCACTGTACCCTTAACTTCATTGTTACTTGTTACTAAAGCTGAGAGACTGGTTTAAAATATAAGTAAAATAGTCAAGAAAACACAATGTCTGGTTATATAAATATAGCTATATGGGATGGAACCAAACAATGACCATTGCCCGATAATTTGTGTTCATCTTCAATTTCGTAGCGAGGTTCACAAAATTGGATTGTTGTTTTCACAATGACTGTTTGTGAGTGAAAACGTCTCCAGGACTTTTGTTTTCACAATAAATAAACCTTCCAATGACTGTTTAAGAGTGAAAAACCAGGACTGTTGTTTTCACAATAAAAAACACTTCCAATGACAGTTTGTGAGTGAAAACCTATCCAAGATTGAAGTTTTCATAATAAAAAACACTTTTAATGACTGTTTGTGAGTGAAAACACCTCCAGGACTGTTGTTTTCACAATAAAAAACTCTTCCAATGACTGTTTAAGAGTGAAAACCTCTCCAGGACTATTGTTTTCACAATTAAAAAAACACTTTTAATGAATTTTTGAGAGAAAACCTCTCCATGAATGTTGTTTTCCCAATAAAAATACACTTCCAATGACTAATTGCGTGTGAAAAACTCTCCAGGACTGTTGTTTTCACAATAAAAAACAATTCCAATGACTGTTTGAGAGTGAAAACCTCTCCAGGACTATTGTTTTCCCAATAAAAAAACACTTCCAATGACTAATTGCGAGTGAAAAACTCTCCACTTCGCTTTTAACCGCTCGGCCACGGTGGCCTCTTCCATCGTATAGGACTCCTGGAATTCAAATGCAATTGAGCGTAAGAAAGGTAGCTCCAAGATCGACTTCTTTAACATGGGTGTAGCAACACATAAAAGCAGCCTTTTCATCATTCGATGTGTCAAATCTTGATAGATTTCATTGTGTGATTCCAGATGCCCCTTTAGCCAGTTTCCACTGTAGCAAACAATCAATAAAACAGCCTTCTGGTTGAGCTTTCCTTCGGCCCCACATAACGATGATGGAGTGGGACCCACAAAAGCAATCCATCCTCCACGGATCCTGTTCCCACCACACTCCAGAAAGCCCTTTTCTTGTGGCTGTTCCTTCGCACCCGAAACGCAGAAATGAAATTATAGATCTCCCACCATTTCACTCTTTAGAAAGAAAGGAACAGGACCTGATGGACTCTGCAATTAGGGTACAAATTGGGTCTTCTTGTTGCCCGCTCTAGTTTGCGTTATAATTACACCACCCAGGAGTCCCAATCGATGGCCACCAAGTGCTTTGGCAGATCTTTTCTTCGGGTGTTTTTTCTGCTCCTCTTTCTTCCACAAGTTGTGCCTAATCGATTTTTAATATCTGCACGGTCGTCGCCAGTGTAACGTGGATGGTGTGCGCAAGTGAATTGAGGGTTGAGTTGGATTCAATGGATTGGGGGCCGAGTAGCTGGGGGGGGGGGGGTTGAGGTGTTGCGAGATTGAAGGGGACGTCTGACGAGTTCGTGGACATCTGTATGTATTTTCGTGCAGATATTTTTTCAATAACCAATCATCGGAATTTTTTTTTTGAAGGACAAGAGTTGCACAATTGATTTCATCAGAATTCAAATCCCATGTTGTTTTATATGAAGGGCCTAGCGATAAACGATAAGGGTCTGCTCTTTGTTGAAGAGTCTTATCACTTCCAAGATACGCCTCGTAATTTTAGAACCATGGCCAGTTGGTTGGTTGATTTAATTAACTTCGCACTCTGCACAGTAGACGGTTGAGGATGGTTTGGGGTCTATCCCGAAGGAAAGACCCGGAAACATTGCCTCATATTTTTGAACCATGGAGGACAACATATCAGCTGGCACCCGATGGTATCAGAACATCGGACAACTATTAAACTTAATGTGTACCAGTCCCTTATACGCTACGGATATTTTTGATTGATAAAAAAGAATGAATCCGACAGCCCTCTGATTACCAAATCGCTACACACATGCTGGTGATAATTATATTATTAGTGAAAAAAACATCCAAAAATTAAGGAATTTTTTTAAAAAATTTTTAATAGGTCGATAGTTTGGTTTGGTTTGGTTAATTAACGTCGCACTA
This sequence comes from Troglohyphantes excavatus, assembly GCA_963932185.1. NCBI lineage: Eukaryota > Metazoa > Arthropoda > Arachnida > Araneae > Linyphiidae > Troglohyphantes > Troglohyphantes excavatus. The sequence goes on from OZ010667.1 coordinate 4,679,295, forward strand.
GAGCTGCACAATGGGCTACTGGCGACGGTTCGGGTTCTATCTCGGAGGAAAGACCCGGGAACTCATACACCTTCACACACACATTCATAGCTGCACCTCGTTATTTTAGAACCATGGTCAGATGACAAGGAAACACCTGAACTGGCACCCAATACCTTCAATAAACGTCGGGACTTTGGAACCCGATCAGATTTACCGTGCACCAGTCCCGTATACACGCCGTTAATTTTTGCGGATATTCTGGACGACTTTTCTAGAATTTTGTAGCGAAGCTGGCAACCCTTCGATCACAAGATCACTACTTTTTTTACTATTCTTTGTCAAGTGCATCGCCTAGGATCGAACCAGGAATCCTCGGACTCCCAGCTGACTCCTTTAACCGCTCGGCCACGGAGGCCTCGGCCCGGTCGATAGAGTGTCTGACTGCAGACAAAGAGATCGCTGGTTAGATTCGAACAGTCGAATTTTGTCTGAAATCGTCCTTATTTTTGACGAAATAAATCACATAAAAAAACACCCTGATGAAATAAATTACCTCGATTTGACGAAATATTTCATTAGAGCATTAGCAGGCTCCTCTTTCGTCAAAAATGAAGAAAGTTTCTTAAAAAATAAGCATGCATTCTTAATAGTGTACTATACTTCGACTTCGGACTGTAGTAGAGCGAATATGACGTCATAATCGTGAAACCAACATCTCAGACCGAATGGCCTCATACACGTGACTTCTTTTCAAAATTATGAATTAAAAATACTCGAGATTGGCTGATGAATTGGGAAATGTGTAACAGTGAAAATTTATGAATGGAATGACGTAATTAACCACGTGTCTGAGGCCATACATGTTGGCGTCACTTTGATGTTAGCGAGATTATAACATTATGTTTTCTCTACTATGAAGGATCTATGCTCGAAGGTACTATACACAAAAATTTTTAAATACAATAAACGCTCTTAATTTCTCCCTTTTTTGCAAGAGCAATAATTATTTTCCCACATCCCATTTTACTTCCCGAAAAAACCCTTTGAAAGTATTCATCACTACACTACAAAGAAAACAGAAAGAGAAAACCATTAATTACAAAAGCCCAAAGACGCGAATCGGGAAGCAGAGAAGAAAACGGCGCGAAAGAAATCATTAATTTCCGCCCGAATCGCGCCAAAGGCGAATCCTAAACTCACTTTAAAAGATCATCAAAGGTTTAATTATTTCCAGGTAAAACGGCAGCGATGCAGGGTTGAACCATAAATAACTTCCAGGAGAGTTACGGAAAATAACCCTCAACACAGGCCAAACAACTTTTATTAGTATAAGAGTTAAACACTGCATGGTGTGTAATAATTATATACCAACAAGTTTGCTTTCTTGAGATGGTCCTGCTGTTATCAATCTTGTTTTTCCTCCTGAATCCTTGCTGCCGGTGTTTATTAATATTAATAAATAACCAATAATTGCGTTCAGCAAATAACGTGAGTATTTTATCGGAAGGGGTATTGTGAATACAAATTAGATGGAGCGAACTGGATCGAGTGGTTAGGTGATGTTGAGATAATTTTTGGTAGTTTCTTGCTGTGCTACTGGAGTATGTATATTTTGGCTATGGATGGATATTTTTAATATATATTTTTTGGCTTAGGTTAATGCAGTGGTTAAGTTGGTCAGTTTAGTTTTGAATTTGCTTTGGTTTTAGTAATAAAGCGCTGTGAGCTGAACTTTGCGGCCATCTTTGGATTTTAAAACTCTTTCGAAATCTGAAATATTTTTTTTAACGTTTTGACGGATAAGCAAAATATCAGAAGAAAACGAGTACGTCCATGTACTCATTTTTTTTACAGTGAACACTTCAGTATGTGTCAGGTGGAGATGAAGTTTCGAGTATGGATTTAAACTTCAATATTGTTTTGGCATTGATATTGGTCAGATTGATTGGATAAATTCAACAACAAAAATCATAAACTTTTTGTCGTACATTTATATACTTTGTTTTAAATTTAATTTTGAAATATTTATTGCTACGATTGTCTTACATTCGGGGAAACCAAGTAAGGTATTCTTAGCACGGTGCCTTATTTAACCATTGTTAGACCGATGGGACCTTGACAAAGGAGGGCCCTGCATTCATTCAAGATAATAAAGAAAGTACGAAAGAATCGCAGCATTACAATGATTAATATTTGTACACTAAAATAAAAAATGAAAATAGAAATCATTATTAATGAGGAGGAATAACTAATATTTCAGCATTAATATTAGCAATCTATGGGGCCCTTTTTTTTAAGTACATCGATAGAGATTCAAATGAAAGGTCCATGTTAAACCACTTTACATCCTAAGGTAAGATTATGACTAAAACGAATTTAAAAGTGGAGAAAGTTGTTGGAGGGCCTTGCATTCATTCAAGATAATAAAGAAAGTACGAAAGAATCGCAGCATTACAATGATTAATATTTGTACACTAAAATAAAAAATGAAAATAGAAATCATTATTAATGAGGAGGAATAACTAATATTTCAGCATTAATATTAGCAATCTATGGGGCCCTTTTTTTTAAGTACATCGATAGGGATTCAAATGAAAGGTCCATGTTAAACCACTTTACATCCTAAGGTAAGATTATGACTAAAACGAATTTAAAAGTGGAGAAAGTTGTTTTTTTAAACCTACTAAAACTTCATAGCTTTTTTTAAGGCTTTAACCCACTGACGCTTACACGATTTTTGCAATTGCAAAATTGTTTTCATTGATTGGAAGCTTAAAAAATTAATTTTTCATGGGCATGATATTATAGATTCTTTTTTTTTTTTAAATAATTTTTAAGATATAGCTTGTACCACAAAAATTAAAAATTTAAAATATATAGTAAAATGGAGTACTTTTATGAATTTAAGAATTGAATGCTTATATTGTTAGAAAAACCTGCAGATTCCTGGACGTATATATGTACGGACATGAGCGTCAGATGTTTAAAATGGTTCTACCTTAAAAAGGAATGTATAGTCACAGTACTTCTTGAAAGGTACAAATGCGCTATCTCATTTTCGAAAAAAAACGGAGTTAAAGTAGTTTTACCCCTAAATTCTTCAAGTATCTTTAATGCACTCCTTATTCCACATACAGACTTGCTAATACATAATGAAATATTCAAAGAAGAGACTCTCATCAGCTTTCAATCTTCATGTGGCTGGGTCGCAGCAGACACCAAGATAGGATCAACCAACTATCCAACAACCATAATTTCCAACACGAGGACGATAAAGCGCTTGTTGTCACTGCTTGGAAACTTAAATAATATTTAATTGGGCATGTTATTTTTTTAAGATTTTTTTTAATTAATTGTAAAGATATAGCTTGTACCACAAACCTTTAAATTTAAAAATATATAGTAAAATGGAGTATTTTCATGAATTTAAAAATTTGATGCATATATTGTTAAAATAAACTGGAGATTCCTGGACGTATATACGGCCATAAGCGTCAGAGGAATAAAATGGTTCTACCTTAAAAAGGAATGCACATAGTCATAGTACTTTTTGAAAGGCACAGATGGCACAGCTATCTCATTTTCGAAAGAAAAAAAAACGGAGTTTAAGTGGTTTTACCCCTGATCCCTTCAAATACCTATAATGCACACCTTATCCCATATACAGTCTTGCTAATACATAATGAAATATTCAAAGACTAAATTATCATAAGCTTCAAATCTTCATGTGGCTGGGTCATACAGCATACACCAAGATAACATCGACCCACTATCCAACAACCATAATTTCCAACACGAGGACGATAAAGCGCAACATTCCCGGTCCTCAAACTCCGCTCGATCTTACTTAACTTGACAAGCCCAACCGCACAAGATATAAAAGCCGAGAAAGATAAAAAAAAAAAGTCAAATGCCCACACGAAAAGAGATACCGAAAGCACCACAATAAATCCGACCGTTAGTAGACAGTTTATAAGGGGGACGTACCTCAAGGCGGTGTATTTACCCTGGTTGGCAAATTACCGGGTGCTTTTGGCATTGTGTGGTGCGCTCACCTATGTTTTGTCCCCATAAGGCGACAGGAAGGAAATGCCTTGGCGTCGTTTAGGGAGACTTCTTCAACGGAAATCTTGCATTAAACGTGTAATTTCTGGTCTCCTGTTTTTGGTGGGTTTTTAGAGGGGGGAAATGAATAATTCATGATGTTGCCTAAGGATGGAGACTGCAGTTCGATGAAGCTATCACGGCCAAGGCCTGACTTGTATTATTGGAACCATGAGCTCTGCGTTTGTTTTGGGGCCACCGACCACAGTGCAATAAAGGTATCAAGATTAGGGCCTGGTTTACATGATGTAGGAGCCTAAACATAGTATTAGTTTCGGGAGTTCTTGAATAAATGAGGAATTTCACGATCATGGCTATTAAAAATGAATATCTGCCAAAATTTCTCAAAAGCTGCAGGTTAATAAAAATATTAAATATTAAAAATATTAAATCTTAAAAATATTAAATCTTAAAAATATTAAATCTTAAAAATATTAAATCTTAAAAATATTAAATCTTAAAAATATTAAATATCACAAATATTAAATATTAAAAATATTAAACATTAAAATACTAAATATTAACAATATTAAATATTAACAATACTAAATACTACTACTAATACTTTTTAAAGTATTAAATATTAACAATATTGAATATTAATAATAATAATTTTTAAATATATTAAATATTAACTATAATAACTACTAAGCATAATACATTTTAAAAGAATTAAATATTAATATAAGAATAATAAATTTTTAAAGTATTAAATATTAACAATACTAAGTACTAAATACTAAGAATAATAAATTTTAAAAGTATTAAATATTAACAATACTAAGTACTAAATACTAAGAATAATAAATTTTAAAAGAATTAAATATTAACATAAGAATAGTAAATTTTTAAAGTATTAAATATTAACATACTAAATACTAAGTATAATACATTTTAAAAGAATTAAATATTAACATAAGAATAGTAAATTTTTAAAGTATTAAATATATTAACAATACTGAGTACTAAATACTAAGAATAATAATTTTTAAAGTAATAAATATTAACAATACTAAATACTAAAAATAATAAATTTTAAAAGTATTAAATATTAACAATATTAAGAATAATAAATTTGTAAAATATTAAATATTAACAATATTAAGAATAATAAATTTGTAAAGTATTAAATATTAACAATATTAATAATAATAAAATTTTAAAGTATTATATATTAACAATATTAAGAACAATAAATTTTTAAAGTATTAAATATTAACAATATTAAGAATAATAAATTTTAAAAGTATCAAATATTAACAATATTAATAATAATAAATTTTTAAAGAATTAAATATTAACATTTTTAAGAATAATAAATTTTAAAAGTATTAAATATTAAAATTCACCTTTATCTGACGTAGATCCCAAAAGACATCGAAACCCTGCACGAAAACCCAACAAAAGAAACCCACATTCGACAGCGCAGACTACAGCAGAACCCACAACGCATGAAGCTCTTATATTAATCTATAAATAATAACCCTAGACGTTCATTCCCTCAGAAAAACGAACAGATTCCAGAAATAAAAAACGAATGGTTGCACACCAAGAAAAGCCCTTCTGTTTCAGCCAAAACGGGACGTCTGGATTTTAAAGACAATGGAATCCCTGTGTCTAATCTCGACCTAAATGATTCTCTTTTTTTCATTATTCCTGGAAGCTTTAGTTGATGTAATGACCACGCTCCCTGCAAAAAGAAATCATGGGGGATGGGGGGTTAAAATACACGGATTAATAGAACTTCGCTATGGTTAAAACCCGGTATAAAAACTGAGAAGGGTACAAAAAATTACGCAATAATACCCACTAACTTTGGAGTTTTAGTGAGTCGGGGTTTTTTGTTAACCTTTCGTGACCGTGGCCTGGAGGCGAATCGTGAAATGAGAAGTTTTTTTTTTAAAGGTATATTTTTTTCTTTCCTTTATGTTTTCTTATTTCGTTGCAAGGGTTATTACAGAGATTATTTTTTAGGTTCTCGTTGTTGTTTTAAGTTTTTAGTCTCTGCAGCCGCCGCCTCGTGTTGTAAAGGACTTCTTTTGTTCGATGGGGGTTTGGCGGGAAACGAAACAAGCATGTGAATGAACAGGTGTTGCTAGTTTTTTTTTTATTTGAAAATTTTGGATGTTTCTTCAATTAGTACACGTTTTGGTGAAGTTACACAGGTATAAGCATGGCTTGGAATAAGGAGGACCAGTCAATTTTACTATTTTTCAAAAACATTTTCCATAATAGGGTAATAGACAAATGGAACAACTTGCCAGTGAATATTGTTAATTGTACAGGAGTAACGTATTTTAAGAAGAAGTTAGATATATATTGGGGGATAAGATAGGAGATACCAGCTGGACCAACCTTGTTGGACCTTGAGCCTGTTGTCAGCCAATCGGGGCTGATGAGAAATTCGGCAACAAAATAGTTCTTATTTGAAATCACATTGAAAAACTTCATTTAACAAATATAGATGAGAAGTAAATATAATAAATATATAATAACAATATAGTTAAACAAGATTAATTAAGATTGTATTAGAACAAAAGGTCATGGGTTTAAGCGTGCCCGGTCCTATTTTAATTTAACCTAGGGGTTCGTGTTCGCGGATTAATACTAATTGGGAACCAGTGTCTTAGATGATTTGCAGTTAGTAAAAAAAACAAATAATTGCCAGACTAATTTTTAATTAAAATTGAACTTTATTAATAATCATTTGTACTAAAGCTCTATTATTTAAAAAAAAAATTTAGAATGATCAAATACTTTAAAAGAATTGAAATATTTATAATATCACTTTTTCTACCAACTTTTTATAATGTTACCTTTTTTAATTATTTTACAATCAATGGAATCAAAGCAAAAATACAAATTTCGGGTATAGAAAAAAATTAGCGATCCATTTTGTCCATGCTTTAACACCTGCAATTCTTAAATAAAAATTTCTTCAAGGATACAAAGAGAAAAAAGAAAAAGAATCTCGATACTTCAACCCCGGGTCTCTCTTATTATCCGACAGAAGGGAATATCGCTGTAGCGACATCTATCGGCAAGTAGGCGAACTTTGTTCCGTTATATTTTATTCTTGAAAAATCGATCTATACTCCATGATTTTTTTTATTTTAAAATAGTGATTAATGCCGTTTTGTCTAAATGTAAGTGTATTATAATGATATACTATACGAATAATTACGTCACTAATATGTCGTAGACTTATTAATTATTTTACAAGGGTGTTTAATACTACCTGTTTACCTGTTTAAATATTAAATGTATAAAAATAATATTTAACCCAAAATCAACAAAATAAACCATTCGTAAAAAAATAAAAGATTTAAAAAAAAAATTAATACCACTATTAAAGCGATAAAAAAATATAAAAAATGTCGACTAATTTTTTTTCTGCATTATCGGTTGAAATTTAATACCCCCTCCACGATTTTTGCAATTGTATAGTTGTTTTCACTGATTGAAAATTTAATTAATTATTTCTGGGCATGCTATGTTATTTATTTTAATTCATTGTAAAGATATAGCTAGTAAGTTTCACCTCAAACTTTCCAATGAAAAATATTTCAAGTGGAGTATTGTTATTAATTAAAAAATTGAGTGCATTGTTCGAAAACCTGGAGATCCCTGGACGTATATATACGGCCTTGAGCGTTAGAAGGTTAATTCCCTGGACGTGATATCACGTCCACGAGCGTTAGGGGTTTAAAAATGTGAATTAATGGAGAATTAAGTCTAACTACTGGAAATAACGGGACAAAATCAATATAAACTCCAATTTTCTCATCAATTCGTCGATTTATTTTCCTTCATAAAATTACAATTTTTAAATATTGTTTTAAAGATTGGATTGTTTTGAAATGTAATTTCAAACGAAGTCCTTAAAAATAATTTAAATATTAAAAATTCTCAAATTCGCATGCATAAGAAAAACAATATCTTCAAATTTGTTTTTATCGTAAATGGTTTTCTGACTTACGTTGTTCTCACATTTGTAACGTATATGTATTTTGTATTGTTATTTTTGTAAAAAAAAAATATGGATTAATTTTAGCATAAATAATTAAATTAAATCAAAGTTTATTGAGTATGACTGCCAACCTTCGAGCATGAATGGATTGTAGTAGAGCGATTTTGACGTCATAATCGTAAAACCAACATCTCAGACCGAATGGCCTCAAACACGTGACTTCTTTTCAAAATTATGAATTAAAAAATACTGGCGATTGGCTGATGATTTGCGAAATGTGTGACAGTGAAAATTTATGAATGGAATTACGTAATTAACCACGTGTCTGTGGCCATACATGTTGGCCTCACTTTGATGTTAGCGAGATTATAACATTATGTTTTCTCTAATATAAAGGATCCATGCTCGAAGCTGCCAACACAGAGTGCTACCTTACCGACTTTTTTGATGTCACATTAGATGTTCAATAGTAAACACAGAAAAAAAATCATATATATTTTTCTTTTTGCACAGATGTGTTTCATCAAATCATAAACTTAAAAAAATATATAAAAATAAAAGAATATCATCTTCTATTTTTTATTTTTGTAGTAACTTTAAGCTTTTTTAAAGCAGTTAAATGTATTTTTGAAAAAAAAAAATAGAGAGAGAGAGAATTTAATTACTTAAATCTATCAATATCAATTTCGCCTTTATATTAGTTATAATACTTATTTAACCAGAAACACCTTTTGTTGATATTTTAATGAATTTATAACGATTTTAGAAACTATTTATTAAAAAAAAATCCATTAAAAAGGAAATGTTAACATTACTGAAAAGTGTAAAATTTTTGCCTAATACTTTAAAACAAATAATATATGTTTATTCCTTTAATTAATTCAGAAACAAATACTACTTTAATATAATAATAATAAGTGTTTTAGAAATCAAAATGAAAAAAACATATTCATACTTATTTTTAAATAATACGTCATTACATATCAAGAACGGTTACATATTAATATTAAAACACTGTAGGAACTATATGGGTGAAAATCCAAATTAATATATACCATGCTAGATCTTGGTTTAAATATATATTTTTTATTTATTCCTATATTACATCTATTTTTTTTAACTTCGTGCGAAGAACGGGCATTTCTTCTAGCTTCTTATAAATTTATGGAACGATACAACTTGAACTGCGAATTCCCAATGGAAAGATAGCAACCAAGACCCCCCATTACTGAAAAATGCATCAGTTCTGTAATACTCATCACATGTTACATTACGAAAAGCGTCGCTTTCAAAGAGAGACACCGGCGTTCAGAAGTGTTGTTTAGTAGAGCCGCGCCCAAAATTTAATAGATTAAAATTTTAGGGAAGCAGCAAAATATCGTCTGCCCCACCCCTCGATGCATCAAACGAGTGGGGTGCCGGAAAGGTCAGAGGGGGGTGTTATTAGTTGAGGGGGGGGGGATGAAAAACTGGACACGCTTTGAGTTGGCCCCACCCGCGCTTAGAAGGGGAGTGTGCCAACGATTATATGGAAACGTGTTTCGCGACACGAGAGTCTACCTTCAGGTTTAAATCGCCAAACTAATGAAGAACTCGCCAAATAAAAATAACATCGACAAAAAAAACTATTAAATAACTTCTTTGTAAGAAATAATATTTATTTTTATTTCATTTGAAATTAAAAATTCCATAACGCATTAAATTATGCTATAAAAATGACTTACCTTTTCAGATGTGAGAGTTGAGAAGCGCTGATTTAGCGATTATCCGCCAAATGTAGAAGCCCTGTCATAAGAATACCTGGTAGGTATTTCCCCCCCCCCCAATCCCCCTTTATGTTTGACTGAAAATGTTATGGATGGTTTTCAAAAGTCATACGGGAAAGTGGGGGGAGAGGGGTGTGGAGGGGGGAGGGGGACTATTGGTAAATGGTTCATGCGAACTTTTAGGTTGCGAACAGTAATATTTGGATATTTGATGAGTATTAAAATTTAAAGTTGTTAAATTGACATATTACATATATATATCTTTTTTTTATTTTATTAATCTTATTTCTTTTTCTTGATTAAAAAAAGGTTTTTCTATAATGGTAAGGTAATAAAGTTATACTTTTTTGCTGCCGTATTGAATTATGTATAAAGTTTTAGTATCCAAATTGAGATGTTGTAAAAGTATCTATGTACTGCATTCCCTTAGCTTTGCCCTACTTTATTGACAGGTTCGTTAAGCCTATTATACTGCCATTATATTTTGAGTTCTTATTATAATTACAGTATCCCACCGTGCATTATAATTTTAATATTGATATTTTGCCATACTTACTTAAAGTGTTGTTTAAGGTCTGCTATGTTGAAATCTTGTATTCTTAGTATATTGTTATACTGAAGAACTATTTTTTGTCATATTATATTTTGTTATACTCGTATTCCTAGTATATTGTTATACTGAGCAACTCTTTCCGTGTATTTTGTCATACTTAATTTGGATACCGATTCTGTTCTGCCCTACTGTAATTTAATAACATCCAATATACTTCCTAACCAATGAGTAAAAATCTGTGCTTTGCACCATATTCATGAAAGTAAAATCCATTTAAAAACATGTTGAATTTAAAAGCTCTCTCTAAACATTAACTTGCAATAGAGGTGGTGAAATATCTTCCCAAATTTGGAACCCACTAAACAGGGGAAGACTGAAAGTCCAGATCCGTGTTGTAAATTAATTTCTGGTAAATGCGTTTAAAATACTAAAATAAATCAAAGAAACTAGTTAAACTAAAGAATTAACACATCACAAAAAAGCATGGGTTAGCTTGTAGACGATTTGTTAAATGTATTGCAATTGCCTCTAATGCAATATTAAAAATTCATAATTGGCGAAAGTTTTGTGAAACCTGCTCCGATAGCATAGAAAATAAATACATTTATTTTGTCTCCAGAAATGTCCGTACGAAATTCATTCATCAAAAGCTGCAAAAATATTCGGGTTGTAAATTATTTTTTAAAAATAATAATGAAAAAGAATTGGACATCCTGGACAAAATTTTATTGTGATATATTTGTGGAAATTTTAAAATTTAAACAGTAAAATAATAACCAAAGCTATTTGTGGGCTTGGTGGAAAAATATCAATTATATACTTTCGGATATTTTGAGATACTAAGGTTCCATCTTTGTTAATCTAAGTATCTAACAGCGTCTTATTTAAGCACCACAATATTATTACTAAGTTGAGATTTTTTTTACTACGATAGAATCACTTGGCAATAATTAATAACATAACAACAAACTGGCGCTCAAGGTTGTATACATGAGTTATCCAGATTTCCGAGATCACACTCAATTTTAAAATTAATAAAACTATTCCATTTTACAATTTTTTTTAATCTAATTGTTTGAGATAGAACTTACAAGCAATTTCTTTGGTATTTCTTAAGAGTTTTTAAAAATATATAAATACAAGCAAAATAGGCATATAAAAATTATTTGTGATTTTTTTTTTTGTAATTAAGGATGTGGGTGCAAGAACAAGGCAGCTCCAGTTTTCAAAATTGTACAGGAAGGACGAAAAACACTGAACAAGTTTCTTGCATTGTATAATACAAAGTACAGCTCCTATAGCCATTGCTTAGAGGTGTATGGTTCTTGCACTAATCGATGGAGGATTTTTTTCTTTATAGGGATAAATGAGAAAGTATCAATAAAAAAAAGTGGAGCTGCATTGTTCTCACACCCACCTTTTCAATTGTAAAATTAGTCTGACCGCTATTTTATAATAACAAATAATTTATAAAGTTATCTTAATCAGTTTTCCCACAAAGCCCGCGACATTGTGTTGATAATCGAAAACATATGAGGCGTTTACAGCTAAAGGGGATCAAGTCAATAAATCATAATTTTGAGATAATCAAGGTAAAAGTTTATTAACACCAGTTGAATCCTTCAGTGATTTAGAGGATAATAATTCCATCTGTTAGAAAATAGCAACAGCAGGGACTTGATTCACTATGGCTCTGACAATATACACATTAACAAATATTAATCCACAACAAGCATTTTTTTATACTTTTAGACTTGATCCAATTTAGCTCTGAACGCTTCATATATATATTCAATATGTAGACGACCCCTCACATTTCCATTCGAAAGAGAGAAGGGGGAGGGGGATAAATTGCATTTGGGGGAGCGGGAGAAGAAAAATGACGACGGGGGAGACAGCAAAAGTATACCTTTGCGACTCCTCTAATGCCCGATATACCTGGTGTGAAGGCACAAAAGGTCGCACACTTCTGCGAACACGACGACCCCCCCCCCCCCCCCCCCCCCCCCCCGACTGATGATCCGCTTTTTTTTATAACGCGTCCACTTTGTGCGCCCGCCCACACCAAAAGATCATTTGTCAAAAATCGCTTTTTCATTTATCAAGTAGTGAAGAAGCGCGGGCTCTGCCTCTTGGGTGGGTGTGTGGGTGGATGCGGTTCTTAACAGTGATAGACCGCGTTGTAATTTTTGGGATGTTGGGGTTATTGTTGTTTTTTATGAGTGGTTATTTTGAATTTTGTGTGTGTGTGTGTGGTTTATAAGAGGGGCGGTAAACAGCGTTCGAGGTCTGTGGTTATTTATTTGAAGATTATTAGGGAATAAAACACTTAATGGGGTAGAGGTTGTTTGTTTTAATTTTATTAATATTTTTTGGGGGGTTCGAGATGGAGAGTGTTTCTTTAATTCGTGGGGATGTTTGGGTAAGATTATGGTGGAGTTTTTGTTAATTTTATACAAAGGATTGTTGTTCAGTTTTATCAATATTTGTTCAAATTTTTTTAACTTTTCAATATTTAATTTATTGTGTTTGGAAATGTGCGATTATTTATCATAACAGGAAGTACAAGAATTTCGAATAAAACTATTAAACTGGTTTATTACTCGTAAGATATTTGTGTACTATTTAAAAATCAAAAACAATTTAGGTATTACGTTTAATCGTAAAAATAAAAAGAAAACATATTGTCCAAATTGTTATATTTTTAAATAAATAATTTCAAATTGACCCATAAATAGGTTTCTAGAATTTCTCGTGTAATTTTTTGTTGTTGTTGTTACAATAATATGGTTACAATTATTTGAAACAAAGCCCAGTCACAAATTATTTTCGTCGTGTAACAAATATATTTAATAAGCCATTTTCATTTAAGCATTACAATCTTAAATTAACATTTATTTATCATTATCTCAAACTTGAGACACACAAAATCCTTCACACGATCAATTAACAAGATTTATCTTATTTCATAAAGCTCAATACAATGACGCAACCAAGCTGAGAAAAGTTTTATTCCTTTTTTACGTTGCAGAATATAATAAAATTGCAGTTTCAGTTCTTCAGTTCACGCTATATAACCGTAAAGCTATCATTACTTTAGGTTTCCTAACTAGCCTTATCCGCCGTAGAACTGCACTAAAAAGGCAATTCGCGACTACTGTCTAATAACAAGGACACTGTTGCAACGAGCGTGTGTGAAAACAGAGGATATAATATGCGGGAGACTATAAAATTACTAAGCCCTAAACTTGTAACAATCAAACAAGTAAAACTATCAAGCACATTAACACACAAAGGTGGGAAACTATTAATATGTTAATTTCTAACCACCGCTATTTGTTTATGGCATGCAACATAGGTGTATAAATTAACAGGCTCTTCAATGGTGTGAGATGGGGTCGGCAGTTGATGCGTTTGTGATTGTCTTATTTAGCACGCAAAGCGTAAGAAACCGTGGGAATAACACCAAGAAGCAGAGTTTTCTTTGGATCTTACACAGGTTATTTGGCAGCTATAAAAAGCATCGATGCGTTATTCATTTTCTTGGAATGAATTACACGCAGTGTAGTTTTGTTTTTTAATTATTATCTAGTGTGACCAATGGAAATGGTAATTTAAATGTAATTCCATGCCTGTCATTCCATTTGCCATTCGTTTTAGTGTAACGAGACCCAGCGCCGGATTTAATTTAAGATTTTCGTGGCTTGAGGAGAAATTTTTCGTGCGCCTGCCCCCCCCCCCCCTCTTCCGCCTGTGACTTTGAAGTAATAGATGTAGTTAGTCACTTCATGTTAGATTAGTACTATCGAATATGACTTAGCTTCAAAACGTTGTCGTGAGGTAGAATCGCTACATAAATCATCCACAGAGAAAATTTAGGTGAGCACAGGTCCTCTTTCAAAATTTGGGATATATATATATAAATATATATAAATATATATATATATATATATATATATATATATATATATATATATATATATATATATATATATATATATATATTATATATATATATATATATATATATATATATATATATATATATTATATATATATATATATATATATATATATATATATATATATATATATATATATATATATATATATATATATATATATATATATATATATATATATATATATATATATATATATATATATATATACAGTCAAACCTCGGTATAACGAACCCGGGATATAACGATCCCTCGGTTATAACGAACTTTTCAATTGGTCCCAACCGAACTCCTATGTCACTAATGTATTTTCAAATGCTTATAACGATCGTCAAAAGTAAGGAATTCGGATGTAGCGAACTAAAATTCACACTTTTCCAGTTTAGTTTCAGGTTTTTCCCAAAAATTTTACTCGCCCCGACCACATTCCTTACCCTTTGTTCCTTTGACGGAAGCCAGGTTCCTCAAAGGTGACAATAGACCCCCCTGTTAACCCCTCCCCTTCCCCCGTTCAACTGGTTTAGCATACATTCTTTGCCTATTCCTTTCATTCTACTGCTGAAGATTATCATTTAACTTGTGGACTTCGCGTAGGTTTAAAATCGCTCCTGTTTGCTACTGCCTTTTCCATTGAGGATAAATTATTAAGAGAATAGAAAACGGTGATTATCGTTTATCTACAGATATTGCATTCGAAGGGGATGTTAGTTCAGGTCCTTCAATTTCTGATGGTAAGGGTAAGGCAGCTGTGGACATTTTTCATAATTTCTTTGCAAAAAAATCTGTGGATAAGAATGTAATGGACTCTTTTGATGCTTTCAACAAAAAATCAAAACTTCTTTTCATACTTTAGATAAATAAATTTAAGTAGTAGTAAAATTAATTTAATTGTTTAATTGTTTTTTAAAAACAAATATTTCTTTTACTTTATTATTGCCCATTACTAATTGCAATTCAGTGTTCAGTGTAAGTAATTTGTTTCGCACAAAACGTGTTTAAGGACTTTAGGAAGTTTTTATATCGTCAATTTTGAAAATTCGGATATAGTGAACCCTCGGCTATTCTATACCCTCGGAACTTCTGAACCAGTCCGTTGAGGGTTCGTTATAACGGGGTTTGACTGTATATATATATATATATATATATATATATATATATATATATATATATATATATATATATATATATATACAGATATACAGAGAGAGAGAGAGAGACAGATAGATAGATAGAGGTAGATAGACAGATAAGGAGTTATTAACAGAAATAATATTAAAAAAGGTGTGTCAAAAGTATGGAAAGTAAGAAAATTGAGTTGTAATAACTCAGTTTCCATTGAAGCAATCGACATCCAATAATGTGAAAAAAAATCATCTGAACTACCATTTTCAGTTTGTTAGGTTCTCTTTGTTATGATGGCTTGAACAGAAGCTGAAATTAGCAATATTAAATCACACTTTTCATTTTAGAGAAAATACGGTTACTTAAATTTGAGTATGTCATCCTTCATTTACATTTCAATTGTACTCAAAGAGAATCCTTTTTAAGCACCTTTTTTTTACAGTGAGGGAACACCTGTTATCATGTTTTTTTTAACACTCCAAACGCGTTGTTCTTTAGTCAAATACATATAATCTCATCATATCACTCAAAAGCCCTGTATTGAAAAGAGATACAAACACCCCAAGAACATAAATGAAAAGAACATCCTTCATTATCCCCAATTCCATTTGTTATCTGATCACTTTCCAAGGTTATATCTAATGATGCATTCATATCCATCACATTAAAAAAGCGGATTAAGCCTCGGCAATTGAAATATTTCTATACACGCTACAGAATCTGCGGAGCACAGTTTTTTTCGGTATACAATTGCACCGCAAATTACAGAGTCGGTTAATAGGATTTCACGGTTAATCCGATGTATATCCTATCTCCTATGTGTGACTGTTGGTAATTTAAGGAGATTTGATATCAAGAGATAAGGTAATCTGGCACAATGGAGCTAACCACAATCCGGCGCATGCTTTGGTAATTACGCTTCACTTGATTTGATGACTTATTTTGTAGACTTTAGAAAAAGGGGGATTAAAAATGAGTACCTGAACCTACTCGGTTTTCTTTGAGTATAATTGCATCGTAAATGAGCGATGACGTACTCAAATTTAAGTAATCGTACTTTCGCAAAAATGAGCAGTGTGATTTAATATTTCTAATATCAGTTTCTGTTCAAGCAATCTTAACAAAGCGACTTGGCTAACTTAAAATAATTGTTCCGAAGATGGTTATCCACATTATTTCAAGAGATAAGGTAATCTGGCACAATGGAGCTAACCACAAGCCGGCGCATGCTTTGGTCATTACGCTTGACTTGTTAGGATGACTAATTTTGTACACTGTAACAAAAAATAGGTGCATAGGTGCTTCAAATGAGTACATAAACGTACTCGTTTTTCTTTGAGTATAATTGCATCGTAAATGAGCGATGCCGTACTCAAATTTAAGTAATCGTACTTTCGCAAAAATGAGCAGTGTGATTTAATATTTCTAATATCAGTTTCTGTTCAAGCAATCTTAACAAAGCGACTTGGCTAACTTAAAATAGTTGTTCCGAAGATGGTTATCCACATTATTTCAAGAGATAAGGTAATCTGGCACAATGGAGCTAACCACAAGCCGGCGCATGCTTTGGTCATTACGCTTGACTTGTTAGGATGACTAATTTTGTACACTGTAACAAAAAATAGGTGCATAGGTGCTTCAAATGAGTACATAAACGTACTCGTTTTTCTTTGAGTATAATTGCATCGTAAATGAGCGATGCCGTACTCAAATTTAAGCAATCGTACTTTCTCAAAAATGAGCTGCGTGATTTAATATTTCTAATATCAGCTTCTGTTCAAGCCATCTTATCAAAGCAACCTGGCTAACTTAATAGTTGTTCCGAAGATGGTTATCCACATTATTTCAAGAGATAAGGTAATCTGGCACAATGGAGCTAACCACAAGCCGGTGTATGCTTTGGTAATTACGCTTGACTTGATTTAATGACTTATTTTGTAGACTTTAGAAAAAAGGGGGCTTAAAAATGAGTACCTGAACCTACTCCGGTTTTCTTTGAGTATAATTGCATCGTAAATGAGCGATGACGTACTCAAATTTAAGTAATCGTACTTTCTCAAAAATGAACAGTGTGATTTAATATTTCTAATATCAGTTTCTGTTCAAGCAATCTTAACAAAGCGACTTGGCTAACTTAAAATAGTTGTTCCGAAGATGGTTATCCACATTATTTCAAGAGATAAGGTAATCTGGCACAATGGAGCTAACCACAAGCCGGCGCATGCTTTGGTCATTACGCTTGACTTGTTAGGATGACTAATTTTGTACACTGTAACAAAAAATAGGTGCATAGGTGCTTCAAATGAGTACATAAACGTACTCGTTTTTCTTTGAGTATAATTGCATCGTAAATGAGCGATGCCGTACTCAAATTTAAGCAATCGTACTTTCTCAAAAATGAGCTGCGTGATTTAATATTTCTAATATCAGCTTCTGTTCAAGCCATCTTATCAAAGCAACCTGGCTAACTTAATAGTTGTTCCGAAGATGGTTATCCACATTATTTCAAGAGATAAGGTAATCTGGCACAATGGAGCTAACCACAAGCCGGTGTATGCTTTGGTAATTACGCTTGACTTGATTTAATGACTTATTTTGTAGACTTTAGAAAAAAGGGGGCTTAAAAATGAGTACCTGAACCTACTCCGGTTTTCTTTGAGTATAATGACATCGTAAATGAGCGATGACGTACTCAAATTTAAGTAATCGTACTTTCGCAAAAATGAGCAGTGTGATGTAATATTTCAATCTCAGGTTCTGTTCAAGCCATCTTAACAAAGCAACCTGGCTAACTTAAAATAGTTATTCAGAATATGGTTTTCCACATTATTTGATGTTGATTACTTATATGGAAACTGAGTTATTACAACACAATTATCTTGCTTCCCATTCTTTTGGCATACCTTTTAAACATATCTTCTCTTCATAACTTATCCACGAAGCCCTGGATGGCACGTCGCCAACGGATAAGACTCTGGACTGCGGTGCCTATGGATATGGGTTCAATTCCAAGTAAGTCTTGGTTGTAGTTGCCGATAATTATTGAAAGTGATTTATGAAGGCAGCCTGTATAGGCAAACAACTGCTATTTTTACTCATTGTATTCATTTTTGAGTACACGTCTATTTCAAAAATTAAACTTATGTATTTGAATCTATAATAAGCATTGAATGTACTCAAAAATGAATAAATTTTACTTATTTTTGATATGCCTATTTCTGAAATAATGTATCTCTTTTCAATAATATTCTGAATAAATTGTGAAAATCTCATGAGAAACTTAATGTTTTTCTTGCAAAGAAATTATGGGTTTTGTGTTGGGCTTATATAATAATAAATGAAGGGTTAAATATAAATTAAATAAGTATGCAACATTAAAAAAATTGAGTTATTGTTATGAATGAAGGAAGTATGCGTTGGTCTGATTTCTGCCACTGTCAACAGCAATGCAGAAGTCTTATTAACAGAGATGTGTTGAAGAACGTATGTTATCAGAACCAAATACGAAATGAAAACTTTAAGGTCAAGTATCTTGAATCTTTCTTTGTGTCACAAATCTCCTTATACCTTTAAATATAAAAGATTTGTTTACGTATTTTTTACCTAAATATATTAATTCAATCGTATCGATACGGCAGCTGGTTATCGCCCCTAATTGGCATATGCGACCGGAAATCACAACAAAATCTCCCCAATCAGAAATGACAAGACACTTTGTGTATTCAAATACAGCCAATCCTCGAACTGAATACCAATGAGTTTTCCCGTACACTTATCGCCTTAGCTGAAATCATACGTTTCGTAACCGAAGCAAATATTTACTTTATTAGTTAGCCTTTTTTTTATTGCAACCTGAGGGACAGTTGATTTCTGTTTTCATGGGGATTGCAAAGGGCGGGTCGAGGGCTTCTCAAGGCCGAATCGCCTTATGCCTTTCTGCACGCGACAGCAATCAACCAATCAAACGTCAATTTGATTTTCACACTCCCCTCTATGAAACTGTTACATGAGGTTTCGTTAAATATGTATGAATGATACTTAATTCGAATTTTGTAATGCATTGGTTATGCTCGTGCGATTTGGGGGATGGAATACATTGGGCCGTCTAGTTTCAAAACCAGACAGATCCATGTTTTCGATTTTCTGGATATGTCATTTATTTTCGGTTTTCCTACAGATCTATCAGTACGTGAAGTCATAACAACTCAGAGAAGCTTGCTGCTATTCATTTTGTGGTGTGAAAGTAGCAGTGATTTGCATAACCAGATAAGTAAAGAAATCAGTTTCGGAACCTGATAGATCAAGATGCGCGTAGGCTACTGCGCGCCGATCGACATATATTAATCAAAATATATTAATTATATATAATATACAAAATATATTAATATATAAAATATATTAATATATAAAATATATTAATATATAAAATATATTAATATATAAAATATATTAATATATAAAATATATTAATATATAAAATATATTAATATATAAAATATATTAATATATAAAATATATTAATATATAAAATATATTAATATATAAAATATATTAATATATAAAATATATTAATATATAAAATATATTAATATATAAAATATATTAATATATAAAATATATTAATATATAAAATATATAAATATATAAAATATATTAATATATAAAATATATTAATATATAAAGTATATCAACATATATTAATATATAAAATATATTAAAATATATTAATATATAAAATATATTAATATTTAAAGTATATCAACATATATTAATATATAAAACATATCTACATAGATTAATATATACAATATATCAAGATATATTAATTTGTAGTTTGTTCGATATATAACATTATATGTACGATGTCTAACGAAACTATATAAGAAGAATACATTTTTATTTATAAGAACCGGATTAGGAATTGTACATCTAGAAAAAATTATATCCCCTGATTTAACCCTTTGCGGTCGTGGAACATATTTCATATATTTACGTTATTTCTATAAAACAAATATATCGTTACTGTTATTTTCCCTCGATTAATTGCTCGATCTTTGCCCCGTTGAAATCGAAGTAATGTTATATATTTAAATTTTAAATGGAGTTGATAAGGGACAAGCTAACAAAATAAAAGCTTTATTTTTTATGTGAAGAACATACAATTGTTGTTCTATCTAAATAACAGGGAACAAAAGAACAGGTTGTTATTTTTATGATTGACATCACATCTCGACACAAAGGGTTAATAATTAGCCATAAATTTAAAAGAGATCTTAACAAAGAGAACATGACAGTTATCATCTTAAAAAACATAAACTAAATAAAAAAATACATTTTACAATAATAATTAAATTTTTTGGGAAAATATTTATCTGACTTGCAGAAATGTTTTCGCCTCAAAAAATTAATTTAAGCACTCAGCAAAGGACACAAAATTTTCATGTTTCCTCAACTGAAAACGACATCATTTGTTTCCATTACCAACATTAGATTTTCTGAACACAGTATTCGAGCCATTTCAACGAGGAATTTAAGTGTAATCTCACAAAGTATGGAATTCAAAACCAAATGAAAAATAAAATGAGTTTACCTCTAAGTTGTCTGCATTGCTTCCAGCAGACGAACGCAGTCATAACAGGCAATAACAGCCCCGCTCTTACGACCTGCTTATTTGGCGACAGTTTGCGAAAACACAGCTGTATTGTCGGAGAAGAAGACCCTTAAGAATTGGGAAAATAGACTCCTCGTCAGCTGCTATGCCCGTTACATTAGACATTGTTGGCGCGGCGGACTTCGATGTTTTGTCGGCAAACGCCAAGCAACTACAAGAATGACGCGAACAGTAATTGCAAAATTGTCTTAACACTTGTCACGGGGCTGCCATCATTAGGGAGTCAGACTCAATTATCTCCAATTATGGAGACATCTGCCTTGTCCGACCACGGTGGGGAGTATGTTGGCCGCTTCTTGCCTTCAGCTGCACGTCTTCGTGTGTCGCACCGCAATTTGTCATATTTTTCATCTGGTTTTTCTTTTTTTTTAAAGAATTTTTTTTCCATGTCGTTTTGCTGGGGAAAGACTATGTAGTTCAGTGTAATGATGCGCGCCGTGATAAAAAACAATTACTAAAAATTGCAGCTGAAAATGAAAGATCCGAGACGATTTTGAAATTTATATTATAGTTCGATTGCTTGTAAAATGTCATAAAAATTAGTACGTTATTTAAAAAAAAGACATAAAATATAATGATTACTAACACCGGTGTCTAATAAATATTGGTGACGCTGTGCTTTATCACCAGAGGGCAGTGGAGATTTTTACGAGAATGGTAGAAGGGGGGGGGGGGATAGAGAGAGAACAGATTTAAATTATTATATTTTGAAAGAACTAACCTCCAATAAATTAAATGAGACGTTATAAACGCCATTTGAATGCTATTCAAATTAAATAAACATGATAATTGATTGAAAATCTGGTTTAAAATATGTATGTATACCTGTGATTATCTTGGACTTGAGAGAGAAAGAGAGAGAACAAATTTAAATTATAACATTTTTAAAGCTTTAACCTCCAATAAATTAATTAAGACGTTATAAACGCCATTTGAATTCAAATTAAATAAACATGCAATTGTTTGAAAATCTGGTCTAAAATATTTTTGCAAATAAGTTATATTTCCCATTTCTGAAGAGATTTCACAATGGGCTCCCATAGAGTTGAAGAATAAATCTGCCCTATACTTTATGCACGCATAAGTTTTAAAATTAGTTTTTAAGTAAGTTATGTATTTCTTATTCATAAAACTAAAAAAAAATTCAGTTTCAATATGTCATATTTTCTATTTTATCATTGTATGCAGATAGTTCTAAATTTCTTTATGTACACAGCCAAAATATTTACTTCAAGTCAGTTACCGTATATATAAAAATTACAACTACTATTTTTTCTGATATTTCTTCACCTTCATATTATAGTTCGGTATAACAAAGTACGCCTCATGTGTTTGACTCCAGCACAGCTGGAGTGCTTTTTCTACATGGTGAGTGAGTATGTGTTGTATGGTCATCTAACTATCTCACCAGCTTTCAAAAGCCATGCGTTAGTCTAAGATCATTAACAGTGTACAATAATAATAAGAGACATATGTATACAATGTGTGTAGCACTAAACTATTAGTATCGACTTAAATGTAACAAATGAGGTCTATTAGAGAAACAAGCGTTGCACACCATCCCAACTATTCTGTGACTGAGCATATGAATTATGAACTAGTATATTTTTCCAATGGCATCAATAGTTATTTGCATTACAACATTAGAAAGACTTTTCAGAATTTATTTTTAGTGGGCAAAGATTATTTATTGTCCTTCCACACTTTGGGTTTGGTTTGATTAATTAATGTCGAAATAGTTCCACACTATGGGAGTAAACAGTGGGGGCGTATGAGCAAACGTTTTTTAAAGAAATTATGTCCTCATTTAAAAGCCAGGTGAAAGAAAATACTTTAGTAAAATTCGAAGACATAAATGCTAAATTTAAATGTTTCCTGAGATAAGAATAGGTTTTTTTTAATGTGTGATTCATATCCATTGGTTAAATAGAATTTGATTAAGGACAGTATCAGAATTTTTTTTAGCACAAGCAAGCTATTTTGGTGCTCTTCTTCCTTTTGAAGAAATTAATACTTTTCAGGCAATCAGACAACTAAAAGAAATATAGTACATTTGCTAATTTTCTTAAATGTAAAATTTGGAAACTCTCATGCTATGCAGACATTTTTTTAGTAAGAAAAAATATTAAACTATATATCCTTTATGAAATTAAATTGCACAAATATTTATAAAACAAATAATGTAATCGAAATTAGAATATAAAAATTCTTTAGTAATCTAATTTAAAATTGTTACACTAACTTGGAGTATTCCTTAGTATAACGCCGCAAGACGCTTCGGTCTTAAGCCACACTTGTCAGTTTTGTCTTCATAACATAATTGTTTTATTTGCGAAAAACTGCTATCAAGTTATAATACTCGGAAGTAAAAGAAACTAAAATGTTAGGGGGGACTAAATGGACTAAAATGTTAATTAAATAAAGTTTAAATAATGGGAAACATACACAAATATGAAGATTTGAAAATGTAACTGTTCATGAAAAATGTAAATGTGACATTCTTGATATTCATACTTTGAATGATAATATTTAGTTTTGTGGAAATATATTAAGTTTCGAATAAGAATTCAATATCGGAATTTAAAATGTTATTTGGATTGTAGAAGGGTGTTCCAAGCCGGAGTAGCTACTTGGAAACAAATAGGGCAGATTTATTCTTCAACTCTATGGGAGCCTATTGTGAAATCTCTTTCAGAAATGGAAAATATAACTTATTTGCAAAATCCCCTCAGTAAAATTAACTTTATCTTAAGGTCAAACAACCATTTTTTGTTAAAATATACGTTCATAAGGTATAGAGAGATTTTTAAACAAATTAAGGAACAAAAGATGTCCTGTCAAAGCTTTTTCTTGAGTTTTCATGCCACTTAGTGAACTTGTATTCATTTTATTTGTCTCTAGCGTCTAAATGGTGAGTCGCAGAAACATAATGTAAATTGCATTTTTATGTAAAATTACTCGAGGAATAATTTTGTAATTGAAATATTTTCTCTAAATTTAATAACTAAGGAGATAATCACAAAAAACTGATTTTGGCCGCCATTTTTCCAAGATGGCGGCCAACGCCGGGGTGGTGCAGGGGTGCAAAATTAATATATCATACAGAACACTTTTTGGAAGCGATTAAAATTGTTTCCAGCTTTCCCCTATTTTTTTCCGAATTGACTCTATTTTCATGCTTTGCTGACTGGACTAGTCCAGTCAGCAAAGAGTTCAATTCGGAAAAAAATAGGGGAAAGCTGGAAACATTTTAATCGCTTAATTAATTTTGCACCCCTGCACCACCCCGGCGTTGGCCGCCATCTTGGAAAAATGGCGGCCAAAATCAGTTTTTTGTGATTATCTCCTTAGTTATTAAATTTAGAGAAAATATTTCAATTACAAAATTATTCCTCGTGTAATTTTACACAAAAATGCAAATTACATTATGTTTCTGCGACTCACCATTTAGACGCTAGAGACAAATAAAATGAATACAAGTTCACTAAGTGGCATGAATACTCAAAAAACCGCTTTGACAGGACATCTTTTGTTCCTTACTTTGCTTAAAAACATCTCTATAACTTATGAACGTATATTTTAACATTGTAATATTTTTTAAGCTCTAACCTCCAATAAATTAATTAAGATGTTATGAACGCCATTTGAATGCTATTCAAATTCAATAAACATGACAATTGATTGAAAATCGGGTTTAAAATATTTATGTATACCTGTGATTATCTTGGACTTGAGAGAGAGAGAGAACAAATTTAAATTATAACATTTTTAAAGCTTTAACCTCCAATAAATTAATTAAGATGTTATGAACGCCATTTGAATGCTATTCAAATTCAATAAACATGACAATTGATTGAAAATCGGGTTTAAAATATTTATATATACCTGTGATTTTCTTGGACTTGAGAGAAAGTACAAATTTAAAATGTAATATTCATTTTATTTTATAATTTTAATAAAAAATATTTTTTATTCATTTTATTTTATAATCTTAATAATATTTAATTTTGATTCATTTTATTTTATAATTTTAATAATAATTATTTTTTGTTCATTTAATTTTATAATTTATTAACACAATTTTATATTTAATTTTTTGTGATGTTTATCTAATTTTTTATTCGCCTTTGTTAAATTATGTTACAAATGAAAATGGGCTACGGCCCAATATGCTCCGAATAAATTTACATATCTATCTAATATAACACCTCCCAGCTAAAAATATCTATATAAATAAAAAAATATATTAACGATTTCTAAATGCAATGACGGCATTCACAAAGCATTCAAGCAAACTTTGACTATTTATTATACCCATATTGAGAACGCATAACAATTAAACTCCTTTCTTTAAAGACAAAAAAATCAGAAAAACGAGGCCATCTTTTGTCCATTTTCTCACGAAAATCTTCTCGATATCGTGCTCGAAATTCCGATTATCTACCAACCCGACGCTTCCGACACAGGATTAATTACAGCAATCAAACACGGCGTAATTCAATTTCCCCTCTTTGGACATTCGGTGTTATGGGTGATAACGTTATTTTTCATCTCATTTTCATTAGTCGAATTGCTGTGAAGGGACGATATATCCTGGAGTAGAAAAGTCATTTCTAGTACTATTTTCACTGTAAGAAATGGGTACTAGAAAATAAGTTATATGTACTCATTTTTGATTACATTCGATGCTTATCATGGCTCCGAATACATAAGTTTCATTTTTGAAAAAGACATGTACTCAAAACGAAGTAACAATGAATAGAAAGCGCAGTTACGTGCCTACATATGCTGTATTCATGAAACACTTGCAATAAATATCAATTTTGAAAAAGAATGTACTCAAAAATGAGCAGAAAAATTCGAGGAACTTGAAGAAGTTATAAACAGAAGAAATGTTAAAAAGCCTTTGGAAAAGAATGGTAAGTAAAATAATTGAATTGTAATAACTCAGTTTACATTTAAGCATTCGACCTCAAATAATATGGAAAACCATCTTCTAAACAACTATTTTAAGTGTGTCAGGTCGCTTTTTTAAGATGGCTTGAACAGAAGCTGAGATGAGCAATATTAAATCACACTGCTCATGTTTGAGAAAGTACAGTTACTTAAATTTTAGTTCGTCATCGATCATTTACGATATAATTGTACAAATAAGAAAAACGATTAGATTTAGGTACTCATTTTTAAGTACCTGTTTTACAGTGTTAAAATAAAGAAGGCCATCTCATTTGTGAAATACAGGATGCATAAGAACTATCTTTACAACTTTGAGACGGAATAAAATCTAGAAGAAATAAGATAGCTAAGATATGATGCTTGTACGTGTAAGAACAACACATGAAGTTTTATTTGTACTCAGTTAATAACTATAAAAAGAACTTAAAAAAGTTTATAAATAAAACTTCATGTGGTGTTGCTATTACATGTACAAGCAACATAAATTACCTACCTCCTTTAAGTTTTATTGTGTGTCAGCGTGGTAAAAATAATTTTCATACACACATGCTCAGGAGAAATCCCAGTGCGTTGATGGCGTATTGGTTAGTTAATGGTTTTGGAATGGTGCGTTAAATGGTTCGTTAATGGTTTTGGAAAAAAATGTTTAAAAGTGTACTTTTGTTGCATTAACAAGCAACATACTTTGCTATCTTATTTCTTTTTGTTTTTATTGCGTATCAAAGTTGTAAAGGTAGATCTTAAACATCCTGTCTATTTCTAACATATTATACAAACTATTCTACTTTTAGGGAAGTTGAGATATTTTTAATCTTGATTGCTACTAATATATATTAATTTTATTTTGTGCTAAAACTCAAACGGATAAAATACCAATTTAAAAAAACAATTTTACACTTATACCTTATACAACTAACACAGAGTTACAAAACTTCTAGAAATATCCATTAATATAAATGACTTAACCAGACAGCAGTAATATATGTTATTCACCTATTTTATGATCATCAAAATACAATACAATTCAAAGTACAAAATTACTGAGCCAATCGACTTTTGACGAAACAAGAATACTCAAACTTTTAACGAAAGTAATATACTCCGATTCCTTTCCTTTGGTATCAACACATTTGGTGCTAGTTTTCGGTATTTGCATGTATATTGTACCGACCCAGAACGAGCTTTCTGGCTTGTTTGGTAGATCGCGCGACTTCGGGACAAGAGGTCCTTGGTTCGATTCGTTTGGTCGATTTTTATTTTAAATCGTCCTCTTTTTTTGTTAAAATTTATTTTTTTTACAATAGGGGCCCCCAACGGTGCTATTAAGCTTATAGTATTAAATTTTTGAAATAAAAATCAAGCTTTGCACTGTAAAAAAAAATGATTAAAAATGAGTACATGGACGTACTTGTTGTTCTTTGAGTACAATTGCATCGTAAATGAGCGATGTCGTACTCAAAGTTAAGTAATCGTACTTTTTCAAAAATGAGCAATATGGTTTCACATTGATAATATCAGCTTCTATTGAAGTCATCTTTACAAAGTGACTTGACAAACTTAAAATAGATGTTAAGAAGATGGTTTTCCACATTACTTGATGTCGATTTCTTAAATAGAAACTGAGTTTTATTAAACCTCAATTATATTACTTCCCATTGTGTTGGAACACCTTTTTAACATTTATTCTGCTTATAACTTCTTCACATCGCTCTGGCGGTACAACGGATAAGACATTGGGCTGAAATCCCTGAGGACCTACATTCGATTCCCGATAAGTCTTAGTTGTAATTGTCGATATTTATTGAAACTGATTATGAAAGAGCCTATGTAGGCTAGCATCTGCTTTTTTTTTATTAATTGTGCTCATTTTTGAGTACATAATTTTTCAAAATTGCAATTTATGTATTCGGAGCCATGATAATGTAATAAGCATCAAATGTAATCATCACAAATTAGTAGAATTTACTTATTTTTGTATACTTATTTTTGACCGTGTGGTAACATAATCATACTGACAGACATAGTTTCATAAATCTTTATACTTTCGGCAACCGCTGAGTCCAGCGAATACAATTCCACTCCATTAATATTTTTATAGCCAACAAATGCCCCAAATCGAGTCACCCTATTTCCAAGGGCCCATCTGCTCATAATAACACCCAATTGAATTTATTTCCTACAATTTATCGCCTGCGTCATTATTCAAAGAACCTGATGAAATTAAGGCTGTATCTTGAGCTCGCGACGCCACCGTAGCCGATAAAGAGGGTGACGCCACAGCCTCGAGTCCTACTATCTTAAGGAAATCGCGAAAGACCTATAAAACTTCCAAGACTTTTTTTGCAAAAAAAGAAGTACTTAATCACTTTAGATGTCCTGACGCATGCGCTCTGGAGTGCCGCTGTCAGTTTTGTGAAGAATTATGCTCTATTAGCTGCCCTAATCCAGTTTGCTGGACGTTTTCGTCCTACAACGGGCATTCTGGAAAGGCCCCCCTTAATTAGAGAGCTGAAAGAGGAAGAAACTCAGTAATTTCCTTAGAAAATTCTCCGCGGAGAAGGGATTTTTTTTGTATTTCTTGTCCTCTGGGAGGTTTTGTATAGAATTTTTTTAAAAAGTTCCCTACCAAGATTCTTGAACTTTTTTTTCCTTTTGGGGGTCTTGATCCGTTCTATTTTTTTGTGAATTTTTTTCTGTAATCTTTTGGTCATCCCTGGACTCTTCTCGTCGTAGAATGACTGCTGCAAAAAAAAATAACGTAAATTATGCTGTTTTATTGGAAAATATTTGATTGATGATGTTTAAATTTGTTTGGTGTGGTGTGCAAGTACGTAAGTGTGCGTCAGTATATGGAAATGAGCATTTATTAAGTTTATTTAACGTCAGTTTTGACAAACAAAATTAGGTTATTAACCCTAAGATATGCAAACGCAAAGATAATCTTGGCACAATCTAGTACATATGATGCTAAAAATATTGTAGTCCTCTTTTTTCTCATTATAAAATAAATATTTCGTAATTACTGAATAAATGCGAATATGACTTTTTACAAAAAATCTTACTTTGAAATTTAAGATTTGTTTTTTCTATTAGGTTTTAATATATTAAAAATAAAAATTAAGTCTTAAATTAGTAGTTATGATTATCGTAAAACTTGTGGCCAAGAGAAACCAAACTTTACATGAAACTTTACATGAATCAAATAATAAAACGGCCACCATCTTGAAACGGATTAAAAAAATCTAAAAATTAAAAAAAAAAACATACATCGTTTTCAACAACTTCAAGGAACATTCATGCCAAAACATTAAAAAATCGAACAATAAGTTTGGCCATGACTGCGCAGTAAACATATTTATGGACATATAGACAAATAGACGAAATGACAAACGGTCGAGTTAAAAATGGAACTTGCTAAAACTCAGTGTTTGGAATGCATACCCAGTACTTCTAGAAACAGCAACCCAAAAAATCTTTTAAAAAACATATTCGTCGTCTTTAATGACCATAAGGAACATTCACTCCAAATTTCAAGCAAATCAAACAAATGCGTTTGTTTGTGATTGCACAAATAGCAGAAGACAAACAGACTAAATACTGAACATTTGATATAAAACAGTACCTCGCTGAAGTTCGGTTAAAAATTATATAAATTAAATCAGATTATTTGTTTGTTTAATAGACATATGTAATAGTTTAATAAGAATGTTTTTTTTGTTTTATTATTAATAAAAATTTAAGTGTGTATTGAATTTGGTTAAGAGAATCAATATTTGTTAACTTATAAAATACATTAATTAAGAAATGAACTTACTGTATTTACTGTATTTTACTTCATTGTAGTTTTACTACATGCTTCAGTGTACTCAAACATGTTTTGAAAGATAATATTTTTATCAATAAATTTAAATTTTTCGCATCAAAAGCATAAGTAGTTTTAAAATAATTTCATATTGAAATTTTGAGGATAAAGTTGTATTAAGTTTGTCTTTAAATGAGTTCAAATGAGCTCAAGTTTGCAATTTATGTTCCTTAATTTAAAGATTGAATGCGGAAATTAGAAAAATATATATATATTAAGTTTAAACTAAATAAAACTGAAAAGGTAAAACGCAATATTATATGAATTATTTCTGAAAATTAAAGTTTTTAAAAGTTTCTCAATATGTAATAATCTATTCTTCTCGTAAAAATATCTCTTTTCAAAACTTTTTATTTTTACTCATAGTCTCATCCAATTTATTCAGTTATTTATATAAACTTATTTCATTAAAATAAATATATATGAATAATTAATAAATTTATTAATTTGTTTAAAAAGAATAATTCTATATTTTGTAAAATAAATACGTGGCTTTATTGCTTAAATGTAAAAACAAAATATGCAATTAGGAAAAGAAATTCAATGCTTGCCATTATTTATAAATCGACTGTGTATGCATACTTAAATTTTTGTTTGTTAAAAATCATACGAGTGTCAAAACTTTCGTGCAAATTTAAATAGTAAAAAGTATCCAATAAATGTGATAAACAAAAAAATAAATAAAGTTTCTATATCATAAATATAAAGCAGTTTTTTCTGCAATTGTACAAATTACGGAAAAACCCTTAATTGTATCTTAAATAAAAATAATTAAAAGGAATAGATAATAGAAGATAATTAGATCATTAGGAGAAATTAAGAGGAGCTAACTTAACCATACGTTTCGTAAGCAGTTATAATTAAATCTGAATGCAAAGTGATTAGTTTAATTTTCTCTGCTAATGCCAATATCTATGAAGACATCTGTACTCATTAGTATTTTATGGGAGTATATCAATATAATGTATTCAATATAGTGTATACAATGTATTCAATACAATGTATACAATGTATTAAAAAATGTATACCATATATTCAATATAAAATATAATGAGTTATATATAATGTATACAATGCATTCAAAATAATTTATACAATGTATTGAATATGATGTATACAATGTATTTAATATAATAAATACAATGTATTAAATATAATGTATGTAATGTATTCAAAATAATGTATACAATATATTCAATGTAAAGTATACAATGAATTTAATATAATGTAACATTGAATAAAAAATAATGTAGTATAAAATGTATTGAATATAATGTATACAATGTATTTATAATGTATACAATGTATTTATAATGTATACAATGTATTTATAATGGATACAATGTATTTATAATGTATACAATGTATTTATAATGGATACAATGTATTTATAATGTATACAATGTATTTATAATGGATACAATGTATTTATAATGTATACAATGTATTGAATACTATGTATACAATGTATTGAATGTAATGTATACAATGTATTGAATATAATGGATACAATGTATTTATAATGTATACAATGTATTGAATACTATGTATACAATGTATTGAATGTAATGTATACAATGTATTGAATATAATGTATACAAAGTATTGAATATAATGTATACAAAGTATTGAATATAATGTATACAATGTATTGAATATAATGTATGCAATGTATTGAATATAATGTATACAATATATACAATGTATTCAATGTAAAGTATACAAGGAATTCAATATAATGTACACATTGCATTCAAAATAATGTATAAAATGTATTGAATATAATGTGTAAAATGTATTGAATATAATGTATACAACGTATTGAATATAATGTATACCATGTATTGAATATAATGTATACAATGTATTCAATATAAAGTATACAATGTATTCAATATATAATGTATACAGTGTATTCTATATACAGCAATCATTAGATATCTTAAAATATGGAATTTTTTTAAATACGAACCCTAAATGCGTTATCGTTAAAGGAAATTAAAAAAAATTTTAGACTACATTGCTTACATTTTTAAATTACAAGTTTATTTTTTTTTTATACTTTTTAATTCAAAATCAATTAAATTTAGTCTCTTTTAGTATAAAAATATTATATACTTTTTTAAATTTCAATTCCTTGAAAATTAATGTTATTTTTAAAAAAAACATTAACTTTTGCAATTTGAAGTTTTACTTACCTCAAAAGTATAAAAAAAATAGTACAATAACCTTTTAGAAGCACAGTATATTGGAAACGTGCTTATGAAAACTAAAAAAAAAAAGAAAAAATGCCTTATTTTCTACCTGTATTTAGTTAGGATATGTAAATTATCAAACTCTGCTTAAGGATTTTCGCATAAGCCTACAATTTATACTTAAATTTTTTTAGTGAGGAAAGCCTTATAACCAGAATACAAACTGCCTGATTATACTACAAAGTACATCATTTTAACACTCCTGCCGTTTTAGGGACATAATAATTGATGGAGGTGAAAAATTTGAGAGCTGAGTAACAAATTGCTAGATCTTTGTCGAAAGATTTATATGTAAAAATAAACATTTGAGGAAGCGAGATAAAAATTCGTAATTAACTGGAAGAATTTGATATAAGTAGCTTAACTGCGAAAGTTTTAAAGTCAAAATGGGCGGGATATTATTGATGTGTTTTTATTCCTGAAATAATTAAATAATATTGATGAATTAAAAATAGTTTTCAAATAAAAACAGAGAACGCATCATTACATGAATACCACTTTTGTTAAAATTCTGAGGATCTTAATAAGAAATATAAATTGCAAAGTTTTATTTCGACTTTATACGTGATAGTAAGATTAAATTGGAGCAAATTACTCATCTTTACCTATGCTGTGTTATCTGAATTTTTTTTATATGCCACCAATAACTCGTTGTGTAGATCTTGTACGACGTTGTTTCAATCAATTAGTTGTTTTTATTGCGCCAATGTTAACCCTCAGAGCGTTTAAGAAAAAATTTCAATTGTAAAGTTGTACTCTTTAAAAAAAAAGTTCGCTGTACGTTTCCAATGCACTTATATTGAAATATTTTTCAAATCTAAAGCGTTTGAGTGTTTCCTGGACAAAATTTATATAAATTATTTTATATCTTTCAATTATATATATATATATATATATATATATATATATATATATATATATATATATATATATATATATATATATACTAGGTATAGAGAGATGTAGATATATATATATATAGATATATATATAATTGAAAGATAAAAAATTCGGCATAGTCGAGATTTACCTTCATGCTCACGGTGGTACTGTATTTATCTTCATAGGCTGTTTCCACATGAAATTATACAAATTTTACAAATGTCGTTTTATACGTTTCGTTTAAACATATGTTTTATACGTCGTTTCCAGAAGGAAATATGTATTCAAGTAAAAATAAACACACCATGGAATTGATTAAAAAAATCCAAATATTTGCTATTTTGTTAATTTTTTTCAAATCTTTAACTTTTTTGGTCAACGTTTGGCATACAATATGTTCTCTGTGCTTGAAATGAAGATAACTGCAGCTTCTATTCAACAAAACTTTAATTTTAAATTATTCAATGTGTGATCAAAAAGGAATATGAATTTAAATTAAACTTCTGCAGCCAGTTTTTAAAAAAAATCAATCACAGTTCAAGTGAATTGTATGCATAAAAAAAATTACTCAATTTTTACTTAAATGCAAATTGAAATATATTTTTAAAAATTCAAATATATTTTTTTAAATAAAATTGTACATGGCGCTTTCCATCTTGATTATTGAAATTTTAATTTATGATCACAATTTCTAAAGTCGGAGTGGACAGTCGAATTTTTTTTTTTTTTAGGATAGGCTCTAATTACAAAGAATTGCGTTTCAAATCAATAGCAGCCATTAAGCTCCAATAACAACAGGAAAGAGCAATTATTATATAATTTGGAAATTTGAATAAAAAACCTTATAATTTTTTAGGGATCAGTAGTTGTATTACATTTATATTCCAAACTACTATCAGTTTCCCATTGTATCAGTTTAACAATGCACTTAAAACATAGAATAAAAATTAGGTATAGGTACAGATCGTACTGTTCCATATGGTTAACAGTGGTATAGGTATAGATCATACTCTACCATATACCAATGTTTGGTTCATGAATACTTTTAGGCCTCAAGCGGTACAAAGGTCAGAAGATGGAGAGGATTAATGGCCAACCTGATTGACGTGGGCCACTTTCCTATACCTGATGGTATATCATTCATCCCCATATGATGATTCCACGTGGAATTATGTGGGCATAAACGTATACTGCAGTTATAGGCGACACTCCCGACCACACACAGTACAAATTTCAGAGGAGAGAGAGAAGGGAATGGATTAATAATCGTCCTGTTCGAAACTTCTTATTTTCCTATACATGATGGTATTTCATTTATCCCCATGGGATGATCTCACGTATAATTATAAGGATTTGTCGGTTGTCTTTTATTAGTACAATACGGTGGAGATACTGATTTATAGACGTCACGTCAAAAAAAAAATTATTTGACTTTCCTATTGTTAAAAATATTTAACTAAGTAGCAAATGTTAAAAAGTAAACTCATTCGTTAAAAATATTCATATGTTGCATATTTCAAATTCATTTTTATTCATAGCCGGTTCATGCCTCGAATCAATTTTCCTTTGATTTAGTAACTCTACGCACGATGCACCTTTGAAACTGGACGGATCACGATAATTTTCCTACAATTATGCCTCAAATAATAACTTTGGGAGTTTGAGATGCCAAAACATGAGCCGATCCACCCTTTCCGAAGGTACCACTGCGATTAAGAATGCCGGCCCACCGAAAACGTTAGGCCTAAGTATTAAGTTCCAAATTAATCTCTTGCTACTACATCTCAATTTTCCACGACCCACATCGTCTTAAAGGACGAGGGGAGGGTCTTTAAACGTTCTTTAACCTCCCCCCCTCCCCTTTTCCGTTAAATTCTCAAAACCCCGGTCTTTTCGGAAGCCGTAATTATCTCGGCCCACTTTATCATCTGTTCGCCCTTATCGATCATGATTTCTTCGATCTTTAATCGCTGCCAGGTTCGCAATTACCGAACACAATCAAAATATGTCAGATTAAGGCTGATGCTTAATGCGTCATAATCAAAAACTTCTTCTTGTCGCATGACGCCTTCTCTTCGGGAGGGTTTAGCTGGTGGTAGGCAGCACAATGGGCAGGTTCCGTGCGCCCGCGGACTGATTGGGAGTACTCCTTCTTGGGGATTGTTGGGGTGGGACACCGGTGTGAGGAGGACTTCTTTTTTCGTGTTGGCAACTTGTGAAGTACGTGGTATTCGTCGAGAGAGTTTCGTGAGCAGGTGTTCGGGATTAAGAAGATGGTTGTGAGCTTGTTTTCGGCACTTTGAGAGTGTTGTTCCGATGTTGAAAAGTCGTGGGGGGGCTTTTGTGTGTGAGTTT
The DNA here is from genome assembly GCA_963932185.1 of Troglohyphantes excavatus. Taxonomy (NCBI): domain Eukaryota; kingdom Metazoa; phylum Arthropoda; class Arachnida; order Araneae; family Linyphiidae; genus Troglohyphantes; species Troglohyphantes excavatus. The sequence goes on from OZ010667.1 coordinate 4,714,735, forward strand.
TGGTGATAATAGACGGAAATAAAGAGGTTTATAAAGAATTTTAAAAAGTTTTTGTTGTAGTGGTAGTTGTTAAGGGTTGTAAAACTTTATTTAGAGATTCTCTCTGTACGTTTTGGGTGTTGTTTAAATGTTACTAAAAGGCATGGGAGACTTTTGTTTGTGATTTATGGTTGATAGATGCAGCTCATATTCATTATGAAATCATTTAAAACCCATTTTTTTTATTCAAAGCTATTTTTAATTTTTTTTAAATTATTAATAGGACACTATTTTTGATGTATGTATGCAATGGTTCCTTGAAACTATTTAAAAAAAATTAAATTGCTAGTTTATTTAAATATTCTTTTTCAACCATTGATGGGGTAAAATAGGTAGTCATTAAAAATCATGAAATGTTTCGTATAAAAATACAAATACAAATATTGACGACCAACAACAGGCTCAAGGCCCAACGAGGTTAGTCCATCTAGTATCTCCTAACTTTCCCCAAATGCTTTCGAAGTATTGTTCCAATGTTGAAAAGTCGTGGGGGAGCATTTGTGTGTGAGTTTTGGTGATAATAGACGGAAATAAAGAGATTTATAAAGAGTTTAAAAAAGTTTTTGTTGTAGTGGTAGTTGTAAAGGGTTGTAAAACTTTATATAGATATTCTCTCTGTAGGTTTTGAGTGTTGTTTAAATGTTACTAAAAGACATGGGAGACTTTTGTTTGTGATTTATGGTTGATAGATGAAGCTCATATTCATTATGAAGTCATCTAAAAAGTGTTCACTGTAAAAGTTAAAATAGGGGGGTAAGGTGGGGTAAAATGGGTTAAATAGAGCCATTTTTTTTATTCAAAGCTATTTTTCACTTTTTAAGAAAATTATTCATATGACGCTATTTTTGGTGTATGTATGCAATGGTTCCTAGAAATTATTTAAAAAATTTAAATGACTAATTTTTTTAATATCCTTTTTCAACCGTAGATGGGGTAAAATAAGTAGTCATTAGGGAATCATGAAATGTTTCGTATAAAAATACAAATACAAATATTGACAACTAGCAACAGGCTCAAGGCCCAACAAGGTTGGTCCAGCTATTACCCCCTAACTATCCCCCAATGAATATCTAAATTCTTCTTAAAATCCGTTACTCCTGAACAATTAACAACTTTCACTGGCAAGTTGTTCCATTTGTCTATTACCCTATTATAGAAATAGTGCTTTATCCATTCCTGATTAAAATGGGATTTGATTAATTTAAACCCATGACCTCTCGTTCTATCACTCACATTAAAATCTAAACCCTCCATATCCCCTTGTTTGATAAATTTTGCTTTATTAAAAAAAATGTTTAATCAAATTAGTAACTTGAATAAAATAGAATAAATAACAGCCATTATTTCTTAAAAACTTAGTAACCTCAGTAGCAGTCTTTCTAAAAATAAATTAAACTCATTCGTAATTCTTTGACTTTTTGCAGGAGGGTGGCGTTAAGAAAAGCAAGGGAAGAAAAGGGGATCCTGAATCCATGAAAACCGCCATAGAAGCTGCCCCAGCATCTCCTGAATGTATTTTAGAGAAGCGTGTGTAAAGTTTTTTTTATAGAATAAAATTTGCAACTTTAGTACGTCAAATTAAATCATTCAAAACCTATGGAGTTGACTGACTAGGCTATTTAACTATAATTTTTTATTCAAGTTTTGTTCATCGGTTGGTACGTACATTCGAAGCCATATGCATGACATGGTTATATTACATTTGAAAATGTCATGGCCTTGAAATCTACTGTATTTATGAAAACGTGTTATATTTTGGTTTGTAAAATAATACCAACATGCTTCTTAGCTTTTGAGATATTTTTTAATGAACCAATCATATCTCTGCTATAAATGAATTGCCTAGTTTGTAAAGGGTCAAGGAGTACAACACTGAAGGGCAACTTTTTTTTTGTTCTCAGTGATATACTGACACTGCGATACAAACGCCTTACGTTAGCTGAGATACAAACACCTTATGTTACTTGATATCCAACGCCTTATGTTAGCTGATATACCAACGCCTTATGTTAGTTGAAACACCAATGCCTTTTGTTAATTGATAGACTAATGCCTTATGTTAGTTGAGATATAAACGCCTTATGTTAGTTGAGATATAAACGCCTTATGTTAGTTGAGACACTAATGCCTTTTGTCAGTTGATATACTAACGCTTTATATTAGTTGAGATACAAATACCTTATGTTACTTGAAATTTATCTTCTTATGTTAGCTGAGATACCAACGCCTTATATTAGTTGAAACACCAATGCCTTTTGTTAGTTGATAGACTAATGCCTTATGTTAGTTGAGATATAAACGCCTTATGTGAGTTGAGATATAAACGCCTTATATTAGTTGAGACACCAATGTCTTTTGTCAGTTGATATACTAACGCTTTATATTAGTTGAGATACAAACACCTTATATTACTTGAAATCTATCTTCTTATGTTAGCTGAGATACCAACGCCTTATGTTAATTGAAACACCAATGCCTTTTGTTATTTGATAGACTAATGCCTTATGTTAGTTGAGATATAAACGCCTTATGTTAGTTGAGATATAAACGCCTTATGTTAGTTGAGATATAAACGCCTTATGTTAGTTGAGAGTTGAGACACCAATGCCTTTTGTCAGTTGATATACTAACGCTTTATATTAGTTGAGATACAAACACCTTATGTTACTTGAAATCTATCTTCTTATGTTAGCTGAGATACCAACGCCTTATGTTTGTTGAAACACCAATGCCTTTTGTTAGTTGATATACTAACGCTTTATGTTAGTTGATATACCAACGCCTTATATTAACTATAGATCTGTACTTTTGTTGTATTCAGTTGTGAAACTGGAAGAACTATTATAATCCTTAATAAAAAAGTTTAAAATCGGAAATGATGTGTATGCCTATAAAACATGAAACTTTTTTAATAGTTTTCTTCCAAAAAATAACTACCGGTGGACTCTTATCGTCTTACCTTAGACCCTTCCTATTTTAACGGAATTAGACACCAGCTGAAAACTTTTATAAAAATATCAACTGCATACAAATACTCTTAATGGAAATTAAGACATTACTTCATCCCACAATATATTTCCATTGAAGTTGATTTTGACCAAAAAAAAATCCTATAACCTATATTTAACGTTCATCGACCATCAGATACCGAGACATCGTTAAAACCACAGTTGTCATTAAGTTCTCGAAACTCCACCCAACAGTTTCTCATCTCGAGCGAACCAAATCACACAATCAGATCTGACGTTTAAATGCCATTTTATGCAAGAAAAAAAACGAACCATCCTACGTGGATTTCGCTTTCGATGTCAAGGGGGACCTTATATCATTTTTAATATTATCCCAAGAGCAAGACAACCACGTAATTATTTTGTAATTAAACCGTCAGACAGGTCTGCTGCATTTCACTGATGAAATCTGGAGATCGGAAGGACCGATAACCAGTGACAAATGGCCTGTCCTTCTCTTCTTTACTATTAAATCTGGCGTCTGGATCGTTTTCTGGCCTATTTTCAGTGAGATATCAATCAGCGCTAATGAACAATTAAGGGATGGTATTGGAAAGTTGGCGAACTTTTGATTAGGAGTTATGAGCAATGTGTCTTAATTTAATGGTTTATAATGCCAAAGGCGTGGAAGATCGGTTAATAAATCAATAACAATAATGAAAATTCGGTTATAATGAAATTACTGAAACTCAGGTCAGGTATTTGTGTGTTATTGATATAGGTGGGATCTTCGAGCATGGATCCTTTGTAGTAGAGGAGTCATAGCGTCACTCTCGCTAACATCAGTGTTCACTCTAGAAATAAAAAGGGGCAGGGCGCTGTTGGTAGTAAAAGGGCACCCCGCTTTTGAAAAGGCACTTCTTGTTTTTAAAAGGGCACTTTAAAAAAAAAAAAAAAGCGCCAGAGATGCATATTGGGCTATTGGTGATGGTCCGGGGCTTATTTTGAAAGAAATGCCCGTACAAAATTGATGTCTCTTTATGAATATAATACTTAAAATCAAAAATTTGACATTTAAAAAATTAATGTCTTCGCTAAAAAAACAAATCTGTAAGTAGCCCTAATATTGTAACCTCGCCCCAAACAATCTTCTCTTTAAAAAAAACATCAAACCAATCAAAAACCAAAACTTAATTTCAATTTACATGCAATTTTTTTTAATCGATGCCTCTTTTAAAAACAGCTAGGGAAGCAAAGACGCTTGTGCTTGAGTGAAAAGGGCAAGATGGGCGGAATTTTTTTAAAAGAGGGCGGCATTTTTGAAAAAGGGGCATGAGGGCGCTAACGTGATGAAAAAAGGGCGGGCAGGGCGGACCGCCCTTCAAAAAACGCTTAGAGTGAACTCTGCTAACATCAAAGTGAAGCCAACATGTATGGCCCGAGACATGTGGTCAAGTACGTCATTCCATTCATAAATTTTTACAGTTACACATTTCCCGATTCGCAAACCAAGCCCAAGTATTTTTTCATTCGTAATTTTGAAGAGATGGCACGTGATATGGGCCTTCCGCTCTCAGATGTGGGCTTCACGATTATGCCATCATATTCTCTCTACTACAGTCCAATAAACTTTTGGTGGGCAATGTAAAAAACACTTAAAAATGAATACCTGAACCTACTTTATTTTCTTTGAATATAATTGCATCGTAAATGAGCAATGACGTACTCAGTTTAAGCCACCATACTTTTTAAAAAATGAGCAGTGTGATTTAATATCTCGTTCGTGTTTTTAATCTCAGCTTCTGTTCAAGCCATCTTAACAAAGGGATCTGACACACTTAAAATAGTTGTACAGAAGATGGTTATCCGCATAATTTGATGTCGATTGCTCAAATAGAAACTGAGTTATTACAACTCAATTATTTTTCTTCCCATTCTTTAGGCACACCTTTTTAGCATTTATTCTGTTTATAACTTCTTCAGGTCTCCCTGATAGTACAACGGATAAGGCACTGGACTAAGGTGCCTAATGATATGGATTCAATTCCTGGAAAGTCCTGGTTGTAATTGTTGATATTTATTGAAAGTGATTTATGAAGGTAGCCTATGTGGGCAAGTTGCTGCTATTTTTATTCATTTTTACTCATCATTTTGAGTAAATGCCTTTCTCATAAATGACACTTATGCATTCGGATATACGATAAGCATCGAATGTAATACAAATTTAGTACATTTTACTTGTTTTTGAGTACCTATTTTTAAAAGTGTAAAGTAATTCTAATTTGGTGAGGTTTTAAGCGCTTTAAAATGAGTGACAGGCATATTGCCAAGTAAAGATGTTAAAAAGTTTGATTGTAATTAAATTGGGCTATGTATATAGGAAATACAACAAGTTAGACCAGTATATTTCCAGGAGAGCCATTAAGTCTTTTTCCCTATGTCACTTAAATAAACGTATCAATAACCAAAATAAGTCAAATATTAGAAGACAGTCACTAAGAAATGTTTTTTTAATAAGTAGTATGTTTTATTAATACCAAACTATATAGATCCATAGAGGGACTATCGTAAAATTTTTGGAGATCTAAAATTATTCTTGAAGGAGTTTTTTAAAATAAAATAATCCAAGTGAGAAGAATTAATATGTATTCTAAATATATATATATATATATATATATATATATATATATATATATCCATCCTTAACTTACCTAAAAAAATATATGCGTTTTAGAACTTTCCTGCGCCAGTCTTTGATATATAAATACCAATTTTAATGTTAAACAACATGATAACGGCCCAAACAGGTTGATCCAATCTAATATATCTTGACTATTTCCCTACGCAGGGCTAATTGGTTTTAAAAACAATTAATTAATTAGATCTGTAATAGCCAATAAGCTCGGTAAAATCAAACACTTCAGCAAAATGAACAAAGATAGGTATGGGAAGCGTTAACTTTTTTTTAAATATTACAAGTTCATTTCATTATTAGTAAGTTGTTAATTTCGACATTATAACCATTTATTATTTATTTAAAACGTCTTAAAGTTATATTATAATTTAATTTATTTAGTAAATTTACAAGCTTACGCAAACAATACGAATTTTCGAAAAACGTATAGTTTTCAAAACACATTATATTTTACGGATATTTTAATTTATTTTAAAAGAAAATTTCAAGAATAATATTGGAAAATTATGTTTTTTTTATATAAATTATAGTATGTAATAATTTGTTGGATATCACAACGTATTTGATTTAATTTGTTATCAACGCAATTTAGGTGTTTTGTGAAAACATCCTTTAGAAAAAGTAAAGAAAGTTATTTTTATAAGGTTTTTATGGACTTTTTAATGTTTATCGTAATTGGTGATCAAATCATTCAATGTTAAAGTCATTCAGAATTTTATCTTTTAGATGTTTGCTTAGAGATATGTAGAAGTAATATCGTATTATACTCCCGCACCCCCCTCCTTCTTTTTATGGTTACGAAACCACAAGTAAAAAAACCGAATCAAAATAAAAAAAACGATAGTGATTCCGAATTTTTTTTTTGCCTAAAACTGGTTTGAGATTTTTATTCAATAGAACGTGGCTAAGAAGAGTATTAGTCATATAATATAAAAATATATAATTTGTATGTATTGTTTATTGAATTATATATTCTATGAGTTTTGTTCGTTGTAGAGTTATATTGTTATTTTTGTCTTAAAAAACTAAGAAACCCGTCTGTGAAAAAATTAAATGAGTTTGTTTCAAATGTTATTTAATATTTAATGCTTTTAATATAAATAATAAATAAAATAAATCAAAATGAAAAATAGCTATGAACTGAGTTTCCAACCGTTCAACAGCTGTAATTAACAATTCAAGGCGCTTTTATTAGCAGCCTAACACAATATATAACTTTAAAATGGAACAAATCAGCAGTTATGTTAAAAAATAATTTGCTATATGGATATACAAAGTTTTTTTTTCGTGTTATAACTGAATAGTTTTGATATATTGGTATTTAAATATATTTAAATAATGTGTTACAATATTTTTATATACAAATTAATTTTATAAATCCTATATGTTATTATTTTCCAGAATTTTTCAAATTTATATGAACAACTGTTTTATAAATAAGAAATTATAATCATAATTTTTTTAATACGCTTATATATTTTTCTTGTATTTTTGAATTATCTCTATTCTTAAAATTTTTTATTTTACATTTCATAATAGTATAACTTAAAAATTTTCTTCGAACCACAAAAAAGATTTTTTTAAACTATAAAATATCAATTTTTAAAGAAGCCATTTTAATCCGGTTTAAACTTTCTAAAAAGTTATGCTTTTCAAATAATCAAATCAACGTCTTATTTTGAATTTTATATACCTACTCCAAAAAAAAAATTATTCTCTATTTTTTTTCTTAAAGGGTAGTTTAAAATTTTTAAATTTGAATTTCACAACCCCATTCTCCCTCTCCCCTACCCTCTCATCCCCACCTGGTGGGGGTTGTCTGGTCGTTCAACCCGACCCCCTACCCCTTTTTCCCTGCGTCAAAAGAAATCGTGCAAAAAAACAGAATGGCACCTAAAAAGTGGCCTCAGATATCCTGCCTTTTCATGAGGGCGCCACAATTACTGTGAAAACGACATCATGGATACTTTGACGCAGATGACGTAGTTTATAGAAGTTTCGTTAAAGATTATTCATTAGATTCGTCCATAAGAAAATTATTGTTTAGTTCGAGTGTAAAAGTCAAAGATTAGTTTTAAAATATTGAATTGTCGGGTTTAAATGGTCTTATTGAATAATTTTAAATTTCGAGATATTTTGTGACATTATGCGATGGTTACTAAAATTATATAAAAATTGAAGAATGTTTTCCAATAGTAATTATAATTATATAATAAGAACATATTTTATTTTAATGTTTAGATCTGAAAGAGTTCAATTGTTTTTTCCAATAAATTCAATGAGCAAAGGAAGTTTAAACACTGGAGTAAAGATTAAGCGTGTGTTTTTTCTACCTTCGTTTAAAAAGACAAGGTAGTAAAATGACAGTTTAGTTTTTTTTAAATAATTTTAAAATATCTGTTTGGAGGGTATTTATGTTAGTAAATAGATACATATTTTATATAATATTTTGCTAATGCAAAGAATTACATTAGAACTCAATGATCCGAAAGCGAAGATAGAGCGAAAGCATTTTTGAGTAAATTGCGAAAGACTATCAAAACTTAATTATTTTTAATAGGTTAATAATCCTTTTGTGAAAATGAAAAATAAAATACAAGCATTTTTCATAAAAATGCGTAAGTTCTCAAACTACGAAAAAATTTATAATTTAAAATTTTAATTATCATATAATTTATTTTGCAACTGGAATAAGGATTTAAATGGTTTTCAAACTGGAATAAGGATTTAACTTGTTTTACAATTAGATACGTCGCCATCTTGATTTTTTTTCAAGAAAAAAATCTACTATATTAACCAATCAGGTTCGCTGATGGTCGCTTCAAATTTGTATGCGTATAAATTTTGAGAAACTTGGATATGATTACATTTTATACTAAGTACTTTTATTTTTTATTATTAAACAACATATTTTTCTTCTTCATTATGTTTAAAATTGAAAGTGAAATTAAAAGTACAAATATATTAATATAAAAGTATCATTTTTTGAATTTTCGGATATGACTGTTTGCATTTGGGCAACTTATTTCATCTATCTATATATATAAATGCGAAAAACCCACTCATCACTCATCACTAATTCTCCAACTTCCCGTATACCTATGAAGATGAAATTTGGCAAATTTGTTCCTTATACCTTAAATAGGAAAAGTAAGCTATTTTTGTTCAAATCGAACGTATTTAAGGGGTTGTAAAACCCCTTTTTCGATGTTTGTAGCGACGTTAGTTTGGGTATCTACAGATATAAAAGACCTAGAGTGCTGAAATTTGGAGCACAGATTCATCTTGGGCCGTAAAGATGCACTACGAAAGGATTTTTTAAAATTCGAACTCGAAATGCCAAAATAACGATTTTTTAGAAACCTTCCCATAGGATTAACATGGAGAACATGTAACAATGTAAAATATAAAATTGAAACAATGGAAAATTTTAATATTATGTAATCAGGAGCATTCTGATTGGCTGATGACTAAATATCGCCAAAATATCGCCAAATAAATAAAACCTACGCCAAGTTAATAAAAACATTGCCAAATAAATTAAAATTTCACCGAATGAATAAAAAATTTCGCCAAATGAATCAAATATTGCAAAATGAACTAAAATATGATCATATTTGTAAAAATAACATAAAAATGGCGAAATTAGTGTCAAAAATTATAAAATATATGTCAAAATGGTGAAAATATAATTGGATAACGGGATATTCCGTACTACAACAACTATAAAAATTAAATTTGGCATGGAGCATGGCATTTTAAGCCAAAATTGCTCACTAAGAAAGGATGTTCATTTTCAAAAATTCAAACTCTAACTGCCAAAAGTAAAAATCCTTGCCACTTATCCACTGACTCATCACTAATTTTCTAACTTTCTGTATACCCAGGATGATGAATTTTGACAGAGTTGTTACTAATATCTTACATAGAAAAATAATCTATCTGGTAGGTAGAAGCCACTCTGTACCGTAATAATTGGTTCATGAATACTTTGAACCCCACGTGGTAGGAAGGTCAGAGGGAGAGTGTATAAATGGTCAATCTGATTGACGCGGCCTACCTTCCTCTACTCCATGTTATGTCATTTATCCACGTAGGCTGATTTTCCATAGAATTATTGGAGTGTAAGTGTATACTGCCTGTCACCAAGGGTGACATTTTCTTTCATGCGGTATAAAGATCAGAGGGTAAAATGGGTTAACAAACGACCTGATCGACGCGACTCACTTTCCTATACCATGGTAGGTCATTTATAGCCCATAACACGATTCCCCTGGGAGTAATGTAAACGAAATAGCCTGCAGTTAAGGGCGACATTCCCTTCACGGTCAGCGGCGGAATGGGTTAATAATCGGCTTGATCGATGCGGCCTACCTTTCTTTATATGAAGGTATGCCTATACGAGTAGTTATGTGGTGGAATCGAAAACTGTTGTTATAGACTCTGCCCCCACGTGGTACAAGTGTCAGAGGGGGATTGGGTTTGCGTAAATCTTCTGTAGTAGTGGGTAGGGGATTGATACGATGTTTCTTAAAAAATTTATTTGAAGTTCAATGAGGTAAAAAATATGATTTATTTTTTATTTAAAAAAGTTAAATATTTAAAAAGTGCGGGGACCTAAAAAAAACGATTGCGGGGAAATCTAAAAAAAGTGCTGGGGAACCATCCCTCCTCGCATATTGATAAAGTTTACCGTACAAAAGAAAAAATATGAAAATCTTGAATTTGGCAAATGAACCTTTTAAAATTCTTTTTCGTTTTTTTTTTCTTCTTATATTTTCACCAATTTGTGAAATTTAACGACAAATGTTGACATAGGTGTCTAATAAAACTTTTTCAGATAATTTTTATTAACATTTATAAGAGTTCTTCCCGTTTAAATCTTTGGGATGTTACTAAAGGTTAAAATATGGATGGTGATCAACGGGAGTAATGCATATATATCCACGTTATTGTGTAGACAACTTCATATTAGCAGTCTTTCCAGTTCTTGCAGGACCTTGCCAATAAAATTTCGTTTCCAATTAGTACTTTTAATACTGTGGTTTCCCCTTATGGGTGACAAATTAAGAATATTGTTTATTTCGCTATAAATATTGTATCTGTATCAATTTTGTAATTTATTTCCTTCCCGTGCGTAGAACGGGTATTTCAGCTAGTGTATACATATTTTTACAAAAAAAAATAAAGGAATGACTGAATGACTGACACCTTAAAAAAGAATGATTTCATTTACTTCAGAGATATAGTATTCTTTTTTTTTTAAATTTACAAATGGCATAGCATATTCTATTTTACGAAATTCATTTATCAAAAGTTTTAATATTTGTATATATTTATTATCAAAAATTATCTATTTCTCATATTTATTATATTTATATGATCATACTTATTTTTCTCAAATTACAATTATTTTTGTCATGCTTTTTTAAAAAGTTATATGTTTTTGCATGAAAAATTTTAGTGAATAAATGAAAGATATTTGGCACAACGGCTATGATTTTTTATCTTGAGGCTCTATATTTATTAAAATGATAGAGCTTAAACAATATATTCATTTTCTTCACATTACAATCATTTGTTTTCTTCTCCTATTTTTTTAAGTGATGTGCTAGTTTATCAAGTGATAGTGAATAAATGAAAGATATTGACGCAACTGCTATGATTGTTTATCTAGTGGTTCCATATTTATTTATATGAGGGAGCTTAAAACTCATATTTATTTTCTTCACATTACAATAATTTGTTTGTTTACCTTTTTATAATTTTTTAAGTGATATGTTTGTATATCAAATGATAATGAATAAATGAAAGATATTGGCACATCTGCAATGAAAGTTTATCTGGTGGTTCCATATTTATTTAGTATATGATGAAACTTAAAATCATATTTATTTCCTTCGCATTACATTCCTTTGTTTTCTTCCTATTTTTTTAAGTGATATGTTTGTATAGCATATGATAATGAATAAATGAAAGATATTGGCACAGCTGCTATGAATGTTTAACTGGCAACTCCATATTTATTTATATGATGGAACTTAAAAATAATATTTATTTTCTTCACATTACAATAATTTGTTTTCTTCCTTTTTTAAGTGATATGTTTGCTTATCAAGTGATAGTGAATAAATGAAAGATGTTGACACAACCGCTATGATTGTTTATCTAGAGGCTCTATATTTATTAATATGAAGGAACTTAAAAGTCATATTCATTTTCTTCACATTACAATCATTTGTTTTCTTCCTATTTTTTTAAGTGATATGTTTGTTTATCAAGTGATAATGAATAAATGAAAGATATTGGCACAGCTGCTATGAATGTTTTCCTGGTGGCTCCATATTTATTTATATGATGGAACTTAAAAACTATATTTATTTTCTGCACATTACAATAATTTGTTTACTTCCTATTTCTCATAATTTTTTGTATCTCATAAATTTGTATACCAAATGTTAGTGAATAAATGAAATAAATGGCCACAGTAACTAAGCACATGATTTTTTTTTATTTAAATTTCGGCTACACTTTCCTGACAACTCTACGATTTGTTTACCTTTGAGTGGATTTAATTTAAGACCAATAATAATTATTTTATTTGACATGTAGGAATTTAACTCTCATAAATATAATATTTTTGTTGAAGGAACATATTTGTGAAATATTTACAAATGATTTCAGCAAAACTATATATATACAACACTATTATTTTGTCTGATTTTAGAGATATTAATAAAGCGCAAACAAATTTTCCCTTTAATTTGTCTTTGGGTTAAACGAATGAATGGGAGGATATTACTTGTCATATGAATTTATAAAATACTTTCCTAAATACTACAGTCATAGATAATTAACGAAATAATTTTCAATTATTTTAATACAGTTTTCAAAAAAACCTTCTTAAATTTAATGTTCCCATTCCTTTTCAGCTACATATTCTTACTTTAATCCAACATTAAGTTTATAAAAACTTATAAAGCGATATTTTTCAGAATTTAAAAAAAAAATTACTTGCACTTGATTTGAAGTTATTTCAAACCAAATTGAATTAAAACCCTTTCGTGTTTGTTTACATGCCTTTCAACAAATCAAAACAAAAGGACAGGTGCATGACCTACAAACCGTCTCATTGCAAATAAACAACTCAACATATTGACACAAAACATTTTTTAAATACTCCAATTCCAATCATAAAAAACTCACCCTAAGCCTAAACACCGGCGAAACACTCCGCACCACAACCCATCCTTTCCCGCTAAAAACCCTTCCTCTCCCGGCTTTCCGAAACCTCACTCACCGTCACTCTATCCAAAACAAACCGCCATCCAACCTCATTCTACTGAATCAAAACAAAATTCCAAGCCCTCTTCTACGACAAAACAAAGATTACAAAGAACTGACCTACCTCGGGGGGTGGGGGTGCTTTTCTGCCCTTTTCTCAGGTATTTTCAGACGATTGTTTATGTGATGGAGCCGCCAGATAATGAATAGCACGGCGAAAGGCGTCTGGATCGCCCACTACGGTAAAGGTGGTTACCGGCGCATGCGCACTGACGTTGGGGTTGCGTCACTCCCGTTTTTTTGCTCGTACAGTTTTTTTTCCCACCCTACCCCTTTGCTTTTTCCCAACCCCTTGCTCACCCCTTTTTTTACCCTCTTTTTCTCGGGCTCCACCGTGGGATTTAGGGGGGTTTCTTAGAAGAAAGTGCCCGGGTTTTTTCGTTCTTTAAAGATGGGGTTGGGGATTTTTTTTAAAGGCTTTCTTTTTGCCTTTGTTGAATGGTGAATGGAGGTGGTTGTTTTTGTGAGGCGAATTTGAGGGTGTCCGAAGCGAAGATCGTTTCAGGTTTTAGTTGCTTTAGAGGTTCTAAAGATTTTTTTATGTATTTTTTTATATTTGAATAATAAGTTTTACCTGTCCCTTAACATCTGCGCAAAAGTATTTCGTGAGAGTGGTTTCTTAGCATGTGCGATTTTTCGAAAGCATTTTCTGAAACATATGCTTATTATCACTATTTCATAAAACTTTACAATCATTAGAACATTTTCAAAAACATTTATTAAAAATCGGTTTATCGAAACCTGCTTGCAGTTTGGTTTCTTACAATTCTGCTATTTTTAAATGTATTTATTTGTTTAGTAAAATTATACTGTTAAATATAGAATCATTTCTTCAATAAATTATAACGTCTGCTTGAAAGTATTTAGTGAGTGTGATTTCTAAGCATGTGCGATATCTTTCAAACATTTTCAGAAACATATGCTTGTTATCACTATTTCATAAAATTTTACTATCATTTAGACATATTCAAAAATATTTATAAAAAAAAGGATTTATTGAAACTTCCTTGCGGTTTGGTTTCTTGGAGCCATGCACTTTTTAAATGTATTTATTTGTTTAATGAAATTATACTGTTTAATATAAAATAGTTTACTTAATAAATTATTACATCCTCTCGTAACTATTTAGTGAGAGTGATTTCTAAGCATGTGCGATTTCTTGAAAACACTTTCTTAAACATATGCTTATTTATTATCACTCTTTTATAACATTTTCCAATCATTGAGACATAATAAAAAATATTTTAAAAAAAAAGGGTTTATTTAAACTAGGTTGCAGTTTGGTTTCTTGGAGCCCTGCTACTTTTAAATGAATTTATTTGTTTAGTAAAATTATACTGTTTAATATAAAATGATTTCTTCAATAAATTATAACATCTGCTTGAAAATATTTAGTGAGCGTGATTTCTAAGCATGTGCGATATCTTTAATTCACTTTCTGAAATGTATGCTTATTATCAATCTTTCAAAAAAAATTGCAATCATTGGGACATATTCAAAAATATTTTTAAAAAAAAGGGTTTATTGCAACTAGCTTGCAGTTTGATTTCTTAGAGACCTGCTACTTTTAAATGTATTTATTTGGGTAGTAAAGTAATAATGTTTAATATAGAATAGTTTATTTAATAAATTATAATATCTGCTTGAAAGTATTTAATGAACGTGATTTCTGAGCATGTGCGATTTATTTCAAACACTTTCAGAAACATGTGCTTTTTAATACTATCATAAAATGTTACTATCATTTACACATATTCAAAAATATGTTTTTAAAAACAGATTATTGACACTTGCTTGCGGTTTGGTTTGTTGGGGCCCTGCTATTTTTAAATGTATTTGTTTAGTAAAATTATATTGTTTAATATAGATTAATTTCTTCAATAAATTATAACAGCTGCTTGAAAGCATTTAGTGAGCGTGATTTCAAAGCATGTGCGATTTATTGAAAACACTGTCTTCAACATATGCTTGTTATCACTATTTCATAAAAGTTTATCATCATTGGTATACATTCAAAAAAATTTTAAAAAAAGGGTTTATCGAAACTAGTTTGCAGTTTGGTTTCTTGGAACCCTGCTACTTTTAAATGTATTTATTTGTGTAGTAAAATATTAATGTTTAATATAGAATAGTTTTTCAATAAATTATAACGTCTTCTTGAAAGTATTTCGTTAGAATGGTTTCTGAGCATGAGCGATTTTTTGAAAACACTTTTTTGAAGATATGCTTATTACCAACATTTCGTAAAATTCTACAATCATTGGGAAATAATGACAAATGTTAAACAGGGGGAAACCATTGGAAAGGAGTGGAAATAAATTAATTTCGTTTAACTTTCGTTTCTTGCTTCGTCAAAAGTCTTATGATTCGATGACGAAACGGGTGTCAAAATTGACGAAAACTGCCTTGACGATCGCAGGTTGCTAAAAAATTAGAGAGTTATTTTTGAGGGTAGGGTATCATCAGTTTTCGCGGCAATACACTTTTATATAAAAAAAACAACTCTATTTTGAAACATTTTTATAATTTAAAATATTGAGGAAACTTTCGAAACCCTTCTGTGATTTTTTTTTAATTTGTTAAGCAAATGAATTTGTTTAAAAATAAATTAAACTATCCTGCAGTGAGAACATATCAACACTGTTAGGAATAGGTATTTGAAAATAAGTAAAATGTACTCAGTTTTTATTACATTCGATACTTTATCATGGCTCCGAATACATGAGTTTCGATTTTGAAAAAGACACGTACTCAACATTTACTAAATGAGTAGATGTTTCCTTACGTAGGCTGCCTTTATAAATCACTTTCAATGAATATTGAGAATTACAACCAAGACTTACCGGGAATCGAACCGACATTTGTAGACACCACTGTCCAGAGCCTTATCCGTTAAACTACCAGGGTGACGTGAAGAAGTTCTAAGAAGAAGAAATGCTGAAACAATTTGCTAAAGTAATGGCAAGTAATATAATTGAGTGTTAATAACTCAAAATTTCTATTTAAACAATCGACATCAAATAACGTGGAAAACCATTTTCTGAACTACTATTTTAATTTAAATAATCATAAAGATCGCTTGAATAGGAGCTTAGATTAGCAATATTAAATCACATTGCTATATATTTTTTAAAAAGTATTGTTACTTACATTTTAATACGTCATACACTCAGTTTCGATGAATTATACTTGAAGAAAACATGTAGATTTAAATACTTATTATTATGTACCTTTTTTTTTACAGTATACAGTTTTGATATTTTGGTCATCTGTCAGTGGGTAAAGACATTTTTAAACGGAGCTTTAAATTTTTTATTAAATATTTTCCTTGCATGGAACTTATAAAAATTTATCCTACCCATAAAATATTCAATTTCATTTCTTGTCCGATACAGGTACACTGTTAAAAATAAGTACTCAAAATATACTCATTTTGATCAATATTGATCACATTCGATACTTATCATAGATCCGAATACATAAGTTTCATTTTTGAAAAAGACGTACTCAAAAATGAGTACAATGAGTAAAAATTAATAAAAAAAAGCAGTTGCTTGCTTACGTAGGATGCCTTCATAAATCACTTTCAATAAATATCAACAATTACTACCAAGACTTACCGGGAATCAAATCCATATCCTAAGTCACCTCAGTTCAGTGCCTTATACGTCGTACTACCAGGGCGACGTGAGGAGGTTATAAACAGAAGAAATGTTAAAAAGGTGCGCCAAAAGAATGGGAAGTAAGGGGATTGAGTTATAATAACTCAGTTTCCATTAAAGCAATCAACATTAAATTATGTGGAAAACCATCTTCTGAAAACCTATTTTAAGTCTGTCAGGTCGCTTTGTTAAAATAGCTTGAACAGAAGCTGAGATCAGCAATAGTTTATTATACTGCTTGAGAAAGTACGATTACTTTAATTTGTACGCCATCGCTCACTTACGATGCAATTGTCCTAGAAGAAAAATGAGTAGGTTTAAATACTCAATTTTAAGTACCTTTCATTTTATGGTATATGGTTTTGTCAATTTGCTCATCTGTCAGTGGGTAAAGACATTTTTAGACGGAGCTTGACATTTTCTATTAAATCTTTTCCTCGTTTGGAACTCATAAAAATTCGTCCCCTCCCCCTCCCCCATAAAATATTCACTTTCATCTTTTCCGACACAGGTAGACTTCCG
Organism: Troglohyphantes excavatus; assembly: GCA_963932185.1. Lineage (NCBI taxonomy): Eukaryota > Metazoa > Arthropoda > Arachnida > Araneae > Linyphiidae > Troglohyphantes > Troglohyphantes excavatus. The sequence goes on from OZ010667.1 coordinate 4,731,945, forward strand.
CAAAACCTTTCACCTTGAAAACTGATTCACCCTTCCAAGACCCCGCGAAACAAACCCAACCCATCTTTCACTTTACCCCTTTCCCTCCTCCCCAAAACTTTCACCACTTTCTCACGATCGTCCCAGTTTTCCAAGACATCCCCCCCCCCCTATTCCTCCCCCCCTTTACAACCCCTCAACAAAAAAAACCCTCCTTTATTCGCACCCCTCCTTTAAGAATTTTCTTCCCTGTTCCCCTAACTGTACCTGTAACGGTGAAGACATGGAATGGAGGAAGTAGAAGTTTTTTTTTATTTGTGCGTTTGAACCCACCCCTTTTCTTTCCATTCTTCTTGAACTTGAACTTCAGAACGCGCCCTTGATTTCTGTTCAGTAGGTCAGGGGCGTAGGGAAGGGGACGTTGATTTCTTTGAGGGGGTGCGAGAAAGGGTTGGTGTGGATTTACCGGCGAGAGGGGGTTTTACCTGATATTTTTACTTTCGGAATATAGAGTAATATTTTAGTAAATGTTATGCAGGATTAGAATTTGCGGTTAATCTTGTATTTTTTTTATATATATTCCCATCGTTGTCATTTATACAAGGTGTTTAAGAATTATCTTTACAACTTCGGCACACAATAAAGCCTAAAATAAAAATATATATCTCAGATATGTTGCTTGTACATGAAAAAGCAAGACATAAAGTTTATTTGTACACATTTTTTTAAAAACTTTTTTTTTTAAATGAATTTTTTTTAAATTATTATTTTAATATATTTTAAGATATTAAAAAAAAACTTTAATATTAACTGGCGAGAGGGGGTTTTACCTGATGTTTTTACTGTCTATTATACTATTCGGAATATAGAGTAATATTTTAGTAGATGTTATGCAGGATTAGAATTTGCGGTTAATCTTGCATTTTTTTTTATAGTTTCCCATCGTTGTTGTTTAAGAATTATCTTTACAACTTTGGCATACAATAAAATCTAATATATATAGATATATATATATATATATATATATATATATATATATATATATATATATATATATATATATATATATATATATATATATATATATATATATATATATATATATATATATATATATGTTGCTCGTACATGTATCAGCAACACATACAGTTTATTTGTACACAGTTTTTTTAAACTTTTTTTTTTTAAATGAAAGTTTTTTTTAATATATTTTTAAGATATTAAAAAAAATATTTAATACAATTTTTTTTACTAATAAAATTGTATGTGTTGTTGTTACATAGACAAGCAACATAACTTAGCCATCTTATTTCTTTTAGATTTTACTGTATGTCAAAGTTGTAACGATGATTTCCATACACCCATACTCAGGAGAAATCTCAATGCATTAAATGGTCTTGGAATGGTGTGTTGAATGGTTTGTTAATAGTTTTGTAAAAAAAAACTGTGTGCAAATAAAACTTTATGTGTTGCTCTTATATGTACAAGCAACATAAATTTTCTAGCTTATTTATTTTCGTTTTTATTGCGTGTCGAAGTTGTAAAGATAATTCTTAAACACCCTGTACGTTATGCCCTGATATAAGAAAAAAATTAAGTTTAAATGCACATGAAATGAACACATATTAAAATGAAACTTTCGTAATTCCATCTGCATTCTTGACCAATATAGAGATGTTGGACGCCAATGCGATTAGATGTGATTTAAGGGACATATCAAATTCATTAATATGCAATTTTGTTTTTATTAAAAAAAATAATTAATAAAAGCATTTAAAAAGGAAAGTTAAACATGTTATTGAAAGTGGTTTATATAGCACAAAATTATTCAAAGATATTAATCGTAATCTGATAAAGCAACTCTAATAATCGATATAGTGAGTTCTGAATTGAATATACTTGTATAGAAAAAAAATTTAGTTCATTATGGCTTGCATCAAAGAAGAAAAAAGAACGAAAGCATTTTATGTCAAACAAAGTTCCATGTGCAATTTTAAAATATATCAAAATATTATTTGCAATATTAAAAAATATTGGACAATATTATATTTTGTTTAATAGATTGCTACTCATATATATCAATCACTCAGAGCTAAACCGGAACAAATCCAAAATATAAAAATAAATGTTTGTTGCGGATTAATATTTGTTAATGGTGTATATTATCAAGTGAGCCAAGTCCCTGCTATTGATAATTCCAACATACGGCATTATTAACATCTAAATCACTTTAAGATTCAACTAGTGTTAATAAACTTTTACCTTGACTATCACAAAACTACAATGTTAAAAATAGGTATTTAAAAATAAGTAAAATTTACTCAATTTTGATTATTTTCTATGCTTTTCATAGCTCCAAATACATAAAGTTCATTTTTGAAAAAGAGATGTACTCAAATAGGAGTAAAATGAATATAAAAAGCATTTTCTTGGCTACATAGGCTGCCTTCACGAATCACTTTCAACAATTAGAACCCTGACTTGACTGCAATCGAACCAACTCCGTCTACCTGATGTCGTCCACACAGAAGTCATGGGCATATTCGTTGTGCCACCACAGCGATGTGAAGAAGTTATAAATAGAAGTAATGTTAAAAAGTCGTGGCAAAAGAATGGAAATTAAATAATTGAGTTGTAATAACTCAGTTTCCATTGAAGCAATCAACCTCAATATTGTATTTGAGGTCGATTGTTTCAATGGAAACTGAGTTATTACAACTCAATTATTTAAAACATCTTCTGAACAAATTTTTAAGTTTGCTACGTCGCTTTATTAAGGTGGCTTGAACAGAAGCTGATATTACCAATATTAAACCATACTGCTCATTTTTGCGAAAGAACGATTATTTAAGTTTGAATACGTCATCGCTCATTTACGATGCAATTGTACTAAAATAAACGAGTACGTCCATGTACCAATTTTTAAGCACATTTTTTTATAATGTATAACTTATGTACTTGATTCACTTTAACTCTGCACGCTTCATATATTAAACTAATCAAATCCAACTTAAATTTCAGAAAAGGAACAGCCATATTAAATATCAAATTAAACGCATTTATAAAACCAACCATTTCAATTTCCGATTAAACCCACTTAATCAAACAGCTTACATCAGGAATTTCACGATAAAAGCCAATAATTGTCCAGCGATCCCTCTTTAAATATACCTCTGAGAGCGGCTTTAGGCAGATGAATCTTAAACCCGGGCACTCTTCCGTTGATTGATTTAATTACGGGTTAACACACCGATGGGCCATAATTAACCCTGATCACCGTAATTAATAGGCTCGGTTTCTTCGCCATTTCGTGGAAGCATGCCTCTGGGTGACGCCAAGGTTGGAATTAAGTGAGAACACCGAGTGTTCAGGTAAGGCACTTGGCGGAGCTGTTGGCCGGCCAGGTGTTACATAAATCATTGTTTTAATGAAGCCTTATCGAAGTTTGGTGATAGGTTGATGTGGATTAGGGGGTATTTGGAATAGAATTTTGGAGATGGTGTGTGAAGATTAATTTTGATTGGACAATTTTTTTTAATTGTCCGAGGTATTTATTTGTGCTTTCTGGTATACAATATGAAATATAGAGCAATGAAAGGAATGAAATGGAATTGGAACTTTAAAGGGCGTGGTACCCAAACATTGTAAAATTCAAGACGATTTTTTATTTGGTAAAGTTGTAGTTTGGAATCTTCTAAATATGCTTTCAAAATTCTAAAATTGTACCTATGTTTTTAAATAGTTATTTAAGATTTCGTGCTGTTTGACAGCTATGTTTTTTTGAGAAAGACAACTTCCAATCTTTTTTTCTCAGAGTTGGATGTATGTATGTATGTATGTATGTATGTATGTATGTATGTATGTATGTATGTATGTATGTATGTGTATGTATGTATGTATATATATATATATATATACATATATATATATATATACATACATATATATATATATACATATATATATATATACATACATATACATACATATATACATACATATATATATATATATATATATATATATATATATATATATATATATATATATATATATATATATACATATATATATATATATATATACATATATATACATACATATATATATATATACATATATATATATATTATATATATATATATATATATATATATATATATATATATATATATATATATATATATATATATATATATATATATATATATATATATATATATATATATATATATATATATATGTAAATATATATATATATATATATACATATATATACATACATATATATATATATACATATATATATATATTATATATATATATATATATATATATATATATATATATATATATATATATATATATATATATATATATATATATATATATATGTAAATATATATATATATATATATATATATATATATATATATATATATATATATATATATATATATATATATATATATATATATATGTAAATATATATATATATATATATATATATATATATATATATATATATATATATATATATATATATATATATATATATATATATGTAAATATATATATATATATATACATATACATATATTGAAATATTTTAAATATAAATTTTGTTATTTGGATGTTGTGAAAAATAATTACATGTTCAAATCGTTTTAAGAAAAAAATTGTACTCATATATAAATAAAATGAAATATTTTATATTTAATATATATAATTTCTTCTTTCTGGTAATGTTGAAACTTTTTAAGGATTCTGCTATAACATTTTTATAATTAATGCTTTCAAATTACATTTGTTTAATATGAAATATTTTTTATCCGGAAAATTTCCTTTAATTTTTCTTAAATATATAATTTTAATTACTTGTTTGATGTTTTAAGGCGTATTCAAATATTTTTGCTTCTTAAGTTATGTAATAAATATAGAAATTAAGAACACCATTATGCAGTAACATACTTCTTTATTACTTTTGCTTGTTCAAGTTCATAAAATCGAAAAATATAATAATTAGTTCTTAAATAAAAGCCCCTTGAATATCATTCAAAAACAAATATTTATATGATGATTTCTAGTCTCATGAAATCCATAAAATTATCTGTGTATTTTTTTAGAACTAAATCAAAATATCAAACAATTATTTAAATCAATTTTGAATTTAAGGATTTTTGTGAATTCTCCAAATATAATTTTTCATACAATTCAAGTACTACTTTAGTTTGCAAAGTGTCATAACAATTGCTAATATTTAACATAAATTTTAAAAAAAGGTTATTTTTCTAAAACTCAAAAGCAGAATACAATTTAATGGTTCAAAATACTGGAAAATTTCATCAATGCATATAAACATTTTTCAAAAAAACAAAAATAATTGAAATAACATACATCGAATTTACCTTTCAAAACGTTAACAGTATATAATCTTTTCTACATTTTACAACAGAGAATACATGCTACTTATTTCAGTATATAATTGTATAGCTGAATTATCTTTATACTTTCCTATTGTAATAAAAACAAAAAAAATCCAATTTTTTTTTTCCAAAATACAATTTCTTTAGAAATAGTAGTTTCCATTCCTTTTTTGTTGTATGTGAACATCTATTATGCGGTCTTCAAATTCCCGGAACTTTCAAAGATTTTCTTTCTTTTAAACAACTGGTCCATAACGCAAACTTGCACGCCTTTTCTTATATAATTATAGGTACGGTCTATTCTTTTATTTTTAATTCTTCGGAATCTGCAGAAGATTGTAATTTTTTTTTCGAAAGACGTCGGCATCAAGTTAAGGGTATTTGCTAAAACCTGTTTTATACACAATATCCTACTTCTCTTTTCAAAATGGGAGAACGCTAACATTTCAGACCCACTACAAAAAAAATTATATAGAACTGTTAGGGACTTGCCTTAGATATATCTTTGAGATAACATTAGAATGTTGGAATATTTACATATCTTTATTTATTTTATAACTAGCTATTTCTGTCGCCAATTGACAACTGTGCAGCTCTAGTGCGACGTTAGTTAACTGACCGAAATAATATACTGGTTGTCCCCGCAATGTTGGGGAAATTTTACGATATATGCATTAAAAAAATTAATGGAATCCCGTCGAGACTAGAACCCGCGAGATATTGTTTAAACGTCCGAGCGATACCAACTAAGCTACATAGACACGTTCTAGTTTATGTAAATATATTTTAAAGATGTTTCCTCATATAATTATTCTAAATTTTTTAAAATCACTTGTAAAACTGAACGGAATCTTACCAATCCAAGCCTCAGGAGCTCATCTTGAAGAATAATAGTACACTGTTAATAATATGCACTCTAAAATAAGTAAAATATAGTAATTTTTTAGTACAACATTCGATGCTTATCATAGCTCTGAATACAGGTTTAACATTTGAAAAAGACATGTACTCAAAAATGAGTAATAATAAATTAAAAGAATAGTTGCTAGGCTACATGAGTTGTCTTCATAAACCACTTTCAATAAATATCAACAATTACAACCAAAACTTAACGGATATCAAACCCAAATCCTCAGACACCGCAGTCCAGAGCCTTACACATTAAACTACCAAAGCAACTTGAAGAGATTATAAACATAAGTAATATTAAAAAGGTGTACCAAAAGAATGGTAAAGATAAATTAGTTGTAATAACTCAGTTTCCATTTCAGCAATCGGCATCAAATAATGTGGAAAACCATCTTCCAAACAACTATTTTAAGTTTGTCAGATCGCTTTGTTAAAATGGGTCAAACAGAAGCGGAGATGAACAATATTAAAACACACTGTCATTGAGAAAGTACGGTTTAAAAATAATTGTTTAATTTTAAAATTCAGCAAGTTAATGTTATTCTTCCTACAAACCAATTATGAAGGTAATAAAACCGCAAGTGATTCTTTCAGCTAGTAGCTAATTTTTGTCTTAAAACTAAACTAATATCATTAAAGTTACAAACTCAAGCTTCAGAATATTTTAAGACTACAAATTTAATAGGCGAATAAAAAAAAATATTTATTTAAATATGTAAGCTTATTTAAACAGTATATTACTAAACTACAAAGAATATAACTTTCTGAATTAAAAAAAAGAGAACAACTTTTGTGACATCAAAAATGCTAAGAGTTCAAAAAAAAATTCTCCTACTATTAAAGTTTATTTTACATATTACAACACATTTAAAATACACTTACTATACAGCGTTATTGTTCTAGATAAAAAATAGATTACGTTTAAGTTACATTAAACAGAATAGATTTTATTGTGTTCTAAAATTAGTTAAATAGTGACATACACTTATTAGGTAAATGCAAGTTTAAATAGTTCAGAAAAAACTAGAATGTTTTATTTCGTATAACAATATTTCAACATTCCTTGTTAAATTATCGATAACGAATTATTTAAACTTATTGCGTGTTAAAAGTATAATGTTTTCCTCAATTTTCCTGAATTTTGTGAAAATGTTACGTAGTATGATTTTTTGAAAATAATTATAAAGTTTTTTTAATATTTAATTTTTACAATTGAATGGTTCAAAACACCATACATTTTTTTCCACAGCCCACTTTTGTTTGAAATTGAAGTCTCATATTACCTACCAATTAGACTTTCATTGCAAAAAGTTGTGAAACAGTAAGGATTGATAAAAGTCATTTAAAAAATGGTAAAGGATCATAATGATGTTTATACATATGTTTGAAGGTATATATATATATATATATATATATATATATATATATATATATATATATATATATATATATATATATATATATATTTTTTCGCTTCATTTGCATGTTCAAACAAGGATGAAACGTACACTGTTAAAAATAGGTACTCAAAAATAAGTAAAATATACTCACTTTTGAGTATATTCGATGCTTATCATAGCTCCAAATACATAAGTTTCATTTTTTTAAAAAAAGACATGTATTAAAAAATGAGTAAAACAGTTGCATTCATACATAAGCTGCCTTCATAAATCACTTGTAATAAACTACCAGGTGTACTACCAGGGCGATGTGAAAAAATTATAAACAGAAGACATTTTAAAAAGGTGTGCCAAAAGAATTTGAAGTAAGATAATTGAGTTGTAATTACTTTTGTCTCTTATTTGTAAATTTTACACTCATTTTAACATATATTAATTTGGTTTTCATTTAAACAATCGACATCAAATAATGTGGAAAACGATCTTCTGAATAACTAATTTAAGTTTGTCAGGTCGCTTTGTTAAGATGGCTTGAACAGAAGCTGAGATTAGCGATATTAAATCAAAGTGCTCATTTTTGAGAAAGTACGATTACTTAAATTTGAGTACGCCATCGCTCATTTACGATGCAATTGTACTCAAATAAAAACAAATATGTTTAGGTACTCATTTTTAAGTATATTTTTTTACAGTATATAATATGTCCAGAAGAAGGGGAGGGAGAATTTCATGAGCATATATGAAAGATGGGGTCCCTGGTCCTATTTTTGTTTTAGCTAGGGAACCGTACCTTAATGTTAATTGAGAACCCTTGCCCTAGATGGATCATCATTTCTCTTTCTACGAATCTTCGATTTTTTTTAAAGTAATTTCTACATTAATGTATTTCTCAAAAAATGTCGATCGAAAGTTCAAAGGTTTTTCTTTAAAACTATTCGTATCAACAATGCATAAAAACTACTTCAAAGTTCATTTCTACAATTATTCAAAACATTTCGACTACACTAATCAACGCAACAAACACCGCGAACATTCGACAACAAATAAAAGCCCCACAAAATGGATTTCTTCGTGTGTTATATAACTGGACTTTCTCCTTCGCAAACCACTTCATTTATATTCGAAACAGTGCCTTGGTCCAAACGAAGGTTGGATGAAGTAGCAGTAATTGTGGATGAATTGAACGGGTAGAGCAATTTTGAGCAGCCAAAGCCATAAATCAAGTAATTCACTTAGTCGTACGGACATCTGCGATTTGTTTGTCCTTGGTTAACGAACGTTGTCCAAAGTTGCGTCTTAGTCATTTTTTTCTTTTGTTGAAATAGCGTTTGGGGTGTGGATTTTTATGTGGGGATGGATACAAAAGCAAAATAAATAAAATATTTGTTTTAACATTTATATTTTGTACAATATTAGTTTTATTTATTTTTACACAGTGAAAAAAAGTTCTTAAAATGAGTACCTGAACCAATTTGTTTTTCTTTGAGTACGATTGCATCGTAAATGACGTACTGAAACTTAACCAACCGCACTTTCTAAAAATTGAGCAGTGTGTTTTAATATTGCTGATTTCAGCTTCTGTCTAAGCCATCTTAACAAAGCGACCTGACACACTTAAAATAGTTGTTCAGAAGATTGTTTTCCACATTATTTTATGTCAATTGCTTAAATGGAAACTAAGTTATTACGACTCAATTATCTTACTTTTTATTTTTTTGCCACGCCTTTTTTAACATTACTTTTGTTTATAAGTTTTTTGCATCGCTCTTAGTAGTAAAACGGATAAGGCCCTGGAGATGCGAACGACATCAGGTAGACGGATTGGGTTCGATTCCCGGTAGGTCCTGGTTGTAATTGCTGAAATTTATTAAAATTGATTTATGAAGGCAGTCTATGTAGGCATGCTACTGCTCTTTTATTAATTTTTATTCTTTTTTGAGTACATGTCTTTTTCAAAAATGGAACTTATGTATTCGAATCTATGATAAACATCAAATGTAATCAAAAATGAGTACAGTTTAATTATTTTTGAGTGCGTATTTTTAACAGTGTACTGACAAACTACTAAACTCTATAAAATCTCTCTCTAAAAACTCTATAAAAAAACTTTTAAACTAACTCTATAAAATATAAAAGTAGATTGGCTGGTTGAAAAAACGTCGAACTTGAGCTACACAATAGGGTATTGGCTACGGTTCAGAATCTATCTCTGCGAATAAAACAGGGAACACAAATTTTTATATTAATTAAGTTTTACGAATATATACTAATTAAAGACTAAAATAAGTAATATTTTAATCACGTAATTTTGTTTAATTGCACTGTTAAAAATAGGTACTTAAAAATAAGTCAAATGTACTCATTTTTTTTATTACATTCGATACTTATAATGGCTTGGTGGTCTTCTTCAATTTAGAAAAAGACTTGCAAAAGAAGAGCAGATGCATGCCTACATGGTGCCTTCATAAATCACTTTCTTTAAATATCAACAATTGCAATCAAGACTTACCGGGAATCGAACCCAGATCATAATGCACAACAGCCCAGTGCCTTACGCGTTAAACTACCAGGGCGAATTAAAGTAGTTATACACAGAAGTAATGTTAAAATGGTGTGACAAAAGAATGAGAATTAATATAATTGAGTTGTGATAACTCAGTTTCCATTTCCGCAATCGACATCAAATAAAGTGGAAAACCATCTTCTGAACAACTATTTTAAGTTTGTCAAGTCGCTTTTTTAAGATGGCTTGAACAGAAGCTGAGATTTGTAATATTAAATCACACTGACTGCTCATATTTTAGAAACTTCGGTTACTGAAATTTGAATACGTCATCGCTCATTTACTATGCAATTGTACTCAAAGAAAAACGAGTTGGTTCAAGTACTACTTTTTAAGTACCTTTTTTTTACAGTGTAAAACTGCTACGTTTTCTTATATACAACATAACAGTAAATGACAATTCAATAAGTTATTCCGTAAAACTTTATTTGCGCATTAAATATATTAGTTATAAGTTTAAGTTATTAAGTTTATTAAAATTAATATAATTTAAGAACATAACGCGTATATTCTTACATTGTCTACTTCACCGTCACTACTTCGTTAGCATTTAAATAGCTTTCCGGTTTAGCCTAGAATGGACTATTTACTAAATCGCCTGAAATATTAATGAATTAACATCAGGTTCATTAAACTCTATAGATGCGTCAAGTTCCAAGCTTAATAAGATTAAAAGATCAAGATCTTAAGACGTCACACATACATCCAAATGAAAAAAAGAAGTTATCACGTTACTTATACAGAAGCTTTCATGCTTTTTACGAGCTAATCCTGTACTCGGTTTCTTTCTAAAAACCACCTGAGTCTTTCAGATCATCGATTTTCCTTTCCTAACCTCTTGGTAAATTCTTCTTCAAATCAGAAGTCAAGTCTTGTAACAACAAAAATGTTTATACGCCTCTCACAGTCTATTTCATGGTACTTGAAAACAAACCCCCTTAATAAAAGCAGATGAGCTTTTAAAATCATCTTGACACCTAAACCCCTCTGGTCAATGCTGTCACGTTAGGATTCGAACCATAAAAAAAAATTAAATAACTCGCCAACTCTGATGTACGCTACTTGAAAGCAATCCTCCCCGATAAACAAGCAGATGAGTCTTCCCAATGTCTAACAACCAACCGATGCTCTCAAAATGCGACATAAAATCCTAAAAAAAAACCGAAGAAGCTTTCACGCCTTTCAAATTCTGATGTCCTGCCATTTGAAAACAATCTCCACTGATGATTCCGGATGAGTATCTTTAACTTCCTCAAACAAGATGGATGAATGTTTCTGGAATTAGGAACTTGAGGTTCTTGCAATGCAGATCCGTCAATGTCAATGCGGAAGCTAGCTTCGCATCGTTTATGCCGATGTACACAATTAAAAGGATCTTTTTGGGCGAGCAGATGGTTTCGGCCAACGGTCCGCTCGGATAGGAAGAGAAAAAAGAGAGCCAATAATCTGTTTTGCCATCTATGGCAATCCAAACAATCCACCAGACCCAGTATTAGTTTCTGTCCTATTAATTGGTTTGAGTAATCACTAGTGATAAGTTGCGATTGAGCATTGAGATAGAAAGAATGGTACTCGAATGGGAATGGGAACTCGGAAGAAGATGGACAGTTACAGTTATGGCTGTCTCGTGGAGGATTATTTATTATTTTAGATTAAATTCCTATCTTTAACTTAGTTAAAAAAAATAACTGTGTTATGATGTTTCGTGGATTATTTCAAATTCTATTTATTTGACTTATTTTAATTCCGTAGATGTATATTAAAACGTGAACGTTTTTTAAAAAAATATTGAAAGTAATTTTAAAACAAAGAGTAAAGAAAATAGATATTTTATTGTCTGGATTGTATTGTTAAGGTAAGTTGGATATTAAATATATAAATTATTGAACTGTAATGACTTTATAAATATGTAATTTTTTTACTGTAATGATATTTACTGTTAACTATATCCGTTTAAGTTAATCTATTTAAAAGGTTAAGACTTTATTCACATTTGCAATGAATTTAATTGAAATCATATTGATCATAATAATTTAATTTCAGATAATTAAAAATACCATTATTCTAAAAGAAAAGTTTAATATATGCTCTGGATTATCAAAGATGTTATCCAGTTAAAAATTTAAAGCTTATTATTTATAGAATTTAAATCGTAAACGCATCATATACTTAAATATAATATGTATTTTAAATGTTTACATGGTATGTCATTGAATGGCCCTAAAAATACATATTTTATGCTCGAATATTTATGTTGCCAAAAACATTTAGAATTTAAAATGTATTGACAGTTAGAAAATATATATATGTTTTGTAAATGTGTATAACTTAATTGAGACCAAATTTTGTGTTTACATTTCTAGTCATATACGACATATAAAATGAGATGTTAAAAGTAATAGATGTGTAAATCAATTTTTGAATCAATATTAAGTTAATGTCATATTTGAATTCTATACATTTAAATCCATAAAATGGAAAAAAAATATGTTTTGTATGTCAAGGGAAGCCCCTTGTAAAACTTCTAGTTAAAATAATTAATTTATCTAGTTAAATTGACTTACACCACTTCTGCTTTCATCGCCTCGAATATGTAGCTCGTAAAAGAAGTGAGCCCTCTAGTTTCAAAACCAGACAGATCCCTTTTGACAAATTTTCAAAAGAAACAAAACGCTGATTAAACGCATTATTTATGAAATAATTTTATCTTCTTTTTTTGCAAAGTGGTTTTAGATAGACACAGGTCATAATCAAATTTTAGCTATGTATAAGCATTACTTTAAAAGATAACTTTTTTTTAATTTATCTGGTTTTGCAACCAAGCTGCGAAATATAGCTCGATTACTACGCTGCGGTCTGTGCGCAGTAACCTACGCGCACATTGAATTATATGATTTTAAAACTGATTTCTTTACTTATATAGTTTTGCAACACATTGTTTCTTTCACACAATAACATTAATGTTATCTAGTTGCGTTGGAATGTTATTACTTCGCCTACTCATAGATCTCTAGGAAACTAAAAATAAACGACATGATCTAAAAATAAAAAAATGGATTTATCTGGTTTTGAAACTAGAAAACTCCTGTAATGAAATATAATGAGAAAATAAACGTTTCAATTCCTGCTTTTGAAAAGTTGAGAAAATGTACGTAAACCTATATATCTTGTAATCGGCGATTTCTTCTTCTTTACCATTTCATTTCCTAATTTTTATTATGTGATTTTTTTATATAGATCGTTATGTTTGTGTTTGATAGGAAACGTATTATTGAGAAATTATCAATCATTTTGATTTTGATTTCATAGTTTTTTTTAAACTAAAATATAAACAGAAAAAGTCGATAATTTATCGCTGTTATATATTTATAATGTAACGTAATTTTTTTTTTTTAATTTTTAGGTAGCCATAGTTTTTGAGAAGTTTTCTTTTTTTTTATTATTGCAAATTCTTGTACCATAAATACGAATGTTATCGTGCCTTGCATCTTTAAGCATATTGGAATTAGTTTTATATTTATGTAAAAGTAAAACAATTATGTGAAATAAGGAAAACAAATGTATGTTAGAAAAGCAGGGTAAGGTGGGGAAAAGTGGGTTTTGAAACACTATTTTTGACATTCAAAGTCCAATTTCTCTACGGAAAAGAAATTACAATTGTTTTATTAAAATTTCACTTATTTATTGGAAAAAAACTGTATATTTTAATTTAATTCTGAGTTTTTTAAGAAATATTTTTAATAATTACTTTTCTAAAATAACCTACCTCGATTCATATAGGGACAAAATGACTTTTTTGTGGAATTAATGTAATTTATCGTGTAAAAGGAACAATAAAAAAATATTTAGTCAAATTAGTACCTTGAATAAAATAGAATAAATAACAATCATTAACTCTGAAAAACGCGGTATGCCCATCAAAAAAATTTAGAAAAGGAAAAAACGCTACCCCCCGCCTTTAAAAAAAATCCATCGAATTTGTGGCTAAAACAGTTGTGGTATAAAATCCACAAGTCAACTACATTACGCGTCTCAACCCTGCACACCCTCTCGCTTGAGAAAAGCTTTTTTTTCAGCTCGGTTTTTAGCTTGGTTAAAAATTTATAATTATAAAATAATTGTGTATTTTATAAAAATAATTGTGTATTTTATAAAAATATTTTTGATGTATAAAATAAATTTACTTTATAAATAGTTAAACATGTTTGAAACTGTGAACTTTTATACTTTTTAGACTATCGGATGTATGAAAATATACTTATACTTGACAAATTAAGAATACTAGTATACATAAAATAAATAAAACAAAATTCAAATTAAGCTTCTTATGAAACGGGAAATTAATCTGTTTCCCCAAATAATAATAATATTTATTTAATTTATACTATCTGAAGAAATAACCATAATAATTATTATTCAAAATAATAAGTTTACTTCCTGTAGACAAATGTTTTTCTATTATAATGAAAAAGCATATTCTTAAATGTTCAAAGAAAAAGTAACTAGATAACTTATAAAAGATACAATTCTTATAGCAATAACTTAATTTCCATACTTCGCTGTTATAGTCTTAATCCCAATTGGTTGTTATTAAACTTCAATTTTAGTTAGTTTCTCCTCTCTGTTTGAAATAGACAATCCATTAAAAAACTATAAAAATATTACCCAACGAACGTGATGTTCCTCAATTGACTTTCCCATCAAACTCTTAACCAGGTGCGGAAAACCGTCCGATACAAAACACCTTTTTAAACTGTCAACATCAAGAAATCCATACCTAAACTATGGCGCTAAACACTCACAAAATCCCAAATTGGCTGGAACATCATTAACTTGTCCAAATCATCAAATTAGCGTCAACGATCCAGCGAAACTGTTAACAGACACTGAATGCCAAGTACGCCAGAAATTGGCGATATTAGTCGTAATCTAATAAGATAACACTTAATGAACCTAAATGACTTTTAATGGATATTGTCTATACTTCTACCTCTAATGGATGTATTGGAAGCTTATCTAGGTAGGGAATTTCTGGACACCTTCGAACGGATGTTACATGATACGAGTGTGATTAGTTTAGTAACCGTATTAATTGTGTTATTAGCAACGAGTCCGTTTTGTTTAGGAGTTTAGTCAGGTCGTTAATGGACTTTTGGTATACTTTGAAATGTAGTTTGGGACATTTTTTGTCACTTTGGTCCGTTGTTTTTAAAAAATATGGTGGAGAAATAGTCGGAAATGGACATCAATCAAGTGCAAAGTTAACATTGCACTATCATTTAATGAAAAATGTAATAATCTATGTTTCATTAGTGTTGGTTTCGAAACTACTTTTGGATTACCAAAGTGATAAGACATCAGGTAACATATCATATAAGAATATTTTACATTCAATTGTTACTTTTTTTATTTCTATCTCCCAACTAAAAAGTCAACATAAAACCTTTATCAAACTTGAAAAATTGGATATTTTTATGCAGGTTTAATGTTTAAAATTTCAGCATTAAATTTTTTGGAGATATGCAGGATTTATAAAGGTGTTATACAGACAAATTAAATTCTTAAAAACACAATTCAGGTTTTATAAAGGTATTTTGAACAACTTGCAGAAATTATGAAGGTTTTATAAACTATTGATGCTGATTTTTTTTGTTAGAATATCAAAATAGATCATTACGCATGAAAAAGAGATATTTTTATAAAAAAAATTATGTTAATATATTCGCGTTTTACTTTTTAATCCCTGAATTTGGACAATTATGTCGTCATAAACTAACTCCACAATTTTTAAAATTCATTTATTTAGCTTCTCCAATTTGTCTTTAAAAATGCACCTCTTATATTATTAAAAATTCATAAATAAAATAAAATGGTGATCTGTTGGAAATGGCTCTAACTCCACTTCAAGGCGATTTTTGATAAAAGAAAGGCATATAACGGCAAGCATATACTAAAAAGACCCTAAATCCAAGATTAAATCCATTAATTGTACATATAAAAACATGGTAAACAATGTATTGTAAAATAAAATATAATTATCACCAAAATAAATTTTTGTACATACAGAACAACTACTTTAAACAATAAAAACATTTTCAATTATCACAACTTTGATGCAGGTGATAAATTCGATTTTTCTTGTTTCGTGTAATTTTTTTTTTCCTTTTTGGATATACAGATTTCTGTCGTACGACAGCAGAATTATAGTTAAATAAAAAATACAGAAAAAGTTATACAAGGAAAGTTATATAAATGCACCTTTTCTAGAAATCGCAATATTCTATTAATTAGCGTATGATAAATATATCAAACTTCGTTCGTGCTTGTCGATATATCAAGTTATACAACACAATTTTATGAATTTTTAAAAAACTCTTTATATTATACACAAAAAAATTGTGTCAAAATAGTTATATAGAAAACAATTATGAACCTGTTTTAGTTTGCTTTTGTTTGGTTAATTAACGTCGCACTAGAGCTGCATAGTGGGCTATTGGCGACGGTTCCGGGTCCCTCTCGAAGGAAAGGCCCGGGAACACACACACATTCATACATGCACCTCGTTATTT
The DNA here is from genome assembly GCA_963932185.1 of Troglohyphantes excavatus. Classification (NCBI taxonomy): domain Eukaryota; kingdom Metazoa; phylum Arthropoda; class Arachnida; order Araneae; family Linyphiidae; genus Troglohyphantes; species Troglohyphantes excavatus. The sequence goes on from OZ010667.1 coordinate 4,748,791, forward strand.
TAGAACCATGGTCAGATGACGAGGAAACACCTGAACTGGCACACAACGCCTTCAATAGACGTCGGGACTTTGGACCCCAAACAAATGTATGGTGCACCAGTCCCGTATACACGCCGTTAATTTCTGCGGATGTTCTGAACGACTTTTCTAATATTTTGTAGCGAAGCTGGCAACCCTCCGATCACAAGATCACTACTTTTTTACTTTTCTTTGTCAAGTCCATCGTCTAGGCCCGAACCAGGAATCTTCGAATCCCCAGCTGACACCTTTCACCGTGCGGCCACGGAGGCCTCAGGAAAGACCCGGGAGCACATTCACATTCACACATCGGGTCTTTCCTTCGAGATTGACTCCGAACCGTCGCCAATAGCCCAATGTGCAGCTCTAGTGCGACGTTAATTGAAAAAAACAAACCAAACCAAAACATTCACACACACATTCATACATGCAGCTATTTATTTTAGAACCACGGACCATGCTCGAATATTATGAATAATTGTTCCCGGGTCTTTCCTTAGAGAACCTTATGCAACTGTTGACAATAGTTCATTGTACTAGCTCTAGTTTAAAAAACAATGGCCTCCGTGGCCGAGCGGTGAAAGGCGTCAGCTGGGAATCCAAGGATTCCTGGTTCGATCCTAGGCGATGGACTTGACAAAGAAAAGTACAATAGTAGTGATCTTGTGATCGGAGGGTTACCAGTTTCGCTACAAAATTCTAGAAAAGTCGTCCAGAACATCCGCCAAAACATACGGGACTGGTGTTCGATAAATCTGATCGGGGTCCAAAGTCCCGACGTCTATTGTAGGCGTTGGGTGCCAGTTCAGGTGTTTCATCGTCATCTGACCATGGTTCTAAAATAACTAGGTCCATGTATAAATGTGTGTGTGAATGTGTATGTGCTCCCGGATCTTTCCTTTTTTCGTGATAGACCCCGAACCGTCGCCAATAACCCACTGTGCAGCTCTAGTGCGACGTTACTTAACCAAACCAAACCAAACGTAGTTTAAAAACACACACACACAATTCTGAAATGATTGATTTACTACTAACAAATCTTAATAATAATTTTAATCTATTAGAATCTGAATTATGCGATGTTGTACGCTAACCTCTTATTAGTATTCAACTGCAGAGTTAAATGCTACTAAAAATGATTGATCCTTACTTCCATCTATATCTTTTTTAATTAAGCACCGATAATATGCAATTTATGAATATTATTTATTATTAATGATCTCTTATCCGAAGTCCAAAATATTAATGCATATAGATAATTGTACCTTTAAGAACTCTGCAGGTGAGAAGTAATGCATTATTTATTATCAATTATAACTTGACAGCATTTTTATTCATTTACATGAGCAGATAGCTAAATTCAGATAGTTTTTAGATTCAGGTAGCTTTAATATTTTATTATTCAGATAGTTTAATTAAATGAATAAACGTCTTTGTTTAAGACACGAAATGACGTAACAGCCATAAGCGTAATTTTTAGTTATAAGCGAAATTATATGTGTTTTATATTTAATGAGTGGTATTTTGGGACGAAGGTGCGCATTTGAATGCATAACCATATCCATGTAATATATTATCTAAAGCCGGCGCCACATATGCGGTATTCGCCGAATACCGAGCGACTCGCCTTAACCCGAGCGACTCGCCATAACCCGAGCGATTTACTATTACTTGCTCGGATTACAAAAACCTGAGCAACTCGGCTTCTTGCGAGTATACTTGCCGATTTCAGAACATTTATTCGCAGTAGGAAGCATGGCCGGATTTAATAAAAATATAAATTTTGATAAAAATAGTATACTACAATATTTTTATGATGGAAAAATATTCTATTTTATTAAAAGATTTGTAGAGATATTTATATTGATCAGATATTTATATTGATCAGATATTTATATTGATCAGATATTTATATTGATCAGATATTTATATTGATCAGATATTTATATTGATCAGATATTTATATTGATAAATATATTCTAATACTTTTATGTTCTTTAAAAACATATTTTTAATTTATTTGTGATAATTACAATAAATTTTTTTTTAAATTGGAAACCGGTTTTTTTTTGTTTTACATTTTTATTTTGCTCATAGCCATTTGCGAGTGCAATATTTTATTATTATTTTCATAGATTCCAGAATGCCATGCACATGGAGATTCCTTGAAACCGTTGAAATTTTGTAGCATAGAATATTGAAAAATTACAAAAAACAGTGTATCCTAATTTTGTTGGTACACTTAAAAATGATTTAATTTTCAGTTCTGGAATATATATTTTCCCTCTCAATATATTTGCTTTAGCGATAACGATAATAAAATACAAACGATAATCAGTTCTAAAAACTTTAAGTGTTCTGGCAAAATTTTTCACCGAATATTTCGCATTTTGACAATTGAATTTGATGCTACATATAAAAATTTCTTTAGTGTCAATCCATTTTTTAACTAAGTATAAATAATGGACTTTATGCACGTTAACGTTGTCTTGGGGATCCGGTTTTTATTCCGTATCTTTTAAAATATTGAAATTATCGTTTTCTTTATTCTTAGTCAATGTACTATCGATTATTTGTTTACAAGATATAATATCGACACCAGGTCAACATAGAGTTCATTAAAAAAATTATATTAATATTCGATAGTGAATACTATTCAAAATTTGATGTCGAGATTAAATGTATAAAGATTGACACTTTGCTTTTGTTTATCCATTTTCGGAAAAATTTCTATCGTTAATTACTGTTTTATTGGTATTTTAGCAATATGGCCCGGCGTTACTCGTAGTAAAAGCTGCGCCATTTTTGTGTTTGTTAGCGTAGCCACCGCATATCACTCTCTGTGCACTGTGTAAAATAAACTTTATCAAAATCTAGATTTATTCAATTATTTTGAGTAGTTTTCGAAATACCTAAACCTAGTACTTTTTTTTAATTTTTACGTTCATGACTTTACATGCTATTGCGATTGATATTTAAAGTGATGTTTTTGTAAGAAAAAAAATTTGTTATATTAAAATTCCTAAAATTTAATTTAAGGATTAAAAAACCTTTACAAATATAGCCTTGTAATATCATGTCGATAAAAATGAAGTATTCAGCAACAATAAAAGTAAAATACTTGGCATTGTTGCTTCAATGTCAATGGTGTTGAAAACTTATATTTTTTTAAACGTTTGAAATTTTTTGTATAAAAATTAACCAGTGGGGTGCCAGCTCAGGTGTTGTCGAAGTCATTTGACCACGGCTCACAATGACAAAAACAGTGTTCCCGAATCGAATTTTTCTATGGGGATAAAACCCGAACCGTCGCTTGTAGTTTATTCTGTAACTTTAGTGCGACGTCAATTCAACCAAACATATATTATATAGATTTAAAATTGACATATTAAGTAATACCGATAACTAATATCTAAATAAGGTTCGTTTATCAACGGAAACCTCGCTAACAGAGGAAGGTATGCAAACTGCTACGCCTGATTCCTCGCATGTTCCACGTCCGCTCTCCGTACGTGCTTTGCTTTAATTCAAGATTTTACACGAATCCTCGCCAAATTTCCTTTTATAACAATCATGCTTCATTTTACTATGTTACAGTATCAGAATGTATCACCTTAAAGAATAGCTGGTTTTAAAACTGTTTCACATTAAAACCACATTTCATTTTTCAACTCAAGATTCTTCAAAACGTTTAAATCAATGACATTTCATTTCGAGGTTTTAAAATACTATTTAAATATTTTCATATTTTTGTGTCTTCATCAAAACAGTTAAATGCAAGAAATCTAAATGAAAAAATAAATAAATAATATTAATTAATAAATAAAAAAATAATCTGAACAAATAATTTAGTAAAATTCACAACTTAATAAATGAAGGAATTGTTTTAAGTAGACGAACTAAACAAGTAAATATACGATAAAAAAAAAGCTCAAAACACCAAAAGTTTTTTAAATATGAAACTTTAGATCATCGGCTGGACCAAATTTATGTCAAACGTGCTATATTTAGAAAGTTATAGTGTCGGAATCGGTTATCCTAAAAGCGTAAAATGGTGTTTCTATCATGACTACTATGTCCCTACACACCCCCTTTATAGAGGGTTTTAAAAACGTTTCATGACAAAACTCCATTTTATTTAGGTCGTGAGACTTCAAATCGTTTAAACACATTGAAAACTCGAATAGAAATGTTAAAATAATATCTTCATTTTTTCGCATCTGCATAAAAATAGTTAAATGCTTCAAATATATAAATAAGTAATGCAATGAAATAATTTAATTGATAAATAAATGAAATAATTTTATTGATAAATAAATGAAATAAATAAATGGAACACAAATATTTAAGTGAAACACAAATATTTAAGTGAAACATAAATATTTAAGTGAAACACAAATATTTAAGTGAAACACAAATATTTAAGTGAAACAGACAACTTCATAAAAATAAATGAATAAACTAAATAAAAATTCTAAAATAATAGCACAACAAACACCACGATATATTTTAAAGTCAAATTGATACGAAAAGAACAATATTCCCTCTTTAAATAAAAAGAAAATAGTACTATATTGATAGTCAATGGTAATTGGCCATCAAAATATAGAATAAAATATCGATAGCCAATCACCATTGAGCTCGCTTCGAGATGTGTTCCATTTTCCCGAAACAAGTGGGAAACGCAATTATTCAATTTGCTCGCTTTAACCCGAGCGAAGTTGCTCGTGATAAGGCGAGCACTTTGTAATGTGGTGCTGAAAATCGTCGAAACGCGAGCGACGCGGCACTTGCCGAATACCGAGCGACCCATCCACACATGCGTCTTTAGGCGAATATCCAAGGTTTCGTTGCTCGGGATTCGGCGAATACCGCATATGTGGCGCCGGCTTTAAGTTTGAAAAAGATTTAAATGTAAAATATAAATCTGAAAATACATGTAATGGATCTCTTGATAGTTAAGGAAATGTAGTTAAGTGGTGTACTAAGAATAATAAATATTAACAATGGTTATATTTTAGATACTTTCTAATTTTTTTCTACAATCTTAAGTCGTCAATTCGCCATGTTTCAAAAATACGAGGCATCGTTCCCGGGGCTTTCCTTCGAGATAGGCCCAGAACCATCGCCAATAACCAACTGTGCAGCTCTAGTGTGACGTTATTTAACAAAAACCAAACATTTACAATCTAAATTTTAAAACTAATTTAACTAACGTCAAAATTTTACTCAAACGTCCCATTTTCGCGTTAGTAATGATAATAATTTAAATTCATTATGAATAGTCTATAACTAAAGCAGTATATTTGTTTACACTATATTAAGTGAAAAATAAATTTTTAAGGAATTGTAATGTTATTATGCAGTACAAAATCTATTGTAATAAAATTGCAATTGATTATTTTAGCTGGGATTTTTTGGTTTGCGCATTAAACATTAATTGTTTAAACGGTGGTTCAAAGATTTTTAGATCAGTGGTTCCCAAATAACGTGGTTCACGGCGAAGTAAAGATAGTAAGATAGTGGGATAGTGGGTGAAGTAAAGATAGTAAGATAGTGGGATAGTGGGTGAAGTAAAGATAGTAAGATAGTGGGTGAAAAAAAGATAGTAAGATTGTGGGTGAAGTAAAAATAGTGGGATCTATGTTTGCCCACTTTAATTTAATTATTACCACTTGGTATATTTCTGCTAAACTAAAAAATAAGATTTTCGCATCGAGATATTTTTTTATATACACTCAAACCTGTTTTTGTGCGGTCTTTTTTTGTGCCATTTCTTTTTGTGCGGTATATGAAAATTTCAATCAAATTGGAACATAATTGATTATATGGCTACCGAGACATATTCAAGCGTCTAGTGAAACAACAGTCGTTCCAAAAACTGATCACTGACTACATGGTAACTGAAAAAAAGTCAACTCTAAACGAGTGCGAGGTAGTATCTTCAAGTGACGAAAGCGATTTTGAACCAAGTTCGCGTATTGTCAGACTACGAAGGATAATGGTTATACGTTTTGAAAATTTTTGTATGTGTAAAATAAATACATATGTAAATAAAATATTTAAAAATGTTCGCATGTGTATTTTTTAAATCAGATTCCAAAAGGTTTGGCGAGATTCCAAGTAGCTGTCAAGCCTCGTGTCTTGATTTCGTTTAAAAAAGCAATTCCTAGCTATTTCGTAGGTTTTAAGTTATTTTCTATGTGAGAATTTTTTTATGCGGTCCCTTTCCACCGCATAAAAATAAAATTTTAATTGTGTTGCGAAATCTATTTTTTATAGCTACTCGTAAAGTTTTGTGCGAATTAATTTTTTTATGAGTTTTTTTTATGCGGTCCCTATACACCGCACAAAAACAGGTTTGAGTGTATTAATTAAAAGATTATTTATAAATGGACAATTTTATGCAACAACCACAACCCCCACAATTTTCACTTTGAGAAATGTTACTTAAAGGGATACCATAAGATAAAAACTCGTCTTATAGAACATTGCGTTAAGAATATTAAAATACAAATGCAACGTTAAAATACGAAATAAAATTCGTAATAATCCGTGAAAATTGTCGTCGGATTATTACGGACTTTTATTGCGTATTTTAACGTTGCATTTGTATTTTAATAAAGGGATACCACTCAATAGGAAAGTCCATGCCGCAACGATTCTTTACCTGTCCAAAAGTACCACTACTGATTTTTTTTAGCATAGAAACCAAAATATTGATTATCCATTTTCGTTGAAAATGACATTTTTTTTTTCAATTTGTAGGTTAACCGGCTGTTGTTCTTTTATGTATTTTCTAATTGACGCAAGAAATAAAATGTTGCCCATAAATCTCGTCATCTGTTGAACCAATCTCAGATTATTTCTAGCAACTACTCTTATAATTTTCCTTTTAGGATTATCTCGATATGGTGAAAATGAACTCAGTGACTGCACCTTACTGCTTTCATTTTCCATTCTTTAACAAATCCTTTTTTTATGTTTGTGTCGACATGGCTTTTCACAGTATACATCTTTTATGGTATTTTTAATAATAGAGGGTAATTAAATGGTTTTATTTCATAGAATTTTCATGAAAAAATCCATATTTTTCCACGAAAAATTCACTGTAAAACCTCTATTATTTTTTTAATTTATAAATTAGTGTATTCGCTTATTAATTTCAATGGTGCATTGTTTTCAAATTTAACTTAAGTTCCGTCCGTGAAATGTGCTCGAACATTATTTTTCTATCAATAATAATAACTAATGACATCATGAATAGTTTATAACGAAAACAGAACTATTTAATTTCATTATAAATAATCTTATTATTACACTGCAATTAAGATAACAAAATAGATACTAAATATATATTAAGATAACAAATACAGGAATTAAAATACAAATACATTAACAATACCAAAATAAATCACACTGTTAAACGTAATATCGGGACAAATATATAAATAATGTGTTTGCCAAAGAATGGGAAGTAAGAGATGAAAGGTTCAGTTACTTTTCAACATATTGATATAAACTGAAATGGGAAATCTTCTTCTGAATTATTATGTGAAACCTTGTAAAAAACATCCAGTAGGTAAATGCCGCACTGTACCGTAAAGTTTGGTAACCCACGCGTTACAAAAGTCAGAGCAGGGGGGGGTGAATAAATGGCAAACCTGGTTGAAGTGGAAAGTTTTCTTTACACGATGGTCATATATCCCCTAAGGCTAATTATCCGTTGAGTTATGAGGGCAGAAGTTCTACAGCTAAAGGCGACACTCCCTTCCACCCTCAACGTGATACAAAGGAGAGCAAATGTGTTAAAAATCAACATGTTTGAAACATCCCACTTTTCTCTACACGATGATATGTCATTTATCCCTATAGACTGATTCCATGTGGAGTTATTTTGATATGAAAAGTGTCGTTTTTTAGGTTACTACTCCTAGAGGTAATGTATCTGTACCGATTTTATTAACGTAATCACGTCAAAGCCAGAATTTTTAATAGGATAGTTTTGTAGCTTGATGATTCCGATTTGAATATATATTTTCTGTCCAACTTTTCCAATGTCACCCAATATACTAACTACTTTGGTATTAGTTTATTTTCTTTTTGGTCTCCGTTTCCCAAAGCCCGCAAGGTAATAAAACTAATCGTCTCTCTGGCGTTCCAAGCAGCACATCTCATAATGAATATTCGGGGGAAAGAGCAGCGAGGCAATGGCTTCATTTCTCCACAATGACCTTTTGCAAACTACAATTTTAGTCTCATTAGGCCCAAGCGCGGTTAACCCGATATTATGGGAGACATTAGAGCTAATTGCATGTCTCATTACCGGATGCAGCAGCCATTGTTCTATATATAAATGAGTTTCTCTCTCTCTGGGTGTTTGAATACGAAATTGAAATATAGTTGTTCTCAAAGTTTTGGAAGAGAGAACATCTAGAAAATATACGGGCAACTTATTGATGTAAAAGTGTTGAAAACCGAACCAAATTGAACATAAAATTGTTTAAAAAAATATAAACTAATATTTTTTGTATTGTTTTTTTGTTATAGCTCCGTTTAAAATAAACGAACTTTGCATCCCGAAAAACTATTTAGTTTAATTTGTAAAAACTTTTGATTCATTTTCTTTTGGTAAAACTACAAATTAAGTGCACCTTCAGAAGTAACACTTTCATTTTTGAGCATTCTGCGATCGTCAAAGCTACATTAGTCACTTTAGGCAATAATTTTGTCATAGAATCACTTGACTTTTGTATCCCAAAAAAATGTTAAATTTATTCTGTAAAAACTTTTGATTCATTATTTTTTGATAGTACTACGATTTAAGTGCACTCTCAGAACACTGTTTAAAATTTCAGTTCAATGATCTTGCTGCAAAACAGAGGTCCGCAGCAAATGGGATCTACGATGAACCAAAAATCCTTTATAGGAAGAAAGCAGAGGTTTCACCAATAATTGGTTCAATCTCTTTAACTGCAACCGAAATTTTCGCTGTCGCTTTATCAACGAGTCAAGGAATCCCCTCCAAGAAAGGCAACGTCGAACAAGGGTCTCCGTGGCCGAGTGGATAAACACGTTCAGCTATGAGTCAGAGGATTCGTAGTTTAAGCCCGATCGGTGGACTGAACAAAGAAAAGTAAAAAGTAGTGATATTGCGATCGGAGAATTGCCATCTTCGCTACAGAAATACTACTACTAAAAAAAACTCGAACTTTAAGTTTTATGCAATGTTATGAGTTTTGGTGCAACGTTTCACCACTAAATGATACAACGTCACACCGTAAAATGGTAAAACTAAGCACCAAATGTTGGTTGCAGCTAAATGGGTACCAAATTTTGGTGCAAGGTCATTAAAAAGTTTAGCAGTCTATAGCACACCATTATATTGGATTTATGGATTTTTAATGTCTTAAAAAGATGTATTCTTAAGTACAAATCAGAAAAGCTTAAAATAAATTAATTAAAGATATTTTTAGTTAGGGTCTTTTAATTGTGGATATTTTCAGACGACTTTTTTAGTATCTGGTAATCACCCCCTGTGCCTTTCAGCTCAAAAACAAACGATAGCAGGAACCTCTTCCAAAATGGCTTCCCTCTCACAATTCCAATCCATTTTTTTCTTAGGCTATGCTAATGAATGAGCGGCCAACCCTTTTTCCACTGGACAACGCCCTTGCAGACGTCGTCTAGACGCCCGTGCAGCCACATGCCACAGCCACTTATGCAAATGAACACCCAACAGCAGGTGGCACAGGACGGTTGGTTGGTATGGGGGCTCGCAGATGGTTTCCAGAGAGAGCGATGGTCAGTCGGATGAGTGTGCATAATTAACGGATTATGCTAAGTCACGTCCTCCGGGGACGTCTGGGTGGTTTCCTTTTGTTTGGGAAACATGTCTGGCGGGGAAAAAATTGGGTTTTTGTTTTCTTGCTGTGTGGAATCGAACAGAAGGATTAATTGTGCTTTCTTTGGAACAACGTTTCTTTGGCTACTTGGACTGCATTAAATGTCTTTTAACTCTTCATTGCACATATTTTGCTTCCTGAATAATAAAGTTTGCACGCAAGATATCTTCTAGAGCAGCGGTTACCATAGCGCTAAGCCACAGTTGGTTGGATGTTGTTTAATAGTAAAGAGACAAACTGGTTAAGCTGCGCCAAACATTTACTTTATTACGAATCTTCTATATTTTAAATACAATTTAACAAACCAGTGTCGTAGAGTTTGGTTTGGTTAATTAACGTGGCAATAGAGCTGCACACTGGGCTATTGGCGACGGTTCGGGGTCAATCTCGAAGGAAAGACCCGGGAACATATACACATTCATACATACACCCCGTTATTTTAGAACTATGGTCAGATGACGAGGACAACACCTGAAGTGGCACCCAACGCCTTCAATAGACGTCGGGACTTTGGACCCCGATCAGATGTATCGTGCACCAGTCCCTATACACGCCAGTATAATTTGTTGGATATTCTGGACGACTTTCTAGTATTTTTGTAGCGAAGCTGACAACCCACCGATCGCAAGATTACTACTTTTTTACTTTTGTCAAGTCCATTGCACGGATTCGAACCACCAATCCTCTGATTAGTAGCTGAACGCCTTACCAACTGAGCAACTGGGGCTCCGCTTTCTTTGGAACAACGTTTCTTTGGCTACCTGGACTGCATTAAATGTCTTTTAACTCTTCATTGCACATATTTATTTTGCTTCCTGAAACATAAAGTTTGCACGAAGATATCTTCTAAAGCAACGATTGCCATAGCGCTAAGCCACGGTTGGTTGGATATTGTTTAATGGCACAAGAGCCAAACTGGCTAAGCTGCGCCAAGCCTTTACATTATTACGAACCTTCTATATTTTAAATACAATTTAACAAACCAGTGTCGTAGAGAAACTCAAACAAATTGGGATGTGGGTCATCATTTATTAAATCTTTCAAAATGGGATTTGCAGTGCCGAAATATTTTAGACTCGCATTCCTAAAGTTGGGACAAATACACATAAAATGTTTAATAGACAAAACATAGTTACACCTGAGACATGGCGGAGTTGGTTCCGAAACTAAAAGGTGCTTGTGGGTCAGTCGGGTGCGGCCTATTCGAATCCTTGTCAAAATTACTTCATTTTTTTCTATTGCAAGTTTTATTTTTAAAAGTTTTAGCGTTGGTTTTATAGAATGCAATTTATTATTAGTTTGGTTACCCCATTGAGTCTGCCATACTACTTCCTATGCTTGTTTACCTGCCAGTTTTGAATCATCGAGAGGAACAAAGTTGTATGTATTAATGCGAACATTTTTTGCTGCATTATCCGCTTTATCATTACCAAAAATACCAACATGGCTATGTTTTAAGCCACGGAACTCTAACTGAAACTGAAATGCGATCATGAGTGACCATGACCTAAAATAGGACCCCCTTTTTTCATATATGCTCACAAGGAAGTCCCCTTACCCCTTCTGTTCTGGACGTGTATGCGTTTCTGAGTTGTTAGAAAAATACCAAAATGTAAGGTTGTTTTCTCTATAAAAGCATTTACTTTATATTTCCAATGCATTTGTATTATAAATATTCTTCAATTTTTGATTATTTTAATGCATAGCTTAAAATAATCAAAAAGCTTCCAAGAAATATCCGAAGGCTTCAGATTTAAAAAAAATATTTCAACATTGAATATTTTAATGATTTCAAAGTTTAGGCGTATTGCTAGAAAAACTAGAAATCCATAGACAACTTAAGCTCCCTAAGACGATTAAATTTTGTTATCAAAATTATTTTTATAATATCCTTTAATTTTGCACAGTTTCTATAAACACTTTTAATGGAAATATCGACACAAATTTACCCAACAAATACATATAAAAGATAACGCTCCAATCAGCAGTTTTTTTAAAACTACTTTTAGTCTCTTCCTTGTACTTTTAACACTCATGAAAACTCATGAAAACATTGTAACAGTCAAGTTAGGAGCTGCACTGAATTTCGAACTGCGTGGGAGAAATTAAACCTTTCTTTTGAATTTTATTCATTTTTTAAAAACTTTTGACTACGCAAAGTTATAGAAATACATATTAATTTAAACATATTTTTGAATTAAAATCGTGACACCAAAACCATAGAATATATTAAAACAAAAACTATATCATTTACATTATAGTGTTAGCTATTGAAACAAGATATGCCGAAGACGTTTTCCTAAATCCAAAAGTGCCTCCAGTGGGCCAGTGGATAAAGGCGTTCAAATAGTAATCACAGGATTGCCAATCCATGCGGTGAACTTGACAAAGAAAAGTAGTGATTTTGCGATCAGAGAGTTGCCAGCTTCGCTACAAAAACAATAGAAAGTCGTACGGAATATCCAACAAATTATACTGGCGTGTATATGGGACTGGTACACGACAAATCTGATCGGAGTCCAATGTCCTGACACCTATTGAGGTTGCGTCGAGTGCCACCTGAAGTGCTGTCCTCGTCATCTGACAATCGTTTAAAATTACGAGACATTGTTCCCGGGTCTTTCCTTCGATAGGCCCCGAACCGTCGCCATTAGTCCACTGTACAGCTCTAGTGCGACGTTAATTAACCAAACCAAGACGTTTTCTTAAATCCAAAAGTCGTCATTTGACCATGGTTCTAAAATAACGAGGCATCGTTCCCGGGTCTTTCCTTCGAGATAGACCCCGAACCGGCGCCAAAAGCCCACTGTGCAGCTCTAGTGCGACGTTATTTAACCAAACCAAACCAAACCTAAATCCAAAAGTAAACTCACGCAGCAACAAATTAATCGCTCCACTTTATTCAATAACCAGTTGAAAACTCGTCACGTCATCATCTTAACAGGTGTCAAACCAATCACCAATCAAGGATCAGACAACGGTACATATCCAGGAAAAACCCTCCAGGTAAAGACAAAAAACTTGACGCTCTCGTTAGACCCTTATCTTCCTTATTATCTCTCTGAGATAACGTCGTCTCCTTGTTTATTCTAAAACTTCTTCATTCCCCCTTGTTATGTAAATATCCACGGGGCAGGTGATATTGCTGTCGGTATTTATGTCGCAGATATGGCTTCTTGTTTTTTTTTATCCCACTGTACACAAAGGGACGAGCCGAACGGCCCGGCTTCATTTTTCTGACGTCTATCACGCTTCCTGTCTGTTTGTCTGTCCGGCACCTAACTACTAATTGCGACGGCGATTTTTCTGTTTGTAATTTGTAAGTGACCTTTTTAAAAGGGGACACCTGCATTTTGTACTTGAGATAATAAATTGGGAAGCATGGTTAAGTTTTGTAATTGAGGCTTTATAAGTCGCAGTTTGGAAGGCAGATTGATTTTCGAAGGAAGTTTTTGTTTGTTAATTGTTTTCGTTATTGATCTGTTTGCTAACCAGAAGCGGTGTTTCTAGAGTTATTGGCAGGATTGTCAATTATCTGGGTTGTTTTTATTTTCAGTTTTGTAAATATGTAAACAGTGTTCGTAAACAGTTAGTGGGGATGTTTGTTTCTTTCATTAACAACGCAGAAAGTTTTTTGCCAACTTTCTAGCAGCACTGCATGATTTATAAGTAACACAGACACGATATTTCAAACATTTCTGTGGCATTTAAACTTTTGTCGCAGTGATTTTGATCGGTTTGGTTAAATAGCGTTGCACTAGAGCTAAACATTGGGCTATTGGCGACAGTTCAGGACCTATCTCGAAGGAAAGTCCCGGAAATGATACCTCGTATTTTTGAATCATGGTCAGATGACGAGGACAACACCTGAGCTAGCACCCAACCTCAATTGGCGTCAGGACATCGGACCCCTATCAGATTTATCGTGCATCAGTCTCGTATACATTGCCAGTATAATTTGTTGGATGTTCTGGGCGACTTTCTACTATTTTTGTAGCGAAGCCGACAACCCTCGCAAGATCACTACTTTTTACTTTTATTTGTCAAGTCGACCGCACGGGTGGTTCAAAAATACGAGGCATCGTTCCTGGGCCTTTCCTCCGAGATAGTTCCCGAACCGTCTTCAATAGCCCACTGTTCAGCTCTAGTGCGACGTTAATTAACCAAACCAAACCACCGCACGGGTAACTAGCAATCCTCTGGTTTGTTTTAGAACCATTGTATTAGATTTAACCTTATATTAGAACCATTGTCAGATGACAATGAAACACCTGAACTGGCACCCAACGCCTTCAATAGACGTCAGACCCCGATCAGATATATCGTGCAACAGTCCCATATACACACCGTTAATTTTTGCGGATGTTCTGGACGACTTTTCTAGTATTTTGTAGCGAAGCCGACAACCCTCGAATCGCAAGATCACTACTTTTTTATTTTTCTTTGTCAAGTCCATCGCACGGGTAACTAGCAATCTTCCGATTACAGCTGAATGCTTTTAACCACTGGGCAACCGGAGGCCTCCGAATTGATATTGAAAGTAGTGTATATATAATTAAACTGGAGCATATAAGTTGGATAAGTTCGTACCTCGTTTTCCGACCAAACATTACCGTTGTATATTCCGCCTGTATAATATATATTACATTTGCCTTGGTCAAAATTTCGTGGTCGTGGTATGGAGGTTTTGAAAGTTGGGTTCTAGTTCGCGTATTTCCCTCGTCGTCTGACCATGCACCAAAATTACGATGCAGTTTTTAAGACTCTGTCCTTTGTTTCCGTCTCTGTCCCATAATTTCCGAAGCGTCACTGATAGTCCATTCAGTAGTTTAAGCAACCAATCAATTTGTTCTGAATATATGAATACCGCCGCAAATGTGTTCCTTTTTCTAAATCATCAGGTGAAAACACTGAACTCTAACTGTAACTGCTGGAAGGCTCAAACTTTGTTTCCTCTACGGGCGCGTTGAAACCAATTGAAAGCTGCCATACGGTGCCCCAACATTTTTTTTAAAATGATTTAGTGGTGTTTTTTATTACCAAAGCATTGTAGAAGTATTAAATGTATATAAATATTATATTTTCTTCTTATAGAATTAATTTTTATATTGCCAAACAGATAGTTTTTGCTCTTGCTTTTTAACTACTTCTACTTTGACTTGCAAATGACTTCCTATTTTAATAGCAGATTACATTTAAAATGGGTTTCAAAAGAAAATAAAAAAACTTACCCAAAAATAATTTATGTCGGCGTATTTTAACATGAAAAATATACGAAATATTGCGGTATCAAGAAAAGTGTGCCCCATCATGGCGGCCTCCATATCGGCTTCAAGTCAACAAAATGTCTTGCCCTATCCAGAAGTTACAGTTAGAGATCAGTGGGTGAAAATCACCGCCGACAGTTTTCTGTGATTTCTCGCCAATATATTGTAACCAAATAAATTATTTTCCAAAGTTCAAAACGCTATAATTTGTAGTGATACAAATACTAATTAAATGTCACTGTTTTATCAAATACACAAAATTAGAAAATAGGTGAAGTTTTAATATTTGCAGAGAATAGAATGCTTTTTTTTAATTATTTGTGGAATTTAATTTGGGTTTAATTTAGGTTAGTTGGTAGAATTAACGTCGCATTAGAGATGCACAGTGGGCTATTTGGGACGGTTCGGGGTCTATGTCGAAAGATAAACGCGTAATTTACTTTGATTACTAGTGCAAACAATTTTATGGGAAATTTATAAAACAACTTCTTGAAAGTTGGGGAGGGAGTTAAGATGACAAAAGCGATTACTCAGAGGGGAAGAAAACCAGCGATCTCTTGGTCCGAAGTCAGGAATTGCTATCGACCGGTCCAGAAAATTCTCTTTTGAATTGTGGCAATATACATATAAGGACCGTAATTGAGCTGATATTCCCACTGAACTCTAACTGTAACTGCTGGAAAGCTGAAACTTTGTTTCCTCTACGGGCGCGTTGAAACCAATTGAAAGCTGCCATACTGGCCCCAACATTTTTTTAAAAATGATTTAGTGGTGTTTTTTATTACCAAAGCATTGTAGAAGTATTAAATATACATAAATATTATATTTATTCTTATAGAATTAATTTTTATAACAGCCAAACAGATAGTTTTTGCTCTTGCTTTTTAACTACTTCTACTTTGACTTGAAAATGATTTCCTATTTTAATAGCAGATTACGTTTAAAATGGGTTTAAAAATAAAATAAAAAAAACTTACCCAAAAATAATATATGTCGGCGTGTTTTAACATGAAAAATATACGAAATAGTGCAGTATCAAGAAAAGTGTGCCCCATCATGGCGGCCTCCATATCGGCTTCAAGTCAACAAAATGTCTTGCCCTATCCAGAAGTTACAGTTAGAGATCAGTGGATATTCCACCTTAAATGTATCGAACTAAATTTCGTTAAAAATATGAAGATGAGCTGAAAAAATTGAAAACCAAATGAACTAATTTTTCCGCAGAGGAATTAAAGTAAATTAATTTCGTTAAAAAATTGAGGATCCTTGTTTTGTCAAAAAATTATGTGATTCAACGACGAAACGATTGTCAAAACTGACTAAAGTAGTCTTGACTATCGTAAAATGCTTAAAAATGAGAGTTATTTGAAAGAGTGAGAAGCCAAAGGGTACAAGTGACAATTCCATCCTTTTGTGAAAACACAATTTAAAATTGTTCTTCTTTATAGAACTTCTTGAAGTAGTTGATTCTCACGTCGTTTGAAGTAGTTGATTCATTGAAGTAGTGGATTCTCACGTCGTTTGAAGTAATTGATTATCATATCTTTTGAAGTATTTGATTCCTTGAAGTAGTTGATTCTCACGTCGTTTGAATTAGCTCATTGTTACGTTGTGATTCTGCTGTCTCATCACATGACAGACATGTAGTTGCATCCCTTCGCCACCAGCGTTTCATATGTATTAACTAACTCTCTTTTTAAGAAATCGCTTTTACCCCTTGGTTTCTCATCTCCTCATTTCTAAAAGTTCTTGACACTCACAAAGAAACATTCTCTTCCCAGAAACCCGAAAGACCACCATATCTGTACCCGAACCCACATTCGTCGAAATAACAGACCTAACAACCAATTTAATTAGGTCCAAGATAATAACGAAACATAAATATTTCAACGCAAAATCCCTCCACCAGAAGTCCCGAAGATACGACTTGCGCATTCCAAGTGGCCATCTTGCTTCTTCTCTAAATGCTGTTGCATAATGCAATAACAGCCATCAGCACCACTCTGACAGGGCAGTTGCGATACATCGCATTGCTTCAATCCCCCACTTTGAGATGCAGCGTCATCATTAGCAGGGACATTAACGGGTGCATTTTTTAAAGGTATCCTTTTTCTCGGTATCATTACGAGGTGTGTTTTTCTTTTGTTGGCTAATGGACAAGAAGCCCGTTTTGGTAGAGGATTCCTCGTGGTTTTGTATGTACTCGGTGCCTTGCGAGATAATATGTGTGTGTTTTTTTGCTCTGATGGATACTCTGGAGTGGTTTAATTTGTAGGTGTGGGGGCTATTAATAGAGATCTTACCATAATCCTCCCCAGGGGTGAGGGGTGCAGATTGGGGTGCTGGTTGAACTTTTATAGGATGCTTTAATTTTTTGTGTAGTTTCCAAGTCCAATTTCGAGCCCCAGTTGCTCAGTCGATAAGGCGTTCAGCTACTAATCAGAGGATTGGTGGTTCGAATCCGTGCGATGGACTTCACAAAGAAAAGTAAAAAAGTAGTGATCTTGCGATCGGAGGGTTGCCAGCTTTGCTACAAAAATACTAGAAAGTCGTCCAGAATATCCAACAAATTATACTGGCGTGTATATGGGACTGGTGCACGATAAATCCAATCGGGGGTCCAATGTTCTGACGCCTATTGAGGTTGCGTCGGGTGCCAGCTCAGGTGTTGTCCTCATCATCTGACCATGGTTCATACCAGTACGAGGCATCGTTCCCGGGTCTTTCCTTCGAGATAGGCCCCGAACCGTCGCCAATAGCCCACTGTGCAGCTCTAGTGCGACGTTAATTAACCAAAACCAAAAACCAAACAAAGTCCAATTTGTCGGCCCGGTGGCCAAGAGGGGCAGTTTTCGGCTAGCAATCATAGGATTGAGAGTTCGAATAGGCATGAGGGCTTGACAAAAGTTAAACACCTAACTTACTAACCCTAGATAACTCGTGTTGGTGTATATGGCAAATACATGTTATCCGAAGTTAATTGCTGACTGATGCGGTTAATATGTAGAGATCTCGTGATCGCAGAGTTGTCAGATTCCCACTACTAATTTAGGCTTCTGAAATTATCCTCAATTTTCGCTGACATGTATACTGGACTCTGGAAAATCTGATTGTGCTCCAATGTCCTGAAACCTATTTAAGGTTGCTTTGGATGTCCATTGACCATGGTTCAAAAATTCGAGGCAGTGTTCCGAAACATTTCCTTCGATATAGGGGAGCCCCAGTTGCTCAGTGGATAAGGCGTTCAGCTACTAATCAGAGGATTGGTGGTTCGAATCCGTGCGATGGACTAGACAAAGAAAAGGAAAAAAGTAGTGATCTTGCGATCGGAGGGTTGTCAGCTTCGCTACAAAAATACTAGAAAGTCGTCCAGAACATCCAACAAATTGTACTGGCGTGTATACGGGACTGGTGCACGATAAATCTGATCGGAGTTCAATGTCCCGACGCCTGTTGAGGTTGCGTCGGGTGCCAGCTCAGGTGTTGTCCTCATCATCTGACCATGGTTAAAAAATACGAGGCATCGTTCCCGGGTCTTTCCTTCGAGATAGGCCCCGAACCGTCGTCAATAGCTCACTGTGCATTTCTAGTGCGACGTTAATTAACCAAAACCAAAAACCAAGTCCAATTTCTCGGTCCGGTGGCCAAGGGGGGCCGTTTTCGGCTAACAATCATAAGATTGAGTTGATTTTGGTTTTGTTAATTAACGTCGCACTAGACATAAGATTGAGAGATCGAATAGGCATGAGGGCTTGACAAAAGCTAACCGCCTAACTAACTAATCCTAGATAACACAAGTTGGTGTATATGGCAAATACATATTATCCGAAGTTAATTGCGTCATAACGAGGTGCATGTATGAATGTGTGTATGTGTTCCCGGGTCTTTCCTTCGAGATAGGCCCCGAACCATCGCCAATAGCCCACTGTGCAGCTCTAGTGCGACGTTATTTAATAAAACCAAACCAAACCAAAACCAACCGAAGTTAATTGCTGACTGATGCGGTTAATATGTAGAGATCTCGTGATCGCAGAGTTGTCAGATTCACACTACTAATTAAGGCTTTAGAAATTATCCTTAATTTTCACTGACGTGTATACTGGACTCTGGAAAATCTGATTGTGGTCCAATGTCCTGACGCCTATTTAAGGTTGCTTCGGGTGTTCACTGACCATGGTTCAAAAATTCGAGGCAGTGTTCTGAAACATTTCCTTCGATATATACCTCAAACCGTCACATGGAGCAGCTGTAGTATGACGTTAATTACCATGAACGATTTTCTATTGATTAAATATTCCAATAAAAAATATGGTTGAAATAATACATCCTACGTGACGAGTCATCTGCCCATGGTTTAAAAATATTTGTCTTTCCTTTGGGATAGGTCGGCAATAATATAATGTGTAGCTCTAGTGCGGCGTTTTTTAACCAAACCAAACCTACATGACGAGCGACTATTGTAATGTTAACTGCAGAAATATTTTCAATACTTAATTTTAAAATTTGTTGCAGGACTCACCATGCAATTAGGTTGGATAAGCGGTTTACTGAACATTGAGACGAAATGTTGCGCTCAGATTACGAGCCGTTATAAGAGACTCAATAAACTCACTGTATTGAAAAATAATCTCCCGTACGACGGGTCATTAGGCTTTAGATTGGTTTGATTTGCTTAATTAACGTCGCACAAGAGATTCAGGGCCTATCTCAAAGGAAAGACCCGGGAACAATGCCTCGTATTTTTGAACCATTGTCAAATGACGAGGACAAGGCCTGAGCTGGCACCCACGCCTGCAATAGGCGTCAGGACTTTGGACCCCTATCAGATTTATCGTGCACCAATCCCGTTAAAATTTGTTGGATTTTCTGAACGACTTTCTAGTATTTTTATAACGAATCTGGCAACTCTCCGATAACAAGATAACTACTTTTTTACTTTTCTTTGTCAAGTCCATCGCACGGGCTCGAGCTAGCAATCGTCTGATTACCAGCTGAACGCCTTTAACCACTGGGCCACCGGGCCCCTTTGGACTTTAGAAATTGTTAGAATAAGATGTAGCACATTATCACAAAGACTTACCATCCGAAATACACAATACCTGTGACGCAAACTTTAACTCTTTTAACTCCAATGCAACAAGACAATTTTTATCAGCACAAGACGTGCCGAAACCCCAATAACCTCGATGTTAAATTCAATTTTCGAGGGAATCTACTTATCTCCAAACAGATAAAATCCAAAGGCGCCAATAAACCTTCCCATAATGCAATGCACCCCCTTATAACCCCACCATTCTCAGAAATTTTATAGAATTAAGTACCTGCAATGCCTGTTTTGTTATTCCCAAACTCACCTTTACACCCTTTAAGTATGCGATTCCCAATACTTTTTATCCCCCCCCCCCCGCCCCTTTAAGACTTCAAAGGAAATGCGCCGCCGTTGCATGATTTCTCAAGGGGGATGCTCACGCTGTTTCTCGAAAGAGATAAGATTACCTTTGAATTTTGTAAAGAGGTTACTGTTTCTAAGAATCTAATTTTAAGTCCTTGCCTTTATATGATTTCTGGCGAGCGTTTGGACGGGAGTAAGTGGATCACGATGTTTCGGGTAACTTTTCGAGGTGTTGGGTATTTTATTAATTTATTTTATGAATAGAGAATGATAATAATTGAATTTATATCATAAAGGTTGTTTAGTACCGTAAAGATATATTTTTGTTGTGTTATATCTTCAAGCTTTGCACTGTTAAAAATAGGTACTCAAAAGTAAGAAAAATTTACTCATTTTTGAGTACATTCGTTGCTGGTCATGGGTCCGAATATATATTTCATTTTGATCATGATGTGTCGTGTAGCTATTCGAGATGTTGAGTATTTTATAAATTAATTTTATATGAATAGAGGATAATAATAATTGGATTTATATCAGAAAGGTTGTTTAGCAGCGTAAAGATATATTTTGGTGTGTTATATCTTTCTACCACTACACTGTTAAAAATAAGTACTCAAAAATATGACAATGCACTAATTTTTGAATATAGTCGATGCTTATCATAGCTCCTAATATATATGTTTCAATTTTGAAAAAGACATGTGCTCAAAAATAAGTACAGTAAATAAAAAGAGCAGTTACATGTCTACGTAGGCTGCATTCATAAACCATTTACAATGGATTACAATGGATAAAATTACAATCAAGACTTACCGGGAATCGAACCCATAACCTAAGGTACCGCAGACCAGTGCCTTATCCATTGTACTTCCTGCCGACGTGAAGAAGTTGTAAACAGAAGACATGTTTAAAAAGATGTTCTAAAAGAATGGGATGTAAGATAATTAAATTGTAATAACTCATTTTAAGCAATCGACATCAATTGATGTGGAAAACCATTTTCTGAACACCTATTTTAAGTGTGTCAGTTCGCTTTAAGATGGCAGGATTTGATGCTGAGATTAGCAATATTAAATCACAAATGCTCATTTGTGAGAAAGTGCTTAAATCTGAGTACGTTATCGCTCATTTACGATACAATTGTACTCAAAGAAAAACAAGCATGTTCAGATACTCCTTTTAAGTACCTTTTATTTACAGTACATGTATGAGATAAAAATGTATCACCTTTAACTTTTGTTTTAATAATTTTTTTTAAACGTGAGGACTTATAAAAACGCAACTGGACTTTTAAGATATTACTAATAATTGGAAATGTACAATAAAACAACTTAACTCTCTGACGGCGCTGAACGACTAAAGTCGTTCATAGATTTCCAGTTTTTCTAACAATACCCATAAACTTTAAATTCATAAAAATATTCGATGCGCAAATATATTTCAAATCTTAAACATGGGGTGTTATTTGGAAGCTATATCTATTAAAATAATGAAAATTATAAATAAATATAATATACATGGCATTGAAAATACAATTTTTCCCATTATCTAACTGCCCAGATGATTAATATAGTTGTAAAGTTTAAAACTGCTACTATTCACCCGATTACACAGTTACCATCTTTCCAATTTGTCTCACTTCCAATTCCATTCGCCTTGTATTGAGCAACCCGACCTCTGCAGAGTCAATGTGAAAAATATTGCTCATTATTGTTTCTTTAGCTAGATTCACCACTTTCATAGGGCAAAATGTGTAGACTTTAACAGCATCAGGAAACAGAGTCAAAAATAAGTTTCATTCGAAGTTAATTTTCGAATGTAATATTCACGTGTATTATTACATTAGAAAATAATATTCGGTAATATACACCGAAAAAAATATTCGGTTTATTAATGTCTAGCAATAAATGCATTTTATGCAAAAAAATAGAAGTATTTAAAGTTATTTATTTATGAATTTTTGTACTCATGTATTTAATGTTGTAAGAATAACCAAAATTTTTTAACCTAACAAATGTGCATTTGACAATTTTTTACATATAATCTTTTACAATCTTTTACATTTTAAAAGCATTTATATTTGGTTATTTATTATTGTTTGTATCCTAGTATTGAAGTTCACTCATAAAATTTTTAAATTTAAAATACACCAAAAATTTATATTTAACAATAATTGATAAGGTATTTAATAAGATAAAAAAAAAATTACCGAAAAAAATTGAGGAGGGATAACAAAAATTACTTATTTATATTCGATTATTATCTTGGGAGATCCTTTAGATGTCATTTATATTGCTAAATAATTAAATTTTTTCTAGTCGTTAATTAATAATAAAATTATTCTTTGCAATTCACAGGTTAATCAAGTTGACCTCTCAGCACCATTTTCTATAAACATATGATCAAACATTAAACTTTATGGGGCATTTATATATCCTTTAATTAAACTACGTATTTAACATACTGATTGATATAAGATATGAATTTAAAATAAGTTACACGTTTTTATCCAACCTCAATATAAAACCTTTACTCGTGAACTGAATGGAATTTCATTCTATTATCATGACCATGTGTCTTATTTTATAACCTATTTGACCATTATGAAATATATAATTCAGCGTGTAACCAATTAATGTCATTATGGATGATACCGGCTAAAAATATTTTTTTTCTTGCTTTTAACTAATACAAAAATTGTGCTTCATATACTAAAAACAATTTTCTTTTTTACAGTTTTTTACACCCAGCAAAAAAAAAAGTCAGCATAAAACTTTATCAAAATTGTTTTATTGAAAGTATATATATATATATATATATATATATATATATATATATATATATATTTTCAATATCCTTCATAAACACTGAAAATAAAAGTTAAAAGAAAACTTTTAAAAAACATCATCAATTAAAAATCAAAGGGAAAACGTACATTTTTCTAATGTTTATGCAGAACAATTAAAAAGCCCAGTTTTTTTGCTTAAAATTATTTTATGAAACCTTCAAAAAACGTTCAATTTCTCAATTTTAATGAAGATTTTAAGCTGACTTTTTTTCTGGGCAAGCAAAAACGACACGTGGTTACCAGGGAATTTATATAAATATACCCTGACGGAAAAAAATTAAAAGCACTACATTAAAGACAAGTTTAATGGTAGTAATATTAGATGAAATTGAATTAAGTTTGGTAACGTTATGCGTTAATGTCAAACTCATCGCATAATACAATAATATTTTAATTAATTTAATAGGAATATGTAAATTTTTACGAAAGACATTCGTGCAGATGCTTGGCATTCATATTGGGAGTATTGTATGTAGTTGGATAAAAAAAAATAGTTTCTGGATGGTAGAACATTGATAAAGGATTTAAGCGATTCTGGTTAATGGCGTGGAATAAGGAGGATGGAAATGGAACATACCCAGACACATGTTTGTAAAGTCCTGAAATTAACCAAAAATGCCCTGTCCAGGATCTGAAAAATGATTTAGATACTAATGATGTATACCGACAACCAGGTAAAAATCGAAAATATGTCACAACAGGGTCTATAGAACGTTTATTTATTACAATGTCCAAAACGAATATATGAATGACTTCATCACAGATGACAATGGAGGTTTCTACAGCTACAGAAACTCATATATCCAGATATACCGTAAGTGACAGGCTGCATAAAAGGTGCTGGTATGCAGAGAAATCACACTGTAAAAAAATATGCTTAAAAATGAGTACATGGAATCGTTTTTCTTTGAGTACAATTGCATCGTAAATGAGCAATGACGTACTCAAATTTAGGCAATCGTACTTTCGCAAAAATGAGCAGTAGGGTTTATTATTGCTTATTGCTAATATCAACTTATGTTCAGGCCATCTTAACAAAGCGACCTGACAAACATAAAATAGTGGTTCAGAAGATGGTTTTCCCACATTATTTGAGGTCGATTGCTGAAATGGAAACTGAGTTATTACAACTCAATTATTTTACTTCCTATTCTTTTTCCTCGCCTTTTTAAAGCTTGGTTGTAATTGTCGATATTTATTGAGAGTGATTTATGAAAGCAGCCAATGTAAGCAAACAAATACTCGTTTTACTCATTTTTGAGTACATGCCTTTTTCAAAAATGCAGCTTATGTATTCAGAGCTATGATAAGCATCGAATTTACTCAAAAAAGGGTACATTTTACTTATTTTTGAATATCTATTTTTTGACAGTGTGCAAACATTCACTCATTAATAATACCTCATCGCTATTACATTCAATGATTAAAACTTTATTCCATGAATGATCTATTCATTCATTGGTTTGCTATTGTATTCAATGAATTAGGAGAGTTGGTCGGACACTCGCATAGTAGTGACCTTCGAGCATGGATCCTTCATAGTAGAGAAAACATAATGTTATAATCTCACTAACACCAAAGTGAGGCCAACATGTATGTCCTCAGACACGTGGTTAATTACGTCATTCCATTCATAAATTTTCACTATTGCACATTTCCCAATTCATCAGCCAATCGCGAGTATTTTTTTTAATTCAAAATTTTGAAAAGAAGTCACGCGTCTGAGGTCATACGGTCTGAGATGTTGGTTTCCCGATTATGACGTCATATTCGCTCTACTACAGTCCATTCATGCTCGAAGGTAGTAACAGCCACAGTGATTTACTCCTCAACATTTTCCATGCCTAAGCTCTAAAAATGTTAGTAAATTTCTGTAGACTTGGCGAAATTACAAACCTAGTTGTCAAACTTGCGAAACATCTGTTGTTGTTTTTTAAACTGAAACTTCTTAGTTTCATTTTTATCAGGCCCCTATAGCGAGGGCCCTGATTGCGTAAAACCTTCCGAAAATAAATTAAACAAGATCAATCTGAGAGTGATATTGTGTCCCTACATCAACAATAAAAAAAAATCTTTACTGTTTTTATAATTCTGTTTTTCTTGTCTTCAAAGTCAAAGTACGGTTAGATGCTAATCCATTATTCCATTAAACTCAATAAAAGTCAGCGAAGTTTAATTTTAATATTCTGAGCCTATCATAGCGCACAAGACTTGTATCTTAATTAAGAAAACAAGATATTTTTAATTCATTTTTCCAAAAGGGGAAAAAAAATTACAATCGGAGGAAAACTTCATCTTCAACGCATTAAACAATGCCATGCACAACATTAATTGCGTTATTTCCCCTTCCAGAAATGTCCCCACGAATCACGGTCCGACCATTAAAAAAAATCCCTTATTTCATAATATATTCCCTTTTTCTCAAATAAAATAACGAAAATAAAAAAAAAATCACGTTCTTGATGAAAAACATTCGAAGTGTACGTCACGTGGAAGCATGCCATCATTTCGAACATAATTCGAATGGATCAATACGCAGTGGACCAATCGCATGTCCGCGAATTTGAATAAAAGGCGTGGCTTTTCCCCCTTGGAACGTCTGGATTTTGTGTTTCAGCAGGAAACGTTTCCTGTTTTTAGAGAAGCTGTGGAAGCCGAAAAAACAATTACTTTTATCTACGGTTATTGCGCTTTTCTTCATCTGTACATCGCGCACGTTCTGAAAATGGTGCTTCTCCCTTCACCCACTGCTAAGCTGGGAAAAAAATCCTTCTTTTTCATATTTCGCGCGCAGCGCCGTCTGGTTTTTATTGCGCGAACTAGGATATTTTTTATGGAAGAGTCGACGCGGTGTATTGTATCTCGTTTGAGGGTTTTTGCTTGAAGAAATTTATGTTTTCAGCGATTACAATCGCATATAAAATTTTATGACTTTGCGATATGTTTTGTCTAAATATTATTTGTGTTCTTTTTCTTAAAGAATTTTAAATAAATTCGAATTGTTTAATGGGGATTTGCTGCAAAAGTGATTTGGTTCATTTTTATTTTAACTCTCTGACGAATCTGGACGATTTCAGTCGTCCACGAATTTCCAGTTTTTCTAGCAATACACATAAATTTTAAATTCATAAAAATATTCGATGCTGATTTTTTTTTCTTTCAAATCTAAAGTATTGGGGTGTTTCTTGGAAGCTATATCTATTAAAATAACAACATTCAATGTAAATATATATATATATATATATATTATAATTCGTTATACACCATTCACTAATGATTTAATTTCCCTTTTTTTTATCAAATCTTTTATTTAAGTATAAATTCAAAATCATCTCTTTAAGAATAAACAAGATTTTTTTCCAAATTTAAATACATTTATATAAAAATATCATTTAAATCTTCCAAAGAGAAAACAACTTTACAAATTGTTTAATTTTCTGACTACTCAGATGCTTAAAAGTTAAATACATTATTATGTTAGCTAATTAATCATGTTATATTGTGTTACTTAATGAATAATGTGACTAAATTATGAGGCAATTCTTAAAAATTTCCCATTTATTAAAAATGTATCTGACAAATTATCTAAGAACAAAAAAAAATAAACATTACATTTCACTTGAGTATTTAAACATTTAATTTTATTTATTTTTTCCACTTGTACATAAACATATGTAACTATTATTAATATTTCTGCGTTATTTATTTTTAAACTAATAATCCTTAAATTAGACAGACTACCAACTGTTTTGCTATGTTAGAGAAAACAAAGTACATTTTTGATGTGTCATAAAGAAAGTTCACCCTTTCTGCTTATCGTATAGTAGTTCATACATTTCTGCATAGAAAATATTTAAAGAAATTAAAAATAATATCTTTAAATATATAAAGTCTAAGTTTTATTTTAGTTTCTAAAATATGTTTGTTTAAATATCCCTAA
This sequence comes from Troglohyphantes excavatus, assembly GCA_963932185.1. Lineage (NCBI taxonomy): Eukaryota > Metazoa > Arthropoda > Arachnida > Araneae > Linyphiidae > Troglohyphantes > Troglohyphantes excavatus. The sequence continues at coordinate 4,776,161 of OZ010667.1, forward strand.
AAAAACTGCTTCCATATCCAACATATGTTTTAATACTAAGTATATATTTTTCCAAATTGCTTTTCCAAAAATATTACCGAGACCGTTTAGTGCGTGTAGGAATGACAATTTAATTTCAATAAATGACAACGTTTCATAAGGTTAAACTTTATTAAAAATTCATGTTTACACTTCCAACCGTTTTTGTTATACGTACCTGGAGTATGTGTATTCAGCAGACGTTTTGTCCTATTTGTTATCTGAAAAAATACAAGAAAGAAAAACAGTAAATGTATTCACAAAATTATAAGAAATAAATTGATATGTACATAAGTTTGTTTTTTTATAAAATGAACAACTTTATATTACATTATCAACATATAATTATACACAATACATAATTTCGTTTTTAATAACAAGATGTTTAGATACCGTTTTAAAATACTCCCTAAATGTTAATGTTAAGACTTCGCTAAACATTTAATTTGCTTATTGGGATATTTTCGACGGTATTTATCTGTAATTTGTTCAATCGCAACTTCATATTATTATTTTATAATATGTTAATAATTAACGTAAAATAAACCAAATTTTTTCGTGGGTTTATTTAGTTTTCAGTTTAGTTAGGGTTGAAAGAATAACGATTATTTTATGTTGATTAATATAAAATAAAATAATAGCAAAAAGTTGCAGATTGGACAAATCACGGACAGTTACCGTTGAATGATCCTATAACTAAATATTTTGTGCGTTATTACAAAAAATTTAGCTTTAATTTCGTTATAAAGTAAACAGTTTAAACAAATATTATATTTTCAATATCATTTCGCTTTTGGTATGTACAGAAAGATGTTTCATTGTTTATTTTAATTTAACTTAAAACATACAAAATTTATTTTTAAGGTTTTCTTAGCTTGAACATAGTAACACACAGTAAAATTTGATTAATAAAAAATATTATATTAAATCTCCGGGTCGCATCTAAAATATTTTACAAGTAATACTTTGCTATCTTCGGAAATAAATAACACATTTAGTAAACTGTTATAAAGCTATTATTATATATCAATAATAACAGTGAAGCTTTCTTCTATTTCCCTTTCTTCAAGAGAAACTCATGATTACATATGTTTTATTATTTTTCTAAATATATAACTATCTAGACAAATGGAAAATAAAAAAATGATCTCTTTCATAAATCTTTTATGTCATTAATTACAGCAATCAAGAAAATTGCATTTAATTTCTATGTGGACTTAATTTATGTGTGATTAATATTTATTGATTACATTTTGTAATAAATTGCTAAAATAAGTTTTTTTTAAGTATTGAACCGGGGACAGTGGTAATCATGCAATAATTCATTCCACTCAGTTAGACGAAATATTTACATTGCACACCAGTTGCAAGGGAATTTTATTTCATTCAGTATTTATCTTCACGTTGGGCATAGTGTGAGGGTTATAAAAGTAGGATGCCAGCTCTGAAGTTTTCCTTATCAACTGATCAACTGGCCATGGTTCAAAAGTAAGTTGCAATATTTATAAGACTATCTCTCTCTCCCTCTCTCCCTCTCTCTCTCTCTCTCTCTCTCTGAATGGATACAATAGATTTTCAATAAACCATTCTGTAGTTCTCCTATAACGTTAAGTTAACCGACCGTCAACAAACATTTTATTCATTGATATTAAATATTATTTTAGATTGGTTTTGGGGAGCCCCAGTTGCTCAGTTGGTAAGGCGTTCAGCTACTAATCAGAGGATTGGTGGTTCGAACCCGTGAAATGGACTTGACATAGAAAAGTAAAAAAGTAGTGATCTTGCGATCGGAGAATTGCCAGCTTCGCTACAAAAATACTAGAAAGTCGTCCAGAATATCCAACAAATTATACTGGCGTGTATACGGGACTGGTGCACGATAAATCTGATCGGGGTCCAAAGTCCCGACGTCTATTGAAGGCGTTGAGTGCCAGTTCAGGTGTTTCCTCGTCATCTGACCATGGTTCTAAAATAACGAGGTGCATGTATAAATGTGTGTGTGAATGTGTATGTGTTCCCGGGTCTTTCCTTCGAGATTGACCCCGAACCGTCGCCAATAGCCCACTGTGCAGCTCTAGTGCGACGTTAATTAACAAAACCAAAACCAGATTGGTTTTGGTTTTGTTAATTAACGTTGCACTAGAGCTGCACAGAGGGCTATTGGCGATAGTTCGGGCACTATTGCGAAGGAAAGACCCGGGAACGATGCCTTGTAGTTTTGAACCATGGTCAGATGACGAGGACAACATCTGAACTGGCACCCAACGCCTTCAATAGACGTCGTTACTTTGAACCCTGTTCAGATTTATCGTGCACCACTCCAGTACACACGCCGATAATTTTTATGGATGTTCTGGACGACTTTTCTAGTATTTTGTAGTGAAGCTGGCAACCCTCCTATCGCAAGATCACCACTTTTTTTCTTTTCTTAATAGAAATATTAAATGTATATAAATATCATATTTTCTTTTTATAGAATTAATTTTTATATTGCCAAACAAATAGTTTTTGCTCTTGCTTTTAATCTACTTCGACTTTGACTTGCAAATGACTTTCTATTTTAATAGCAGATTGCATTTAAAATGGGTTTAAAAAGAAAATAGAAAAAAAAACTCAGCCAAAAGCAATACACGTCGGCTTATTTTAACATGAAAAATATGCGAAATATTGGGGTAGCAGAGAAAGTGAGGCACATCATGGCTGCCTCCATATCGGCTTCAAGTCAACAAAATGTCTTGTCCTATCCAGAAGTTACAGTTAGAGATCAGTGGATAGAACCAGGAATCCTCTGATTCCCATCTGCCGCCTTTATCCACTCGGCCACGGAGGCCCTTATTATTTTAGAAATGCACTTAAGTAGATAATTACAATTTTCTGAAACTTTCTTCTATTTTGAACTGAGCCCCAGTTGCTCAGTTGGTAAGGCGTTCAGCTACTAATCAGAGGATTGGTGGTTCGAATCCGTGCAATGGACTTGACATAGAAAAGTAAAAATGTAGTGATCTTGCGATCGGAGGGTTGCCAGCTTCGCTATAAAAATACTAGAAAGTCGTCCAGAATATCCAACAAATTATACTGGCGTGTATACGGGACTGGTTCACGATACATCTGATCGGGGTCCAAAGTCCCGACGTCTATTGAAGGCGTTGGGTGCCAGCTCAGGTGTTTCCTCGTCATCTGACCATGGTTCTAAAATAACGAGGTGCATGTATGAATGGGTGTGTGAATGTGTATGTGTTCCCGGGTCTTTCCTTCGAGATTGACCCCGAACCGTCGCCAATAGTCCACTGTGCAGCTCTAGTGCGACGTTAATTACCAAAACCAAGCCAAACCAATCTATTTTGAACTAACTGAACTCTAACTCTAACTTCTGGGAGACTCAAAAATGACTAAAAATGAATAAAAAGAGCAGTATCTTGCCTACATAGGTTGCCTTCACAAATCATTTTCAATAAATATCAACAACTCGGACTTACCGGGAAGCGAAGAGTCTTAACCACTGATCTCTAACTGTAACTTCTGGATAGGGCAAGACATTTTGTTGACTTGAAGCCGATATGGAGGCCGCCATGATGGGGCACACTTTTCTTGATACCGCAATATTTCGTATATTTTTCATGTTAAAATACGCCGACATATATTATTTTAGGGTAAGTTTTTTTATTTTCTTTTTAAACCCATTTTAAATGTAATCTGCTATTAAAATAGGAAGTCATTTGCAAGTCAAAGTAGAAGTAGTTAAAAAGCAAGAGCAAAAACTATCTGTTTGGCAATATAAAAATTAATTCTACAAGAAGAAAATATAATATTTATATATATTTAATACTTCTACAATGCTTTGGTAATAAAAAACACCACTAAATCATTTTTAAAAAAATGTTGGGGCACCGTATGGCAGCTTTCAATTGGTTTCAACGCGCCCGTAGAGGAAACAAAGTTTGAGCCTTCCAGCAGTTACAGTTAGAGTTCAGTGGTCTTAACCGTTAAGCTATCGATGCGATGCATAGAAGTTAAAAACAGAAATAATGTTAAAAAGGCGTGCGAAAAAGAAATGTGAAGTAAGATAATTGAATTGTAATAAATCAGTTTTAATTTAAGTAATCGACGTTAAATAGTGGAGAAAATCATCTTCTGAACAGCTATTTTAAATGTGTCAGGTCGATTTTTTTTAAGATGGCTTAAATAGAAGCTGACATTAGCAATATTAAATCACACTGTTTATTTTTGCGAAAGTACAACTGCTTAAATTTAAGTACGTCATTGCTCATTTACGATGCAATTGTACTTAAAATAAAACAAGTACGTTTACGTACTCATTTTAGGCACTTTTTTTTACGGTGTACATTTTTACTCTTCTTGTCAAATCCATCAGTCGGACTCGAACTTTCAATACTCACTCTGATTACTAGCCGAACGTCCGAGCCTCCAGTTGCCCAGTGGATAAAGGCGTTCAGCTAGTAATCAGAGGATTGTGAGTTCCGAGCCCGACTAAGTAGGCTTGACAAAGAAAAGTAAAAATATAGTGATTTTGCAATCGAAGGGTTGCCAGCTTCGCTTCTTAAATTCTAAAAAGTCGTCCAGAACATCCAACAAATTATACTGGCGTGTATACGGGACTGGGGCATGATAAATCCAATCGAGGTCCAATATTCTGACGCATATTGAGGTTGCGTCGGATGCTAGCTCAGGTGTTGTCCTTGTGATCTGACAATGGTTCAAAAATACGAGGCTGTTCTTCCAGATAGGCCCTAAACTGTCGCCAATAGTCCAGTGTGCAGATCTAGTGCGACGTTAATTAACCAAACCAAATCAATCAAAAATATAAGGCATTATCCTCGGGACCTTCCTTCGAGATAATCTCCCCCTCTTCATCTGACCACGGTTCAAAAATACGAGGCATGGTTCCCGGGTCATTCTTTCGAGGTAAGCCCCGATCCGTCGCCAATAGCCCACTGTGCAGCTTTAGTTCGACGTTAATTAAACAATCCAAATCAAACCTAACCTCCGAGATAGGCCCCGAACCATCGCCAATAGCCCAGTGTGCAGCCCTAGTGCGACGCTATTTAAACAAACCAAACCAAACTTGACCTTCGAGATAGGCCCCGAACCGTCGCCAATAGCCCACTGTACATCTCTACTGCGACGTTAATTAAACAAACCAAACCAAATCTAACCTTCGGGATAGGCCCCGAACCGTCGCCAATAGCCCACTGTGCAGCAGTGTGACGTTGATTAACCAACAAACCCTTCCACAAACCCTATTAAAAAAGTCTGTAACGGAACTGAGATTTCTAACAGTGCATCGTACCCCAAATCTTCGCCGGAAATAAACAACACCGCGTATCCTAATATTGGATAAACACTCCAAACCAAAACCCACGAGAAGGGGGTAGAACCCACTAAAAAACCCATTCCCTGCTACGGGACGTCCTCATTCCGCAGTCGTTCACCCCAAGCCTTTGAACCCGGGGACCAACTGCCACTTCCATTGTGATCCCACATCCCTGAGTTCGAGCCCCCCGAAGTTTCGCCCCCCAGACGATCAACAGTTGAAAGGGGATGTATCGATTATTTTTTTCGATTGACCTCTGCGTTGCGTCATTTCGGGGATTTTTTTTTTTTTTAAAGTTCAGGAAGGGGTGAACAACCCGGTCCCCTGTGGGAAGGGAAAGGGGTGTTTTTGTGTGTGGGGTTTTCACCCCTTTTGTAGTATGAGTTTTCGTTTCCGGTTAAGATGCGCGGTTTTCTTTTGAGAAATACGTAAGTTTCTGTTGGGGGGGGGGGGGATACTGGGCTAGAGGGTAAAGGGTTATTTGGGGCAGAAAAGAGTATTTTTTTTACTTACTGATATGTTATTTTTTATGAATAAATGAATTTAGTTTCATATCTTCCGATCGAGTTATTTATCAAGAAACTAGCTGTTTGGCCCTGCGTTGTCGGGGAACCCAGTGACGCTCAAGAAAATATCGAATTGTAAAGTTGTTTTTACGGCTTGGAGATTTGAATAATTTTTCTTGAGTATATTATTTTAATTTTTTTTTATTTAATTGTAAAGAGATAGCTTGTAGTTTGGTTTGGTTTGGTTACTTAATGTCGCACTAGAGTTGCACAGTGGACTATTGGCGACGGATCGGGGTCTATCTCGAAAAAAAAAGGAAAGGCCCGGGAACACATACACATTCATACATGCACCTTGTTATTTTAGAACCATGGTCAGACGACGAGGAAACACCTGAACTGGCACCCAACGCCTTCAATAGCTGTCAAGACTTTGGACCCCGATCAGATTTATCGTACACCAGTCCCGTATACACACCGTTTATTTTTGCGGATGTTCTGGACTACTTTTCTAGTATTTTGTAGCGAAGCTGGTAACCCTCCGACCACAAGATCACTACTTTTTTACTTTTCTTTGTCAAGTCCATCGCACGGGTTCGAACCACCAATCCTCTGATTAGTAGGGGCCTATCTCGAAGGAAAACCCGGGAACATATTCACACACACACACATTCATACATGCACCTCGTTATTTTAGAACCATGGTCAGATGACGAGGAAACACCTGAACTGGCACCCGACGCCTTCAATAGCTGTCGGGACTTTGGACCCCGATCAGATGTATCGTGCACCAGTCCCGTATACACGCCGATAATTTTTGTGGATGTTCTGGACGACATTCCTAGCATTTTGTAGTGAAGCTGGCAACCCTCCGATCGCAAGATCACCACTTTCTTACTTTTCTCTGTCAAGTCCATCGCCTCGGATCAATCCTCAGATTTTCAGCTGACACCTTTAACCGCTCGGCCACGGAGGATTAGATAGCTTTTAAGCTGCACCTCAAACCATTGAATTAAAAATATTTATATTGTAAAATGAAATATTTTTATGAATTTGAAAAGTGGATGTATGACTAGGAAAACTGGAGATATCTTTTCGTATATATAAGGGCTTGATATTCTAAGGGGTTTAAAGGCGTATGCATTAAAAATTGAGTTGCCTCCGTCGAGACTCGAACCCACGAACTATTGTTCCGAAGTACGTGCGCTTTCGATATAAGCACGTTCTAAATCTCGGAAATGATTTATAAAGACGCTTTTTTTTATGCTATACACTTAAACCTGTTTTTGTGCGGTGGATAGGGACCGCATAAAAATATGTGCACAAAACTTCACGAGTAGCTATAAAAAATAGTTTCCGCAACACAATTAAAAAATATTTTTTTATGCGGTGGATAGGGACCGCATAAAAAAAGTGTCACATAGAAAACAACTCAAAACCTTACGAAATAACTAGGAATTGCTTTTTTAAACAAAATCAAGACACGAGGCTTGACAGCTACTTGTAATCTTGCCAAACCTTTTGGAATCTGATTTAGAAAATACACATGCAAACAATTTTAAATATTTTATTTACATATGTACTTATTTTATACATATACAAAACTTTTCAAAACGTATAACCATTATCCTTCGTAGTCAGAAAATTTTCGCGAACTTGGTTCAAAATCGCTTTTGTCACTTGAAGATACTACCTCGCACTATCGTTTAGAGTTGACTTTTTTTCAGTTACCATGTAATCAGTGATCAGTTTTAGTAACGATCATCAGTAATCAGTGACGACTGTTTTATCACTAGACGCTTGTATATGTCTCGGTAGCCAAATAATCAATTATGTTCCAATTTGATTAAAATTTTCATATACCGCACAAAAAAAAATCGCAAACAAAAAGTCGCACAAAAAAAGACCGCACAAAAACAGGTTTGAGTGTATTTCTAAAATTGTTAAAATCATTAAAAAAAAACTTAACGGAATTTTACAAATCGGGGTCTCAGGAGAACACCTTGAGTGTGAATAATACTCATACATAAATTTTCATTCTTTTATGCGCATATGAAATAGGAATTTTGCTATTCACAGACAGACACTTTCTTCTATTATTGTAGATACTAAACCAGTTAAAATAAGATGATAGACAAAATAATAATCGTTAAAATATTTTTTATCTAGCGTTAAAATTTGCATAACGAAGTAGTATATACATTTTATATGCTTGTTTCGTTATGGTTTTTACACCAAAATACGTATAATCTATATCACAATCGACTGAATATCTTATTTATTAGTTTTTGTTTTGCATATTTCTGACTTCTATGCAAAACTGTTCAATTTTAATTATATTTTTTAAAGCATTTAAAACCGTGATACAAATTATAGTTTTTAATTTTTTTATAAGAATAAATTCATACAAAAAATACTAAGAGTAGGGCCTATTTTAAATAAAATTTGCGACTGCCGGTATGCAATAAAATTTAACGATTGATCATGATCACAAATTTAAGAGACATCCATGGAAAATAAAAAAAAAATGTTCGACACAATTTTATTTTAAATATATTTAAATTTTTCTAATATAATTTAGATTTATACTTGTTAAAAAATAATGTAAAGTGGGAAGAAAAGGGTAATATGAAATTATATATTAAATTATTTTTAATTTTATTTTAAGTACAATTGCATCGTAAAGGATCAATGACGTACTTAAATTTAAGCAATTGTACTTTTGCAAAAATGAACAATGTGATTTAATATTACTAATCTCATCTTCTGTTCAAGCCATCTTAACAAAGCGACCTGACACGCTTAAAATAGTTGTTCAGAAGATGGTTTTCCACACTATTTGACGTCGATTGCTTAAAATAAAACTGATTTATTACAGAACAATTATCATACTGCACATTCTTTTTGGCACGCCTTTTTAACATTACTTCTGTTTATAACTTCTTTGCATCGCATCGATAGTCCCGTTTAACATAAATGGAGTCTATATATAAATATAAAAAAGAATAAGTTCAAAAGACTTCACATGTAATTTATATAAGAATTTAAAGTACGTTAAAGTATATTAAATATGTACTACCAAGTCTAAAATCAAATAAATAAAAATAAATTAGCTTATGTGGAAGTTTTAAGATTGCTTTATCTTTTTTAGCTAACTATGATTTTAATAATACTATAGTCGCAATAGTATAGTTTCTAAATTTTCATTTTATTTTATTTCATCCTATTATAGTGAATATTTATCTGTATCTATAAAGGCAAGTAATTTTAAGCATTTTAACAAAATATATAAATTATTAACTGAACGAAAATGAACGTTTTTTGTGGGTATCTTTTCTATTTTATACTAAATAAAAAATTTCATAAAACATATAAAATTTATAAAAATTATTAATAAAATTTACACTTCTAAAAAATATTTTTATTTATCTTTGGAAAAAGGTACTTATTAAACAAGTTTTAGAAATACACAAAATATACTTTTTGAAATATTATATAATTTGTATATAAAGTCTGTCAATTTGAATTTTTAAAGCTTTGTTTACCAATGTTCACGACAAGCAACATATTTCCAATAATATTTTTTAAAGCTTATAACTATAGTATTTTTACCTAATTCTAACAACTTCTTACTCTTTAAATACAAATAAGTATAATTATATTTTATAAATATTGCATTTTATGATTTTAAAATTTATTAAGTCATTTATTTATAATTGCAATACTAATTAATTGTTTAAACACTAAAAAGTAATGATATTGAAAATTCCCTATTTAGTCTTCCAGGATGACACTACATTTTTATTGCCAATTGTTTACATAGCATAGTATTTACTACTTAATTTCTTAAGTTAGAATTATTTTGAAAATAATAATTATCTAGAAAACTCAAATGTTTATTAATAGATCTTTCTTAAATCCAGACTGCAAAGTTATTAGACTTTCAAGTGTCCTGAAAAAATAAACGTTAAGTATATCAGTCTATAAAGTTTAATGCTAATTTAAAAATCTTGAGGAAAAAATATGTTTATTAAATGTCCTTTTAGAATTTAAATCAATTTAAAACAAAATTATAATTGTTTAATTTAAACATATAATTTATGATTTGATAACTAATAATATAACATTTGGTTAATAAAAATTGAACATATAGCATTATATATCTTGCAATATTGAAATTAAATATAAGTATACTTGAATCAAATTTTGTTATATAAAAACTTTATATTAAAGGTAAAAATCAAACTATTAAACATAATAAACGTACAATATAAAATTGCGATATATTATTTATTTTTGTTAAAAGTAAGAGTATTTAACTGTTACTTTCACCAAACCTTGCCTTATTTTTGGTAAAAGTATTATTTTTAAACGTAACTTTAAATTATCTCTTTTTATTTTATATAGGACCTCTGTAAATTCATTTTTTAAGATTGAAATATTCAATTCTCTGGTACTAAACTTAAATGGTATTTTCAGTAAACTTACAAATATTTTCTCAAAGAAACTAGTTTCTAATATATAAAGTAAGTGACGTTATTTTAAAATGTATTTAACTTTTATTTTCAGAAAAAGGTTATGTAACTTTGCTTAAATTTTATAATTTTTGCTGAGGACGAAAATAAATTAAATAACAATATACAACAACCAAACATTAATGTAAATAAATTAATAATATCAATAAAAATCATTTAAAATAATTTTTAGAAGAAAAATACTTACAAAAGAACATAATTTTCTTCATCAGCTGTCTTTATAGAATTTTTGAAAGTTAGGTGTTCAGCAGGTAACTAAAAAGGTATCCATTTTGTGTGTTAGTAAAACGTTGAAAAGAGTTTTACTGAACTCTTTTTTCATCATTTTTAAGAACAGTGGAACTTTCTCCATACTTGACTTTTCTATTAAAACTGCTATTAAAACTTGAAGTAATAAATATTTAAAAAATCATTTCTATGTTATCTGCTTTTTTTATTTTCTTATATGATTATATTTTTTTATATACCTGCAACTATTCTGTTCAATAAAACTGAAGTCCAATGAATCGAATAAGTTTCTCGTATGTTTTAAATGAATTTCAAAATTTTTTTTAAAATGAAGGTTATATGAAATTTGAATTTTATATCTTCTCCATTTGTAACAAAGCAGCGGGAAAAATTTGTTTTAATAAGAAAGCTGATTTTTTAAATATTTACTACTCAAAGGTTTTGAGCAGTTTTAATGTAACAAACATTATTTTCTTTAATCCATTTTGAAAACAACCTGAAAAATAACAAAACAAATTTATTATTCCAAAACGAATTGTTTGTATTTTTGTTATAAACATTTATAACAATAATTCTGCTTCTACAGTGCTTTAAAGGGATTACTATTATATTATTCATTTTTTTTAAATACTACACAAGTTTTAACCACCATTTTTCTTGCTTGTGTAGTCCGCTAATACAAACCCATTATTATAATTGGTTAAATATGCATTTACTAATATAAAAGTAATCATTTTGTATCTCGAAATTTTTATAGTAAAATGAAAAAATGTTTTACAAAGCATATTATGTCATTTTATTACAATCAAAAATATACTACTTGAATTTTATAAATAGATTTTGGGTGACGGTTAATAAAACCTAACCAGTGGACGGGCCCAAGTAGCTCGTTTGCTTTTGAACCTTGCACTGTAATATCTCTACGATACAAACAAATGTTACAAACAAAATAACATTGTCTTGATTTAAATATACACCTACTTTCCTTTAAAAATAATATTAGGTAAAATTGACACGTGTTTACAATATAGTAAAAACCTTTTTTGTGTTAAAGAGTTAAAACTAGAACTAGAATTTCCAAGGAGAAAATTTTAAAAAAGGCTAACGGAAATTGATATTAAACGTGAAATTTTGTCATCTAAAAATTATATTTTTACATAAAAGTTCGTACATTAGTTTTAACTGTAATGAGTTCCATCAGAATCTATCTCAATTTAGATCATAAATGGGTCTTTATTTTTTTTACAGCTGTTAATTTCATTGTCTTATCTTTTAATTTTATGTTCTTCATATTTTGAATTATTTTTTCTTCGTCTTTTAATTTTATTCTCTAATATTCATAACATTCAGACAATAAATATATAATTGGTGCCGACACAAATTTAAATTTCTCGAAAAGCAGTACTTTACAGAAATAAAATATTTATCATTTAATTGGAAATTTCTTTAAAAAATTTCATTCTTAATTTTTAATACAATATTAAAATTGTTGGATATTTTGAAATATGCAATTCATTAGACAGTCTTCGAACATAAAACTACATTTTATGTTCGTCGAAATGTTGTTTTAATTTTTTAAGTGATCCTTAAATATTTTAGTTTTCAGAAATTTTATAGAATACCCAGAAATCTTATAATCTTATAAAATATCTTTCAAAAACCAAAAATATTAAGTTGGATTTTTTTTTTATTTTTCTGTTATTACTTTACTAGCTGTTTGATCCCGCTTTTCTAAAGAAAATGTTAAGGCATATACATAAAAAAATTAACTCGAAAAAATATCCGAACTCGAACCAGTGACCTATTGTTGCGAAGTACCCCGCGTTAACTTCTAAACTTCAAAGACCCTTTCTAGCTAGATCTTGGAAATATTTTTTTTAAGATATTTCTTTATGCAATATTTCTAAAATTATAAAATAATTTGAAAAACAGAATTTAAAAATTATGAGCCTCATATGCACATCTTGAAGATAAATAGTTATTTATATATAAATTTCCATCCTTTTATACGCAGAAGGAATAGATGATTTGGAATCCACAAACAAATTATTTCTTTCATTATTATAGATATACAGCATTTTTAAAATTTACGTTTTACTTATAACAATATATCGTTAGACAGAAATTTGGTAGGTAGTACAATTATAGTATTAAAAAAATATCTGCAATGACTTTTCCTAAATCAGATGTTTTGATAATAACGTCACTTAAAATCTATTTCATAATGTAACTTTACATTTATCTCTTAAAACAAAAATATTTTCAGTAAATCAGAGTAGTTTTATGAAAATTATCCATTCAATTTTCATTATCTTGATATATTTAAAGATTTCCTTCTAGCTGTATCTGGATGCAAAATATATATTTGTAACTCATTTATATTATATTTGTAATTAATAACTGTTAAAACAAGTTTTAAATATATAGATTTAAATAGTAGTGTAAGATAAGAAGGGGAGTGGGGAATGGGCCTTTTAAATTAAATATTGAATTGCATAATGTTAAACCTATATTTTTATATCGTTCTTGTTGTTGTTAATTTGCTTCGTTAACAAAGTATATTTTAGCAAAAAAATTACATTTCTGGGTGTTTTAATTCAAGGCCAAATGCATATTTGTTTGAGTATGTAAAAAAGTTTTAATAGATTAATACACGAAAACTTCTATACGTAAACTAGAAAAGCCGAATTATTTACGAATATTCCTGGGATTTGCAAAGAATAGAATCATTTTATTACATTCCAATGAAAAAATCAGAATTTTTTTTAATTTATTTAACTTTTTTTTAATGGTTTGCAAAGTGGGAAAATTTAGGTTTGCGAATTATTAATGCTAAAGAATACAAAATTTATAAAAATTTAACAAACATCGGCAAAAGTGCAATTATTCTACAAAATTATGAATTTTGAAACTTATAAATGACAAGATATGACAGCAATATATTTAATATTGTTTATATGTTAATACAATGAAGCAACACACTTTTATTTTTTTTCAAATAAACTGTCAACAAAAGAATATATTTCAATTAAAAAAAATTGATGCTTTTGCTTGTTTCATTAATAAGTGAAATAGAAAGTTTTAAATAAAATAAAAAATCGTCTTTGGAACACATTAAAAATAACATAAATACAGCATATATATATGAATAAAATGAAACCCCTCTCTCTTACTCTACAATGCTAAAGCTTTGTAAAGTATAATAACTTTCATTATTTTAACCCTTTGCACTCCAAGAACACTTTGCGATTTGTACTCTTTCTATGGAGCAGTTATTCCTCTTTACGTTCTTTTCCACATATATTTTTTATACTCATAAAGGGGGAAAATCCTGATCTGTTTTGTATTTGCAAGAGAACAAGTTGAAAAAAAGATTGCTGTTCTAAAAACACAAGATCATGCTGTTATCGTTTATTTTAAAGAACAGGAAAACAAAAGAACGGGTCGTTATGTTGGCGCCTGAGAGGCGACATCGGAGTGCAAAGAGTTAATGAAAATAATAATTGACTGTATTAGTGGAAAACTAATTATCCACTTAAGGAAATTTCTGAATTTTTTTTAATCATCTTCAATTTGTTTTATAAGACACGTATAAATTAAAAGATGAAAATAAAATTTTATTTTAATAGAAAGCTGTCAAATTTTATCTTTATTTTACTATTGACTTTAAAACAACGCTACTTTAAAAATATAAAAATTAAAATAATAAGTAAAATATTTGCTAAAATACACTTTAATAATTTTTTAATATTTTATGTGCTAAACATGCAGAAGGTAGGAAAAAGTAAATTTAAAATATTGCTCTTCACATACAAATGTTCTTACATAACATTCCAAACACATTAACACACATGAACTTATTTCCGGTCTAATTAAAATTAATGATCTTATTTCTTCAACTTTAATGTCTTGCAATACCCACCAACCGGATAGAGTCGCATTTATTCGCTTAACGCAATTATCTTTGAGGTCTCATAAATAAATTTTAAACAAAACCCTATTTGTATATATTTTGTCTTTAATTATGGGGCCTGTAAAACTTTAGCATTAAAAAAAAACTACGTCAAAGTAATTATTCATTGTGTGGCTGATGAAAAACTGAGAATTTCTTCAAACCACAAAAAATAAATCTACTATTAATAAGATGTTACTGATCAAAAATACATTGGTTATATTAACAAGAAAGCGAAAGCCATGTATCACTTTCACTACTAAGTATTTTTTTTTAATGGTCGAACACCTTCCCTAGAACGGTTAAATAACAATACAGTTTCCCCCACTAAGCATAAGGTTCAATCGACAAAAAAAAACTCTTTTACCTTCACCTTCAGGTAAAAAAAAATATAGTTCTTACGATTAAGCCCCTAGTAGATCCCTCCTCTCTCCGTTTTCACATTTACTACCTTTCCCCTCTATATTAAATGGGGGCCATACACATATTGATTAAATATTTTAGATTATCGCTGAGTGAAATAATTAAACCTAGTTCCCATCAAATAAGATACTTTATGTAATTGGATTTTGTATGTGAGGTTCTTGCTATTTTCATTGTTATACGACATATACTAGAGGAAACTGCAAACTTTCAAAATGTTAATAATTAATTAGTATCTTTATTGTATTATTAGTTTAACACTGTTAGCTGACATGTATATCTATAAACACAATTTCTCACTTTAACTGTGCGCTAAATAGTACAAAAAGATACCAATGCTATTTCCCCACCAATTGAAAAATATATATTAATATTTCAAGGAGAACTAGTTTAATATGCTAATTAGTATTTGTTTTAAATGACTTAATTACATGTTGACCATTCAGTCAAATTGTTAAATAATTGATTTTATAATAAATAATATATTTTCAAATGCTTACAAATTTTATAAAATTACTTTTGAATGAGATGTATGGCCCTTTCCCTCAAGTAGGTCCATGATTAGATTATGACTTTTTAATTTAAATATCTAATATAATTTTTTTTCAATATTAACAAAATTCATAAACAAAGAAACTTTATAAAAAGCTTTTCTATAATAAAAGAAGAGTCTGTCTGTCTGTGGATCGCACGACACCTACTTTCTTTGAGTACAGCAGGTTGAATATATATATATAACAACCAACTCAATTATCTTACTTTCCATTCTTTTGGCACACCTTTTTTTAACATTTCTTCAGTTTATAACTCCTTCACGTCGCCGTGGTAGTACAACGGATAAGACACTGTACTGCGCTGCCTAAGGATATGGGTTCTTTTCCCGGTAAATCTTGGTTGTAATTGTCATTATTTATTGAAAGTGATTTACGAAGGCAGCCTATGGAGGCAAGCTACTGCTCTTTTTATTTATGTTTACTCATTTTTGAGTACATGTCTTTTTCAAAAATGAAACTCATGTATTCAGAGCTATGATAAGCATCGAATGTTATCAAAAATGAGTAAATTTTACTTATTTTTGAGTACCTATATTTAACAGTATAAAATTTTAAAAATATTGCACAAAGAAACATCTTAAACAATGTATCTAAGTTCTAGAACTCGTCTTAGTAGCGTAATCGGTATCGAAACAATAGGTCTCAAATTAGAGTACCGACTAGGCACTCAATTTTTTTTAATATATATGCCGTAAAGTGTTCCCGAGCAACCCGGAGCCGAACAACTATAATACATAAGAAACCAATTTCTTCACAAATATCAACCAAAATCCAAGTACAGACCTATAGTAAATATCCATTTATTTATAACAGACCCCCTAGACGTATTTCTAAGACCTATGACTCCCTGTACTTCAATGTTCTATTGTCAACGGTCGCACGAAATGCCAGTTGGGCAGGTACTACAGAAAAACTCGCACAAAGGGCGCCATTACGACTTTCACGGTTACCTTCGATTTCTAAGAGATTTTTTTTTTATTTTCTTAAGAATGATTCACCTTGCAGCCCCACATTTGCCTCTGTAAGGTACGAGGAATTTGAAATGTTCGGTTCGTATTTTGAATCGAGTTGCGCAGTTGCAATATTTTGTCATTTGGGATATTTCGGTTGAAGGGTTGATCTACAGTCGTAATTCTGCGCCAAATTTTGTGTGATAGAATCCATTTTGTAGGGTTGCTAAGTTTTGTATTTTTGGTAATTAATATTTATTTAAATATATCTTAATCATTTATTGCTAACATTAAAATAAGTATGTTAGTAATTTTGTAAATTATTATACGAAATTTTTATATTAAACTCTTTGTATCATTATTATTATTAATTCTCCAATAAACGTTGTTTATACTTAATTTTAATATTTAAGAGAATAAAAGCGCTTTAGTCCTTATACTAGTTGTTATCAGAACAATAGACCTCTCGAACAAAAAAAAATATATATAATATATTAAAATCTCTAAAACCTTGCCACATACATCAATTTTAATGACTTCAAGAAACCTTAATGTCAAATTTGAAAAAAAATCAAACAACGGGTGTTATCCTGACTGCGTAACACACAAATTTACAAACAGACAAAATGCCAAAAGGTCGAGTTAAAACAAGACCTCGCTAACTCTCGATCAACTAACACTAGTTAACTAAAATATTGAATTAATATTATTCATGGTATTTAAGAATTAACTTTATAACTTTGCCACTCAATAAGCACTAAAATAAATAATATTTCTAAGTTATGTTGCTTGTACATGTGTAAGCAACACACGACGGTTTTTTAAACACATTTTTCCATTAACGCACCAATAAAACATCAACGCACTGAGATTTCTCTTGAGGATGGGTGTATGAAAATCCCCTTTACAACTTTGACACGCAGTAAAACTTAAAGGAAATAATATAGAAAAGTTATGTTGCTTATACATGCTGCGTACAAATAAAACTTCATATGTTGTTATGTCATGTACAAGCAACGGAACTTATCTATCTTATTTATTTTAGTTTTTAATGCGTGTCAAAGCTGTAAAGATAGTTTTTATACACCTTATACTGCTGTTTTAAACCTTCCGTCAGACACACTATTTTGACCACAGTTCGGACCCAATGTACTTGATGGGTCATATTCAAAAATCTTGTTCGGAAAATAATAAATACACAATTATACAAATACCGAACCATGAACATAAATATTGATGGTGTCATAAGAAGAAAAATATAAGTTTCTGCAAAAACAAAATCCATGTATTTGACATAAAAACTTCTCAAACAAATTTTAATTAAATTATGACCTGTGTCAGATCAAATGTTCCCGACATAAAATAAAATTTTATAACTCGAATGTATAAATATAGTATTGAGAATATGAATATTATAACTAGGGCTAACCGCGCGCGCGGTAGTTCAAGAGATTATACACTCAATAATGTACAGCTGCGGAAAAAAAAAACGAACCACCAATGATTATTTCGTTAATTTTTATAGTAGAGCTAAACTTAATATACCATTTTGTATGGAATAAAGTCTACTACAAAAATTTGCATAGGGGACTATCTTCATATTAAAATCCGCACCAACTTTAAAATTTCCAATAGCAACACCCAATTTTGATTCAATATTTAGAATCTACGACAAAATTCATCTCTGAAAATCAATTTGCAAGTCATTTGGTTAAGTAGTTTTTTAATTATGAATTTCGAAAGTTTAGAACTCGTAATGTTAAATGAATTTCTTAAACTTTTAATCATATCTTTCGAAATAAAATTTTTATTAAGCTGAAATTTTTATCCGTGTTACTTCTAAACGACCCAAATAAAATACACTAACTTTCATTACTTATATGTATATTTTTTAATTTTATTTAAATTAGGATATTAATATTCATAAAATTTATGAATAGCAACCATGCTATATTTTGATAGTGATGGATTCAGAAAAACGCTTTATACCCATATCTAAAATTTCGTGATTTTCCTCTTTGTAGATTTTTGCTATATTAAAATGTGTAAAAAATGATCATTTCAGGGGTCATACACAAATTTAAAATTAGCATAACTTAACAGAAATCTTCACTAATTTTGAGAATAAAAAGCGCTGTGATCGCGTTGGTATAAAATTCTAAATTCTTATATAAAGACGAGGGGTGTACGGGAGTGGTGCACTTTAAATATGATCCAAGTCCAATGTCCTATCGCCTACTGAAGTTGCGTTGGGTGTCAATTCATACGTTGTTCTCATCTGACCATGGTTAAAAAATATGAACTTGGTGTACGGGTTAACGTTGCATTAGACCTGCACAGTGGGCTGTTGGCGACGGTTCGGGGCCTATCTCGAAGTAAAGTTCCGAGAACAATGCCTCATATTTTTGACCATTGAAAAATTGAGAATCATTGATTTAAGTTGATAATACTACATGTAAATATTTAAAGAATGTGAATCTCTTAGTTCA
This sequence comes from Troglohyphantes excavatus, assembly GCA_963932185.1. Classification (NCBI taxonomy): domain Eukaryota; kingdom Metazoa; phylum Arthropoda; class Arachnida; order Araneae; family Linyphiidae; genus Troglohyphantes; species Troglohyphantes excavatus. The sequence goes on from OZ010667.1 coordinate 4,795,148, forward strand.
TTATACTTAAACTTTTTTATATAATAATTATGTCCGTTGTCCCATGTCTTTTAAAGAAAACCACACCACTATATAAGTCGCCACTACATTTTATAAATAAAAAAAATAGGTATAGTAATTAATAAATGTATTATGGATAATTCTTAACTATTTTAAATAAATGCATTAAAAATAACTAGAGATGTATTTTTTTAGAGGAAGGGCTTTAAGTTAACAATATAATTCGTAAAAGTGAAAATCAGATTCCTAGAGTGAAAATCAAATTTTGAATGAAAAGGACAACAAAACGATTCATCCTTAACAACCGCTACATAATAACAAGGTTTCTCTCTACTAAGGTTTACTTTACTATTATAAGGTTTACTTAAATTAACTGGTGGAGTAGAGTAAACCCGAATGTTAGACTGGAATGAGGTTAGTGAACCAAAATATTTGTAACCTGAACTAGAAGAAGAAAATAGATTTTATACTTTTAAATTCTTTCATAATAGAATTGGGCCCTAACCTTATACAGGGTACACGTGGTTATGTAAAAAATACAACTTTTTCCACTGGAAGAAAACCCGTGTTATACCAACACCGGTGTGTTGGTAATACCTACAAAACACTTTTAGCTGTAACGTTCCCTAAAGAAAGAGAGGGGAAAAAGGCCAACTGTTGGACAGCAGAATTGCTAATCCTCACGTGAAAAATATATTACTGACTTCTTTCGCTGAATGCCCCGCCTTTTTTCAAATATGAAACTTTTTTTTAAGAGGTGGAGTAAAGTTACCCTGCAAGGTGTAAAGCAACCCCCTTGACGGTAACGCGAAAAACGGAGTTTAAAACACAATCAGTGTCATTGACTTATTGAAAAGCCGAATTGAATTACAGCGGCAATTGAAGTTACAAACTTTCCAATATTTCACATAGCCGGATTGGACACACCATATGTGATTATATTATTAAACTATTTTTTTTAAAGATGCAAAAATTGTGTGCACGTTGAAGTGGTCTAAATGCTGTTTAAGAAACTTCAATGCTTCCTTTATTAAATACAAAAAACCTTATGTGCATATTTTTGTCTTTTAAAGGATTTTTAGAATCATTAAAATAATTTTGGACCACCCTGCATAACTTAAGACAAGCACAATCTTATGGAAAATGAGGAATTACATAACCTCAATTCAAACTGAGTTTGTAATATAACATTTGCAATATTTCATTTAAATACAGAATTTAAAAAAAAATTATATTTAAAAGTAAATCATTGGTATATGTATTTTAAACTTTGTATAAATAATTTTTTAAAGATATATTTATTCTAAAATTTTAAATTTTTCTTACAATATTAATTTTGTCATTTGCCTATATAATTTCAGAACATCTTAAGAATACAAATGATGAAATTTGTCGTCATCAAAAATACTATATACAATCACATTGAAGTAGTAACATATCTGTAAGAATAATACATACTGCATCATATTATTTGAACAATTTATATGCTAGCCTTATCTTATCTCTGATCTGACCACGGCTAACGCCAAAACATTTTCTACCCGCTTCATTCATTTCTTAGTTCAACTTTGTTCAATGTGGTGGTAGCCCCTCAAATAAGATCGATACATATTGTATAATATCTCTGCATATAATTTTAGGAAATTAACGAAAACTTATATTTAGATTATTTTGAGGGCGAGGAACATTTCTGCGCTATCAAAAGTAGGTGTTGCTATTGAAAATTTTAAAGTTGGTACGGATTCGAGTATGAAGATAGTCCCCTATGCAAATTTTTTGTATATCGTTGTATAGTAAACTTTATTCTCTACAAAATGGTATATTAAGTTTAGCTTTACTATGAAAACTAACGAAATAATCATTGGTGGTTCGTTTTTTTTTTCCGCAGCTGTACTTAAAAATAAGTAAAATGTACTCATTTTTGCTTACATTCGATGTTTATCATAGCTCCGTCTACATAAGTTTTATTTTTGTGAAAGATATGTACTAAAAAATGAGTAAAATGAATTAAAAGAGTAGTTGTTGCCTACATAGGCTGCCTTCATAAATCACTTTCAATAAATTTCAACAATTACAACCAGGACTTACTGGGAATTGCACCCAATCGGCCTACTTGATGTAGTCCACGCCGAAATCGAGGGCCTTATCCGTTGTTAGCAATCTTAAACCATATTGCTCAATTTTGCGAAAGTTACTTAAGTTTGGATACGTCATAGCTCATTTACGATGCAATTGTACTTAAAGAAAAATGAGTACGTCCATGTACTCATTTTTAAGCAATTTTTTTACAGTGTATGGTTGAATTGAGTAGCAAAATTTTAAACAAAAAAAATAGAAAGTTTAAAAAAATTCAATGCATTATAATTTTTTTTAGAAACCTATCATTGAAATTAATTTTTTATTGAAAAATATGCTCAAGCGAAACGTCTTACCTTGTAAACTTTTCTAAGACAACATTACTTAATTTGAGTCATATGCAAAAAATGAGTCTAAAATCTTGGCCAAATACTAAATACTAAAAACTAATAAGTTCGCATCCTTTTTTTTAAGATTTTTTTTTATTATTGTTATTTTTAATCTTAACCTTTAATAACAAGTATGACTCGCGATACAAGAGCAATGGTAAATGATGGTTTTGAACCATGCAACACTCATGATGGTTCTGAACAATGCAACTTCTTGAACATTTTAATTTGATTTAATATATCTAATTCAAAATTAAACATTCTGTTATAGAAAGAGGCGCGTTAAATTATAAAGCTGATTAAGGATATTAATATTTGGAAAATATGTGACAGAACTCAAGTGTGGATGTGCCGGAGCATACCCAGGTTTGGTTTGGTTGGTTTAATTAAATAACGTCGCACTAGAGCTGCACATTGGGCTATAGCCGACGGTTCGAAACCTAAGGAAAGACCCGGGAACGATGCTTCGTATTTTTTAACTATGGTCAAATGACGAGGAAACACCTGAACTGGCACCCAACGCCTTCAATAGACGTCGGGACTTTGGACCCAGGTCAGATTTATCGTGCAGCAGCCCGTATACAAGCCGATAATTTTTTGTGGATGTTCTGGACGACATTCCCAGTATTTTGGAGTGAAGCGGACAACCCTCCGACCACAAGATCACTACTTTTTTACTTTTCTTAGTTAAGTCAGTCGCACAGGATCGAACTAGAAATCCCCTGATTCCCAGCTGACGCCTTTATCCACTGGGTCACGGAGGCCCTCTGGAGCAGCACACACATAAGGGTTTCGGTTTCACATGAAACTTCAATTCAAAGGAAATATAAAAATATGAGTTGATCGCCAAAGAAATCCTTGTGAACAGAAGGAAGATACACGAGCTTTATGTGTCTGAATTCGAGATCCTAAAAATTGATTCACGCCCCGTAATCATTTTGATTTATTTCAAGATTTTATACGCATCGGCGCTCAATTCCAAAGAGACTAAATTTATGTCAACCTTGCTATTTGTCGCGGAGTTATAGTGTGGCAATAAATACCACTAATATCGTAACACGTTTATATCCTGATACCTCGTGTAGCTGATTTTAAAGATGTCCAAGTCCAAAAAATATATAACTAAAACAAAGAAATCCTCTAAGACCTCTGTCCTTTCTAACAAACTTAATGAAATGTAACACAGTCACACTAAAGATCCACGAAATTAATTGAAAAAAAAAGATAATAAATATCCCAAATTATTTCAGTTCTCTTCGTTTTGCAAATATCAAACGATAGGAATGAGCAGAAAAAGAACAAAAAAAATATCCGAAGACAGCTTCAAGATAGATGAATTTTTTCTCTCCTCGTCTATTGGTTAGTTACCAACAGCAATATGCAAATGTCTTTCACCAGAATTCGTTGTTCTTGTGAGGAATGCTAATTTGTTTATACCACTCGGGAGGTAGGACATCCAAGCGGAAAATATTCATAGAGAGCGCATAACTCATACCGATATTTGCATTTTGGGAAACGAATAAAACGGGGAAAAAAAGTAGGGAATTATTAATCCCGGGCCCAAATTGCCTGCTTTCAGGATTTTTCCGGGGAATGGATGTTTTAATAAACATAAGCATTTTTCTTGGAAATATTTAATAATTTAAATATGTGAAAGAGTGATGGGGATGTTGTATTTGCATTCAAAGTGCATATGTAATATTTCGATGAGAAATATATATATTTGTGGCGATTCATTTTATAAAAAAAGCGTTTGAAAATTGTTGAATAATAAGGAAATATGTTTGTGAAATTTTATGAGCATCTCAAGTGATTTCTATGTTTTTAAAAGAAATTTGAATGTGTTTTAACTACTTTGATAGAGCGTCTCTTTTAATAACGTTCTGCTGATTCTGACTGGTTTAAAAATGGCTAGGAATTGTATGCAAGCACTTGTCATGTCAATAGTAGTACTTTTAGCCCCTTGCTCTTTTCATATTAAATAATTTCTTATTAAATAAATTGACTAGGAATTGTACCTAAGTACTTGCCCTGCCAGTAATAGTACTTCTACCCCCTTGCTTTTTTCATATTGAATAATTTCTAATTAAATGAATGGCTAGGAATTGTACATAAGCACTCGCCATGCCAGTAATAGTACTTTTATCCCCCTTGCTCTTTTCATGTTAAATAATTTCTAATTAATTAAATGACTATGAATTGTACATAAGCACTTGCCATGCAAGTAATAGTACTTCTATCCCCTTGCTCTTTTCATATTGAATAATTTCTAATTAAATAAATGACTAGGAATTGTACGTAAGCACTCGCCATGCCAGTAATAGTACTTTTATCCCCCTTGCTCTTTTCATGTTAATAATTTCTAATTAAATAAATGACTAGGAATTGTACATAACCACTTGCCATGCAAGTAATAGTACTTCTATCCCCTTGCTCTTTTCATATTGAATAATTTCTAATTAAATAAATGACTAGGAATTGTACGTAAGCACTCGCCATGCCAGTAATAGTACTTTTATCCCCCTTGCTCTTTTCATGTTAATAATTTCTAATTAAATAAATGACTTGGAATTGTACATAAGCACTTGCCATGCAAGTAATAGTACTTCTATCCCCTTGCTCTTTTCATATTGAATAATTTCTAATTAAATAAATGACTAGGAATTGTACGTAAGCACTCGCCATGCCAGTAATAGTACTTTTATCCCCCTTGCTCTTTTCATGTTAATAATTTCTAATTAATTAAATGACTTGGAATTGTACATAAGCACTTGCCATGCAAGTAATAGTACTTCTATCCCCTTGCTCTTTTCATATTGAATAATTTCTAATTAAATAAATGACTAGGAATTGTACGTAAGCACTCGCCATGCCAGTAATAGTACTTTTATCCCCCTTGCTCTTTTCATGTTAATAATTTCTAATTAAATAAATGACTAGGAATTGTACATAAGCACTTGCCATGCAAGTAATAGTACTTCTATCCCCTTGCTCTTTTCATATTGAATAATTTCTAATTAAATAAATGACTAGGAATTGTACGTAAGCACTCGCCATGCCAGTAATAGTACTTTTATCCCCCTTGCTCTTTTCATGTTAATAATTTCTAATTAAATAAATGACTTGGAATTGTACATAAGCACTTGCCATGCAAGTAATAGTACTTCTATCCCCTTGCTCTTTTCATATTGAATAATTTCTAATTAAATAAATGACTAGGAATTGTACGTAAGCACTCGCCATGCCAGTAATAGTACTTTTATCCCCCTTGCTCTTTTCATGTTAATAATTTCTAATTAAATAAATGACTTGGAATTGTACATAAGCACTTGCCATGCAAGTAATAGTACTTCTATCCCCTTGCTCTTTTCATATTGAATAATTTCTAATTAAATAAATGACTAGGAATTGTACGTAAGCACTCGCCATGCCAGTAATAGTACTTTTATCCCCCTTGCTCTTTTCATGTTAATAATTTCTAATTAATTAAATGACTATGAATTGTTTGCAAGCCACTTGTCATGTAATAGTAGTACTTTTACCCCCTTGCTCTTTTCATGTTAAATAATTTCTAATTAAATAAATTACTAGGAATTGTACATAAGCACTTGCCATGCAAGTAATAGTACTTCTATCCCCTTGCTCTTTTCATATTGAATAATTTCTAATTAAATAAATTACTAGGAATTGTACGTAAGCACTCGCCATGCCAGTAATAGTACTTTTATCCCCCTTGCTCTTTTCATGTTAAATAATTTCTAATTAAATAAATGACTAGGAATTGTACATAAGCACTTGCCATGCAAGTAATAGTACTTCTAACCCCTTGCTCTTTTCATATTGAATAATTTCTAATTAAATAAATGACTAGGAATTGTACGTAAGCACTCGCCATGCCAGTAATAGTACTTTTATCCCCCTTGCTCTTTTCATGTTAAATAATTTCTAATTAATTAAATGACTATGAATTGTTTGCAAGCCACTTGTCATGTAATAGTAGTACTTTTACCCCCTTGCTCTTTTCATGTTAAATAATTTCTAATTAAATAAATGACTAGGAATTGTACATAAGCACTTGCCATGCAAGTAATAGTACTTCTATCCCCTTGCTCTTTTCATATTGAATAATTTCTAATTAAATAAATTACTATGAATTGTTTGCAAGCCACTTGTCATGTAATAGTAGTACTTTTACCCCCTTGCTCTTTTCATGTTAAATAATTTCTAATTAAATAAATGACTAGGAATTGTACATAAGCACTTGCCATGCAAGTAATAGTACTTCTACCCCCTTGCTCTTTTCATATTGAATAATTTCTAATTAAATAAATTACTAGGAATTGTACGTAAGCACTCGCCATGCCAGTAATAGTACTTTTATCCCCCTTGCTCTTTTCATGTTAATAATTTCTAATTAAATAAATGACTATGAATTGTACATAAGCACTCGCCATGCAAGTAATAGTACTTCTATCCCCTTGCTCTTTTCATATTGAATAATTTCTAATTAAATAAATTACTATGAATTGTTTGCAAGCCACTTGTCATGTAATAGTAGTACTTTTACCCCCTTGCTCTTTTCATGTTAAATAATTTCTAATTAAATAAATGACTAGGAATTGTACATAAGCACTTGCCATGCAAGTAATAGTACTTCTATCCCCTTGCTCTTTTCATATTGAATAATTTCTAATTAAATAAATTACTAGGAATTGTACGTAAGCACTCGCCATGCCAGTAATAGTACTTTTATCCCCCTTGCTCTTTTCATGTTAATAATTTCTAATTAAATAAATGACTATGAATTGTACATAAGCACTCGCCATGCAAGTAATAGTACTTCTATCCCCTTGCTCTTTTCATATTGAATAATTTCTAATTAAATAAATTACTATGAATTGTTTGCAAGCCACTTGTCATGTAATAGTAGTACTTTTACCCCCTTGCTCTTTTCATGTTAAATAATTTCTAATTAAATAAATGACTAGGAATTGTACATAAGCACTTGCCATGCAAGTAATAGTACTTCTATCCCCTTGCTCTTTTCATATTGAATAATTTCTAATTAAATAAATTACTAGGAATTGTACGTAAGCACTCGCCATGCCAGTAATAGTACTTTTATCCCCCTTGCTCTTTTCATGTTAAATAATTTCTAATTAAATAAATGACTAGGAATTGTACATAAGCACTTGCCATGCAAGTAATAGTACTTCTATCCCCCTTGCTCTTTTCATGTTAAATAATTTCTAATTAATTAAATGACTATGAATTGTTTGCAAGCCACTTGTCATGTCAATAGTAGTACTTTTACCCCCTTGCTCTTTTCATGTTAAATAATTTCTAATTAAATAAATGACTATGAATTGTACATAAGCACTTGCGATGCAAGTAATAGTACTTCTACCCCCCTGCTCTTTTCATGTTAAATAATTTCTAATTAATTAAATGACTATGAATTGTTTGCAAGCCACTTGTCATGTAATAGTAGTACTTTTACCCCCTTGCTCTTTTCATGTTAAATAATTTCTAATTAAATAAATGACTAGGAATTGTACATAAGCACTTGCCATGCAAGTAATAGTACTTCTACCCCCTTGCTCTTTTCATATTGAATAATTTCTAATTAAATAAATTACTAGGAATTGTACGTAAGCACTTGCCATGCCAGTAATAGTACTTCTACCCCCTTGCTCTTTTCATGTTAATAATTTCTAATTAAATAAATGACTTGGAATTGTACGTAAGCACTCGCCATGCCAGTAATAGTACTTTTATCCCCCTTGCTCTTTTCATGTTAAATAATTTCTAATTAATTAAATGACTATGAATTGTTTGCAAGCCACTTGTCATGTCAATAGTAGTACTTTTACCCCCTTGCTCTTTTCATGTTAAATAATTTCTAATTAAATAAATGACTATGAATTGTACATAAGCACTTGCGATGCAAGTAATAGTACTTCTACCCCCCTGCTCTTTTCATGTTAAATAATTTCTAATTAATTAAATGACTATGAATTGTTTGCAAGCCACTTGTCATGTAATAGTAGTACTTTTACCCCCTTGCTCTTTTCATGTTAAATAATTTCTAATTAAATAAATGACTAGGAATTGTACATAAGCACTTGCCATGCAAGTAATAGTACTTCTACCCCCTTGCTCTTTTCATATTGAATAATTTATAATTAAATAAATTACTAGGAATTGTACGTAAGCACTTGCCATGCCAGTAATAGTACTTCTACCCCCTTGCTCTTTTCATGTTAATAATTTCTAATTAAATAAATGACTTGGAATTGTACGTAAGCACTCGCCATGCCAGTAATAGTACTTTTATCCCCCTTGCTCTTTTCATGTTAAATAATTTCTAATTAATTAAATGACTATGAATTGTTTGCAAGCCACTTGTCATGTCAATAGTAGTACTTTTACCCCCTTGCTCTTTTCATGTTAAATAATTTCTAATTAAATAAATGACTATGAATTGTACATAAGCACTTGCGATGCAAGTAATAGTACTTCTACCCCCCTGCTCTTTTCATGTTAAATAATTTCTAATTAATTAAATGACTATGAATTGTTTGCAAGCCACTTGTCATGTAATAGTAGTACTTTTACCCCCTTGCTCTTTTCATGTTAAATAATTTCTAATTAAATAAATGACTAGGAATTGTACATAAGCACTTGCCATGCAAGTAATAGTACTTCTACCCCCTTGCTCTTTTCATATTGAATAATTTCTAATTAAATAAATTACTAGGAATTGTACGTAAGCACTTGCCATGCCAGTAATAGTACTTCTACCCCCTTGCTCTTTTCATGTTAATAATTTCTAATTAAATAAATGACTTGGAATTGTACGTAAGCACTCGCCATGCCAGTAATAGTACTTTTATCCCCCTTGCTCTTTTCATGTTAAATAATTTCTAATTAATTAAATGACTATGAATTGTTTGCAAGCCACTTGTCATGTCAATAGTAGTACTTTTACCCCCTTGCTCTTTTCATGTTAAATAATTTCTAATTAAATAAATGACTATGAATTGTACATAAGCACTTGCGATGCAAGTAATAGTACTTCTACCCCCCTGCTCTTTTCATGTTAAATAATTTCTAATTAATTAAATGACTATGAATTGTTTGCAAGCCACTTGTCATGTAATAGTAGTACTTTTACCCCCTTGCTCTTTTCATGTTAAATAATTTCTAATTAAATAAATGACTAGGAATTGTACATAAGCACTTGCCATGCAAGTAATAGTACTTCTACCCCCTTGCTCTTTTCATATTGAATAATTTCTAATTAAATAAATTACTAGGAATTGTACGTAAGCACTTGCCATGCCAGTAATAGTACTTCTACCCCCTTGCTCTTTTCATGTTAATAATTTCTAATTAAATAAATGACTTGGAATTGTACGTAAGCACTCGCCATGCCAGTAATAGTACTTTTATCCCCCTTGCTCTTTTCATGTTAAATAATTTCTAATTAATTAAAAGACTATGAATTGTTTGCAAGCCACTTGTCATGTCAATAGTAGTACTTTTACCCCCTTGCTCTTTTCATGTTAAATAATTTCTAATTAAATAAATGACTATGAATTGTACATAAGCACTTGCGATGCAAGTAATAGTACTTCTACCCCCCTGCTCTTTTCATGTTAAATAATTTCTAATTAATTAAATGACTATGAATTGTTTGCAAGCCACTTGTCATGTAATAGTAGTACTTTTACCCCCTTGCTCTTTTCATGTTAAATAATTTCTAATTAAATAAATGACTAGGAATTGTACATAAGCACTTGCCATGCAAGTAATAGTACTTCTACCCCCTTGCTCTTTTCATATTGAATAATTTCTAATTAAATAAATTACTAGGAATTGTACGTAAGCACTTGCCATGCCAGTAATAGTACTTCTACCCCCTTGCTCTTTTCATGTTAATAATTTCTAATTAAATAAATGACTTGGAATTGTACGTAAGCACTCGCCATGCCAGTAATAGTACTTTTATCCCCCTTGCTCTTTTCATGTTAAATAATTTCTAATTAATTAAATGACTATGAATTGTTTGCAAGCCACTTGTCATGTCAATAGTAGTACTTTTACCCCCTTGCTCTTTTCATGTTAAATAATTTCTAATTAAATAAATGACTATGAATTGTACATAAGCACTTGCGATGCAAGTAATAGTACTTCTACCCCCCTGCTCTTTTCATGTTAAATAATTTCTAATTAATTAAATGACTATGAATTGTTTGCAAGCCACTTGTCATGTAATAGTAGTACTTTTACCCCCTTGCTCTTTTCATGTTAAATAATTTCTAATTAAATAAATGACTAGGAATTGTACATAAGCACTTGCCATGCAAGTAATAGTACTTCTACCCCCTTGCTCTTTTCATATTGAATAATTTCTAATTAAATAAATTACTAGGAATTGTACGTAAGCACTTGCCATGCCAGTAATAGTACTTCTACCCCCTTGCTCTTTTCATGTTAAATAATTTCTAATTAATTAAATGACTATGAATTGTTTGCAAGCCACTTGTCATGTCAATAGTAGTACTTTTACCCCCTTGCTCTTTTCATGTTAAATAATTTCTAATTAAATAAATGACTATGAATTGTACATAAGCACTTGCGATGCAAGTAATAGTACTTCTACCCCCCTGCTCTTTTCATGTTAAATAATTTCTAATTAATTAAATGACTATGAATTGTTTGCAAGCCACTTGTCATGTAATAGTAGTACTTTTACCCCCTTGCTCTTTTCATGTTAAATAATTTCTAATTAAATAAATGACTAGGAATTGTACATAAGCACTTGCCATGCAAGTAATAGTACTTCTACCCCCTTGCTCTTTTCATATTGAATAATTTCTAATTAAATAAATTACTAGGAATTGTACGTAAGCACTTGCCATGCCAGTAATAGTACTTCTACCCCCTTGCTCTTTTCATGTTAATAATTTCTAATTAAATAAATGACTTGGAATTGTACGTAAGCACTCGCCATGCCAGTAATAGTACTTTTATCCCCCTTGCTCTTTTCATGTTAAATAATTTCTAATTAATTAAATGACTATGAATTGTTTGCAAGCCACTTGTCATGTCAATAGTAGTACTTTTACCCCCTTGCTCTTTTCATGTTAAATAATTTCTAATTAAATAAATGACTATGAATTGTACATAAGCACTTGCGATGCAAGTAATAGTACTTCTACCCCCCTGCTCTTTTCATGTTAAATAATTTCTAATTAATTAAATGACTATGAATTGTTTGCAAGCCACTTGTCATGTAATAGTAGTACTTTTACCCCCTTGCTCTTTTCATGTTAAATAATTTCTAATTAAATAAATGACTAGGAATTGTACATAAGCACTTGCCATGCAAGTAATAGTACTTCTACCCCCTTGCTCTTTTCATATTGAATAATTTATAATTAAATAAATTACTAGGAATTGTACGTAAGCACTTGCCATGCCAGTAATAGTACTTCTACCCCCTTGCTCTTTTCATGTTAATAATTTCTAATTAAATAAATGACTTGGAATTGTACGTAAGCACTCGCCATGCCAGTAATAGTACTTTTATCCCCCTTGCTCTTTTCATGTTAAATAATTTCTAATTAATTAAATGACTATGAATTGTTTGCAAGCCACTTGTCATGTCAATAGTAGTACTTTTACCCCCTTGCTCTTTTCATGTTAAATAATTTCTAATTAAATAAATGACTATGAATTGTACATAAGCACTTGCGATGCAAGTAATAGTACTTCTACCCCCCTGCTCTTTTCATGTTAAATAATTTCTAATTAATTAAATGACTATGAATTGTTTGCAAGCCACTTGTCATGTAATAGTAGTACTTTTACCCCCTTGCTCTTTTCATGTTAAATAATTTCTAATTAAATAAATGACTAGGAATTGTACATAAGCACTTGCCATGCAAGTAATAGTACTTCTACCCCCTTGCTCTTTTCATATTGAATAATTTCTAATTAAATAAATTACTAGGAATTGTACGTAAGCACTTGCCATGCCAGTAATAGTACTTCTACCCCCTTGCTCTTTTCATGTTAATAATTTCTAATTAAATAAATGACTTGGAATTGTACGTAAGCACTCGCCATGCCAGTAATAGTACTTTTATCCCCCTTGCTCTTTTCATGTTAAATAATTTCTAATTAATTAAATGACTATGAATTGTTTGCAAGCCACTTGTCATGTCAATAGTAGTACTTTTACCCCCTTGCTCTTTTCATGTTAAATAATTTCTAATTAAATAAATGACTATGAATTGTACATAAGCACTTGCGATGCAAGTAATAGTACTTCTACCCCCCTGCTCTTTTCATGTTAAATAATTTCTAATTAATTAAATGACTATGAATTGTTTGCAAGCCACTTGTCATGTAATAGTAGTACTTTTACCCCCTTGCTCTTTTCATGTTAAATAATTTCTAATTAAATAAATGACTAGGAATTGTACATAAGCACTTGCCATGCAAGTAATAGTACTTCTACCCCCTTGCTCTTTTCATATTGAATAATTTCTAATTAAATAAATTACTAGGAATTGTACGTAAGCACTTGCCATGCCAGTAATAGTACTTCTACCCCCTTGCTCTTTTCATGTTAATAATTTCTAATTAAATAAATGACTTGGAATTGTACGTAAGCACTCGCCATGCCAGTAATAGTACTTTTATCCCCCTTGCTCTTTTCATGTTAAATAATTTCTAATTAATTAAATGACTATGAATTGTTTGCAAGCCACTTGTCATGTCAATAGTAGTACTTTTACCCCCTTGCTCTTTTCATGTTAAATAATTTCTAATTAAATAAATGACTATGAATTGTACATAAGCACTTGCGATGCAAGTAATAGTACTTCTACCCCCCTGCTCTTTTCATGTTAAATAATTTCTAATTAATTAAATGACTATGAATTGTTTGCAAGCCACTTGTCATGTAATAGTAGTACTTTTACCCCCTTGCTCTTTTCATGTTAAATAATTTCTAATTAAATAAATGACTAGGAATTGTACATAAGCACTTGCCATGCAAGTAATAGTACTTCTACCCCCTTGCTCTTTTCATATTGAATAATTTCTAATTAAATAAATTACTAGGAATTGTACGTAAGCACTTGCCATGCCAGTAATAGTACTTCTACCCCCTTGCTCTTTTCATGTTAAATAATTTCTAATTAATTAAATGACTATGAATTGTTTGCAAGCCACTTGTCATGTCAATAGTAGTACTTTTACCCCCTTGCTCTTTTCATGTTAAATAATTTCTAATTAAATAAATGACTATGAATTGTACATAAGCACTTGCGATGCAAGTAATAGTACTTCTACCCCCCTGCTCTTTTCATGTTAAATAATTTCTAATTAATTAAATGACTATGAATTGTTTGCAAGCCACTTGTCATGTAATAGTAGTACTTTTACCCCCTTGCTCTTTTCATGTTAAATAATTTCTAATTAAATAAATGACTAGGAATTGTACATAAGCACTTGCCATGCAAGTAATAGTACTTCTACCCCCTTGCTCTTTTCATATTGAATAATTTCTAATTAAATAAATTACTAGGAATTGTACGTAAGCACTTGCCATGCCAGTAATAGTACTTCTACCCCCTTGCTCTTTTCATGTTAATAATTTCTAATTAAATAAATGACTTGGAATTGTACGTAAGCACTCGCCATGCCAGTAATAGTACTTTTATCCCCCTTGCTCTTTTCATGTTAAATAATTTCTAATTAATTAAATGACTATGAATTGTTTGCAAGCCACTTGTCATGTCAATAGTAGTACTTTTACCCCCTTGCTCTTTTCATGTTAAATAATTTCTAATTAAATAAATGACTATGACTTGTACATAAGCACTTGCGATGCAAGTAATAGTACTTCTACCCCCCTGCTCTTTTCATGTTAAATAATTTCTAATTAATTAAATGACTATGAATTGTTTGCAAGCCACTTGTCATGTAATAGTAGTACTTTTACCCCCTTGCTCTTTTCATGTTAAATAATTTCTAATTAAATAAATGACTAGGAATTGTACATAAGCACTTGCCATGCAAGTAATAGTACTTCTACCCCCTTGCTCTTTTCATATTGAATAATTTCTAATTAAATAAATTACTAGGAATTGTACGTAAGCACTTGCCATGCCAGTAATAGTACTTCTACCCCCTTGCTCTTTTCATGTTAATAATTTCTAATTAAATAAATGACTTGGAATTGTACGTAAGCACTCGCCATGCCAGTAATAGTACTTTTATCCCCCTTGCTCTTTTCATGTTAAATAATTTCTAATTAATTAAATGACTATGAATTGTTTGCAAGCCACTTGTCATGTCAATAGTAGTACTTTTACCCCCTTGCTCTTTTCATGTTAAATAATTTCTAATTAAATAAATGACTATGAATTGTACATAAGCACTTGCGATGCAAGTAATAGTACTTCTACCCCCCTGCTCTTTTCATGTTAAATAATTTCTAATTAATTAAATGACTATGAATTGTTTGCAAGCCACTTGTCATGTAATAGTAGTACTTTTACCCCCTTGCTCTTTTCATGTTAAATAATTTCTAATTAAATAAATGACTAGGAATTGTACATAAGCACTTGCCATGCAAGTAATAGTACTTCTACCCCCTTGCTCTTTTCATATTGAATAATTTCTAATTAAATAAATTACTAGGAATTGTACGTAAGCACTTGCCATGCCAGTAATAGTACTTCTACCCCCTTGCTCTTTTCATGTTAATAATTTCTAATTAAATAAATGACTTGGAATTGTACGTAAGCACTCGCCATGCCAGTAATAGTACTTTTATCCCCCTTGCTCTTTTCATGTTAAATAATTTCTAATTAATTAAATGACTATGAATTGTTTGCAAGCCACTTGTCATGTCAATAGTAGTACTTTTACCCCCTTGCTCTTTTCATGTTAAATAATTTCTAATTAAATAAATGACTAGGAATTGTACATAAGCACTTGCCATGCAAGTAATAGTACTTCTACCCCCTTGCTCTTTTCATATTGAATAATTTCTAATTAAATAAATTACTAGGAATTGTACGTAAGCACTTGCCATGCCAGTAATAGTACTTCTACCCCCTTGCTCTTTTCATGTTAATAATTTCTAATTAAATAAATGACTTGGAATTGTACGTAAGCACTCGCCATGCCAGTAATAGTACTTTTATCCCCCTTGCTCTTTTCATGTTAAATAATTTCTAATTAATTAAATGACTATGAATTGTTTGCAAGCCACTTGTCATGTCAATAGTAGTACTTTTACCCCCTTGCTCTTTTCATGTTAAATAATTTCTAATTAAATAAATGACTATGAATTGTACATAAGCACTTGCGATGCAAGTAATAGTACTTCTACCCCCCTGCTCTTTTCATGTTAAATAATTTCTAATTAATTAAATGACTATGAATTGTTTGCAAGCCACTTGTCATGTAATAGTAGTACTTTTACCCCCTTGCTCTTTTCATGTTAAATAATTTCTAATTAAATAAATGACTAGGAATTGTACATAAGCACTTGCCATGCAAGTAATAGTACTTCTACCCCCTTGCTCTTTTCATATTGAATAATTTCTAATTAAATAAATTACTAGGAATTGTACGTAAGCACTTGCCATGCCAGTAATAGTACTTCTACCCCCTTGCTCTTTTCATGTTAAATAATTTCTAATTAATTAAATGACTATGAATTGTTTGCAAGCCACTTGTCATGTCAATAGTAGTACTTTTACCCCCTTGCTCTTTTCATGTTAAATAATTTCTAATTAAATAAATGACTATGAATTGTACATAAGCACTTGCGATGCAAGTAATAGTACTTCTACCCCCCTGCTCTTTTCATGTTAAATAATTTCTAATTAATTAAATGACTATGAATTGTTTGCAAGCCACTTGTCATGTAATAGTAGTACTTTTACCCCCTTGCTCTTTTCATGTTAAATAATTTCTAATTAAATAAATGACTAGGAATTGTACATAAGCACTTGCCATGCAAGTAATAGTACTTCTACCCCCTTGCTCTTTTCATATTGAATAATTTCTAATTAAATAAATTACTAGGAATTGTACGTAAGCACTTGCCATGCCAGTAATAGTACTTCTACCCCCTTGCTCTTTTCATGTTAATAATTTCTAATTAAATAAATGACTTGGAATTGTACGTAAGCACTCGCCATGCCAGTAATAGTACTTTTATCCCCCTTGCTCTTTTCATGTTAAATAATTTCTAATTAATTAAATGACTATGAATTGTTTGCAAGCCACTTGTCATGTCAATAGTAGTACTTTTACCCCCTTGCTCTTTTCATGTTAAATAATTTCTAATTAAATAAATGACTATGACTTGTACATAAGCACTTGCGATGCAAGTAATAGTACTTCTACCCCCCTGCTCTTTTCATGTTAAATAATTTCTAATTAATTAAATGACTATGAATTGTTTGCAAGCCACTTGTCATGTAATAGTAGTACTTTTACCCCCTTGCTCTTTTCATGTTAAATAATTTCTAATTAAATAAATGACTAGGAATTGTACATAAGCACTTGCCATGCAAGTAATAGTACTTCTACCCCCTTGCTCTTTTCATATTGAATAATTTCTAATTAAATAAATTACTAGGAATTGTACGTAAGCACTTGCCATGCCAGTAATAGTACTTCTACCCCCTTGCTCTTTTCATGTTAATAATTTCTAATTAAATAAATGACTTGGAATTGTACGTAAGCACTCGCCATGCCAGTAATAGTACTTTTATCCCCCTTGCTCTTTTCATGTTAAATAATTTCTAATTAATTAAATGACTATGAATTGTTTGCAAGCCACTTGTCAT
The DNA here is from genome assembly GCA_963932185.1 of Troglohyphantes excavatus. Taxonomy (NCBI): domain Eukaryota; kingdom Metazoa; phylum Arthropoda; class Arachnida; order Araneae; family Linyphiidae; genus Troglohyphantes; species Troglohyphantes excavatus. The sequence continues at coordinate 4,812,504 of OZ010667.1, forward strand.
GTCAATAGTAGTACTTTTACCCCCTTGCTCTTTTCATGTTAAATAATTTCTAATTAAATAAATGACTATGAATTGTACATAAGCACTTGCGATGCAAGTAATAGTACTTCTACCCCCCTGCTCTTTTCATGTTAAATAATTTCTAATTAATTAAATGACTATGAATTGTTTGCAAGCCACTTGTCATGTAATAGTAGTACTTTTACCCCCTTGCTCTTTTCATGTTAAATAATTTCTAATTAAATAAATGACTAGGAATTGTACATAAGCACTTGCCATGCAAGTAATAGTACTTCTACCCCCTTGCTCTTTTCATATTGAATAATTTCTAATTAAATAAATTACTAGGAATTGTACGTAAGCACTTGCCATGCCAGTAATAGTACTTCTACCCCCTTGCTCTTTTCATGTTAATAATTTCTAATTAAATAAATGACTTGGAATTGTACGTAAGCACTCGCCATGCCAGTAATAGTACTTTTATCCCCCTTGCTCTTTTCATGTTAAATAATTTCTAATTAATTAAATGACTATGAATTGTTTGCAAGCCACTTGTCATGTCAATAGTAGTACTTTTACCCCCTTGCTCTTTTCATGTTAAATAATTTCTAATTAAATAAATGACTATGAATTGTACATAAGCACTTGCGATGCAAGTAATAGTACTTCTACCCCCCTGCTCTTTTCATGTTAAATAATTTCTAATTAATTAAATTACTAGGAATTGTTTGCAAGCCACTTGTCATGTAATAGTAGTACTTTTACCCCCTTGCTCTTTTCATGTTAAATAATTTCTAATTAAATAAATGACTATGAATTGTACATAAGCACTTGCGATGCAAGTAATAGTACTTCTACCCCCCTGCTCTTTTCATGTTAAATAATTTCTAATTAATTAAATGACTATGAATTGTTTGCAAGCCACTTGTCATGTAATAGTAGTACTTTTACCCCCTTGCTCTTTTCATGTTAAATAATTTCTAATTAAATAAATGACTAGGAATTGTACATAAGCACTTGCCATGCAAGTAATAGTACTTCTACCCCCTTGCTCTTTTCATATTGAATAATTTCTAATTAAATAAATTACTAGGAATTGTACGTAAGCACTTGCCATGCCAGTAATAGTACTTCTACCCCCTTGCTCTTTTCATGTTAATAATTTCTAATTAAATAAATGACTTGGAATTGTACGTAAGCACTCGCCATGCCAGTAATAGTACTTTTATCCCCCTTGCTCTTTTCATGTTAAATAATTTCTAATTAATTAAATGACTATGAATTGTTTGCAAGCCACTTGTCATGTCAATAGTAGTACTTTTACCCCCTTGCTCTTTTCATGTTAAATAATTTCTAATTAAATAAATGACTATGAATTGTACATAAGCACTTGCGATGCAAGTAATAGTACTTCTACCCCCCTGCTCTTTTCATGTTAAATAATTTCTAATTAATTAAATGACTATGAATTGTTTGCAAGCCACTTGTCATGTAATAGTAGTACTTTTACCCCCTTGCTCTTTTCATGTTAAATAATTTCTAATTAAATAAATGACTAGGAATTGTACATAAGCACTTGCCATGCAAGTAATAGTACTTCTACCCCCTTACTCTTTTCATATTGAATAATTTCTAATTAAATAAATTACTAGGAATTGTACGTAAGCACTTGCCATGCCAGTAATAGTACTTCTACCCCCTTGCTCTTTTCATGTTAATAATTTCTAATTAAATAAATGACTTGGAATTGTACGTAAGCACTCGCCATGCCAGTAATAGTACTTTTATCCCCCTTGCTCTTTTCATGTTAAATAATTTCTAATTAATTAAATGACTATGAATTGTTTGCAAGCCACTTGTCATGTCAATAGTAGTACTTTTACCCCCTTGCTCTTTTCATGTTAAATAATTTCTAATTAAATAAATGACTATGAATTGTACATAAGCACTTGCGATGCAAGTAATAGTACTTCTACCCCCCTGCTCTTTTCATGTTAAATAATTTATAATTAAATGAATGACTAGGAATTGTACGCAAGTACTTGCCATGCAAGTAATAGTACTCCTACCCCCTTGCTCTTTTCATTTTAAATAAAATTATGATGATGTGGATTTCCGAAGAGATAAAAAGATATAGTCATTGGCATGACGGTACACATTTCATAAAAAGTATATGTTATTTTAAATCACATGTAGTATCATTAATCCTTTGGACTCATATCAGTAGTAGTAGTTGTGTAACAACATAAACACCTGTTCTTTGATGACCGTTCTTCAAATTGTACGAGAATTGCACATTCTTGAACATAAAATACGCTTTTCTTTCGTTAGATTGTTGTTTATTTAACTCCATTTAAAAGTATGACATCACTTGGGCTATCAACATATTTTATTAACCCTTTGTATTCATCTTTAAGTCACCAAAATAACGACGTATTACTTTATTTCTCTGTCCTTCAAAATAATGGAGAACAACACAGTCTTGAACTCAAAAAGTTATTCTCTCACAAACTTTAATAGAAAATATTTTTATCATTTAAAAGCACCAAATATGTGGGTGATCTAAAACCATCTTCAGATTAAATTTCCTCGTAATCCCTGCTTTTTTTTTTAATATTCGACTAATATCCTAAACTACTAAATATATGTTTGGCATACTTAATGTTATGCATAACTTTTTTATTTTTTGGAATTATCCACCCTAAACGTAAAAAAGAACATGCTAAAGAATAATTCGTTAAAAAAACAAGAACGAGATGCAACTACTACATAAAAAGATAGTAAATATCGAACATCTTCCTCAAGACAATGGGTTAACTTGATTCGTATTATAGTGTGAATATTATATAACACTTTTGAATAATTAATATATTATCTCCTTGAGTTTCTTTTAAAGTACGGGAATTATTGCTTGAGAGTAAATTGAACTTCAATAGGAAAGTAACTTTGTTTAGGGTATAAATCTCTCTGCAAACCATTTTTCAACGAATGCAAAAGCAGTTATATCCAAAAATTCGAAAAAAATATATTCTAGTATCAATAGGTATTTAAACCATTGGCTTTAATTTTAAAACATAATAGACGAGTAAAAACTTTAAAAAATTCCAATGCCACAGAATCAAAAGTAGTTATATCCAGCAAACTTGAATATGAGTATCAGTAAAAGTTAAATTTTTGATCGGCTAGAATATCAATATACTTTTTTTGCTTTTGCCTCTGTACTACTCAAATATATTAGTCACACATTTAATCGCAAGGTTAATTATTGAAAAAATATTCTTTCGCTTGGTATACTTTATAATTTGTCTTCTTGGCGACTAAACTCTTAATTAAAAAAAATCATATCAGTAATTGTATCAGTATTAAAAATTGCATATTTTTTTAATTGATTTGAGGTTTATATAATGTCCCAGTAAATAAGTATTTTTTAAATATTACTTATTTTTGAAGAGATTCATTAAAAAGACTCCATTGCAAAATGAAGTATTTTTAAAAATTGGAAATTTAGGTGCATATCTGGAAAAAAAAACTTGAGAATCAAGAGCTGGTTATCAGTGGACAAATCTATGACAGCTTATGAGCGACAAATGTAATCTGTATAATTTAAATTTTTCTGATATTTTTTACGTACGTGTTCGTTTATGTGGCCGATAAATTCATGCCCGATCATTATTTTTAAATGACAGATTTGGAAAATACATTTCTGGACGTGACATGCATATGATAAAATATCTTCTTGAAGTGTAATTTACCATACTCTCAAAGCTTTAGTTCTGATTAGGGTATAAACAAATGACATCGCTAATTATAAACCGCAAGCCGCATAAATGACTTTAAGTACTTAGCATTTAAGAAACTCAGCCAACAATTGTCGAACATTACATTTAAACTCTTCCAAAACTGTGACATTAAAATACATTTGAATGTCAAAACCGAAAACCCTTCACTGGAAATAGCCTAACTCTTCGAAATATAACATATATGCAGATAAATAAGCGCTGCATACAAATGGTGACCATTAGCAACCAAAAAAAGAAGCGATTCTCCATAAAAAGAATACTTCAAAAACCAAGAAGAAGAAGAAAAAGAAGAAAATGATGTACATAATATCGAATCCATCCTTCTCTCTCTTAAATTCCGTACAAGCCTTCATTGTCGACATCTTTCAAGAGAAGTTTTAAATTTTCACGCAAGAAAGAATTTCTCATCAATTCCAAAAAAAAAGATCCTTTTTTTTTAATGAGGTCTCTTCTTCGAATGACAAGTGTTTTTTATTGTTGTTGATGTCGCCATGGCAACGACGCATGCGCATTGTGGAAATTCGGCACCATTAAAGCGCGAAAAGCGCTGAGAGAGATCGATCAATATTACTAGCTAGAAAACTATTATATACCTTAAATTATTTTATTTTTTTAATTTTTGCCTTACTCCGGCGATTTGATTTTAAATGAGGTTGCATCGTCTTTTCTGCATTTAAAAGAGGGCTAACGCATTTTTACTAATGATCGTTTATGAAAATTCTCGTGCGGTGTTCTACGATGCAGATGTGTTCTCCTTTCTAAAGGGTGTTCAACGTTTTAAAGGGACGATAAATGCAAAGATTTCTTTTTTTTTTCTCTCCCATAAATTTAAAGGCATTAATGGGATTTTAAATAGTTTCGAAGTTCGCAGGATAAGTTTTAAATTTGGGGGTTTTCTGTTTAACCTGGGTAGCTTCAGTATTTACCCTGCCTCTTTCGCTTTCCTGTGTGCAAAGTGCTACGAAAGCGATTTATTGGAATATGTAATTTTAACTGCGAGAAGTTCACATCGTAAATTAATTCCATGTTAAAATTCTGAGATATTTTTAATTAGTGTTCGGTTTGCCGGTTGGTTGGCTGAAATAAATTCGCAATAGAGCTACACAATGGACTATCGTCGACGGTCCGAGATCTATCCTGAAAGAAAGACCCGTAAACAGCCTCGTAGTTTTGAACCATGGTCAGATGACGAAGACAATCACCGAGATGGCACGTGTGTAGGCATCAGGACGTTAGACAACGACAAAATTAAAGTGCACCAGTCCCCTATGCACTGTGGATGTTTTTGGCGGACGACAAGAACGAAGCTGCAACTCTCCTGCTGCACTTTCAAAGTTAGTATTCGAACTCATCCTCCGATTGTGTTGCTCTAACCGGTTGTCCACCGTGGGCCCTTGGTTTATAAGAAATTTATATTTTATCGCCAAAATTGTCCATTTTAAAAGTTCGAAAAATAAATTAAAGAATAATACCGCAAAGACTAAAAGAAAAATGAAAGAATAATATTGAAGACTAAAAGAAAAATTAAAGAATAATATCGAAGACTAAAAGAAAAATGAAAGAATAATATCGAAGACTAAAAGAAAAATGAAAGAATAATATCGAAGACTGAAAAAAACAATTAAAGAATAATATTGAAGTCTAAAAGAAAAATGAAAGAATAATATTGAAGACTAAAGAAAAATGAAAAAATAATTTCGAAGACTAAAAGAAAAATGAGAGAATAATATCGAAGACTAAAAAAAATGAAAGAATAATATCGAAGACTAAAATAAAAACGAAAGAATAATATCGAAGACTAAAAGAAAAATGAAAGAATAATATCGAAGACTAAAAGAAAAATGAAAGAATAATATCGAAGTCTAAAAGAAAAATGAAAGAATAATATCGAAGTCTAAAAGAAAAATGAAAGAATAATATCGAAGACTAAAAGAAAAATTAAAGAATAATATCGAAGACTGAAAAAAATGAAAGAATAAGTTCGAAGACTAAAAGAAAAATGAGAGAATAATATCGAATACTAAAAAAAATGAAAGAATAATATGGAAGGCTAAAAGAAAAATCATTGAATGACCACTTTTTTAAACTTTCAAAAAACGCAAAAATGGCACCGTTTTTGATATTGAATAATCATGGGTGTCCTAGAGTACGTTACGTATACTCTAGGAAATGCAAGGAACACTGGGCCAGACGGGGCGGGCCAGTATGTAGCCAGCCTACGCCGCTGTTGCTAAATTGCCGCAGGGGAAGGCAAACATTGGACACAAATATTTGAGAATAACTATTGGGCCAATATACGAGTGCAAACCTGGCTAAACCACAAACTAATTCTAAAACACAAACAAAATAACAATATATCATTAATTTCAGCATCCACATCAAAAAATGCATTTCCTGCTCAAACAGAATTACCAATAGATAATTTTCCGGTAAATATATAATTGCAGAGACAATAAGAGTCCCAACACTTTTTACCATAACATATAACTAACAAAATCCAATCCATAACCAGATTGCCATAACACCATCCATTATATCACCCATCGGAAATGATCATTCATACCGACTCTATAATAGAAGATTCACAAACAAACGCACAACTATTTGCAGGTACACCCCTGCAATAAAAGTCCACAATCATTATTTTCACATACGCGTTGTCAGGTGATTTATATATAAGTTACGGATGTAGTTAGTCAGGGGAATCTGGAGAGACAAAAACTAAGTGTAGGTTGGTCTGGTAGCGTTTTTTCGTTTTGGGGGACGTCTTCTCCTTAATTGCCTCGGCGGAGTGGCATCATTTATCAGCTGTGATTTAGCGATATTTAAGTGGGGATTTGAATTTGTATTGGCTTCTTTTGGTGTTGAAAATAACGTTGTAGAGGGATTGGTGAGTGTAGTAAAGTCATGTTAACTTAAACTGATTCGATTTTTTTCAAGTGTTGTTTTACTTGTATTAGTAATCAGAATTGTCCCCAAACATTTTGAAGGAGAAAGATAAGAGTATTAAAAAAAGAAATCAAGATATCATCGATTACTACCTGTAAAAAAATATACTTAAAAATGAGTACCTGAACGTACTTGTTTTTATTTTAGTGCAATTGAATTGTAAATGAGCAATGACGTACTCCAATTTAAATAACCGTATTATTTAATATTGCTATTATCAGCTTCTGTTCAAGCCATCTTAACAAAGCGACCCACCAAATTTAAAATAGTTGTTCAGAAGAGGGTTTCCCACACCATTTGAGGTCAATTGCTTAAATGGAAACTGAGTTATTACAACTCATGTATCTTACTTACTATTCTGTTGTCACACCTTTTTAACATTTCTTCTGTTTATAATTTCTTCAAGTAGCCCTGGTAGTCTAACAGATAAGGCTGTTGACTGCAGTGTTTCGAATTCTGGGTTTAATTCCCGGTAAGTCTTTGTTGTAATTGACGATATTTATTGAAAGTAATTTGTGAAGGTAGCCTATGTAGGCTAGAATCTGCACTTTTTCTCATTGTATCCATTTTTGAGGGTATGTCTTTTTCAAAATTGAAACTTATATATTCGTATCCATGAGAAGCATGTAATGTACTCAAAAATGAGTACATTTTACTTATTTTTGAATGCCTGTTTTTCAAAGAAAAAATTCAAAAATCTTATTTCTGATATTTGCCAAATTGATAATTAATGGAACTTACACAATAATGTGATAAAACATAGGGTATTAATTTTAAAATAAAGCTGTCAGATGCGCAAAATTTCAATTAATGTGGTATGGAACACATTTGACCGGTTTTTTTTTAACTTTAAGGATATATTTTTTAAAAAATCTCATATGTGTACATAATAACATGGCAAAATATTTTTTTAAATATATCATTTGTTTAAAAATATTATAAAAAAGTGACACTCCATATTTTTGATATAATTCAAAAAAATATTTTCTGAAAGTCTAAAATTTTTATGAACAAAAATATGTGTTTAATAAAACATTTTTACTAAATTTTATTGTTTGCAAAATATCTTTTTAATAAAATAATTGAAAAACATTAATAATTTTACCCGTCTCACAATTTTACTGAAAAAAAATATCATTTATATATTACTAATTCCTATAGACAAATATAAGTTATATGTTTAAAAATACATTGTCGCAATTTTGTACTGGTTTCAAAACATGACAAAATTCATTACTGAGGAAAATTATTTAAAAATTACAAATTCAGATAATTTGTGCAAGAGCTTAATACTGATTTCAAAAAATAATTATTTGTACTTAACTGATAAATATAATGTTGACGTCGTTATATTCAGAATAAGTTGAATTAAAAGTAATAACATATTTTTGGATATTTTCATAATTTTGTGTCATATTCCCCTTAAATTTGTTTTGAAGAAGTGAATTACCGCAAACCTCAAACCCTACAATTTCTGTACTTATATAGTGTTTCAAAAAAGCTTGTAGAAAATTTGTAATACATTCTTTGTATCCCCTACTATTCTAAAATTAACATAGTGTACTAACGATAATAATAATAATAGAATTATTTTAATTAGATTTATATTATTAGCATTCCCAGTAAGTCTTTAAAAGATTAAAAATATCAGCTTCACTCATAGACTTATATAGAATTTACAAAATTGAGGGTGCGGATAATTGTTGCATTATGAAGGGGGAAAGGAAGAAGTTTAAAATCAAATTCTTTAACTAATTTTAAAATAAAATTATGTAGAAAGTTATTTAGATGTTTAACTGTTAAATTGACTTAAAATTATTTGAAAATACCAATTTATTTGAAAATACATTAAATTTATTTGAAAATACATTAAATTTATTTGAAAATACGTTAAATTTATTTGAAAATACATTAAATTTATTTGAAAATACATTAAATTTATTTGAAAATACATTAAATTTATTTGAAAATACATTAAATTTATTTGAAAATACATTAAATTTATTTGAAAATACATTAAATTTATTTGAAAATACATTAAATTTATTTGAAAATACATTAAATTTATTTGAAAATACATTAAATTTATTTGAAAATACATTAAATTTATTTGAAAATACATTAAATTTATTTGAAAATACATTAAATTTATTTGAAAATACGTTAAATTTATTTGAAAATACATTAAATTTATTTGAAAATACATTAAATTTATTTGAAAATACATTAAATTTATTTGAAAATACATTAAATTTATTTGAAAATACATTAAATTTATTTGAAAATACATTAAATTTATTTGAAAATACATTAAATTTATTTGAAAATACATTAAATTTATTTGAAAATACATTAAATTTATTTGAAAATACATTAAATGTATAAACTACATATCTTTAGAGTATATAGACATAATTAACTTTTTTTAAAAAAACATTTGTTGAAAAGGTTTTGTAAAAAATATTTCATGGCTATTCTTATCTTGCTCTGCATTTGGAATCTCTTTCTCTTCCTCCATTATGGTTATGATTGATATCAAAAATAATCTTAAGAAGATAAAGATGCGCCTATTTATGGAAATATTTAAAGAAAAATAATAATTTTGCTTTCAAAAAATAATTTTGTGTTTTTATTTTTTAATTTAAATTTTTGAAGGGGGGTACACTTTTTTTTTATTCATAAAGTCTGTCTGTGAAATTTATATGGGGTTTCTGAAGAACCCTTGACACCTCTCTCGAAAAGCTTATAGTCTCACTCGCAGCTTATTTTCATCAAATATTTACTGTTAACGGTTCTTAAAATATTTTATTTTCTAACCTTAATCTGGGACATATACTATCATTTATATTTTACTCTATAAGAACTTACAAATATTTAAAAATTAAATTGTAACATTATTTGGAAAGCGATTACTGTTAGAAATTAAAACTTCAATGTCAATAACTAAAATTTTAACAAAATTCAAATTAAAAACACCACAAATTACTTAACCTCAGAGCGGATACTCTAATATTCAAGACAATAAATGAGAATATTTTTTGTAACAGAACAACTTTAATAGCATATTTATGCTTTAGTTGTGACATGTGCGAATATATTTAACCAGCTTGTGAATTTAGGGAATTTACATAATTTAATTTTAAATAGTTTATTTAAGTAAAAATTTTATAGTTGAAAAACATACAAAAATTATTTTTATTCAGATATAAATATATTCTCAATAATTTTATTGTATTTAAATTTAATTGTTAACAATGACAACCTTTTTGTATTAAATTTTAGATTTGTTATTCTTTAAAATAATTCATAATAATATGTATAAAACATTATAACAGTTGTTTAAAAAAATCATAAAAGAATCTACTTACATCATGATGTAATATAATATTATCACGCTGTAATCCATTTTTATGTTATCAAGATCAGAATCCTTGGATTTCCATGATAAATTCTGTAAACAAATAAATTTTAGTTAAAAATAAAGTTGAAAGATAGTAAAAAAATAATAGTCATACATTTTTATATAACTCATAGTTATTGACTTACAAATGACAAATTCTGATAATTTTAAGTATTCCCCCCCCCCCCCAAAAAAAAAAATATATATATATACTATTTAAAACCAAAATGAAAATAAGATTACATTTTACATTTTTTAGAAATTTTAATTTAATTTAGAAAGTCGCAAGTACCAGAGCCATGCAGATTTTTTTAATAGAAACTTCAATATCCGTTTTATTTTTTAGCAACAAAATACGTATTTTCATAATTTAATTTAAATGACCATGGAGTATTATATTAAGGTACTTTTTCACCAGTTGCAGTTAGCGTGACATATCAAATGAGATATGTTAAACCATAGCAAAGTACTACCGACGATTTATAGCAAAATACTAAGGATCATTGCTTTTTTATTCCTGAATTCTATTTAAGAGTTTTACTTGCTTTTCTTCGGAAATTGAAGTTTACTTTTACCCTAGAATGGAGCGCTTGGATTAAAATATCATACAAAGCACACATTGTTACCGGCAATGAGACTACTATTGATAATCATAATGATTATTAATAATTTACTCCAGTTAAGAGTTTTATTTTATGTTGCAAGTTTCATACCCGAGTTATTGGTGGATATTGTAAGTATGGTTTCACGCAGAGTATTGTGGATTAATAGTGTAATTAATTGAAAAATCGAACAGTGGCTATCTTATACACGTGTTATCAGCATACAGTTCTGAACTGATGCGCTATAATATATTGGGTATAACCACTTGGTACTGACGGATACATTCGATTTTGCAATAGAAACATGAACTTAATTTAACAGTTACATAAAATTGAAATATAAAAAAAAATAACTTTGGGGTTCACTGTTAAAAATAGGTATTCAAAATAAGTAAAATGTACTCGTTTTTGATTACATTCGATGATTATCTTAGCTCCGAATACAAAAGTTTCATTTTTGAAAAGACGTGAACTCGAAAATAGAGTAAACTAAATAAGAAGACCAGTAGCTTGCCTATATAGGCTACCTTCAGAAATTACTATCGACAATTACAACTCAGACTTACAGGGAATCGAACCCAAGTGCGCAGCACTGCTGTGCACAGCTTATCCGTTTACCTATCAAGGCGACGCTAAGGAGTTATAAGCAGAAGTAATGTTAAAAATATGTGCGAAAAAAAAATTGGATGTAAAATAATTGAATTGTAATAACTCTGTTTCCATTTAAGCAATTGACATCAAATAATGTGGGTAAACCATCTTATGAACAAATATTTTATGTTTGTCAGGTCGCTTTGTTTTCATGGCTTGAACATGAACTGAGATTAGCAATATTAAATCACGGAAGTACGACTACTTATATTTGAGTACGTCATCGCTCATTTACGATGCAATAGTACTTAAAAAAATATGTTCATGTACTCATTTTTAGCATTTTTTTTACAATGTATGCACTGCGGTAAAATAGATGTTGTTGCTACGCGATAAAATAATTTAAAACTAAAACACAACAAAAACATATGAATAATTTATTGGCGCAAAAATGAACTTAATTTAACCTTGAAAACAAGGATTTACAATGACATTTTTCCCATGACAAAAATATCGCCTCTGAATGGATGTAGATTAGCATCTTTCATTAACTTTCCATCATTCATTCAATTGAGATAGGATGAACGATTATTCCTTTTTATATCCCCGTTGTATTCTAAACGTCGAAACTTAGATTAGTTGACATTGAAAATTACTGATAATTATTATCACGCGACATCTTGGTTAAGGGTCTTTAAAAACTACGATGATGAAAACCTGGCCGTTATTAGCGGTCTTTGAATAAAAATATCTGTCATCATTATGCACTTTGTTTCAACTTTGGACCGTAAGAATGTATTTCGTGTGTCCTTCAAGAATCTTTGTCAGTTGAGAAAGTCAAAAAATAAATGTCTCATTCAAATGTTAATTGCAAGTCGTTAATTTAACGGGGTATAAAAGTGACTGCTGTAGCGTATCAAAGTCAATTTATATGACTTATCACCGATTCAAAATGTAAAAGAAAAATATCCATTATTATAGAAGGATTTTTTTGAATTGTTTAAACAGGGTGGCATCTGCTTACAATATAAAACGAATATTAAAACAAGACTGTTACACTAACTCTCATTGGTTGATAACTAACAAAAAAAAAAACTCGTTGCCTAACAATTTACATGTATAAATATAAACTCATAACATGTCCGTTGTTACTTAGAAAATAATTATTCTTTAAGTATGCTTTGTTGCATTGGCGGATCCAGAAAAAGATGGGGGGGGGGGGGGCACAGTACAAAGAGACGCACTCAAGGGGTGTCAAGGGGTTAAGGGGTTAATTGTCAATTTAGAATGTCATTAGTCAAACAAAGGGGCCCACCAGAGAAATACAAGGTAGGCAAAGGTTCGTATTGTAAAGACATGACAGCAGCACGCCGGCCTATCTACCCCAAACCTTGATGGTCATGGCTACCGTGTAGGAGGAGGTCAAGGGTCTGGCATTTATGAAAAGAGGTTGTGATATTATGGTTATTTTAGAGGAAAGGGAGATCGCTGCATGTTAGATTGATTTAGTGGTTGTTGTCCAAAGTTTGTTAATTCTTAACTCCCTAATTTTGTAGAATTGGACAAAAACTGCGCTATATTTTTAACTGCATAAGTCTTCCACGATAACATAGGGAAAGAAGTTATAAATAGAAGAAAGCTTTAAAAAGGTGTACCAACAGAACGGAAAGTAAAATAAAAACTCGTTTTCCATTTAAGCAATCGACATCAAATAATGTGGAAAACCATCTTCTGAACAACTATTCTAAGATTGTCAGGTCGCTTTGTTAAGATGACTTCAACAGAAGCTGAGAATAGCAAAATTAAATTTCACTGCTCATTTTTGAGAAAGTATGGTTACTGAAATTTGAGTACGCCATCGCTGATTTAATATGCAATTGTACTCAAAGAAAAACGAGTAGTTTTTGGTACTCATTTTTAAGTACTTTTCTTTACATTGCAGCATTCCAGATAGCATTTCAAATCAATACAATGATAATTGTTATGAATAAAATATTATAAATTGACATTTTATTTAAAAACTAGTAATAATGCCCGTTTTTCGTTCAGTTTAAAAAAAAACATATAATATAGAAATAAATGAAGACACGAATATATTACTTTAGACTATCACCTCTGAAGTTTCATTAAATATAATTTAACATTAAAACTTTACCATTCCCGGTTTGAAACAATGTTCCAGATCTACAATATTTTTTGCCGATATTAAATAACTGGATATTATATAATTTTATTAAAAAAAATCGAAAATATTTATTTAAAAAATTAATTTTAATAAATCTTAAATATAATTGGGCCTTTTATCTATTTTAATAACTAAGAATCATGTAGGAACTAATCCGATGAAATATTCATTAAATATTTGTGGAATTATAGCCCCTTAAAATAAGGGATTATCTTCAGTCTTTATAAAATACATTATAGTATTTCAAAGATAACCTTACGTATATTATATATTGAAAAATATTTTTTTACAAAATTTAACTGTTTCTAATCATAGCGCCATTTAAAAAATATTTCGCTCGGTGAATAAGCTTAAACCTTATCATTTTAAACACTTATTCATACATTATTCTGACATTTTGAAACAAAATAAATACAATTTATTTAACTAAAAAGAAAGCAGACTTAAAATCCGGGTTCATTAATTTTAATTACAGTAATCCTGAAACATAATAAGGGTTCTTTATTTATATTATCTTATCTTTAAAACGTATGCGTATTTTATTCAATATTTTATGAACTTTTAAATGTGGTAATTGAATATTCATCTGTAGTGTAAAATTTATGGTTACTGTAATATTATGGGTCAGTGATAATTAATACAATTATTAATTATGTGTAATTAAAGTAATATATTGCGCTTCTTGACCTATGAATGAAGTCGTAAATGTTTGACATGAACTTATTTTAAATATACACAATTAATAATTTATATAAAAATAGATACACAAATTTTCTGATAAAGAAATTTTAAATTTAACTTTTAAAATAGATAAACTGATAAGTCATATTTAAAAATAATTTAAGTAATTGAAAAGTTAATCAATTTTATGAAACATAATAATATTTTTACGCTGGGCTACCGCTGGGCCCTACAAAACAGTTGTTTAATTATATATATATATATATATATATATATATACATGCATCGGATTTATAAAGTAAATTATTCTAAAGAAAAAACAGCTTTACAATTTCGACATTTTTCAAAACCGTCAGAGAGTTAACACAGTTGTTTCAATAGTGTTCGCTTTTTGTTTTTAATAAAATATTATTAATATATATAATGGTAGACTTTTTCCATGAACTTAGTAAATTCATATGTATTTGAAAAAAATCACCTGTATTAAAAACAAAGAAATTTGTTAAAACAACCTAGTAATTCAGTTATTAATACAAATTTGATGTGTATAAAAAAAAATCTAAAAAATCTTGCCTGTAAATGTAAAACCGTGAATTTAAACAGATTTCGTACATACAACTCTTATTTTGTTTATTAAAGAGAGTGTATTTATATCTCAACGGGTTTATAACAACGTCCCCATTATTTGAATAAATGAAAAGTACAAACTAATTTTTTAGATATTTTGAAGTGATTCTTTCCCGTTATTTTTTTAAAAGTACAGGGATTAGAAAAAAGTGGGGAAATGCAGGTTTTAAAAACATACCCTTTTCATAAATTTCCTATCAAGTTTTAAAGGGGGAGCAGGGGTTAGAACCCTATAAGTCTAAAGCCATTTGGGGATGAAACAGGTGTCTTAGAGGGAAGGGATGGGGAAGAGATGGGATTTGGGTACTGCACTGTCAAAATTCCTGTTTATACGAAAGAATTTTAAAATCTTGCTGAGTAAAAAGGAATATTATGCAGTGTCTTTCAAAGTAAACCTTACAGTTTTAAAAAATGTTTGTTTATAAATAATGTTGTTATATTCTGAACTATTTAAATTGAATACTATTTTACATCCAAGAAAACAAAAGTTTTAGTTTTCACTCACTGTAGGCTTTAGATAATAATGTACTTTTAAATTTCCATATATATATATTTTTTAATTTATTGTATCATACTAACCTTGTTAACCTCATAACCTTATTGTAAGGCAAACTACTTAATTTTTATTCTAAACTCTACCTAAAGTGAAAATTTATTAAATAAAATATAAAATTATATTAAAAATTTATTAACTCAATAATAAAATTTAATTAAAAATTTATTAACTAAATTATAAAATTTTATTAAATTTTTTTAAACTAAATTATAAAATTTTATTACATTTTTTTAAATTAAAATAAAATTTTATTACATTTTTTTTAAACTTAATAATAAAATTTTATTAAATTTTTTTAAACTTAATAATAAAATTTTATTAAATTTTTTTAAACTTAATTATAAACTTTTATTAAAATTTATAAACTAAATTATATATTTTTATTAATTTTTTTTTAAATAAATTATAAAATGTTAATACATTTTTTAAAACTAAATTATAAAATTTTATTAAAATTTATTAACTAAATTATAAATTTTTATTAAATTTTTTTAAACTAAATTATAAAATTTTGTTAAATTTTTTTAAACTAAATTATAACATTTTATTAAATTTTATTAATTAAATTATAAAATTATATTAAAATATTATTAACTAAATTATAAAATTGTATTAAATTTTTTTAAACTAAATTATAAAATTATATTAAAAAATTATTAACTAAATTATCAAATTTTATTACATTTTTTTAAACTAAATTATAAAATTTTATTACATTTTTTTAAACTAAATTATAAAATGTTATTTAAATTTATTAACTAATTTATAAAATTATATTAAAAAATTATCAAAAAATTAAAGAGTTTTTTTTTTCTTGACAAATAACTTTTACAGAAATAATTTTGTTTTCAGAAATAATAAATTTTAAATGAATATATTAAAAAAAACTAATTTGATATAATATTCTTAAAAATTATTCATTAATTTCTTTAAAAATATATAAAGATTAAATTTAAAAATGAAAATTTAATGCTCAAGTCTTAGACTTTTAAATATATAACGGATAAAAAACAAGATACTGTGATATTAGCCTTTAAAGATTTCAAAGATTAAAAGCAAGATGAAAATTTACGCAACCTCATAGCTGAGTAACCCTTCGAGGAAATTAACTAAATTGTAAAGATATTTTCTCTCAAAAAGATAGGTTAAATTAAATTTTAAAAAAAATATTTCAATGTTTTTTTTAAAAAAATCTTAATTATATGCAAAGAGCTCTTAAATGACTTCCAATTAAAAAAATCTCAAATATTAAAAAATAAAGTATTTATTCTAATTAAAAATATGTGTATTTCTTGAAAAACTGGTATCTATAGCGAGTTATTCCGGGAGGGCCAATCAAAGGATTAATACGTACAACAGACACTTTATTTGTATTAAAGCATTAGGATACCAAAATCTTGTGATAGTTTATAAGAAAATACTTGGATAATTACGAAAGTTTTCATTTATATTATAAAAACTGTTTTGAATTAATTTTTGTAATTTTTCTTTATTATAAGTTAAATGTTCGGATATATTAGAATTATATAAAATTATTCGTATATATTCATATTAAGAACAATATTTTACACGATTTATTTCAAAATCTTCACAAATATGTTACATACTTACATGTTCTTCATTTAATTGTTTGCTTCACCAATTCTTTTAGCTCTTTGAAACACACTGATATCTTATATTTTTATTTTCCTTAATCTTTTTTGATTTTATTAACGTCAAAAACTTTAAAAGTACACATTTTTTTACAAAAAAAACTTAAATCCAAGAATATTCTCAAAACGATACTGTCCAATTTTCATCAAAATTATTAACTACAAAAATAGTTTTAAATTTCGTATTTTTCAGACTTTGTATGCGGGTTTTCATTCGGTGTATTATTATTTTCAATAAAAAAAATAGTTTTAGTGATTAATCTTGAAATTTAAGACATTGATCTGTTTAGAAAAATTGCTGAGTAACAGAAGAAACTTTTGTAGCATTTAACACTTAATTTTTTAATACTTTTAACACTTAATTGTGCATTAAGAAAACTTAATCCTATGTACGTTTGAATTGCATGCTGTTATTTATAAAGTTCCAATTTCAGTAATATTTTCAAATTTTTTATTCTATAACAACTACACTAGTTTCAGAAAAAGCTTCTAAACGTTTAAAAAAGCAATTATTTGTTTTTTCAAAACTATTAAGCCTATATTCATAAAAAAAAATTGTATACAAACATAAACTGGCGTATTCAAAATAAATCAGTTTAAAATCAAATGTCTAATAAAATAAGGAATTAATACACCTTATTTATTCTGATACATTAAAGTTTATTAAAATATTATATTAAAGATTAAATTAATTAAGTAAATTTAATGTCACCATTACGAACCCGTATTTGTTGTATATAAATATTTGAACATAATTTTCTCATATAAAGTACAGAACTGATGCGTATTGTTCATGTAGTTAGTATAAGGTAGTACTTACGATATTATGATACATAAAAAATGTCACTTGAAACTACTTGAATTTACTAAAAGTATATCATACAAAACTAGAAGTGTAGTATACAAGAACTAGAAGTATACAAGAACTAGAAGTATATATGTTCTAGACGTATAGTACTAAAATGATATCAAATAGCACTAGCAGTATGTCAAGTAGTACTAGAAGTATATCGTACTACATCGAATATAATACTAAAAGTATATCTTACTATATCGTTTATAATACTAAAAGTGTATCAAATAGTACTATAAGTATATATTACTATGTGATATATAGTAATAAAAGTATATGAATTATTACTAGAAGTATATCTTACTATATCGTATATAGTACTAAAATTATATCAAATAGTACTAGAAGTATATCTTGCTATATTGTATATAGTACTAAACGTATATCTTACTATATTGTATATAGTACTAAACGTATATCTTACTATATTGTATATAGTACTAAAAGTATATCTTACTATATTGTATATAGAACTAAAAGTATATCTTACTATATTGTATATAGTACTAAACGTATATCTTACTATATTGTATATAGTACTAAAAGTATATCTTACTATATTGTATATAGAATAAAAAGTATATCTTATTATATTGTATATAGTACTAACAGTATATCAAATTCAGTATATAGAAATAGAAATATGTCGCACAGTATATATAATAGAAGTATATCGTACTATATCGAATATAATACTAGAAGTATATCGTACTATATCGAATATAATACTAGAAGTATATCAAAACTGTGATTACATTCTAATTCAAAAATTAAAATATTGTGAAAAAATTATTGCCGATCAAATATTAACTTTCCGGAAGAAATTGAAAATGAAAAATTGTCTATTTTGTTGAACATCTTATTTCTTATTATAAATATAGACACATAAAAATAGTTGTTTGATCGTTAATGTACTATTTAATGTACTAACTAATAATGTAATTAATGTAATATTTTCTACGCCTTTTGTGTCCATACTTCTTAATTATAACAATAGTATTTTAATTTCGTTTGTGAATGAAACTGCTTAGCCAATGAAATTTTAGAAAATATATTTTCTTCGCCAAATAACGGTATTATATTCTTCCTAATCCAATATTTACTATCAAACCACGAGATTATTGCATTGTTACGAGCACATCCAATACAATTTCTAGAATGAGAGTAAATTAAAACCGAAATCCTGCTCTGAATAGGGAAACCAAACTCGAATTTGAATATTTTTCGAACGCATTCCTATTTGCGGGCGCTTATAAAATATTTTAGCAAATATAAGTAAACATTATTCATTCCGCACTTAAATTCATCCTTGAAATCCACCTCCCTGAAATATCCTCTATGAAATGTATGTGCGTTATTACCTGCTGCTCAAGAGAGTGTTCATTTAAATGATTCCCCTAAGTTATATTATCATTCATTCTTATATAAACTTGTGAATAACTAAGGCATTGCATATTTTGCATAAATGAAGTGAAAGAATTTGAAGTTATTCGCTCCTTGGAGTTTGCTGCATTTAAATTTATAATTTCCTAAATATGTACACTTTAATAGAATAGATACATTTTATTCGCGTCTTTTAGTTTAGCAGTTTAAACTTCGTGCTAACTCGATTTGAGAGCGGGTTTTGTAGGAATTGCGGTTAAGGTACCTTGTGTTGGAGAATTGTATCTTAATTATTTAAATTATGAGTTGAGATTCATGGAAGCTACAGTTTTGAAATGTTTAGATTTTAGAAATATTAGGAGTATAATATTTATTATAACAGTTGAATAACTGTTAGTGGATTTTGGAAGTAGTATTTATTTTTAACATATTAAACTACTTTTGGGATAGGAAATGTTTAAGAATTTAAAATGTTTCTTGTAAAATTAAAGGGATGTTACAGATTTTCGTCAATTGAGTTTCAATACATTGCATTAAAAAGTCCCAAGAAAAGACCAAGAAATCCCTACTTCGAGTCGATCCGTCATTTATTTTAAATCCTCCTCATTTTTGACGAAATAGCTTTTGTGAAAAAAAAAGCGACCAAATGATCTCCTCAGTCTAAAGAAACGTTTAATAGAAGCATTTTGAAGGCATTCATTTTTAACAGCGCAACGATGTCCTGTACATTTGTACAACAAATTACATTATCCAAATTTTATTCTAAAAATAACAAAATATTTTTAGTTTTTCACAAAATACACTTTTTTATCGCTATTATAAAAATAAATCGCCTTTAATTGTAGTGTAAATGTGTTTCTGCGATATCTATATTCAGGTATTTTAATAAAATAGGTTTTACATTTAAAATAGCTTCTGAAATAGCTCAAATTAAAAATATATGTTTTAACTAGCAATATGGCCCGGCGTTGCTTGTGGTCAATTTGTGAAGTGATATTTTTATTTTTTAGCGTAGCCAGTCACATATCACTCATTCTCTGTGCACAGTGAAAAAAAAATTTAACAAAATCTAGATTTATTCAATTTCGTAGAGTAGTTTTCGAGACACCTAATCCTAATAATTTTTAATTTTTATATTCACGACTTTACATGCTATTTCTACTACAAATTAAACTGATGTTTTTGTAAAATGTTTTTTTTTTGTTATATAAAAATTCCTAAAAATGAATGATTAAAAAAAACCTTTGCGAATATTAGTCTTGTAATATAATGCCAATAGAAATAATATATTCTTCAAAAATAAAAGTAAAACAGTTGGCGATGTTGGTTAAATGCCAATTGGTGTTGAAAACTTATATTATTTTAAAAGTTGCATATATTTTTGCATAAAATGTAATCTTTCAGTGATAATAAACACATGTAGTAAACTTCCCATTCATTAGTTTTAATACTGGCGTTGCAATAATATATCAAAGAACAAAATACTGTATTTATCCAAGACTGCATCAAGAGCCTGTATTTGGTGACCACTTTCAATTGAAACGGCATTTGTTAAAAGCGCATATGTTCCCCGGTGTTAACATAGAACATGTGCACTTTTAACAAATGCCGTTTCAATTGTATTAACTTATAAGAAGCATTTAAGTCATTGAAGCATATAAAGTTCGTAGCTATAATATCAAGTAAAATCATAAAGCCAAAAGTATTAAATATTTTTTATGTTTTGTAAAACTGTGTATTTATTCTTTATTAGAAGTAACGTCAATGTCTTTGACAGTTCAATGATATTGTTTGAACTATTCATGAACATCTTAAAATAAACTGTTTGAAAAAAAAACACTGTTTCCGTTTTGAAACTCACGAAATTTTTACAAACCATGTTTAAATAAATACTTTTTTCTGTTGGTATCGCGCCAACTTTAATAATTTTATTAATACATTTGAAAATAGGAAAATGCTGTTGGAAACCGATGAAATGTTATTTATAAAATATTTTATTTGACTTACACCTTTTATTGTTATATTATCACTTTAAAATATATGCCGCTTTTATATAATAAAGTAAAAGAATTTTGAAGTATGTTGTATAAAATAAAACTGACATAAAGATTGGAGATGTGCTATCTGATAAATATTTTTAGTATATTTTTTTTAAAAGTTAAGTTTTAAAAGAATATATTGCAATCCTTTTTAATACCCTTTTTCTGAAATTTTAAAAAATATACTCTAAAAATTAAATTGAAGTAAATTTTTAAAAATCTTTACTGAATTGATCAAACTGAGAATTTTTTAAATTCATTTGCTTCCTATTCACATATCCGTTGTGATTTATGAATTATTATTTATTGACGAAAATACACTACTCAAAATTAATAATATTTGACGAAAACTTCTTGGAATGTGCTCGAATTAGATGATTTCGTAAAAAAATTATAAAATATATTCGCCAACTTTTCCCAAGTTTTACGAAACTGCGTATTTATAATGATGAATTTATTTCACTCATTTCAACGAAATATTTAATCGGAGCATATTCAACAAACGTTTACCACATTTGAATTATTATTTCGTATAGGTGCAGTTCGGGCATAGAGTAAAATGTTCTAACAAGTTATATAATTTTTAATCATTTCAAAGCAAAGATTCTTGAGATATTTCTAAAACTGTAGAAGATGGTGTAATTTTGTCAAATAAAAAAAATAATAGTTTTAGATTTCGATTTCATCTAACATTACTTATTTTTAACATGTTCGTTGACCAAGCGGCATATAGCTATCTCTATTAAGGGAGACCCGAACCCCAAATCTAAATTTGTTTATTAATGAATTCAGGAATGCCATTTTTTTTTATATTATTAGAACATCTTTTTCTGAACAATAATCAAAAACAAAAATATATTTCTAAAATTTAAATTTGTTATTTTTTGCGTTTTTTAAACTTAAATAGACTTTTTTAAGAAACATTACTCCTCTTTCAATTTTTAACGTTTAAAAAAAATTATTTATTAAATAACGACAAAGTATATACTACAGACGTATGAATAGATTTTTGCATATTTATGTTTTAATTGTTTTAAAAAACTTATTTTAAGGTCATAACCCAAAAAATATTAAAATTTTTAAGTTTAATAATTTGTAAAAAAAATAATTTATAACTTAATTTAAAAAAGCTATTTATACGTTTATACAACAAATATTAGAGCTTCAAAAACTATTAACAGGTTAGTTTTAAGTTAATTATTTAAAAAGCTTTATCATTTTAAACGTGACCAAAATTTAAAAAAAATATTTTGAGTAAATGGCGATTGTTGCGGACAAAAAATATGTAGAAAGATGAAAAATGGTATATAAACATCTAAAAATACATATGTTCTGTTTGTTTTACTGTTTTGAAATTTTGTAAACACCTTCTGAAATACGTTTAGCATCGTTTTATGATAAAAAAAAAATTAGCAATTTTTTCGGATTTTGGGGCTCGGGTCCGCCTTAAGGTACGGTGAAAGAAATATTCCGGCCACTATCCGCTAAGATTGCTAAACCGTTCGGATATAAAGCCACAGTAAAACAACTGCACAGACAATAAACTTTCAACTTTATTGTACTTTCATGAAATATATCTAATTTAAGTTTCATATAAATCCAAAATCGTTATACTAGGCAAATCATTTTTTAATTTATATTATTTTCAACAACATTTTCTTTGTTTTTAATTTGAAATTTAAATGTACAACTCCCAAGAACAGTTTTAAATACTAATGTACAAACTAGGTTCGAAATTTTAAATTGAATTTAAAAATGTAGTTCTTTTTAAATATGTTTTTTAAATATTATAGAATCTAAAACAGTTGACCTAAGCAGTGACAGACAATGGAATTTGTAGCTTTAATTTAACTTAGTTCGTGCAATTAAGTATATGGAAGTAATTACATAAACAATAATGCATATCTAAAACTTTTTAATCAATTGTAGCTAAATGGGTAGAAAAGTACTGTATTAGTTTATAGAATAGGCATTTTACCGAATACCAATTGTATTGACATTAAATTCCCATAAAATGGCATTTTAGGAAACTCATCAACTTGACCCAAATGAACAATTTTAGTTAAAAACAAGAAGTTCATAATGTTCATTTAACATTTAGAAAAATATATTTAATTTAATTTTTAAACCAAGAACATAAAAAACTATTTTCAATCTTTTTTATGGTACTCTTGATTGATGTACCTGTCATCTATAAAAAATAGCCGATTTAACAAAAGCCTTTTATAGTGTTATAATAAATAATAGAAAATATTTCTAGAAAAATACCAATAAAGCACATGGAAACGAGTGAAGATGTGCAAAATATTATTTAAATTAGAAAACTGTGACTAAATCAGAGCATTAATAGGTTACCTTTTCAGAGCATGTTGTCCAGGTGCTCTATGTAATTAAAATTTAAAATTCCATGTACTTTTTTCGTTTCTGTACATACTGTACACCTAACATTTTTGAAAAATAACAACGGCTAAAAAAATCAAAATTATCGCCAGCATTGTTAGGGTATGCTCGTAGGCATTTGGAAGCTTTTGCACTAATTTTAGATATTTTTTAAACAGAAATGAAGTTAACCTTCTAAAGGGGGAGGACATTATTGAAATTGTAAAATTCCAGAATAATTTTATCCATAGTTAAAACACATTTCTTTTACAATTTTTTTTAATATTTTTGTATAGATTTACAGTAACAATTGACCTCAAGATTTTCAAAATGTTTCAGAAGAGACAAATTTTATGAATTCAAAAAGTATGTGAATTGTTGGTTAAACTGGCAATACAGCAATACACTAATGATGGATTTATGTGTCGTTAAGAAAGATCCGTTAACAAGGACACTTAAATAAAATAAAAAGTTATATAAAGAGTTTTTTGGTCGACGTGATAGTGATAAATTATCTACTTATCTACGAAATAATTGCTATCTAATTATCTACAAATTGTTACAACTCAATTATCTTACTTCTCATTTTTTGTCTCACCATTTTTAACATTTCTTCCGTTAAAAACTTTTTATGTCGCCCTGTTGGTTAACGGATAAGATATTGGACTGCAGTGCTAAGGATATGGGTTATATTCCCATATCCTTAGCACTGCAGACTTAGTTGTAATTGTCCCTTCAGACTTGATTGTAATTGTCTATAATAAAATAGGTATTTGAAATAGGTTAAAAATAGATATTCGAAATTATGTAAAATTTACTAATTTTCGGTGCTTATTAAAAATATTTCGGTGCTTATAGTAGCTCCTAATACATAAGTTACATATTTGAAAAAGACATGCATTCAAAAATGAATAAAAAAGAGCAGTTGCTTGCCTACATAGGCTGCCTTCATAAATCACTTTCAATAAATATCCACAATTACAACCAAGACTTACCAGGAATCGAACCCATCTCTACAGGCTTCGCAGTCCAGTGACTTATCCGTTGTACCACCAGGGCGACGTGAATAAGTTATAAACTGAAGAAATGTTAAAAAGGTGTGCCAAAAGAATATAAAGTAATGTAATTAAGTTGTCCTAACTCCGTTTCCATTTAAACCAAACAATCATCAAATTATGTTCAAAACCATCTTCTGAACAACTGTTTTAAGTTTGGCTGATTTTACTAAGATTGCTTGAACAAAACCTGAGATTAGCAATAATAAATCATATTATTCATTTTTGAGAAAGTAGGGTTATCTTAATTGGGGTACGTCATCGCTCATTTATGATGCAATTATATTTAAAGAAAACCGAATAGGTTCAGGTATGTATTTTTAAGTACCTTTTTTTACAATGTATGTAGGCAAATGTATACTCCTTTTTACTTATTGTACTCATTTTTGAGTCATGAAAAGCATCGAACATAATCAAAAATCAGCTCACATTTTACATTTTTTTCAGTACCTATTTTAAACAGTGTACACCATGACGGACGTACTAGGTAAGACGTATTTTACCACAAATCGTTAAGGATAAAATATTCTATTTAATTTATTGTGTAACTGTCTTGCCTTCATTATACATAAGAATTATTTAATTAATAGCATTTTACCAAAACACCCTGGCTCCTTAACTAAAGAAATTCCCATTTATACATATCTTTCTCATTAAATAAGGGGCTGTCCACAAATGATATCCCGTTTGAACAGCGGGGAGATAGTTCTTAAAAAAAAGTACCTGAATGTACTAATTTTTCTTTGATTATAATTGCATCGCAAATAAGAATGTCGTACTCAAATTTAAGTATTCGTACTTTCTCAAAAATGAGCAGTGTGATTCAATATTGATAATTTCAGTTTCTATTCAAGCCATCTTAACAAAGCGACCTGACACACTTAAAATATTTGTTTAGAAGATGGTTTTCTGCAATTTTTTTATGTCGATTGCTTAAATGGAAACTGAGTTATTATAACCCAATTATCTTACTTCCCATTCTTTTAACACACCTCTTTACCATTTCTTATAACTACTTCAAGTCGGCCTGGTAGTTTAACGGGTAAGGATCTGAACAGCGGTGCCTGAAGGTCTGGGTTCAATTCTCAATATTTTGGGATGTAATTGATATTTATTGAAAGTGATTTATAAATGCAACCTATGTAAATAGAATCTGTCTTTTTATTAATTTTACCCATTGTACACGTTTTTAAGTACATGTCTTTTTTAGAATTGAAACTTATGCAGTATTAGCCATGATAAGCATCGAATGTATTTAAAAAATGAGTACATTTTACTTATTTTTAAATACCTAATTTTAACAGCGTACAACTCTATTATCTTACTTCCCATTCTTTAGACACACCTTTGTCACATTTATTTTGTGTATAACTTCTTCAAGTCCCCCTGGTAGTTTAACAGATAAGGCTCTGAATTGCGGTGCCTGAGGGTCTGTGTTCAATTTTCAGTAAGTCTTGGTAGCAATTGTCGATATTTATTGAAAGTGATTTAGGAAGTCAGCCTAGGTAGGCTAGCAAGTACACTTTTTAGTCAATTACTTATTCTTCAGTACATGTCTTTAAAAGTACAGGAGAATGTTACATTGAGGGGGTGGGGGAGGTTATAGTGAAGTGGGGCCTAAACTATGCTTTAAAATACTTATTTTATACTACCTATATTTAACAGTGTATGAAAATATGACATCTAAACTATACTTAAAAATACTTATTTTTAGTACCTATATTTAACAGTGTATGAGAATGTGACATAGATGGGGGGGGGGTATAGTGAAGTGGGGAGTAAACTATGCTTAAAAATACTTATTTTTGAGTACCTATATTTAACAGTGTAGGAGAATGTGACATATAGGAGGGATGGTGAAGTGTGACATAGGGAGAGGAGTCAAAAATTTTTTAGACATCGAGACATCAAAAATAAAGGTGTGGCTTTATTTATGGACGGTCCCTAATATGAATTCGCAGTAGCTATTCATTTATAGTGGTGTCATGATATGAAATTGATTAATCATCCCGACCAAATTCCCAGTACATAAAAGGCGTTGTCGCTTCTGTTCGGAAGCTCATGTTTTCAGATTACTTCTGTGAATATTATTTTCACGATCATCTCGCCATCGTAACAGCGATTCAGAGAAGTAATATCCCTTCGTTACCATCATTAATGGATAATCGCCGAACCAAATAACAGTCCGCCTTTTTAATGTCGCATTTAGTATGCACTGTTATTACTTCTTCCATGTTCTCTTATATTCGTCATTACGCGGTTTTATTCCTCCGCATCTCAAAGAGTTATTAACCTTGATAATTATGAAGTAAAAATAATTTTAATATTACATGCGTGGCCGGTAGGATGAAATAAGGGAAGAAAAATTCTGAATCATCATGGGATACTTAAATGATAGGATTTTATGATATTTATATGTTACGATTGTATTGAAATACATCGTTAAAATTAAGTACACTGTTAATTATAAGTAAAATTTATTCAATTTTGAGTACATTCCATGCTTATCATAGCTCCGAATACAAAAGTTCCATTTTTGAAAAAATATGTACTTAAAAATGAGTAAAAATGAATAAGAAGAGCAGTAGCTTGCCTACATAGACTGCCTTTAAATATCACTATCGATAATTACATTTCAGACTAACCGGGAATCGAACCCAAGTGCGCAGCACAGCTATCCACAAGCTTATCCGTTTGCCTACCATGGCAACGCGAAGAAGTTATAAACAGAAATAATGTTAAAAAGGTGTGCCAAAAATATGGGAAGTAAAATAATTGAATTGTAATAACTCAGTTTCCATTGAAGCAATCGACATAAAATAATTTGAAAACTCCTCTTATGAACAACCGTTTTAAGTTTTTTAGGTCGCTGTGCCACGATGGCTTGAACAGAAGCTGAGATTAGCAATATTAAATCCCACTACTCATTTTTTGAGAAAGTACGATTACTACGTCATCACTCATTTACGATGTAATTGTACTCAAACATAAACGAGTATGTTCAGATACTCATTTTTAATCACCATTTATTACAGTGTAGGTAAATAATGTAAACTTTCACCGATTAATGATAATGGTCGTTAATATGTCTAGGATGTAATCCATATGTACAATAGCATTTTTACAACCAAACATTAAAGTAGATATATTTTTCAATTGAAAATTTGTATATTTGTATCAATTTTTATATATCGGTGTACAGAATTGCTGTATATAAATAAGGTAACAAATGAGCGTATTGTATTTTTTTCGCAAATTTCATTTTATCTAATAGTGTAAAATATAAATTGTTATTAATATAAACGGATCGAAGAATTTACTGCTTGCAGAATAGTACATGAATTTATTTAATGTTTTTTGGGATAACACTATTAAATACAATCTCTTCTGTAGATGTATATCGTGTTATTGTGTATCAAATAAGAATTAAAACTGTCAAAAGCCTTTTGTTACAATTCATTTGGAGAAAAATTTCTATTTGTTTGGAAAGTTTATATTGGTATTTTTTTTTTTAAATATGCTCCATTTAAACTATAACGTTTTGTACAAAATGTGTGTAACAAATACATCAGTTTACTTTGTAGTCAGTAAACTATGTGTATTTGTGCTACACTTGAACTACCTTTTCTTACAAATTTATTAAATGCCAAAACACAGTCAAAAAACCATGAACAACTTATTGAAATGCATAAAAATATTTTATTGTATGCGCATTCATACTCAGCCATCAAATTTTAAATATTGAAAACACTGGAGTTTAAAATATCTTAAAACTTATTTTTAAAAACTGACATTTGACTAAAAAGACCCTCCCCCCCCCCCACCTGTTTTGTAATTAATTTCTTAATATGTAGTCTTTAACGTTGTTTTTATTATATATATAACCCTTTCCATACCAGAAAATTATTCATATTTCAAATACATATATGTCTCTAATATTTAATATAAAAAGCCACGTTAAAATTCCCAATTAGTCTAATCAAAGTCTAAATTCGACGTTTTCCCCCTTATGTTTGAAATAGTCAACTTTAAAAGCGTTTAGTTATATTTTAAAGATATGAAATTCCAAAATTAATTGACAATATTTTGAATTTACGAATTGAATTTATAGCAAAGTAATGCTAGCTAATATACGACAACTCATTAAAACGAATATTTAATTTTAATCCGTATCTTTCTTCACTTTATAATTGCGTCCAGAACTAACCCTTATATGCCTTAAGCCTTAAAAAAAATATTCCATTTCAGATAAAAAGCCTTATGTACTCGTACTCTTTTAAAGAAGATTTAATTAGCATTATGAAGAAATCTCAGAGGGAGGGTTGGACAGATAATAAAAAAATATATATAATTTAACCCCGAGCTCATTTAAAAATATATTTTTTAATAAAGGAAATACAAAACTTCTTCAATTTAAAGAGGCCAAAAGCAAACGCAAAGACCATAAAAGATAAAAGGGGGGGGGGGGTCGAGCTTCACCCCTTTTTGCCATCAAACATCTTCCCTTTATAATGATGGAATGTGGTATAATGTGCGTTCAATAATCTGCTATTGGCAGACTCCATTTAACTCCGCGTTCCATTCGCCTATCGAATAAAAAAATGCGTTCGAAAAAGGGGGGGGGGGGGGGGAACGCATTTCAATTCCGTGCATAGAGAAGAAGCTCACTGTACAGGAACTCGCATTGGAATCACGTGACCGCCGTTTCCATGGAGATCGATCACAAACGAAACGATCCGGGAGTTTTTACTGGCTATAAAAAATCCGCCCACGCCGCTCGGGACCGCCCACTCGTAGGTGATTGACAAAACCTCTGATGTGTGAAAAACCGAAATTTATCCCCCCCGAACAATGGGCGAGGGTGACAATGGTTTTATGCCGTGGGATGGATTTCGACCAATCGGTGAGGGTCTTTCTGTGTAGGTAGGCTCCGCCCATTTTTCGTGGGATTTTGGAATGGAGGTAAAGGGTTGTCGGGGGAGTATGATTGGATGGAAGAGAAAATAAATTTGAGTTTTTATGAGGGATGGAGAAGGGGACGAAATTCGTTGATTGCGTGGAATTTTTTCTAATGGAATGTTCAAAGTTTCAAAAAAAGAGATGCATGTTTTGTGTTTGTTTTCGCATCTTTTTTCCTAACCTGTCGTGTGTATCACGATTCCGGGTAATGTAAACAAAAAGATCGGTTTTCATAAATAGATTTATCTTTTCTACCCTTACATCTTCACTTTAAAAGAATTAATTATTTTTTTCGGAATAGTTGTTCGAAAATATTCAAGGCGAATAATAATAAAAAAAATATATAGCATATGGAAATATGCATTTTTATTACTTCATTTTGTTTGATATAAATGAGAGTACCTATAATATCAGACAGAATGAGAAAAATATAAAAAATACTGGTAAAAAAGATAAACACGTACAATTTTATTCTGTGCTTGCTTAATATGTTTTAAGGAATACTTGCTACATTTTCCCTAATGTACAATGCTTTTTTTAATGTAATAAATGCCTCATAATTGAAAATTAAACACTCGTTAGTACATTTAATTGTTACAATAATATTTACCAAAATGATGTGTGCTCACTCTAATTCCATATATTCAAAAAATTAAATTAACTCTTAAGGCATAATATAGGAAGTAAATATTAATTTCAATATAATAAATGATTAAAACTGAACTGTGACTATAGTTTGGATGGTGTCGTTTTATAATTTTTTTTAGAATTTTTTTAATTACTTGGCTTTTTAATAATATATATTAAGTTGATATTTTATATTTTATCATATTTTTATATTTAAATATTTATTTTCTCTAATTTTATTAGTATTTTTTATCATTCATCAGTGATTTTTTACATCTATATGGAACCTTTAGGTTGTTTTTCGCTGAATTTTTTTAGTATTATTTTATAATTGAGGTTCAGTTTAGTAATTAAATAATCCCGTTAAAAAAAATGGCCAATATTTTTTTTAATAAAATAAATGCTCCATTAAAAATTGAGAATTTGGCGCTACACTTTTGTTTCACTCTCAAAAACGGAAGAAATTTTAATGTTTAAATATTAGTTCACAAAAATACGATAATTATTTAATATGTTGATATGTTAGTAAAAGTTAAAATATGTTATGTAAAACTCACACTCGAAATATTTCAATTTGATTAGGTTAAAGGTAATTTTATAATATAATTTTTTTACAATACTTAACAAACATATCAGTAAAATAGTTTCATATTCATTGTACAGTGTCAAAGCACCACATTTATTACACATTTAACTTAATCTATTTTTAGTCAATTCACTTATAAATTTCCAAATAAAAAAATATAATTTTTTAACTATTTTTTATTTTAAATTTTTACATTGTATGAAATACTAATTTTTTAATAATGTTTAATGCATTTATATTAATAATTAACAAATGCATGAAATTTTTTGAAATTTTTATCATTTTACACAAAACAAACACCTCCTAAATTCTCTGATTAAATATTTCACCTAAATGAGGAAATTCATTTTGTCGAGTGTTTTATTCACAAAATTTATTTCGTCATAGTGAGGGAAATTTATTTCGTCAATTTTTTTCACGAAAATTATTTTGTCGAAAGTGAAGACGATTTCAAATAAAAATTGAAAGCTTTCACTCGAACCACAGATATCTTCCCCCGAAGTTAGTTGTGCAAGCAATCAACCGAGCCCGAAAAGTTCTTTTGAATTCAAAAATATACGTATAAGAATCAAAATTAGCAACAAATGATCTGTTACCACCGGAAAGCAATCGAAGTAAATTATACTTTCGTTAAAAATATGAAAATTCTTGTTTCGTCATAAATCAAGTAATTCAAGGACGAATTTATTGTCGAAGTTGACGAAAGTAGCCTTTGACGATCACAGAATGCTCAAAAATGAAAGCGTAGTTTCTGAGAGTGTTACAACTCATTGAATTTAGTTTATAAAATTCAATGGCATGCTAAATAAATTTCATGTTTTAAAAGTCCCACACTCAAAAGACAACGGAATTCCTTTAGCAATGTTTTTGCGCCCATAAAAACAATTATGAAATAAGTTCTCAATTTTTTTTATTAATTAAAATTATAGTTCAGAATCTTCTAAATATGCTTGTAAAAGTCTAGAACTTTATCTATGTTTTTTAAAGAGTTATTTGAGATTTTATGCTGGATGACAGGTATTTTTTCAAGGAAAACAAACTGTAAATCGTGTTTTTTTTTCAGTGCTTGATTTTCATTGATATTAAGTTTTTCGAAACGCGGCTTTTTTATTATTTATAGAGAAATGTATAACTTTTAAGAATATAATAAAATGTGTGTATATTATAAATTGACATATGAATTAGCTCTATAGATAGTAGTTTTTTTTTGTAATTACTAAATTTTGAAAAATTAAAGTTTGAAAGAAATATTTTGTGTTATGATTTTTTAATACTTCTTATATATTATAGTTCAAAGGAGCAGCGAAAAAATTCTGGTGAAATTTAAATATTTAAAAAAGCCTTATCGTTACAAAAAAAAACTTTAAATAATTAAAGTTAGTTAAAATTTTAAAAAAAATACGAACAATGGAATTTTCGTGTGAAATATTGTGTCCTTATATAAATTTAAATATTACAAATTAAAACTTTGATACAAAAATTCAGCAATAAAAAAGTGTTCCGTGTCACTTTAAAGTTCCCATACTTTGAAACAAGTTCTTGATCCCAAATACTTTTTCACAAAATCTATCTTTCAAACAAAGTCAAACAAGTCGCATTGACCTATCTATAGAAACACAAACATTCGATAAAGATACAATCAAAAGAGTTTCTATTAATCATGTGATTAAAACATTTTCCTCTGCCTTTAGAATTTTTCTGACTGAATTCAAAATATAGCAAAAAGAAAAAAGTCCCCAGGGTATATATCTAATCCCATGGAACGCCAAACATATCCAACAAAAAATTACGTTCAATTAATCAATTAAAATACTTTTTTTCAATTCTTACTCATTTATTTGGAGATGTTTGTTATTTCAAAAGGGGAGAGGTTTGTAAAATGTACATTAAAAATTCGTTAGACAAATCCTTGCAAAGGGTTTTTGCTATTTTCTTCGCTGTGCGATGTTGTTTGGTTTGCATGTGCGCTGCTCTATTTTAATTTTAAATTACTAGTACGCATTATAAATTGAAACTCAATTTTAATAATTATTAATTACGATTAAAATAAAATATGCTGTGTTTTTCAGAGGCTTTGGTAAATGTAATTAAAATGCGATGGTTTAGATGTAAAGAATATGTGTTATCAGTGTTTAAGATTTTATGTGTTTGTCATTGTGAATACAATATGAGTACCTCCACCAATTGTCGTGCATGTTACTTTAAAGTATGGTATGTTATATATGAGTGAATTAAATTGATATTTCTCCGAAACAATGAGAGAGAAAGTTATACTTTTAAAATCATTGATTTTTACATATAATTAATAATTTGGTACTGTTTAATATTTTTCTTTTGGAAACTTAGCGTGCATTAAACATTCGAATTGTCTCCATGTTAAGCATATATCTACAGTATAACATACAAAAAAAGGTGTATAACTCGGACCTGAGTGTAACAACCTGAGTGTAAAAAGTACAGTAAAACAGACCACCTAGTCCATTTAAAATTTAAAAATTTCTGTATAAAAATATATGATTTCTCATTAATAATTAGGACGAGTTCAAGTTCTTGAATTTAAAAAGCTTTATTTCTGAAATTAAATTCTTCGTAATATCAAATGTAAATTCTTTATAGTATTTAACTATAGCCCGTATGGAAAGCGTTGTTGTTTTCTCTATAAAACTGTAGGCACTGAAAACTGCCTATTATTGCCAAAACATTTTGGCACATAATATTTAAAAACAAGACTTTTTCTGGGGGGGGGGGGGGGGGGGGGGGGGAAGGAGGCATTTTCAGGTAACGTTTTGCCTAAACTAAATTGTATAAATAAATACTTTGTAAAAATTACTATAAATACTTTAATATTTAAAATGATATTACAAAATTGTATCAGTCGTCTAGTTTCAAAACCAGATAAGATCCATTTTCATATATTTTACAGGAGACACCAAAACCAATAGAGAGCCACGCATTTTTGGATCTGATTTTGAACGCATTTTTAAAATAAATACAGACACTTTTGGTCAGCACCGCTTCGCAAGGGGATGTAGTGAATTTTTAGATTTTTTGAAAAAATTTCTTTTGAAAAGATTTTGCGGGAAATTGTGGATCTATCTGGTTTTGATACTAGACGGCTCAAAGAGAAATCTCTTAATTTCGAGACATTGAATGCCTGTTTTTTATACAATATGTGAAGTCGCAATATTAAAAGAAAACCTATTAATATTCAAGTTTTTTGCACAGTGGATACCATTATAAATTTTTATAACTGACATTGATCTACAAGACACAACATTTAAAAGCAACTGCATACAAAAATCTGTGATTTTTAAATATATATTCTTACATTTTTTTTATTTTGCAGCTTAAACTATAGTAATAATCCCTGCAATTCATAAACTATAAATCTTAATATAAATTTTAGTTCATAAATATGAGATTGGCAATATTTTTAATTAACAAAAATTTACAAAATATATTATAACTAAATCTTGCATGAATTTAGACAAACCACTTCAATAAGCTCGAATTCTTAGGATATTATTCTTTGCTGTATAAAAACCATTTTCGAGAAAGTACGGTTGCTTAAATTTGAGTACATCATCGCTCATTTGCGATGCAATTGACCCAGTTTTAGTTTACAACTGCCCAGTTTTAGTTTACAACTGACCATTTTTAGTTTACAACTGCCCAGTTTTAGTTTACAACTGACCATTTTTAGTCTACAACTGGCCATTTTTAATTTACAACTGACCATTTTTAGTTTACAACTGCCCAGTGTTAGTTTACAAATGTCCATTTTTAGTTTACAACTGACCATTTTTAGTCTACAACTGGCCATTTTTAATTTACAACTGACCATTTTTAGTTTACAACTGCCCAGTTTTAGTTTTCAACTGACTATTTTTAGTTTACAACTGCCCAGTTTTAGTTTACAACTGACCATTTTTAGTCTACAACTGACCATTTTTAGTTTGCAATTGTTCATTTTTAGTCTACAACTGGCCATTTTTAATTTACAACTGACCATTTTTAGTTTACAACTGCCCAGTTTTAGTTTTCAACTGACTATTTTTAGTTTACAACTGCCCAGTTTTAGTTTACAACTGACCATTTTTAGTCTACAACTGACCATTTTTAGTTTGCAATTGCCCATTTTTAGTCTACAACTGGCCATTTTTAATTTACAACTGACCATTTTTAGTTTACAACTGCCCAGTTTTAGTTTTCAACTGACTATTTTTAGTTTACAACTGCCCAGTTTTAGTTTACAACTGACCATTTTTAGTCTACAACTGACCATTTTTAGTTTGCAATTGCCCATTTATAATTTACAACTGAACGTTTTTAGTTTACAACTGCCAGTTTTAGTCTACAACTGACCATTTTTAGTTCAAATGCCCTTTAATAATTTACAACTGTACCCATTAATAATTTACAACTGTACCCATTAATAATTCACAACTCTGCCCATTTTTAGTTTACTACTGCCCATTTAAGCCACGACTTCTGGATAGAATAGGCTCCGGGTAGTAAGGTAGTGAATAGGTGTAATAAACTCAAGACGATATGTATGACTTTCAAATGACGCAAGATCAACATATTCGCACAATGGGAAAAATGCGTCTATAATAATGAAAGACTTTCCTTTTACATATTGCGTTAGAAAACTGCCGTATAATTGACTTTGAAACGCAACAACAGGCTCTTTTATCCACGTTAAATTAAAAACTTGCAATTTACATTTGAATGAGACATTTCTCTTTTGACTTTCTCAACCAACAAAGATTCTTGAAGGACACACGACACACATTCTTACGGTCCAAAGTTGAAACAAAGTGCATAATGATGACAGATATTTTTATTCAAAGACCCCTAATAACGGCCAAGTTTTCATCATTGCGATTCTTAAAGACCCTTAACTTTAGTAAAGATGCTGGATGATAATAATTATCAGTAATTTTCAATGTCATCTTATCTAAGTTTCGACATTTGGAAAAGAGACAATCGTCCATCCTATCTCAATTGTCAGAAAGATGGAAAGTTTAAGAAAGATGGTTATCTATACCCATTCAGCGGCGAATTGGGTTTTATTATTGTCATGGTAAAAATGTAATTGTGGAACCTCTTTTTCAAGGATAAATTAAGCTATTTTCTTTGTAGATAAATTTCAAACCATATTTTGTTTTAAGGGGACTTCTACATTTTTTTAAGCAATGTATTTATATATTTTATAAAAAAAATTCTGCATACAGCACTGCTTAACTATTTGTTTTAGCTAAACTCGAAGTATTATAAATATTTTTTTAAACTTTGTATAGGTATGCGTTAAATACGCAAAATTTTTACAATAAATCCGGATTTCTAAAATCTATGTTTTGTCTTTATGCAATAGTTTTTTTTTTTTTTAAAGTACTCGTTCATTTAGTATAAAACTTTGCACATTTGACTATTACATGTTATTACATAAATTGACCCATATATTTATTTATAAAACAGTTTAAGGTTTTTTAGAATATAAAATATCTTAGAATTATTTTGATGTTTTTGAAAACAAGTATATGTACTTAGCTAAAAGTATATGTACTTAGATATCAAAAAAAAGTAACCAAGCCTTGAACCCGTATACTCAAGGGGTACTATGTACAAAACAATTTAAGGAATACTTAAAAAGGAAATTAGGTGCTTTTGTTTAATAGTATATTTTTATATGTACCTAAAAACAAAAAACAAAGTTTTGAGAAAACGAGGCTTTAATGAAAATGTTCCGTAAGTTTAGTGCAAAACATACCATATTTAAGAAATTACATATCTATAGTTTAGCTGAAACAAAAATTTAAATAGTACAGAGGAGTTAAAAGTTTTAGACAATATAAGAATTTAAAAATATTTTTTTTCTCGCACACACTAACCCATGATTTTATCACACAGCACTGTGTGATAAAAGAACGTGAAAAATCTCCTATTATTTTTAACATTAAAATGTTTGGTTATAATATTTAAATACGTTAATTAATAATTTTATTTTCCATATTTTAAACATCCTCATTGATATTAAGTTTATTTTGATAAAACTTATCGCACAATTTCAATGTAATGATTGTTAATAACAAAATATCTTTGTTAAAAACCTTTCAACGTTTCATATATATAAAACAACTGTTGTTAAAAGAAACCGATTAAAATTTCGCTCTTTTGAAGAAAATTTTAATATGGAAATATTACAGGAAACGTTCATGAAATTTAGGCTATTATTTTTAACTTTGTAAGATATGTTTTATGGGTCATATAGCACAACTTTATCAATCTCCAAAAATTTTAAACAATCAGACGTACCCGGGTAGAGATAGTATCAAACAATACAATTCCTTTACAGTAATTTTCTATTAAATAGAAAAACTATTTTTACGGACATTTTAATTTAGTTTGTAAACAAATAACAAGTAAACATGAAAACAATAAAAATATGTCTATATCAATATTATCTGTTATTAAGACAATATTTGAGAAGCTATGATTTGTGCTTATAACTATCAAAAGACTAGACTAAAGAATAGTAAAAAGTAGTGATATTGCGATCGGAGGGTTGCCAACTTCTCTACCAAAATACTAGAATGTCGTCCAGAACATCCACAAAAAATTATCGGCGTGTATACGAGACTGGTGCACGATAAATCTGATCCAAAGTCCCGACGTCTATTGAAGGCGTTGGGTGCCAGTTCAGGTGTTTCCTCGTCATCTGACCATGGTTCAAAAATACGAGGCGTCTTTCCCGGGTCTTTCCTTCGAGATAGGCCCCGAACCGTCGCCATTACCACACTGTACAGCTCTAGTGCAACGTTAATTAACCAAACCAAATCTTTCAAATACTTGCATTATAATTTCTAATACGTGTAATCCATGTATAGGTTTTAATAATTTTTTTAATTATATATCCTTTAAAAAACACCCCAACCTTTGAAAATATTTCAACATAGAATATGTTTTTATTAAAATACAAATACAACGTTAAAATACGCAATAAAATCCAAGAGATCTGGACGTGTTATGGGAGATATGTCCAGATCTCTTGGATTTTATTGCGTATTTTAACGTTTTATTTGTATTCTAATATTTTTAACGCAATTTTTTTATAGGACGAGTTTTTATCTCATAGAATATTTTTATCAGTTTAAAGTTTATGTGTAACAATTGAATATCCATGGACGTTTATAGACCTTTATAGTTAAACTTTAACCGAAATACTTCAGCTGCAATTTACAATAGTGGATCGTTAGTATCCCATCTCTTATTTTGAATGATTCGTCTAATACGGTAATTAACCGCAATAACGAATACTTACTCCTTAACTAACAGGACAGGGATTTGTATTGAACACGGCGGCACGCTCTCATAGTTCAGTCTCTACGCATTTATAATCACTATGGCAACGTCCTTTCCATAACCTGGTTATTTGACTTCACCACAACGTATATAGCATTTTGATTAACTGTGGGTAGTCATGGAATTCAATGTAACAAGCCAGAGATCTCCCTGCACGATACCACTCCGCGGCGGACATGCAAAACACGCAACCCAAAAACGAATCCTTCACGAATTCAATGAACACAAAAATTAACCTTCACCATAATAAATTGCTTCCCAAGACTGCCACAATCACGCCCGATCTTTTTGTGCATAAATAATTTGTTCGAAAGTTCCAACCCCCCTTTTCAGATCGCGACATATCCTTCTATCAATGGCCCTCCTTCATTGACATTCTCTACAAGTCACCAAATCGCGACATTTGCCCACCACAAAAGCTCTGGAGCGTGTCCCTCGTACCTGGATGCCGTGCTGGTTCACCTTTTATAGAAGCATCGTGGATCTATTCATCTGTCTCAATTACTTCTAAAAGAGGGGGGGATCTTCAAAAAGGAAAAAGAACATTGGGACATGGAAGACTTTTAAAAATGACTGTCAAAAGTGATTGGTGTACGGCAGCGAATCCCCGATTTAAATTGCTAATGACTTCGTATTTCTGTTGTTGTTGTTGTATTATTATTAAGATTGTCATTGGTGGTACTTTCGGATATCTGCTGGAAGGATGGTTGTCCTTGTTAGCGCATATCGTGGGAATGTATGAATGGATTTGGAGGATTGATTATGGCGGAGGTTGGGTTGGGTTCCCTTTTTGAGATCCGCATCGGTGCTCGTTTTTCAATTTCAGGTGATTTTCTCCCGTTGTCGACATTCCGGGGGGAATCAACACAAAAGACATTTCGGGTAATTGTTTTGTGTCGGCGAATTCATCGGATGCACCAATGCATCTGTGTATCACGATAATGCGCATGCGACTTTTGTGGTGGATAAAGTATTGGCGGGAAATAAATAAGCCGTTCTAATCATGCCTTATATCCTTATCGGAATAAGTAAATGGTTAAGAGCGCATTTCCCTTTTGAGGTTGGTGTTCGAGCTAAAGATTCGGGTAGTTTGTCATTATTATAGATGGAATTATGTTAGTGAAAGGGTTTGTCCTCGGTTCTATTTCAGAAGATTAAATTATGTGGAAATGTAACTGGGGATGGAGATTTTCTGGTATTTAACTGCTGTCACCTTGAGATGTCAGAGTTAGTAGAAGTATTTAGGAAAATTTGATTGTATCAGTCAAAACGTCGTTGGTTTATTTTATTCACTTAGGATTTAAAAAGGGACGTTACAACCTTAAATAGTCAAACAAAAGCTGTTGATTGTAATTTCTTAAAAAAAATTGTAATTTTTTTCAAAAGAGTTTAATGATGAAACGAACAGGCCACAGTCGTTCTAGAAGCTCGTTTGTATATGAAAAATGGTCCACTTAGAATTTTTTTTAATTTTTTTTTTCTACGCCAACTCAAAATTTTCTGAATTTTCTAGTGGTAGTACAGTCCGTCCTGCTAGAAAGAAGGGAAAACCTCTGTACTATCGTAAAAATTTTCCATTTCAATAAATTCCCAAACGGCCTGCAGTAGGTTGAGTTCTTCGGGAAGAAAATTGTACGTTTTATCCTGAGGAGTCATAAAGGCACTTGAATAAAACATTTATTTTTTAAACACAAATGTTTGTCATGTGAAGGAAATAATGTGACTCTTTAAGCGTGGAACTATTTTGGCGTAACTTTTTTGGCTATTTGGCTATTAAGCCTACATTTATAATATAGTTCAAGGTATTCGGATCACTTCTTGTTTTTAAATAAATCTACAATTAGAAGTGAATTGCTTGTATTTCGTAACCAAGCAGTTTAGATGGTATGGAGTTATGTAGTTTGTGGGTTAAGCGAAGATAAATGAGCCCTCTAGTTTCAAAACCAGATAGATCCATTTTCATAAATTTAGGAGATAGTTGTCGACCACGTACTTTTGGATCTAAACGAATTACTTTGAATGTATTTTTAGACTGGATTCAGACACTTTTGGTCAATTTCACTTTGCAAGTTGATGTTGTGCATTAAAAATGCCTAACAAAATATATATATTTTTTTATTTTTCTGAAAATGTGGATCAAAAACTGGGTTTGAACCTAGAAGGCTCATATAACTTCAAACCAAATTTGGATAATCGTTATGTATATTATAAAATCTCTTATAATACTGTAATCAGACACACATAAATCAATTTGTGAAACTCCCTTTTTGGACTAATTGGACTTCAAAAGAAAAGAAAAAAGAACAAAACCCCGAAACTAATATACTCAATTTACTATATAATTGGTAAGGGTTAATAGAAGATCTTTTAATCATTAGTTTAACTGTGTTGATATTTTTTTAATTTACTGCTCTTTGTCTACAAATATAATTTATTATAAGAGTAGTTGATATGCCAAAGCAGCTTATGTCTACACTCTAAAAAAAGGTACTTAAAAATCAGTACCTG
The DNA here is from genome assembly GCA_963932185.1 of Troglohyphantes excavatus. Lineage (NCBI taxonomy): Eukaryota > Metazoa > Arthropoda > Arachnida > Araneae > Linyphiidae > Troglohyphantes > Troglohyphantes excavatus. Next base: position 4,853,301 of record OZ010667.1, read on the forward strand.
AACATACCCACTTTTCTTCGAGTACAATTGCATCGTAAATGAACGATGACGTATTAAAATTTAAGTCATCGTACTTTCGCATAAATGAGTAGTGTGGGTTAATATTGATAATTTCAGCTTATGTTCAAGCCTTTGTCAGCTTTTGTCAAAGCGACCTGGCAAACTTAAAATAATTGTTCAGAAGATGGTTTTCCACATCTTGCTTAAATGGAAACTGGGTTATTAAAACTCAATTATCTTACTTCCTCTTCTTTTGGTACATCTTTTTAACATTTCTTCTGTTTATAACTTTTTCAAGTCGCCCTGGTAGGCTAACGGATAAGACTCGGAATTGCGGTGCTTGAGGATCTGGGTTCGATTCGCGGTAAGGCTTGGTTGTAATTGTCGATATTTATTGAAAGTGATTTATGAAGGCAGCCTATGTCGGCGGACTTCTGCTCTATTCATTCATTTTTACTCATTGTACGCACTGTTTTTATTTAAATTAAAAAAAATGAAACCATGCTAAGCATCGACTGTACTAAAAAATGAGTACTTTTAATTATTTTTGAGTATCTATTTCAACAGTGTAGCTACAGTGCAATACCACCCTTGCACCAAATTATGAGACGGGAAGATGGATGGTTGTTCGGTCACTAAAAAACGTTACAATATCGTAAATCTAATTAAAAACAATCAGACCTGGAATTTGGTCATTTTTTGCACAATCACTTCAAATAAATCGTCATCGTTCTTTCCCGTGGTTCCCTCATCTGTCCATTTACTCACTAAATACTCCTTTGCCGTTTACTGCCAAACAATACAAATCAAAGAAAATACAATGTGTTCAAGACACAAAATACAAAAAAAAATATGTAAAACTATCGCTTTTTTAATTTTCTAAAATTATAGTTTGGAATCTTCTAAATATGTGTGCAATATCTTTGAAATTTATCTAAGTTTTTTTAATGAGTTATTCCAGATTTTATGCAGTATGATGTATTATGTTTTTCAAGAAACGAAAACTGTAAATCGTGTTTTTTCAGTGTTTGGTCTTCCTTAATATTAAGTTTTTCAAAACGTAAAGGCTTTTTATAATATTAATGGAGAAATGTATAATTTGCTAAGCGTGCTGAAAAATACTATTTATATATTATAAACTGGCATGCGAATTAGCTCTTTGTGTAGTATTTTTTTTTAATTACTAAAGTAAAAAATTTTAGTTTTAAGGAAATATTTTGTGTTATATGAATAATTATTTATACAAAAATCAAATAAATGTAATATATAAAATTTTAATGCCAACTTTTATGTATTCCAGTTCAAAGGATCTGAGAAAAAATTTTGATAAAAAATATAACTGTTTAAAAAAACTTAACCCTTTGCACTCCAAGAACATTTTGCGATTTGTGTTCTTTCTATGGAACAGTTATTCCTCTTTACGTTCTTTTCCATAGATTTTTTTTATACTCATAAAGGGAAAAAAAATCCTAATCTGTTTTGTATTTGCAAGAGAACAAGTTGAAAAAAAGATTGATGTTCTAAGTTCTCGTTTATTTTACAAAACAGGGAAACAAAAGAACTGGTCGTTATGTTGGCGCCTGAGAGGCGACATCGGAGTGCAAAGGGTTAAACGTGTTAAAAAGAGCTTAAAATATTTTTAAAGTTTAAATAAATATAAACAATTAGGAGATTTATATGCGAAATATATTTCTTTTATATAAATTTAAATAATATACATTAAAAATTTGATTCATAAGGTCAAAAATAAGTTTCAAATGGCACCGAGTCCCCTTAAATTTTACAAGGCAGGTGGCCGATATTTCGACCAGAATCCCATGTTAAAATCAAACAAACGCCTTCTATAGGTTAAAACACTTCTACCATTCTCCACAGGACACCGACTTCGGTAACAGTCTTCGCGCCAACAGAAATTTATGGCGCTTCCTCGATCTATCCAGAGTTTAATGAATGTTATAAACGACTTCCCCAGTCCATGTTTATGACCCCCGAACTTGAGGAACTTCTCGGTTCTGCCATGTTCCCGAGATAAAATCGTCGCCGCGGTTGGTTCCTGAGGAGGCTGATTGTGTCACCACTGGGGATTTATGGGCGGGAAGTATTTTTTTTTTTCGCTGAGATGGACCTCTTCTGATAACTTTTCTTTCCTGGTTCCTTCAATGTGTTCGTAAAGATGTTTTAGTCAGGAAAAAAATTCAATATTGGGGTTGCAGTTTGACGCTTGTGATGTTTTGTATTGTTAAATCGAGTTTGGTCGTCGTCGAACATTACACGCTCATATGGTCATTTTGATGAGAAAGGTGCATGCTGAATGCTCAGATTTCAAATTTCGTCATACTAAAGAAATTAATTTTGTCGTGTTTTTTTTTACAATATGTACTTAGGCAAAAATGCACTGTAAACAAAGTGATTTAAGCATTTTTTTTACAGCGTATACTTAAATTTGAGTACGTCATCGTTCATTTACGATGCAATTGTACTTAAAAAAACAAGCGCGTTCATGTACTCATTTTTAAAATGAGTACATGACTATGCTTGTTTTTTTAAGTACAATTGCATCGTAAATGAGCGACGACGTACTCAAATTTAAGTAGTCGTACTTTCGCAACAATGAGCAGTGGGATTTAATATTGCTAATATCAGTTTCGGTTCAAGCCATCATAACAAAACGACCTGACAAACTTAAAATAGTTGTTCAAAAGATGTTTTTCCCAGATTATTTTATGTCGATTGCTTCAATGGAAAATGAGTTATTACAATTAAATTATTTTACTTCCCCTTTTTCTTGCCACATCATTTTAACATTACTTCTGTTTATTTATCATTTTAACATTTTTTCGCCTCGCCTTGATAGCTTAACGGATAAGACTATGGAAAGCGATACTGCAGACCTGGGTTCGATTCCCGGTAAGTCAATTGCCGATATTAAATGAAAGTGATTTATGAAGGCAGCCTATGTAGGCAAGCTATTTACTATTTTTATTAATTTTTGAGTACGTCTTTTTCAAAAATGAAACTTATGTATTCGGAACAACGATAAGCATCGAATGTAATGAAAAATGAGCACATTTTACTTTTTTTTTAGTACCTATTTTTAACAGTGTGAAAACGATTTCAATTATAAACCGAAGGTTCGATAGGAAATAAGGATGTCTTGGTCCAAGGCACGCGCTGTCACCCCACTCAATGAAACCTCCTCTGAAATGTGGCAGTATTCATATAAGAATTAAAATTAGAATCTGATACCACCGAAAAAGAATGGAAGTAAATTACTTTCGTCAAAAATTTTAAGATTCTTGTTTAGTCAAAATTCAAGTGTTTCAATAACGAAACTATTGTCAAAATTGACGAAAATAGCTTTGACGAGTAGTAGTTTGAGAGATAAAAAATAAATTTGTAAACTTTAAAATGGCGTAAAAGGTGCTTTTAGTGTTAGTTACATACAAAGGAAGGTATGCAGTTTTATATACAGTTAGGAATTAAAACAACTTATAAACAGTAATTAATTATGAAGTATATTCACATATATGCAAGAGGTATTTTTTTATTTGGTAGAAAATGGAGCTTTTAAACTTTGTGAACGTTTTCAAGAGCTTGGAAATTGAGCAAGAAATTTTATAAATTTTTTCTCGAAATTAACATTTGTGTTTAGACTTAATTCTGACTCAGTTGCCGCTAAACGCAAGTACTAAAAGAAACACTTTAGAAAAAGCAGAAAAGTCTAAAACTCTCCTGAATTTCTGAAATTTTAATTAAATAAATTATTTAAAACAATTAATCATAATTAATTAAATATACATATATATATATATATATATATATATATATATATACATATACATATACATATATATATATATATATATATATATATATATATATATATATATATATATATATATATATATATATATATATATATATATATATATATATATATATATATATATATATATTGCGAGTTCCGACAGGTTTCTATTATTATTATTATTTATTTTTTTGTAAAACTTGTTTTAAAACTATTTTTATATGTTTTTTATCCTTACCATGTTACAATACCCGTTAATATAAACGAAAATATAATACAAGTGTGTGTATTCATAAATACAAGATACAGAATGGCTCAGCGAAACAATTCAGTATAAATCCCTCATCAAAATTATGAAATTGAAAATTTTCTAAAACAATTTAGAACATAAACTGCAGTTTTTTTTAAGTTTCTTTCATTAAACTTTTTTTAAAAATTTGTATTGTTTCTTTTATTGTTCCAGTGCTTCAAAATTGTAGGTTTTCTGCAGGTTTTGTGAAGACATTTTGCAAATTATTTAAGAAGGAATTTGAAACAAATATCTTGAATTTAACATATCTCAAAACAAATATTTTGAATTTAAAATATCTTAAAACAAATATTTTGAATTTAACATATCTTAAAACAAATATTTTGAATTTAACATATCTTAAAACAAATATTTTGAATTTAGCGTATATTAAAACAAATATTTTGAATTTAATATATCTTAAAACAAAAATTTGCCGTTTTACTGCATAAAAATTTGAATTTCATAATTTTTACGAAATTCCTTTGCTAACAGTTTTTTTCTATGAATATAATACAATAGTTTTCAATTGAAGAATATATAACAAAGGCTACCGGTCTTATGTTTTACAACCCAACAAAAACCGTCCGCATAAAACCTACATCAAAATTGTCAAATTGAAGAATTTTTGATGATTTTATAAAAAACTGCAGTTTTTTTTTAAGTTTTAAATTTTCATGCATGAAACCTATAGAATATCTGCATTTTCTCTTCATTATTTAAAATGTAATTATTTTTTTGCAGGTTTTGTGTTTAAATTTTTTTACAGTTTTTATGAAATGAAGAACATTGAAACAAATATCTTTAATTTCATATATCTTCAAAAAAACAAAAAACTACAGTTTTCAATCATAAAACCTGCAATTTCAAAATTTTGAGGAAGGTTTTATGGGGACTTTTTGTTGTTGTTGTTAGGAACTGAAAACTTTTTCAGAATTTTTAATTAAAAAAAAACTTCATTTTTTTTTATATATATAAAAAAAACTGAATTATTCCCTTTTCTTTAACCAAGAAAGCATCAAGACGATAACGAATTATTGCATGCATAAACAACACCGACTATCAAAAATATGCTTGTTTTTATTAATCACCTTTACTTTTAAACTGATACTTTTCGTAAAGATTACGCTTCGTTTTTTCCCTGCAAATATATTAATGGAAACCTTGATTAATTTATCCGTTTATCAAAATAAAATTTGAGGTTACCGCTTCATACATTTTATTTATTTTTATATAAATATCTTATGAGTTACGTTATTAAAAAACTAATGAAATTTAAGAAACTGCATTTTTGGAGTCCAAGCGGTATCAAAACGTTTAAGAACACCAATAAATTCACATAGAAATTTTAAATCGAATTCAATACTTTTATTAATTTATACTACCCAAATGATAACATAAAACAATAAATAAGTTTGCACATTTATAGAAATAAGTTATTGACCAATCAATTGTAATTGGATTATCTAGTACGCTATTCTCATTGGCTTGTTTGAAAATAGCCTCGATGGTCCCAGGATTGAGGGATTATTTTCTAGTTATATTCTGAATATAGAAATTAGACTTCATTTCATACGGAGAATTACTAACAAAGGTTCTGATGCTATTGAAACATGAGTTAAAAATATTTCGCATACTTTAAGTAGAATACACACCTTCCCTTCTTGAACTTGATAATTAAAATGTCTGCAAAATGTTCACATAATGCATTGGTAGAAATGTCTTTATTTTGACTTTCATTTCTTCGAATAATGTTACCAAAATTTTCCAATTTGACATCCAAATTTACTATTTTTTAAACTAACGTGTGCTTTTAAAAGTGTTTTAAAAGATTCTTATAAATATCTTTAAAGTGGTAATAGTTTTTCGATCATTACTTTGACTTAAAATTAATAGGGAAAAGCTTACGGTCTAACATCGCTATTAGCAATCGCGTCAGTCTAGCAACATTTATTATAACATTTTCTTATTTTTAAAAAAAAAAAATTATCAACGATTGACAGTAAAAATCCGTTGGTACAGATTATAGGAATATATTGCATATATAGTTATTATCACTGTAAAAAAAAAAGGCGATAAAAATGAGTACATGAACGTACGTACTCGTTTTTTTTAGTAAAATTGCATCGTAAATGAGCAATGACGTACTCGAATTTAAGTAATCACACTTTCGCAAAAATGAGCAGTGTGATTTAATATTGCTGATATCATCTTCTGTTTAAGCCATCTTAATAAAGCAACCTGACAAACTTAAAATATTTGTTCAGAAGATGGTTTTTCGACATTAATTGATGTCGATTGCTTAAATGGAAACTGAGTTATTACAACTAAATTGCTTTACTTCCCATTCTTTTGGCACACCTTTTTAACATTACTTATGTTTATAACTTCTTCACGTCGCACTGGAATTTCAACGAATAAGACATTGAGCTGCGATCCCTGAGGACCTGGGTTCGATTCCCAGTAAGTCTAAGTTGTAATTGTCGATATTTATTGAAAGTGATTTATGAAGGCTGCCTGTGTGGGCTATCATCTACTCTTTTTATGCATTTTTACCCAACGTACTTATGTTTCAGTACATGTCTTTTTCAAAATTGAAAGTTATGTATTCAGATAAGCATCGAATATACTCAAAAATGAATATATTTTACTTATTTTTGAGTACCTATTGTTAACAGTGTATTTACTAAATTAGGTTCAGTCCAACCCATACTTTAACAATTGAGTGAAACTCAAGCAGCACAAATCGGAAATAAATCCCATTAATCAATCAATATATATGTCTTGTAAATATTTTAAATTATAAAAACAGAACTGTAAATTCAGTTCAGCACGTGATCACATATGTTATTTCTATAGTATAGATCCCTTTCACGCTTCTTACACGCGACGAATCTTAACATGTGAAGTTTCAAAAGAAAGAGAATGTCCCGCAACACTTCCGAATCGTAAGTGCATCTAATAAGTATCAACTGTTTATTTAAAAATTAAAAATGCACTAAAAAGAATTATTGCATAAATAAACATCTTTTATATCTAAGAACTAGCTAGCACTGCATTTTTTACGGCAGTCGATACCGCAAAGGGCTTCGTAACAATACGTTACATGTTCGAATCCCAACCGGGACTACTAAAGTTTTTTGTCACGTATTCTCCACCAACGAGGGACCAAACATCTAGTCAGTATTAAAATTGTATACTGTATAAAATCACAAAAATAAAAACAAACTTCTTAAAGTATTTCATGTTCTTCAGGGTAGGTATTACAGTAACTTTATCATAGAGTAACTTATAATAAAGTTACAGCATTTCATAACAAGATTACGCAGGTGCATTTTTCTGAGAATTAAACCCTGGTAAATTTTATAACGCGAATTAAAAGATTATTTTTTTTACGTCTTCCATGATACACCCACCTTGCCGAAGCATCAACAAATTCTGGAAAGGAAAAAAAAAATAACATCTACCTAATAATCCAGCTAGTGTACATTTTTTCTCAGTATAATTGGTTTACTACAGGTTTTGCGCTAATTTGATGTAATGTCATTTACCACACTCGCTTCCAAGTTTTTCGCAAGTTTGAAGGGCTTCACACAAACACATGTTTCGCCTTAAGACTATGGACTCCTCTAGATGTCAAGAGAGAGATTGTAATTAATATTAATGACGTATAAAGTATAGGACATTTTTTTTCTTCGTCTTAGGATTAAATAGGTAATGTATTTATCTGGGTTAAAAAGTAGTCATTTTGTTTATAATTACTTCTCGTTTGAATTCTTAAGGGAAATTCACCACGGAGTTTTAATTTCGAGTGATTAATTTTTAATGTTGGTTTATTAAATATGCAAATGCAAAAGATGAATATAGGGTAGTTTTTTACTATTCAGTTTTTCGTAATGGAATGTGTAAGTTTGTAATAAGGAAACATAGTTTTTAAAATTATGGTTTTGTAGGAAAAAATATTTTCTTATTTTAGGGAATGTTATTTTACTTACATATTGTAAAAAAAACACTTGAGAATTGATACAAGGTTTTTCTAATTAAGTAATTTAGGGAAGAGTTTTCAGAAATATTCTATATAAAAACACAAATTATATTGGTAATATGATAATAATATAATTGGTGAAGTTTTTTTATTGTATTTTAATAAAATATATTTTTTATAAATGCATTTGTGTAGTAATAATAATTGACGAATTAGGTTGGAATGACTTGATAAGATAAACATGTATATTTTGAACAATGTATTAGCCTATTAAAATACGAATGCAACGTGAAAACTATTAAAAAACAAATATATATTTATGTATTTGTATTGCCTAGTTTTATCGTCGCATTTGTATTATGATATTCTTAACGCAATGTTCTATAAGACTAGTTTTTATCTTAATGTATTATCCTACTTCTCTAACAAATATGTGTAATAAAAAAGTATACCATTATATTTTTATTTTAAATTTCCGATTTCTCTTTTTCAAAAAGAATATTTTCTGTTGCAAACAGGTCGTCGCCAATACCTGATAATACCGTCGCCAATACCTTAATATATGATATGCTTAACACAATGTTCTATAAGACTAGTTTTTATCTTAATGTATTATCCTACTTCTCTAACAAATATGTGTAATAAAAAAGTATACCATTATATTTTTATTTTAAATTTCCGATTTCTCTTTTTCAAAAAGAATATTTTCTGTTGCAAACAGGTCGTCGCCAATACCTGATAATACCGTCGCCAATACCTTAATATATGATATGCTTAACACAATGTTCTATAAGACTAGTTTTTATCTTAATGTATTATCCTACTTCTCTAACAAATATGTGTAATAAAAACGTATACCATTATATTTTTATTTTAAATTTCCGATTTCTCTTTTTCAAAAAGAATATTTCCTGTTGCAAACAGGTCGTCGCCAATACCTCATTGTGCAGCTGTAGTGCGACGTTAATTTCATTAACCATTACAAACAGGCATATGTGTTTCCCTCGTTTGGGAGGACACGTTGAGTTATTTTCATTAAAATTTCAAAAAACATTTGAGTCCAATTTTCATTAAAAAATTATACGTGCACCTGTCTCTACAAAAAAACCACAGATTTGTTTCATAAATTTTTTATAGAATATTTCTATTAATAATAATAATATTTCAGCGCTTTATAAGTAAATTGTGATTTTACCCATTTAATAAAGTGTTTATTTTTAATGTTTCGTGGAAATTTACACGATTTTAAAATCGAGAATATTTTCGAATTTGTTTGTTTTATACCAGATAGAAATACTAAATCGCTTAAGATAATCCCTACACACTGTAAAATAAAATACTTAAAAATGAGTATCTGGACTTACTCGTTTTTCTTTGAGTACAATTGCATCGTAAATGTGCGATGACGTACTAAAATTTAAGTAACCGTACTTTCTCGTTTTCAGATCGTTTTTGATGTTTTTACATATTTTTATTCTCCAAACTACCTTTAAAATGGCATTTTACTTTTGTTTTTACTCCAATTAGAAAATACTAAATTGTTATAAAATATATTTGTTTACTCATGTTAACAGGTAATATTTGTCTTCCTCAAATCCATTGTTCTCAAAGTGTGATTTTTTGTGGTTAATGAACCTTTTTTACAAAAAAATTCAAATTTATATAGGCAATTTTGATTATATATGCTCTACATATACCCAAGATTATATTGAAATGAGCTTTTAAAGATTATTGTTTTATTTATTTTTTTTAAATATTTTTCTACTAAAAAAATAGATTTTTTTAAGTAATTGAAATGACTTTCATTTAAAAAAATATTTTTTAAAACCTATAAGGTTTTCTTTAAAAGCTCACTTCAATAAATTAAGAAGTATCTCTAAATTACACAGAAAAACTTTCAAGCCAGTATCTATTGGCCATTCTAAGAAAAAGTATATTGAAAAATTGCATGAACATTGGCGACATAGGAGATTTTGACTCCTCTTAAACATGAAAAATTCTGTAATTTTATATTTCCTTTAAATTTTACACAGCTTTTACTAAGAGCACCAATTTACCTAATAAATACATAGAAAAGGTGACACTACCAATCAGAAGTTTAATTACATTTAGTCTCATATTTGTACATTTAACACTCGCTAAAACATTGAAATAGTCACTTAAGTTAGTTAATGCAATGATTTTCGATTTGCATGGAATTAGTGAAACCTTTCTTATTGGTTCATCATTCTTTTTCAGGAATGTCGCCAAGGGGGACTGTTCCGTGCATTTCAATATTTTTGACCCCGTGGACCCCAAGCTCCGACTAGCGGAATCCTGGGGATTTGCGAACCCCCATTTGGAAACCACTGGTGTAGCCTGTACGATTTTTTGTACTAAAAAAATTATTTATTTTTGCTAAAATATTTAATTTTTTTGCTAAAAATTGTAATTTATTTGCTAAAAATTGTAATTTATTTGCTAAAAATTGTAATTTATTTGCTAAAAAAATTATTAATTTTGCTAAAAAAAATTTTTTTTTTGCTAAATTTTTTATTATTTTTGCTAAAAAAAATTTTTGCCAAATTTTTTATTATTTTTGCTAAAAAATTGGAATTTCAAACTGTATGATATAAAGAAATACAATAGTGTGCATTGGAACTCCAATTTTACATTTCAATGCTTGTATTATTTTTTATAGATGTTATGAATGTTCTAATATATTTTATGAATGAAGCTTGCGATTTTGGAAAAAAAACTGTAATTGAAATCCTTCCATTTGATTTATAAAAATCATTCAATCATTCTTATCCACGTTTTAAAGAGTATGCTGATTTACTCCAGAATATTGATGTGGAAAAGGCAAATGTAATAAAAAAATATCATCCTTATTGTATAAAATAAAATAAATCTCATAAATTTCTTAATATTTTTATTTATATATTTATTCCGAATACATAAATTGTGTTTAGTGTCTGAAGTACATATATATTTGATACTTTCAGTTTTTGAATGTTAATAGGAAATGGTGATCCGCTGTTTTTGTAACTTTTAACAAGGTACTTTGAAATTTGTAATACATGTTTCACATAGACGTAATTACACTAATATCATTTATAAATTTAAATTTTAATGACTTCCAATTGTAAATAAACTATTTCCTATTTCGCTACATATATAAAAAATAATTACACTGATTGTATATATTAGATTAAGAATAATGAAAATAATGTGTAAATAATAATGGACAAAAAAAAAAGAAAATACGGGTTATATTTTTTTTATATGAAGGAGATTTTTTTTTTTACAGTACTGTTTTAAATCATAATATTTCTTAATATTGATTCAAATTAAAATATATTTTTAAATTTCGCTTCAATCTACAATAATAAAATAAAGTGTCTGGCTAGGATCGCAAAACACATACCTTCTCTGATTACAAAAGCTTGAAAATTTATATATAAGTAATATTCAACCTCAAGGTATGGACCTCAGGTTCGGATTTGTAAAATTCCGTTTATTTTTTTAATGATTTTAACATTTATAAATTTTTGTTTAAAAAAAGTTTTTTTAATAATATTTCCAAAATCTAGAACATGCCTTTGTACACTGTTTAAAAATTTAATTTCAACATTGCACCATATCTTGGTGCTCTGCAGCAACTTACACCATATTATTTGAACTTACACCATACAGCATATTATTCAACTTACACCATATTATGGGGCAATCTAGGTTGAACCAAAACTCCTTGATCGTGATTAGCGCACCTTTTACCAAAAAATGGTGCAATCTCCTAAACTGCAATCGAAACCTTCACTGAATCTAGAAACCGGGGAATCCCCTCAGTCCTCTTGCCCCCAGTTGTCCAGTAGCTAAAGACGTTCAGTTAGTAATCAAAGGATTGCTAGTTCGATCCCGTGCGATGGTCTTGACAAAAAAAAGTTTTAAAAAAATAGCGATCTTGCGATCGGAGGTGTGCCAGCTTCACTACAAAAATACTAGAAAATCGTCCAGAACATCCGACACATTCTACCGGCGTTTCACCATAATATGGAATAGCGAAAACACGAATTTTGGTATAATGTTTCACCCTAACAGAGTGAAGCGAAAATATGAGTTTTGGTGCAATGTTTCATCACTAAATGGTATCCGTAGTAGCACCATAAAATGGTGCAACTAAGCAACAAATAATGGTTGCAGTTAAATGGGTACCAAATTTTAGTGCAAGGTCGTACTAAATTTGTAAAAGTGTAGCTTAGCACATGGTACTTGGGAACAAAAGGTTGCGAGTTCGATACACGATGGGGTCCGCTTTTTTTTTTAATGTATATGTCTTAATGGATTCTCCAAAAACGCGAGATAAACAAATAGTATAAAATATTCATGTGCAATTGATATCTTAATTACAATTTACAATTTCTCTAAAAATCTAGTTTATCTGTGAACAAAGTCCCATAAAAATTTATAATTTTATACAAAACATACCGCAGTTACTTATGCTAATGGTAACAAGAATGACATTAACTTTTACGTAGAATGTCTTGAAGAATTTTGATCAATTGAGGATTGTTATTTTTAAAAGTGAGAGATTCCGAATTACAAGAGAACTCTAGCAGAACGGTGAAATGCAATAGTTAATAGGAATAAACTATGATCAAAACTAAAACCCTTTCTTTTATATATTCAAAAATAAATAAAACTAAGAATTCATCTTAATTTAAACACAAAATAAATTTAAAAGGAATAGAATAAATATTAGACGAATGGAATTTCTTCAAAAAAATCAGAATAAAACCTTCATCAAAAACTTTATAAAGCTTTTATATTTTTCCATATACCTTTATAAAACCTTCAGATATTTGAAGTTCTTAATTTCCTTTGTAAAGAATTAAAAATCTGCATTATTCCTGCACTTATCAATGCTGAATTTTTCAGCATTAAACATACAATTTCACAATTTACTCTTTTATAGCTGGACTGAACTAAAAACTTAATTGACAATAATGAATAACTTATAAAAATCGGGAGGGAACATAAGAAATGGTTAATTTAACTAGTAAACAATTTATTTTAATAAAATTCGCCAATTTTTTCTATTTAATTATTTCCCCTCAAATTTAGTTCAAAATTACTGGGGCTAGTGTCCAAAAGAGTGGCGGAACCCGATCCTCTTCCCTTCGGTTCCATCTTCTAGCCGTCACTTGTATTGACCTAGACCGTTGGGTCCTTACATTAAAATAAGTAAGAAATTTCTTAAGGTAAGCAAAATTAACGAAGTTGACATTAATTTATATTTTATAATTCATTGTAAATGCACTGTGCATTATAGCCAATAAGAAGTATGACCCGATACCAAGATTTAGTCAAATTTATGCTGAAAGAAACACCTAAATTGAAATGTAAGTTGCCTATTTTGCAACATGTATGCAACTAAAAATTTCTTCAACGGACTAACTCTATCTTAACGGAATGTTTAATTAATTTCTCAATGAGAAATTAGTTCTGGGGTGAAAAAAAAAATAATTTGATTAACAGCTTTCGGAAAAGCGAAAGAAACAACAGCTTCTTAAAAATAAACGGTTCTCAATTGTTTAAATTAATACTTCTGCTATTTAGAAAAATACAAGAAAAATTAAAAAAAAAATTAAAACTTCATTTTTAGCTGATAGTATATTTTTTTCGGATAAAATTATTAAAAATATCACCCTGAGTTTTGTTTGAAATCATTTTGAATGTTATTTGTAAAAGTTGTATTTTAATATGTTTAAGAAGTTATTTTTATTACTGGCTTATTGTAATGTAGAAAGAAAATTGATAAAAATTTTAAGCATAAAAAATTACCTGTATATGAATGTTTTTCTTATATTATTACTAGCAATTCATATGATTAATAGAACAAATATAAGTGGAACTCTGATAATAAAATATAGAGTTTTATTTAAAGAGTAATGGTTCAGAAAAATACTAATTGTTTATATTTTGCTATAAGTTATTAATATCCTATTCTAAATTATTTTGCAAGTTTTCACTTTCATCCAGCTGAGTATCTTTAATCCATATAGGGTATTAAAGTTTAAAATGCACTTTAAAAAAAATTCTATAATTCATTTACCATAAAACTAATACGAATAATTCAGAAATTGGGTTAAATACTAGATTTAACAGGTAAATTAGGTAAAACCGCAAATGTCCTTATACACATAAAATATTGGAAACTATATTAATATGTTCATCAAATTAAATTTTATACTGCTTTAGAATGTCACCAAACAATTTGTACAGATTTCATAGCTATATTTTTTTAACAAAATACAACACAATGCGGTCATTCTACGCCTACAAATTTAACCTAATTTTATTTACATTTGTAAAAAAAATATTAATTGACTGTTTATAAGTATGATCATAATTGTGAGAAAATTAAATAACAATACACTATGCATCTGTATAATGACGGATAATAAGGTATAGATAAAAAAATTTAAACGTTTATTTGAATGTTTTTTACTTATCAAAATCAATCAAATATTTCTTTTTTCAAAAATTTGCTGTTCTTCTTATCATTTCTTAAATTTACAATTCAAATAAATAAAGATTGTTTTAAAAGAAGGCTTTACATAAATATTTCTCTGTGGATTTATGTACTTAAAAAATATTTTTGAACATTAACCCATTCTTTTGCATGATAGAACAGACGGATGATCAGTAGGATAGAACAGATAGAAACCTACGAGTAAAACAATTCCAATTCAAGTTAAAACATTAAAAATTTCTTTTTACATTCTTAAAAATGATTTTAAGAATTCAAAATGGATTTTTCATTTTCTATCCTGAATTCTTATTGTCTATTCCGTATGTCTCTATTCGTTATATCTTACTGATCATCCGTCTGTTCTATCCTGCAATTTTAAAAAAAATGCTGTTTTGCTGAAGATACTATGTAATAAAAAATCAAAAAAGAAAATATCCAAGAATGGGTTAATGTTCGAAAATATTTTTTAAATACATAAATCCATAGAGAAATATTTATGTAAAGCCATTTTTTAAAACAATATTTATTTATTTGAATTGTAAATTTAAGAAATGATAAGAAAAATAGCTAATTATTAAAAAACGAAATATTTTCGAAATATTCTTATTATCTATCCCGTAAGTCTTTAACACTTCTATCCTACTGATCTTGAGTCTGTTCTGCCCTGCCATTTACAAAGATGCTGTTTTCTTTGCTAAACTAATTTAAAATATTTTTCAAGTAATTTCTGGTTTTTCAAAGATTAAAAGTAGAAAATTACACAATTTCCGACTTCTTACTACATTTATGAAGAACTATTTTTAGCAGAACAAATTTATATTCCGATATGGGTGGTTTAAATTTACCGATTTGTAAAATTTGAATTGTGTTGTAGAATTAAATTGCAAGTTTGTATAGAACTTATCTAAATAATTCTGCTAAAATTGCCTATTAGAAAAAATGAGTATTAAATGTTTTATATACTGCTAATGCAAAATGCTACACTGTTAAAAATTTTTTTATTAAAAATGAATACCTGAATCTACTTATTTTTCTTTGAGTACAATTGCATCGTAAATGAGCGATGACGTATTCAAATTTAAGTAATCGTACTTTCGCAAAACTGAGCAGTTTGGTTTAATATTGCTAAAATCTGCTTCTGTTCAAGCCATCTTAACACAGCGACCTGACAAACTTAAAACAGGTGTTCAGAAGATGGGTTTCCACATCATTTGATGACGATTGCTTCAATAGAAACTTAGTTATTACAAATAATTATTTTACTTCCCATTCTTTTGGCTCAGCTTTTTTTAAAAAAATCTGTTTATAACTTCTTCACAACGTACTGGTATTATAACTGCGGTGCCAGAGGATCTGGGTTCGATTCCCGGTAAGTCTCGGTTTTAATTATTAATATTCATTGAAATTTATTTATGAAGGCAGCCTATGCAAGCAAGCAACTACTCTTATTATTCATTGTACTCATTTTTGAGTACATGTTTTTTTCATTGTTGAAACTTATATATTCGGAGCTATGATAAGCATCAAATGTAATCAGCACATTTTACTTATTTTTGAGTACCTATTTTTTTAACAGTGAGGTTGATATAAAAACAGACTTCATTATTCTGGGTTCTATTCTAAAAGAAGCTTAGTCCTGAATCCTTTAGTCCATTTATTTTCCTTAGAAGTAACCTCATTATCCAGTAATCTGGATATTCGATTATCTGGATAGGAACTGATCCCAGTTAATCCGGATAATCGGAGTTCTATTGTACTCTTTTAAAAGGAAGTCTTCAGCATATAAAAGAATTTCTAAAAGTGCTATTCTAATATTTCAAATTAATATTAAATAAATATCTGGAATTTCAAAGAAATTAATAACCTTTTGTATGTTGATTAATGTATTCCAATGTGAAATATTACTTTAATGAATATGCATTTAAGGTTAAGACAATAAATATCATGAATTTTTCTCTGTGGAAATTCAAAGAGAGCTTTGCTTAGTTTCGTTTTCTTGCTGGGATATGGGAATTCTAAAATTGAGAAATTACTCTACAATTTCACTTTCTTGATTATAGGTTATCTAATACTTTTCTTTAAATTTCTATTCATATTTGTAGGTAGGGAAACCAGCCATTAAATATTCATATTTTTAAATGCATTTTGTGTTTGAATTATTACATATTGCATAGATAGAACTAAATAAATTGTGTAACGCTAAAACAGTTTCATTAAAAAAAATCGAGTTAACGTTGGTTTTGGCAGCTTGGAAGGTCTGTTTCACAAATTTACTGTAAAAGCTAATCATTCAATCTTGATTATACTTTCTCAAATAATTTTCTTTTAACTTCTATCAAAATTTGTAGGTAGTAAATATGTATATTTTTAATTGTATTTTGTGTTGAAGTATTGAATATATAGAACATATATAGAACTATAGTTAAAAATAAAAATTATAATTTTTATTATATGTTTGACCCTGCGATTGTGTGAATGTGCTTTGAACAAATATGTCGATATAATGAAGTCGAAATATATTTGCGAAATTACAGAAAACGTCAAATGTATATCTCTATCTCCTATACCACCCTTTAAGAGCATATTGCACTTTAAATGTTTGAAGTATTGTACATATAGAACAAAATAAATCGGTTAATACTAAAACAGGTTAAATTAAAATAAAATTGAAATCGAGTTAACATTGATTTTAGTATATTGGAGGTATGTTTCACAAATTTACCCTAAAATACAACCATTTATTCACATGCATGGTTGACATAGAAGTAGACGCCATTGTTTAGTGTTTTATTCTTCTAGAATATATACCATCAACCTGCAAGTTGGCAGCATTGTAAAAGGCAAAAAATGTAACACTCCGCAGTTCTTACTTATTTTTTAAGTTAAAATGCATTTAAATTTATAAAATAATGTCATAAATTAGAGAAATTGCGATAATCATTCAGGGGTAGACCAACAGTACACCTACCTTCATAAAAAGCTTGTAATAAGGATAAAGTGCTTCTGAAACTAGGACGACATTAAAAAACTTTCTCTTTACTTTCCAGTTCAGTTTGAGGAGTTATACTAAACCGTTTTTAAAAACCACTAAAAATGAAACTTTGGATAATTGAGTAATAAAATGTGCAGTTAAAAATTTGTTTGACACCCATGTATCTCACTTAAATGCTGATATATGTACACAATTTTTTTGTACCAGACAATTTCTTGTAACTTTTAAGGCTTAAATATACAGAATTTTATATGAAGCGGTCTTTAGAATTTTTTATTTCCCCGTTATAGGATAAAATGGTATCAATCCAGACATTTCAAAAAAAAATTTCGTTTTTTTTTAGAAAGAGATTATGGAAGTGTTGACTGTAACAAGACAGTTTGTCTGTAAAAATAATCATTTTAATATTTTTTAAAATATAGATATAGGATAGTTTTTTTTAAAAAAAACTTTCGAAATAGTTGGACTGATCACCTTTTAGTATTATCCGATTAATTTACAAGTTTCATAAACATTGTTTTAGAGGATATATCTGACATTGAGATGTATATTAAGATATAACGACTCAAGGATCTAATGCAAACTTTGTTCAGAATCTATAGATGATAATGAAGAAAATATTAAGGCAACTCATTCCCCCGAAAAATGTAAATTTTTCGAATATTTTTTTATATGCTAAAATTATAATTTGAAAATTTTTAAATATGCTTGCAAAATTTTAAAACTGTATCTATATTTTTAATGAGTTAGTTGAGGTTTTATACTGGATTGACAGGTATGCTTTTCAAAGAATGAAAACTTTAAATAATGTTTTCGCAGTGTTTTCCTTGATATTATTTGTTTTCCTTGATTGTTTTTTTTTATTATTCATGGAGAAATGTATAATGTTTAAAGAATATTCTATATTGACATGCAAATTGACTCTATGAGTAGTAGTTTTTTTATTGCTAAATTTAAAAATATTGAGTTTTAAGGAAAAATCTTTTGTTATTAAAAAAATAACTATTTATATAAAAATCAAATAAATGTAGTATACGAAATTTGAATGCCAATTCTTACGTATTATAATTAAAAGAATCCAAGGAAAAATATTTTTGAAAAAGTATAAATGTTTAAAAAAAAAAAACCATAGCGTTTTTAAAAAAAATGCTTAAATTTTTAAAAGTTTAAATTTCAATAAAAAAATTCTGGAATTTTTGTGCGAAATATTGTTTTCTTATATACATTTAAATAATACACATTAAAAGTTTTTTTCAAAAAGTAAAAGTTTTGGTGGTACAGTGTTCTCCTTAAAGAATCTAAAAAATTCAAATGGATCTACCAACCAGTAAACAACATACAAGGAAATGTAAAAAACACTCAGTGAAAAGTAATCGTCTGTAATTAAAACGATCAATTGACTTCTTAATGTTGCGGAATATAAAAGTATCCATATTAAAATCTTAATAATATTTTTTGTTTAAATTAAGGTAACTGCTGCTTTTGAAATTAATTGGAACTGCATTAAATTTTAATTATTTTTTATATTCAATTACTAGATTTTTCAAGCAATTATTCCAAAGCTTGTACACTTTATTTTTATTCTGTAAGAACCTGTAAACCGGGATAAAAAAATCCTTTTTTTATTGACCTCTACTGTATTCAGTTGTTGAAATTCCTATCATTACCTCTTCAGTGTTTTTGAATTTTCTGTTGACGAACAAATATATATTAATAGGCAATATAAAGTTATTTCTAAACAATTTTTTTTAGATGCCAAATGTCTTAAAAACGTATTCTATATATAAACCGTCTAGGTTCAAAACCAAATTGATCCATTTTCATAAATTTTACACGAAACGCTGAAATAAATTGGTCAGACACGGACTTTTGAATTAAAACGGATTACTTTGAATGCATTTTAAAACTGGATTCAGACACTTTTGATTGATACAGCTTTATAACGTGATGCAGTCAGTGCATTAAGAACTTGTAAAAAATTATTTTTAAAAAAAGATTGTTAGAATTTTTTTTAATTATTTGGTTTTGAAGGTAGACGGCTATGTACACGACCTTTGTACTGCTATATATTATTTAAGTAGTCCATATATAAAACGTGTTGTATCCACTTTCTGCTGCTTTGAGAAAATCACGAAATACTGAAAACCATAGGGAATGTATGGGATATTTTATTAGTAAAAAATTATTTTTGTTACTTCGTTAGGTGGTAAATATTGAAGCCACAGTGAAGAAGTAACTTATGATACCAATATCTTGTTTTCCGAATTTTGAGTTGTCCAGATGCAAAACGTGCTATATCCACTTTTTACTGTTTTGAGAAAATCTCGATAAACCGTCAAACTATAAGAACTATCGGGGATATATATTTAGTAAAAAATTAATTTTGTAGCTTCGTTAGGTGGTAAATATTGAAGCCGAAGTGATGAAGAAGCTAATGATACCAAAACTCTTATTTTCCGAATTTTGAATAGTCCAGATGCAAAACGCGTTATATCCACTTTTTACTGTTTTGAGAAAATCACGAAAAACCGTCAAACCATAAGAAATATCGGGAATATTTTTATAGTAAAAAATTATATTTGTAGCTTCGTTAGGTGGTAAATATTGAAGCCACAGTGAAGAAGTAGTTTATGATACCAAAATCTTATTTTGCGAATTTTGAGTAGTCCAGATGCAAAACGTGTTATATCCACTTTTTACTGTTTTGAGAAAATCACGAAAAACCACCAAACCATAGCGAATATCTGCGATTTTTTTTAGTAAAAAATTATTTTTGTTGCTTCTTTATGTGGTAAACATTGAAGTCAAAGTAACGAAGTAGCTAATGATACCAAAATCGCATTTTCCGAATTTTAAATAGTCACGCGTAAAACATGCTATATCCACATTTTGCTTTTTATGAGAAAATCACGAAAAACCGTCAAATCATAGAGAATATCTGCGATATTTGTAAAAAAGGATTTTTGTTGCTTCGTTATGTAGTAAATATTGAAGCCAAAGTGTCTAAATAGCTAATGACACCAAAATCTTGTTTTCCGAATTTTGAACAACCCAGATCAAAACGTATTGTATCCACTTTTTGCCATTTTAAGAAAATCACGAAAAACCGTCAAATCATAGAGAATATCTGGGATATTTGTAAAAAAGGATTTTTGTTGCTTCGTTATGTAGTAAATATTGAAGCCAAAGTGTCTAAATAGCTAATGACACCAAAATCTTGTTTTCCGAATTTTGAACAACCCAGATCAAAACGTATTGTATCCACTTTTTGCCATTTTAAGAAAATCACGAAAAACCGTCAAATCATAGAGAATATCTGGGATATTTGTAAAAAAGGATTTTTGTTGCTTCGTTATGTAGTAAATATTGAAGCCAAAGTGTCTAAATAGCTAATGACACCAAAATCTTGTTTTCCGAATTTTGAACAACCCAGTTCAAAACGTATTGTATCCACTTTTTGCCATTTTAAGAAAATCACGAAAAACCGTCAAATCATAGAGAATATCTGGGATATTTATAAAAAAGGATTTTTGTTGCTTCGTTATGTAGTAAATATTGAAGCCAAAGTGTCTAAATAGCTAATGATACCAAAATCTTATTTTACGAATTTTGTGTAGCCCAAAGCAAAACGAGTGTAATGTAGGACAGTTCAGAAAATAATATTTTGATGTCATTAGCTACTTCGTTATTTTTTCTTCAATATTTACTCCATAATGAAGCAACAAAAATCACTATTTACTGATATAAATACCCAAAATATTCACTATGGTTTGGCGGTTTTTCAGGATTTTACCAAAACAGCAAAAAGTGGTGTATAACTTGTTTAGCAACTGGACTGCTGATTCATATATAATACAAAAAAATTGTAAACTATCATTTTAAAACTGTACGCTTATTATATAATATTTTCTGTACGAAAAATCAATATAAAATAAATTTTATTCAAAGAGTTGATATCTTAGGTATTCCTAATATTTTGTCTTGGTGCCTTAAATGTAATATTGTATCTAATAAGGTTAATGCTTGTTTACGATTCAAATAAAACAGCGAAAACTAATCAAAAGTTTCCATCTCTTCCTAAAAGCTAAACAAAAATGATACAAGAAACGAATCACTAAAAATTCATTTTCGAAATGACCTTCACAAAAATAACTCGCCCCTCCTCGAACCTTCCAAAGCCAATATAAAGAATAACAACCATAACGTGGAACAAGGAATAAAAGGGAAAAAGCGATAGAATAGTGCACCCCCCCCCCCCCCCCTCATTTTGAATTCTTTCCATTTAAAACAATGCCCATCTAAAAATTCCTGAAACTAACAAAGGCTTTTCTCGTTGGAAGGGAAAAATAAAACTTTTTTTCCCTTCTTTCGATTAAATCAGAGAGAAAGCGGCGCCATTATATGTGGATCTCGACTTCGGAATATCGAAGAGCGATTTTAATGCATCGACGCTGCATCTATAAGCAAAGGGCTGCTCATTATCTCAGAAAACTGGAGAAAAAGGGGGACCCGCTACAAATTTCGTTTCTTGAGATTGAGTTGAAGCAAGAAATTTCCTAACTTAACGATTCGAAATTCTCAACTCAACAGTGCCGAAAATTCTAAGTTCCAACTTATCGACATTTTTAATCATTTTTTATATATTTGTTTAGGTAATATTAAACAGTTCTCTGACAAGCATTGATTTGTTGTACCCATATTCAAATGCAGTGTCCGTTCTGAGGTCTAACTTACATGTAATCTTACAAGTTGGGCGATTTCTAATCTTCACTAGATTTCATTTGTTAATAATATTATTTTTCTTCAGGGAAAAAAAAAACTCAGGGTTTTTAGAAGTTGAAATTCCGAACTTTCAGGGGTCCCAGATTATTGGGGGGTCGGACTCCCTCCCCCCCACCCCCCTGTGAGACGGTCCTGCCTAGAGTTTGGTTGTGTATACGAAAACGTTATAAAAAATTGCATACTTCAAAAAAGGCACACAAATTTGTCATATTTATCAATTAATTCATTTTTACCCTTTTTTCTACATTTTGTTTATTCATTGTTACTTGTCGACCAAGGCCGTATAAATGATAAATGTGAAAAATATCGCTTTCAAACTAAAACTTTTATTATTAATTAAGGCAGTTTAACAGAGCGCAAACAATTAACATACCAAACACCGATAGCAAAAACTTTTTCGCAAACACAGAACATCGCTTTCCTTTTTCTTTTGACACTTCACAACTTAACGACATCACGCAGAACATTTCGAATGTTCCACAAGAGAGATAATTGTATTTACCAATTCAATAGGGCTAGGGATATTATTACAAGTTTAGCAAATATCACGTCTTTTAATATTAAATAAAAATAGTTTATTTAGTATTTAAGACTCTATCTGCAGGTTGAGACGCGCCCTACCGTTCCATCTCCCACTAAAAACAAACAAAAAAATCTGCTAGGAAACGGTTGAGAAGTCCCCAATAAAGAAAAATCCGAATTAAATTTTGCGCACGTTCCCCCTAACACGCAAACGGCGATCGTGACGTAGCGCAAACAGTTCCCATGGCAACGTGCTCTGCTTTTTAAAACACCCGATACTTCTCTTTAATCAGGACAGGGCCAATTTTATTTTATTTCCCTCGTGTTAATGCATTTTCTACTGCTGCTGCAACCCTTTTAGCTCGCCTTGGAAGAAAATGGCGCAGCTTCCTTTTTACTTGAATATTTCATGCGCTTTTTTTTGTATTTTTTTCTTCTTCATCTAAGTAATATCTTTTGGCTCCTTTGAGAAATGGCGCTGTTTTGGGAATAGGGATAGCGCATGCGTAAATTGGATGGTAAAAGGATAATCCTGTGCTTAAAACTTGGCGTATCGAGATATTTTATTATTCTTTTATGGTAAGATTTAAGATGTAAAATAAAATTCATTATACAACTACATTGCACAATATTTTTTAAAGTATATAGTAAAACATTGCTGAAAGTATTATTGAAAACATTGTTAAACAAAACTGTTGAGCAACATATTTGAACAGCATTGTTAAACAACATTGTTGAGTCACATAGTTGAACAACATTGTTGAGTAACTTAGTAGAACAACATTGTTGACAGTATTGTTGAACAACATTGTTGACAGTATCGTTGAACAACATTGTTACCAATATTGTTGTTCAACTTCGGTGCTTCTGTTAAAAATATTGTTGTACGATATTTTTGAAAAAAATATTATTGTAAGATATTTTTGTACAATATTTTTTAAAGCATTGTTGTAGAACACGGTTGAAAGTATTTTTGAACAACACTCGTTTTTTGCGACAATGATTTTTCGTAACAATTCTCCACATTGATAGTTTTGTGTAACAAAGCTTTTTAACACTTTATAACATTCTTGTTATCCAAATATAATTAACGATAAATAGATACAACAAGCGATAACGATACAACAAGCGCTTTAATAATTGCTAAAACAATGTTAATGCTTCACAACAGCACATAATTTTGATGCTTCTGAACAAACACGTGAGGTGCTACATATAACAAATGACACAAACAAGGTTTTGCAACGTTGAAATTTCCCAGCTTTACGATGTTGATGCTGTACAACTATTCATTGTTCTGTTGATGCTGAATAACAATTCTTTTTAATGTTCATTCAATTTATTATTTTTTAGAGGCCTAGAGTCCTCCCACAAACCTTGTGGGTTTTACAATGTATTTGGGGAAAATTTATCTTCTTTCGTTGATAATAGCATGCGTTAAAAGTATTTTTATATTAATTAATTAATCCTTAAAGTAATTTTTTAATTTAGACACTGAAGATTTATAAAATTGAGCTATTTTACGTTCTAAATAGTTTAAAATCATGTTTTCGAGAAAACATTACTGTTTTGTTAAATATTGTTTTAATGGCTGTTACATGTTCTCTGTGTGGAATTTTTTTAAATACAAATACACTATACTATCTTTTTAATTTACACTTTACAATTACCAAACAGGGAAACCTCGAAATTAGAATCGTTTGATTGTTCGAGTTACAGTATTTCGCCATTTGGTCATCGTTATGAAATATACATTTCTTTTAAATATGTTATAAGTTCCAATAAACCTTTAATTGCATGTTTTTATATGTATCCAAACATGATGTTCATATTGTAGAGTAAGGAATTAAGGGTGTTTTAAGATTGCAAATATGAGCCTCATAAGGCCATAAAAAAGAGCAGCAAGCCGTGTAAAAAGGAATAGATACACGCTAAATCTGTCATAGTCTTAATATCCTCACACTCATTCTGTTGTGTAATTTTGGGGAATGGTTAGTTATATCAAAAGCTATCTTAGACATGGTTTAAAATTTAAGAGATACAGTTCTCGGGTTTTTTCTTCGCGATAAATCCCGAATCGTTGACAATATTATTCATTTATGTAACTGTAAGGCTCATTCAACACGGAGGCCTCCATGGCCGAGTGGATTAAGGCTTCAGCTGGGAATCCAAAGGATCCCCGGTTCGAATCTTTGCGCGGACTAGACTAAAGAATAGTAAAAAGTAGTGATTTTGCGATCGGAGGGTTGCCAACTTTGCTACCAAAATACTAGAATGTCGTCCAGAACATCCACAAAAAAATTAACGGCGTGTATACGGGACTGGTGCAGGATACATCTGATCGGGATCCAAAGTCCCGACGTCTATTGAAGGCGTTGGGTGCCAGCTCAGGTGTTGTCCTCGTCATCTGACCATGGTTCAAATATACGAGGTATCGTTCCCGGGTCTTTCCTTTGACATAGCCACTGAACCGTCGCCAATAGCCCACTGTGCAGCTCTAGTGCGACGTTAATTAACCAAAACCAAACTCATTCAACACGGACGTTAGCAATGCGCGTTAGATTTTGAAGATGGCTCTGAAAATTGGTGAATACAAATGACGTGGCTTGTATTCCTCAATCACAGAACTGAGAAAGCTAACGCGCGTTAACATCATCCGTTTACAATGGAGCCTAAACACAGCTTTTACACTATAGATCGTGAGGTGCTACATATAACAATTATAACCACCTTCCATTGAATAGCATGGTGTGTCATACAATCGCCTGTCTGAACGCGACAATTTGACTCTATGGTAATCGGTTTCGGGTCGTTGTAACCGACTCATGGTCCTGTGTGAAACAAACATAAAGCAGCCATAACAAGAGAGATTGTGAGCCACTATGAAGAACCAATTGAACGTTCCACTAACAATTGAATAGTAGATAGTGGATCACAATATTCCCGTGGGGTGCGGTGGCACAGTGGTAGAGTATCAGGCTAGT
This sequence comes from Troglohyphantes excavatus, assembly GCA_963932185.1. Classification (NCBI taxonomy): domain Eukaryota; kingdom Metazoa; phylum Arthropoda; class Arachnida; order Araneae; family Linyphiidae; genus Troglohyphantes; species Troglohyphantes excavatus. The sequence goes on from OZ010667.1 coordinate 4,879,177, forward strand.
AATCAGAGGATTGCTAGTTCGAATATCAACGTGGACTTCACCAGTTTTAAACGACTTCGGGATTGGAAGATTAACAATTTCGTTACTAAAAAGGTAATCTAAAAATATCTGCAATTTCCACAGCAGTCTATAAGGGAATGGTGAACGTTAAATCTGATCGTGATCCAATGTGCTGACGCCTATTAAATTTGTGTTGGCTGCCAGCTCAGGTGTTGTCTCGCCATATAACCATGGTTCAAACAGTATTCAAGGGTCCTTTCTTTGAGATAGACCTCGAACCGTCACCAATAGCCGACTCTAGTTAGATATTATCAACCGACCAACCAACCAATCATACCGTCTGAGCGTTACTGCTTTGATAAATATAATATAAACAACTACAGCTCGCTGGCATCCCAGCTCCAATATGGGCCTCCAGTTACCCAGTGGATAAAGGCGTTCAGCTGGTAATCAGAATATTGCTAGTTCGAGCCGATGCGATGAACTTGACATAGAAAAGTAAAAAAGTAGTGATCTTGCGATCGAAGGGTTGCCAGCTTCGCTACAAAAATACTAGAAAGTCGTCCAGAATATCCAACAAATTATACTGGCGTGTATACGGGACTGGTGCACGATACATCTGATCGGGGTCCAAAGTCCCGACGTCTATTGAAAGCGTTGGGTGCCAGTTCAAGTGTTTCCTCGTCATCTGACCATGGTTCTAAAATAACGAGGTGCATGTATGAATGTGTATGTGTTCCCGGGTCTTTCCTTCGAGATAGACCCCGAACCGTCGCCAATAGCCCACTATGCAGCTCTAGTGCGACGTTAATTAACCAAACCAAACCAAACCAATCTTAAGAAGACAATTTTATCCAACAATTTTTATAACAAACCCCAAATTCACAACCACGAATCCAAACCACCATTCACCAGGTGGTTTACAACCTTCCGCCAAAGGGTTAATCCCCAGAACTCCTTCAAGTTGTCCTCCTCACCACCTGAGAAACACCACACTGCAAAAAAATGTCCTCTAAACCGAGTCTCAGAGGTCTCCTTAAAGACACCGAAAGCGACCAGGGTTCAAGGGTGTACACGGAGTGTAAAGGGTTGGGGGTTTGCTGTGTACCCCCTACGGCCCCAGTTCGATTACCCCGAGGAGGAGGGAAAGGGGTACCCGTCCCGAGCACCCTTCGATTCCAAAAGTCGAGAAGTTCGTTTACCCTTTTTCCCCGTGTGAAAGGATGTGGAGGTTTTTTGGGGGGTTAGTGGGGGGAGGGGGGAAGAGGCAGGATATGAGTTGGAAAGATGGGAATGGGTTGGAAAGATGAGTTGGAAAGATGGGGAAAAGAGATATATCGGTTTATCTTGTTTGAGTGAGTTTGCAAAAGAATAGTTTAGCGTTAACCACACTGTTGACAATCCATACTCATTTTTGAAGAAGTTTTGTCATTTTTGGCGAGACATACGCCTACAACACAGTTAAAAATAGATACTCAAAAATAAGTAAACTGTATTCCTTTATCGTTATTGTATTATTCATCACTCTTTTGTTTATAAATATATATTTGTTTATAAGAAAGCAAAAATATAAGCTCTTCAGAAAATATTTTATTGACTTGTATCAAAAATAAGAAAGGTAACTTTTTTTTTGTAAGTTATTATTTTTAAGAAGAAAAATTATAAATTTTATTATGTGTTTAACCATATGATTATGTCAATGTGCTTCGAACAAATATGTCGATATAAAGATATCGATACTGAAAAGATATCGATGATAAATGCGCGTATATATGCGTATCTTTATCTCCTATACCACCCTTTAAGAGCATATTGTATTTTAATTGTAACTATAATCTGGGAAATAGTTGGGAGAAAAATTCAAATTTACAAATATAAACATTGGTTGTTTTACGAAGACTGTAAATTAAACCTTATCTCAAATATGTTTGAACTTCCTTTAGCCATAACCTTTTTTTTAATGTGCATGAAGTAATAATATATTATTCTTATCTTATTTAATACTAATGAAGATGAATCTATTACAATCAAATGAAACAATCACAACAAATACACCGTTAAAACCTTTAAGTTCAACGTTGCACCATATCTTGGTGATCTGAAGCAACTTACACTATATTATGGTGTAATCTAGGTTGAACCAAAAATCCTTGATCGAGAATAGCGCAGCTTTTACCAAAAAACGGTGCAATCTCTTAAACTACAACCGAAACCTTTGTTGAATCTACAAACCGGGGAATCCCCTCAACCTTATTGCATTAGTGGCCTGGTTCCTCAGTGGATAAAGGCGTTCAGATGCAAATCAGAGGATTGCAAGTTCGAGCCCGTGCGATGAACTTGACAAATAAAAGTAAAAAAATAGCGATCTTGTGATCGGAGGGTTGCTATCTTCGCTACTAAAATACTAGAAAATCGTCTTATACATCCAACAAATTAAACCGGCGTTTCATCATAATATGGGGTAACGAAAACGCGAATTTTGGTTCAACGTTTTACCATAAAACTGTATCCGTAGTAGCAACATAAAATGGTGAACCTAAGCACCAAATAATGGTTGCAGCTAAATGGATATCAAATTTTGGTGCAAAGTCGTACTAAATGTATAACAGTGTGCTCATTTGAGGTTATAACAATGTAAACTTCGAAGTTTTAATTGCACAAAATGCATTTGGTTCTATGCAATACCTCAAATACAAAATGCAATTAAAAGTATACATGTTTACCACCTACAAATATAATTAGAAATTTAAAGAACAGTATTAGAGAAAGTCTAATCAAGGAAGGGATGATAATTCTAAAAATGAGAACAATTTCTCATGTTTAGAATTATCATCTCAACTTGAAAACAAAATAATTAATCACGGCGCTCTTTGAATTTGTACAGAGAATAATTAATGGTGTTTATTGCCTTAACCTTAAATGTGTATTCTTTAAAGATAATATTTCACATTTAAATAGATTAATCAACAGCTATAAGGTCATTAATTTCTTTGAAATTCAAGATATTTATCAACTTGGTATTTGATATTAATTTGAAATATTGGAATTACAATTTTCGAGATGTTTTAATTTGCTAAAGACTTCCTTTTTAATATAAACAGTAGAACTCTGATTATTCGAATTAATTGGGATCAATTCTCATCCGGATTATTATTCATTATCCAGATTAATGGATAATTCACGAAAAACGGTTACTTTTAAGGAAAAAATATAATTTTGCTTTTGCATGTAACGTAATTTAATGACTTTTAAAAACAATATTATTCAACGATAAGAAACTTTTTAACTGGATTTTGCTTCTTTTTTTTTCCTTTTTCTTGTCAAAGCGATCTAAAAAACTGCACTGTTAAAAAAAAGGTACTCAAAAATAAGTCAAATTTACTCATTTTCGATTCGATTAAATTCGAAGTTTATTATGGCTCTGAATACATAAGTTTCAACTTTGAAAAAGACATGTACTCAAAAGTAAGCAAAATGATTTAAAACATCAAATGCTAGCTTACATAGCTTGCCTTCCTAAATCACTTTTAATAAACATCAACAATTACAACCAAGACTAACCGGGAATCGAACTCTGATCTTAAGGCATCGCAATCCAGTTCCTTATCCGCAATACTACCAGTGCAACGTGAAGAAGTTATAAACAGTAATAATGTTAGAAAGGTGTGCGTAAAGAATAGGAAGTAAGATAATTGAGTTATAATAACTCAGTTTCCATTTAAGCAATCGACATCGAATGTGGAAAACCATCTTCTGAACAAAAATTTTAGGTTTGTCAGGTGGCTTTGTTAAAATGGCTTGAGCAGAAGCTGAAATGAGCAATATTGCATCACACTGCTCATTTTTGAGAAAGTACGATTACTTCAATTTGAGTACGACATCGCTCATTTACGATACAATTGTACTAAAAAAACGAGCATATTCATGTTCTCATTTTTAAGCACCTTTTTTTTACAGTGTAGAACTCCGATTATTCGAATCAATTGGGATCAGTTCTCATTCGGATAGTTGAATATCCAGATTATTAAATAATTACAGAAAAAAGATTACTTTTAAGGAAAAAATATTTTGTTTTAGGATGTAATGCAATTTTTAATGACGATTAAAAACAATATCATTCACAGATAAGAAACTATTAAAATGTTTTTTTTACTTTTTTTTATTTTTTGTTAAAGCGATCCGGATAACTGGAGTTCGGATAATTAGAGTTTTACTCAGGGGCGTACTGGGACATTATAGCGGCCCGGTGATTATCAGTGATTACCAGCCCAAAAATAAATGCAGTTGAGAATTATGCGCACTTATATATATTTAATCAACATAGAAATTTAACTTTCAATATGCTACATACCTTAATAAAAATATGCTTACACCCACTGCTCTTTTTTTTATATATAAAATGAGCTTGTAATTCCATCTAAAGTAATTTTTCTTTAAATTTCTTTTTGACTGCCATTAGAATTAAAGCTTCCAAATGATTTTGGAAACAAAAATCGTAGCGACCATATGATATATCTAGCTGGACCCTGCTCGGTGTAATCACCGGCCGTCATATGGTTTGTCCGCCCATGGTTCTACTGTATTACTTATTGAATATAAAAGTGACATTTCAAATTCTGTAAATAACATATTAAAATTACAGGAATTGCAATTATAACAGCAAATTATAATGAATGTACTGTATTCTGGGTACCTAGTTTTTACATAATATTAAAGGATTAAATCTCGAATGCAAATCTAATCGAAGAAAGGTATATTTAAAAAAATTAAGCGCGATTTAAAAATTGCGTTATTTCGTTTTTTATTTAATGATTTTTAAAATTTGTTTTTATTTAAATATTCATAAAAATTGGAAGAAATTCCCAATAAAAATATATTTTAGATCAGAAATATCCTCTATCGCAAAAAAAATTCTCAAATTTTGGAAAAAGAATCTTGTTTTAATAACCTGTCTTGGTATGAAAATTGAAAATTTGCATATGAAATGCATAAAGTATTTTTAAATGTTCGTTAATTATTATTATTAATAATGGAGAAATGTACAATATTGAAACATATTGTAAAATATGTGTATATTATAAATTAGCATGCGAATTAGTTATATAAGTAGTAGTTTTTTTTTAATTTTTAAAGTCAAAGAATTTGACGTTTAAGAAAAAAGTGTATGTTATTACGAATAACTATTTATATAAAAATCAAATTCATGTAGTATACAAACTTTTAATGCCAGTTCTTATATACTGTAATTCAAAAGATCTGAGTAAACATTTTGGGAGAGAAATATAGATATTTAAAAAAGTCTGATCGTTTAAAAATAAACTTTAAAAAATTGAAAGTTTAAATTTGAGAAAAAAAGGCAATCAATTTTGGAATTTTTGTGTGAAATATTGTTCTGTTATATAAAATATACTTTAAAATTATTATTCAAATGCCAATACAAAAGTTAAAAATAAATTTAGATTGTACCGTGTCCACCTTAAAAGCTCATTCGAATCCTCAAATTGTATCTGTATACTAGTATTTATTTGTGGTAAAAAGAAAAATAATTCTTTAATTGCCAAAAAAAAACTATTGTTGTTTTCTATTATACATACCACACATACCACATCTGAGCACTGAGACATAGATATTCCAGCAAAAAAATTAGCATAATACATACATCAAAATTGTGAAATTGAAGATTTTATGAAAGCTGCATTTATTATAAAAATCTGTTACATTAAGTTTTTGTTTCAATATCCTTCATAAATCCTGTAAAAAACTTTTAAAACTTAATTTTGAATCATTGAAATAAATTAAAGGAAAATGCCGATTTTATTTTTTTTTAAGTTTTGTGCAGGAAAACAAAAACTGTGTTTTTTTTTTTTTTTTTTTTTTTTTAATTCCGTTATTAAACCTTCAAAAAACCATCAATTTTACAATTTTAATGAAGGTTTTATGTAAATCTTTTTTTCTGGGATATACCTTTGAAATGTACTAAGACGTAAAATTACAACTGAAATATTTGTAATTTGGGAATATTTTAATTTAGTTATCAGTTTCTTTGGTCAGTATAAAATGCATACGATCTGTAATTTCAAATAGTCACCATATCAGATGACTGCACTGTAAAAAAAAATTGCTTAAAAATGAGTACATGAACGCACTTGTTTTTTAAGTACAATTACATCGTAAATGAGTGATGGCGTACTCAAAATTAAGCAACCGTAGTTTCGCAAAAATGAGCAGTGTGGTTTAATATTGCCAATATCAGGTACTGTTCAAACCATCTTAAAAAAAAGACCTGACACACTTAAAACATTTGTTCAGAAGATGGTTTTCCACATTATTTGATGTCGCTTGCTTAAATGGAAACTGAGTTATTACAACTCAATTATCTTAATTCGCATTATTTTTGGCACACCTTTTTAACATTACTTTTGTTTATAACTTTTTCGCGTAGGTTCTATAGCCGAACGGATAAGACTGTAGACAGCGGTGTTGCGGACATGGGTTTGATTCCCGGTAAGTCTAAGTTGTAATTGTCGGTATTTATTGGAAGTTTTTTATGAAGGCAGCCTATGTACGCATGCTACTAATATTTTTATTCGTTTTTACTCATTTTTTAATAAATGTCTTTTTCAAAAATGAAACTTATGTATTCTGAGCTATGACAAGCATCGAATGCAATAAAAAATGAGTAAATTTTACTTATTTTTAAATACCAATTTTGAACAGTGTGGTATTCTTCGAGCATAGATCCTTCATAGTAGAGAAAACTTAATGTTATAATATCGCTAACCTCAAAGTGAGGCCAACATGTATGGCCTCAGACACGTGGTTAATTACGTCATTCCATTCACAAATTTTCACTGTTACACATTTCCCGATTCATCAGCCAATCGCGAGTATTTTTGAATTCATAATTTTGAAAAGAAGTCACGTGTCTGAGGCCATTCGGTCTGAGTTGTTGGTTTCACGATTATGAATGTTTCACGATATGTTTCACGATTATATTCACTCTACTACAGTCCATTCATTCTCGTAGGTGGTATCTTTTCAATGTGTTTTTTCTTTCACAAAAGAACGATCTCGAACAGCAGTCATCCTCGCTCAAATCCCAGATCACGATCCCCATTACATAATCATAATTTTAGTCATTTACTGATCACACTCGTCGTTTCTGGTACATTCTGTGAACCCGAAACGGGAGGAGTGTTCCATCTCAAGGTGTGCCTCATCTCCATTTTCCCAAGCATTAATCACGCTTCGAGTAGGACTCGATGCACTTTCTCAAGAAGCAAGCAACGGATGGTCTTCAGCGCGTCAAATTGCGAATCGTGGAATGAATAATGATAAGGGAAGGGCGGAAAAGAAGTTTTATGCAAAATGTTTGGTAAACTGTAATTGTTAGATAAGAAAATTATATGGAAATGGCTTCTAAAGAAGCTAAATTATGTGGTGGGTTTGATGTTAGTGATATTGTAATTGAGCATCATCCAGATGTGCATAACGAGTTATATATCAAAATCACGCGAAAAATTAGATTTTGTGTCGTTAGCTACTTCATCACTTTGGCTTCAATTTATTTTTATCAGATAATGAAGTAGAAAAACCATTATTCACTAATAAAAATCTGAAGAAAAAATTCCACTGCATCAAAACCTATATAAGGTTAGGTAATTTTATGTAATTTCATCAACACGGTAAACACTGCACTGGACAAAAAAGTATTTAAAAACCTACTCGGTTTTCTTTGAGTACAATTGCATCGTAAATGAATGGTGACGTACTGAAATTTAAGAAACTGTAATTTCTAAGAATTGAGCAATGCGATTTAATATTGCTGATTTCAGCTTCTGTTCAAGCCATCTTAACAAAGCAACCTCACAAACTTAAAAAAGTTGTTCAGAATATGGTTTGCCACATTATTTGATGTCGATTGCTTAAATGGAAACTGAGTTATTGCAATTCAATTATCTTGCTTCCCATTCTTTTAGTACATCTTTTTAGCATTTCTTTTGTTTAAAACTTCTTCACGTTGCCTTGGTAGTACAATATTGCTGAGTTCAGCTTCTGTTCAAGCCATCTTAACAAAGCAATCTCACAAACTTAAAATATTTGTAACAACAGATAAGACATTGGACTGCGGTGACTGATTATATGGATTCGATTCCCGGTAAGTCTTGTTTGTAATTATCGATATTTATTGAAAGTTCTTTATGAAGACAGCCTATGTAGGCAAGCTACTGCTCGTTTTATTAATGTTTAATCATTTTTTAGTACATGTCTTTTTCAAAAAATGAAACTCATGTATTCGGAGCTATGATAAGCATCGAATGTTATCAAAAATTAATACATTTGACTTATTTTTGAGTACCTACTTTTAACAGTGTGGATATAACCAATTTTGTATCAGGCTATTTTAATTAACAGGGGCATTGAAGTAGCTAAACTGGCATATTATTTCAGGTTATTAGAAACTGCAGCTAGGCTCAATTATTAAGTAAAAATTAAGAAGGTAGCTATATAATAATATCGTAGACGAAAATAAGTTATTTATACGTTAATTTTTGAAAATGATTTTTTATAAACAGAACGCGAAACTTTAAATTATATTTTGAAAATTAAATTTTATATATCATTTAATGTTACTAATCGGTATTTATTATGGGAGACAGGAAAATACCGTTGAAGCCTACGAAAACTAATCCTTTTTTATGTACTTTTTCCTCAGAAATACTTAGAAAACTAACCTAAAATTTTCAAGGATAATATCCAAATATGTTTACTTAGTCTAACTTATGCTTTTCTTTAAAAAATTAATTTTTAAGCTAAGTGATCTAACTTGAATATTAATTTTTTTATTACTTTTCATAATTTCCATTCTATATAATTTTTTTATATTCTAAAATTTCAAATCCATTTTATCCCATAGAACTGTTTCAGAAAAAGTAAAACGCAAAAATTATTAAAATTTTCAACGAAAATTATTTAGTACGTTGTGAGAAAAAGGCACATACGTGTATAAAAAATACCATCATAAAAAGCAACCTTTAACGAAAAACTAACATGTTAATTTCTTTACTAACACAAAATTGAAAGTAACTATTTAAATTACTTTCAATGCTCGTATTAACTTATACATACATTACGTTAAAAGTATAATTCCATGAATTTTTGTTAATAATTTCATAAATCTCAAATTCATTCCAATATCACTTTTTAGCCTTCCATCCATCTTTATTTCATATTTTGGTTAAGATTTGATCTTAAAAGAACATTTTGTATTAGTTTTATAAATGTGTGTCGCTAATAAGTCATTTTATGCATTATAGCATTATTTACTTAACTTACAACCTCTGACGCTCAAGACCGTATATAAACGTCCATGGATCTCCAGTCTTTCGAGTCATTTGCATCCAATTTTTAAATTCATAAAATACTTCATTTTACAATATTTTATTACTTTAAGGGTTTGACGTAAAACTTACAAGCTAACTCTTAACAATTATTTTTTAAACAGTAAATAATATACAATAGCTGCCCAGGAAAAATTATTTACGATTCTAAACAGTAAAGCAGTTTTTCAGTAGTGATAATCTCTTTCGTGTCGGTGGGTTTTAAACAACGTGATATAAGTAAATATGTGACCTATTCCAACAAAAGACTTCAGGATACTGAAAATAATTAGCCTTCATACTTTAACGCACTTTTTTTTAACAAAATTTAAACATGTTTTATGACCTAAAATGTATAAAATACGAAATAGAAAGGAATTCATATTTTCACAAACGATTGGGAAAACTATTTTTTTGGTGTATTAAGTTTATGCTTATGATTTAATTTCATTTTGTTGTGTTAAAATTTTTTAAGATGAGTTTTATATAACAATTTAAGTAATTCCGCAGAATTAATTGTTAAAAATAGGAACTCAAAAAAACTCTGGCGAATCGTATTTTTATCTCATAAATATCGACAGTTTGTATAAAAATTTATTTAAAAAAATTATGATATAAAGAAACATCTTCCAAGATATTTCCAAGACAACATATTTCCAAGTTCTATACAGAACATGCTGTTGCAGCGTACACTGTTAAAACTAGGTACTCAGAAATAAGTAAAATATATTCATTTTAGAGTACATTCGATGCTTATCATATCTCCGAATACATAAAATTCATTTTTGAAAACACATGTACTCAAAAATGAGTACAATGAATAAGAAAAACATAAGCTTGACTACATAGGCGGAATTCACAAATCATTTTCAATAAATATCGACAATTACAAACAAGACTTACCAGAAATCGAACTCAGATCGTCAAGCACCGCTGTCCAATTTCTTATCGGTTGTACTACAAGGGCTACTTGCAGAAATTATAAACAGAAAAAGTGTTAAAAAATGTGAGCCAAAAGAATAGGATGTAAAGTAATTGAATTGTATTAATTCAATTTTCATTGAAGCAATCGGCATCAAATAATATGGAAAATCGTCATTTGAGCAACTATTTTTAAGTCTGTCATTTCCCTTTGTTAAGATGGCTTGAACGGAAGCTAAGATTAGCATTATTAAATCCTACTGCTCATATTTGAGAAATTACGATTATTTAAATTTGAGTACGTCTTCACTCATTTACGATGCAGTTGTGCTCAAATAAAAACAATTATGTTCTGGTTCACATTTTTAAGTACCTTTTATTTTTAAAAATGTTTGCTCCAATCGCAGAGCCTTATGATTTTCAAACGTTTATCAATACGCTGTTCCGTTTCTCTATACAGAAATAACAAAAAAAAAACCTGTCGTACAAAATTAAAGTAAACAAAGACAATTGTTACAGCTAAATTTAGAGGAACTGACATGCAAAGCTGCTAACCCTTAATCACATTCTACTTAAGGAATTCCGAGTTATAACAACTATCTCACATTCCCGAGCGTTAATGAAAGAGTTGGAGTTGCTGTATTCAAGTAATAGAACTTTAAATAAACATAGTTAATTCTATTTGATTGTGTATCTTTAAACGCTAATGTTTAAAGATACACGATCAAATAGAATTGGTTGTTTAAATGTATGGTAAATACGTTAACTAGTAAAAATTATTAGTCATATTTGAATAATATTTACTCACATGTGGCCGTACTAATTAATTTTTTTTTGTCAAAATGGCATATTTCTGTAGTCAGAGGTTTTACAAAATTTACTGTATTTTGTATATTTTTACGATTTAATTTCGTTTGGCCATTTCGTGACTTAAGTAATATCGTTATTTTTGACAGTGTTTATTCAAAGCAAATATTACAAAATGTTCGTCAAATAAAAATAATAATTTATTATAGCGCTATGTGGTCTATTTTGAAAGTCTTTAAAGAACCTATTAAAATGTTTTAAAGTATTTTTTTAAGTATATTTAATGTAAAAACAATGACCTTGCTGATACGTAAACTCCTCAAATAAAAAAAATACGGTGAAAGGGAGTTTAATGTTTTTCAGGTGGGGACAAAACATTTTTTAATGAAACAAAATGGTTTTTTTAGTAATAGCTATTGTTAAAATGCAACTTAATGTTATATTCAATATTCGTAAATAAAACTTACAATGCATGTAACTTCTATTTCACTAGTTTAAATTCTCATATTATTCGTGTAATTTCAACCAAGATACAGCTTTGTGATTCCATAATATCCCCACGTTTAACCCTACATGACTAATAAATACAATTAACAGGAAAGTTTTAAAGATTACAAACTTAATATTTTATTATTATTACATATGAAAAATCCTAATTTATGATGTAGCTATAAGCAATTTGATGTATTATTCCATATTATCCACCTACATGTCGTCGAGTTGTGGAATAATTCATATATACAATCCCCTAATGCAATGATAACTAAACAATATTTTCCTTCAATTTACCATAGAATTAAATATATCCACTTTTCCACAAATTTTAAAATCACTCAATTTTTAACAGGTCATGGTAGCTTTAAATCATATTTATTTAAATTTCACTTATCTCCATCAAATATATGTAAATGCAACACAAGAAAAATTCAAAATGACAAACATATTCTGTTTGAATGCCCAATTCTTAAGAAAGAGAGATATGTTCTCAAAAGGGAATTTAAATTAAAAAATGTTATTTGGCCCCCTAAATGCCCCCAATTTGTAAACCAAAAGTGAATTTTCAATTTTTTCTGTCATTTTATTAATCAATATTTTGTAATATAGTATATATATATATATATATATATATATGTATGTGTGTGTATGTATGTCTTTTTATATATGTATATGTGTATGTATATGTATATGTATTGTATTTGTTTCCCTTTTAACTTTCTTTTTATGTTTTCTATATGATTTATTCTTATTAATGATTGTTATATGTATTAGATCCTATGTACTTACATCTGTAAGCCCCGTGTGATACTTTGTGGTGCACGGGGATTTCTTTATGTCTTCAATAAAAAAAACACATTACCAATGCAAGTTTATAAAAAATTAAATATATTTATATATTTTAAATTCTGGATATTTTTTCCGTTAAAAATGTATAAATCGCTTCATTTATTTATATCTTATGTGTATTAAGATAAACTAACCAAAAATTAATTTTCTACCAGTGTGCGAAACTATCTAAAAGTATATGTTATAGCCCATAAAAATAAACTTAATATAATCAATATTTTCAAATTTTATACACATCAACTAGACATTTAAAAGGAATACAGTGCTAAATATTAGAATGGGTAATTTACATGAGAAAAAAATTATTATGGAAACTATATATTAATACTTTAGTTCTAATTATATAAATGTAGTTAATGAATATTTGTGAATTCAAAAATGCATATATACTGGGTGTGTGAGAGTTACCTTACAATTAGCTGGCCAACCTGGCCACGTAGTGGACCGCCATGGATAAATGTGTTGTTGAATGTTAAAATTGTAAATTTAATTATCAAGCAACCCATATATTTTTAGATAATTCGTCATTCTAAATAGGTAAAATTCATACAATTCTTTAATAACCTAAATTTGCCAGACCAATACAGAAAAATATAATTTATATGACTTTTGTGACTGCCTTTCACACAAGACTGTTAGACGGCAGCCTTGAAACGGTTTATTTACATTGAGTCAAGTTATAGCGTTCACATGATAGATTGTAAGTCGCTATCTCGTGTGTGAATGCTCCTTAACTGCTATAAGAGATTACACAGTTAAGAGTAAACACATTTATTAACTGTTTAATTGCCTCTAAGGACTTTATAGGGTATTCAGTTTCTTCAGTAAGCAAAAATTCGACTTACTTCATGCAAGGTGAAACAAGAATTAGTTCATTTATTGTAATTCAGAAACATTACTCAATTCAGTTTTATTGTGAGTATTTTCATTTTAAAAACGAAAACAATTTAGGAAACCGTTGTAGTTGTAATAAAAATACATACAGAATATTCGTTATTCTACTCTTCTACTCCTTTCAAAACGGCTTGCGTCTAAATTTTAGTTCTATAATTTTAATGATGCGATATGCGTAAAAGTTAGTCAAAAATATCCATCATCTAAATTAAACTATTAAAAATGGAACAAGACTTATAAATAAGTTTTTTAGTGTATTAAAAATATTTATTATCGGATAATTTGTTTTCCAAAACTGAACAATAAACAAAGGCCAAGAGTTGATCAAGCTTATATCCATATAAAAAAAAGTAGTGTATACAAATCTGATCTCTATGGAAAACTACAATTTTGTATTTAAATTTCGAAAATTTTGTATAAAACTTTTTAGAAATGTGTTGAAACTTTTTACTGAGATCCTATGTTTAAAAGAGATTTCGTAACACAGTTTTATTTGAATTAAAACTTCAATTAAAGCTGTGTTACGAATTAAATAATAATTTTCGTTGTGTTACGAAAAATTAAATAAACTTTTGAATATTTACGATATTTGGTCAGTTTATTTTAAACAAAAATGACCAAATATCGTAAATATTCAAAAGTTTATTTAATTTCAAGAAACTTATTTTTTTCTGCTAGTTAATTTTTTTAAAGCAACCAAAGATGTAGTCATATATGATACAGCTAAAATAATATTATAACTAAGTTTTTTTTAATATATTTTTTGAATGAGTTTTTTGCATAAACTGTAAAAAAAAGTCAGACTGTTATAGCTTTTATTAACCTTTCGTTTAAAATTATATCATGATTGATGTTATAATTAAATCTATACATCATTCCTTTTTAAATACGTTAATCTTATCAAAGAAAAGTTCATTAAATAATTAAATCCAATCGTGCTCCTCGGCACAACAAAAAAATATTAAGTTTAATCCAAAAATATGTTGACTTTGTTTTGATAAAAATCGAAAAATTCAACTTTTTTTTAAAAAGTTTAACCAAAAATATTTTAAACAAATATTTTCTTTAGACTTTTTAACTCCAAAAATAAAATAAAAATCCTCTTCCCTTATTAACCTAATTTAACACAAAACCAAAGATTTTTTTAAACCACAAAAAAAAACTCTCATCCTAACACCTGAAAACCAAACTACCAATTTTTAACCACAACCTTAAAACTTAGCAAAACCACGCCAAACCTCCCCTTAAGTGTCTTAATTTAATATAAATAGCTCCACCCCTCTTAAGGTGACACACAAGTCACAAAAAACGACGCTAGTTTAAAAATTTCATACTTGTTTTAATTAGTCGGACGGCTTCTCCTCATTTGACTAATTAAATTTAAGTGACTAATTGTTTCAGAGCAGGTGCGATATAGTAGATGAATGGAATGTGGATGAATAGTCGTGTGAACAGCTTGTCGTATCAGTTTAATTTTTTAACCCGAGAATTGTTAATCGCGTTATTTCCCAATTCTCCTTTAACCTTCTCCTGTCATTTTTGGCTCCGTAAAAATATTTTTTCAAATTCATTAGGTGTATTTTTTTTTTATTTAAGGCAATAGAGTAGAAGTATGGGTCTAATTTAAGGACTTAAATATGGAGGTTTTCAAGTGGTACACTGCAATAAAAAAGGTTATTAAAGAGGAATATCTAAAGGTACTCGTTTTTCTTTCAGTATATTTGCATCGTAAACAGGCGTATAACATACTAACCGTATTTTCCCAAAACGTAGCAATGATATAGTAGTTAATAATAATATAGTAGTTAGTTATATAGGTACTTAAAAATAAGTGAAAGGTACTTATTTATTTATTACATTCGATGCTTATCATAGCTCGTAATGCATAAGTTTCATTTTTAATAAAACTTATGTATTCGGAGAAAAATACATGTACTCAAAATTGAGTAAAATGAATAAAAAGAGCAGTTGCTTGCAAACATAGACTGCCTTCATAAATCATTTTTAATCAATTTCAACAATTACAACCGGGACTCGAACCCAATCCGTCTACCTGATGTCGCCCGAATCGAAGTCCAAGGCCTTATCCGTTGTATCCTCATTCTTTTGGCACTCCTCTTTAATATCAAGTATATTAATATCAATACTCCTATTTTAGCATTTCTTCTGTTTATGCACTGTAAAAGAAGTACTTAAAAATTAGTTCCTTTGCATCGTAAATGAGCGATGACGTACTCAAATTTAAGTAACCGTACATTCTCAAAACTCCTCAGTGTGATTTTATATTGCTCATCTCAGTTTCTGTTCAAGCCATCTGAACAAAGCCCTGACAAAATTAAATTAATTGTTCAGAGGTGGTTTTCCGCATTATTTGATGTTGATTGCTTAAATTGATTAAATGACAAATGTATTATCACAGCTCAGTTATCTTACTTCTCGTTTGTTTTTTTGGCACATCTTTTTTAACATTACTTCTGTTTATATATTCTTTATGTCACCCCTGGTAGTTCAACGGAAACGGCACCAGAATGCGGTGCAAAAATCTGGGTTTGATTCCCAGTAATACTTGGTTGTAATTGTCGATATTTATAAGAAATTATTTTTGAACCCAGCCTATGTCGGCAAGCTTCTATTCGTTATACCATATATCAGTGCATGGCTTTTTCAAAATTAAAACTCATGCATTCGGAGCCATGATAAGCATCGAATTTAATCAAAACCATATACTTTCAGTATTAAACATATTAGTACTAATAATATTTGGTTGCAGTATTTTTGGCCTACAGCGATTTTATTCGAAAAAAGATATATGCACCGAGATTGTATATTTTTTAATGGTTTTATGGTATTTGAAAAAATACACATATCGCTTTTTTTTGTCGAAAAATAAATTGATAAAAATAGTTACAAAGTCATTTTTAAATTAAGGAAATCTTAGAACACATGTGTTATATACTTACTGTATATTCATAATGACCATCTGTACACTTAGCATAACTTTCTATACTCGGTAGATAAGTATTGATATCATGCAAGTCATTGCTTTAAACCAAATCTCACAAATCATACTTCATTTTTTTTCGTGTTAGTTTATTTGATTTTAAATTGAGAATGTTCCCTAATTTTCCTTTAACAGAGAAATTAGCTGCCATAAAAAAGCTGTAAACCTTTATGTAACTACTTTTCTCTTTTCTCGCCCTAAGTGGGAACTATATGAGATATTACAAAGCAATAGTTATTGTTTTTTATTGAATAGAACTAGTAAAGAAACATTTCTTATACAACTTAATTCTAAACACTCCATAGTGTGAATTTAGTTTTTATTATATGACGCCTCAATTTATATTTTCTGTACGAAAATAACAGATTACAAATGTAAAATGTCTTAAATTAACAATAACAAGAACCTTCACACTAGTTGTGTAGAATGTCTCTATCACTCCATGTTATATTAAGGCGCAGATAACAGTATGAAACAACATTACAAAATCTCCGTTATTTGTACTTATTAAATCAAGTATTCCATACCGGCATTCGATTCATACAATGTTAAAAACCATTACCCAAATTTCTCAAAAATTGTCCTACATATGTTCCAGTTAAATTTTTCTTGAAAAATAACAAAATGTTTTGTAATTTTGGCGAAGTTATTTTTTACTTGTCTTATTGAGGATTTATTTCTTATTTTGGAAGAAAATTTTAATAGGAGCCTATTTAGCAAAACTTTGGTCCAATGTGAGTAATCGTTTTCAATAGTGTATATGGATGTTTCTTGTGCCCTCCTACGAAAAGAAATATCACTAACAAGTATGGTTTTACTTAAATTAAATGATATATAACAAACATAAAACATAAGTTATATGAAATTATATAGCATTAGAAGTTAGATATACGCTTTGAAAATACGGTCATGCTACTTTAAGCTCTATTTAGAAATGCAATATCTCTAACAAGTATAGCTTTACTTTTATTGGATGATATATAACAAGAATAAAATACGAAATTATATAGCGTTAGAACTAAGATTTACGCGTCGAAAATACTGTCATGATAAAAAGATCCTCCTTGATCTTTACGTATACGAGTAAAATCTCGTATTCCAGACATATAATTTTCAAATATTCTGGTTCTTATGAGCTCTATTTAGAAATGTAATTTCTCTAAAAAGTATAGCTTTACTTTGATTAAATGATATATAACAAACATAAAGTATGAAATTATATAGCATTAGAACTAAGATTTACGCGTCGAAAATACTGTCCTGATAAAATGATCCTCCTTGATCTTTACATATAAGATCGCGTATTAAACAAATCAAATTTTTAAATATTCGGGCTCTTATGAGCTGTTTTTCTAAATGCAATATCTCTAACAAGTATAACTTTACTTAGGTTGAATGATATATAACAAGAATAAAATATGAGATCATATAGCGTTAGAACTCAGATTTACGCGTCGAAAATAGTGTCACGATAAAAAAAAACGATTCTTCTTGATCTTTACATATGAAATCACGTATTCCACACATCTAATTTTCAAATATTCAGTCTATTATGAGCTCTTTTTTTAAATGCAATATCTCTAACAAGCATAGCTTTACTTATATTGAATGATATAAAACAAGAATAAAATACTAAATTATATATCGTTAGAACTAAGATTTACGCGTCGAAAATACTGTCATGATAAAAATGCTCCTCCTTGATCTTTACATATAAAATCACGTATTCCACACATCTTAATTTAAAATATTCGAGATCTTATGAGCTCTATTTCGAAATGCAATATCTCTAACAAGTATTGCTTTACTTAGATTAAATAATATGTGATCAATATAAAATATGAAATTATATAGCATAAGAACTCAGATTTACGCGTCGAAAATACTGTCATGATAAAATGCTCCTCCTTTATCTTTACATATAAAATCACGTATTCTTATTCCACACAACTAATTTTCAAATATTCAGGCTCTTATGAGCTCTATTTTTAAATGCAATATCTATAATAAGTATAGTTTTATTTAGTTTAAATTATATATAACAAACATAAAATGTGAAATCCTATAGCAATAGAACTAAGATTTACGCGTCGAAAATACTGTCATGATAAAAATGCTCCTCTTTGATCTTTACATATAAAATCACGTATTCCACACATCTTAATTTAAAATATTCGAGTTCTTATAAGCTCTATTTCGAAATGCAATATCTCTAACAAGTATAGCTTTACTTAGATTAAATAATATGTGTCCAATATAAAATGTGAAGTCCTATAGCAATAGAACTAAGATTTACGCGTCGAAAATACTGTCATGATAAAAATGCTCCTCCTTGATCTTTACATATAAAATCACGTATTCGTATTCCACACATCTAATTTTCAAATTTTCAGGCTCTTATGACCTCTATTTTGAAATGAAAGATCTCTAACAAGTATAGCTTTAATTAGATTAAATGATGTATGTTCTTTCTAAGTGCAAAAGTTCGTATGTCAAAAATTCCATTTTTTTTTTTTTTTTGCTACAAGTGACATTTTGTAATTTTCATCTGGTGGCAAAATTTCTTATGTCATCTGCTAATCCAATAAAAGATTCAACCAAATGTCAAAATGTTCTGTTTTAATATCATCAAAAGGAAAGAATTCTTCTTTTTGCTCTCCTGAAAAATTCTAGGGTTAGACATACGACCTTTTGCACTTTAAAAGACGTTATAACAAACTCGAAAAATTAAATCACATAGCATTACAACTACGACACCCGCGTTAAAAATACTGTTAAGATACAAATGCTAACTGCAATCGAAGCATCTTCAACCTGCCATCTTTAGCACTAATGTGCTTCATTAATATCGGTTATAAATCTTTTCCACCTCTACAAACCAACTTAGAGAAAGGGGGCCTTAGGAAAGACCCGCCACAGAGAAAAAGCGTTACTTTTCTCGCTGCGACGTATAATTATAGTAATGCGCGTGAAGTGTCGGTGTTCCTTTGTGCAGGAATAACGCGCACGAAACTGGCCGAAACCTTTCGAACCTGTCAATATGTTTTATTACCCAATTATGAGGGGCTATTTTGCGTGGTACGTATCAATAAAAAACATTTTATAGGATAATATTCACTTTCCAGCCCTAATACACCTCTTCCGGCTTATAAATATCAGAAAATGACAATACTGTTGAGCAGAAATTGCCACACACGGTGCAGTAATTTATATATATTAATTCTTTGTGAAGGTAATGGTGTTTTAATGATTATAATGACGTTATATTTATCGCTGGTAATGGGTAGAGTTATTTGAGATTCGAATTTTGATCAACCGGTGAGGTCAGCTTTCTTTTGGAACGTTCGTGGAATATTAAATTCGAATTTTTCTTCGTTAGGGTTGGGTTTTCGTAAAAATAATAGAAGTTCAAAGTTTAAAAAATTACGTCCGTTTCTTTGTTTTAGTTTTCTTTTTGAAATTAAATAAGTGTGAAATATTCCAATTCGCAAAATGGCAATCCGCCATCGATCGTTAATTACTCGCATTAAGAACGACCGCATTGCCATCTGTTGGCCATTAATGAGTTAAAATTCTGTATTGTTTCATTCGAAAAATTGATGATAGTACGATATTTTTTCTTACCGTTGTCTTTTTCGCCAGTAATTTGCTTTACAAGATGAAACAGTTACAACAATGATAATATTTTTAACACCTTGAATTTCCCATTTTAGGATTTGGATGGTTAAATTAAATTTCACAAACTAATTATGTGTTGTTTCATTCTAAAAATTGATGATGGTACGATATATTTTCTTACGTTTTCTTTTTCGTTAATAATTTGCTTCATCATTTAAAACAACTTTGTTATAGCATCAAAATATTTTTATTGATATACATTTACTTTAACACACTCTTAGTTTTAAGGAAAATTTTTGTGTTATTATGAATAACTATTTATATAAAATTAAATGCATGTACTAGACAAAATTTTAGTGCCGATTTTAGTTATATATTGTAGTTTAAATGATCAAAGAAAAAATATTGCTGTGAAAAATATAAATATTTAAAAAATCCTTAGATTTTTTTTTTTTTTAAAGTTTTGAATTTTAAGTTTAAATTTTGAAAATAATACAAATAATTATGAAATTTTTCTGTGAAATATTGTTATCTCATACAAATTTAAATAGCGAATCTTAACACGTTGATTTAAAAATTCTTAGTTTAGATGTCATACTGTCTCCCAAATTACTATTCCAAAAGAACTTCAAACTATCCAAAACCAGAGTCTGTTGCGTCTTATAAAAACCTAGGCATCCCCTCCGCCGGAAACTTGGGGGTATACTAAAGGGGTGAGAGCGGGTTCAAAAACCGGGGTGTGCAGAGGGCAGCCCCCGGCCCCGGGCCCCAGGCCATGCACCCCAAAACCCAGGTGGGCCGACGCAACTCAAGCTCTAACCCCTTCCCGTCGATGAAGTACATCATGGTCATTGACTGCGGATTTTTTTTTTAGTCGAAATCGTTTGTCGCCGGATAAAGATGGCGTACGATTCGACTGACAGCGTCTTGAAGCTGTTTGATTTATTTTATGAATTACAGTTCAATCTTACTTGTAGTTCTAGATGCTTTAGATGTTTTTACACCATTCAAAAATAAGTAAAATCTAATAATTTTTTATTGCATTCGATGTTTATCATGGCTCCGAAAACGTAAGTTTCAATTTTGAAAAAGACATGTACTTAAAAATGAGTATAATTGGTAAAAATGAATAAAAAGAGCAGATGCATAGACTGTC
Organism: Troglohyphantes excavatus; assembly: GCA_963932185.1. NCBI lineage: Eukaryota > Metazoa > Arthropoda > Arachnida > Araneae > Linyphiidae > Troglohyphantes > Troglohyphantes excavatus. Next base: position 4,900,298 of record OZ010667.1, read on the forward strand.
TTCATAAATATTTTTCAATAACATCGACATTTACAACCAAGATTTACCGCACTGCTAAAAATAGGTATTCAAAAATAAGTAAAATGTACTCCTTTTTTTAATACATTCTATGTGTATCATATTTCCAAATACATAAAATTCGATTTTGAAAAATACATGTACTTCAAAATAAGTACGATAGGTAAAAACGAATAAAAAGAGCAGATGATAGTCTACATAGGCTGCCATTATAAATCACTTTCAATAAATATCGACAATTACGCCCAAGATTAACCAGGAATCAAACCCAGATTTACAGGCCCCGATGTCCAGAGTTACCCGTTAAGCTACCAGGACGGCGTGAATAAGTTATAAACAGAAGAAATATTAAAAAGGTGTGCCAAAAAAATTTGAAGGAAAATAATTGAGTTGTAATGACTCAGTTTCCATTTAAGCAATCGACATCAAATAACGTGGAAAACCATCTTCTGAACAACTATTTTAAGTATACCAGATCGCTTTGCTAAGATGGCTGGAACAGAAGATGAGATTAGCAATATTAAATAACACTGCTCATTTTTGCGAAAGTACGATTCCTTAAATTTAAGTACGTCATCGCTCTTTTTACGATGCAATTGTATTCAAAGGAAAACGAGTACGTTCATGTAGTCATTTTTAAGCAGTTTTTTGTTTTATAGTGTAGATGTTCCCGTATCCAAGATGGCACAGGAACCTTGGTCCTATTAATTTTGTAATCTTGTTAGGAGGATAACTTAACAGTAAAAATCGTCGAACTCAAATAAATATTTTATTTTACATTTTGTTTAATATTTCCCCCTCATTTTGATACGTTATCCATCACATCATTATCAATCACATTTTTAGTTATTCGAAGAGCGCATGCGTGTAAAACAAAACATGTCAAAAAGTATAAAAAATAAGATAAGGATAGAATTTTATAATGAAAAAAAGATTATCTGTGCCTGTTTTTTGCAAAAAAAAATTCATAATTCCGAAAACATCTCTTTCATTTTAAAACTGCATGCATATACCAAACGTTTTTATGGTTTTCCTCGATTTACGAATTTATGACATGTCTGTTTTTGCACACCGCTCAGTTCTTCCTCCGTTGGTCTAATATATGTATTCTTTTTATTTTCATTTATTAGTTTAAATTCGGATTAATTTTCAATTTTATTCATTTTAGCAAATTTCCTAGATAAACGACATTTTTACTATAGTGTATACACATTACCCATCGAATTACACAAATATGCTTCAATTCTACGTAATTCGGGCCACTTATTTTTATACTCAAAAAACGGCAAACGTAAAAATGCATAAAGGGATTTCTACAGTACTTAAATACAGATACTTAATTTTAAATTTGTAACACATTGAACGCAAATTTAACATTAGAATAGTGTGTAGATAATTTAGAGTGGGAACACTGTTAAAAATATCTTTTCAAAAATAAGTAAAATTTACTCATTTTTTTAATACACATTCGATGCTTATCATGGCTCCGATTACATAAGTGTCACTTTTGAAAAAGACATGTACTTAAAAATGAGTACAATGGGTGAAAATGAATAAAAAGAGCAGAGGCTCGCCTACATAGGCTACCTTTATAAATCCATTTCAATACATATCGACAGTTACAGCCAGGACTTACCGGGAATCGAATCCACATCTGCAGGCACCACTCTCCAGAGCGTTATCGGTTAAGCTACCAGGATGACGTGAAGAAGTTATGAACAGAAGTAAGGTTAAAAAACTGTGCCAATAGAATGGGAAGAAAGATAATTGAGTTGTAATAACTGAGTTTCCTATTACGCAACTGACATCAAATAATGTGGAAAACCATCTTCTGAACAACTATTTAGTGTTTGTCATGTCGCTAAGTTAAGATGTTTTGAACAGAAGTTGAGATTAGCAATATCAAACCACACTGCTCATTTTTGAGCGAATTACGATGACTTAAATTTGAGTACGTCATCGCTCATTTACGATGCAATTGTACTCAAAGAAAAACGAGTACGTTCATGTGCTCCTTTTTAGTACCTTTTTTTTTATAGTGTAAGATACACACGATTCGTGTATTTAAAAAACTTGCCTCATCGAATTTTAAATCTGAGTAAAATAAATTGTAAATATGAATTCTTTAAAATAACGTTTTTGTTAAATAACAGATTGTATCCTATTCAAACTGAATTTGGAATATTAGTGAACAGGTTTTAAAACCTGACTTATTCATAAGAATGCTTGCTTCAAAACTGTTTTTTTTTTCTCCGTGTTGTACTTTTTACCAATACTTCTGTTATCCAGTATATAATCAATATATACATGTAGATATTATTCAAAAACTTATCAACTCCTCAAAATGCTCAACTAATTTGCTAGACTATGACAGCAATCAACTGTTTGCAGATGGAGTGTGTAGCCAAAAGAAAAACGAACATCTTCCCCCCCCCCCCCCTCCCCTTATATCTGATATTTTGCTATAGGTTATTAATGTTGATTTTGGAATTTACAAAAAAAAATTAACTGTATCCAGTAAATCCTTCCATATATATATATAGTTAATTTTTAAACAGAAAATCCAAAATGGTTATAAAAACATATGCAAGTAACATAGTATATATGTTATATTATATATGTATTATGTATATATGTATTATATTATATTATATTATATTATATTATATTATATTATATTATATTATATTATATTATATTATATTATATTATATTATATTATATTATATTATATTATATTATATATCTAAGATTGAATAATATGTTTATTTTCAAATTATATACTTTATAACGTATTCCTCTTTATGTCTTTAAGTTCACTAATAACAAAATAGCGCGATATAAATACAAATACCATTGAAGCGTTAATAACATTCCATGAAAAAAAGAACACAAATTCGTAATCTCCATAACCGTAAAATTAACAAACGATTCTAAAATACACATCTTATTTAAATGATAACACCCCCACCCCCCAATGTGTAACATATCAGAAAACGTTCAGTTTACAATAAAAATTGATTTAACAACTCTTAATTAACCGATAGCAATTACCGCAAAAGATGTTTGCAAGGAAGTGCAATCAAGTTAATTATGCCCGTTGGAATCGATACGGATGCATATCGATTGAGAGGGGAAAGCCCCGTGAAGATGGGGAATTTAAAAGGGATTTTAAACTGCTCGTGGGGATAATATTGATCGCCAGTTCGTGAATGCAATATAAGCTGTTGCATCTGTCACTGAGTGAAACTCTTTGATACGACTTGTGAAAAGTAATTTCAATATTGGTTTCTGAATTATTTTAATTAGTACAGATAAATCAAACTGAAACTACCACTAGATTTAGCGACTTCTTCCTTAAGCTAGGCTTAGATACGTGAATTATTTACAGTCTGCGAACTGATAAACTATACGAAGAAACGTTTACACCAGAGATGATTTTGTTATATTTAAGCTTAAATGCTTTTGCCCTGCCACGGTAGCAGAAGTAGGATTGTTGTTTGTCAATAACAATAGCTTCTGAAAACTGTCTAAGAGCGAAAAACTCTCGCTTGAAAACGAGCCTTTATAACGATCGTCACTAAAGAAGTAATATTTATTTTAATTATTTACAACGATATATCGTTATTGTATCAACACTGAAAAGAAGGAGATACATATAAATGAGTACCTAAATATACTCATTTTTCATTGAGTACAATTGCACCGTAAATGAGCGATGACGTACTCAAATTAAATCTTTGTTAATTGGAAATGTTGGTTGTCAACTACGGATTTATATCAATCGTTAATTCCGTTGCAATCAAACTTGGCCAAAACGATTTAAGATTTACATCATGGTGCCTGTCTTTTATAAAGGCAACAAATTAAAATTATTAGACATAATTGGAGGAATTTTGTTTTGTTTTTAAATTATTCCGTTATTAAAAGTGAGCACATAACTCTTCTTTTAAGTAATCCTACTTTCTCAAAATTGAGCAGTGTGAGCAGTTGAGCTTCTTTTAAGTAATCCTACTTTCTCAAAATTGAGCAGTGTGAGCAGTTGGGCTTCTTTTAAGTAATCCTACTTTCTCAAAATTGAGCAGTGTGATTTAATATTTCTAATCTCAGCTTCTGTTCAAGCTATCTTCACTAAGCGACCTGAAAAATTTTAAAAAGTTGTTGAGACGATGGTTTTTCATATCATTTGATGTCGATTGCTTAAATGGAAACTGAGTTATTACAAATTAATTATCTTACTTCCCATTATTTTGACACACCTTTTATAAACTGTCTTCTGTTTATAAATCATTTATGTCTCTCTGGTGGTACAACAGAGAAGGCACTGGACTGCGATTACTGAGGATCTGGGTTCGATTCTCGGTAAGCCGGTTGTAATTGTTAATATTTATTGAAAGTGGTTTATAAAGGCAGCCTATGTAGGCAAGCATTTGCTCTTTTTACTCATTTTTGAGTACATGTCTTTTTCAAAAATGAAACTTATGTATTCGGAGCCATGATCGGAATCGAATGTAATCAAAAATGAGTTCATTTATACTTATTTTTGAGTGCCTATTTTTAACAGTGTAATAAAATCGAGTCGTCATTATCGAGGGTCTACTATAGTATGCAGAAAAAAATTTGAATCGCCCTACTTATAGGAACAGGCTACAAGTTAGACTCTCAATTGAAGGGGCAAATAGGTGAAAGAGGTAGTAACAAAAAGTAAATTATGAGATATTTGATATTTGATTTAAATTTTTCATTTCGTATTTAGTTGTGGTCAGATACCTCCTTCATAACACTAATATATCTGATAATAAGGCTTCTACAGTACTACTGTCACTATCAAAAAACTAGCCAACACATATATCTTTCATTCATGACTATAACTCATTTTTTTATGTAACAAACCTTCTTCATCTCCTTTCACCTTCAATTATTGGTCACAATCCAGATGAGGATCTATTCGTGTACTTCTATGAATAAAGATTCCTACATTTTTCTTGATTAAGGTATTATTCTATTATTCGAACTCCTCTCCCATTCAAAGACTTTCGTTTGTTTAAGGAAAACGTTTATGAAATTATCCAAAAGATCCGTGCGTTCGTAAATTTAATCTATAAGTATTCTTATCATGTGACTCTTTGTTTAATATCTATGTCATCCCAGCAAAAAAAGTCAGCAGAAAACCGTCATCAAAATTGTCGAATTAAAGTTTTTATGCTGGAAAACTTCAGGGTTTTTAAGGTATATTTAATTAAAGGTTTTAGTTTCAAATTCTTTCATAAAACTTGTAAAAAAAATTTAAAAACACTCTGCAAAAATACTTTAATTTTGAAGAAGCATTGACATTATTGATGGGAATATGCAGATTTTTTGTTTTTTTAAGTTTTCATGCAATAAAATTAAAAACTTTAAAAAAAAACTCCAATTTTTTGTATCAAGTTTCTTTATAAAACCATCAGAAAACCTTCAATTTCACAATTTTGATGTAGGTTTTATGATAACTTTTTTATTTGGATTGCTAGGGAAACGTCCTTACTATTCGTGTTAAATAAATATACCCAGTAATCAATATATTAATAATATAATCAATATTAATTGATAGGATACATGAATTCAATAAATAGCAGATTACTTTCATAAAATACTTTCAATAAAACTTTAACGCTTACTTTCAATAAAATCAGCTTACTTTCATAAAAAAAATATTTAGCGTGATATAAAGCTGTATCGTATTTTCTCTAATAGTAATAGAAAATAATGTTTTAATAATCAATTTACTCTTTATTGTATACAGACGTCACCACTCATTTTACAGATATTAATTATCATTAGTTTTACGAAATATATAATATAGCATTACTGTCAAATATTACGGATAATTTTTTTCTTTAAAACTGAAATTAAAGACACATATTCGTCAATTGACCTACTAATTTACGCCAACTTATCAGGTAAAAATGTATTTTCAAAGTTTTTTGTAATTTTATTAATCTACTACTTTGTAATATTGATATTTTGTCTACTCTTTTTATTGTTTTCTCAATGATTTAATTTATGAATACTGTCCCGTGTATTAAGTTTATATACGTAATTATATTTTGTAAGAATATCTGAACGCATTCTTTGTAGTTCATGAGAATTTCTTTTAAATCTTCAATAAAAAAGTATTTGTTTGTTTACTGAAGTATAAAATATTTAACATGGCTCATATAAGATATATGAATTGCTAATTTTCTTTCTTGATCCTTAAATTATATAAATAACTCCATGGCTAACAATATTTTTTAAAGAGTTGTCATCACCTCTAGCGCAATATCAAAAACACATTTTACAATGACTTCAGATTTTCAATTAAACCTAATTAATTAATCACAAGATTTAATCACTTTCTGGACTCAATCTGGTGGTAAAATATTATTTTTTCTAATTTTGAATAACGTGCATTAATAATCAATCTTGTGTCATTCATTTTTCTGTATGAAGGATTGTTACTTGACTTTAAATTTAGCAAAAACATGTTTTACTTTATTATTTTAAGATATACTTGCAACAATTCTTAATTATTAATAATTTATTTATAAAAGTTTCGATTTCGAGGTGAACGTTTCATATGTTTCATACATTTTTAAACAAATTTGAAGTTTGATTTTAATGTTGTCAAATCTTGTTCCAATTCGCACAAACTTGACTGCTTTTCAATCTTTAAAGGTTAAAGTTTGAAAAAACATTTTAAAATTTACCATTTTCATAAAATACCCTCTAATAGATTATTTTAATATTTTTTCAATAATATATATAAAATACTATCAGTAATCACATGGTCATTTTTGCAGAGAAAAAGGTTAAGCTAATTGATGTAGGTCGAAAAAAATGATTTTTTTTATTCCATATACATCTTACCTGAACAATTTTTATATAGTCTAAGACATATCTTGTAATATGTTCTTAAATTACGTCTCAATGTAGTGTGAAAGATTTATGTTAAATTAATGGGTTTTACATTAAAGGTATATACGTTACAGTAATTAAGCTGGTTGTTAATAAATCTTTGTTAATTGGATATGTTGTTTGTCAACTGTGGATTTGTATCAATCGTTAATACTGTGGCAATCACACTTAGCCAAAACGATTTAAGATTTACATCTTTGTACCTGTCTTTTAATAAGCATCAAATTAAAATGATTAGACATAATTGGAATTCTGTTTTGTGTTTAATTAATTCCCATATTAAAAATGAAAAAATTAACTTTTAAGCAATCTTTTAAAATAAGTTAACCATAAATAACATGAAAATGCAAAGGGAGCCTTTAAGATTAAGAAAGTAAAAAGACATCATTAAAAATGAAGTAAAAATCAAAACTGTAAAATATGAACAAAGGAAACACAGAATCAAAAATATAAAAATAATTAAGAAATTGAAGAAAAATCAGTTATAAAGAAATAAAAAGTTTAAAACATAAAACTATATAAAAATAATAAACATACATAGCAAAGGGAAACATGAAATAAACAAAACAAAATTATAAAAAATAAAACATGCAGGTAATTGAAGTAATTTATTACTCTCATACAACCACGTGTTATGAAAAATTAAAAAAAATTATATTTGTACATCCAAACCTAGGGTAAAATAACAAATGTTGTATAAATCTGTATTGGTTTGATACCCATAAGGATATTTCAACATGTGTTGTTACTTTATAAAGGTGCATTTTTAAAATATATCATCTATGTTATTAGTGTATCTGCATAAAGTTTTTTTTTAAATAGTGCAAATTTCCAAACCAAAGAATCATACATAAAAAATTAATATTTTTTAATTTAATTATTTTTAATTACTAATTTGTAAAAAAAAAATATTTATTGTTGAATACAAAAAAAAATTGAATGAGAATCACCCATTCAAGCGCAATTGAAGTTGACGATATTTCAATAACTGAACAACCTACAATTAAAAACTAAAAGAAAAAACTTACCTTTTCAACTTTAAAACAGCTTCCACGTAAACTCCTTTAAGTCTTAACATAATCCAACATAAGCACCGTAACTATCGAAATTTAATGCAAAAATGGTAAAAACCCGCGGGAAACCTTCCACACTCGTCCCCTTGCGCAAGACCCCACGGTTGTCGAACCCACTCCGAAACCCAGGTGGGTCGACATCCCTTTCCTCCTAACCCCTTTTCAGCGGAAAAAGGGTTATTTTCAAACACCCCTCTTCAAACTATTTTTTATATATATCTCCGCAATTCATAAAACAGATCGACAATGGCGGTCTTGCTGTCATCGAACTTGGGTATCCTCCTGGCCCAAATGGAAACGGAAACAGCGATGTCCTGGCAGAAAATCCATCCTCGAAGTTCCCAAGACAGAAGCACAGAATTTTTTTTATTATTGTTATTAAACTTTTCGTGATTCTCAGTCAACAAAATAAAGACCGGTTCTTTGGTTCCCTGTTCTTCAAATTCAACGAGAACTGCGTGTTCTTGGACGTAAACTTCGAAATCCGGCTTTATGAACTAACATACAAATGATTATAATTTTCCGATGCCAAACAAAAGAAAAAAAAACTGCATGAACCCGACCTCAATCGTAATTTACAACGACGATGAATTTCCATGTTTTTTTCGTTAGCTTGTTCGTTCTTTCACTTGAGTAAAATCGGGGCAACGTGTACTGCGTGTACGAGAACTCCGTGTTCGTGAACGTAAACTTCGAAACCCAGCTTTATAAGCTCACACACAAATTATTATAATCTTCCGATGCAAAAGAAGAACTGCATGGATCCAGCCTCAATCGTAATTTACAACGACGATGAATTTCCATGTTTTTTTCGTTAGCTTGTTCGTTCTTTCACTTGAGTAAATTCGGGGCAACGTGTACTGCGTGTACGAGAACTCCGTGTTCTTGAACGTAAATTTCAAAACCCAGCTTTATAAGCTCACACACAAATTATTCTAATCTTCCGATGCAAAAGAATAAGTATTGCATCTTCAATCGTAATTTGCAACGACGATGAATTTCCATGTTTTTTTCGTTAGCTTGTTCGTTCTTTCACTTGAGTAAAATCGGGGCAACGTGTACTGCGTGTACGAGAACTCCGTGTTCTTGAACGTAAATTTCAAAACCCAGCTTTATATGCTCACACACAAATTATTATAATCTTCCGATGCAAAAGAATAAGTATTGCATCCTCAATCGTAATTTACAACGACGATGAATTTCCACGCTTTTTTAGGTTAGCTTGCTCTTTATGTAACTCCCTTTAAAAGTAGGATTTCACTTGAGTACCATCGGGACAACGTGCACACTACGTGTACGAGAACTTCGTGTTCTTGAACGTAAACTTCGAAACCCAGCTTTATAAGCTCACACACAAATTATTATAATCTTCCGATGCAAAAGAAGAACTGCATGGATCCAGCCTCAATCGTAATTTACAACGACGATGAATTTCCACGCTTTTTTAGGTTAGCTTGCTCTTTATGTAACTCCCTTTAAAAGTAGGATTTCACTTGAGTACCATCGGGACAACGTGCACACTACGTGTACGAGAACTTCGTGTTCTTGAACGTAAACTTCGAAACCCAGCTTTATAAGCTCACACAAATTATTCTAATCTTCTGATGCAAAGAAGAAGCTCTGCATCCTCAATCGTAATTTACAACGACGATGAATTTCGACGCTTCTTTTCGCTAGCTTGTTCTTTATGCAGCTCCATTTAAAAGTATGATATCACTTGAGTACCATCGGGACAACGTGTGCTACGTGTACGAGAACTTCGTGTTCTTGAACGTAAACTTCGAAACCCAGCTTTATAAGATCACACACAAATGATCCTAATCTTCCTAAGCAAAAAAGGAGAACTGCATGAAACCAGCATCAATCGTAATTTACAACGACGCAGCTTCTTCTTTATGTAACTCCATTTAAAAGTATGAAATCATTTGGATATTATCTAGACAACGATTGATGGAGGAAATAACAGAAATGGAATGCAACTGTTCCATAAAAAAAAAGCGTAAAAGGAACAATTTTCCTCGACTTCAAAGGGTTAAAGTAAGAATTTGTAAAATAGTCCATCCAGCTAAATTGCACCAACCTGTTTTAGTGGAGGTTAAAATGGGAGTTAGCATGCCTAAGTAGACCGTGGTAGAAACGAGCAGATGGTTTCGTAGCCGATGCTGCAACTCGTTTCTTTCTTTTTAATTCGGTTATGTATTCATCGCCGTTGTAAATTACGATTGAGGCTGAGTCGTTCCAGGTCTTCTTTTTTTCTTCTACATCGGAGATTAGGATCATTTGTATGTGAGCTTATAAAGCTACGAATTAAGAGTCAGGGTGATTTAATGCCGGGGAAATGAGTAATGAAGTTTCGGAATGTTCTTCTTTTCGGATTAAGACGACTATAAGTCATGTCGGTAGATAGGATAAAAAAAACATATCTGGATACAAATCGAAGAATGGGACCGTCCGTGTTCGAAGTTAAAATGGCGGTAGTTGGGCAGGGTTAAGAATTCGAACGTTTTTCTGGGACACACTGGACGAAATTGGAACTGAGGTTGATAATAATTTTTCTCTCCTTTCTTTCTGGATTTTTTTTATCGTTATAATGTAAGATTGCAGAAATGTAATGTGAAACCCTAGGGATTAAATAATTCAATCTGATGAATAATGAACAGGGAACCACTCTTGAATAGCTAATATCAGTCTGCAAAAAATCGTCTATTCTCATCTTGACTGCAGACGTTCGCGGTAGAATTTATTTGAGGTCATAGTAATATGGCTGCTTCCAAGTCGAGGTCTAGAGATAATCTTGGTATTAGCTTATCTTAGACCTTAATTTAAAAAAGGGAACTATGCAAAATCCAGAAAAAAAACTCTTCTTATTTTAACTAAAAAAATATTTTTTGTTTTGCCCCACTTCGCTGAGGATCCCATTAAGACTTACACATTTTTTTTTTAAGTTGAGTGGCCCTCGTCGAGACTTGAACCCGCAACTCATTGTTCAGAAGTTCCACGTGATTCCAACTAAGATACAAAGGCACGTTCTGGATTTTGGAAATACTTTTTATGATGTTTCTTTATGCAATATTTTTTTTAATTGTTAAATCTATTTTTAAACAAAACTAAACGGAATTTTACAAATCTGAACCTCAGATTCATATCTTAATAATAACTAATAAGTATATATAAATTTTTAGGTCTTTTTATTTTTATACATAAAGGAAGTTCATGTTTCGTGATCCACGGATACTTTCTTTTATTTATTATAATATTCTGGCTGACTTAATAACTGAAGTATTATTTAAAGCATAGCATAATAAAAGATATTTTGAAACTGCTTTTCTCTGGTATATTTCGATGCCTTTGAAGGCAAAGGTGTTAAGTATTTCTGTTTTAACTATTTTATTAACAAATCTGTGCTGTAAGGCGGTGATACATATCACATGCTTTTATTTTTTTCAATAATCATTAATAGATTTAGGACGGTACCTGCATCAATCCATAGTACCAGCAAAAGACACAGATTTATTTTTAATACTATATTGTAATTATAGCATTGTATTGTATGAAATTTACATTGGATCTTACCAGCTATATGTCTATTAAATTTTAGTTTAAGAAATAAAAAACATTGAAAAAATATTTTTGATTATATAGTATTTTAATATACCTCAACAGAAACAATTTTTATAACTTATCTATTTAGCTCTCGAGATAATTCAACATCACAATTGTAAAATATTTTTTTAATCGTTTCGTTTTATAATAAACTTTCTGTGCCGAGTATCTGGGGTCCACTGAGGTCTTAATTGCTCAGGCGTCCTAATAGATAAAAAATTAGCATGTCAAACTAGAGCTGTACGTTGGGCTTTTGTCGAACCTATCTCGAAGGAAAGACCCAGTTAGGAAACGGTAACAACGATATTGTTCGGGCCTGCTCCGGGCGGTTTCTCTTTTCCCTATGAATGTCCATCAAAAAACGTTAAAATATCATATTCTTTTATATACGAAATATTAAACTCATGTTGCACCATCATTTCTTTCTCCTGTACCCTTCATAAAATAATCGACTTATTTTTTTTTTACTCATACCCCCCCCCCCCCCCGCGGTATAAAGGTCAGAAGGGTGAATGGGTCAACACTCGGCCCAGTCGACGCGTCGTACTTTCCTCTACACGATGGTAAGACATTTATACATATAAGCTAATTCACTGTGAAGTTATGGGAATGGAAGCGTATAATGCGGACATGGGAGACTTTCCCTCTCCTCTCACGTGAGACAAAGGTCAGAAGGGGAATGGGTTAATAATCATCCTAATCTAAGCGTCTCCCTTTCCTCTACACGATGGCCCGTCATTTATCCTTATAAGCTAATTCCCCGCGAAGTTATAGGAATGGAATCGTATACCGAAGTCATGGGAGACATTCCACATCCCCCCCCACGTGACACAAAAGACGAAAGGGGATTGGTTCAATAATCGGCTTGGTCTAAACGTTTCACTTTCCTCTACACGATGGTAGATCATTTATCCCCCGTAAGCTGATTCCCCCCGGAGTTTGAAGAATATCGCTTTTTATGGTACGACTCTATGATGTACCCATACCGATTTTAAAGACATATTCACATACACATTTATAAACCCCAAATTCCATTCTCCAATCACGAACAATACCCGCAAAATATTTTAATTAATCCCGTTCCGTCCAGCTAGACCATCAACCCGACATATACCATCCCCTATATCATCCCCTATATCTGTCGCCGACGTGCACATCCATAATCACTCCTTCTCCTCAAGACAAATACACTGCCTCATCATCCATCCACGAGCACATCCAAATCAAATATGTCCCATACAGAACCCCCATACACGAAACAGAAGCCATACAGAACCTCCCATGCACTAGCATCAGCCAGTCTAATTGCAACATTTCGCTTATTGGGCAGATTTTGCATAACGCTGGATCCCCGCATCCTTTTCGGGATTGAATGCATTCTGCGATAATACTCCGTTTTGTGAAAAGCGGCGAATACGATGTATTATTAGTATTAAGGCTTCTGTCGGAGTATTAATCTATGCTGGTGGGATTCTGTGGGGGAATGTCCATGATTGACCGGAGCTATTCAAGTGATGGATATTCTGATGGTGTAATGACCGAAAGGACGATGGTGCGGGGGAGTTGGTGTTGGGTTGAATGATGGTGATGGGGGTTGTCTAGTGGGGATGTTTCGTGGGTCTTACTTGGTTATTCCTACAGCGATTTAATAAAACGATTTTTATAACTATAAAGAAATTAAGTGCCTTGTTGGGAATTGTTTCTCGTGAATGCTGCTTTACTTTCAGTACAGGTACATAGTTGCACAGAGTCATAGACGTAAAAAACACCAATTATAAAATACTTATAATTCCACGTACAATCAGCCCATGGGGGCAAATAACACACCATCGTATAGAGAAGGGTGAGACGTTTCTAACCGGAAAGTTCCAATTGAGGACCATGGCAACCTTTTGTCTGGGCGATAAACCATTGTTTTCTTCTTTGAGAATATGGTAACCCGGCTCCCTTCGGCCGCAGTTTCCTTTCTAACACGCTGATTTTTTAAGCCGCCATTCTGCCTTCTAACCTTTGTACCACCTTGGAAGGGAGTTTTGACCAACTGAAGTTTACGATTCCGTCCCATAACTCCACGTGGAATCAGCCTATGGGGATAAATAACATACCATCGTGTAGATGAAGGTTAGCCGTTTCGAACAGATTGATTATTAAACCACTCCAACCTCCGACCACCGTTGTACCACGTGGGAAAGTAGTTTTATCCAAACAGCAATGTGCGATTCCGTCCCATAACTCCACGTGGAATCATCCTATGCGGTTAAATGACATATCATTGTGTAGAAGAAGGTAGGCTGCGTCGATCAAGTTGTTTATTAACTCATTCCACCCTCTGACCTTTGCACCAAGTGGTGGGGAGTGTCGCTCTCAACTGCAGTCTGCGTTTTTGCCCTATAATTCAACAGGGAATAAACCTTTGGGGATAAATAATCTGCCATCCTGTAGAGAAAGGTGGGCAGCGTCCACCAGGTTGGCTATTTATCCTCACCCCCTCCCTTGTCTTTTGTACTACGTGGGGCTTAAAACTGGCCAAGAACCAAACCTTGAAGTATAATGAAGTCTGTACCAACCCGAATTATTTAACACTAACTTAATTTGTATATATGTACCTTCGAGGTATATGACACAATGTCAATGTTTACGATTTTTATGCTAAATTACAATATTATGGATTCTTCATACTCTTTTCGAAGGTAAAAAACGTTATCTCCTATATTGATTACCAACTGAGATATTATTTTTTAAATAACTCTGCGCCCACAGAAATCTACAGACATATAAAACTTTTTATAAGATCTCCTGTAAAATAGTAAAAACGGATAAGATACAGATGTTTATTCTGAAAAATTCACTATTCAGAAGTAATTTTTTTATATTAAAGTAATTTTTAATCTTTTTTTCTTATCTTTTAAATATCTAAAAAGTAAAAAATTAACGATAAATATTAGGCGTAACGGTTAATAATGAATCGACAATATTATTATTATCATCAGTAAGAGAAAATATATTGATACGCATAATTAAATGTATCGTTTATGAAAATATAGAAAAACAATTTGAAAAAGCAACGCAATTCGCATTCTTTCTTTATTTCAAAGTATTTGTGGGACTCATTTTTACGGTAAAAATGTGATTAAAATATATAAAACAATTATATTATTTATAGCCCCAATACACGCTCATACCATGAACGAACATACCCTGTAAAAAAAGTATTTAAACCTACTCGTGTTTTTAAGTATAATTGCATCGTAAACGAGCGAATGACATACTCAGATGCAAGTAACAGTACTTTCTCAAACAGTAGCAATGTGATTTAATATTGCAAACCTCGGCTTCCATTCAAGCGATCTTAATGAAACCTGACTCCCTTAGAATAGTAGTTTGGAAGATGGTTTATTTTGATGTCGATTTCTTTAATAGAAACTGAGTCATTACAACTCAAATATCTTACTTCCCAGTCTTTGCAAAGCCTTTTTTCACATTTCTTCCGTTTATGACTTCTTAATGTCAGGGCCCGATTAAGACATTGAAGCAAGGGGAGCCCACCTTTAAAATGGGGGCCCCATTGCTCGCGCACTAAAATCCTTGCCCCTGAATGACATTAAAACGAAACATATTATAAAGATTGTAACAAAATATATTAATAGGTAATAAATATTCCTAATATTTTGTTTGCTTTGGTTTCTTTTTCTAATAATTTAGCAAATTTAACACAAGGCTCAACTTTTTTTATTAAAGTTTATAAGGCAATATTTATTAAGGTAAATTATGTTAGGGATGTTAAATATTATATAAAATATGTGATTTGGGGCCCCTCAAAAATATAAAGTATAAGCCTGGGATTTACGGGCCTATTCGGTAATCAGGCCCTGCTTAATGTCCCCATTTTAGTATAACGGATAAGGCACCGAATTGCGTTGAAGAGAATCTGGGTTCGATTCCCGATAAGACTGTTGTTATTGTCAATATTCGTTGAAAGTGATTTAGGAAGACAGTCTATGTAGACCAGATTTAGTCATTTTTGAGTAGATGTCTTTTTAAAAATTTAAACTCATGTATTCGAAGCCATGATAAGCATCGAATGTACTCAAAAATGAGTACACTTTACTTATTTTCAAGTAACTCTTTTTAACAGTACAAATGCAACTTGATAAATTAATTCCCAATTGACATATTAACTTCTTTACATTAGCCTAGCGTTTCTGGGGAACCCGTTTAAAGACAATTGAATGGCCCATGTCGGGGCTCGAACCCTCGACCAATTTATACAAACTCGTGTGCTACCAACTACGCTACAAAGTAATGTTCTATCTAAATCTTATAAATATTGTTTTAATATTCGCTTTATATCATAATTCTGTTAAATACATTTTTAAACAAACTGTCGACGAGATGAAAGTACGATTCGTCATTACTCCGGGAAATTATCTTTCTTTTTATACCTCACTTGTTAAGATTTGTCACTTGTAAGAAGCATAAAAGGGATCTATACTGTAAAAGTAATACATCTACGATACTTTTTCTAACTTGTTATAACAACATTTCGTTATAAAGGGCAGCTCATACCGATACAGTGAGATGTGGTTATATCAAATTGGTAGTGTCATAACCTAATAGACCTCCAAATCAACAACCTATACTCATTTAAAATCTACCCTACCCAATGCATCACAATTTAATACCGATTACGGGTACAGTAACCAATCACCGAGAAAAGTTGTAATCTCAAATAGTAGAGGCACTTCATGTAACTCAGATATCTCACTGTATGTTCGCTGATGTGTAGATAATTCTTTATTAAAAGGTTTCTACATCTCCCTGTTACAGTAGACACTCGATAACTCGAACTTCGATAACTCGAATTTTTCGATAACTCGAATTTTTCGATATCTCGAAATAAATCGATTTCACTGCACCTTCATTACTTATTTAATGTAATTTTATCTCGTTAATTCGAAGTTTTTATTCCTTATTTTCGATAAATCGAAGTTTCCACCAACTCAAAATTTGGTTTTCCTCTCAAAACTAGAGATTTTGAAGAAAATTTAGTCCTTCTCACTTTTGCTTAGGCTTTCGTGTGGTGTTGATTTGTCGCTGCGAATAATGGCGACAAAACGAAAATGTAATACACTCTATATAGCAGATTTTGATGAGAGACCGCTCTCGGAAAAAGATAAAGAATA
Organism: Troglohyphantes excavatus; assembly: GCA_963932185.1. Classification (NCBI taxonomy): domain Eukaryota; kingdom Metazoa; phylum Arthropoda; class Arachnida; order Araneae; family Linyphiidae; genus Troglohyphantes; species Troglohyphantes excavatus. The sequence goes on from OZ010667.1 coordinate 4,917,111, forward strand.
CGAACCTCCTCCAAAGATAACTTTGAAAGAGGCTCTATCTTCCATAAAAACTATACGTGTATTCATTGAATAGTGGCCGGAAATAAAAACAGCGAAATTTCAAGCAATCGTGCATTTGGAAAATATAATTGATTCCTAAAAAAATAGAAATACTCACCAAAAAAAAAATGGATAGATATTTTAAATAACGTAGGGTAAGTATACTTGTATTTATTTTTTACCAAAACAGCTTTTTTATAGGATTTTCGATAACTCGAATTTTCGATATCTCGAATTTTTATACACTTCCCTTCGAGTTCGAGATAGCGAGAGTTGCCTGTATTAGTTGCTCAAGAACTCTGGTCACATTCTCGTTGAATTCCTTGTAAAATAGGTTGAATACTAATGTGACGTCAGTATGTGTCAAGCAGTGATGTATGAGTGTGTCAAGTATCCTGTTTCGGATGTAAGGGCAGCTGCATGTTTAAGGATCAACAATTTTAAGTTATTTTGATACTGGAGTGACGTTTCGCGTGAGATTGTTGTTGGGATACGTGTAAGTACTGTAATAGGAAGAGTTGTGTTAAATTGCTGCATTTGAAATGGGATCGTTTGTGAAGTTTATCTTGATAAACAGTGTGATGTTTGTTGAAAAGCAGCTGCTGAAATGCACGGTCTTTTTTGTTTCTTTTTTAACCGGTAAACTCTCTCTCTCAGAAATACAAAAATACTAGAAAGTCGTCCAGAATATCCAACAAATTATACTGGCGTGTATACGGGACTGGTGCACGATAAATCTGATCGGGGTCCAAAGTCCCGACGTCTCTATTGAAGGCCTTGGGTGCCAGTTCAGGTGTTTCCTCGTCATCTAACCATGGTTCTAAAATAACGAGGTGCATGTATGAATGTGTGTATGAATGTGTGTGTGAATGTGTTCCCGGGTCTTTCCTTCGAGATTGACCCCGAACCGTCGCCAATAGCCCACTGTGCAGCTCTAGTGTGACGTTTATTAACAAAACCAAACCAAACCAAACCAAACGGACGAGTTGTATTAAATTGCTGCATTTAAAATGGGATCGTTTGTGAAGTTTATCATTGATAAACAGTGTGATGTTTGTTGAAAAGCAGCTGTTGAAATGTGTGATCTTTTTTGTTTCTTTTTTAACCGGTAAACTCTCTCTCAGAAATACAAAAATACTAGAAAGTCGTCCAGAATATCCAACAAATTATACTGGCGTGTATACGGGACTGGTGCACGATAAATCTGATCGGGGTCCAAAGTCCCGACGTCTCTATTGAAGGCCTTGGGTGCCAGTTCAGGTGTTTCCTCGTCATCTAACCATGGTTCTAAAATAACGAGGTGCATGTATGAATGTGTGTATGAATGTGTGTGTGAATGTGTATGTGTTCCCGGGTCTTTCCTTCGAGATTGACCCCGAACCGTCGCCAATAGCCCACTGTGCAGCTCTAGTGTGACGTTTATTAACAAAACCAAACCAAACCAAACGGACGAGTTGTGTTAAATTGCTGCATTTAAAATGGGATCGTTTGTGAAGTTTATCATTGATAAACAGTGTGATGTTTGTTGAAAAGCAGCTGTTGAAATGTGTGATCTTTTTTGTTTCTTTTTTAACCGGTAAACTCTCTCAGAAATAATCTTTTTGATAATTCTGCGATCGTCAAGGAGGCCTCCGTGGCCGAGTGGATTAAGGCGTCAGCTGGAATGTCCCCGGTTCAAACCTTGCGATGGACAAGACTAAAGAATATTAAAAAGTAGTGATATTGCGATCGGAGGGTTGCCAACTTCGCTACCAAAATACTAGAATAATGTCGTCCAAAACATCCACAAAAAATTAACGGCGTGTATACGGGACTGGTGCACGATAAATCTGATCTGTGTCCAAAGTCCCAACGTCTGTTGAAGGCGTTGGGTGCCAGCTTAGGTGTTGTCCTCATCATCTGACCATGGCTCAAAAATAACACAAGGGCCTTTACCTCGAGATAGGCCCCGAACCGTCGCCAATAGCCCACTGTGCAGCTCTAGTGCGACGTTAATTAACCAAACCAAACCGATCGTCAAGGCAATTTTTTCTTCGATTTTGAGAATCGTTTCGTCATTGACTTTTGACGAAACAAGAAAATCTTAAAAATTTTGACGAGCGATTCCAGTGATTTTGATTATTATATGTATATTTCCACAATTCAAACGAGATTATCTGACATGGTCAATAGCTAGGGTGGCTTCGGAAAGAGAGATCGGTGGTTTGAGTCGAGCCATCGATATTTCTGTACATCAGGGCCAGATTAGCCTAAGTCCGAATTTGGCAATTTTTGTTTTATTGCACCAAACCATAAAAAAAAATTTAAGCATTTAGGGAGATCTATAAAAGTCAAGTCCAAAGCTTTTTAATGCCATATCCACTTGAAACTAGACATACTTACTAAACCACTTACGACAATTTTATATTTAGAAATTAAAATTTCAAATATATGTTTGGCACTGGTCGGAATTTGGTCTAAATTGGTCGGAAATCGGTGAAATTGGTTTAAATTGGTCGGAAATTGTAGTACAACCTAAAATCACGGTTGGATATAATTCCATGTGTTGTCTTACAATTTAATTTTATCCCTACCCTTACATTGTTCAATCGACTTGAATCTTGTTATACTTATCACTGTAGCTTGGGGTTAGCACTACGGATAGGGTTCTTTGATGATCAAGACAAGGAATGGCCATTTGTGTTTTGGTGCAAAAAATTTAATTAAAATTCAAAGATGCGCACAGCACTGACATACAAAATTGGACACAAAAAATATGCAACCGTACATGATGAAATCTGGCCCTCGACTGACGATTTCACTCGCAAACCAGTTGCCATACGAGGACACATAATATATGCTGGTTACAGCACGATTTTTAACCATAATAAATTTATTATCTTTATATATATTTCTCTTACGCGGTGATTGAAAAACGCTGTTTTACTGTACGCTGAGTGGCAACAGTAAGTTTGTTTACGAAATTCTCTTGTGCCCGTATTTTTATTTTGCCATTATGTAAGCCATTTTGACGATTGCCCCTTCAATTCAGTAGTAAATAATTATTTTGTTGATGTCAGCTTAAATTAGGAAGAATATAAGCCCTATTACATTAAAAATAGAAGTTTTGAAAAACGCTGTTCTAAATTTTACATGAGCGGAACATTGACGTGGCGCCATCTGTTGGCAATTTTGAAAACTAGATTTCTATGACCTTCATTTTTATGACGTATAACTTAGTTACATACACACTTCTGGTAGGCAAGAGTATGGTAAGATTAACGTCAATTATGCCAAAACAAACTACGAATACTGTTAAAAATTAAACTAAAACGCAGGAAAGGTGTGAAAATAACGTGGAAAATAATAAATAATGGTAGAAATAAAATAATAAATAATGGCTTGCCAGTGGTTCCATTTTTTTCATTTGTAGTTTAAAAGAAATTAAATTAAATGATTTTATATTGATTTACATGGCGAAAAAATGTATTGATGCCAAGAAAAATTATAATTTAAATTTAGTTTCAACGTTTAAAGTTTTTGGTAATATAATTAAAAAAAGTATTGTTACTAGGACACATTGTTATTGTGTCCTACCTTTCAGCGAGCGAAGCGAGAAGTGGTTTACGGAGCAAACCTATGAGGATTGCGTAGCAATCCTCCGGGGGTTGGCGGAGCGTTAGCGAAGCAGGGGGCGGAGCCTCCTAGTTTATACTAATATGTTAATGAATTTCATATTTAAAAATTGGGCCCACCAGCAAATTTCATATCAGCGTTAACATCACAACGCTCTGACCATGAGCTCTTTAGAAATGGGATTTCTGCGAGAACGTCTTTATTGAGAGAATTGCAAATTAATAGTTATAAAACGTTTACGTTTATTTGTTTTACCTTCACTGTTCAAAATAGGTACTCAAAATTAAGTCGAATGTACTCATTTTCGAGTGCATACGATGAATGACGTACTCGAAAATTAGTAAAAATGAATAAAAAGAGCATATTCTAAATAAGCTCCCTTCATCGATAAATCACTTTCAATAAACATCGACAATTACGACCAAGACTAACCGGGAATCGAACCCATATCCTAAGGCACCGCAGTCCAGTGCCATATCCGTTGTACTACCAGGGTGATGTGAAGAGGTTATAAACAGAAGAAATATTAAAAAGGTGTGTCAAAAGAATGTGGAAGTCAAATAATTGAGTTGTAATAACTTAATTTCTATTTAAGCAATCGGCCCCAAATAATGTGGAAAATCATCTTCTGATTAGTCTGATTTTTAGTTTATCATGTCGCTTTGTTAAGATGGCTAGAACAGAAGCTGATATCAGAAATATTAAATAACGCTGCTCATTATTAAGAAAGTACGGTTACTTAAATTGGAGTACGTCATCCCTCATTTACGAGGGGCAATTGTACTAAAAAAAAAAAAGAGTACGTCCATGTACTCATTTTTAAGTACCTTTTTTTTACAGTGAAGATTTCAGAATTAGAGGTACGGATTTTAGAAGTTTTAAATGTGGGTGGGGGGAGAGACACATGGGTGCTTTCTTGATAAGTGGAGGGGGGGGGGTACGCGTCATCCCCGCGTCTACCCACACTTCCATAAATATTGCTAGGTTTAAAAAACTTAACTATACAGTTACACGATAAACTATTGGCGACTGTACAGGAGATTTCCCAAAGGAAAGAACCAGGAACACTGCCTAATGATATCGAACCACAATAAAATTAAATGTAATTATTATAGCTAATATAATGTAAGAGAAATTACGAAAAAATGTCACATTTCATATCAATATGACGTTTGGAATGGAATTAAAATTTATTTAACTGATGTAACAGTACAAAAAATACGTAATTTGAAGAAAGAACTATATTCTTTTCTAATAATGTAGGAATGCAATTGCATTTATTTGTGCCGGCAAGACTTACGTTTCTAAAAATAAGCCTTCACGTATTAACTATAGTGACTTTCCAGTTAAAAAACAATTATTTACACATTTTACCGAGAGATGGCAGCACGATTTTCTAGATTTGCTTTGGTTGCTAAATAGTAATCATTTAATATTAGAAGTTGCAAAATTAAATTAAAAATGTGTCTGCTAAATATAATAAAAAATATTTTAAAAAATCATAATGTTTTTTTGTATATTTTTTATATTTCTGAATAACTCTCTTTTTTTCATTATTTTATCCATGTAGATACCAGTGGCGGCCCGTCGTCGAAAATGTTAGTGCAGCCGAAATCATGTGACCCCCCCCCCCCCCCCCCCCCCCTCCCATACTTTCATGATACATACATGAACGGAAATTCTTTAATATTTATTATTCAAACTCAAATCAAAGTTTCCTTTCATTTTTTTATGAAATAATAACATGCCAAAAAAATAGAAAACACTTATTTATTTTTTGAAGATTAAATCCATTCTAATTTCTTTTAAACTTGCAAATCGGTCAATGATGTCGTCATAAAATGGCGTTGTTTTCGTAGTCGTCAATTATTCCTCGTTCGATTGACAGTGTTGATAATGCAGTCAATCGTTCTTCGGTCATGGAGTTTCTTAAATAGTTTTTAATTCTGTTTAAGCAAGAGAAACTTCTTTCAGCTGTTGCGCTTGTAACAGGAATTGTCAATATCAAACACAGAAGTTTATATACTTCTTTGAATATGTCATTCGTTCCGTTATTATGCATTTTTTTATTATTTCTTGTACACTACAATCCCTGTGTGATGAATCGAAATAAAAAAGTTTTAATTCATTTTTTAGTCTATGAATATCACATATCATTGGATAAGAGTTTTTCAAACTATCAAAAGCCATTTCTGGGATATTTTTCGAAAAATCCTCAAACTTTTAGGAATCGGTGAGACAAAAAAAATATAGACATTCACTATCTTTAAATCTTACGTCAAATTCCATTATTATGATATCCAAAATTTCAAAACATAACATTTTAAATTTCTTAAACACATCTTTGTGAATTCGGAAGTCATCCTGTCTTTTGAAAACAATTTCTGTTTTCGAATTCGCAATTTCAAAAAAAAAGTTTGAACGTGTTCTCATTACGGTTTTGTCTTATAATGTTCTGAGTTACCTTGACTTGCTGAAGACAATAATTTATATCTAAAGATTTTTTTTGAAGAATGTCATATAAAACATCTGTTTGTTGAAAAATAAAATCAAAAATTAAAGTGTGAATCCAAAATCATTAAAATAATTCAGAAATCCATTTGCTTCTCGAATCGAAGTTTCATCCAAATTTGGATCAGATAAAATGTTTTCGAAAATTTCTTTGAAGCTATCCCATTTATCAGTGACAACTCTTAAAATTTTACTGTGAGAATGCCATCGAGTGTCAGTGCTAGTTGGTATTTTCCGTGCAATTTTTGAATTTAGTACATATGTTCTCTTTGCTGAATGATAAAAAAAAAATGAAGGAATACCACTTAAGTTTGCAAAAAAAAAAATCCGACACTCTGAAATATTATTTACACTTCCATCAGGCAAAGCGGTCTGGAGATGCTAGTAAAATACTCGGTCCCCTCCCCACACGTCCCGCCGATTCACACACTAGCCAATTAATTCACAGAATTCCCAACTACAGCTCGAGTTGAAAAAATCCTTTTGAGCTGCGTTTGTGACGTCACAGCCTCATTTTAGCGTGAAGGGAAAGTCATACCTACGTAAGGTTGTCATGGCAACGATGCAGCCGATTTCTGACTTCGCTTTGTGGCTGCAATTTTTGTTGACTGAATTTTTTTTCCCTTCTGAATTGTGCATTACGGCAAAAAGGTTCGCTATTTATCGGAGATTTTGTTTACTACAGTAGAAATTTCATTTTCAATTCTAGTCTTCATTTAAGAAAATTAGTAAAATATGATATGATGAATTTAGGTGCAGCCCGGCTGTACTTGCTGTAGTGGGCGAGCCGCCACTGGTTGATACACCATACATTCAAAGTGCATTAGTCCAGAAGAGATTTAATAACAGTATGAAATGGTTCACTTTAAAGTTTAAAAATTAACAATGTGAAAGAAAGGAGAAAACATTGACGTATCTAAATTTCCTCAACTTGATTGAAATACAACTTGAGTACCAGTTACCTTATGACTGCAATCCAAGTTTTGCAGGCCAGTCGCA